>CAWUFW010000756.1:0-2400000 GCA_963921515.1 Calotriton arnoldi | reverse complement strand
GAATGGCGAAGCTGCAGCAAAAAAAGTGAGTTTTAAGACATGCTGGCAGAGGGATTAGTGATTAGGCTACTTTCTATGAGTCTGGGGAAATGTACACTTGAAGTACACCGCAGAAATGTAGGTGTCTCTTTCAAAAGTAAAGTGCAGTCTGTCAAGTTTTATGTTTAAGGTCTGCATGGTCTTGTTATTGATGTATGTCTGTACTTGCACATGTATTCTCATATGTGCTATGCATCTGAAGATGCTAGACGTATAAAATAAAGGTATACATCTATTTGTTTATTTCTTTTATATATGATGATGATTTCAAAAGGTAGACACATATGCATGCATGCTTTCAGGAATATGGTGAGACTTACAGCTGAGTCATGTAATAGACTGCTGCTTTATATTTGGCTAGGCCCAACACCCTAAGTAGTTGCAGAATGGTGAAGCTGCAGCACAAAAGTGAGTTTTAAGACATGTTAGGAAACAGATTAGTGATTGAGCTAGTTTGTATGAGTGTGTGAAGAGCCACAATTAAAGTACGACGCATAAAGTTAGGTGTATGTTTGAAATGTGAAGTGTGGTCTCTCACGTTTTAAGGTGTGCATGTTCTTGTGATTGGTGTATGTCTCTACTTGCATATGTATTCCCATATGTGTTCTGCATCTGAAGATGTTAGATGTATAAAACATAGATATATCTCTATTTGTATGTTTCTTTTATATATGATAGTACTAGTAAAAGGTACAGACAGATGCATACATGCTTTCGGGAACATGGTGAGATTTATAACAGACTCATGTGTAGGTTTGATGCTTTTTATTTGGGTAGGCCCAACACACTAAGTAGTTACAGAATAGTGCAGCTGTAGTACAAAAGTGTACACCATGTCATAAACCGCACTTTTGTGCTGCAATTTCACTATTCTGCGACTACTCAGGATGTTGGGCATAGTCAAATATAAAGCAGCAACCCATCACATGCACTACCGATGCACTCATCCATGCACTGAGGCACTATGTATGCACTCCTTCAATCAGCCTGGCACTACCATTGCACTCATGCAATCACTCAGGCACTATGCATGCACTCTTTTAATAACCCAGACACTACCCCTGCACTCATGCAATCACCCAGGCACTACCCATGCACTCCTTCAATCACCAAGCCACTACCCATGCTCTTATAATATCACTCAGGCACTACCTATGCACTGCTCCAATCATCCAGGCACTACCCCTGCACTCATGCAATCACCCAGATACTACCTATGTACTCATGCAATAACCCAGGCACTACCCTTGCACTCCTCCAATCACCCAGGCACTATCCATGCACTCCTCAAATCACCCAGCCACTACTCATGTACTTATAAAATCACCCAGGCACTACCTATGCACTCCTCCAATCACCCAGGCACTACCCCTGCACTCATACAATCACCCAGCCACTACCTATGCAGTCATGCAATAACCCAGGCACTACCCGTGTACTCTCCAATCACCCAGGTACTACCCATGCACTCATGCAATCAGTCAAGCACTACCCATGCACTCATATATGCACTCAGGCACTTCTACTGCAGTCATGCAATCACCCAAGCACTACCCATGCAGTTTTCCAATCATCCAGGCACTACCCGTGCACTCATACAATCACCCAGGTACTACTCATGTACTCCTACAATCACCCAGGCACTACCCATACACTCCTCCATGCACACAGGCACTACCCATGCACTCCTCCAATCACCAAGACATTACCCCTGCTCTCATGCAATCACCGAGGAATTACCCATGCACTCCTTCAATCACCCATCCACTACCCATGCACTTTTAAAATCACCCTGGCACTACCTATGCACTCCTCCAATCACCCACGTACTACCCCTGCACTCATGCAATCACCCAGGTACTACCTGTGCACTCATGCAATAACCCAGGCACTACCCTTGCACTCCTCCAATCACCCAGGCACTATCCATGCACTTCTCAAATTACCCAGCCACTACCCATGCACTTATAAAATCACCCAGGCACTACTTATGCACTCCTCCAATGACCCAGGCACTACCCATGCACTCATGTAATCACTCAGGTACTACCGATGCACTCATACATGCACTCAGGCACTTCTTCTGCACTCATGCAATCACTCAAGCACTACCCATGCTGTCTTCCAATCATCCAGGCACTACCCGTGCACTCATGCAATCAACCAGGTACTACTCATGCACTCCTCCAATCACCCAGGCACTACCTATGCACTCCTCCATGTACCCAGGCACAACCCATGCACTCCTCCATGCACCCAGGCACTACCCATGCACTCCTCCAATCACCCAAACATTACCCCTGCACTCATGCAATCACCCAGCCGTTACCCATGCACTCCTTCAATCACCCAGGTAGTACCCATGCACTTATAAAATCACCCAAGCACTACCTATGCACTCCTCCAATCACCCAGGCACTACCTATGCACTCATGCAATACCCCAGGCACTACCCATGCACTCCTCCAATCACCCAGGCACTATCCATACACTCCTCCAATCACCCAGCCTCTACCCATGCAGTTATAAAATCACACAGGCATTACCTATGAACTCCTCCAATCACCCAGGCACTACCCCCGCACTTATGGATTCACCCAGACACTACCTATGCACTCATGCAATAACCAAGGCACTACCCATGTACTCCTCCAATCACCCAGGCAATACCCATGCACTCATGCAATCACTTAGGCACTACCCATGCACTCATACATGCACTCAGGCACTTCTCTTGCAGTCATGCAATCACCCAAGCACTACCCATGCAGTCTTCCAATCATCCAGGCTCTACCCGTGCACTCATGCAATCACCTAGGTACTACTCATGTACTCCTCCATTCACCCAGGTACTACCCATGCACTCCTCCATTGACCCAGGCACTACCCATGCACTCATGCAATCACCGAGGCATTACCCATGCACTCAAGCAATCACCCAGGCACTACCTATACACTCATGCAATAACCCAGGCACTACCCATATACTCCTCCATTCACCCAGACATTACCCCTGCACTCAAGCAATCACCCAGGCACTACCTATGCACTCATGCAATAACCCAGGCACTACCCATGTACTCCTCCAATCACCCAGGCACTACCCCTGCACTCCTGCAATCACTCAGGTACTATCCATGCACTAATCTATGCACTCAGTCACTACTCCCGCACTCATTCCATTTACCCATGCACTCATAAAATCACCCAGGCAGTATGTATGCATTCATGCAATCAGCCAGTCACTATCCATCCTCTCCTCCAATTACCCAGGCACTACCCTTGCACTCATACAATCACCCAGGCACTACTGTTGCACTCATCCATTCATGTAGGCACTACTCATGTACTAATCTATGCATTCAGGCACTATTCATGCAGTTATCCATGCACACAAGCTCTACCTCTGCACTCATGCAATCAGTCAATCAGTATCCAATCTCTCCTCCAATTACACAGACACTACCCTTACACTCATACAATCATCCAGGCACTACCCATGGAGTCATGCAATCACTGAGACACACCCATCATATGTCTCAGCTGTAAGTCTCACCATATTCCTGAAACCATGTATACATATGTCTGTACCTTTTGCTAGCAACGTCATATATAAAAGTAATATACAAATAGATGTATACTTGTGTTTTATATGTCTGGCATCTTCAGATGCATAATACGTATAAGAATGCATGTGCAAGTAGAGATATACCTTAGTCACAACACCTAGCAGACCTTAAAACTTGAAAGATTGCTCTTCACATTTGAAGCAGATAATGAAAATTATGCGGTATATTTGAAGTGTAGCTTTCCACAGACTCATATAAAGTAGTGTAATAACTAATCCTTCTCCTAATATGCCTTAAACCTCACTTTTGTGCTGCTGCTTTATCATTCTACGACTACATAGGGTGTTGGGCCTAGCCAAATACATAGCAGCAATCCTTCACATGTCTCTCCTGTAAGTCTCACCATCTTCCTAAAAGCATGCAAACTTGAGAGATTGCACTTCATATTTCAAAGAGACACCTAGATTTATTTAGTGCACTTCAAGTGAACTTTTCCAGAGACTCTTACAAAGTACCATAATCACTAATTCCTCACCCAACATATCTTAAACATTACTTTTCTGGTGCTGCTGTTTTACCATTTTACTACTAGTTAGGTATTGAGCACAGCCAAAAACAAAGCAGAAAAAAGCTAGAGAAGTGCAGAAAGAGGCAAGAGGGGTGCAGCAAGAGAAGTGCAGACAGAAGCAACAGAGGTGCAGAAGGAGGCAAGAGAAGTGCAGAAACAGGCAAAAGAGGTGCAGAAAGAACCAAGAGCAGTACATAAAGAACCAACAGAGGTGCAGAAGGAGGCAAGATGGGTGCAGAAAGAGGCAAGAGGGGTGCAGAAAGAGGCAAGAGGGGTGCAGAAATTTACAATAGAGGTGTAGAAAGAAGTAACAGAGGTGCAGAAGGAGACAAGAGAACTGCAGAAAGAGGCAAGAGAGTTGCAGAAACAGGCAAGAGAGATGCAGAAAAAGGGAACAGGGGTGCAGAAAGAGGCAAGAGAGGTGCAGAAAGAGGGAAGAAGGGTGCAGAAAGAGGGAAGAAGGGTGCAGAAAGAGGCAAGAGGGGTGCAGAAAGAGGCAAGAGGGGTGCAGAAAGAAGCAACAGAAGTGCAGAAAGAACCAAGAGAAGTGTAGAAAGAAGCAACAGAGGTCCAGAAAGAGGCAAGAGGGGTACAGAAAGAGGGAACAGAAGTGCAGAAAGAACAAACAGGGGTGCAGAAGGAAGAAAGAGGTATGCCAAAAGAAGCAAGAGTGGTGCCAAAGAAATTTGCAAGAGAGGTGCAGAAAGAAGCAAGAGCAGTGCAGAAAGAACCAACAGAGGTGCTGAAACAGACAAGAGGGGTGCAGAAAGAGGCAAGAGAAGTTCAGAAAGAAGCAACAGAGGTGCAGAAGGAGACAAGAGAACTGAAGAAAGAGGCAAGAGAGTTGCAGAAACAGGCAAGAGAGGTCCAGAAAGAAGCAAGAGCAGTGCAGAATGAACCAACAGAGGTGCAGAAACAGACAAGAGGGGTGCAGAAAGAGGCAAGAGAACTGCAGAAAGAAGCAACAGAGGTGCACAAATAGTAAAAATAAGCAGAAAGAGGCAAGACAATTGCAGAAAGAGGTAAGAGAAGTGTAGAAAGAGGCAAGAGAGGTACAGAAAGAAGGAAGAGGAGTGCTGAAAGAGGCAAGAGGGATACAGAAAGAAGCAAGAGAAGTGCAGAAAGAAGCAAGAGAAGTGCAGAAAGAGGCAAGAGAGTTGCAGAAACAGGCAAAGGAGGTGCAGAAAGAAGCAACAGAGGTGTAGAAAGAGGCAAGAGAGGTAAAGAAAGAGGGAAGAGGGGTACAGAAAGAGGCAAGAGGGGTGCAGAAAGAAGCAGGTGCAGTGCAGAAAGAACCAACAGAGGTGCAGAAAGAAGCAAGAGAAGTGCAGAAAGAACCAAGAGAAGTGCAGAAAGAGGCAAGAGAGTTGCAGAACGAGACAAAAGAGGTACAGAAACAGACAAGAGTGGTGCAGAAAAAGGCAAGAGAAGTGCAGAAAGAAGCAACAGAGGTGCAGATGGAGGCAAGAGAACTGCAGAAAGAGGCAGGAGAGTTGCAGAAACAGGCAAGAGAGGTGCAGAAAAAATAATAGGGGTAAGAGGCAAGAGAGGTGCAGAAAGAGGGAAGAAGGGTGCAAAAAGAAGCAAGAGAGGTGCAGAAAGAAGCAATAGAAGTATAAAAAGAAGCAACAGAAGTGCAGAAAGAGGCAAAAGAGGTGCATAAAGAAGCAAGAGCAGTGCAGAAAGAACCAACAGAGGTGCAGAAGTAGGCAAAAGGGGTGCAGAAATTTGCACGAGATGTGCAGAAAGAAGCAAGAGTATTGCACAAAGAAACAACAGAGGTGCAGAAGGAGGCAGGAAGGGTGCAGAAAGAGGCAAGAGTAGTGCAGAAAAAAGCAAAAGAGGTGCAGAAAGAGGCAAGAGAGGTGCAGAAAGAGGCAAGAGAGGTGCACAAAGAGGAAAGAAGGGTGCAGAAAGAGGCAAGAGGGGTACAGAAAGAAGCAAGAGAGGTGCAGAAAGAAGCAAGAGAAGTGCACAAACAAGCAACAGAGGTGCAGAAAGAGGCAAGAGGGGTGCAGAAAGAGGCAAGAGAAGTGCAGAAAGAAGCAACAGAGGTGCAGAAAGAGGCAAGAGAAGTACAGAAAGAGGCAAGAGAGTTGCAGAAGCAGACAAAAGAGGTGCAGAAACAGACAAGAGGGGTGCAGAAAGAGGCAAGAGAAGTGCAGAAAGAAGCAACAGAGGTGCAGAAGGAGGCAAGAGAACTGCAGAAAGAGGCAAGAGAGTTGCAGAAACAGGCAAGAGAGGTGCAGAAAAAGGGAACAGGGGTGCAGAAAGAGGCAAGAGAGGTGCAGAAAGAGGGAAGAAGGGTGCAGAAAGAGGCAACAGTTAGGCATTGAGCAAAACCAAAAACTAAGCAGCAACCCTTCAAATGTCTCTGCTGTAAGTCTCACCATCTTCCTGAAACCATGCATGCATGAGTCTGTATCTTTTGCTAGTGCACCATATATAAAAGAAGCATACAAATAGATGCATACTTGTGTTTTATATGTTAAGCATCTTCAAATGCATGACACATATGAGAACACATGTGCCTTAAAACTTGACAGAGATCCTTTAGTTGTGCTCTGTCATTCTGTTGTGGAGGTTGTGATGTCTTCTAGATGAAGGAATTGTGCAGTGTCTGACACAGCTTTGCAATGCAATTAAAAGTATTTCTTTATTTATAGATGAGAATATTTGTATATAATTATTTTAATAATATAAAATTATTTTTAGAAACTATTTAAACTTTTCTTTTTTTCAGATATTCACCATTATTACTAATGAAGATTGAGTATGGCAAGAAAAGATCAAAAGAAAAGACAAGAAAAAAACCCAGTATTATTTAAAGGAAAGAGAAAAGCAGAAATTAGATGAAGTTCAAAATGAAGAAAAAGACTTCTGGTGAGAGAACTAAAGAATTTGTTAAAAGTCTTTTAAAGAACGTAATGAATTTTCAAAATGTGGAAAAGAGAAAGAAAGTGTGTACAACCAATCAGAAGGAAACAAAAAAAGGACATAATAATGGAAAATCAGGTTATGGGAAAACAATCCATGTTGAAAGAAGGATGAAAGAATATAAAGACATTAGGAAGAGAATGTATAAAAGTAGAGTACTACAAAATTTATTGAAAGATTGTAAAAATATAAAAGTAGATCAGCAGCTTACAAGAAAAAACAACAGATTGAAAGTGTAGTAGAAAAAGCTTGTGAATTGAAAAGAAAATTATTTATATTGGTATTGAAGAGAATGAAAACATTGAATAAAACAATGCACTTTATGAAGGAGAAAAGCAAAAGAAAAAGACTGGTTAATAGAAGTAACTTTTGCAAAAAAATTCGGGTGAATTGAAGCACACTTCTAGTACTGAGCCTTTTTTTAATGAAGAAAGCTATTTTCAACAAAATACATTAGTTCATGCAGTTGATACCAGTGGTCGTTGTTATGAGATAAAAGATGGTTGTCCAATTGAAAAAGAAAAGGTGGTTCCTAGAAATGTAGAAGACGATTTAGCTGAAAAAGTTCAAGGGAGACGTACACAAGCTCCAGTGTATAAGTGGGATTGTAGTAGTATTTGTAGTATACAACAGGAATCTATTGATATAGTACGAATTTTCTTACAAGATTATGCAAAAAAAAGTGTTAAACAGAAGATTAAGATGTTGCAAGGACTAGATCCTTGTAAAGTGAGAAAATATACTAAGTTGCAGGGTCATTCTCTGGCTTGTCTTTCTAGAAAAGTGTGTTGAAGTACTTGTCATCATTTAAGAATGTTAGCAGTACATCATTCAGAAATGCAGAAGTTAGTTAGAAGATTGTACTAAGTAAAAAGTCCTGCATTATCTTTAAGTGAAATAAACACAGCTCTTTTGCATGGTTCAGTATCGGATGTAAAAAAGTTTTTGATGTTATAAAGTTTTATTTCTTTGGTTCACAAGAGGAGTGTACAGAAAGTAAGAGCTTGATAAGTGTAGGTGTTGAAGAACAGGTGGAGGATATTACTACTGAGAAGTTTGCAGAAGAAATTACAATCTATATTTAAAAAATGAAAAGGAAAACAATGATAAGTGGGAACAATTTGGTGACTATTTGTTGGTGGAAGGTCGGTTTGAGTTGGGTACTGATCAACGTATTTGTAAATATTGTTACAACAAATTAGAAGAGAACAAAATGCCAGCTAGAGCAGTACATAACAACTTAGAGTTAGTAGCTCTTCCTCTGGAACTGGCAGATTTAAATACATATGAGTCCATTCTTATTCAATCTGTACACCCGTTTCAGGCTATAGTTCGTATGGTGCCTAAAACCAGTAAGCTGCCTCCAACAGATTTACAAAGAGGTCTGAAAAGAAGTGTTTTGTATTTACCTTTAGATTTTAAGAAAAATATTGAAACCGTTGGTATAGAGAGAGAGGAAAGTGAACCTGTAGTTATTCTAGTGAATGGTGTACCAAGAAAGAGTCGGAAAATATGGCAAGAGTTAGTAGATGTCACCAAATTTCAAAAGGCTACATTATATCTTGTACAAAACAATATTTATTACAAAACTGTAAATGTGGAAGAACAAGAAATATGTTTAGAAGATGAAACTGAAATTTCAACTGGCCAAATAGAAAAAGTGGACAACTCGAGGAGTGAAGAAATTTATGAACATTACAGTATACATCCTCTACATTCAAAAGAAGTGATAGGAAACACTATTGAATTATTTCAAATGAAGAAAGTGAAGGGAACTCCCATGAGTGTATGGGAAAAAAGTTTAAAAGCTCGTTGTTTTCCACAGCTCTTTCCCACTGGAAAAAGTGGACGATATGATGAACGACCACTACAGATTCCAGCTTCAGAATACCGTTTGACAAGATTGTACTCAGAAGATCCAAGATTTGGACAGTGTATTTCATATATATTTCATCTTCTGTTTGAAAGTGATTTGTCTGGACTTTCATATGCAGTGAACCACATATTAAAAACAGGAGTTCATCTTACACATGTTTCTGCAAAGGAATTCTTGGACAAAGTTCAACAAAGAGATGATCATTTAGAATCTCAGTTAATTAATTTGATGGCGTGTCAACGTGGTACTAATGAGTATTGGTATCATCGTCAATGAGAACTTAAATGTATGTTAAGAAACGTAGGTTCCCCTACGTGGTTTGCTACGCTTAGCTGTGCTGAATACGCGTGGGACGATTTACTTGAATTTGTATGACAAGCAAATTCAAATGTAAAAAACATTGAATTGAAGACAGCTGGAGAACTGTGTTCCATGGATCCTGTAAATGTGTGCTGATATTTTAATCATAGGTTTCAAAAGGAAGAGTCAATAGTTTTATGTCAGCAGTAAGGCATACTGTAACTCGAAAATCTCCAAAGAATACATACAACATACAAAGAATTGAAGTTTCAAAGTATATTAATGACTACAATCCAGTGATTTTGACAATGTGGAATGCAAACATGGATATCCAATATGTTGTAGATAATTCAAATGCTGTTGCTCGCTATGTTACGTCATAAATAACCAAATCTGAAAAGACAGAGTTGAAAGAAATGTGGGAAGAAATTTCACAAGAGAAGAGGCTTAGTAACAAATTGTACAGCTTTAGTTTGAAAATGCTTTCCCATAGAGAGATTGGAGCCTATGAATGTTCGGATCGGTAGAGCTCTGCCAGTTTATATTCAAAGTCAAGAGAAATCATTTGGCTAAGTCTAGGTCTTGCTGCAACACGAAATCGAGTATTGAAATCTCTACAAGAAATTGAAAACTTAGCATTGAATGAACCCGAAAGCACAGATATTGTTAAAACTAATATGTCGGATATGTACTATCCCAAAAGGAGTACACATCTGGAAAACCTATGTCTCTATGAAGTACTGCAACATTACAGCTTTAAGAGAAATTTTACAGAAAATATAAATGAAGAACAATATGCAGTAACTGGATGTGATGGATGTTTGGTAAAACATGCCACAGGAAATCTTATTCACCACAGAAAACTCAGTTGCGAAACTCCAGATAAAAGGGAATTTTTCTGTTTAGCACTTCTGCAACTCTTCAAGCGTTGGCGTAGTGAAATGGAATTACTTGGAGATTTTGACTGTTATGAAGATTCTTTTAATGCATATAAAGATAACATTCAATGCACAATTTTCCCTACTTATCTACAAGTGCTAAATGAAGAGATTGAACAAGAAACTACTATTGCAGCTGAAATAGCTAGAGACAGTTCTCAAGATAGTCAAAGGTCTGCTCCACTAAGTCAAGATCCACTAGGACAACCAATTATTGAAAATGAAGCAGCAATAGCCATGAATGAAGTAGAAACGGCAATGCAACAAGCACAACAGGATATTATTGAGTTGGGAAACTTGGAAGAAGAACTAAATATTGAACAAAAAGAAATATATCAATAAGTGACACAACAGATACAGCATGGTGTACTGCATGAAAAGAAAGAATGCCAATGCACATCATTTAAACCTTTTCGAATGTACATCAGTGGTCAAGCTGGAACAGGAAAAAGTTTCTTAATTAAAGTTTTGAACAGTTATCCACACAAAACTACCTAATCACATTTATCTTGTGTTGTAAAAGCTCCAACTGGATTAACAGCACACAACATTAAAGGGATAACTTTACATCGATTACTCATGCTACCAGTTGAACATGAAAATAAATGGGAATATCACAAGCTATCTAGAGAAACTTGTTATGAAGTTTCAAGAGTACTGAAGAAAATGAAACTTCTAATAATTGATGAGGTGAGCATGGTCTCAAACTTAATGCTTGCCTTTGTACATTTAACAATGCAACAGATTTTAAAAACAGATTATGATGTTCTATTTGGAGGAAAACATGTAATTGTATTCGGCGATCTACTACAACATACTCCTGTGAAAGTGCAACCAGTTTTTAAAACACTTGTGCATAAAGACACTAGGAAATCTTTGGGAAGTATTGGAAATGTCAAAATTTGGTCTCATTTTGAATATAAAGAACTTATTAAGAATATGCAACAAGCAAGTGATGAACATTATAGAAACATTCTTCTAGATATAAGAATTGGTGTTTTGACAAAACATGGTAAAGAAGCTTTACAAGTCGGCTACTAATGAACTCGTTTGCAAATGACAACATAGCACCTGAAATAATGTACAAAAAAATTGGAGAAAAGAAGTCTATAGTTTGCCTAATGCCTACACTGCAAAAGTGTTCTACATTCAATCAAGAACTTTTGAAATTGGAAAAACAACCAATAGTGAAAATGGAAGCTATTAATAAAATGGAACACAAAGGAGTTACTATTCTTCTTCTCAGATAAATTACATTCAAAATTGGATTCTTTGGAAAAGTCTGTGTCTAAGACTGTAGGTTTAGAAAAGACATTAGGGGCCGATTCCGATTCAGGCCGGAAATCACTCCGACCGAGCCGGACCCGGAGAGATTTCCGACCGAATCAGACTCTAGCAGCCCGACCAAACGAGTACGATGCGTACGCATGCAATCGGACTCGATTCGGTCGGACTCCCATTGAAGTCAATGGGAGCCTGTCGTACAACGCGTACGCGGGCTCCCATTGACTCAATGGGTGCGAGGCGAACAAGGGCGCCCCCTACAGCGGGTACGCGTCGATGCGACTCGCGCCGTACATGCACAGGTAGGGGGGACCCATGGGTTCCCCCCTGTGTGCGACTCACGCGGCTATGCGTACAGGGGGGTCCGACACGGACCCCCGAAGTCCGGCTCCAACTGCTCTTTTGAGCCAGACGGTGCGAGTCGGTCGGACTGCTCGCGGCGCGCATCGTACTTGCACGGCCGGGGAACGTCTCCATTGCGCGGTGCGAGTCGTATCCGTGCGAGTCGGTCGGAGCGGTTCGGACCCGCGAACGAGTCGGTCGGCGATTTCGCGTGCGCTCGCATCGTACTCGCTCGCCCGGACGCACGTTCGAATCGGTCAGGAAAGAGGGCTCCGAATCGGATCCGGTTAAGCCGAATCCGATTCGGTGCCCTACCGGCCGAGATCGGAATCGGCCCCTTTATATGTATGTGTAAACTGTCGGGTAATTTTACGGCGTACTTTGAATGTAGAAGAAGATGTAGTAAATGAAGCAATGGGAAAAGTTGTTGATTTTGTAAATTTTCAGAACGGAGACGGAATTGAATTTTTGAAGATTAAAATTGATCAGATTGAAGAGGTAAAACAGATTGAACATTGTGCTGTTCGTTTTTTGCTTATAAAAGACTTGAGTGTTCGTAGAAAACAGTTTCCTCTTTCTTCAGCATATGCAGTAACCATTCATAAATCTCAAGGTTTAAGTGTAGACAGTGCTTTGGTAAATATTGGAAGTACAGTGTTTAAAGAGGGCATGGAATACGTTGCATTGTCTCGAGTAAGAACATTATCTGGTTTGTATTTGATTGATTTTGATGAGAAAAAGATTAGTGCTGATGCAAATTGTGTAAGAGAGTACAATCGGTTAAGAAGACTTTATGCTCCTAACTTAGGTGAATATCCCGTATATGAGAAACGTGTAGTGTGTCCAAAACAGAAATATGACAAACATTCTACTGAGATTCAAAAAAAGAAAAGAATTCAAGAGAATCCTGAAGGTGCAAAGAAAATGAAAATGGACACTGTTGATGAAATTGTAGGATACCAGTTAGAAAATAGTTCAGGTATCAACTGCTATGCTAATGTAATTGTGAATGTTGTGTTTTATCTAGAAGATTTCTTCATCATGAAATTATGGAAAATCAAGAAAAAAGATTCTGTTCTTTACTACATTATATTTTTCAAAAGTTGTTAAATGATAGAAGTAAAATCCATACCGCTTCCGGAATTCGGCATCTTTTGGATATATGTACTGGTTCATTGAAATTTACACTGAATATACAACAAGATGCACAAGAATTTCTTATGTTTATGCTTGGAGTATTGGAAGATGAAGGAATAGAAATTGAAAATTTATTTGGACTAAGTTACAGATGGGATCATAAATGTGATGAGTGTTCATTTTCTTCTACCACTGAAATAGACACTGAACCATTCATATACTTGACGATACCAGATTGCAAATCAGTGTCTTTTAACAAATTAGTAAAAACAGCTAATCAAGATATGAAATGTTCTCATTGTAAATCAGAACTGTTGTCAACATTATATATAGAAAGATTTCGAAAATATGTCATTTTAATGTTACAACGTTGTAGAGCAAATGGAAGAAAATTGGAAACCAAAATTAAACATTTTGTGGCAAGTAAAGTATCAATTTCAGGAAGAACTTTTAAAGCAGTGGCTATTATTTTCCATGATGGACCTACAACAACATCTGGACACTATGGGGTCGATTCCGATTCGGGCCGGAAAAAGCACCGACCGACTCGGATCCGGAAAAATACCGACCGACACGTACCAGTGGCGCCCGACACGCCAAGTACGATGCAAGCCGCGATAAATCCGACCGACACGTCAGGAAACCAAGCCGACCGACCGACCCGCTCGGAAAATAGCAATCCGGCCGGAAAAACACGCGAATCCAACCGACCGACACGCACCCGGAACAAATCCGACCGAATCGTACCCGCCAACTCCAACCTGCAAAGTACGATGCAAGGCGCGAAAAACACGACCGAGTCGGACGGAGGACAAGCCGTACGACCGACACGCATACAAAACCGAGCCGAAGCAACACAATACACCGCGACCGACGCGTACGCAGCATACAAAACTGCACAAACACAGCGTGAACGAAACGGAAAACACCGTACGAGACCAATGCAGGGTCCGACTCGGTCACAAGAACGTTTCCAACATACACAAACAGCACAAAGGAAAAATCAACCAAAAAAAGCCCAAACAAGCAATTACCAAGCCAATAAATACTGGGGGTGGGGACAGAGAACAAAGACACACCAACAACTCCACCTATATAAAGGACACAAATCACTACCATGAGCCTTTGCAAATGCCATTCCACTGCCAGCACCCAAGAGAAAGCAACCACACACCCACAGCTCATCCCTCACACAAGCCACACACCAGCAGCACACCAACAAATACCTACCTCACATACACCCAGCACAACACACACCCACACACCCTCACCTGCACACCAACACACACAGCACCCACTATCACCACCCATCACCATGCCCCCCAAGAAGAATCCCAAGTTCCTAGATAGTGAATTGGAAGTCATGGTAGACGAGATCCTCAGGGTGGAGCCACAGCTGTTTGGCACTCTGGTCCAACAGACCCCCATGTCGCAGAAAACCAAGATGTGGGAGAGGATCATCAACAGGGTGAACGCCCAATCACCATGTCGGCGCACAAAGACCGACATCCAGAACAGGTGGTATGACGTGCGCAGGAGGGTCCGGGAGCTGCTCAAGAAAGACTACCACCTGAGCCAATACACCGGCAGTGGCCCTCCTGCCAAGCCAGTATACCTCAGGCCCTGGGAGGAGAAGGTGCGGGCCATCCTTCCGCCAGTGAGCGTATATGGACTAGAGGACATCCCAGAGCCTGGTGAGTACACAACAAATGTACACAATAAACTGCCACAAAACACACACATCACTGTCAAGGGGAGAGTCAAACCATGCACTCATAGCAATTACACAGCAACTAGAACAGAATCATCCCAAAATGTGTATGTCAGTCAGATAAACACAACACATGCCATCAAAAAAGTCACATCCAACTGTGCCAACACATGTACAAACACAACCACAACTACAGCTAGGCAGTGGCACAAATAGAACTAACACACACATCCACACATGTAGCCACCACAACAACACCAACACACAGTGAAGACCACTCAAAGGAAGGAATTCTGTGTATGCTGGCCAAGTCAGTGTAGCCAATAGCATCATGGGAGTCGCACTCACACATATTGCCCCCCCCCACAACTGTCCCATCAACACCACCCTGAACCATGCTCACATCACAGGGAGTGGAGAAGGACTCACAAGATGGCTGACACTGGCTACTGCTGTGGGGAGCACAAGGCTCTGCTGCCAACTGTGCACCAACAAACAGCAGGACACCACTGACTGACATCCTGAGAGACAACTTACACTCCCTGCAATGCAAGCACGTTCCATGGTGGGATATCTGGCTGGCTGGCTGGGTGGGAAGGGGGACTTGCAGCACTGACCATAGTCACCAGCACCTCCCCTCACACCCCCCCCAACACAAACTCCACAGTACCCACCTGGTAGAATGCAATGCCCTCCATCCTAACACAAGATCCCACAAAGCACCACCACCCTGGGTTATGTTGTGTGAAGCACAGGGACACTCTTGGGACTCTTAGCCAAACAACTGCCAGGACAACACTCCCAGCCATCCTGTCAGCACAGCCAGCCCACCCCACAGGGAAGCAGAGTCAAAAGGAAGGAAGCATGGGCATGCTGGGAAGGGGGTGGAGGCAATAGCATGATGGGAGTCGTAGTCACAGACATTGCTCAGCCTCACAACTGGCCCATCAACACCACCCTGAACCATGCTCACATCACAGGGAGTGGAGAAGGACTCACAAGATGGCTGACACTGGCTACTGCTGCGGGGAGCACAAGGCCCTGCTGCCAACTGTGCACCAACAAACAGCAGGACACCTCTGACTGACATCCTGAGAGACAACTTACACTCCCTGCAATGCAAGCACGTTCCATGGTGGGATAACTGACTGGGTGGGTGGGTGGGTGGGAAGGAGGTCTGGCTGTCAACCAAACACAATCAATGCAGACCATGTTCACACCCCAGAGAATACATAGAAATGCCCAAATAATGCAGGACAATGTGCCACACCAATATCAACCCCTGACTGTGACGACTTAGGACAATACAATGTACAGGCCCGCACCCCGAGGCACAGTCACAACTGTCAGGTGTGTCAACCACTGATGCCTGCAGAAACATGACATACATTGTTTGTGTCTCCCAAAAACAGGTGATGATAGGGACACAGCAGCAGACGCTGAGGAGTCCCAGTCCCAGGCTCAAGAGGATGCCGAGCTCACTGGCGTCGTACAGCCTCTGTCCTCCTCGGACGATGAAGAACAACCTGGCACATCCGGTGCAAGTCAACATGCTGCACCAGCAGGACCACCAGCTGCAGCACCAGCAGGTCCACCAGCTGCACCCCCTGCACCCACCCCTCCAACGACTGTCACCACGAATACCATCCCTGCCGACATGGACAGAATAAGGAACAACACCAGCGCAGTGACCCTGGACCAACCTGGGGCCATGGACACCACCACCACCACCAACCCCCAAGGTGGACCAGGGTTATCTGTGCGTGCAACTGCACACACTGCACATGTCAGCAGGGGTGGTGGGAGGGGTGGGAGACAGAGGTCGCTGCTTGCAGACGTTGCTGGTGTGCATGAAGACCCACAACTGGTACGCATAGCTGATGCGTACCAGTCCAGCACCGGAGAGCTCAGCCAGGTAGTGGGGCTCCTCAGAGACATCAAACAGCAGCAGGCTGCCCATCATGCCCGCTTGGACTCCCACATGTCCCATGTGGAGTCACACATGTCACGTGTGGACTCCCACATGTCACGTGTGGACTCCCACATGACCCGCGTGGAGTCCAAGTGGGATGTACTACATGAGATGACGGCGGTGCACAGGGACATTTTACAATGCCTCCGCCAGATGAACAGCAACCAGTCCACACCTCCCTGTGTGCCAACAACATCTGGTACCGAACAAACTGCAACTGCCACAGGGAGGGAGGAGGACTCTGGCGGAGAGTCCCCTGCACCGCAGCAGCCTGCACTTGAGGGCCCCCCCCAAGAAGAGGGGTCGTCCGAGGAGGGGAAAGTGAGAGGCTGATGGCCAAGCGCAACTCCCAGGAAGCCTGAACCTGTTCTGGATTTTCGCCTTTGTGCACAGACTGTTCACCCTGTTGATGGCAACACTACTCCCACACATTGCATGGGGAGTACAAGTTGGAACAATGTGTCAGACAACTGTGGCCCCGATACTGGGGATCCTGTCTACCTGGACTTTCTATTCATCTAGGAACTTGGGATTGCAAGATTCATGTACAGCACAATCCATCCTATGCACTATTATCACAGATGTATCACAATAAACACAATAATACACCATACTTGCCTCTGTCGTGATTCCAACGTGGGTACTGTTATGGGGATGATGAACAACAAAATTACACTGTGTATGCGAACTGCAACAGCAAGGACAACACAGGCATGTGAGTACAGGCAACGTGACACATATGAGGGAGACACACCACCAGGGCTACACAACACATACACACCTAGGCCATCTGACTCATTGCCTACACTGATGTTGCCAGGGAAGACGGTGCAATGCACAGACACCACACCCATTCCCAGTTGTAGTCAAGTAGCCCACAGGTGCAGTAAGCAAATGGCAGTCAAATGTGTGACCACAGACAACGCACATCACTAAGTGAAGCACAGGTTTATTACACAGTAGCAACATGCCGTAACCACTACAGATGCAAGGTAACCCCACCTGGTAGCGGGCACACAGTCAACAACTGTAGACAGAAGGAAGTCCATGGGTGTGGCGCACATCACCTGTAGGGACACAACAGCTACCAGCCTGGATGTGCAATCACGTTGTCGGTGGACACAGTTGACCAAACGAATCTGAAAGTACCCTGTGAAGGACAGAAATGACACACAGTCAAAAGCAATGGAGTACAGGACAGAACAGCAAAACTCATGCACAATACATGTTACAAGATACCCACCCAGAACCAAGTTAGCATGTCAACACTGTTGGGGAGTACAGCCCACCTGTCACCACACATCGCAACACACATCCAGTCAAGTAGCCCATGGACACACTCCAACAGCACCAGAGCACCACCCACACATCATGCCAACTCACATCATTGACATGACACCTCAGGATACTCACATTCAGCTAAAGAAGTTGGTGATGAGCTGTGTGCGGACATCACCATCACCATCATCATCATCATCATCGTCACTGGCATCGTGGTCCAGGCCAGGATCCTCCACAGGTGGCGGATGTTGGTCATCGTCATCCTGGATGAGAGGCAACTCCTTCCGCACTGCCAGGTTGTGGAGCATGCAGCAGACGATGATAATCTTGCACACTTTCGCAGGGGCATATGGGAGGGACCCTCCGGTCTTGTCCAGGCAGCGGAAGCGGCTCTTCAGGAGACCAAAGGTCCGCTCAATCACTCTCCTGGTCCGACCATGTGCCTCATTGTAGCGCATCTGGGCAGGTGTCACAGGGTTCCTGAGGGGTGTCAGCAACCACGGCATGTTGGGGTATCCCGAGTCACCTACGGACAGACAAGTGCACATCAGCTGACTTGGAAAAGTGGGCGGAATACTACAGATCAGATCACACACAATGGCACAAAGTCAGTACACACCGACAAGCCAGGCACGCTGGTTCTGCATCTGTGCCATCAACCTGGGGATGCGACTACTCCTCATCACAAAGGCATCGTGTGCTGAACCAGGGAAACGGGCACACACGTGTGTGATGGTCATGTCTGCAAGACACACCACCAGTGCATTGACCGAGTGGTAGTGCTTGCGGTTCCTGTAGGCCTGCTCCTGGGCCTGTGGTGGTACCAAAGCCACATGTGTCCCATCAATGGAGCCAATGACATGCGGCATCCTCCCCAGGGCATAAAAGTCACTCTTCACGTCAGTGAGTCGTCGCAGTCTAGGGAAATAGATGTACCGGTTCAGGAAGAGCAACATTGCCGCCAAGAAATCGCGGAGCACACGGCTGAACATGGTCTGTGACATCCCACCAGCAGACGCCACAGTATGTTGGAAGGTACCGGTGGCAAAGAAGTGTAGGGCTGCCATCACCTTCACCTTGGGGGTCAGCGCTGTAGGATACGGCCGGCCAGGCTGCAAATGTGGGGACAACTGCACTGCAAAATCCTCAATCAGCTGCCTGGTGAAGCGGTACCGTCGGATGCTGTCCCGTTCCACCATCGTTGCCAGGTCTGGGAATGGCCGATGGACAGCAGGAGCCCTGCAGTGCAGAGGAGAAGTAAGCAAGATCGTCAGTCACCCCACATATGCGGCATTGAACACACTCAAGATCCCAACATACATCATCATGAGGCACAACTACATGAAGTGTGCAGTACCGGAACGACATGTATGGTACATACATGGCCAACATCTGTCAACACGGTCCTACAGGTGGCATCAATTTGTCCCAGGTTGGCCCATTGGATATCATGATGCTGTGTCACAGTCACCCCCCAGTGACATGTGAGGACAGATGTGCCCCAGGCACCACAGCTCAACGACAGGCACATTCCCAGGGACCCTGTAATGCCACATGGACACTGGCATCACCTGGAGTATCATGTGTACACCACAACAAAACAAACATGACCCCCACAGGTAGTGGCCACACTTGCCATGGCAGGAGAGCCATGGACGTCTGTGACACACACGCACAACATCAGAGTCCATGCACACACAACGTGGATGTGGAGACTGTCTCCCATTGTGCACATGAAATCAGAGACATTGTAAACACTACATGCACAAAGACTGTGGAGGGCCATCACTATTGTGCCACTGGGACACCCTGGCTCAAACATACCGTCCCACATGGGACTCACGGGGTATGTGACATGACATACACAAACACCACTGTGAAATGTGACCATGGCACATGCACAGATATGAACAGTTGCACATCACAGTGGTCACGTACACGTAACACCCAGGATCCTGTCCCCATTAACACGTGCACAGCCTGGGGGTGGCTGCCCACAGGTGACACCCACAGGACAACATGTACACCAACATACACACAATAGGAAATGCAGCCTTACATGCCTTATGATAAGGTTTGGACAGGCTGTCGTGATGTAGGTGTGCCCCTCACTCCCTGGGAGCTATCTGTGGCTGGCATATGTCCATCTGAGACAGGCATGCTGACATATGCCAGTCACATGTACAGTGATGCGTTGAACAGCAATGGACCGATCGGTGCCTCCGGCCGGCCCATTGCTTTCAATGTGTGCGGGTACGCGTTGTACCCCTGTGCGCGTTGTACTGCAATGGACCGATCGGTGCCTCCGGCCGGCCCATTGCTTTCAATGTGTGCGGGTACGCGTTGTACCCCTGTGCGCGTTGTACTGCAATGGACCGATCGGTGCCTCCGGCCGGCCCATTGCATTCAATGTGTGCGGGTACGCGTTGTACCCCTGTGCGCGTTGTACTGCAATGGACCGATCGGTGCCTCCGGCCGGCCCATTGCATTCAATGTGTGCGGGTACGCGTTGTACCCCT
Source organism: Calotriton arnoldi (assembly GCA_963921515.1). NCBI lineage: Eukaryota > Metazoa > Chordata > Amphibia > Caudata > Salamandridae > Calotriton > Calotriton arnoldi. Next base: position 2,379,527 of record CAWUFW010000756.1, on the reverse strand, counting down.
GTGCGCGTTGTACTGCAATGGACCGATCGGTGCCTCCGGCCGGCCCATTGCATTCAATGTGTGCGGGTACGCGTTGTACCCCTGTGCGCGTTGTACTGCAATGGACCGATCGGTGCCTCCGGCCGGCCCATTGCATTCAATGTGTGCGGGTACGCGTTGTACCCCTGTGCGCGTTGTACTGCAATGGACCGATCGGTGCCTCCGGCCGGCCCATTGCATTCAATGTGTGCGGGTACGCGTTGTACCCCTGTGCGCGTTGTACTGCAATGGACCGATCGGTGCCTCCGGCCGGCCCATTGCATTCAATGTGTCGCGGTGCACGCGTTGTACCCCTGTGCGCGTTGTACTGCAATGGACCGATCGGTGCCTCCGGCCGGCCCATTGCATTCAATGTGTGCGGGCACGCGTTGTACCCCTGTGCGCGTTGTACTGCAATGGACCGATCGGTGCCTCCGGCCGGCCCATTGCATTCAATGTGTGCGGGTACGCGTTGTACCCCTGTGCGCGTTGTACTGCAATGGACCGATCGGTGCCTCCGGCCGGCCCATTGCATTCAATGTGTGCGGGTACGCGTTGTACCCCTGTGCGCGTTGTACTGCAATGGACCGATCGGTGCCTCCGGCCGGCCCATTGCATTCAATGTGTGCGGGTACGCGTTGTACCCCTGTGCGCGTTGTACTGCAATGGACCGATCGGTGCCTCCGGCCGGCCCATTGCATTCAATGTGTGCGGGTACGCGTTGTACCCCTGTGCGCGTTGTACTGCAATGGACCGATCGGTGCCTCCGGCCGGCCCATTGCATTCAATGTGTGCGGGTACGCGTTGTACCCCTGTGCGCGTTGTACTGCAATGGACCGATCGGTGCCTCCGGCCGGCCCATTGCATTCAATGTGTGCGGGTACGCGTTGTACCCCTGTGCGCGTTGTACTGCAATGGACCGATCGGTGCCTCCGGCCGGCCCATTGCATTCAATGTGTGCGGGTACGCGTTGTACCCCTGTGCGCGTTGTACTGCAATGGACCGATCGGTGCCTCCGGCCGGCCCATTGCATTCAATGTGTGCGGGTACGCGTTGTACCCCTGTGCGCGTTGTACCTCAATGGACCGATCGGTGCGCACCCATTGACAATGGGCTTGCCTGGCAACGGACGCGTTTTCGAATATTCGAACGAGTCGGTTGCTGGAAAATCAGTTGGTCACCCACAACAATGTTGCAAAATCATGTATGTCATGAAGTTGAAATTTTGAAGGATGCTGTGGGCGTGTTTTGGTGCTGCTATTCCATGGATTGGCCAGATTCAGAAGATGCAAACGACTTGGACCTATCACTTTGGACACAAGGGACAGTATCTGCCTCTCCAGCACATATATATTGCTGCATGTTCCCCTGAGAGCCCACTTGCCTGCACTACATGCTCCAGGACGACATCTGCCACTGCACTGCTGCTGTCTCTGCCCCTCTGGACCCTGCAATGGCACGTACTGTGGAGAGAGCCCCAGCCTTCAGCCTTGAAGAGAACCAGGCCCTGCTGGACAGCCTACTTCCACAGTACAGCAAGCTGTATGGGACACCAGGGGAGCAGGTGAGTGTTCTGTGCACTGCCTTTCTGAATGTGCATTTTGTCTGACTAGCAAGGCTGAGAGTCAGCACACCACTGGCTAGCAGGCTCACTGAGTAGTTGTCACCCCCCATAGTGTGTAGTGACTTGCACTGGACAGGTATGGTGCAGTGACAGTGCTTCTGAACAGGGTTTTACTCCCCATGCTATGATACCATGTAGTGACTTCTGGAAAACTGTCCATGGGCAGCCGTGCACTGCCTGGGTACACCATGTGCCCCTGTGATTGCGACATGTATATGCAACTGTGTCATGCACGGATATGTTGCATGTGTAGTAATGGCCTTATCACTTTGTCATCCTGACAGGCTTCTGCCCATCGGAAGCATGAGATATGGAAGGACATCGTCCGGGCTGTCCGGTCCGTGGGGGTCTACAAGCGCCGGATCCGCAACTGCCAAAAGAGGTGGCAGGACCTTCGGGGCTGGACCCGGAGGATTGCACGGGTCCAGCTGAAGCTGTCGCCTCCTCGCAGGAGGGGCGGAACACGGACCCTGACCCCCCACATGCTCAGGATCCTGGCGGTGGTCTTTCCAGACCTGGATGGGCAGCTGAAGGCCAGAGAGCAGCAAGGAGGGGGTGAGTCAAAGACTGCACTGTGTACTCTGTCTAACATGTTATGTGCCCTCCTCGGGCCAGGTTGAACTGCCACAGTACAGCAGTCATGTTGTCCAGGAGCCATGTCCCTCTATTGTGCACTGCCCACTCCTCATCTGATACCCAGGTGTGGCCCTTACATGCAGGGAATTCTGTCACTTAGGACTGTGTCCTTGCAGTTTGCTTGACTCAAGGTGGGAGACAGCATCTGTTTCCCTGACTCTGTGGTGGGCATCATGGGTGGGTCCATTGCTTACACAATGCCTGTATTCTGACATGTATTCAGCGTGTTACTTTGATCTGTGGTCCAATTGCTGAGCTGATCCACCACATGTGGCTGGGGTACCTGGCACACACCCATGCTGCGGGTGGGAACAATGTTTGGGCCCCAGGAGTATGTATATGACGTGTGTCACACATACTTAGCCAGCTGCCTACAGTCCAGGGCTCATCCCTCATTCATGTGGGGCTGGACAGTCATGCCTACTCCAGGCCATACAATACACTCTGTACTCCCACTCCCGTGTATCAGAGGACACATTGTGCACAGTGATTTGACCCCTCAGGTGTCTGCCTCTGTGTCAGTGTGCTGTGGATTAGTCGCCAGGACTGCTGTGGAGTTTCTTGGTAGGGGCTCAGCATGCCACTGGAGATGTGACCATAGGAGACGATGCTTGTGTGACACATAGGTGTCTGATCAGCTGCCCATGCAGACTGGGGCATGTAAATGTGAAGTTCAGGCAGCTGTTCCCCATGCACAGCAGAGTGTGAGGGGCTCAGGTTCAGAGGGTAGTGTCACAGGTCTCCCATATGTCCAATAGGTATGACCTGGACAGATGAGGGTTAAGAGGATGTGTTGTGGGGGGATGTACATGTGCACTTGTGCAGCTCCAGGACTTGCATTCCCCATGACCTACTATTGTGACACAGTGCAGAGTGTTGTTGTCTGGCTGCAAAGTCATACATCACTGAGACAGTGATGTATGACTTTGCAGTCATGCCTCCGCCATGGCATGTGTCTACTGATTGGTGATCCTGCAGGGGAGTGACATGTGCTACATGCACACCATAGTGGCGCTGGCTATCAGGACATGGGTGCATCATGGTGTCTGTCGCTGGAATGCATCACATGCATTTCCTATTTGACTCTGGGCATCCCTTACATCCGTGAACCTGTACTGACTCAGTGGCAAGAGCTGTGATGTGTCCACACCGTGTCCTCTGCACTGTCCAACTACTGTGTACTTGGTGCATGTGTCAACACTGGGGTGTTGCAATCCAACAGACACCAGACAGATGGGTGCAAGGCCATGTGGGATGTGAGTGCCATGCTTGGCATCAGACTGACAATTGACTTCTCCTGTTCAATTAGGGCACTTTTAGCAATGTACAACTAATGATGCCAGGGCTTGCTCTGTAATGTGCTGTGCTCACAGTGGTGTGTGCGTTTGGTGCAGGTGACTGATGTCTGTCTGTTTCCCCATTGTTTGCAGATACATCCACGGCCACGGAAGGGGACAGCTCCACGGACCAGGAGGAGCCAGAGAGCCAGACTGGGTCAGCAGCCGAGGAGTGGTCGGAGGGACCCAGTGGCACGGAGGGCGAGGGGAGCCACACCGAGGAGTCCTCAGCAGCATCCACCTCAGCTGAGGACCAGAGCAACTCGGAGGATGACTCCCTTGTGGAGGCGGGTGTCAGCAGCCACCACACCCCAGCTAGTGTTGCTGTCCCCGCCACCACCAGCACCACCACCGCCCTCCCATCGGCTCCCATTCCCCAGGTCCGTGGAGGCTCCCATGTCCGGGAGCGTGTCTCCTTTGGGCCAGGCACCGCACCCCCTGCCCCTGTGTCCCCTGCTGCCCTGAGTGAGGAGTCTGTGTACCTCCTTCGCCAGCTCCATGTAGGGCAGACAGCCATGCTGAGTGTCCTCCATGCGCACACCGCGCTGTTGACTCAGCTGGTGTCGTTCATGGAGGGCATCTCATCGGGCATGTCTGACCTACAGAGGGGCAATAGGTCCATGGACTCCTCCCTGACGGCAGCAGTGTCCCTCCTCAAACGGTCCCTCACCCCTCCTGCCTCTGCTCCATCCACACTCCCCAGCACCTTACCCATCCCAGGCACACACACACTGGCACAGGCACACACCAGCACACACACATCCAGCACACTGACACACACGCCAATGACAAAACGCACACGCACGCACATTCAGGGGACTGAAGCCAGACTCACAGGGGATGGGGCCCTGGAACACACACACGCATCCACATGCACTGCGCAGTCCTCAGTTCCCTCTCCCTCCAAAGCACCCTCCCTTGCCTCACCTGCAACCCCAAAGTCACAGCAGCTCTTCCTCTGTGACCTCGGCCTCTTCCCCACCGATGAAGCTGCTCCAGCATCCCGGGGGAAGAGGAAGCCCACCCACACGGAGCAGAGTGCCCCTCGCCCCCGGACACCCTCCCCCAGGCGCAGACGGACTGAGGCCCCCACCCGCAAGTCCCCCGGAGTGCTAAGAGCAAGACCCCGCCACCACCCTGCAGCTCAGGCACAAGGTCTCCGTCCTCCATCCCTCAGGCCCCCACTGCACAGGTGCCCCCACCACACCCTGCCCCAGGTTCCCCCACCCACAGATATACCATCCCCAAGATGCTCCGGCCTTCTCCCCCTGCCACTTGCTCTCCCAGCACCACACCCCCGCTGCGCTTGTCTGTGCCACTGATGTGGTGAGGGTGTCCCCCCCTCTGTCCAACCCACCTTGCCTGTTCCCCATTCTCCTCCCCTGGAGGTAGGCACTGCAGTGGAGTCCACTACCGCCCTGTCTGACTTGGGCACTGCAGTGGCGGACCTGTCCACCCCATCTGCAGGGTCCACTGCAGTTGTGCCGGCACCCACGACATCTGTGTCATGCCCCCCAGTTGTGCCGGCACACACCATGTCAGACACCTCCACTGCAGTTGTCAGTGGCTCTCCTGCACCCACCACCCCTTCCCTGACTCCCCCTGGTGAGCCCTGATCCTGTCCCTGCGGTGCCTGGCCTGCCCCCGGTTGCCCCTCCTAGTGGATTGTCCCTGGTATTGTGCAGGCATGCGTAGGGTGACATCTGCCAGTGTCACCCTGTTTGAACTTTGACAATGGACTGGCCATTGGCCTTTGCTCTTTTTCAGGACTTCGTTTGGCCTCAACACATATGCTGAATAAAGCAACTTTCTTTTCTCTAGTGCTCATGCTTCAGATGTACATGTTGTTGGTGCAGCTAACCATGCCCTTGCTGCAGTGATGGTGATATCTGGTCTCATGATTATGAAGTGTTACTGTGCAGGAACCCATGTGGTCCAGGGGGAATGTGTCCTATCATGTGGTGTATCCATGTCATCAATAGCAGCATCTGAGGGTGTCATGTGTTCAGTATTTGGCAATGGGTTTCCTACTTACATTGGCAATTTCATATCTGTGGCTTCCACCCCTGCACATCTGTTGTGCCTGCCATCGTTGCATTTGTCTACTTCCCTGACCGTGTTGCCATCTCCAGTGGACATGCAGGTTTGGGCATCAATGGGGAGGGACTCATCCGTGTAGTCAGTGCAACATTGCTATACAAGTGTGTTGGATCTGTGCTGATGATTCCGTTGGCACATCCATGACCAGGCTGATGTGATGGGAGCCCTCATTTGGTGCTAATTGTTGATTGTGTGACCAAGTGCTCAGCTGACATGATGGGGCCCTACTGAGGCAACATATGGCACAGCTTTCCTCACACAGGAGTGGAGTCCCCTCATGGCAGTGTGTACACGTGTGACATTGCCTGCACCCAAGGTGTGTGTTGTATGTGCATGTCTGTGTGTTCACTTCCATTCATCTGCGCATGCTGTGATCCCTAGTGTTGTACCTGTTTGTGATGCTTGCTGACTTGAGCTATGTTCCCCCAAAGTCTTCTCCCTGTGTTCTCTGTGATGTGGGTGCATGGCACATTACTGGTCATCAGGGTGTCACCCATAGGTGTGTTTGCTGTCAGGGCAGAGTTTGTGTGCAGACGCAGATGGGTCACAGTCAGGTTTCCCCTTGGCACTTGTTGTTTGCCCCTGTCATGTGATTTCCAGTTTGTGTTATCTTTCAGTGATTGTGACATGTTGTGTGTGTGACTGCTGCCACTCCTCAGGGTCAGAGCTGCAATGTTGGAAGTTGTCTATGTGTGTTCTTTGTGGGTGACCTTGGCTTCTTCATTGGTGTGTGACTGTGGCTGGGATCCCATTGGTCGGTGTGGTATTGCCGTCATGTCCATGTACAGCGTAGTGTGCAGTGTGTCAGACATTCAGGAGTCTTGTTGAGTGTCCATGTGTGATGTGTTTCTACACCTTGGTTCCCACCCACCACCCTGGAATAGTCATGGGTGCATGTGCAATGTCACCAGTGCATGTGTACTTCACTGCTGCACATTGTTGGAGGTCGAGGGTGTGGTGTTGAGTGTGTGCAGATGAGAGTTGTTGCCCGGCTAGGCCCCTGCCTCCATGTTGGCCTTGGCTTACTGGCCATGCTGATTGATTTGTGCTTGTGTAGGTGTGATGGTAGTTTGTTGCTCAGGACACCTGACTGTGGTTCATAGTGTGAACGACATTTAGCTTTGTCATCACAGTGGTATTTTTATTCAGCCCAGGGTCACCACATTGTGGGGGCCCTGGGGGTGGTGCTGTGGTGTGTCTGTGACTTGCTGTGTCAGTTGTTGTTCCTACGTGCCTGTGTGACATGTGTGTTTTGTGCTCCCTCTCACCTGACAATGCCTGCTTGCCCACATAGGGGATTTGGATCCATGAGTTACCTTAGTGTGGCAGTGTATGCACATCTGTATGATTGGTATTCAGCTCTCCTCATGTGTTGTGTGGTTGCCTGGGGACACTGGCACCCCCACCCCTCACCTGCTGTGTATGATGACAGTGTTGGTCTGCCTGTTTGTGTTTGTGCATCTGCACCACTGCATTGGCATATCTTGGGTGTGCCATTGGCTGTATGTTGTTTGGTGTGTTTCCCCTGCTGTCCCTGGGACTCCTAGGTCATCGGTCAGCACAGTGATCATGGTTTGTGTGTCCCATTGCTGCCATGGTATGGTATCTGTTCACCTCACATCTGCTGTCTCCACAGGGTATCTGCATTTGTGTGCCCATTGGTGCAAATATGTGGTTCTGCATTCTGATGGTCACTTCTGTCATTGTGTCATTGATGACTGTTGACGGTCTCAGCCCCCATGGGTGTTGTTTGTCTGCACATGGCCAAAGGAATGTTACATTTGCACTGCAGTATTTGGCTCCCCCAATTTATGTTGCAATGGGACACATACACTACTTTGCCACAGATGAGTTTTTGGTTCTGTGAGCAGGAATGATCCATGCAGTTTGGCAGTTGCAGCTCTTTCTTTGTCAACAATTACCTTTTGGTCACTGTGATGATGAGGGTGTAGACCCCATTGCCACAATGGTCAAAATGTGCTTCAGCTATGGACCCCACACTTGCCTTTTGGTCACTGTGATGATGGGGGTTTAGACCCCATTGCCACAATGGTCAAAATGTGCTTCAGCTATGGACCCCACACTTACCTTTTGGTCACTGTGATGATGGGGGTTTAGGCCCCATTGCCACAATGGTCATGGGCTGCTTGCATTGTGGGTGCCACACACATATATGTGTGGCACATGTGCTAGGGGGTCACATTGTATGTTGAAAGTCATGTTCGGTGTTGTAGGCATTTGACACAGCCTACACACGCTTGTCATGGTGGTGGGGGGATGTCTTAATCTTGCATTCCCTAGGTTGTGGTGTGCTTGTTGTGTCATGCATTGTCCATCCTATGAGTGGGGGTGGTAGTAGTGGTAGGCATCCAGCCCCCCTGGGTGAGGGTGGTAGTAGTGGTAGGCATCCTGCCCCCCTGGGTGAGGGTGGTAGTAGTGGTGGGCATCCTGCCCCCCGTGGGTGAGGGTGGTAGTAGTGGTGGGCATCCTGCCCCCTGGCTAAGGGTGGTAGTAGTGGTGGGCATCCTGCCCCCTGGCTAAGGGTGGTAGTAGTGGTAGGCATCCTGCCCCCCGTGGGTGAGGGTGGTAGTAGTGGTGGGCATCCTGCCCCCTGGCTAAGGGTGGTAGTAGTGGTAGGCATCCAGCCCCCCTGGGTTGGGGTGGTAGTAGTGGTAGGCATCCAGCCCCCTGGCTAAGGGTGGTAGTAGTGGTAGGCATCCTGCCCCCCTGGGTGAGGGTGGTAGTAGTGGTAGGCATCCTGCCCCCCTGGGTGAGGGTGGTAGTAGTGGTAGGCATCCAGCCCCCCTGGGTGAGGGTGGTAGTAGTGGTGGGCATCCTGCCCCCTGGCTAAGGGTGGTAGTAGTGGTAGGCATCCAGCCCCCCTGGCTAAGGGTGGTAGTAGTGGTAGGCATCCAGCCCCCCTGGCTAAGGGTGGTAGTAGTGGTAGGCATCCAGCCCCCCTGGGTTGGGGTGGTAGTAGTGGTAGGCATCCTGCCCCCTGGCTAAGGGTGGTAGTAGTGGTAGGCATCCTGCCACCCTGGCTAAGGGTGGTAGTAGTGGTAGGCATCCTGCCCCCCGTGGGTGAGGGTGGTAGTAGTGGTGGGCATCCTGCCCCCTGGCTAAGGGTGGTAGTAGTGGTAGGCATCCAGCCCCCCTGGGTGAGGGTGGTAGTAGTGGTAGGCATCCTGCCCCCTGGCTAAGGGTGGTAGTAGTGGTAGGCATCCTGCCACCCTGGCTAAGGGTGGTAGTAGTGGTAGGCATCCTGCCCCCCGTGGGTGAGGGTGGTAGTAGTGGTGGGCATCCTGCCCCCTGGCTAAGGGTGGTAGTAGTGGTAGGCATCCAGCCCCCCTGGGTTGGGGTGGTGGTAGTGGTAGGCATCCAGCCCCCCTGGCTAAGGGTGGTAGTAGTGGTAGGCATCCTGCCCCCCTGGGTGAGGGTGGTAGTAGTGGTAGGCATCCTGCCCCCCTGGGTGAGGGTGGTAGTAGTGGTAGGCATCCAGCCCCCCTGGGTGAGGGTGGTAGTAGTGGTGGGCATCCTGCCCCCTGGCTAAGGGTGGTAGTAGTGGTAGGCATCCAGCCCCCCTGGCTAAGGGTGGTAGTAGTGGTAGGCATCCAGCCCCCCTGGCTAAGGGTGGTAGTAGTGGTAGGCATCCTGCCCCCCGTGGGTGAGGGTGGTAGTAGTGGTGGGCATCCTGCCCCCTGGCTAAGGGTGGTAGTAGTGGTAGGCATCCAGCCCCCCTGGGTGAGGGTGGTAGTAGTGGTAGGCATCCTGCCCCCCTGGCTAAGGGTGGTAGTAGTGGTAGGCATCCTGCCCCCTGGCTAAGGGTGGTAGTAGTGGTAGGCATCCTGCCACCCTGGCTAAGGGTGGTAGTAGTGGTAGGCATCCTGCCCCCTGGCTAAGGGTGGTAGTAGTGGTAGGCATCCTGCCACCCTGGCTAAGGGTGGTAGTAGTGGTAGGCATCCTGCCACCCCTGGGTGAGGGTGGTAGTAGTGGTAGGCATCCAGCCCCCCTGGGTGAGGGTGGTAGTAGTGGTGGGCATCCTGCCCCCCTGGCTAAGGGTGGTAGTAGTGGTAGGCATCCAGCCCCCCTGGCTAAGGGTGGTAGTAGTGGTGGGCATCCTGCCCCCTGGCTAAGGGTGGTAGTAGTGGTGGGCATCCTGCCCCCTGGCTAAGGGTGGTAGTAGTGGTAGGCATCCTGCCCCCCGTGGGTGAGGGTGGTAGTAGTGGTAGGCATCCTGCCACCCCTGGGTGAGGGTGGTAGTAGTGGTAGGCATCCAGCCCCCCTGGGTGAGGGTGGTAGTAGTGGTGGGCATCCTGCCCCCTGGCTAAGGGTGGTAGTAGTGGTAGGCATCCAGCCCCCTGGCTAAGGGTGGTAGTAGTGGTGGGCATCCTGCCCCCCTGGCTAAGGGTGGTAGTAGTGGTAGGCATCCTGCCCCCTGGCTAAGGGTGGTAGTAGTGGTAGGCATCCTGCCCCCCGTGGGTGAGGGTGGTAGTAGTGGTAGGCATCCTGCCACCCCTGGGTGAGGGTGGTAGTAGTGGTAGGCATCCAGCCCCCCCTGGGTGAGGGTGGTAGTAGTGGTGGGCATCCTGCCCCCTGGCTAAGGGTGGTAGTAGTGGTAGGCATCCAGCCCCCCTGGCTAAGGGTGGTAGTAGTGGTGGGCATCCTGCCCCCCTGGCTAAGGGTGGTAGTAGTGGTGGGCATCCTGCCCCCTGGCTAAGGGTGGTAGTAGTGGTAGGCATCCTGCCCCCTGGCTAAGGGTGGTAGTAGTGGTAGGCATCCTGCCACCCTGGCTAAGGGTGGTAGTAGTGGTAGGCATCCTGCCACCCCTGGGTGAGGGTGGTAGTAGTGGTAGGCATCCAGCCCCCCTGGGTGAGGGTGGTAGTAGTGGTGGGCATCCTGCCCCCCTGGCTAAGGGTGGTAGTAGTGGTAGGCATCCAGCCGCCCCTGGGTTGGGGTGGTAGTAGTGGTAGGCATCCTGCCCCCTGGCTAAGGGTGGTAGTAGTGGTAGGCATCCTGCCACCCTGGCTAAGGGTGGTAGTAGTGGTAGGCATCCTGCCCCCCGTGGGTGAGGGTGGTAGTAGTGGTGGGCATCCTGCCCCCTGGCTAAGGGTGGTAGTAGTGGTAGGCATCCAGCCCCCCTGGGTGAGGGTGGTAGTAGTGGTAGGCATCCTGCCCCCTGGCTAAGGGTGGTAGTAGTGGTAGGCATCCTGCCCCCTGGCTAAGGGTGGTAGTAGTGGTAGGCATCCTGCCACCCTGGCTAAGGGTGGTAGTAGTGGTAGGCATCCTGCCCCCCTGGGTGAGGGTGGTAGTAGTGGTAGGCATCCTGCCCCCTGGTTGAGGGTGGTTGGCATCCAGCCCCCCTGGGTTGGGGTGGTGGCGCGCATTCAGGCCCCTGTGTGCATATGTGGCATTGGTGATGGGCATCCCGCCCCTATGGTGCTGCTGTTGCAAGTATATTCATATTCCCAGTGTATGTGTGTGATGTGTCGTGTACGTGTTGTATGTGTTTTGTGGTTGGTGTCTGACTTACCTTCTGCGCCGTACGCGTCCGTGCCTGTTCCGGTAGTAGATGTAGAATATTGGTATGATCGGGACGAAGGGATTCATGGTTGGTTCGTGTCGTTCGTCCTTCTCGTTGCTTCGCGTCGTCCTCGTAGCTTGGCTTCGTCCTCGTCGCTTCGCTTCGTCCTCGTCGCTCGCGTCGTCCTCGTCTGTGCTGTGTTCGTCTCGTAGCCGTGGATCGTGTTGTGGCGCGATTCGGAGCTTATGTGCGCCTCTCCCGGATGCTTTGACGTGCCGTGCGTAGCGACGGGTTCGGCGCGTACGGAAAGCGCATCGTACTTGTCCGGCCGGACGGGGCTGCATTTTCCCTTCCGTGCGACTCGATTCGGCGTTTCCGGATTCGCCTCGGTCGGAGAACAGGACCTGGTTTGGGTGAGTACGGCTCGGCCGGAATTTTTGCTGTTGTGCGCATCGTACTTGCTCGTTCGGTGTGCTGTACGGATCGGTCGGGAAACTGGCTTTCGCATGGCTTTTTTCCCGACCGAATGGTATTGGGTGCGCCTCCGACCGAGATCGGAATCGGCCCCTATACTGTGTATTTAAAGTGCAATAAAGAATGGACACATTGCAATGATGCCCATTTGGAATTCAAATGTAGGTTGCCTTACGAATTACCAAATTCATATCTGATATTTTTGATGCCAAAGTTTTGAAAACATCATTCGGCCAATTGGGAAGATGTGAACACGAATTAATGAGTTTATTTCGGATATTTTCAATGCAAAAGTTTCGGAAACATTATTCGGCCTATTGGGAAGATGTGAACAATTAGTGTACGGATTATTGTTTGTGCTGATTCAAATTGCATTTGGAAAATTGTGTTTAGAAACAAGTAGTTTATATATTTCTTCTTTATGTTATACGAGATGTAAATGAGAGTGTACATTTTACAAAATATAGTTGAGAGAAATAAAAGACTTAATGTAGTTGAAGAATGTAATTAAGAAACTGTAGATAGGTAAACACATGTTCTAAATAATGCTCAAAACTTTGTTTTTTTTTTTACAATCTCATTGATTTTTCTTTTTCCCGCTGTTGTATGATGATATTACATTGAAATGACTGTGTATGGTGAAATTCAGTAGAGTCTTGGAACAGCCAAAAAGGGAAACCGAAAATGTTATGTAATTCTAAAATTTTGTTGTGTTCTTAAAAGTATAATATTATATTCGATAACAGTTTATCTTCTTCTTTTTTACAGAAGGTAATGGTGAAGTTTGAAAAGATTTTAAATTCAGTTTACAACAAAACTACTGTAAAATACATCCACTGAGTTTTGTATCTACTGTTGTGTAGTTCCTATAGTACCCCTGCAGGACCTGCGTGTTTGGATAACATAAACTGTGGGCTTGGTGGCAGACTGGCTCTGTGCACCCCCACTGCATATGTTAGCCGGATTTGCATTAGCTAGCTCACAGTGCCACTAGAATCTCCTCTTATAGGGGAGAGATTATTTCCTGGCAACCTTAGATCATGACAGCCCTGATCCCTCAGAATCGTGGAAACAATGTACTACTTTTCGCTCAGTCACTCGTGCTTACTTATTCGGTTTTGTCTCAGAGAGTTACACAGAATAAACAGTCTGGGCGTTTCAATAAGTATTTATTGAACAGTTGTTATTCTAGTGTAAAATATATGTGCTGAAGCAACCAGCAGACAATAGCAGAGATCTATTATCAGCAGTACGATAAAAGTGAAGGGATAGAACAGTTCTACCATATTGCAATAATCATGAATACATACATGAATATAAAAAGCATTATGAAAAGTGCGCGTACTCCTACGATGCCTAACTAGATGTACCTGAGTGTACCTAGCATATGTGTAGGTCTAAAAGCCTAAGAGCCAAGAATCCTTCTAGGAATTAGTCGAACCCCATTACCTGAATAGAGAAAGTATGGGACCCCGTCCTGGTCTCGAGTTGGACACCCCGCAAGGGCTGTGTTAGACCGCTGTCAGCTGGAGTGACTGCATGTAGGAGCCTCAGCGTCTCTGGTCAGTGTGTCAGCATGGAAGTCTCGATTCCCTCTATCTTACCGTGGCAAGATGTGGTGTATTTATACCCTAAAGTGTCTCGTCCCTCAGTATGGTTTGTATTGGTCTTTGTTAGACATGAGGAAGACGTCAGGGGTGAACTTTGTACATACATATTGTCAGGGACTGTCCGGGTCTATGTCGGGAACACAGTCAGGGACTTGAGCAAGGACTGGGGACTGGGTAGAAAATGTACCGTGCACAGAAAGAGTAGTACAGCGCTGCCCAGGATCACACAAGGAGTCAGAGGAGAAAAAGGGATCCAAAGGGGAAGCCTGTACAAGATGGCTAAGACTCAGAAAGGAAGGGCACTCACAAGGCAATTTAGCATTCAGACTAACTACACCCAGGACGGACGTGCAAGACATATATATAATACAACATTAACAATAAAAGGAATGTGGGGTAAAGCACTCAGGAGCTCCACACGGTAAGACTGAAGCTCAGTAAGTTCCTCACCCACAATTGCTGTTACAGATACTGACTGAAAATACCCACATATAGGATATGTATGCAAAGGCAGGGTCTGTGGAGCTTATACCTATGGTGATGTTATAACTGTAACTCAAAGACAATACTCACAGTGAACAAGAAACACCACCTAGGTAGGCAGCTGTGCCCATGGATACTGGCGATCAAACAGGAACACGCAAGGCAGTAACAGCAAAGGGGTAGAACTAAACACAAGCACAATAGACAAGGAGCTAGCAAGGAGGAGTGCTTAACAGGAAAGGAAGGAAGTCACAGGGCACATTTGGCAGAAAGCAGGTAACAAACATACAAGGTAGCAGAAGCAAGACAGCAGAATAGAAAGACAGCAAACTAGGAACTGGAACCAAGGAAATGGAAAGAAAGGCAGGGACTGGAAAAGGATATACAGAAGGGGAGGCTACAAGGGTATACTAGAATAGTGCAGGTTCAGGAATCAAGAAAACAAAGTAGCATAGAAAGCAGTGATGGGGCAGGAACAAGAATTGAGCTAAGGCTCAGGAGTCAAGGTAGCACTGCAGGCAGTGCTGGTTCAGGAACAGGGAATTACTAAAGCGTCCGGAGTCAAGGTAGCACTGCAGGCAGTGCTAGTTCATGAACAGGGAATTACTAAAGCTTCAGGAGTCAAGGTAGCACTGCAGGCAGTGCTGGTTCAGGAACAGAGAATTACTAAAGCTTCAGGAGTCAAGGTAGCACTGCAGGCAGTACTGGTTCAAAGGAAACAGGAAATAGCTACAGCTCAGGAAACAAGGAGTCAAGAGAGCACTGCAAGCAGTGCAAATCAGGAACAAGAAATAGCTGAAGCCCAGGAACAGGAACAAAGAATAACTATAGCTCAGGAACTCAAGAAACAAGGTAGCACTGCAGGCAGTGCTAATTCAGGCACAAGGAATAGCTATAGCTCAGGAATCAAGGAACAAGGATTAGTCTCGCCGGAAAACAATTACAATGACCAACACAGGGCTGAAGGGAGCTGGGGCTTAAAAGAGCTCACAGTACTCATGCACATCAGGTGTGAGCAGGGTAGCAGCAGCCAGCCACAGGTGAGATGAATTCCTCCCCCCATCCTTGGCCTGCATGGGTGGAGACAAAGCAGTGAGCAGGGGATTATAGGTAATGGAGTTTCCAGCATGAGCAGACTGGCTTCCACAAAACCCGGCATGGATTGGGAACGGATGTCAATTCCTAAATAATGTCCAAATGCCTGGAAGTCAGGATATGCATACAGGGGAGTGTCTGGAAGCATATTAGAATACTGGCAAGCCCCACAATTCGGCCCCCTGGTGGTGGGAACGAGAGCACAGGGAGTGAATCGTGACACATATTATGCAGGAGATGTGGCTGGTGAATGCTCATGCATAATTTATGAGTAAATTGTAGGCCTGTGTTCGGGAAAAACCCTGCAGTGTTCTAACCACAGACTAGATAACGTTCAACCCTCAGAGCTCGTTGTGTACTGTAGGGAACTAATGTAGGTGAAAGATCATGCCTATATTAGGGCATAGGAGACTATGACCATAATAGGGCAAATACGATTATGACCATAATAGGGCATATACGGATAAGACCATAATAGGGCATATACGATTATGACCATATACGGCACATATGAACGCGTCTATTTAGGGCCTCTATACGAAACATAACACCCACTCCACTTTCGAATTGGATGACAATGACCATACTTAAAATCTGGACAATTTAAATATTCTCTTAAAAACGGCTAAAAACATGGTTTCAAAAAGACATTAAAAAATGATTAAAAATGTTATAAGTCAGCTATTCTTTTGTTGCCACTTGAAAAAGTCAATTCTGTCTCACTTATAAAAGTTGCATTACTACAAGCAGAAGAAGGCCATTCTTTCCCAAGTGAAAGTGTCAATTTAGGAAATGTTCCAAATTTAGTTCGTTTATTTATGAAACGAAGTGGAGAAGCTGTATTCTTTCCCAGAACGCGATGAGCCAATTCCAGGTTAAGTGTCCTGGCTGGGAGATACAGCATTATCGGTGTTAGCTACTGCAGACGACAAATCCAACGCCTCATAGAGAACGTCAATCGCACATAGATGGAATTCAGCACTGCCAACAGTCGGTGCTGCGGCAGCTTGTGCGGCAGTTGTTACCTGAGTGCCTGTGGAGGAGCCACCTAACCCAGCAGGAGCAAACAGCACCTGTGGATTCTCAAGGAATGCGTCCATCAGAATTGAAAGACGCTGGGGACAACGCAGAGCATGGGCCTTTCGGGGGTCCACCGTAGCATCCATGTCCGGAGGCGTATCTGATGGAAACGTTAGACAGAGATCCAACGCGCATTCTTCTCCGCAAAACAGGCATCGAAGAACAGGTAAGATGTAGTCCACCCAGACTGGTCTAAACGATAGAAACCAAGAGGCGTTCAGTTCTCTTAGGCAAGGTATTCCCTGAAGCGTTCACGGTACTTCCGCTCCTTGAGTATGCTCGCCATGTCCTCGGAAATTGGGCCGTCCATTGCGTAGCAGTAAGATTACAATCAGGACTCCTGCAATTATGAACAGGATAAGCGGGAGACCTCCAAAGACGCTTCCCAATACGGAGTGTATAAAATTTGGGATTACTCCGAGGACTGTTTGAAAGGTGCTTAATAGACCTGACCCTATGCTCTTAAATAGGTGTACAATACCGCTCGTATCAGACATGTTAAAGATACGACCCACCATTTCTGCGAAATGAAAGGGGCAGTTCGTACTTATAAGCGCCTGTATCTCAGTCGAGGTCCTTGCAACTTGAAGTTCAAAGGTTTCTCGAGCGGAGGTTAAGGGTACGGGTTGCTGTAAAAGCATGGCTTTCAGTCTGCTCAAAGTATCAAATTGTATAAAGGAAACATTCAACGAAGGCCATAACGGCGCCTCCCTGACTGTGTTCAGTGGCGGAAACAATACTTGCATACAGCAAGTAACCCTGGAGTTAACAGTGACCAGATAGGCGATGCCCGGAAGCATCCCACAGCAACCTTGATCGTTTAGCATCAAGTAACTCCCATTCGAGAGCAGCTGGAAAACCGGCTTGATCATGGCCGCTGGGGTCCCTGACACGTGACAAGATAGATTCGCTACTGAACCACTACATGCTCCGTGCAGAGAAATATCCTGACACATGAGAGAACCGCTTAAAGCGTTCTTGCAGTTTGTACCACTCAGATACACTTCTTGATCCCCATTCCGGCATCCATATCTATATGGTAACTCCCAAGTTTCCTTAATGTAACCCTTACCCATTTTTTCATATTTGCCTGCCTGCCTTTGTCAAGGCAATATTGAAACTGAAACGTAGTGACCGGCAGAGTGATTTGGCCATGAATTAGCCATTCAGTTGATGGCAATTCGGCTACAGTGAATGGTAACCTTTCCAGTTTCTCAATACGCAGCATTGTATATTTGGCTCCTCTTTGTGCCATTTCTGTCTGTTTATCAGTTAGATTGTATTCTGAAAACAGAGACGTGGTGTTTATAAAACGCCAGGGCACGTAGCCTGCACGCAAAGATTGCAGTGTCCAGCTTAACATCACAATAGAACGTAACTGTGATTGCCCGTGTTGTAACAAGGCCAAATCTTCTTCTAATATGTCGATTGCCGAAGACACAATGTTGCCTAAGGAGTAAATCCTGGAGGTCAAAGTTGTTAACCCATTATCCACTACAGCTAATGCCTTCTCTAGGTTAATACGGTCTATTTCCCGTATTCTTTCTGCAGCCTCCTGTTGGGATATTTTCCAGTTTTCATTATAATAGGCGTAAATGCCAGCATATATGCAACGTTTCTGACGTGTTTTCCTTGGGCCTGACAAGAAATCCCTAAGGTCCACATCAGGTGTGAGTAAGGTCAAGTGATGTTTCACTTCTGTGAGTGTTGAGGTCTCTAGCCAATCAAGGCACAACTTCCCAACACTATAGGATGTCACTACCCCTGGGTGTTGTCTTTGTTCATAGCGTGTATCTGGCCTACTGATACTAAACCCCTCGGTTATACCTAGGAATCTCTGTTGAAATGTGTTTGTGTCAATGGGCCAAATCAGCCATTCTGTCCAATTGGGATCTGACCTGTTGTACTGGAGAATGTCATCTAATCCTACCCCATGTGTAGTTGAATTCTGCCCCCCACCCATCTGTGATGGTGCTGGAAGCCCAGGTGTGTTCATTTCCTTGTTCTTGGCTAGTCCAAGACAGGATGTCTGTTGCACAGTGTCATTTAGAATTACCATCTGCTGTGGAATGAGGCATGCTCTAAAAAGCGCTTCTGTTCCCTCGACCTGCTAGTCCCTCGAACCCCAGATTGATTTTAAATCTATGGTGTCCTTCCATAGGTCGAAACCCTGTGTAGACAACTGGGCCATAAAGGAAGCAGAGTAAATCTGTTTGGTGTTAGTCAACATAATTTTCTGCGCTGATGTTTTTGCCACTTTGTAGTAAAATGACTTCGGGTCAGATGTATTAAACCCTGAAAAGTATGTGAATTTCTGTGCAAAAGTTTGCAAACTACCTTTTGGAGGTGTTGGGCAGTGTTCCCACAGGTGGTATTCAAATACATTTCTAGGTGTTATAGATTTGTGTAAGAAATGATGACCATAATGTTGGTAACAGTACAATGTATCATAGTCTGAAGTCCCTTCTAACATTTCATTGTTCGGAAATGCTGCAGTTTTTTCTAAATCAGACATCATATTATTTACCGTTTCAGTGTCCCAATCATCAGACAATGTACTGGAGGTAATGATATCACTTAAAGAAATTTTAAATACATGTTTAAGCCTTAAAAGTTCAGTCGGACTGAATATATCAAAATCAATCTTGTCCCATACTATACTGTCCGGTATAGGAACAGCTGTGATGTTCAATGAAGACAAGTCTCTTGGTTCACGATGTGAAGACTGGTGTGGTTTTAAAATCAAATTGACTCTTAGGGCTGTAGAGCTCAGCTGGAGATATCGTCCATTAATAAGCATACTAAAAGTTAATATTAAACCTAGCCAGAAAAGAAAAAATAGAATCCCAGTGATATACCATAGTTCTATCCAAGGTGACACTAGGTAAGTCTTTCTAAAAAAGTGCAAAAAGTCAATGAGTTTCTGTTTGTGTGTTTTTTTGGCTGGCATCGTTTCCGGCTCACTTGGATCCAGTGAAAACGTATCAAAGTTCATGAAATAGCCAGAAACAGTTTGATCAATTGTTGGAATTGCATCGGGATTTGTTGAAATTGGATTTTGCTCTTGATGAGGCATGTTGACGTAGACGTCTGTAGCCGATCTTATTGCAACTTGGTTGCTAAGTTGATTTTCTTCTTGTTGAAGTGGAACGAGTTCCATAGTATTGTTGCTTAGTTCTTCATTCCTTACAGGTGGTTCTTCAAACGTGATGAGACTTTCTGTTTGAACTTCTTGGATTGTAGCGAGAGGAGGGCGTCTGCTACTGTGGAGTCCACGAGGCCTACTGTTTAGTATCAGCCACATAGTGTGGTTTCATTAAGTCGATTGAGACACATTTTTTCTCCTTTTTTCCGGCAATAGGCAGCAGAAGTACAGTTCTTGTGCCTTGGATTGATAGGACCGGTACAGCTGTTCTGTAGGATGGTCTGAATCCTTTCTTGTCTGCAATCTTCTCTCTGACCAGATCCCCAACTTTTGGGATCCAGACAGGTCTTGCCGTTACTGCCTTGACTTCCTCAGTGGCGGTCTGTTTTAAGTGGACGTTGCTTTGTTGTGTCCTGGATACATTTAGATCCTGTAAAATAGCCAAACGATCATGGATATCAAATGGTTTTTCATCCGCCACTGTGCCTTCACAATCAAGATCAGGTACCCACATTCTTGTCCCAAATAGGACCTCGTAAGGAGTGACACCCCATAGAGAGCTTCTTGGCTGATTGTTTAGGGCTCTTTGTACCCCATAAAGGTGACCGACCCACCTACCGCCCTTGCCTAATACCCTAGCTGTTAAAGATTGCTTTAAGTCACGGTTTTTCCTCTCCACGACCGAATTTCCCTCAGGATGGTACGGAGAGGAGTACCACAATGCTACGCCCATTCCTTCCATGGCCTCTTTGTAAGCCCGAGAGCTAAACGCCGGGCCACGGTCAGAATGTAACGTGCCAACTGCGTATGTGCCGATAAAGACTCGCAAATCTTTTATAACAGTTCAAGCGTCAGCACAGCGCTGAGGCCAAACCCATAGTAATCTAGAGCAGGAATCCACTGCAACCATGATATATTTCTTGGCCCCATCCGATTGTAGGGGTCCGCAGTGGTCCAAATATACACATGCAAGAGGTTTGTCTGATTTTAGTAGTGGTGTCTGCGCTGGGCGTGTTATGGTGGAGTCCTTCATCTGCTGGCAGATGTCGCCCTTTAAGACATAGTCTTTGGTCTGCTTTGTTAACCCTGGCCACCAGTAGCGCTGTTTCAATAAAGAAATAGTCGCTGTAACGCCTGTATGCGCAGAGCCCAAACCCTTGTGTGCTGCTAGAATTAAGCCTTGCCTACGATCCATATTTGGTATTACTCTATCCCCCACTCCAGTAATCTGAGCATATGGAATGTTTTGTGCATCTAACTTGTAGGAGTACTTGAGTGGAAATTTCTTTGGTACTGCTGTGCTGCCTTTGCCTGAAGCAATGACAGCTACCATAATCTCGCCGTCTATTCTCGTTTTTGAATGAGTGATTGCAGCTACGGACGCTGTGCGTACAGCCCCCTTTGTGGCTTCATCAGCCAATGAATTCCCTTCAACATGAACACCATCATGCAGATGACTCAGTGTATGTATCACGTGAGCCCTTGGTAGTTCGTTTCTCAACTCCACTACCTGTTCCCATAGCATTTTATGCTTAATTGTGCCACCTTTTGCGTCTTTAAACCCGTTTTGTTACCAATTATGTAAATATTCATTGTACTACTGTACACAGTAAAAGGAATCACAAACAATTAGTGTGAGGAATTTGTGTTCCGTATTTACCAGTGCCAGTATTAGTGCTTTTAATTCTGTCAACTGAGCCGTGCAGTCTCCTAGAGATTGCGTTTTAGTGCAACTTGGATGGAACTTTCCATCGCGCATGCAACCTTTAACGATTGCACACGCGGCGCTGTAAGCTTGCTTACTCCCTATGGCCGGTTGAGCAGATCCGTCAGTGTAAATAATGTATTCATACTGATCTAGAGGCAAAATCTCATTTGGTAGAGGATATTCTTGTTCGTATTGCAGAAATGCTTGTGTTTTTAAACTTGGATCAAATCTGTATTCAACATCCGTTGCAGTAAGAGAATTAGCCCATTGTATCCATCTGGGATGTAAGGCTTTCGCATTTGGAATGCTAGCCTTTGTAACAGCCTCTAAGGCTGGTACTGGGGTCATGACTATTATGCGCTTTCCCTGAGCCAGAGCTATTTCTCTTGCTACAGCGGTCTGCACTGCTATCAGGATTTTTTCTGTTGAAGTGAAACGCATCTCTGCGTTTGTGTACAGGTGTGATTTGTATGCGATTGGTACCGTTTCGCCTTCATTGAAAGTTAAATAAGTGTACCCGCATTGACCCGCTATTACTCGGATCACTAAGTTGCGTACGTTTACGCGTGTCTGTAAATGTTTTGAAGCTATCATGTCTTCCTGTAGTGAACGTAGGACATTTGTATGTTCCTGTGGCCATTGTCTGACTGAAAAATCAGGTTTTATTAAGTCGTAGAAAGGTTTTACTCTTTCTGCGTAATCCAAAATGTATGTTCGACTAAAATTTAGGAATCCCAGAATTGATTGTAAATTCTTTAATGATTTTGGAGGTTGGAGCAGTGCACACTTTTCTAAAAAGTTAGCTGCTAGGCTTTTCCTTCACTTGACAGCTCATACCCTAAAAATAGGACATTGAGATGGGCAATTTTTGATTTTTTTAAATTGAATTTATAGCCCTCAGAGGCGAATCCCATAATAATGGTGCTCACCCTGGTCAAGTGTCTCGGTAAGTCATCGTCCGTCAGATAAATATCATCTACATAGGACAATGCTTCTTCATCCAAATTTTGGAGTAACTCTGTTACCCTTGCTGAAAACAACCCTGTGCTATTCTTATACCCTTGGGGCAAACGACAAAATTGCCGTTGTGACCCTAGTGCTGAGAAAGCGGTCAAATACCTGCTTTCAGGCGCTATATTTTGGCAGAAAAATCCATTCGAGATATCAAGTGTTGTTTTGTATTTTTGTCGCACAATGTTATTCATTAATGCTGCACTGTGTGCATTTTGAACTGCAAATGTCTTTGTGCAAGTGTTTAAATGTCTATAATCTAAAACTAAACGATATGTGTTGTCAGGTTCTGATACGTGGAACAAAGGATTGTTCATTGGTGAGGTGCAATTTTCTATCACCCCCTGGTATTCAAGTTGATCTTGGATCTCCCTGACTTGTTTTTTAGCTTCCTGCTTTGTAGGGTATTGCATTTGAGCATTTGCGGAAACTTTTAACGGGATCACGTGGTGGGTTAAATCCTCATCCCAACCAGCATGATTTTTGTACAATGCTGGAGCTAGGGCAACCGCCCACTCTTGCGCATGTGCATGTTTTAAATGTATGGAAACGAGATTGGAAAATGCTGGAAAAATTACTTTTTCTCCCTTAGGGCACTCCATGACGAATGCTGGTGGCCAGTCTTGCTCTGCTAATGGGATGTCATATCCAGATGACAGATTTTTCCAAAATAGACCTTTAACTTTCCTGGGCTTGTCCCCCTCCATCCGGAGTGTTATCTCATGTAACTTATGTGGGACACTTACCCGAGTATCAGGTGTTTCCACTGTGATATACTCACTCAACTCCGCTGTCACCAGAAATTCCTTCAGGTTCTGGCGAGCTATTGTTACTTCTGCCGCACTGTCTAGCATCGTCAGAGCCCATTCCCCGTTCATAAGCTGTGTCCTCAGAATTCTGGGCATGTCTGATCTTAAGACCTGCTACCTTCTTCTTTTTGAACTGAGGTTTTTGTTTTTGTTTATCTTCTTTTTTAAGTGCGTAGTCCGCAGCACGTTGCGTGTCTCTGGACTTTGTACACTTCTCTTGTCTGTGTTCTGACCGTCCTTCCCTCTCTGAGTTTTTTGATGAACCCTGAAAGGAACGAGAGGAACGTGTATCAGAATCCTGATACCTGTCAGGTTTTTTAATATTATGCCTGTTGGTGAGACCTGCCTCTGGATTGAGATCTGCTGTCTTTAGACTTTTGTTGTTTTTTATTTCACCACTTCTTTTTAGAATAAGTAGGTGTGTGCTTTGTAGTGTCCTTTTCAGGACTGCCTACCAGTTGTGGTTTTAATGCTTTCCCACCTAGACTGTCTCTGCCTAGTTCTGCATATGCAGTTTCAATTATTTTGGGTAGTTCGTGTTGTTGATCTACTGGACTGAACTCCATTAGGCGTTGGCGGATCGCCACTGAAGCTGCTTCCCCCTTAATGTTAGCTAGTATTATGGCTGATACCTGTTCGCAGTTACCTAGTAACTTCATCCCTAAGTTAAGGGCAGGCTCTGCTCCGTACTCATTTTGTATCTGTCTCAATACATCAGGTACTACTGCTAATGAAGGGATACCATGCGTTCTGGTATATATGGCAGCAAAGACTGTACCCCAAGAGGCACAATCCTCTATTTGTGGTGTGATCCCCATGGGCAAGCAGATTGTTAGTATTCTGTGTTTATCACAGGTGGTAGTATTCGGAAATACCGCCTCAAGCTAAGTTATTTTCTGAGCTATCCAGAATCGTATTTGTTCGCTTTTTGCGGGCATTTTGCCCATTACCGCGTTTAATGTTTGAGGACTAATTTTATTTGCTGTACCCTGGAATTGGGTCCCATTTGTTGCAACTGTTGTTGGTTGAACTGTGAGAGTCCTCATGACGAATTGTGTCAAGTTCCTGTAGATTTTTATTAAATCTTTGTGTTGTATGAGTAATTCTGGCTGTGGCATTGTGTTAATGTCAGGGTGCGCTGTGTAAGCCTCTAGTATTGGCCACGTGGCCCCGTCTCCTCCGAGCGGGCCTAATATTACTCTTGCTCTTAAGTGGGGTAGGGCGCCTTTAAACCAGTATAAGTGTTCCTGGTACGTGAGTGGAATCTCTATGTCATCGAATGGACAGTATTCTGCCGGTGCATCTCCTTCTATATAGTAGTGAAAGGTCTTTGTTACGGCATCTGCTGCTGGGAATGTAACCCATGAATAGAATACCTCTGTTTTATTTGATTTGTGTGCCTCAATCACTAGAGCTGCCACGCCACCCCTTGGTGGTAAACCATTTTTTAATAGTTTCATGGTGAGCGTATGTCTGAATTTAGGTGCAATTTCAATTGCATTTTCGGGTTGTTCTCCTGCTGAGACATGCAGATCTACTCTTTCTTCATCGCTCTCAGTCATTTTGAAAAGAAAATATTTTCCAAGAGAACTAAGATAAAGGTTTTATGCACAATTTAGGAACTAAATGTCCTTCAAGCTTGATTAACCAACAGCCGATAAATAGGATATCTCGCCTACTCAGCTGTGGCGGAGTTTGTGCCCACCCACTCCAGACGTCTCTGGCGTTTTGTGAGTAGGTTCTCTGAGAATAGCACGACTGAACTACTCAGATTCTACTGTTAAATAAGTACCCAACCAACGTTGGTGGCACCATGTTGTGTAGTTCCTTAGTACCCCTGTAGGACCTGCATGTTTGGATAACATAAACTGTGGGCTTGGTGGCAGACTGGCTATGTGCACCCCCACCGCGTATGTTAGCTGGATTTGCATTAGCTAGCTCACAGTGCCACTAGAATCTCCTCTTATAGGGGGGAGATTAGTTCCTGGCAACCTTAGATCATGACAACCCTGATCCCTCAGAATCGTGGAAACAATGTACTACTTTTCGCTCAGTCACTCGCACTTACTTATTCGGTTTTGTCTCAGAGAGTTACACAGAATAAACCGTCTGGGCGTTTCAATAAGTATTTATTGAACAGTTGTTATTCTAGTGTAAAATATACGTGCTGAAGCAACCAGCAGACAATAGCAGAGATATATTATCAGCAGTACGATAAAAGTGAAGGGATAGAACAGTTCTACCATATTGCAATAATCATGAATACATACATGAATATAAAAAGCATTATGAAAAGTGCGCGTACTCCTACGATGCCTAACTAGATGTACCTGAGTGTACCTAGCATATGTGTAGGTCTAAAAGCCTAAGAGCCAAGAATCCTTCTAGGATTTAGTCGAACCCCATTATCTGAATAGAGAGAGTATGGGACCCCGTCCTGGTCTCGAGTTGGACACCCCGCAAGGGCTGTGTTAGACCGCTGTCAGCTGGAGCAACTGCATGTAGGAGCCTCAGCGTCTCTGGTCAGTGTGTCAGCATGGAAGTCTCGGTTCCCTCTATCTTCCCGTGGCAAGATGTGGTGTATTTATACCCTAAAGTGTCTCGTCCCTCAGTATGGTTTGTATTGGTCTTTGTTAGACATGAGGAAGACGTCAGGGGTGAACTTTGTACATACATATTATGCGGGAGATGTAGCTTGTGAATGCTCATGCATAATTTATGAGTACATTGTAGGCCTGTGTTCGGGAAAAACCCTGCAGTGTCCTAACCACAGACTAGATAACGTTCAACCTTCAGAGCTCGTTGTGTACTGTAGGGAACTAATGTAGGTGAAAGATCATGCCTATATTAGGGCATAGGAGACTATGACCGTAATAGGGCACAGACAATTATGACCATAATAGGGCATATACGAATAAGATCATAATAGGGCATATACGATTATGACCACATAGGGCATATATGAACATGTCTATATTAGGGCCTCTATACGAAACATAACACTACATTAGTAAAAAAGTAAGAAGAAATAATGTAATATGCATGATAATGCGAAATAATGTTTAGAGCCACTTTTACTGCACTCGTCCATTCCTTCAAACACTACCATGCACTCATCTATGCACTCATGCACTATACCCACACTCATTCAATTTACCCAGGCACTACCCATATACTGGTACAATCACCCAGGCACTACCCATGCAGTCTTCCAATAATCCAGGCACTAACTGTGCACTCATGCAATCACCCAGGTACTATTCATGCACTCCTCCAATCACCCAGGCACTACCCATGCACTCAGGTACTACCCATGCACTCCTCCATGCACCCAGGCATTACCCATGCACTCCTCCAATCACCCAGACATTACCCCTGCACTCATGCAATCACCCAGCCACTACCCATGCACTTATAAAATCACCCAGGAACTATCTATGCACTCCTCTAATCACCCAGGCACTACCCCTGTACTCATGCACTCACCCAGGCGCTAACTATGCACTCATGCAATAACCCAGGCACTACCCATGCACTCCTTCAATCACGCAGGCACTACCCATGCACTCTTGCAATCACTCAGGCACTACCCGTGCACTCATACATGCACTCAGGCACTTCTGCTGCACTCATGCAATTACCCAAGCACTACCCATGCAGTCTTCCAATCATCCAGGCATTACCTATGCACTGCTTCAATCACCAAGGCACTACCCCTGCACTCATGTAATCACCCAGGCACTACCTAAGCTCTCATGCAATAACCCGGGCACTACCCTTGTATGCCTCCAATCACCCAGGCACTACCCATACACTCATGCAATAACCCAGGCACTACCCATGAACTTCTCCAATCACCCAGCCACTACCCATGCACTCATGCAATCACTCAGGCACTACCCATGCACTCATCCATGCACTCAGGCACTACCTCTGTACTCATGCGATCACTTGGGCAGTACACATGTACTCCTCCAATCACCCAGGTACTACCCATGCACTCATACAATCACCCAGACATTACCCATGCACTCCTCTAATCACCCAGGCACGACCCAGGCACGACCCATGCACTCCTCCAATCACTGAGGCACTACCTATGCACTCATGCAATAACCCAGACTCTACCCATGCACTCATCCAATCACTCAGGTAGTACACATGCACTCCTCCAATCACCCAGACATTACCCCTGCACTCATGCAATCACCCAGGCATTACCCATGTAATCCTTCAATCACCCAGACATTACCTCTGCACTCATACAGTCACCCAGGCATTACCCATGCACTCCTCCAATCACCCAGGCAGTAGCCATGCACTTCTTCAATCACTCAGGCAGTACCCATGCACTCCTCCAATCACCCAGGCACTACCCTTGCAGTCCTCCAATCACCCAGGCACTATCCATGCACTCCTCCAATCACCCAGGGAGTACCCATGCACTTATAAAATCACCCAGGCACTACATATGTACTCATGCAATCACCCAGGTACTACCGATGCACTCATGCAATAACCCAGGCACTACCCATGCACTTCTTCAATCACTCAGGCAGTACCCATGCACTCCTCCAATCACCCAGATATTACTCCTGCACTCATGCACTCACCCAGGCATTACCCATGCACTCCTTCAATCACTCAGGCAGTACCCAGACACTCCTCAAATCACCCAGACATTACCACTGCACTCATGCAATCACCCAGGCATTACCCATGCACTCCTTCAATCACCCAGCCATTACCCCTGCACTCATGCAATCACCCAGGCATTACCCATGCACTCCTTCAATCACTCAGGCACTACCTATAAACTCCTCTAATCACCCAGGCACTCCCCTTGCACTCATGCAATCACCCAGGCATTACCCATGCACTCTTTCAATCACCCAGCCACTACCCATGCACTTAAAAAAAAAAACAGGCACTACCCATGCACTCATCCATGCACTCAGGCACTTTCCCTGCACTGATGCAATCACTCGGGCAGTACACATGCACTCAGGCACTACCATTGCACTCTTGCAATTACCCAAGCACTATTCATGCACTCAGGCAATCACTTAGGCACTATCCATGCACTCTTCCATGCACTCAGGCACTTTCTCTGCACTCATGCAATCACTCAGGCAGTACACATGCACTTCTCCAATCACCCAGGCACTACACATGCACTCATGCAATCACACATGCACTACCCATGCCCTACCCCATATATTACACTTGCCACAATTCATACAACACATAGAAATGTGTCTATTTTCAACCAAATAGGCGGTTCTAACAAGAACCATTTTTTTTCCTTCTTTTTTCTTTTATAATTTGTTTGTGTTTTTTTAGCTCTTTTTTGTGTTTTTTTGGTGTTTTTAAAAAAAAAATGAAAAAATCAACAGAATGAACAGAGAAAACTTTTGAAACATTTTGCAATTAAGAAGTCATTGCAAACAAAAACAAAAAAACAAAAAAATTAGCAATGGTGGTTTTTGCAGCAACCACGATAGCATCCACCGATTGCTCTCCATAGCAAAGAACCTTTTTTGTATTTAATGCAACGCTGCTCAAGTCCAGCGAACTCAGGTACGATATGGGTTCTTTGAGTAGTGGGAGAACCTGACGAGGTGCTAGGCCCTGCAACTTGGTCGTCGTGTGATGCCTGTTTTCGAAGCTCACGACGATGTTGTTCTCGTGCAAGATGACGTGGATGCATTGTCTGCAGGTGCTTAAGTATCGAAGATGTGCCACATGAGTATTTTCTCTCTGATCCACGTGAGAGGACCTTGTTGCAGATAGTGCAAGTCTAGGCCTGGGCAGAAAACTACGCTACACTCACGTAGTTTGCGCAACTACGCGCTACGCGAATTGCACGTAGCACAGTGCCAGAACGTGTAGCGGGCATTTTTTGCTTGCTCGCGGTCCTCAACGTCAAGTTGGCGACCGCGAGCGAGCAAAATGACATCCCGGCGAGACTTTTTCCTCGTTCGCGATCAGCAACATCAAGTTGCCGATCGCCAGCGTGGAAAATAAACCTCCCGGCGAGATTCTCAACGCGGGGAGGTCAGGTTTCTCATTGCAAGTGGTCGCGTATGCTCGCGACCGCTCGCGATGAGAAACTACCAGTCCGCGTTGAGAAAACTGCCGCTCGAGTACAAATCTATTCGAGCGGCAGAAAACGACCGCTTGCACTGTGCAAGATGCCATTTGCAATGATTGCACAGTGCGGACAAGCATCCGGCACTGTGCAATCATTGCGAACAGCATTTCCTACTGCACTACGCAGTTCGCGTAGTGCTACGCGTAGCTCGCGTAGTGCAAAGTGCACTTCGCATAGCTACGCGTAGCTACGCGTAGCGCTACTACGCGAACTACGCCCAGGGTTATGCACGTCACCTTATGTGCGTTGACCTTCTTTTCACCAGCAGATATTGAAAAGAGGCCCATACCATGCTCTCGTACCTCTGCTTCACTGGTTCTTCCAAGTCTTCTTCTTCTTCTGGAAGAAGCTGTTGAGCTGGATTTGAAGAAGCCATTTTTTGTTGATGTTACAAAAAAACACCAAAAAAATGCAGAAAACACAAGAGCTGTGTCTCTGTAGATGTTGTTGGAAGAATGAAAAATTTGGGTGGGGTCCTGCAAGTTCTAGAATGAAAAGCTTCTTAACCAATGAAATGCTTTCCTTTGAAGTCACATTGGATTCGCGCACCCGACGCGCAACCGGCGCGCACCCGTTGCGATTCCTGAAAAATATATTTAACAATAATATATCTTTATACCAGTTACAAATATACGATATTTACAATTGTGTATATTAATCTCTTGGTATAATATACATAATAAAGTTATATATATATACTTTTAAAACAAAATAACTTGCGGTGAATTTGTGCACCTGACGCGACCCCTGGAAATACGTATGTGACACTGCGCGGGACCGTTGCGGCTCCTGTAACTTTATTATAAGACATGTAACATCCATATTATTTAGGTAAATATTACTTTTATAACTCATAGAATAAAGCATATACGATTAATTTATAGTATATATCATGTATTTAAAATTATTAAAAAAGAAAAATGAGAACCGCGCACCCTTCGCATACCTGACACGTATCGTGCACGACTTAACCAATATGGCACCAAAATTCTTGGATTCGCGCACCCACCATGACCGGTACATGATCGGTATGCAAATCTCACTTTAAAAAAAAAAAAATTAAAAAATGTAAAGGCATATTTTAAAAAGGATAAAACATCACATTATCTTTATAAAAGTTAAAAAATTTAGAAAAAGCGTTTTTTGGACAGTATAGTTAGGAATTAGCATTTAAAAAACCTTTGAAATTCACTGAACAAACCATAGGTTTCAGGGACGTTATAGTTATAAATTAGCATTTAAAAAACCTTTGAAATTCACTGAAAAACCATAGGTTTCAGGGACGTTATAGTTAGAAATTAGCATTTAAAAACCCTTTGAAATTCACTGAAAAAACCATAGGTTTCAGGGACATTAAAGCTAGAAATTAGAATTTTAAAAAAACATAGAAATTCACTGAAAAAACCACAGGTTTCAGGGACGTTATATTTAGTTGGACATTTCACTCGTACAAAACCAGAGAAATTCAGCTGTTATAGAAAGTTGAGCTAACTATAACTCGTGCCCCAGCAATGCACTGCTGATGACATCACATATTACATCACTCATGACATGGTCAGTGACATCACTGATGACATCACTGATGACATCATCCACGTGATAATCTGATGCACCTCCTCACACCCTAATATAACCTTTGATACACCCACTCTAAAATACAGACTGACATTCTCAAAACCATAGACACACCAATACCAGTTACTACATACCCACTCACTGATTCCTTGATCTATACACACATCTACTCACTCACCCATACAGTTACTCATACATGCAGTCACTGATCAATACAGCCACTATCATATGCACTCATACACCCATACAGACACTCACACACCACCACTCACCCATAGAGTTACTCACACAGCTAGTCAGTCATGCAAAGAATCAATCACACTTCCATTTACTCACCTATACAGTTATACACACACCACCTCACTTATTCATACAGATACTAACACATACTTACTCTCTTATACAATCACTGGCACAAGCACACACTCATCCATACAGCCACTCTCACAATCACTCACTCTCACATATAGTCATTTATATGCTCCAACACTCACATATACTGCCTTTCACATATGTAGTTACTCACACATGTACCACTGAGAGATCCATTCACTCACCAACATAGCCATACATACACTCACCCACCCATACAGCCCCTCACAGACGCACTCTTGAACCCATACACCCAGTGAATCACCTACTCATACATCCATGCAGGGAGTCAAACACACCCCACCCACCCACACAGCCACTCAGGCACCCATTCAGGTACTCAGACAACCAATCAATAACCCATATAGACACTCATGTAGCTACTCACCAACCCAAGCAGCCACTTACACACCAACTGACCGACTGATACAGACATTCACACAGATAAGTCAGTCACCCATGTATTAGTATGGCACGTTTAATCACTCACTTATACAGTCAGTCATGCACCTATTAAATCATCCATTCAGACACTCATACACCCACTCATTCTTCAAGATACCTTGGCATATATATATATATATATATATATATAACATATTTAAACTTTTAGAAACACTCAGTCATTTGACATGCCATCAGTGATGTCATCAGTGATGTCACTGACCATGTCATGAGTGATGTAATATGTGATGTCATCAGCAGTGCATTGCGGGGGCGCGTTAGCTCAACTAACTATAACGGCCGAATTTCTCTGGTTTTGTACGAGTGAAATGTCCAACTAACTATAACGTCCCTGAAACCTGTGGATTTTTCAGTGAATATATATATATATGTTACCTACTGGCGGTCGCCAGTAGGTAGTTATAGTAAGGACCTTGTTTCTATTCAAAAAGCGTTTTTATTTTGACAATATCTTTGGCGCCGTTTGACGAATCTTCGCTAAATTTTCCAAACCAATGGTTCACTCAGGTTAGCTCCTGTCTTGAAAGTTTCGGGGTGATTCGTCAAGCGGGGACCGAAAAAAAGGGGTCCCATAACACGTTTTCTCCATGTTAATTTCCATAGGAATTTTGGAACAGGCTACAGCCCGAACTGCTGAACGGAATTACACTTAATTTGGCAAAAATGCATCTCTTGGTTCAGAAAGCACCCTTTTTTTAAATGGTTTAAATCCGTTCAGTAGTTCCTGAGAAATTCATAAAATAAATATGTATATATCTGAGCACCGAGGAGGATTCGCGAACCCTCCCGAGCACGAGCTTAATTCTGATTGGCTGCCAACACTCCAAACCAGAATGTGTTGGCAGCCATCTGGTAAAAAAAAGGTTAAAAATGAAGAAAAGGAGGCAGGGTAGAAACACCCTGACCCCCTAGGCCTGCTCAAGGGGTCCCACTAGGTACCCCAGGTCCAAAAAAAGCATTTTTTTAAAAACAAAACGGCCGAATTTGCGCTGGGTGCGTGAATCCGGACGGAAAAATAAAAAAATAACGAAGCATGGGCTCCCGCATTTCGTTTTTTATAAGCCCCCGGGTGGGCCAGGTCTCGGGGAAATACCCAATTAATTAGCGGGGGCCTGCGGTGGCCCCCGTAGCCCCGGGGACTGCCACCTCCCCGGGGCATTTACATTTTAGGGGGGCTCGTGGGCCCCCCCAAGCACCAGGGACCGTCACCTCCTCTGGGCTTTAAATTATTTAGGGGGGCCTCGCGGGCCCACCAAACCCTAGGGGCCACCACCTCCCCAGGGCTACTTCTAAAAATAAAGTGTGGGGTGGCTCGAGCACCCTCGCACTGCCCCAGGGACCACCACCTCCCTGGGGCACTGTTTATTAAAATGCGGGGGTCCGTTGCGGACCCCTGGCCCCAGGGACCACCACCTCCCTGGGGCTTTAACCAGTTGGGAGGGGGGCCACGCGGCCCCCCTCCTGGAGCCCTCGATGGCCCTGGGGACCGCCACCCCCCAGGGCCAGCTCCTGCAATGTCCCGGGGTGCCCACCCCTGGGACATTGCCATTTGCTATGAAAGGGCTGGAGCACAGCTTGCGCCCTGTCATAGCAAACACTGCTTTGCTTCTTGGAAGCGAAGCAGAATTGCTTTTGGGCAAGAGGAGCTGGATGTCAGCTCCTGCCCCCCCCACACTGCCCCGGGGACTGCCACCTCCCCGGGGCATTTGCATTTTAGGGGGGCTCTCGGGCCCCCCAAGCACCAGGGACCACCACCTCCTCGGGGCTTTAAATTATTTAGGGGGCCTTGCGGGCCCCCCCAAGCCCCGGGGACCTCCACCTCCTGGGGGCTACTTCTAAAACCAAAGTGTGGGTGGGCTCAAGCCCCCCCACACTGCCCCGGGAGCACCACCTACCCGGGGCACTGTTTATTAAAATGCGGGGGTCTGTTCTGGCCCCGGGGACCACCACCTCCCCATGGCTTTAAACAGTTGGGAGGGGGCCACGCAGCCCCCCTCCTGGAGCCCTCGATGGCCCTGGGGACCGCCACCCCCAGGGCCAGCTCCTGCAATGTCCCGGGGTGCCCACCCCCGAGACATTAACGTTTGTTATGGCAGGGGTGGAGCACGGCTCCCGCCCTGTCATAGCAAACACTGCTTTGCTTCTTGGAAGCGAGAGCAGGAAACCTGCTCTCGCTTCCAAGAAGCGAAGCTAAATTGCTTTTGTGCAAGAGGAGCTGCATGTCAGAAGCTCCCCTTTCCCAAAAGCAATGCCGACTCCCGCAGGAGGCGGGGCGCCGGCCAGGACCGTAGGGACATTGGGGCCCCCCCATGGTCCCCAACAGTGAGGCCAGGCCCCGGGGGATTATGTCCCCGGGGCCAGAAGTGGCCAAGGGAAGGGGGGCCATGCGGCCCTTCTTCCTTATTTATTTATTTTTTTAAAAGAAAGAGATAGTGCCCCGGGGGATGGGGTCCCAGGGGCGATTTTCAAATAATGGAAGTGGGGTATTTTTTATTCTTTCAAGTTTGAATTCGCGAATCCAGTGCGGCCCCCCCGTGTAATCGCGATGGGTTAGCGACTCCAGACAATTTTTTTTTTTAAGTGTTAGAAATGGGGGTCTCTAGTTGGCAGAGGTAGGTACCTTTGTCCAAATAGGGACCCTTGCTTCTAGTCAGGGTAAGGGGGATACACAAGTTAGATAACCCCTGCTCACCCCCTTGGTAGCTTGGCACGAGCAGACAGGCTTATCCCAAAGGCAATGTGTAAAGTATTTGTACCAACTCTCACAGTAACACAGTGAAAACACCACAAAAGGACACCACACCAGTTTAGAAAAATAAAATACCTTTATCTAAACTAAACAAGACCAAAACGACAAAAATCCAACATACGCAGTTAAAAATATGACTTTCAAAAGGTTTCAAGAACCTGTACCATAGAAAACTATGGATGCATGACTTTCACCAAAGTACCTGTAGTTGCGTCAAAGTTCACCAAGCCAAACAGCCACAGTGTCGGAAAACAAAGATATGCGACACTCCTGAGACCCTGAGGAGGCGATGAGACAGTCTCGCTGCACGCAGAGGAAGGGTTGCGTCAATTCCGGTCTGTATGGGGAGTGATGCGTCGATTATTCATTCCGATCCGCAGGTGATGCGTCGGGGAAGCGTGCCGCACAGGAACGATGTGTGGATCTTCGGGATGCGGCGGCGATCGATGTGGCAGCGAGGCGCTGCATCAGACCTCTCCAGCCGCGATCCCTCGGTGTGTCGATTCTTGCCGCGATGAGAGGCGATGCGACGGTTTTCGCAGTGGCACGACGATGCGTGGAAATTCTTCTCGCGCCGTGAAAATGCGTTAGAATAACAGCCGCAAGAAGAGAGATGCGTCAATTTCTGTAGTTCTTTGAGTTTCTTCTCTCTTCCAGCTCCCAAACAGCAGCAACAACCTCCAGAGGCCCAAAACTGGCACAGGCACCTCAAGGCAGGTAAGAACTCACAACAGCAGAGTTCAGGGGAGCTGGGGGTAAAGTCTTTATGTCCCTGAGACTTCTGAACAGGAGGCCAGCTCACTTCAGGCCCTTGGAGATCTCCTTCAAGCAGGGGACACAGCACACAGCAAAGTCCTTCTCCTTTCCTTGGCAGAAACAGCAACTGCAGGCCAACCCCACACACACACTAAGGGCAGTTCTTCTCCTCAGTCTCTCCAGCTCTTCTCCTTGGCAAAGGTTCCTCTTGAATTCCAGGAATGATCTAAAGTCTGGGGTTTTGGGTCTGAAACTTATACCTCAAAATGTCTTTGTTCAAGGAGCTCTGAGCCCAGTTCAAACCAGTTCTGGGGGCACTCTGCCAGTGCACTACAACTTCCTTTGTTAGTGTGGGCCTTGGTCCCAGACACACCACAGGAGGGCGGAGCCAGCATTGTGAAAGGCAGGCACAGCCCTATGCAGGTACATGTGCTACTCCTCCCACCACTCCAAATGCAGATCAGGCTTATTCAGCCTAGTGCTGACTCATCCAGACTCCTGGAGCCACTGCAACTCCCCAGCCCCTGTCACTCCAAAGCCAGACAGTCAATCCACAAACAGGCAGAGGCACACAGGAAGGTTGAACAAGAAAATAGCCACTTTCTAAAAGTCGCATTTTCAAACACACAATTTAAAAACCATCTTTACTAAAAGATGTGTTATTTAATTCTGAGTTCAGGGGTTCCAAACTCCATTTTTCTATCTTATCCCCATGGGAAGATATGCTTGTAAAATGTTACTAAGCATTCCCCATTCTGTCCTATGGGCAAGAATGCCGTTCAATAGTGAAAAACAAAATTGGCAGTATTTCACTATCAGGGCATGTTACACACCCCAGTACATGTCCTACCTTTCACATACACTGCACCCTTCCCAGGGGGGTACCTTGAGCCTACCATAGGGGTGTCCTATGTGAAAGAAAAGAGAAGGGTAAGGCCTGGCAAGTGGGTGCACTGGCCAGGCCGACATGGCAGTTAAACTGCGCGCAGGCACTGTGGTGGCAGGCCTGAGACATCTTTTCAGGGCTACTCATGTGGGTGGCACAATCAATGCTGCAAGCCCACTAGTAGCATTTGATTTACCCGCCCTGGCACACTTAGTGCACTTTACTAGGGACCTACTGGTAAAACAAATATGCCAATCAGGGAGAACCAATCACAATATCAATTTACACAGGGAGCACTTGCACTTTGACACTGATCAGCAGTGGCAAAGTGCCCAAAGCATCTAAGCCAGTAAAAACAAAATCCAGCACAGCATCAAAAACACAGGAGGTAGAGGCAAAAAGTCGGGGAAAACCATGCCAAGGATGCCAGGTCTAACAAAGAGTATGTATGGTATTAAAAAAGTAAGATTATATGTTGGGTTATAGGGTGGCTCTAAAAAGAGCCCTGGTTTTCATTCTGACTTTGTTGAAGCTACATGTAAGTGCGGACGCACAGCTTAAGGTTGTTGAGGAAGACTCTATTCCCTTGATCTGTGAAGTGCACTCCATCACTTCTGTAGATGTGATCCATATCAAAACATTGTTGCCGTAGATGGACCCCATTCTATGATCTCTGAGGTATGCAGAAACAGCTTTATTGACATTCTTCCTAGCTTTCTCAAACTGTGGACAGAATTGAGTTGACCACTTCCAGTTCTGTCTTTGGCATATTTTAGAGTATACAAAGACAGTTTGAGGGAAAAGCAACATCAATTGTGCAAAGGTGTCTTTCATTAGCATTTCCAGACCTACCCCAGTCAATGTGCCTAGGTAATTGCCACCACAGTGCACAATCATGAGGTCAGGGGGTTGGAGTTGCAAACATTTTTTAACCAAAGGCATCAATTGGGGCCACTTTTATCCTCTCTGTGCATTCCATTTAATGTCCACATTTTGTAAATCTAGGTCTTTGTCAATACCTCTGCGTTCAGCATACCTTTTGCACCAGAAAACATAGCTGTGTAAAACAATCCACACTGTAAGCATATT
This sequence comes from Calotriton arnoldi, assembly GCA_963921515.1. Taxonomy (NCBI): domain Eukaryota; kingdom Metazoa; phylum Chordata; class Amphibia; order Caudata; family Salamandridae; genus Calotriton; species Calotriton arnoldi. The sequence continues at coordinate 2,342,830 of CAWUFW010000756.1, read as the reverse complement.
GAAGGGATGTCTGGAAGTAATGAAAAGATGTCTGTAGCTGAGGCAGTCAGTTGGTAGAATGAGAGGTAGCAAAAAAGGTGGACAAGATGCTGTTTTTTAAAAAGTAGTTAAATGATTGGCTGTTAATGAACATTGTATACTCAAAAATAGGGTGTATGTTATTTTGTTTAAAAAGCATGTTTCTTATTGTTTAGTAAAAAATATTCGAAAGGTACAGTTGATAGGATAAGGTCATATTTTGCAAACGTCAACCACACCTGCTGTTTGCATTTGTAACCTTGTGTGCTGAATTTGAAAATATGGTAAACTTGTGACCTGTCAGTTCAGTTGAATGTTCCATGAAGTGTTACTATGGAAACTGGCATTAAGCAGAATGGGGGAAGGGTTGAATGTTATCTGTCATTTTAAAATATGGAATTGTAATTAATATATAAGTGATATGTTATTAAAGTAAGATTTCCCAAGTCAGTACTATCTTTAGAAGTGATGTGTTCTTAAAAACTAGTGGTATTTTTATTTGTAATATATTTTTGAACTCCTGGATGGATTCGCGGCTCCATCGCGTTGGTGCATGGTGGATTCGCGACTCCAAAAAATTGCTGAACCAGTTTGGGCTCTTCTATAAGTCAGTTGGTAAGGGTTAATATGTCTAATCAATAGAAATGTGTTTTACAATTTGAAATTATGTAGGAAGGAATGTGATTTGTTACGTACATTTATTTGTGTGGAGAAAGAGAGGGAAAGTTTGCCATTACTGGTTTTACCTTGTTGAGAGTGGTGCATTACATTGATTGTGTGCATAAGAAAATCTTTTATGAGTTTCTGGTATTTCATATTCTACAAATCAATTTGGAAGGTGAGTTATATATTTGTGAGGTGTATTATGTATTAGCTTTATTTTAAAACATTAAAAATAATTCAAAAAGTGAGAAGTTTGAAATATATTATTAAATGTAGAGATGAGTATTGTAGTTTGTTTTATTGTACTGAAATGATGTTTGAAATAGATTGTGTATAAGTAATACGTATATATTGGTAGATGGATTAGTTATTATGGTAGTTTGTTTTAGTGTGCAGAAATGTACATTTGAAGTATACCACATAATTTTAGGTGTCGGTTTCAAATTGGAAGTGGAGTCTGTCATGTTTTAAGGTGTGCATGGGCTTGTGTCTCAAGTATGTCTCTATTTGTATATCTATTTTCATATGTGTTACACATTTGAAGGTGCATGATGTATAACAAAGAGGTGTTGTTGCTTTTTATGTGGTAGGCTCAAGACTGTCAGTAGTAGTAAAATTTGTGAAGATGCAGCAGAAAAGTGTATTTTAAAAGATTTTGACATAAGGTATTACTGATTAGGCTGCTTTTTATAAGTCTCTAGAAAAGTAAAGTTGAAATTTGCCGCATACTTTTTGGTGTTTGCTTGAAATTGGAAGTTTGTTTTGTGAATTTTTGAGGTGTGCATAGTTTTGTGATAGAAGAAAGTCTGTACTAGGAGATATATTCTGATATGTGTTATGTATATGAGGATGCTAGATGTATAAAACACATGTATGCATCTATTTGTATATTTGTTTTATATATGATGGTGCTAAAAAAAGGTATAGAAATATGCATGTATGCTTTCAGGAATATGGTGAGACTTATAGCAGAGATATGTGAAGGGTTGCTGCTTTCTATTTGGCTAGGTGTAATATTATAAGTAGTTGTAGAATGGGAAAGCACTCAGTCAGTACTCATGTAGTTATAAAACCACCCAGACACTACCTTTGTACTCCTCCAATCACTCAGGCACTACCTCAGTACTCCTGCAATCACCCAGGTAGTACCCATGCACTTATAGAATCACCCACTCACTTGCTATGTACTCCAGTAATCCCCCAGATATTATCCCAGCAGTCATGGAATCACCCAGGCACCACTTATGTACTACCCCTGCAGTTATATAATCATGCAGTTTCTACCTATGCACTCATGTAATATCCCAGGCACTAACCTTGCAGTTGTAGAATCACCCAGGCCCTACTGTTGCACTCATCTATTCACCTAGGCACTACTCAATGACTCATCTATACCTTCAGATGCTATTCATACAGTTATCCATGTACTCACCGTCTATGTGTGCACTCATGTAATTAGCCAGTCACTATTCATCTTCTCCTACAATTACCCAGTGACTACCCTTGCACTCTTACAATCACCCAAGTACTACTCATGGAGTTATGCAATCACTCAGGCAGATCTATTACATGTTTCAGTTGTAGGTTTCACTGTATTCCAGAAATATTGTATACATATTTCTTTTAGATATGATGATGATTTGAAAAGGTAGAGACATATGTATACACGCTTTTAACAATATGGAGAGACTTATAGTTGAATCATGTAATAGTCAGCTGCTTTATATTTGGCTAGGCCCAACACTTATGCAGTTATAAAAACACCCAAGTACAACCCATGCAGTCTTCAAATGATCCAGGCACTACACATGCACCGCTGTAATCACTCAGGCATTACTCCTGCACGTATGCAATCATGCAGGCACTACGTTGGCACTCATGCAATCACCAAGGTATTACCCATGCACTCATTCAATCATGTAGCCACTACTCATGCACTTATATAATCACCCAGGCACTAACGTTGCACTTCTTCAATCACAGAGGCACTACCCTTGTACTTATGTAATCACTCAGCCAGTAGTCATGCTGTTATGAAATCACCCAGGCACTACCTTTGCATTCCTTTATTCACTCAGGCATACCTCAGTAGTCCTGCAATCCCCCAAGAAGTATCCATGCACTTTTAAAATCACCCAGTCACTTCCTATGTAGTCATGTAAATCCCCAGATATTACCCATGTAGTCATGCAATCACCCAGGCCCTACTGTTGCACTCATATATTCACCTAGGCACTACTCAATGACTCATCTATGCCTTCAGGTGCCATTCATACATTTATCCATGCACTCAACCTCTATGTGTGCACTCATGCAATTACCAGTCACTATCCATCTTCTCCTGCAATTACCTAGTGACTACCCTTGCACTCATACAATCAACCAGGCACTACCCATGGAGTTATGCAATCACTCAGGCAGATCTATTACATGTTTCAGTTGAATACATATTTCTTTAGATATGATGATGATTTGAAAAGGTAGAAACATATATATATGCATGCTTTTAACAATATGGAGAGACTTATAGTTGAGTCATGTAATAGTCTGCTGCTTTATATTTGGCTAGGCCCATCACTCAGGCAGTTATAAAAACACCCAAGTACTACCCAGGCAGTCTTCCAATGATCCAGGCACTGCATATGCACTGCTGTATTCACTCAGGCATTACTGCTGCACTGATGCAATGATCCAGGCACTACGTATGCACTCATGCAATCACCAAGGTATTACCCATGCAGTCTTTCAATCATGTAGCCACTACTCATGCACTTATATAATTACCCAGGCACTAACGTTGCACTCTTTCAATCATGGAGGCACTACCCTCGTACTTATGTAATCACTCAGCCAGTAGTCTTGATTTTATGAAATCACCCAGGCACTACTTTTGCACTCCTTTATTCACTCAGGCACTACCTCAGTTGTACTGCAATCTCCCAAGAAGTACCTATGCACTTATAAAATCACCCAGTCACTTGCTATGTAGTCATGTAAATCCTCAGATATTACCCATGTAGTCATGCAATCACCCAGGCGTTACCTATGTACTCCTTTAATCCCCCAAACGTTACCCCTGTACTCATGCAATCAGCAAAGCATTAGCTATACAGTGCTTCAATCACCCAGGCACTATTCTTTCACTCTTTCAATCATACAGGCACTACTCTTGTACTTATATAATCACTCAGCCAGTACTCATGCACTTATAAAATGCACTACCTTTGCACTCCTGTAATCACTCAGGCAGTACCTTAGTACTTCTGTAATCACCCAGGCAGTACTCATGGACTTATAAAATCACCCACTCACTTCCTATGTACTCCAGTAATCCCCCAGATATTACCCCTGCAGTCATGCATTCACCCAGGCACTACTTATGTACTACCCCTGCAGTCATGCAGGCTGTACCTATGCACTCATGTAATAACCCAGGCACTATCCTTGCAGTCATAGAATCACCCAGGACCTACTGTTGCACTGATCTATTCACCTAGGCACTACTCAATGTATTTCTTTATTTATAGATGACAATATTTGTATATAATTATTTTAATAATATTTTTTAAAAATTAAAAGTTTAAAAACTTTTCTTTTTTTTCAGATATTCTCCATAATTATTAAGAAACATTTGCTATGACAAGAAAAGTTGGAAAGAAAAGACAATAAAGGAAAGAGAACTATTTAAAAGAGAGAGAAAAGCAGAAATTAGATGAAGTACAACATGTGACGTTGAAGAAAAAGTCTTCTGGTTAGAGAACGAAAGAATTTGTTAAAAGCCTTTTAAAAAATGTAATCAATTTTCAAAATGGGGAAAAGAGAAAGAAAAGTACTACAAGCAATCAGAAGGAAATGAAAAAAGGACAAATTAATGGAAAATCAGGTTATAGGAAAACAATCCATGTTGAAAAAAGGATGAAAGAATATAAAGACATTAGGAAGAGAATGTATAATAGTAGAGTACTACAAAATGTATTGAAAGATTGCAAAAAATATAAAAGAAGATCAGCATTTTACAAGAAGAAACAACAGATTGAAAGTGTAGTCGAAAAGGCTTTTGAATTGAAACGAAAATTGTTTATATTAGTATTGTAGAGAATGAAAACACTGAATAAAGCAATGCACTTTATGAAGGAGAAAAGTAAAAGAAAAAGACTGGTTAATAGAACTAACTTTTGTAAAAAAAATCCGGGTGAATGGAAGCACACTTCTAGTACTGAACCTTTTTTTAATGAAGAAATCTATTTTCAACAAAATACATTAGTTCATGCAGTTGATACCAGTGGCCGTTGTTATGAGGTTAAAAACGGTTGTCCAATTGAAAAAGAAAAGATGGTTCCTAGAAATGTGGAAGATGTATTATCTGAAGAAGTTCAAGGGAGACATACACAATCTCCAGTGTATAAGTGGGATTGTAATAGTATTTGTATAATACGACAGGAATCTTTTGATATATTATGAAAATTCTTACAAGTTTATGGTAAAAAAAAGTGTTAAACAGAAGATTAAGATGTTGGAAGGATTAGATCATTGTAAAGTGAGAAAATATACTAACTTGCAAGGTCATTCTCTGGCTTGTCTTTCTAGAAAACTGTGTCGAAGTACTTTTTATAATTTAAGAATGTTAGCAGTACATCACTCAGAAATGCGGAAGTTAGTAAGAAGATTGTACTACGTAAAAAGTCCTGCATTATCTTTAAGTGAAATAAACACAGCTCTTTTGCATGATTCAGTGTTGGATGTAAAAAAGGTTTCTGATGATATACAGTTTTGTTCCTTTGGTCATCAAGAGGAGTGTAGAGAAAGTGAGACTTTGATAAGTGTAAGTGTTGAAGAAGAGGCGGAAGATAGTACTACTGAGAAGTTTGCAGAAGAAATGACAAAGTTTAAGGTAGTTTCTTGTGAAAAACCAAACTATGTTTGTATTTGTTGTCGACGTACTCACTTTAGAAGTCAAACTAGGAATGTAGATGTGTATTTAAAAAGTTAAAAGGAAAACAATGATAAGTGGGATCAATTTGTTGCTTATTTGTTGGTGGAAGGTCGTTTTGAATTGGATAGTGATCAACGTATTTGTAAATATTGGTACAACAAATTATAAGAGTTCAAAATGCCAGCTAGAGCTGTACATAATAACCTAGAGTTGGTAGCTATTCCTCCGGAATTGGTAGATTTAAATACATATGAGTCCATTCTTATTCAATCTGTGCACCCGTTTCAGGCTATAGTTCGTATGGAGCCTAAAACAGGTAATCTGCCTCCAACAGATTTACAAAGAGGTTTAAAAGGAAGAGTTGTGTATTTACCTTTAGTTTTTAAGAAAAATATTGAAACTGTTGGTGTAGAGAGAAAGGAAAGTGAACCTGTAGTTATTCTAGTTAATGGTGTACCAACAAAGAGTCAGAAAAAATATGGTTAGTAGATGTCACCAAACTTCAAAAAGCTACATTATATATTGTTCAAAACAATATTTATTATAAAAATGTATATGTGGAAGAAGAAAAATATCTTTAGAAGATGAAAGAAAAATTTCAACTGGCCAAATAGAAAAAGTGGACAACTCGAGGAGTGAAGAAATTTGTGAACATTATAGTATACATCCTCTACATTCAAAAGAAGTGATAGGAAACACTATTAAATTATTCCAAATGAAGAAAGCAAAGGGAACTCCCATGAGTGTATGGGAAAACAGTTTAGAAGCTCGTTGTCCACAGCTCTTCGCCACTGGAAAAGGTGGACGATATGATGAACGACCAGTACAAATTCCAGCTTCAGAATATCGTACAACAAGATTTTACTCAGAAGATCCAAGATTTTGACAGTGTATTCCATATTTATTTCATCTTATGTTTGAAAGTGACTTGTCTGGACTTTCATATGCAGTGAACCACATATTAAAAACAATAGTTCATCTTACACATCTTTCTGAAAAGGAATTTTTGGAAAAAGTTCAACAAAGAGACGATCATTTAGAATCTCAAATAATTAATTTGATGGCGTGTCAATGTGGTACTAATGAGTATTGGTATCATTGTCACGGAGAACTTAAATGTATGTTAAGGAACTTAGGAACCCCTACGTGGTTTGTTACGCTTAGCTGTGCTGAATACGCATTGGACGATTTACTTGAATTTCTACGAATTTCTACGACAAGCAAATTCAAATGTAAAAAATATTGAAATGAAGACAGCTGGAGAACTGTGTTCCTTGGATCCTGTAAATGGGTGCCGATATTTTAATCATAGGTTTCAAGCTATAATGTCTTTTATCTGCAATAAAAACAATCCACCTCATGGAGAAGTTATTGATTTCGTTTGGAGAAAAGAGTACCAAGCCAGAGGTGCACCTCATATACACATGCTGTTATGGCTCAAGAATGCACCAAAATTTGGAACTAACACTGATGAAAGTGTTTTGTCTTTCATTGAAGAGTATGTTACCTGTGCCATTCCAAAAGAAGGAGGAGAAAACAACTTGAGACAACAAGTTTTACAGTTTCAAAGTCATCGATGTGGAAAATAATGTCGACAGAAATACACATCAAAGGGAAAGTTTTATACAAAATGTTGTTTTGGATTCCCACGTCCAGTAATTTTAAAAGGTAGAGTCAACAGTTTCATGTCAGCAGTAAGGCATACTATAACTCGAAAATCTCCAAAGAATACTCACAAAATAAAAAGAGCTAAAGATTCAAATGATATTAATGACTACAATCCAATGATTTTGACAATGTGGAATGCAAATATGGATATCCAGTATGTTGCAGAAAATTCGATTGCTGTTGTTCGCTATGTTACGTCATATATAACCAAATCTGAAAAGACGGAGTTGAAAGAAATGTGGGAAGAAATTTCACAAGAGAAGACTCTTAGTAACAAATTGTACAGCTTTAGTTTGAAGATGCTTTCCCATCGAGAGATTGAATCCTACGAATGTTCGGATCGGTTGACCTCTGCAAGTTTATATTCAAAGTCAAGAGGAATCATTTGGGTAAGTCTAGGTCTTGCTGCAACATGAAATCGAGTATTGAAATTTGTACAAGAAATTGAATACTTAGCATTGAATGAATCAGAAATTACAGATACTGTTAAAACTAATATGTTGGAAACGTACTATGCCAAGAGAAGTCCACATCTGGAAAACATATGTCTCTATGAAGTACTGCAACATTACAGATTTAAGAGAAATGTTACAGAAAATATAAATGAAGAAAAATATGCAGTAATTGGATGTGATGGATGTTTGGTAAAACATGCCAAAGGAAATCTTATTAACCACAGGAAACTCAGTTGTGAAGCTCCAGATAAAAGGGAATTTTTCTATTTAGCACTTCTGCAACTTTTCAAGCCTTGGCGTAGTGAAATGGAATTACTTGTAGCTTTTGACTGCTATGAAGATTCTTTTAATACATGTAAAGATAGCATTCAATGCACCATTTTTCCAAATTATCGCCAAATGTTAAATGAAGAGATTGAACAAGAAACTACTATTGCAGCTGAAATAGCTAGAGACAGTTCTGAAAATAGTCAAAGTTCTGCTCCACTAAGTCAAGATCCACTAGGACAACCAATTCTTGAAAATGAAGCAGCAATAGCCATGAATGAAGTAGAACCAGCAATGCACCAAGCACAACAGGATATTATTGAGTTGGGAAACTTGGAAGAAGAACTAAATATTGAACAAAAAGAAATATATCAGCAAGTGGCACAACAGCTACAGCATGGTTTACTGCATGAAAAAAAAGAATGCCAATACACATCATTTAAACCTATTCGAATGTTTATTAGTGGGCAAGCTGGAACAGGAAAAAGTTTCTTAATTAAAGTTTTGACCAGTTATCTACACAGAACCACTGAATCAGTTTTATCTTGTGTTGTAACCGCTCCAACTGGGTTAGCGGCACACAACATTAAAGGGATTACATTACATCGATTACCCATGCTACCAGTTGAACATGAAAATAAGTTGGAATATCACAAGCTATCTGGAGAAGCTTGTTTTGAAGTCTCTAGAGTACTCAAGAAAATGTAACTTCTAATCATTGATGAGGTGAGCATGGTCTCAAACTTAATGCTTGCTTTTATACATTTAAAAATGCAACAGATTTTAAAAACAGATTATGATGTTCTATTTGGAGGAAAACATGTAATTGGATTGGGCGACCTACTACAACTTACTCCTGTGAAAGGGCAACCAGTTTTCAAAACACTTGTCCAGAAGACACTAGGAAATCTTTGGGAAGTATTGGAAACGTCAACATTTGGTCTCATATTGAATATAAAGAACTTATTAAGATCATGCGGCAAGCAAGTGATGAACATTATGGAAACATTCTTCAAGATATAAGAATTGGTGTTTTGACAAAACATGGTAAAGAAGCTTTACAAAGTCAGCTTTTAACGAACTTTCTTGCAAATGAAAACATACCAGCTGAAATAATGTACAAACAAATTGGAAAAAAGAAGTCTATAGTTTGCCTAACTTGCCAAAAACTTTTGAAATTGGAAAAACAACCAATAGTGAAAATGGAAGCTAATGATAAAATGGAACACAAAGGAGTTACTATTCTTTTCTCAGAGAAATTACAGTCAAAATTTGATTCTCTGGAAAAGTCAGTGTCTAAGACTGCAGGTTTAGAAAAAACTTTCTATGTGTGTATAAATTGTCGGGTAATTTTACGGCATAATTTGAATGTAGAACAAGGTTTAGTAAATGGAGCAATGGGAAAAGTTGTTGATTTTGTAAATTTTCTGAATAGAGATGGAATTGAATTTTTAAAGATTAAATTTGGTCAGATAGAAGAGGTAAAACAAATTGGACGTTGTGCTGTTCGTTTTTTGCTTGTAAAAGACTTGTATGTTCGTAGAAAACAGTTTCCTCTTTCTTTAGCAAATGCAGTAACCATTCATAAATCTCAAGGTTTAAGTGTAGACAGTGCTTTGGTAAATATTGGAAGTACAGTGCTTAAAGAGGGCATGGCATACGTTGCATTGTCTCGAGTAAGAACATTATCTGGTTTTTATTTGATTGATTTTGACGAGAAAAAGATTAGTGCTGATGCAAATTGTGTACGAGAGTATAATCGGTTAAGAAGACTTTATGCTCCTAACTTAAGTGAATATCCCATATATAAGAAATGTGTAGTATGTCCAAAACGGAAATATGAGAAACATTCTAGTGTGATTCAAAAAAAGACAACAATTCAAAAGAATGATGAAGCTGCAAAGAAAATGAAAATGGACACTGTTGATGATATTGTAGGATACCAGTTAGAAAATAGTTCAGGTATCAACTGCTATGCTAATATTATTGTGAATGTTGTCTTTTATCTAGAAGATCTTCATCATGAAATTATGGAAAATCGAGAAAAAAGATTCTGTTCTTTATTACATTATATTTTTGAAAAGTTGGTAACTGATAGAACCAAAATCCATACTGCTTCTGGCATTCGGCATCTTTTGGATATATGTACTGGTTCTTCGCAATTTACACTTAATATACAACAAGATGCACAAAAATGTCTTATGTTTATGCTTGCAGTATTGGAAGATGAAGGAATAGAAATTGAAAATTGTTTGGACTAAGTTACAGATGGGATCATAAATGTGAAGAGTGTTCGTTTTCTTCTACTGAAATAGACACTGAACGATTCATATATTTGACAATACCAGATTGCAAATCAGTGTCTTTTAACAAATTAGTAAAAACAGCTAATCAAAATATGAAATGCTCTCATTGTAAATCAGAAATGTTGTCAACATTATATATAGAAAGATTTGGAAAATATGTCATTTTAATGTTACAACGATGTAGAGCAAATGGAAGACAATTGGAAATTAAAATTAAATTTTTTATGGCAAGTCAACTATCAATTTCAGAAAGAACGTTTAAAGCAGTGGCTATTATTTTCCATGATGGACCTACTACAACATCTGGACACTATACTGTGTATTTAAAGTGCAATAAAGGATGGACACATTACAATGATGCCCACTTGGAATTCAAATGTAGGTTGCCTTTCGAATTACCAGATTCATATCTGATATTTTTGATGCCAAAGTTTTGAAGACATCATTCGGCCTATTGGGAATATGTGAACACGAAATAATGAGTCTATTTTGGATATTTTCAATGCAAATGGATTTGGAAACATTATTCGGCCTTTTAGGAAGATGTGAACAATTACTGTTTGGAATATTGTTTGTGCTAATACTTATTGCATATGCAAAATTGTGTTTGAAAGAACTAGTTTATAAATATGATCTTCATATTATACGCAATGTAAATGAGAGTGTATATTTTTGAAAATGTACTTCAGAGAAATAAATGATTTAATGTAGTTGAAGAATGTAATTTAGAAACTGTAGATAGGTAAACTGATAGTTGAACTTGTAAATATTTTCAATGCAGATTTGTTTTTGTTTTTTTACAATTTCATTGATTGTATTTTCCCCCCGCTGTTGTATGATGATCTACATTGAAATTACTGTGTATGGTGAAATTCAGTAGAATCTGAGAACAGCAAAAAAGGAAAAATGAATATGTTATGTAATTCTAAAATTATGTTGTGTTCTTAAAACTATAATATTATATGCAATAACAGTTTTTCTTCTTTTTTACAGAAGATAATACTAAAGTTTAAAAAGATTTTAAATTCAGTTTACAACAAAACTACTGTAAAATAGTTCCACTGAGTCTTGTGTCTACATTAGTAAAAAGGTAAGAACAAATAATGTGATAAGCATGATAATATGAACTAATGTTTACAGTCGCTATTACTGCACTCATCCATTGTTTCAAACACTACCCATGCACTCATCTATACAGTTAGGCAGTATTCCCACACTCCTCCAATCACCCATGCACTATCTATGCACTTCTGCAATCACGTGGCCAGTACCCATACACTTATAATATCACCCAGACACTACCTATGTACTCCTCCAATCACCAAGGCACTATGTGTACACTCATGCAATCAGCTAGACATTACCCATACACTTTTCCAATCCCCCAGGTATTACCTATATACTTTGCCAATCCCCTAGACATTACCCCTACACTCATACAATTACCCAGGCATTACCTATGCATTCCTCTAAACCTCAGACATTACTCTTGCACTCATGCAACCACTCAGACATTACCCCTGCAGGCATGCAATCACACAGACATTACTCATGTACTCCTCCAAACACTTACACATTATCCCTGCACTCATGCAATCACCCAGGCATTACCCATGCACTCCTTCATTCACTCAGGCAGTACCCATGCACTCCTCCAAATACCCAGGCACTACCCATGCACTGATGCAATAACCCAGGCATTACCCATGCACTCCTTGAATCATTCAGGCAGTACCTATGCACTCCTCCAATCACCCAGACATTACCCCTGCACTCATGCAATTACCCAGGCACTACCCATGCACTTCTTCAATCACTCAGGGAGTACCCATGCACTCCTCCAAACACTTACACATTATCCCTACACTCATGCAATCACCCAGGCATTACCCATGCACTCCTTCAATCACTCAGGCAGTACCCATGCACTCCTCCAATCACCCAGGCACTACTCATGCACTCATGCAATTACCCAGGCATTAGCCATGCACTCCTTCAATCACTTAGGCAGTACCCATGCACTTCTCCAATCACCCAGACATTACCCCTGCACTCTTGCAATCACGCAGGCACTACCCATGCACTTCTTCAATCACTCAGGCAGTACCCATGTACTCCTCCAGTCACCCAGGCACTACCCATGCACTCATGCACATGCAATCACCCAGGCATTACCCATGCACTTATAAAATCACCCAGGCATTACCCATGCACTCCTTTAATCACTCAGGCAGTACCCATGCACTCCTCCAATCACCCAGACATTACTCCTGCACTCTTTCAATCACCCAGGTATTATCCATGCACTCCTCCAATCACCCAGGCACTACCCATGCACTCATGCAATCACCCAGGCATTACCCATGCACTCCTTTATTCACTCAGGCAGTACCCATGCACTGCTCCAATCACCCACACATTACCCCTGCCCTCATACAATTACCCAGGCATTACCCATGCACTGCTTCAATCACTCAGTCAGTACACATACACTCCTCCAACCACCCAGGCACTACCTATGCACATAGGCAATCACCCAGGAATTACCTATGCACTACTTCAATCACTCAGAGAGTACCCATGCACTCTTCCTATCACCCACACATTACTCTTGCACTCATGGAATCACCCAGGCATTACCCATACACTCCTTCAATCACTTAGGCAGTACCCATGCATTTATTTAATCACTCAGGCATTACCAATGCACTCCTCAAATCACCCAGGCACTACCCATGCACTCATGCAATCACCCAGGCATTACCCATGCACTCATGCAATCACCCAGGCATTACCCATGCACTTCTCCAATCACCCAGACATTACCTCTGCACTCATGCAATCACCCGGGCATTACCCATGCACTTACACAATCACCCAGGCATTACCAATGCACTTCTTCAATCACCCAGGCATTACCCATGCACTCCTTCAATCACTCAGGCAGTACCCATGCCCTCCTCCACTCACCCTGGCACTACTCATGCACTCATGCAATCACCCAGGCATTACCCATGCACTCCTCCAATCACCCAGACATTACCTCTGCACTCATGCAATCACCCATGCATTACCAATGCACTCACAAAATCACCCAGGCATTACCCATGCACTTCTTCAATCACCCAGGCATTACCCATGCACTGCTTCAATCACTCAGGCAGTACCCATGCACTCCTTTAATCACCCAGACACTACCCATGCACTTATGCAATTACCCAGGCATTACCTATGCACTCATTTAATCACACATGCACTACCCATGTACTTCTCCATATATTTCACTTGCCGCAATTCATACAAAACATAGAAATTTGTCTTTTTTTAACCAAATAGGGGTTCTAACAAGAGACATTTTTTTCTTCTTTTTTTGTTTTATAATTATTGGGTGTTTTTAACTCTTTTTGTATTTTTTGGGTGTTTTTTTAAAAAAAATGAAAAAACAACAGATTAAACTGAGAAAACTTTCTATAACCTTTTGCAATTAAAAAATCATTGCAAATTTTTTTTAACAATGGTGACTTTTTGCTGCGAAAACAATTGCATCAATTGACTGCTCACCATAACAAATAACTTGTTTGCATTTGATACACCGTTGTTCAAGACCAGAAAACTCTGGACTAATGTCAGGTCCTCTGCTTGAACTTGATGTACCGGCTGAGGTGCTAGGTCCTTCGTCGTGATCACCTTGCTGGGCTTGTTTTCCAGCTCACTTTTATGTTCTTCTCGTGCTAGCCGACAAGGGTGCATGATTTGTAGGTGTTTTAACATCGACGAAGTACTGCATGAGTATTTTTTCTTGGAGCCCCGAGATATGATTCGTTCGCAGACAGTGCAGGTCACCTTTCTCGCGTTGACTTTTTTTTCACCAGGTGGAAAGGTAAAAAATGCCCAGACGATGCTCTCTTTTCATTGCTTTCTTAGTTCCTCCAAGTCATCTTCTTCACCAAGGATGTCGTCTGGTGGATTTGAAGATGCCATTGTACTTGTTTTTAACAAAACAAACTCCAAAAAAATGCAACAAGAGCAGTAAACACAAAAGGTGCGTCTCCTGACAATGTTGTTGGAGGAATGAGAAATGTGGGTGGGGTACTGTAAGTTCTAGAATAAAAAGCTTGTTAACCAATGAATTGCTTTCTTTAGAAGTCACATGGGATTCGCGCACCCGGTGCGCTACCAGCGCGCACCCGGCGCGATTCCCGAAAAATATATTTAACAATAATATATCTTTATTCCAGTTACAAATATATGATTTTTACAATTATGTTAAATAATCTCTTGTTAAAATATATATAATAAAGCTATATACATATACTTTTAAAACAAAAAACGTACAGTGGATTCGTACACCTAGAGCGACCCCCGGAAATACGTACATGACGTTGTGCGTTGCCCGAGAACTGCGCACCCGTCGCATACCAAACGCGCATCGTACACGACTTAACCAATATGATGGCAATGTTCTTGGATTCGCGCAACCACCGTGACCGGTACACGATCGGTACACGAATCCACTTTTAAAAATAAAAAATGTAAATGCATATTTAAGAAAGGAAAAAACATCACATTATTTTTATAAAATTTTAAACAATTTGAAAAAGCATTATTTGGACATTATAGTTAGAAATTAGCCTTTAAAAAACCGTTGAAATTCACTGAAAAAACCATAGGTTTCAGGCACGTTATAGTTAGAAATTAGCATTTTAAAAACCTTTGAAATTCACTGAAAAAACCATAGGTTTCAAACACGTTATAGTTAGAAATTACCATTTAAAAACCTTAGCAATTCACTGAAAAAACCATAGGTTTCAGAGATGTTATAGTTAGTAATTAGCATTTAAAAAACCTTTGAAATTCACTGAAAAAACCATAGGTTTCAGGGACGTTATAGTTAGAAATTAGCATTTAAAAAACCTTTGAAATTCACTAAAAACAACACAGGTTTCAGGGACGTTATAGTGAACATTTCACTCGTACAAAACCAGAGAAATTTGGCCGTTATATTTAGTTGAGCTAAGTATAACTCGTGCCCCCGCAATGCACTGCTGATGACATCACATATTACATCACTCATGACATAGTCAGCGACATCACTGATGACATCACTGATGACATCTTACATGACATCACTGATGACATCATCCATGTGATAATCTGATGCACCTCCTCACACCCTAATATAACCTTTCATACACCCACTCTAAAATACAGACTACCATTCTCGAAACCATAGACATACCAATACCAATTACTATATACCCACTCACTGATTCCTAGGTCTACACACACATTCACTCACTCACCCATACAGTCACTCATCAATACAGCTACTAACATATGCACTCATACACCTATACAGACACTCACACACTGCCCCTCACCCATACAGTTACTTACACAGCTAGTCAGTCATGCAAAGAATCAATCACACTCCCATTTACTCACCTATACAGATATACATACACCACCTCACTTATTCACACAGATACTAACACATACTTACTCTTTTATACAATCACTGACACAAGCACACACTCATCCACACAGCCACTCTCACAATCCCTCACTCTCATATATAGTCATTTATATACTCCAACACTCACATATACTGCCTTTCACATATGTAGTTACTCACACATGTACCACTGAGACATCCATTCACTCACCAACACAGACATACACACACTCACCCACCCATACAGCCCCTCACAGATGTACTCTTGAACCCATACATCCAATGAATCACCCACTCACACATCCATGCAGGGAGTCACACACACACCACCCACCCACACAGACACTCAGGCACCCATACAGATACTCAGACAACCAATCAATAACCCATATAGACACTCATGTAGCTACTCACCAACCCATGCAGCCGCTTACACACCAACAGACAGACTGATACAGACATTCACACAGTTTAGTCACTAACCCATGCATTCAGTAAGACACGTTTAATCACTCACTTATACAGTCAGTCACGCACCTACTAAATCATCCATTCAGACAGTCATACACCCACTCATTCTTCAATACACCTTGGCCTATATATATATATATAAAACATATTTAAATTTTACAGAAACACACAGTCACTGGATGATGTCATCAGTGATGTCATTTGAGATGTCATCAGTGATGTCATCAGTGATGTCACTGACCATGTCATGAGTGATGTAATATGTGATGTCATCAGCAGTGCATTGCGGGAGCACGAGTTATAGTTAGCTCAACTAACTATAACGGCTGAATTTCTCTGGTTTTGTACAAGTTAAATGTTCAACTATAACGTCTTTAAAATCTGTGTTTTTTTTTGTGAATTTCAAAGGATTTTTAAATGCTAATTTCTAACTATAACGTCCTTGAAACCTATGGTTTTTCCAGTGAATATACACATATATATATATATATATGTATCCAAATGAAAGACACACCCACAGTTGGAGGCCCACACGCATCCGTGTTCAATTTGTTTATTCCTCTGGCAGCACAGCTAAGACCTTAATAAACTCGGGCAAAATTCACCATAAAAGTTCCAACGCGTTTCGGGCATTACCGTGCCCTTCATCTTGGGAAATGGCATGTTGGGAGGGGCAGCGTAATAAGTAAATATATAATGTTCATAAATCCCGCCTACTGGCGTCCCTGCTGTGCAGTCTGGTACTTGCAGTTTTTTCTGTGAATAATCCTATAGTAGGTCTTGCTGCTCTTTTCTCCTGATTGGAATATGAAATCCACAGTGGGTTGCTCATGTTATTACAGGTGATTGCTGTGCTGTTCTTAATCAGAGAAACCGTCACGTTGCTCCATAGGTGCCATTCAAGGTAATGACACCGGACCCGCTCTTCGGCGGCGGGGGCTCTCCGCGACCCGGTGCGGGCCGCAAAACATCCAAATGAAAGACACACCCACAGTTGGAGGCCGACACGCATCCGTGTTCAATTCGTTTATTCCTCTGGCAGCACAGTTAAGACCTTAATAAACTCGGGCAAAATTCGCCATAAAAGTTCCAACGCGTTTCGGGCATCACTGTGCCCTTCATCTTGGGAAATGGCATGTTGGGAGGGGCAGCGTAATAAGTAAATATATAATGTTCATAAATCCCGCCTACTGGCGTCCCTGCTGTGCAGTCTGGTACTTGCAGTTTTTTCTGTGAATAATCCTATAGTAGGTCTTGCTGCTCTTTTCTCCTGATTGGAATATGAAATCCACAGTGGGTTGCTCGTGTTATTACAGGTGATTGCTGTGCTGTTCTTAATCAGAGAAACCGTCACGTTGCTCCATAGGTGCCATTCAAGGTAATGACACCGGACCCGCTCTTCGGCGGCGGGGGCTCTCCGTGACCCGGTGTGGGCCGCAAAACATCCAAATGAAAGACACACCCACAGTTGGAGGCCCACACGCATCCGTGTTCAATTCGTTTATTCCTCTGGCAGCACAGCGAAGACCTTAATAAACTCGGGCAAAATTCGCCATAAAAGTTCCAACGCGTTTCGGGCATCACCGTGCCCTTCATCTTGGGAAATGGCATGTTGGGAGGGGCAGCGTAATAAGTAAATATATAATGTTCATAAATACATATGTCTACATATATATATATTACCTACTGGCAGTCGCCAGTAGGTAGTTCTAGTTAGGACATAGTTTCCATAGGAAACGCGTGTTTTGATTTGCCAATAACTTTGGCGTCGTTTGACGAATCTTCGCGAAATTTTCAAAACTAATGGTTCACTCAGGTCAGCTCCTGTCTTGAAAGGTTGGGGGTGATTTGTCCAGTGGGGGCTGAGAAAAAAGGGGGTCCCCAAAACGGGTTTTCCCCATGTTAATCTCCATAGGAACTTTAGACAAAGCTACAGCCCAAACTGCTGAACTGAATTACACCAAATTTAGCAAAAAGGTAGGTCTTGGTTCAGAAAGCGCCCTTTTTTTTAAATGGTGTAAATCCGTTCAGTAGTTCCTGAGAAATTAAAAAAAAGAAAAGTTTCGATATCTGAGCACCGAGGAGGAGTCGCGACTCCTCCCGAGCACGAGTCGCGACTCCTCCCGAGCACGAGCTGACTTCTGATTGTTCGCCAACACTCTAAACCAGGAAGTGTTGGCAGCCATCTTGTGACTTAGTAACCGAGTCACAAGAAAACAGTGAAAAAAACATTAAAAAACAAGAAAAGGGGGCAGGGTAGAAACACCCTGACCCCCTAGGCCTGCCACAAGGACCCCCAGGGCCAAAAAAAGCATTTTTTTTAAACAGCAGAATTCACGCTTCGTGCACGAATCCTGCCGAGAAAATAAAACAAAAACAAAATGCGGGCTCCCGCGCTGCGTTATTGTTAAGCCCCCGGGTGGGCCAGGTCACAGGGGCAATCCCAAATTATATAGCGGGGGCCCCCGCAGCCCCAGGGACCGCCACCTCCCTGGGGCTTCATTGATGATTTGCGGGGGGCACGAAGCCGCCCCGCAGCCCCGGGGACCACCACCTCCCCAGGGCTCTCATTTTTTTAAATTGAAATGTGTGTGGGGGGCTCGAACCCCCCACACGCCCCGGGGACCACTACCTCCCCGGGGCTCTGTTTTTTTTTTAAACATGTGTGTGGGGGGGTCAGACCCCCACACGCCCCGGGGACCACCACCTTCCCGGGACACTAAATATTCAAATTCAGGGGTCCGTTACGGCCCCCCGGCACCGGGGACCAACCCCTCCCCGGGGCTTTAGAAATGAAGGGAGGGGGGCCGCACGGCCCCCCTCCTGGAGCCCTTGATGGCCCTGGGGACCACCACCCCCCAGGGCCGGCTCCTGCAATGTCCCGGGGTGCCCACCCCCAGGACATTGCCATTTGCTATGGCAGGGCGGGAGCACAGCTCCCACCCTGTCATAGCAAACTCTGCTTGCTTGATTGAAGCGAGAGCAGGTAAACCTGCTCTCGCTTCAATCGAGCAAAGCAGGATTGCTTTGCACAAGGGAGCTGCATGTCTGCAGCTCCCCTTGTGCAAAAGCAATGCCGGCTCCCGCAGGAGGCGGGGAGCCAGCGGGACCATGGGGGCATTGGGGCTCTCCCCACAGTCCCCAATGGAGAGGCCAGGTCCCGGGGGATGGGGTCCCCCGGGCCAGAAGTGGCCCGGGAGGGAGGCCACGCGGCACCCCTCCAAATAATTAAAAAAAGTTTCGCCATGCCCCGGGGGATGGGGTTCCAGGGGCCGAAATTGGCCTCGGGAGGGGGGCCACGCAGCCCCCTTCCCGTTTAAAAAAAGAAAAAATTGTATAAAAAGGGGTCAGGCGCTGGGGGATGGGGTCCCCAGGGCCCCAAAAATGTAAAAGAAGGGGGGCCACACAGCCCCCTTGTAAAAAAAATATTTTAAAAAAGCCGGCATCTAGCCGGAGGCCACGCCCCCTTTCTCCACCATTCTGCAAACATGCCCTCTGGTGCATTGTTAGTTGGGGAATTAATTCCCCTTGAATACTGAGGGTCCCTGGGGGCCAATTAGCCCACCAGGTACCTCCAGTATGCGCCACAGAACTGCATTGCAGAGAGGTGGTCCGAGCCATGCCCCTTTTCACACCACTCTGGAAACGCACCTCTTGGCACACTACTGGTGGGGCGATAAGGTCCTCTTGTGTCCTGAGGACCTCAGCAGTGCGCCAAGAGGCGCGATAGCAGAGTGGTGTAAAAAAGGGGCGTGGCCTCGGACCACCTCTCTGCAATCCAGCTGTGTGGTGCTTACTGGAGGTACCTGGTGGGCTAGTTGGCCCCCAAGGACCCTCAATATTTAAGGGGACTTAATCCCCCAACTTAGAACATGCCAGGGGGTGCGTTTGAAGAGTGGTGGAGAAAGGGGGCTTGGTTAGTGTCCACCGTTTTATCAATCCCACTATCTGGGGCTTACTGGAGGCATCAGGTAGGCTAGTTGGCCCCTAAGGACCCCCAGCAGCGAAGGGGACTTTAATCCCCATCCAAGAGCGCACCAGGTGGCGCGTTTGCAGAGTGGTTGGCAAAGGGGGCGTGGCCTGCTATGAGAACTTAGCAATCCTGCTGTGTGGGACTTACTGGAGGTAACAGGAGGGGGAGTTAGCCCCCAAAGATGTACTTAGGGGCCAACTCCCCCTCCTGTTACCTCCAGTAAGTCCCACACAGTGGAATTGCTTAGAGGTCTTCGGAGGCCACGCCCCTCCCTTTCTCCACCACTCTGAAAACGCGACTCCTGGCACACTACGGGTTGGGGGATGAAGTCCACTTTACTCCTAAGGGACTTTGGGGGCCAAGAAGCTCTCATGGTACCTCCTGTAAGTCCTATGCAGTGGAATTCCTGAGCGGTGGTCAGAGGTCCAGCACCCTTTCTCCACCATTCTGCAAACGCGACTACTAGTTAAAGAAGCATTTGCAATGTAATAGGTTTTGCATTTGCGTGAGTTAGAGCTATTGGCGTTGTAAATGTAAAAGTTTTTTACTAATGTTTTTGCGAGTGGAGTGGATGTACATTGTGTGTAGTGGAATTATGTTGTATGTTGTGCAGTGAAATTATGTGGATAGATAGTATCTGGTATTTAGTGTATAGGTATTATGTAAAGTGGGATTAAGTGTTATGGAGAGTAATTATGTGGTATGGTAGTCTGTGTTGTGGAGAGGTAACCTCAGGTTCAGTCTTCCTCATTTCCATAGAAGCTAAACTATAAGCTCAATTAGACAAAAAAAAGAAGGAACCACTGAGGAGCACTTCTGGACCTAGTCAGAGGTTTGAGAAGGGCCACTGGAATTATACGACTGTTTGGCTGCATTGACATTTGCACAATTATACATTTTCTGCATTTGCCACATAATCCATCATCTGTTGCATAATCTGCAGATTTGAACAAAAAAAATGTTTCTGGCTCAAACGTTACCAAAAATGCAGCGACAAGTGTTACAGCGTGGTGGAAGGACCTTTGAAAACCTAGAATGGTCACCTGTTACTTATTGCTAAATGTGGGTGTTAAATTGGTACTAATGGTGTGCAAAGCAATCTTGCTTCTTCTGCACCTCTCTTGCCTCTTTCTGCATTTCTGTTGCTTCTTTCTGCACCTTTCTTTCTTTTTCTGCACTTCTCTTGCCTCTTTCTGCACATCTCTTCTACTTTCTGCATCTCTCTTGCCTCTTTTTGCACCTCTGTTGCCTATTTCTGCACCTCACTTGCTTCTTTCTGTACCCCTCTTGCCTATTTCCGCACCCTTCTTCCATCTTTCTGCACCTCTCTTGCCTCTTTCTGCACCCCTGTTCCCTCTTTCTGTACCTATTCTGTCTGTTTCTGCACCTGTCATGCCTCTTTCTGCACTTCTCTGGTCTCCTTCTACACCTCTGTTACTTCTTTCTGCACTTCTCTTGCCTCTTTCTGCACCCCTCTTGCCTCTTTCTGCACCTCTGTTGCTTCTTTCTTCACTCCTGTTGCATCTTTCTGCACCCCTATTGCATCTTTCTGCACCCTTCGTCCCTCTTTGTGCACCTCTCTTGCCTCTTTCTGCACCTCTCTCCCTCTTTCTGCACCCCCTGCCTCTTTCTGCACCTCTGTTCCTTCTTTCTGCACTTCTTTTGTTTCTTTCTGTACCTCTCTTGCTTCTTTCTGCACCCCTCGTGCCTCTTTCTGCAACCCTCTTCCCTCTTTCTGCACCCCTCTTGCCTCTTTCTGCAGCTCTGTTGCTTCTTTCTGTACTTCTCTTGCTTTTTTCTGTACCAATCTGCCTACTTTCTGCATCCTGCGTGCTTCTTTCTGCACCCCTTCCCTCTTTCTTCACCGCTCCTACCTCTTTGTGCACCTCTGTTGCTTCTTTCTTCACTTCTTTTGCTTCTTTCTGTACTGCGTGTGCCTCTTTTTGCACCCCTCTTTTCTCTTTCTGCACTGCTCTTGCCTCTTTCTGCACCTCTGATCCTTCTTTCTGCACTTCTTTTGTTTCTTTCTACACCTCTCTTGCTTCTTTCTGCTTCCCTCTTACCTCTTTCTCCACCCCTCTTTCTGCATCTCTGTTGCTTCTTTCTGCACGTCTCTTGCCTCTTTCTGTACCCCTCTTTGCTCTTTCTGCACCTCTGTTGCTTCTTTCTGTACCTCTCTTGCTTCTTTCTGCACCACTTGTGCCTCTTTCATACCCTTCTTCCTTCTTTCTACACCCCACTTGCCTCTTTCTGCACCTCTGTTCCTTCTTTCTGCACTTAATTGTTTCTTTCTGCACCTCTCTTGCTTCTTTCTGCACCCCTCTTTCTGCACCCCTCTTGCCTCTTTCTGCACCTCTGTTCCTTCTTTCTGCACTTCTTTTGTTTCTTTCTGCAGCTCTCTTGCTTCTTTCAGCACCCCCTTGCCTCTTTCTCCACCCCTCTTCCCTCTTTCTGCACCCCTGTTGCCTCTTTCTGTACCTCTGTTCCTTCTTTCTGCACTTCTTTTGTTTCTTTCTGCACATCTCTTGCTTCTTTCTGCACCCCTGGTGCCTCTTTCTGCACCCCTCTTCTCTCTTTCTGCTCCCCTCTTGCCTCTTTCTGCACCTCTGTTCCTTCTTTCTACACTTCATTTGTTTCTTTCTGCACCGCTCTTGCTTCTTTCTGTACCCCTCTTGCTACTTTCTCCACCCCTGTTACCCCTTTTTGCATCTCTGTTGCTTCTTTCTGCACTTCTCTTGCCTCTTTATCTACCCCTCATCCCTCTTTCTGCACCTCTGTTGCTTCTTTCTGTACTTCTATTGCCTCTTTCTGCACCCATCTTGCATCTTTTTGCACCTCTGTTGCTTGTTTCTGCATTTCTTTTGTTTCTTCTTGCACCTCTCTCGCTTCTTTCTGTATCCCTCTTGCCTCTTTCTCCATCCCACTTCCCCCTTTCTACATCTCTGTTCCTTCTTTCTGCACTGCTCATGCTTCTTTCTGTACCTCTCTTGTTTCTTTCTGTACTGCGTGTGCCTCTTTCTGCACCCCTCTTCCCTCTTTCTGCACTCCTCTTGCCTCTTTCTGTACCTCTGTTCCTTCTTTCTGTAAGTCTTGTGTTTCTTTCTGTACTTCTCTTGCTTCTTTCTGCACCACTTGTGCCTCTTTCTCCACCCCTCTTCCCCATTTCTGTATCTTTGTTGCTCCTTTCTGCACTTCTCTTGCTTCCTTCTACACCTCTCTTGTTTCTTTCTGCACCCCTCATGCCTCATTCTGCACCCCTCTTCCCTCTTTCTGCACCTCTCTTGCCTCTTTCTGCACCTCTGTTCCTTCTTTCTGGACATCTATTGTTTCTTTCTGCAACTCTCTTGCTTCTTACTGCACCCCTCTTGCCTCTTTCTCCACCCCTCTTCCCCTTTCTGCATCTCTGTTGCTTCTTTCTGCAATTCTCTTGCCTCTTTCTGCACCCATCTTGCCTCTTTCTGCAACTCTGTTGCTTCTTTCTGCACTTCTTTTGTTTCTTCCTGTACCTCTCTTGCTTCTTTCTGTATCCCTCTTTCTCCATCCCACTTCCCCCTTTCTGCATCTCTGTTCCTTCTTTCTGCACTTCTCTTGCTTCTTTCTGCACCTCTCTTGTTTCTTTCTGCACCCTGTGGGCCTCTTTCTGCACCCCTCTTGCCTCTCTCTGCACCTCTGTTCCTTCTTTCTGCACTTCTTTTGTTTCTTTCTGTACCTCTCTTGCTTCTTTCTGCACCCCTCTTGCCTCTTTCTCCACCTCTCTTACCCCTTTCTTCATCTCTGTTGCTTATTTCTGCACTTCTCTTGTCTCTTTCTCCACCCTCTTCCCTCTTTCTGCACCTCTGTTGCTTCTTTCTCCGCCTCTTTTGCTTCTTTCTGCACTTCTCTTGCCTCTTTCTGCACCCCACTTGCCTCTTTCTGCACCTCTGTTGGCTCTTTCTGCACTGATTTTGCTTCTTTCTGCACCTCTCTTGCAAATTTATGCACCCCTCTTGCCTCTTTCTGTACCCTTCTTCCCTCTTTCTGCATCTCTCTTGCCTCTCTCTCCACCCCTGTTTCCTCTTTTTGCATCTCTTTTGCCTGTTTCCGCAACTCACTTGCTTCTTTCTGAACTTCGTTCGCCTCTTTCTGTACTCAAATGGGAAGTGCAAGCTGTCAAGTTTAAAGGTCTGCGTGCTCTCGTGACTGAGGTATATGTCTACTTGTACATGTATTCTTACATGTGTTATGCATCTGAAGATGGTAGCTTAAAAAGTGGGTAACTTCTCCTATAGGTGGTCAAATCTTCTCAGTTCTGCTCTGTCATTCGGTTGCACAGGTAGATATGTCTTATGTATATATGTGTTATTGAGCCCCTCAAATATGCTATTGAATACCCATGTGCCCTGTATTGTGAGCAGAATGAAATGCATACAACTTTTTGTACACAAATTTATAGAGTATGCTATTCAAGTATTCGTATGTTTATTTTCCTTCAACATGTCACTAGGTAAAAGCATTGACACGCATGCATACCTTCACAAACGTGGTCAGACTAACTTAGGATTGCTGTTTTATGTTTGGTAGGCCTAACATTCTGAGCAGTCGATTAATAGTGAACCATCAAGAGAAAAGTGAGGTTTAAGACATCTTGGGGGAAGGATTAGTGATTAGGCTACTTTGTATAAGTCTGTTGTAAGATACAGTCAAAGTAGGCGTCTTTCTGCACCTCTGTTGGTTCCTTATGCACATCTCTTGCTTCTTTCTGCACCTTTCTTCCTCTATCTGGACTTCTGTTGCCTTTTTCTGCATTTATCATGCTTCTTTCTGCACATTTCTTCCTCTTTCTGCACCTCTCTTGCCTCTTACTGCACTACTTTTGCTTCTTTCTGTGCCTTTCTTCCTTTTTCTGCACATGTCCTACCTATGTAGGCAAAGTTAGAAATTAGCATTTAAAAAACATAAATTCACTGAAAAAACCAGAGGTTTCAGGGATGTTATAGTTAGGAATTAACATTTTAAAAACCTTAGAAATTCACTGGAAAAAACAGAGGTTTCAGGGAAGGTATAGTTAGGAATTAGCATTTAAAAAACCTTAGAAATTCACTGAAAAAACACAGGTCTCAGGGATGTTATAGTTAGGCTGACATTTCAGTTGTACAAAACCAGAGAAATTCGGCCGTTATATAACTGGCGCCCCCGCAATGCACTGCTGATGACGTCACATATTACATCACTCATGACATGGTCAGTGACATTACTGATGACATCTCAAATGACATCACTGATGACATCATTGATGACATCATCCACTTAATATCTGATGCACCTCCTCACTCCCTAATATAGCCTTTCATACTCCCACTCTAAAATACAGACTACCATTCTCGAAACCATAGATACACCAATACCAGTTAGTACATACCCACTCACTGATTCATAGGTCTATACACACATCTACTCATTTACCCATACAGTCACTCATACTCGCAGTCACTCATCAATACAGCCACTGATATATGCACTCATACACCCACACAGACACTCACATACCGCCACTCATCCATAGAGTTACTCACACACCTAATCAGTCATGCAAATAATCAATCACATTCCCATTTACTCACCTATACAGTTATACACACACCACCTCACTTATTCATACAGATACTAACACATACTTACTCTCTTATACAATCACTGATACAAGCACACACTCATCCATACAGCCACTCTCACATTCACTCACTCTCACATATAGTCACTTATATATGCCAACACTAACATATACTGCCTTTCACATATGTAGTTACTCACACATGTACCACTGAGACATCCATTCACTCACCACCACAGCCATACACTTACTCACTCACCCATACAGCCCCTCGCAGATGCACTCATGAACCCATACATCCAGTGAATCACCCACTCACACATCCATGCAGGGAGTCACACACCCCCGCCCACCCAAACAGACACTCAGACACCCACACATATACTCAGACAATCAATCATTAACCCATATTGACACTCATGTAGCTACTCACCAACCCATGCAGCCACTTACACACCAACTGCAGACTGATACAGACATTCACACAGATTAGTATTTCACCCATGCATTCACTAAGACATGTTTAATCACTCACTTATACAGTCAGTCAAGCACCCACTAAATCATCTATTTAGACACTCATACACCCACTCATTCTTTAATACACCTTGACGTATATATATATATATATATATATATATATATATATATATATATATATATTCACTGAAAAAACCGTAGGTTTCAGACATGTTATAGTTACAAATTAGCATTTAAAAAACCTTTGAAATTCACTGAAAAAACCATAGGTTTCAGGGACGTTATAGTTACAAATTAGCATTTAAAAAACCTTTGAAATTCACTGAAAAAACCATAGGTTTTAGGGACAGTTATAGTTAGTTGGACATTGCACTCGTACAAAACCCGTGAAATTCCCCCGTTATAGTTAGTCCAGCTAACTATAACTCGCGCCCCGCAATGCACTGCTGATGACGTCACATATTACATCACTCATGACATGGTCAGTGACATCACTGATGACATCACTGATGACATCTCAAATGACATCACTGATGACATCACTGATGACATCATCCAGTGACTGTGTGTTTCTGTAAAGTTTAAATATTTTTAATATATATAGGAAAAGACGTATTGAAGAATGAGTGGGTGTGTAAGTGTCTGTATGGATGATTTAGTAGGTGCGTGACTGACTGTATAAGTGAGTGATTTAACGTATCTTACTGAATGCATGGGTTAGTGACTAAACTGGGTGAATGTCTGTATCCGTCTGTCTGTTGCTGTGTAAGTGGCTGCATGTGTTTGAGAATAGCTACATGAGTGTCTATATGAGTTATTGAATGCTTGTGTGAGTATCTGTATGGGTGCCTGAGTGTTTGTGTGGGAGGGGTGTGTGCGACTCTGTGCATAAATGTGTGAGTGGGTGATTCACTGGGTGGATGGTTTCAAGAGTGCATCTGTGATAGACTGTATGGGTGGGTAAGTGTGTGTAAGAGTGTGTTAGTGAGTGAATGTATGTCCCAGTGGTACATGTGTGAGTAACTACATATGTGAAAGGCAGTATATATGTATGTTGGAGTATATAAATAGCTATAAGCGAGAGTGACTGATTGTGATAGTGGCTGTATGGATGAGTGTGTGCTTGTATCAGTGATTGTATAAGAGCGTAAGAATGTGCTAGTATTTGTATGAGTAAGTGAGCTGGTGTGTGTATAACTGTATAGGTGAGTAAATGGTAGTGTGTTTAATTATTTGCATGACTGACTAGGTGTGTGAGTACCTCTATGGATGAGTGGCGGTGTTTGAGTGTCTATATAGGAGTATGAGTGCATATGATAGTCCTGTACTGAGTGACCGTAAGTATGAGTGACTGTACGGGTGAGTGAGTTGATGTGTGCGTAGACCTAAGAATCAGTGAGTGGGTATGTAGTTATTGGTGTTGGAGTGTCTATGGTTTTGCGAATGGCAGTCTGTAATTTAGAGTGGGTGTATCAAAGGTTATATTAGGGTGTGAGAAGATGCATGAAATTATCACATGGATGATGTCACCAGTGATGTCATCAGTGATGTCATTTGAGATGTCATCAGTGATGTCATCAGTGATGTCACTGACCATGTCATGAGTGATGTAATATGTGACGTCATCAGCAGTGCATTGCGGGCGCGAGTTATAGTTAGCTGGACTAACTATAACGGGGAATTTCACGGGTTTTCTACGAGTGCAATGTCCAACTAACTATAACTGTCCCTAAAACCTATGGTTTTTAAGTGAATTTCAAAGGTTTTTTAAATGCTAATTTGTAACTATAACGTCCCTGAAACCTATGGTTTTTTCAGTGAATTTCAAAGGTTTTTTAAATGCTAATTTGTAACTATAACATGTCTGAAACCTACGGTTTTTTCAGTGAATTTCAAAGGTTTTGTAAATGACAATTTTTAAATGTATTAATTGTTATATAAATTTTTTAATACTAATTTACTCCATTTTTAGAAACAATTTTTTTTACATATTTTATTTTTAAATTACATTGTAATTACATTATACATTACATTACAAAAATACTTTCTCAGAATGAATTACTTTAGTTTAAATACTTTGCACATAGGCAATAGACTTTTAAGTACAGTAGTTACAGTTGTTGCAATGGGCAACACATTTTCAAACACAATGCAACATTCAGCTCAATGTGAATTTCTAGTTAAATGCAATTAGTTACTTTATGGATTACTTTTCTAACCACAGGACTGGATCCTAGATTCAGTCCTGGCACATCTCCTGTAAACAGTTGAGTAAAAGCGTTTTGGTTACAGTCGTGATTTTTAAGGAATATTATTGTACTTTAAAAGTTGACACTTAGAAACTTTTTCTCATAGAATCACCAATGTTATCCTATGGAAGGAAATTCACTTAGAAGGTAAAAACTGTTATTGTTACTTTTTCTTACTCAGTGTTGGATCCTGGATCCAGCACTGGTGCATCTCCTGTAAACAGTTGAAAGAATGCGTTTAAGTCATACAGGCGATTTTTAGGAATATTTGTAGTTTGTGAAAATCGACACTTTGAAACTTTTCTGCTGAAAAGCAGACAATGGATTCCTATGGAAGAAAATATAAGTTACTGGTAAGTACGGTTAAAATTACTTTTCAGGGTCAGTGCTGGGCTAAAAGATGCAGCACTGGGTTCTCTCCTGATAACAGGTGAGTAAATTGGAATTCGTACTTTGGTTGATTTTAGAGGAATATTATAAAGTTCCAAAACTCCACACTTAGAAGAATTTCCAAGTGAAACCAGTCAATGTTAGCCTATGAAGGAAATTCAAGATACCGGTAAGTACGGTTAAAATTACTTTTCAGGACCAGTACTGGGCTGAAAGATGCAGCACTGAGGTCTCTCCTGATAACAGGTGAGTAAATCAGAATTCGGATTTCGGCTGATTTTAGAGGAATATTTGTATGTTTCAAAAATCAACACTTAGAAACTTTTTCAGCAAAAAGCAGGCAATGATATCCTATGGAAGGAAATTCAAGTTACTGGTAAGTACGGTTAAAATTACTTTTGAGGATCAGTACTGGGCTGAAAGATGCAGCACTGAGGTCTCTCCTGATAACAGGTGAGTAAATCGGAATTCGTATTTCGGCTGATTTTAGAGGAATATTTTAAAGTTCCAAAACTCCACACTTAGAAGAATTTCCAAGTGAAACCAGTCAATGTTAGCCTATGGAAGGAAATTCAAGTTACTGGTAAGTACGGTTAAAATTACTTTTCAGGACCAGTACTGGGCTGAAAGATACAGCACTGAGGTCTCTCCTTATAACAGGTGAGTAAATCGGAATTTGTATTTCGGCTGATTTTAGAGGAATATTTGTATGTTTCAAAAATCAACACTTAGAAACTTTTTCAGCAAAAAGCAGGCAATGATATCCTATGGAAGGAAATTCAAGTTACTGGTAGGTACGGTTAAAATTACTTTTCAGGACCAGTACTGGGCTGAAAGATGCAGCACTGAGGTCTCTCCTTATAACAGGTGAGTAAATCGGAATTCGTATTTCGGATGATTTTAGAAGAATATTTGCACAATGGTGAAGGGAGGGGCGGGGCCTGAGGTGACATCTGTGCAAACGCGCCCCGTGGCGCGTTTTAAGTTGGGGGATTAAGTCCCCTTGAATCCTGAGGGTCCCTAGGGGCCAACTAGCCCACCAGGAACCTCCAATATGCGCCAGGGGCTGCGTTGCAGAGACGTGTAGAGAGGCCACACCCTTTTACACCTCTCTGCAACGCAGCTCTGTGGCG
The DNA here is from genome assembly GCA_963921515.1 of Calotriton arnoldi. Classification (NCBI taxonomy): domain Eukaryota; kingdom Metazoa; phylum Chordata; class Amphibia; order Caudata; family Salamandridae; genus Calotriton; species Calotriton arnoldi. The sequence goes on along the minus strand of CAWUFW010000756.1, from coordinate 2,312,779 downwards.
CTTTCTGGATGTACCTGTTGGGCTGGTTGGCCCCAGGGACCCTCAGGATTGAAGGGGATTTAATTCCCCATCTTAAAACGCGCCACGGGGCCTGTTTGCACACATGTCACCTGAAGCCCCGCCCTCCCTTCACCACTGTGCAAACGCGCCCGTGGCGCGTTTTAAGTTGGGGGATTAAGTCCCTTGAATCCTGAGGGTCCCCGGAGTCCAACTAGCCCACCATATACCTCCAAAAGCGCCACAGAGCTGCGTTGCAGAGAGGTGTAAAAGGGCGTGGCCTCTGTACACCTCTCTGCAAGGCAGCCCCTGGCGCATACTGGAGGTTCCTGGTGGGCTAGTTGGCCCCAGGGACCCCCAGTATTCAAGGGGAATCGTTCCCCTCTGCAAACTCGCCAGGGGCGCGTTTGCAGAGTGGTGAAGGAAGGGGGTGGGGCCTGCGGGCCCGATCGTTTTTTAAATATTTTTTTGTCCCCTGAAGAGGGGCTGTGTAGCCCCCTTCCTTTTTTCTGTTTTTGGGCCCTGGGGACCCCATCCCCCAGGGCCTTACCCCTTTTTAAATTACAAAATAAAATAAAAACGGGAAGGGGGCCGCGTGGCCCCCTTCCCTGGGCCTGTATTGGCCCCGGGACCCCATCCCCGGGACATGGCCTCTATATTTATTTTTATTATTTTGAGGGGGCTGCGTGGCCCCCCTCCTCTGGCCATTTTAAGGCCCCGGGACCCCATCCCGGGGCCGACCATACCCTTTTTTTTTAATTTTTGAAAACTTTGGGGAGGGGGCCACGTGGCTCCCTCCCGGGCCACTACTTGCCCGGGGACCCCATCCCCGGGGCTGGCCCTCTCGTTGGGGACTGTGGGGGGCCCCAATCCCCCACAGTCCCGCCCGGCTCCCCACGTCCCTTGGGAGCCGGCATTCCTTTCCACATGGGGAGCTGCTAAGATGCAGCTCCCCATGTGGAAAGCAATGTGCTTTGGATATTGGAAGAGAGAGCAGGTTTCCCTGCTCTCTCTTCCAATATCCAAGCAGTTTGCAATGACAGGACGGGAGCCGCGAGGCTCCCGTCCTGTCATTAGCAAACAGCAGTGTCCCGGGGTAGGCACCCCGGGACACTGCAGGAGCCGGCCCTGGGGGTGGTGGTCCCCAGGGCCATCAAGGGCTCCAGGAGGGGGCCGCACGGCCCCCTCCCTACATCAGCACAGCCCCGGGGAGGTGGTGGTCCCCGGGGTTTCGGGGTCCAAAACGGACCCCATTTTAATTTGTTAGTGCCCCGGGAGGTGGCGGTCCCGGGCGTGTGGGGGGCTGGAGCCCCCACACAGGTTGTTCAATTTAAAAAAAAGCCCGGGGAGGTGGTGGTCCCCGGGGCTGCGGGAGGGCTCAGAGCCCTCCTGCAACATTTTCAAAGAAAAGCCCGGGGGTGGCGGTCCCCGGGCTTGGGGAGCCCTTTGAGGCCCCTCACACATAAATTAACCCCCCACCATGCCCCCGGGACTTGGGCCACCCGGGGCAAATACACTGTCGAGCGCGGGAGACCGCGCTCGATTTTTCGGCAGGATTCGCGCACCCTGAGCGCATACTGCCGATTTTTTTAAAAACATTTTTATTTTTTGCCCAGGGGGTCCTTGTGGGACCCCCTGAGCAAACCTAGGGGGTCAGGGTGTTTCTACCCTGCCCCCTTTGTGCGCTTTGCGCACTTGTTTCTGTCCCTCGGTTCTACCGAGGGACAAAATGGCTGCCAACATTTCCTGAATCGGAATGTTGACAGCCAGCTGACAACCAATTAACATGCAGCTCGTGATCGGGAGGGTACGCGGACCCTACTCGGCCATAGATATCACTATCTTTTTACTTTTGATTTTCTCAGCAACTACTGAACGGATTTACACCATTTAACAAAAAGGGTTCTTTCTGAACCAAGAACTACCTCTTTGCCAAATTTGGTGTAATTCCGTTCAGCAGTTCGGGCTGTAGCCGTGTCTAAAGTTTCCTATGGAAAATTGCATGGGGAAAACGCGTTTTGGGACCCCCTTTTTCTCGGCCCCCGCTTGGCGAGATCCCCGAGACTTTCAGGGTAGGAGCGGACCGGAGCGGGCCACAAAGTTTGAAAATTTTGCGAAGATACGTCAACCGGCAAGAGAGTTATTTCAAATAGAATGTCATGGATTTCCTATGGATAATAGGTTGTAACTATAACTATCTACTGGCGACCGCCAGTAGATAATATATATATATATATATATATATATATATATATATATATATATATATATATATATATATATATATATATATATAAATATATATATATATATATATATATATATATATATATATATATATATATATAAATATATATATATATATATATATATATATATATATATATATATATATATATATATATATATATATAAATATATATATATATATATATATATATAAATATATATATATATATATATATATATATATATATATGCCTCCTTTCTCCACCACTCTGCAAAGGCACCTCCTTGTGCACTACTGGTTGGAGGATGAAGTCCTCTTGATACTGAGGGACCATGGGGGCCAAGAAGCCCTCCTGGTGCCGCCAGTAAGTCCTCCATAGAGGGTTACCTGAGAGCTGGTCAGAGGCCCTGTCCCCATTCTCCACCACTATGCAAATGCAACTACTACTTAAAAAAACCATAGAAAATCACTGAAAAAAACCCAAAGCTTTCAGGAACGTTATAGTTAAGTTTAAGCATTTAAAAAAACCTTCAAAATTCACAGAAAATTAAAGGTTATAGGGACGTTATAGTTAGTCTCATGTTTTACTCATACAAAACTAGTGAAATTCAGCAGTTATAGTTAGCTGAGTTAACTATAACTCAAACCCCGTAATGTACTGCTTATGACCTCACATATTATATTACTCATGACCTGGTTAGTGACATCGCTGATGATATCACTGATGACATCATTTGAGATGTATCTATATATATGGTTCTAGTGGGCCCAAGGGAGCTCAAGGATAGTTGGGTGCTGTTGGATATTGGGTCTCAAGTTAGCAGAGGTATGCACCCTGTCTAAGTAGGGACCACAATCCTAGTCAGGGTAAATGCTCACCATTTGGTAGCTTTGGCACAGAGCAGTCAGGCATAACTTAAAAGGCAAAGTGTAAAGTATTTGTGCAACACTTAATACAGTTAACCAGTGACAACACCCCACAAAAATAATCCATACCAGATTAGAATAGAGCTTAAATTAATGAAAGCAACAAGACCAAAACAACAAAAATCTTATGAATTTTTAAAGAATATCTTGAAATATAGTGCTTAGAAACTTAAAGCTCCCACCAGACCTATCTGGCCGTGCTGGACCAGGTCAAATCTTAGAAGTCAGGCCGACCATTATGAAGTGTGGGTCGGATACATGAGCCACACAGGGCCCACTGGAAACAGTACCTTCATGGAGGAGGCGTCAATGTCGAGGAGCAAGATGTGAGGAGCAGTCGGAGGCAAAGAGTCAGCATTCAGCCATAGGATTGTAGGAGATGCATTGGTTTTGAGTCTCACAGTTGAGAGTTGTGTCCTCATTGAACCCCTGTCGATGAAGGCAATGCATCATTGTTGGGCCACGCTGTCGGTGATGAGATGTCCTCGGAGCGGTGATGCATGTGCATCGATGGGAATGCATCGAGTGCGACTGGCCCAAAGTCGAGACTACATAGATTTTCATATAGACAGACAGAAAACCCACTGCCAAAGCCCAAAATTGGATTGGCACCACTTGGCAGGGCAGGACTCACAGTTGGCGGAGTCCAGAGGCAGTAGCAGGGTTGAATGACGACTTTGATGTCCCTGAGACTTTAGAACAAGAGGCAAGCCAGCAAGCCCTTGGAGTCACTGGGTTCTAGGGATGTAGAGATGCAGGTCCAGTCCTTCTCACTAACATGCAAGGAGGGCAGAAGGCATCAGGGTAGGCACAGCAGAGCAGGAGTCCAGCAGAGTTACCGTCCTTCCAGAAGCACAGAAATCATTCTTCTTGGCAGAGTTGGTGGTGTCAGTGGTCCAATACTTATATGCAGTTGTGTCTTCAAAGTGGGAGAGACTTCAAAGAGGTTCCTGCCCTTTCTTCCCAGGCTCCAGACTCATTACAGGGGAGTATGCTGCTTATTGTGTTGTGACAGGCACCGCCTTATTCAGGTGCAATGTGAGCTCCTTCCTCCAATCCTGCCCAAGATGACCCATCAGGATGTAAATGGCCCATCAGGATGTGAATAGCCTATCAGGCACACCTAAGCTCCCTGTGTGTGTGACTGCATACAGGGAATACACAAAGTCCAGCTGTCACCCACCCCTAATGTGTATTCAGAGACTGGCAGAGGCACAGAATGGTTAAAGTAAGAAAATACCAACTTTTTAAAAGTAGGATTTCCAGACTTGCTCTGACTTTATCATAAGTTGAGATTTTAAATTGTGAGTCCAGAGACACCAAAAACGAAGTATCTATTGTTTCCCAATTTCAAATGGCACTTATAAAATGTCATTAGGTAATCCCAGTGTTAACCTACGGGAGAGATAGGCATTGCAGTATGGAAAAACTAATTTAACAGATTTTCACTGCTGCGCATGTCCATCTTTTTAAATACACTGCATCCTGCCCTTGAGGTTGTCCTGGGCCTACATTAGGGGTGATTTATACTTAAAATGAAAGCTTGGGCCTGGCAATAGGGTGAAGTTGCCAGGTTGAAATGGCAGTTTAAAACTGCTCACATAGCGTCTGCAAAATGTCATGCCTGAGACATGTTTAAAGGGCTACTAAAGTGGGTGGCCCAACCAGTGCTGCAGGCCCATTAGTAGCATTTAATTTACAGGCCCAGGGCACATGTAGTGCACTTAACAAGGTACTTATAAGTAAATTAAAGCCAATTGTGGATATGCCAATGATGTCAGGTTTAGGGAAAGAGCACATGCACTTTAGCACTGGCCAGTAGAGGTAATGTGCCAAAAGTCCTAAAGCCAGCAAAAATGGAGTCAGCAAAACAGGAGGTGAAAAAAAGTCAGGGGAAACCAAGGCAAGAATACAAGGTATAACAGACCAATTCTGGGATCGGAGGCATGGCCCAATGCCTTGGCGGGCAGCCCTGCTACACTTTTTTTTTTTACCTTTTTTTTATTAACATTTTGATACATACATAACCCCACCCCCCTCCTCCTCAGACCTTAAATTATTAACACAGCAAATTACATAGTACATAATAAAGCAGCAACACATACAACACATACAAAATCTCGCTAGTGCAGCTAAGTTCATTAAATTTATAAATTCAATATTAAATTCAGTATGGGTACTTATAATACAGTTACTTGGTGCCCCTGAGCTACAATTTTGCTTTTTATCGTGTTTGTATCCATTGGCTTAGGGGATCACATGTATTTAACCCTTTTTTCGTTTTTCCTTCCTTTCCTTCTGTAAATAGCACTCTCCAAGCTATGCGTTGCCAGCAGGCGGGCATATCATTGTTGGAATACTGGCGGATTTGAATCCAACCATGCAGAGGCCAGGCACATTCTAAAAACTGCCATTGACATAAAGATCAATCCTTGGAGGTTTTTGAACGAATATCTCCGTCAATGCCCAACATTATTTCTCCCACAGTGATTTCTATTCTTACTTTACAAATCTCTGATAGGAACATCGATATTTCAGAAATTAGTGCCTGTAGATGATGACATAATGCAAATATATGTACACTATCGGCCTCATATAGGGCGCACCGTGGACATACCGTTCCCTTACCAGCCCCCCACTTGGCTATCTTATTTGGAGTATAGTACAATTGAAAAATTGTCTTGTAATACTGGGCTTGTAGTCTTGCAGACATCAATATAGACTGAGATAATTCATATGATTTAAAAAAGGTTTCCGACGTTATCCCTAGTATCTCTTGCCATTTAGTGGAGAAATTATCCAGATCATCTGGAATTGCTGCCATTATATACCCGTAGATTTCTCCAATTTTGACAGCTCTGTTATTAGTTATCTTTTCCATAATTTGAATCTCTAGGAATTTAGCTCTGCCACCCCCTTTCTTTGATAAAAAATCTCTAATTTGTAAGAATTTAAAAAAGTCCCTTTGGTCTAATGCATAATCAGTTTTAAGTTCATCAAATGATTTCAGCCCGAAAGTAGAGTAAAAACATCCTAAATGTGTTATCCCTGAGTTTATCCATCTATTCATACATACGTCATTAAATATTACCGGAAGGTTATTATTTTTAGATAGTAATGTATAAAATGATAATCTTCCTATGCCCAGAACTTTCCGCACATTATTCCAGGCTTTATGAATACCCATGAGTGTTTTAAAACGAACTTTTTTAAAGTGGTTGTCATACATATACTGCTATAAGTATCCGTTAACTTTGTCGCCGAGAATAAGTTCTTGAGGTGTTGGTATCATATTACTAATTCGATTGCCACTATTTTCCAATAATAATTCGTTGCAGTACTTTAATATTGTGGCCAACCAATAAAATTTAAGATTAGGAAGGGCAAAACCACCTCTATCTTTTGGCAATGTTAAAAATTTGATTGCACGGCGCGCCTTTTGTATCCCCATATGAACCGTGAGAACATGTTTTCTATACTTTTAAACCAATGTGGAGAAAACTCTAAACAGATTGTCCTAAAAAAATATAAAAATTTTGGAAGAAAAATCATTTTGATCACGTTACACCTGCCCCCTAACGTAAGATGAAAATTATTGAGCCTGTTTAAATCTTTTTCGGTATGTTGAATTAATGGATCTAGATTAACCTCGACTAAATTATCCAGATTAGCTGTGATTTTCACTCCCAGGTACGTCGCTTCCTCTACTACTCGATCATCCCTCATCTGAAGTTTATTATTAAGCACTATCTGGGTTTTATCTCGGTTTAACTTATACCCTGAAATCTCTCCAAAATGTTTAGCCTCGTCCTCTATTACCTTTATTGCTATAACCGGATCCGTGGTGACTAATGCTATGTCGTCCGCATAAGCCAGTGTCTTGGTATCCCTCATTAATGTCCGTATTGATGATATTGATAGATTATTTTCAAGTCTGTGAATAAAGGGGTCGATAAAAATTGCAAATAACAGGGGCGAGCATGGGCACACCTGTCTTGTCCCTCTAGTAATAACTATCCTGTCTGAGACTGTCCCATTTACCATCACAACGGCCTCCGGTGTTGTATAGAGCATTTGTGTAGCTTTAATAAAAGGTGCTCTAATACCACTTCTTGACATAGCTGCCCAGAGATAGTTCCAGGAGACCCTATCAAAAGCCTTTTCGGCATCTAGTAATATAAGTGCCATAGGGTCTCCTGTTACTGCGGTAATATCGAAAAGTGTAATCACTCTCTGGACGTGATCGGTGGTAGACCTCCCGGGGATGAACCCATGCTGGCGACCCGACACAATTTTATGGATAATTGGCGCCAATCTGCTAGCTAACAATTTCGAATAGATTTTGGAATCCCCATTAATCAGGGTGATGGGACAATATGATCCAAGTTCTGTAGCATCTTTGTTTTTTTAGAAAAACCACAATTTTGGCCCGGGACCATGACCCCGGAGGTCTACCACCCTGAAATATATGTATAAAAAGGTCACTTAGGATTCTTTTTAATGGCTTAAAGAATTGTATATAAAATTCCGTTGGTATCCCATCCATTCCAGCTGCCTTCCCTTTGGCCAGACTATTCATTGAAAGTAAAATTTCCTCCCATTGTGGTAGAGCATCTAGGTTGTCTTGATCTTCCTGTCCTAATCGTAAAGGTGTACCCAGATCCAGATACTTCTCAATCTCATCCTGTCTTATGCCCGTCTCCTTATATAGATTTTGATAATATCTATGGAATGCAGCTATTATCTCTTTAGGGTCAACTATTTGTCCAAGTCTTGGATCTTTTATCTCACTGATTAAGTTGGCAGTATTCTGTTGTCTCGTACATATATCCAACTGATGCCCCACTTGCTCGCTCAGCTCATATGTTATTTCCCTGTTCAATGTAGCTTTGATGATTGCCTTTTCCGTGAAGATGTTATTAATAGCATTTTTAGCAATAGAGACTAGTTCCAACTCTCTTTTAATCTCACGTCCCTCTTGTACAGCCCTCATCAGACCCTCCTCAGCTATGGCCAGATTGCTTTGTAATGCCACCATTTCCTGTTTAACTTTTTTATTAAGATTTAAAGAGAATCGCAACGTCTCCCCCTTATTCCGGCTTTCATGGCGTCCCAGACTATCTCGATCGAGGTACTCCTAGGTTAAATTCCAAAAACTCTGGAATCCATTTATGCATATGTTGGCAGTATTCTTCATTCAACAACAGAGCTCTCTCAAAGGTCCAACTTTTCTCTACCCTATTCAATCCCCCATCTACTAAATTCAAAATTAAAGGATTGTGGTCTGATAACACCCGTGGTAATTTATCTATTGTACAACGTGAATTTATAGTACTGGATACAAACATATAGTCCAGTCTCACTAATTTTGTATGTGGGTTAGAAAAAAACGTATAGCCTGGATCATTTGGGTGCTTTGTTTGCCAACAATCTACCAGACCATGAGTTTGACAAAGCTCTTTGAGGGCCTGGAATACTTTTGGTTTCCTCCCCTTATATAGAAATTCTGTACTTGAAGACCACACACAAGGAGGTTTAGATTATAGTCGCCACATATTATCAATGGGAGTGGCCAATGAGCCAGCTCGTTAGAGATAAACTCCAACACACTAGGGTCATCCAGGACGCTTCCATATATTGAGCATATTGTCATTTTTTTAACAAGATTGACTTGACATTCTACAATTGCCCACTGCCCGTATTTATCGGCCGAAGATCTAACGATCTGTATTTCATTCCCTTTCGCCAAAATTGCCACCCCTCTAGTCCTTGACCCTTGTGTAGTTGCCGTGATCAATCTATATCCTAGGGTTTTAAGTAGGTGCCGTTGTGGCCCCTCAATATGGGTCTCTTGAAGACAGATAATGTTAGCCCCGATTGTTTGTAGATACACTGCTACCCTTTGTCTCTTTTTTAAATCATTAAGTCCACAAATATTAATAGTGAGGATCTTCAGATTACCCATTAAGAGCTGTATCTAAAGCCGACTGCTTATACACCTCTTTTATGATTACCATCTTAGTATACTCTTCCTGATTTCCAATCTGCTTTTTATACCATGGCTCACTTCTCTTAGTTGCACAATTTAGCTTCGTCCCTTGTCTGAGGTTTCTCTCCCCCCCACCCTACCCCCCACCTCCCCTCCCCCACCCTTCTATGGCAATCAGGCTCAATCCTGAGCCTGTGTGATAGCATCTGAAACCGCTCTTACCCACTCCCCCCCTCCTTCCCCTCCACCGGTGCTTACGTATGTTTTCAACAAATCGAAGAAAAAATAACAGGGAGAATATAGAACATATCAGTCTTTTGGTTGATAACCATGTCCGCGTCACAATCTCTATTTAGCTATTCTTGTTGGAGGTAAAATCTATTATTTTTCGGTAGGGCTAGCACTCCCAGTTGATATATCCTCCAAAACCTTCTGTGCTTGGATTTCTGAGGTAAAGTTGTAATTCTGGCCTTGAATGGATACTTTAAGTTTAGCGGGATTCTGCAAAAAGGCTGTAGCTCCGATATTTTGAAAGGGTGTGATGAGCTGCCTGAGCCTCCATCTTCTTTCCACTGTGGCGTGGGCAAAATCTGGTTTTGCGAAAAAAGAGAAGCTCTCCCACTTTCTTTTCATATTAGGTCTGGCCAGCTCATACACAGGCTGCCGCAGAAGAAAGTTTCCAAAATAGACCAAGATTGCACGTGGATATGACTGAGAATTTGACGGACGTTTTGAAATTGTAAAGGGAAATCTGTGTACGCGTTGAATTTCTCTGTCCCAATCCCATTGTGCTAATTCCGGAAGTGCGTTTTTTAGCATATCAATAGTAAACTTCCTGATATCATTGCCCTCACTATGTTCGGGTATCCCTAATAGCCTCAGATTGTTCCGTCTTTGACGATTTTCTGCGTCTTCTAGCTTCCACCAAACATCTTTCATGGCACTTTCATGTAACGAGGATTGGGTTTTCAAAGTTTCCACCGTATTCTCGAGGACCTCTGTACGTGCTTCCACTATGCTTAATCTCTCTACGATCTCACTGCAGGTCTTCCCAACCTTACGGATTGAGCCTTGTAGTTTTTTAGATGTCAGCCGTGCATGTCGGTTTTCAGTTTTAACCTCGTTCTGAAAAGATCTCAGTGATTGCAAAATTAATGAGAGAGAAGGCTCGCACGGCTGCTCATCAGCTTTCTGGGTAGTTTTATCTGGTAGCTCACCTCCGACCGGATTTCTTTTTCACTTAATCCATGGGGTGAAAAGAATTGGGTAGTTGAATAATCCCAGCCAAGTTCCTCCACTTCCTCTCCTGAGGTTCTCTGACGATTTGATTTTTTCTGTCCAGACACCCGTTTTGGTCTCCTTGCCGATCTTTGCTCCACTGGGGTACAGCAATTGCTAGTTAGGGAATCCCTGCTATCCCCATCACTACTGCTTGTCACCCCAAGGTCCGACTCGCCTGAGTCATCCGTCAGGGAAAATAATTTTTCCAGGGAGTCAGGGGAGAGATAGCCTGCCTCTGCGCTTTTCAAATTGTGTTTCTTGTCGGTTCTGCTCTGCTTTGTTTCCTTTGATCTGCAGAGCGTTCTGCATGTCCCTTCTTTGAGAATTACTGGGGAGTTCGCAGTTTCCAATATAGAGCAGCCCTTTCCCTTAGCAGTTTCAGTCTCATAATTGTTACCCCCGTCTCCCTGAATATCTGCAGGTATCTCCATAGTTCCTACCACAGTATTATCACACATCGAGCCCCATGTCGTATCTTCATTTGGAGGTTCTACTGATATAGCTTGTGAGCTGCTCTGCTCGTTTAGTGTTATAACATGTACTTCGCTTGTGGTACTTTGTTCTCCCAACTCCTCTTGAGCCCCTGTCTCATTGATATTCCCTTTCACAATATCTCTTGAGCCTGAAGACAGAAACATACTGGGGATAGTGAGTTGCTTTTTGCCCCCGAGTTTCCCCGCTGGCATCTTTTTCTGTGTAGCATGTATAGCATGTTTTTTCAGATCTACTTTGTCTTTGTCCGGCTTACTTCCCTTACCGGCTGGTGTATCGACCTTCTTACAGACATTCTTCAGGCCGGTTTCGTCACATCGCGCTGATGCAGGTAGAATGTTTGAGCGCGTCTTGCCTCGTCCGCCCCGTGCTGCCATTGCTGAGCAATGAACTCCACAAGCTCTGTGAGCGTCTCCGTAGCCAGGCAACCCGATCTGGCAGCCTTCCAACCCGGAAATCGTCGTCAGCAGCAGGCGAGCCAAGGATTCCCAGCGCTCGCAACAAACTTTGCCTGGACTCCCGGTCAGCAACACCCCCCGTCCTGACCTTGGCAATCTACACTTGGCAATATCAGCCCATCGAGGCCAACGAGGAAATCCCTCGCGCATAATCCTGTCTCGAGTCGGAAGAAAATCAAAGGGGATCCGAGAGAGGAGGAGGTGAGTAGTAGCCGTCTCACTCAGACGCCATCTTGCCGTCCACAGCCATTCGATGCTACACCCTTTTTGCCTATAAAGATTCTGGTGTCTGGTGGACTTTCGACCCCCAGGGAGCAGAGTAGGGCCAAATCCCCCAATCTGATCCCCAGGCAGGAGAAACACTTTATTGTCATGGGTGGGGTTAGAGGTAGCACTGGCCCTTACCCAAGGGGTCCCTGCTCATCTAAAAAACAATCCCTGGTGTCTAGTGAGCTTTCCACTCCCCCAGGGGAAAAGTTTGGGTGCAAAGCCCCCAATCATCCCGAGAGGTGCAGGAAGACAGTATTGCTCAGGGAGCACTAACACTTGTCCAAAGGGCTGTTCCATCCCACAAAAAATAACTTTCTCTTGTCTAGAGGGGTGGGCACCTCATTGGGGATTGCCTTCGGAGGGCAATCCCCAAGCAGGGATCTATGAGGGAGAGAAAGCACTGAAAAGGGGACATTGTCCTTCTCCAGTTCTGCCTCCCCTGCAGAGATTGGTACCTGGGGGTAGAGTTATGTCCCCAAAGCATTGATCAAAAGTGAAAGTAAACCACACTATTGAAGTTACAGCAAAACAAGAAAATCCACAAGGTTTCTCATGTTTTCCCTTTCTCCTGATTTTGATTTTACAAAAGGAAAATCTTCGCGACATTTCACCAGAAGCATTTTCTTTTCTTTGTTGACTGCCAACAAATTCCCAACTTCTTCACTCCAAAGGTAGTACGGCTGTCGGTCAACGGCTGCACTAAAGCAGCTAAAGTGTTGTATAATAAAATGCAACAGAGGTTCAGAAACTAATTAAAAAGAAAATAACCGTTTTAACTTATGATGGCCCATTCAAAGAACACACAAATGAATATTAAAGTACCCACAAACATATATCAAAAATTATTTGTTAATAAAAACAAAAAATATTCAAAGATACAATAATACAGTGGTGCTCACAAGGTAAAACAGCCATACATAACTAAAAGAAGGGACAAACGTAAATGTAAACAAAAACAATGGCAACGGAAAAAATACAGAGACAAGTTTGTCAAATGACAAAAACAAAACACAATAAATGCTTCCTCTTGATTTTTTGCTAAGGAAGGCGTTGACAGCATTTTAACCTTGGTAATTTATCAGGTCATCTTTAGGACATAATATGTAGAGCAACCATCATTATTCAAGCAATGCTGATCCAGTCTCAAGCATAAAATCAATGAGAGTCCTGTACTAGGGTCAATCCAAAATATAATTTATGCAAGACAATTGAGGTCTGACGCGGCATAAAGACTTCCAAAGGAATTCTCTCCGAGACACCTCCTGATTCCAAATTGCGTGTTTGTTTTAATTACTTAAGTCACTGCCTGCTCCTCTCGTCATTGCATCCAAAAACTCAAGTGCGCAATAAAACACAGCCCATGGGTGGAAACTGAAACATTAATGTCGCTTGAATTACTGGGTCGCTGTACACCTAGCTTTACCATACCCTCTCCTGAGTAAAGTCTTGGAGTGCTTGCCCTTTTCTACTCAGAGTCAAGGACGATTAAGTGTCATACACTTTTTGTTGTGGATTGACTAACTTCAGTGATGATTTCTAGTTAGCCTGAGTTGTTTCTCATTTTGAGAGACCAGTGGCTCTTGTAATTGTCAATTCCATAGATGCTGACCTTACAGATTGCAATGTAATGCCATGGTAGTGTCTAATGGAGGAGAGAACAACAAACATGATATTAATTATCTGAACATTACAATCATTGGAGTTGGAAAAAATGAGAGTACATTTTATTTTCTAAAAAAAAATCTAAATAAAAGAGAAGGAGAAAAGGAACATGAGTAAATCTCATTCCCTACAGTGGTTCATCTGCCATAACTGGGAAAACCTAATATTATAACATTTATTGTGAGAAAAATTGTAGGGAAACAGGAGCAAATTAAAATAATGACTAGGCAGGTGGGAGATGCTTTCAGTGGAAACATCTGCAGTATTGTTAACTTACTCAGATGAAAATGTTTGTTTCCAAATATTAAATTGTTGACTGTACTTATGAAATCATTATTAAATGATGTCCTTGGTGAAGTAAGAAGAAAGAATAATGGAAACATGCCACTGCAATGTATCTGTCACAGGAAATACATGCTTCATGTTTGACATGCATTGTTTTGAAAAATTTAATTTATACTCACCCACCTTTCTTTTTCACAGAAACAGGAAACTGTCAAACATTTTTTTAAGGAATGCAGCAGGGAAGTCATTACTTATCAACGACTTTCATAGCTACAAATGCACAATCAGACACACACACTAATAATCTAGGAGGCAAAATCATCCAATGCCACACTGTCAATAAAAAAATACATGACTAGGCATATTTAGTATCTGGTGTGAAAAGGATGTATTGTGATAGGCATTTTTCCCTAGCAAGATGAATTACTTCATTAGTTTCAATAGGCAATTAAAGAAATACCCCAATGCTTTGAAATACTGTCAATTCCAGTTGTTGAATACATGTTAATCACTGAATTATAGTAAGCCCAGCCTCTTCCTGAGTTGTGGGTATTGGTGACTTCTTCATTAACCCCTTTGGTGCGTCCGTCCGACGCACCAGTGCTCATGTGCATCAGACGGCTCCCGGCCGTCCTCGCACATGGCATTTGAAATCCCTCTGATACGGGCACCAGAGGGATTTCTTTTTCCCCCCAACAGCCTCGGGAGTTGGGGAAGAGCTTCCCCAGCTCCCAAGGCTGTGTAGATGGTTTCCCTGAAATGACGATCAGCGTGCACGTCGCGCTGACGTCATTTCAGTGAAACCAAAACTGAAATGAGCCTAGAGGCTATCTCAGCCCCCTGAGCACGGAGAAAGTCAGGAGAGGTATCGATGGAAAGGGGAGAATCTTCCCTTTCCAATGGCACCCCTCCCTAGTGGATCCCTTGTTGGGTACCGCCCCAGGAGGCCGATCCCCAAGCAGGGATCCACCTACTTGGCACCAGGGAGGGGGGAGCGGCCCCGTAGGCAATGGCCTTTGCTCCCCCCATATTAAATTGGGTACATTCAGTCTTTCTGCCCCACCTGGGGGGCAGATGGGGGCAGTAGCCTCATCTGCCCCCCACAGGGGGGCAGAAAGCCCACTAGATACCAGGGATTTATTTTACAATCTGGATTTGGGGTGGGGGCTGCCCAATATGGGCATGCCAATGCCCCCACCAACCCCCACAAAATTACAGTCTTTCTGCCCCTCTGAGGGAGCAGAAAGCCCACTAGATGCCAGTCTTTTTCCCCATTGAATTTAGGGGTGGAGGCTGCCCAAGATGGGCATGCCAATGCCACCACCCCTCCCGCCTACAAAATTCCAGTCTTTCTGCCCCCCGGGGGGCAGAAAGCCCACTAGATACCAGGGATTTTTTTTTCACTGCAATTAGAGGTGGTGGCTGCCCAAGATGGGCATGCCAATGCCCCCACCCTCGCAAAATTAGTCTTTCTACCCCCCCAGGGGGTTTCCCTAGATGGCCGCCGATCTAAGGGCCGAAAGCCCAGGTGCCCCCTTCCCAAAACCAGGTATTTTTCTGATAGGTAATTTTGATCTCTCCTCAATACGTTTTGGGCCCTTGCCTGTAGCAGGTACTTGGCCAACCCACGCAAGTGAGGCACCATTATTATTGGGACACCTGGGGGAATGCTGGGTGATAGGAAATTTGTGTCACCCCGGTGATCCCACAACTTTCCCACACAGAAATTTGAGAAAAATTTGATTTTTTCTGCTGAATTTGATGTTTGCAGGGAATTCTGGGTAGGAAAACATTGAGGGGTTCACGCAAGCCATACCTCGCTGGACTCCCCTGGGTGTCTAGTTTTCAGAAATGTGTGGGTTTGGTAGGTTTCCCTAGATGTCCGCTGAGATGGCTAAAAACCCAGGTGACTGCCCTTGCAAAACCAGGTCGTTTTGTGATTGGTAATTTTGATGTCGCCTCAATAAGTTTTGGGCCCTTGCCTGCCGCGGGTACTTGACCTACCCACGCGAGTGAGGTACCATTTTTATCAGAAGACCTGGGGGAACGCTGGGTGGTAGGAACTTCGTGTCAGCCCGGTGATCCCACAACTTTCCCACACAGAAATTTGAGAAAAATTTTATTTTATCAGCTAAATTTGAGGTTTGCAGGGGATTCTGGGTAAGAAAACGTTGGGAGGTCCACGCAAGCCATACCACGCTGGACTCCCCCGGGTGTCTAGTTTTCAGTAATGTGTGGGTTTGGAAGTTTACCAAGATGGCCACCGAGCCTGGGACCAAAAACCTAGGTGACCCCACCTTGCAAAACCAGGTTGTTTTGTGATATGTGATTTGGATGTCTCCTCAATAGGTTTTGGGCCCTTGTCTGTTGCGGGTACTTGGCCCACCCATGCGAGTGAGGTACCATTTTTATCGGAAGACTTTGAGGAATACGGGGAGAGTGGAATTTTGTGGATCCACGCAGATTCCAGAACTTTCCATCACAGAAATGTGAGGGAAATGTGTTTTTTTTTACAAAGTTTGAGGTTTGCAGGAGATTTTAGGTAACAGAAGCTGGTGAGAGTCACACAAGTCACCCCCTCCTGAATTCCCCTGGGTGTCTAGTTTATAAAAATGTATAAGTTTGCTAGGTTTCCTTAGGTGCTGGCAGAGCTAGGTTTCAAAATCTCCAGCTAGGCACTTTGGCAAAAAAGGGTCAGTTTTCACTATAAAAATGTTGTGTCTCCACGTTGCGTTTTGGGCCGTTTCCTGTCGTGGGCACTAGGCCTAACCACACAAGTGAGTTACAATTTTTATCGGAAGACTTTGGGAAACACGGGGTAGGTGGAATTTAGTGGATCCACACAGAATCTAGATCTTTCCACTACAGGAATGTTAGGAAAATGTGGTTTCTTTTTGCAAAGTTTGAGGTTTGCAGGGGATTCTGGGTAACAGGACCTGGTGAGAGCAACACAAGTCACCCCCTCCTGGATTCCCATCGTTGTCTAGTTTTCAAAAATGTATAGGTTTGCTAGGTTTCCCTAGGTGCCGGCAGAGCAAGGGTTCAAAATCTACAGCTAGGCACTTTGCCAAAAAAGCGTCAGTTTTCACTGTAAAAATGTGGTGTGTCCACGTTGCGTTTTGGGCCGTTTCCTGCCGCGGGCACTAGGCCTACTCACAAAAGTGAGGTACCATTTTTATCAGAAGACTTTGGGGAACATGGGGTGTGTGGAATTTTGTGGATCCACGCAGATTCTAGAACTTTCTATCGCACGAATTTGAGGAAAATTTATTTATTTTTACAAAGTTTGAGGTTTGCAGGGGATTCTGGGTAACAGAACCTGGTGAGAGCAACACAAGTCATCCCCTCCTGGATTCCCCTGGTTGTATAGTTTTTAAAAAAAATGTATAGGTTTGGTAGGTTTCCCTAGGTGCCGGAAGAGCTAGGGCTCAAAATCCACAGCTAGGCACTTTTCAAAAAAAGGGTCAGTTTTCACTGAAAAATGTGGTGTGTCTACGTTGCGTTTTGGGCCGTTTCCTGTTGGGGGCACAAGGCCTACCCACACAGGTGAGGTACCATTTTTATCGGAAGACTTTGGGGAATGCGTAGTGGGTAGAATTGTGTGGATCCACACAGATTCTAGACCTTTCCATCACAGAAATGTGAAGAAAATGTTTTTTTTTTTACAAAGTTTGAGTTTTGCAGGGAATTCTGGGTAACAGAACTTGGGGATAGCCACTCAAGTCACCCCATCCTGGATTCCTCTGGGTGTCTAGTTTTCAAAAATATATAGGTTTGCTAGGTTTTCCTTAGGTGCCGGCTGAGCTAGGGTTCAAAATCCATAGCGAGGCACTGTGCAAAATAAAGGTCTGTTTTCACTGTAAAAATGTGGTGTGTCCACCTTGCGTTTTGGGCCGTTTCTTGTCACGGGCACTAGGCCTACCCACACAAGTGAGGTACCATTTTTATCAGGAGACTTAGGGGAACTCGGAATTGTAGAGTAACTGTTATTACCTATTGACTTTCTATGCATTTCTGCCTTCCTAATGTAAGACAATGTATAAAAAAGAAGTCACTTTGGAAAATGTCCTACAATTCACAGGCTAGTATGGGTAACCACAATTTCAGAGATGTGCAAATAGCTACTGTTTCTATACTCTATGGGGTATATTCACAAGAACGTGTGATAACTACCGCAAGAGTAGTGTAACGCAACTTTCAATATTGCAGCCTATCTCGGGAAAATAGCCCCGTGTCAAAGTGGAATTCACAACAAGGCGGTAGCATGCGAAAGTCACCAGATAATGCGTCAAATGTCAGCGTGAAAATCAATGCCACGGCGAGAAAACGCGAAACGCGAACGCGAGAAATCATGCGATGAGGCCAATCGCGGTACAAAAAGTAGCGAAAAGTAGCCACAGGCCTGCAAATCACACGCTTCTGGTGGGAAATTGCACCATAAAATCCACAGAAACAACACACCAGAAACAAGCCAAAGCACGTAGCAACATGGATGCACCCTGACCCAGCGCAGAGGACAACGCGAACCCCACAACCCCCACAGACCACCAGCAAGGAACAACGGGGTCGGGGAAGGCCAAGGAGAAAAGGGAGAGGAAGACGGGGTGCAGCCCGCAGGAAAACAAGACCAGCGCCACGGAGGCACAGAACACTACCAGCAACTGACCCACAAGCAGACCACCTGGAATGCAGTCGGAGTGCCCAGGAGGCCAATCCCGGAGGCCAAGAGGCGCCGCCAGGATGTGACAACCTAAACCAGGCACAAACCCACTGCCAACAGGAAGGCAGCAATGGCGACAGGAGGTGGCAGTCCAGCACCATAGGAGGAGCTGGAGGAAACCCAGGCCACAGTCAACAGTGTGGAGACGGTGCAAGGAGGTGGGAGTACTGACACAGCTCGACAGGACCCGACACAACAACAACAGGGAGAGGATCCAACAGGGACTGGGGGGACGGGGGATGATGGGCACAATGGCACACATGCACAACGAGGAGTAGCACACTGCACACCCACAGTTGCCCAGGGACATGTCCCCCATCCCCGTGGCACACTGCAGCACACACACATAGCAATCACAGAACATACCATGACAATGTGGCACAAAGTGCAACACCCACACTGCAGAACAGGGGACACAACTGGGTCCGCCCAGGCGCAGAAACAGAACAATCACATTAGACAGAGCAGGGAACTGTGAGATGCATATATACGGCTACAACCCCACATCAGCCATGTAGGCCAAATGTCCACTGTCCCAACTCAAATAGCCACCACCGCCCAAACAGTCACAATGTACATTGTCACACAGTCTGCATGTCGACAAGAACAAGGTGCCAACACAATGCCAACATGCACCTCCCCTTCACAATGCAGAGGAATAAACAACACCTCCAGCAGGTCAGTACAGACAACACATCAGTGATGCCGGAGACGAACACCACACCTTCGACACCGACGCCCTACAACAGCCCATGGACATCCCACACAACCCACCACCAGGACCAGGGCAGACAAGCTACTCAGAGGAGAACCCAGCCCCTGCAACAGACCACACAGCATGAAGCACCCGCAATCACGGCTGGCTCACAACACTTCACCGACCCACACATGGCACCCCAATGCCAGGTGTCAGAACGCCAAAAGGAGGTGCCCCAACAGGTGCGGGTGTTGCCGAACCCATGGAATGCGAACTAGAACACATACGTGGGTGTCCATTACCCCTCAGGGACCACCTACACCCCACAAAGGAGACCCACACTGCCATAGTGACACATGCAGATGCACATACCCAGTACAGAACCACGCCCAGGGGCACGCACATATCAGTCACACACCCACGTTGGCTCTGCGTATGACGGCACAGTCCACTCCCCTTACGAATTGAGTGGGTGACGAGAAAGCTACATGTCCAGGTTCTAGCCCGCTGCCTGCGGTGACATGTCTGCATCCGCTGTACACAGCACAATATAATGTTGTAGGGCCCAGGGCCCCCATGCATACAACAAGACCACAGGGACACATGCACATATCATGTTGAACTGGCTACGGGCACGTGCGCCCGGCCCCTTTATTGGCAGGGCCACAAGTACAGTGACGCCTGTGCTGGATGTGTGTGGGGTGAGTATAAGCCAGCCCGCACGGAGTGCTTGGTGCTGGCAACAACCTGAACAGTGGACACCAGTGTAATGGAAACAGAAAACACCAGCATAACAGAGTCAACTGCAGAACAACATGGAGGGATCCGGAGTAAGGACAGAGGTCACACAATATTCAGTCAGGAGGTTCCGTGAGTTGCAGTGCACTGAGGTAGGGGCACTAGAGGAGAGCGCGCTCATGTGATGAAATTGCTAGGATTCCCCTTCATTTATAGGACCTTTTCCTCTGTGACACAGCACAGGGCTGGGGATACCAGTTAGAACTGGTTTGGGGGAGCTTTGGAGCACTTTGTTTTGCTCAGCTCCTCTCTCTTTTCACAGGACAGGCTAGGGACATCAGACGCACCACAGGGGGTGGAGCCAGCATTGTGGAGGGAAGGCACAGCCCTATTCAGGTCCCAGGTGCAACTCCTCCCTCCCATCTAGATGCAGATCTCCCTATTCACCACTGCGCTGACTCACCCTGCCCCTCCTGGAGCCACACACACCTCCCAGCCCCTGTCACTCACAAAGCCAGACATGCAATTCACATCAGGCAGGCAGACACAGAGCACACATAAATGCCAACTTCTAAAAGTGGCATTTCTACACCAGTCATAATAAATCTGCGCACACCATTGCGCAGCATTTATTCTCACGAGTTCGCACATACTAAACTCGCCCCTGCACTCCTCTCACACCAGGAATTACCATGGACACACATATCCCCCATGCATTCCTATGGGAGGGCAGGCCAATCTCACCACACGCACTCAGAGTGCGCACGCACTTTACACTGGGACACAGGGCTAAAGTGCGCAGAGGCCTAAAACCACCAACACTACACAGGGAAAAGGCTAGGAGACGAGCAAAAAGTTTAGGGGTGAACCTGCCAAAAGGGCCAAGTCCAACAGTGTCCCTTTGGGTTAGTCCTGATGCAGATGCAGTGGGGTGTGGTACACCTGCATCAACTTCCTCATCAACGTCCCAGGTCTCCCACACTTCCTGAGGTGACAGTTGCATCCGCAGTCCACAGCGCAATACCCAGTAATAGATCCGGGTGTGTAGCTTGACTACCACCACCAGTCTGCATTCCTGCCTTGGGGCTGTTGCTGTTGCCTCCTGCCCTCCCATTGTCTGTGCCTTCTCCCATCCGCACACTTGACTCATGTTCCTCATCATTGTCCCAGGTCTCCCCCACTGCATGAGGTGACATTGCTGCGCAACCTCACAACAGCACAAAACTCAACCAGTAACGGACAATGGCTTGCGGTGCACTGAGTCACTGGCACCTGGAGTGCTGAGCAGGGTATCAGGCCGATGATGGCATCCACGACAGGTCTGAGCAACCCCGTAGGTCTGTCAGGACCACCGTTTCGACTCTGGCAGATGGCGGTTGGAGGTGGTCCTTGCCGTGGTGGCATGTGCCTCCTGCGGTGATGCGACGTCTGGGCCGGTCAACACTCGATGCTATGTGTGGGCCCTGGTGGCCCGCAGTTGAGGCCGGAGGATGCGGACAGCGCAGGGTCACAGACACATGGCGTTGATGACCCCAAGACCATCGCTACAGAGGCCATTCATTGTCTCAGAAGAAGGGGTCCCAGGACTGAGCAGCACAGAGTTAGTGGCCCCGGATGCACTGCCCCGGCACAGGCACCCAGGTCAGAGCAGGTGTAAATTTCCTGGTGCTAACGCGCCTTATCGCCTGTTTTGTGTTTTTATCGCCGATGTGGCTGGTCGTTGTGAATGTTGAGGTGTGCTGTTGTCTCTGCTTTTGGCACGGGAACGCCTACTCTGCATCTCATTATATTTGCGGGGGTCCTCTGTGGCGATGTTTTTTGGGGCTGCTATCGCGGGTAAACTGGTGCTGTGGGCTGTTAACACCGGCTTGTGAATGGGGAGGTAAATTTATCACGACTTTGGCTGCGATAAAGTGCCGTTAATTCGGCGATGGCTCCTTGTGAATATGCCCCTATATTTTGTTCCCATTTCGGAAATACATAGGTGTCTTTGATACCTATTAGTCACTCTTTATATTTTACCAAATTAATTGCTATATACCTGGTACACAATGAAAAACCACTGAAAGAAGCTGCTCAGTTATTGGCTCTGGGTTCCTCGGGTTCTTGGTGAACCTACAAGTCCTATATATCTCCACAACCAGAAGGGTCCAGCGGATGTAACAGTATATTGCTTTCAAACATCTGTCATACTTAGAAGAAGTTACAGGTGAAAACGTTGGCACAAATGGCTGTTTTTTTCAACTCGTTTTCAATTTTTCTTATTTCAACTGTTAGTTTCTATAAAAAAACCTTCAAGGATCTACACGAATGACCCCTTGCTGAACTCAGGATTTTGTCTACTTTTCATAAATGAAGAGCTTTCTGGGATCCATTATTGCTTTCACATCCATTTCTACCACTAACTGGAAGGAGATTAAAAGCACAAAAAGTAGCAAATATAGGCTATGTCCCAGTAAAATGCCAAAACTGTGTAAAAAAGTTTGGTTTTCTGACAAACGTCTGCTTGTCCCTGAAAGCTGGGAAGATGATGATTTCAGCACCACAAACCCTTTGTTGATACCATTTGCAGGGGAAAATGCAGACGCTTTCTTCTGCAGCACTTTTTCCCCAAAAACATATTTTGCTGTATTTTGGCTGATTTCTGGGTCCCCTTCAGGGGAATCCACAAACCCTGGTTACCTTTAAAATCCCTATGATGTTGGAATAAAAGGGCGCAAATGTGGCGTGGATACCTTATGTGGACAAAAAGTTACAGGGGCCTAAGCGTGAACTAACCCAAATAGCCAAAAAAAGGCTTAGCACGGGGGGAAAAGGCCTAGTAGCGAAAGGGTTAATCAACATTTGATAGATGATATCAAGTTCTGCATATAACTATACAGTTTCAGAAGCATATTGCGTTGAAAGTCATAGGTTTTAAGGGCCGTTCTGTGCCACAGGAGAAGCAATGCAAATTTGACACATCATCCAAAAGGGAGGTTTGGACTAAAATTATATACCAGGAGAAATAACAACAATATTAAATACTGTGTCTGGACATCATACTATCGCAGATCCTGTTTACATTTAATAACTGATGAAAATGCCTACACTTAAAATGGAATACAAGAGAACAGACACAACAGGTTTCCTTCTGGTAAGTAAAGCACCATTGTGTTACCAGTATCCTCATTGTTTCTAAACATGCAAATCACCTTCACCTTTACAGTTGCCACTGATCCCCAATCAAGTACAATACATGTTAAAATGCCAGCATCCACTGTTACTCATAACCTATGAAACCTCACTGCCTGGCAATTCTTACAATCTGTGTGGAGTATAAAGACCTATTTTCAGTTCAGTATTTAAAATTGCACTAGGGTATAAACAACAATTGCCGGCATGTAAAGCTCTATTAATTTACCAATAATCTATATGGCACCTAAGATGAAACACTTAGGGGCTGATTATGATGTCGGTCGGAAGGCCTCCGACTGACAATTGGATTTCCCTAAACCATTTCGGAACCTATGTTTCCGACCGAATCGGAGAAGTTTACAACTGACCGATTACGATACAGGGAAACCATTCGGAATGTCCAACTCGGTTCCAATTGGCACTCGGATTCCTTGAGTCGTTTGGAGCTGAATTGTACAGCTCTATGGACATTGTTCCGACCCACCGATTACGATGTCAGATTCTGACAGCCTTTCCGAATCAGTCTGTCTGACAGAAAAAGGCTGTCAGAGACTGACTCTGGGGGCCCGTAGCATGCCCCCCTTCACACGGAGGCCCCCAGTTGGTGCCAGTAGAGGTACCCATGGGACCCCTCTTTACAACCATGCACAGTGTGGAGGGGCACCATGGGGTACCTGCCACAGAGTGCAAGGTTTTCCACAACCACCCCTTTTTTTAATGGGAGCCTGTGTTGTCAGTCAGAACACAGGCTCCCATTGAAGTCAATCGGAGTCCGACCGAACGGTGTTCGGAAACATCGCAATCGGTCGGTCAGACTCCCTGAAACCGAGTTGGTCAGAAACGATTCTGAGACCGAGTCAGTCAGAAGAGTTTCCGACCAACATCGTAATCGGCACCTTAATTGGCATGAAAATATTTACATTTTCTCCTGGCCCTGCAATTCAACTTTGCAGTTCCGGCATTCATAACCCCCATCAAATTCCCCAAAAATAACCCACCGCTCCCTCTCCATAATCCACATGAACCCAGGAATATAAAGCACATCCACCATCCCCACATCCGTATCCATCAATATGCCCAACATGTGAAGCACCACCCCGTATTCCACTAGCATTAGTATGCAAAGTCCATTGTCATTTCAATATTAAACAGTAAATTGGCATGCAATGTAGCATTGCTGTGCCAGCTATTCTCAATGCCATTCAAGAAATCCTAAGAGCCCTCAGCTTATAAGTCATACTTGTCAGAACATTATCATCATTGCTTCCAGCACATAGAGACATTTAATCACACAACAATCAATGCTAGACCTAATATACAAAGCACCAAATGTCAGTCAAGTTATTATCAACGACCTCAAGTATGTAAAGCTAAGCCAAGCCCTCGTTCCATTCAATAGGAGTTCCACAGCATCCATGGCTACTTCAATGGCTGATGAAGAGTGCTGAATGTCAGCACTGGGGAAAAGCAGGTCATACTTGGGAGCCAGATGAACCATTAAATCCATTTTTGCAACTGCTGGAGTTGGCCATCTTTGCATGATCCCCCAGACATTTTGCCTTCACCACTCCTATTTTCTGAGCACATTTTTTGTCCAGGCTTTAAGAACTTTGTGCACTTTACCTCTGCTAACCAGTGCTAAATTGCTTCCACTTGCTTCTCTAAATATAGTAAAATTGGCTTACACCCAATGGACACATTTAATTTACTTGTAAGTCCCTTGTAAAGTGGCAATACATGTACCCAGGGCCTCTAAAATGAAATGCTACTAGTGGTCATGCAGCACTTATTATGTCATCAACTTAAAAAACCATGTTAAACATGTCTCAGGCCTACCAGTGCAGCCTGTGTGTAGTTTTAAAGAGCCAGATCAACCATGCAATATAGACCTCTTGCCTGGCGTATTCTGTTTTACACACATAAGTCACCCCTAGGGTAGACAATAACTAAACTAGCACATAGTGCAGAGTGCATTGTATTTAAAATGTTGGACACATACATACATGTTTTAAGTGTCCTCTTAGTGAAAAACTCTTAAATTCATTTTTCACTACTGCAAGGTCTACCTCCATAAGAAAACATTGGATTACTTTATTACATTTAATAACTGATACATTTTGTTTGCTGACAGTTAGAAATGTAATGTTTGGTGTCTAGAGAATTGTAATTTAAAATCTCCTATTAATGGTAAAGTCAGATTTTAAGTCACAATCCTGAAAAAGCCGCTTTTAGAAAGTTGTTTTTTTCTTGTTCTTACTATTTGGTGCCTGCATCCTGGGTCACACATAGCTGGCAGTTGGCATTTGTGTATTCCTTTTAGACATTAACACAAAGGGGGACGAGGTGTGGGCATCAGAATTCAAGGGGCGAAGCTGGCCACCGACATTTCAAAGAGCTGCCTGAGAACACACACAAAGGATTTCACTCTAGCCTTTTATGATATTGTATGAGAGAGATTTATAGAGTGCACGCATACTCCAAATAGTGTCTCTGTGCTGATGGCAAGGCTGCTCGCAGAATCGCTGATCATCATAATAAGCTTTTTGGAAAAGCTAGGTTTTTAATTTTTTCTTGAAGATGGATAGCTCAGTTGTGGTACGAAGTTCAAGGGGATGATTATTCCAGGCAACTGGCCCAAGGTAAAAGAAATATCAGCCTCCAGTCCTGGCCTGGCGGATTTGTGGAAATCTGGCTAAATGACCATAGGCTGACCGTAAATTCCTGGGGGAGGGCATAGGCCCAGATCCTCCTCCTCCTGTACCCTGCTCCTTTATCATGTAGTGCTTAATGAGCCAGGACCAGGGTTTAAAAAGAATCCTCTTTTTGTTAGGGTGCTATTGAAGCACTTTCAGATGCAAGGTCATATAGGTTCTTGGGGAAAGATTAAGAAGAATTCGAGCCGCTGTATTCTGCACCACTTGAAGTCTATTAAGAAGATAATCTGGAAGATTCAAGTATGGCGCATTTCCATAGTCAAGTCTGGAAGCTATCAGTGCTTGAATCACTGTTTTCTTTGCTTCAACAGAGAGAAGATGTAAACATGTTTTAAGGAGCATAACCGCCCGAAACAAGAGTCAACCAGTGAATGAATTTGTGGTTGGAAGGTAATGGCACTGTCAATTTTGATTCCTAAATTCTTTACCATGCTTTACCGTGCTCTGTTGAGGGCCAGGGAGGGGGTGCCCTAAGGCCAAAAGGTCCTCCAAAAATCTGGCAAAGTGAGGCCAAAAAACACAATCTCAGTTCTGTCTGGATTGCATTTTAATTGGTTGGTGGACAGTCTGCTGAACACTTTAGACCCCAGACCCTGTGGACCCTGGGCACGGAGGTAGGAAATTCCAGCACCAACTTTAGGGAGGGGAAACTCCAGATGTTTCTTCCATGGCAAAGCTGCCACCAAGTGTCAAAATAGGAACCTCAGACCCACTCCTCAGTACACTCCTGGACCGGTGGATACTCTGGAAGAAAGACTGCCTGCTGCCAGAATACTTCCTTGCTCTCTGAGAAGGATGACTGGACCTGCTCTCTTCATCCCAGGCAGAGTGACTCCAAGGGTCAGCTGGCTGACCTCCTGTTCTGAGCTACTGGGACACAACAAGCTCCATGGGCTTCCTTGCAACTGCTCAGCTGACCTGCTGCAACTGGATCTTCCTTGACCTGCAACTGGACATGACATAGCCCTGCTGGCCTCTGCTAGAGTGAGTCCCTAATCCCCAAGAGGTGCATTCCCAGGTACTGGCCCCTTGGTTGGCATCAGAGTGCATTCCTCTGAAGAAAACTGAGAAATCTTGAAGTTTTGGGGTCTTTGAGACCACATACTGGCCAGTTAGTGCTGAGATCTTACTGCCCGTAACAACCACTAATGTGAATCTCCAGTGGACACAACTCTTTGCACTACAGCAACCATCAGAGATGACCGGCAACATGATATCTGCACTTCACGCTTTAGCAACAACAGCCCACAGTGACCTCCTACGCAAAACTTCATCAATGACTGCCCATGACATCCGACAAGGGGCCAGTTTCACAAAGGTAAACTTAGACGTTTGGTTTCCGCCCAGAGTACAGATGCAAAGATTCTACTCGTAAATGGCTTTTGTGAATTCCCAAAGTCATAAACCTAGATGTTTGGTGTAGACCAACTGCCTAAGACTAAGAATGGGAATCAGGCCCAAGATCTTTGCGCTACAGCAACAACCATCTGCGACACCTGGCCTGCTCTTCAGGCTACAGCGACAACTATCCATGACGCTCTCCTCGTGGCTGGACTTTGAGAAGCTAATTTTTTTCAACTGCGCTAACTTGGTTACGGTATCCAACATGCACTCCGCCACTGTTGGCCTGAATATGTGACTTTGCCCCGGTCTAGCAAGACTAGATAACCGTGAGTAGCACTTTCTGCTTTTGGGCGCAATATTTACCTAAAGCTTTAAAATTACTAATCTCTGTTTCTACTGATTGTTTTTTTATGTTGTTTTAGTGTCATTAAGTTTCACTCTATGGCCTTCATTTTGATGTTGAGCGGGCCACAACCTACAGGACATTGGTAGCGGTCAACCTTATACCCAGGCAATAGGTCCGACCGCTGGATTACAATACCAGCGTTTGTAGCGATTATGTCAGTGGGGAAGACGGCCGCCTCTGACAGGCTCAAGGAGGTTTTTGGGGCTGTGGTCAGACTCTAATCCCTACAATGGAGGCAGTGCCGGCGCAGGCACCGCTGTAAGGATTAGGATATCCCTTTCCGACTGCCTGATCATGTTTATCACTTGTTGTTATGTCTGTGTAAGCTAGGATATGTAGGGGAAACATCTCAGTACTTAGCCACATGCCTCACTGAGCATAGATTGGCCATCCGTACCAAATAAACTGCTGCTCCCCTTGTAAAACATTTCCTTGAACTGGGGCCTACACCTGAAGACCTTGATTGGCTTATCCGGGAGAAAATCAATCATAAACCGGGATGCGATCCAGGTGAACTAAGAAAGCGCAGAGAAGTACACTGGATTTTTACATCAGACACTTTCTCCCATTGTTTAAATCATGAAATTCCATGGGAACAAGCCATCCGTTATAATGCAGGTTAGACTGCTCCAAGTTCTGATCACACTATAATATACATGTAGGATGTGTGACCCATACATTGGTCTCTAGATATAGGGCCCTATACCATGCCATCCGACCATGTCTGTGTCCTGGTACAGATAAGTTCGTGCCATGTAATTTCTTAGGCATGTCCCCCCTTTTGTACATTTATATTTGTAAAGTTCCCTTTTCATCTAGCTCTTTTTAGGTCAGTTTAAAACATCTTAAACTTTTTATTCCCTGAAATATATTTTTTATTTCCTTTAATTCTCCTTTTTCTTTGGTTCAATATCCGATTGCTTATCTTATCATCTGAGTTCTGTATTGCTTGGGTAGATGGTCACTTTTCCGTCATGGCCGCAGCTACTGGAGCATTCTGCTTCAGGTTACATTTGACATCACATGATTGGCATTTGCCTTTTTTAATTTCAGTTTGTACTGTTTCTTTCTCCCCCGTGATGCTTTCCCCGTGGTGTTTTCGGCCGAGACGTTGTCTGGCAGCTGATTCCTTATGTCCGGTTTACCGAGTGGACACCTTTGAGTAAGTCGTAAGAATCTAGGTTTCTTCTCTTATTTCCATAGTTAGATACATTGGAAAGGGTATACAGTATGTTCTCACTGACCTCAAAATGGCCGCTGCATTTGTAGATACATTCTAGCATGTGACACATCACATGACCGGCAATGGTATGTTTTCCCCTTTTTAATTATTTCACTCCCTCCACGGCGCTTTGGGCTCAGACGGCGTTCGGCTACTGACTCTTCAGACGGCGCTCGGCTGCTGATTCATTAATGTTCAGTTCATCAAGTGGACCTTCCTAAGTAAGTTATTAGAACTTTCGCTTCTTTATTGACTTTTCAAAGTCATATATATTGGTAAGGCTATAGTGCGTTCATGCTCATTTTAGGGTGACCAACCGTCCGTAAATTTCACGGACCGTCCTTAATTTGGACCTCATGTCCATTGTCCGTGAGGATCCCTTTTACGGACGCCTTTTGTCCGTAATTTTAGGCATTGCAGGGAACATCACTGTTCCCCTGCCAGAAGCCTCAGCTCCCTGATGGGGCCGCCTCGCACACCTCCTCGGAGCACAAGAGTAGCCCCATCCTGCCATTTGTCATTCTGTATGCGGCTGATGATTGCAACATACAGAATGACAATGGGCCAGTCTGGGCTGTTAAAGCATGTGGTGGCCTCCCCCAGCCTCAGTCTAGGGCAGGGCATTCTGTCAGATGGAAGCTGGTGAAAGAAGTTAAAAAGAAGGGGCTAGAGTTCTTTCACAGTCTCATCATTTTAAAACTGATGCATTTTCAATATTATATTCAATGAAGCCATGGTTGCTGCTTTTTTATTTTATGCAACTAACAACCATTGACAAAGCCAATAGTTCTCGCTTGTTGTAGGTGTAAGGTTACTTGTGTTATATATCTGGATACAATGACAGAAGAGGCAAAATATCAGTCGGGAGGCACACTATACTAAGCACAGATTTTTAGCTTAGGTGTTTTAAGCCATGCCCTTAAATACATCAAACACCCCCTTTGGAGAGACCCTCCCAGTTTTTTCATCCCACTTAAAGCCCTGGAAACAACAACACCATGTCACAGTCACCACATGGCCAGGCACTGTGCATCATGCATGACTTCCACTTTTTCGGATTGCCTACAGCAGGGGTGAAGTCCTTGATGGGCCTCTTCTGCCTGCAACTCTGCAGACAAAGGCTCAGCTCATAATTAATATGAAAAGGTGGGCGAGTGAGTAAGTGAAGGGATGGATGGATGGCTGGATGAATTAGTGAAAGGGTGAATGGATGAATGAAAGGGTGAATGGATGGATAATGAGAGAAAGGATAAATGGATGGATGAGTGAGTGGAAGGATGGATGAGAGAAAAGGTAAATAGATGGATGTATGGGTGGAAGGGTAGATGGATGGGTAAAAGGGTGGATGATAAGTGAAAGGATGGCTGGATGAATAAAAGGTGGATGATGGGCGGGTGAATGGGTGGATGGATGAGTGAAATGATGAATGGATTGATGAATTGATAAGTGAAAGGGTGAATGGATGGATGGATGAGTGAAAGGGTGGATGTAAGGATGGATGAATGAGTGAAAGGGAGGGTAGATGGACAAAAGGATGAATAGATGAGTGAAGGAGTGAAAGGGTGGATGGACGAGAGAAAGGATGGATGAGTGATAGGATCAATGGATGGATTCATGAGTGGATGAGTAGATGGATGGATGGGTGGATGGATGGATGGAAGGATGGCTAAGTGAAAGGGTCGATGGAGAGAGAAAGGGAGGATGGATGGATGACTGAAAGGGAGAATGGGTGGAAGGATGAGTGACTGGGTGGAAGGATGGCTGGATGGGTGAAAGGGTAAATGGCTGGATGGATGAGTGAATGGATGGATGGGTGGAATAGTGGATGGATGAGTGTACGGATAGATAGGGTGAAATGGTGGATGGATGGATGAGTGAAAGGGTGGGTGGAGGGATGGATGAGTGAAATGATGGATGGAAGGATACATGATGGATAGGTTTGCAAATGGTTGAATATATGGATGGGCTTACTTATTTACTATTCCGCGACCTCCTCTGATGTGTCTGTAAAACTTACCTTTTGTCCCCAGTTTTGTCCTGAATTTTGACCTCCTGTCCTGAATTTTTGTCCTGTATTTTGACCCTTTGCCCTGAATTTGTACACTACCCGTCCTGAATTTGCACCCATGCCAGTTGGTCACCCTAGCTCATTTTTTAGATCTTTGAACTAAGATAGCATAAATGCTGCACCTTCCTGAAGTTTCCTTACTTTTTTATTAATTCCCGCTATTATGTTTTTTTAGGTACTCACACCGAATTAGTTTCTTGATACAAATGTACGGCATTAATTAGCCTATGTAAATTTCGGGCTAAAGATTCACAATAACTTTAGGTAAATTCTCTCTTCCTTATGAACTAATATAGTCTAAAAGCTACGGGGCATATTATCAACAACCGGCGATAAATATCGCTAAGCGCACTTAGCGCTAGGATATTTATCGCCGGCGATCGATGAATTTTATCGCTGAGATAGCGTGCTATTAGCAACGCTTATCTCAGAATCGATAAAATTCCTGGCGCAAGCCGCCAAATGTCCGATTATCGCTGGAAATCCAGCGATAATCGCACGACATTTGGCGATAGCTTGTTGATAGGGCTGGGCATACTTAACCATGATATCCACCTTCCATTGGATATCATGGCTAAGTCAAACTAAAAGCATGCGTAAGGAAAGTAGCGTTAACCAAGGTTAGCGCTACTTTTCTCATCGCTATGCTTTTGGGATTCCCTTGATAATTGGAGAAATGTCGGTTAATGACATTTCTCCAGTTATTTTGGGACGGAACGCCCACTTTGCATCTCATTAGAGATGCAAAGGTGGCGTTATGGAAAAGGGCGATAGGGCAAGGATTCACGCGATAGCGTGGCCTTGCTAATACAGCGATAAATTTATCGCCGCTTTTCGTCTGAAAACAGACGCTAAAGCGGCGATAATTTCTTATCGCCGGCTTGATGATACATCTTTCTGAAGTTTCTTCACTTTTTTATTTATTCTCACAATTGTGTTTATTTAGGGACTTTCATAGATTTAGCTTACCGGTATCGATGTACGGCATCAACTGGCCCATGTAAATTCTGAGCAACTGATTTTCAACTATTTTAGGTAAACTCTCTCATAAAATTTTCCATATTTCATTCTACAGTAGATAGGCATTGTATCACAGTGCCTTTCATTTATTCTTTATAGATAATTTCTTCATTATTCTCATTGTGCTCCAGAGGAATCCTTTCCATCATTTCTTATCCCGCCCCAGAGACTCCTGTCCATTCAGGTATTTAGTATTTTTCATCTAAATTCGCATTGACCCACCCTGAAAGTCTGCATGTATTTTTTGCACCATGGAATTCCATCTCCGGTGTGTCTAACCTGTCACAATGCATGACATGGATTCTTGCATGTATGGTCGCGGGTGTAACTCCTGGCCTAATGATTCTCCATCGGCGTGGGGGCACTTTTATGCAATTTTCATTTAAAATCTTTTATCACCTTTGGGGGAGATCCAGTTCTTTATCTGGTGTTTTTTCTGTTTTCTTCCTTTTGTCCATCACAAGGTAATCTCGGGTTTCTGAACACAAAAGAGTTCACAGATGCGAAGCAATAAAATTATGCTGTTTATTCAGTCATCTGCAGATGGGGGGATTACATTTATATATTTTTTATCTTTACAGGTAACATGAACTTGTAATGTGTGGCTTTCCTGCTAAAGACACTCCTCTGCCGAAACGCACGTAGATACAATTTGGTTCATAGCCACTGATTTTTGCCCAAACTAATTTGTTCTTTAGCCACTTATTGTTGCTAAAAAGAATTAGGCTCCTAGCCATTCATGATTATATCAATTGTCATGTAGATAGATCAGATTCGTAGGATGAAATATGTATTATAAATGAGAACACATAAGATATTTTCCTGTTTTTTTGTTGTTTTTTGTCACTGATTATGTCCATGTAATTGTTGTCTTGATTGCAAAGCATGATGTTAGAGTGAATGTTGTAGTACGTACGTGGATTTCTTTACCATCAATATTTATTGTATCACTTTAATAAAACTTATTTTTGTATTTGTGTTTTTGTCCCTTCAAACTTACTTATGAATTATTGTAATGTTTTGATTATATTTGAGTTGCCCTAGATTTTTGCAATTTCGTGGTGGTTCCACTGCCATGAATAGGCTGACAGAAAGGGACTTTGAGGGCCCCAAGCAGGTCCCCGTCCCCCGTGGGCCACTGCTTATTGTCCTGGTGGGCACATGTAGTACTCCCCCACACATCCATGCACTATGTGCCAGGCACCAAATGGTGCCTGTGCACAAACGGCTTTTTTCTAGTGTGGCTTGTGCTGCAGCCCAGGTAAAGGGACACAGCACAAGCCACATTATAAAAAAGTATTTTACGACTGCCTGCACAGCGGTCGTATCATAATCGGGTAGGAAGGACCACCGACACATTGCCAGATGGTCACCTGTCCGTGGCAAGGGCAGTCGGACACTCGTCATCAGGCCCTATACTTCTAAATTGGTGTACAATGTCAATAGAAACAGTAATATCCATCAATGACACATTTCAGGTCAGGAAAATGGGAAAGCAAATTAAATTCTACATAACTAGGGTAAATATAAGGGAAAATAATTCCATGAACTGGCATGAAATAAAAATAGTATCAGCTCTTCTGAAGCTTTAAAATGCGAATCATAGAAAGATCTTCTGAAGTAATGGAAAACCACGTAGTAGATCTAAAACTCCATGTTGATCTTACTCTCAAAAATACATATTAACAAAAGAAATCAGAACGGAATAGTTTAGAACAGTCCAACATTACGAATTAGCAAAGTGTCAAAGTCCAAGTTGGGTGTTGGTCTTGGAAAGGTTATTTACGCAGCTGTGCTCTTCTGAAGAACCCAGGGACAATCATTCACTAGCATGGGAATATGCATGTGTGTGTAAGGGGCATTTACCCTAAAAAAATGTGTAATATGCACCGTAGGAGACAGTCTGTGAGCAGATAAGTAATTGGAATGAGAGAGCATCATATATAATAAAAAGGACAAAAAGTCTAAACCCATGATCATCGTTTTGATCTACTGCAGAGGTACGTTGACCTAGCTAATCTTCTGTGAGATGTGAATAGTTCCACTTTTAGGATTAGTTTGAGGGCCCCTATGGGAGTAGGAGAGGTAGGCAACAGTACATTGTGGGTATTTACAAATCATCATCTAGAGAGCATGTCAAGGAAAGAGGCCCACATTTCTGTAAAAATAAGTATATGAACATTCACTCTATAAACCACAATTTCACGCAATGCCATCATGACCATCTCCTTCAGCCTGACCCCAAGGCTAAGCTCCATGAATGATTATAACGTTCATTTGCTGCAGCCAGTACAGCATTTATCCACCTTTTCCAGTAGTTCCTATTACCTGCAGTATAATTCAGTACGTCTGCGCCCGTCCGCGCCTGGTTGTCGCCGGACGCCGGACACTCTGTCCGTCTCTCCAGCTGCTATCTACCTCCTATCTACACACTCCTTTCCACACCCGTCTTTGTTTGTACCCATGGCCATCATACACTATTCGAGTCAAGAACTCCGTGCGTTAAACAGGGCCAGCCTCCCTGAGAGGTCCACAACCCTCCTCCCGCCAGTATGCACCACTGATGGTAAGGCAGGAAACCTCCCTAACACTCCGCCCCCTCTTTTTAAATCACGTTCGATCGACCTCGCAGACGGTAATCTGATAGATTCACCGAATCAACTAATGGGGTTAGATTATAATGCCCGCTCGATCCCTAAACATGCTCTCGAAATATGGAGTCTATTAGATTTCGAGAAACCCGACTTCTTCTTTGTCACCGAAACATAGCTCCACGAGTCCGCCCTTCCTGACATTGCAACTGCCTTCCCTCTGGATTATCAGTTGATCAGACTCAATAGGAACAACGAGAGAGGCAGCGGCCTAGCAATTGCTTTCAGAGCTCATTCCAAATTTAGCTCACTGGAAACCTTCCTCCTGGAATGGGGAGAACTCTGGATCTTTAGAATGGAGCTATCAACCAAGGGGACCTGGAGAGGGGCCTTACTCTATCGTCCCCCTGGAGCTAAAATCAATTTCACTAATCATCTGATAGAGACCATTGCGCCTCATGTATTAGCAGGCGATAATTTTCTCCTACTCGGAGACTTTAATCATCATGCTGAACTTTTATCCGACATCCACACCAGCGCACTTATCTCTAGTTTAAATACTCTGGGCCTCCATCAGTTGGTAGTCGGCCCTACCCATTCAGCATTTCACACCCTTGACCTCCTGTTCACCAACTCCCCTCACATCAAAGTGGAGTCTCCCATCCCAGTTCTTTGGTCAGACCATCACCTATTAAAATTCTCTCTACAGAAAGCTTCCACTCACAGTAATCCCTGTAAAGGACCGAAATGGAGTAGGCCACGGAATAAAGTTAGCTTAGCTACTTTTTCTCACCACTTCACCAACCCCCCCAGCTCAATATAGACAACTTAAATTCTGCAGTTGAAACCTTTGAGATGGCAATCACTCAGGCCCTTGACATCATTGCCCCCGTAACTAAAGTCAAACGTAATCATAAAACGTCACCTTCGTTTACGGCTGTCTTAAAATCTGATAAGCTAGTGACCAGGAAAGCCGAACGTAAATGGAGGCATTCCAAAAGTGCCAAGGACAGACAGGCCTATAAACTTATTCATAGACGCTATCTTGATCATATCTCAACAGCCCAAAAAAACTATATAGGCGACAGAATAAATAAGGCCTCCAACTCCCATTAAGAACTCTATAAAATATTAAAAGAATTCACCAGCCCCATCTCCTGTCAGTCTGAACAACCCATCTCGCAAGACTGGGTAGACACTCTGTCCACCTTCTTTGAGGAAAAAATCAATAACATTCACATTCTCTTTCCTAACCAGGCATGTGAACGTCTGTACCATCGGTCCGCCTGTGATCCCACATCCACTCTAACTTCCCTAAACAAATTCACTCAATTTACACAAGAGGAAGTTAGTACTGCCCTTTGTAAGATCAAATCAGGCTCCCCTGCCGACCCACTCTCTCACCACATTCTGTCCATGATTGGGCCAGCCCTCCTCACAGGCCTTACCAAGCTTTTTAATCTATCCTTATGCCACTCAATGGTTCCCACAAAATGGAAAGCGGCCATGGTCAAGCCTATTTTAAAGAAGTCTACCCTGGACCCCAAGGAACCAAACAACTATCGGCCTATTTACCTTCTCCCTTTTTTTGGGAATGTCTTGTAGACCCTAATTAACAAACAACTCACTACTTTTCTGGAGAGTAATAAACTACTGGACTCTTCCCAATCTGGGTTTCGGGCTGCTCACAGCACGGAAACTGCTCTGTTAGAGGTAGTCGACAACATCAGACTTTCCCTCGACGCTGGGCAGTCAGCCATTCTGGATCTACTTGATCTATCGGCTGCCTTTGACACCATCTCCCACAGTACACGTGTGAATCGTCTGTGGGAGATGTGAGTCAGGGGCAATGCATTGAATTGGCTTAGGAGCTATCTACCTAATCGATCTTCGAAAGTACACATTGGTACTTTTGTCTCCCGCAGCCAAGTGATAGACAAGGGTGTCCCCCAGGGTTCTATCTTAAGCCCCACGCTCTTCAATCTGTACGTGGCACCCCTAGCTAGAGTGATCAGATCATATGGCTTTGACACTGTGTCGTATGCCGACGATACACAACTACTAATCACGCTAGGCCCAGATCCAACAGACACCAAACTCCGATTTATGAAGTGTATGACTGACATTCACATCTGGATGCAAACTAATCATCTGCAACTTAACACCAGCAAGACGGAAATCATCCTCTTTGGCAAAGCTCAAACCCTGTGGTCGAGTAATTGGTGGCCTCCCAATCTTGGCCCCTGTCCACCTCCCAAGGTGGTGGTTCGTAATCTTGGGGTGATCATTGACAACCACCTCTCCATGACTGACCATGTTAATCATGTGACGGGCATTTGCTATGGACTAATGCGCAGTCTCCGTAAGATCTTCCAATGGCTTCCATTGGCATCTCGGATGACGCTGGTTCAAGGATTAATCATCAGTCGGCTAGACTATGGAAACGCCCTAATGGCCTCCATTAATGCAGAGCTCCTCACCAAACTACAGGTGCTACAAAATACAGCTGCCAGACTTGTATTAAATCTACCCTCCCGATCCCCCTCAACACCAAGTCTGAGAGCTCTCCACTCGCTTCCCATCAGGAAACGTATAATCTTCAAGATCAACTGCCTGGTCCATAAAGCCATTTATGAGAATGGACCACACTATCTTGCAAAAAAACTGATCTGGTATAACCCCACCAGAACCCTTAGGTCCGCCAACAAACATCTTCTTATCCCTTTTAAGATCCGTGCCGCCAGGAATGGCGGGAGATCTTTTTCATATCCATCCCCCACCCAGTGGAACTCACTCCCTTTGCATCTACGTATGGAAACCAACCACAGAAAATTTCGTAAGACTCTTAAAACCTGGCTGTTCTGATCTCTCCTCTCTCTGTTGGCTCCCTTCATTCTTTTTCCTCCATGTTCTTGGGTTAAGGCTAGCGCTTGGAAAACCTCGGGTGATATGTGCGCTTAATAAAATCCTATAACATAACTAAGTGATAGCCATATCTCTTGTCCGGAACAGCGTGGATTCTAGGTTCATCCAGTAGGTTTGGTAGGCTGGACAGGTATGAACAATGTTCACAATATCACCACATGAGTTGCCACATTTCCAGCAGCAAGAGTTTGGACTCAAGTGGCATCTTTGTATTCTCTGGGTTGACCAATGGCAGACATTAAGGATTTTGAAGAAACTGAAATTAAACATAATCCACAAAAACCTCTGTTGTGGGTGTACAGTAGATCTAACTAATCTTCATCTGAATAGTCTTGCTGGAACCAGACTCACCAGAGTTCCCTGAGAAGAGAATCATGGGCTTGAAATGCAACAGAAAGGCCTATACTAATCAATATGTTCACCATTCGAGAATATGATCTCCTTTTGCTATCGAGGAATTAGGATACCTGCAGGTACTGCCATCTATCCAACAGGCTAAGTTGGACACAAAGCATTGGACTTGTGAGCTTGACTGCAAAGTGGGATGTGTAAGATACCACTGGAAGACCGATCCTCTAATTGCAGCTTCTTATCACCCATTGCATAGGTGCATGTTGTACCACATTGGGGCTTTGGGATGCAGATATTCATGCACCTGTCGAAGCTAATAAGTGGACACCCATTATAGGCTGTTGCAAATAGAATAGGAGTATTAGAGTCCTTGAGATTTTTCCAATGTCCGTATAGAACTTGAGGGCCTGTCCTATCTTTTATGTGCTGATGCTCCGCAGTCATAAGGATACCTTTGTAAATAGCAAGCAATTTAAAATTTAAAAAAAGTGTAATTTACTTTTATGAATCAGACCCCGAGAGTCTCTATTATATACCAATGACAAAGCTGAATATTTTTTAAATTATTGTAACAGGCCAATTTGTTGAGGCCTTTACTTCTGAGTCTCATGTGAGCACGATGTACGATAAGGATGTATTATGTGAATCCTGAATGAGTAGAGCAAAACAGGGAGTGGTTTTAATCGAAATAATTAACTTGACTGACACTTGTAGCCATTCAAGTGAAACTCTTGCTTACTACGGATATACTTGTGTACTATAATAATCGGTTTTTAAACAGTGTTTCAGACTACACTTTTTTCATTTCTAATCATGTAAATAACACTGTAGCAAATCAGTTTTATCCAGGATTTTTTTTAAATGACTATCCCTTTTTGGACTTTTTAGCATGAGTGATTTGACTACTTGAGTCTCACTCATGGTAAATTTAGAGTAATTGGATGGGCTGTGCTAACTGCCAGCGTCCGCCTTTTAAGATAAGATTGCTGCTGCAGAAATAGGGTGAGAGGCACTGGGCTGATTATATGTGAACAAATGCATGTGCACATGTGCTGGTTACGGGGGCAAGACTACCAATGTGCACAGACCAGTATCTGTGCACAGGTAGTCTGTCTCAGAAGAGATTCTGCAAGGATTGGTGTTGACCTGGGGTAGGCTTATAATATGAGTGGACAGTCATATAGTTGGTCTGTAATGCTTGCGGGAAAATCTGCGGTGTTTTCACTATATTCTACATATAGGTAAAATATGTGCTAAATTACAGTTTTGCTTCACTTGAGCCAATAAAATCCAGTAAGGTACCAAACTGGGGGAAACATTCACTCTGAGTTGGAATTCTCAGTTTCCAATAACACACACATACATATGATAGGACTTCAGGATTTGTCATACGTCTCCGCCTTATAATCGGGTTCAAGACTTTTGTCCCCCCTTCTGGGCCAAGTTAAGGACTCTGTTCCCCAGCAGAAAGAACAGAAGCCCACTCAAAACAAGCAATTATCAGTGTTTGACTCTGCTCTTGGGAAAGGAAAGGGTGGAAAGGAAATCTAAATCTGATCATTAGCTTGTCACACTGCACCTAGACGGGGCAGCCCAGGCCCACTAGAACAAATGAGGAGGGCCCAACCTCTTGAGCCAACAGAGGAGGGGCTCACCTTTGAAGTTTTGGTGGGAAGGGAGCATGAAGTGATTTCAGCTAGGGGTAGAGCTGAGGCCCTCAGAGGAGTTGTTTCTAGAGAAAACTTAAAGTAACCATTTTGGATTGGCTCAGATACTATTCTGGATAGGGTTGTAACAGGGGTTGAGGGATGATGTGGCACTGTAGGATTTGCCAGGGGTGCCTGGCCCCCAACACTTTCGACCTCTTGCCTGAAATCCCTGCGCAAAGAGAGACAGCTGTGAAGACCTTGTACCTGGGAAGCAATGATGGCAAAAAGGATGCTTAGCTGGAAAGAGAAGCCACCCGATCGGCCTGCACAGATGGACTAAGGACTTTGATTCAGATGACTCCCAGGATTAGGATGGGTCTCTCCATGGCCAGTGGCACTGGCCATTTTATGCTCACTGAGGACCAGTTAAGGGAAAGACCAGGACTCCACTACCCTCCCGACCAAAGATACCCTGCAATACAGCTCTGGGGCTTGAGGAGTGCAACATGGAGGGTGTTCTTCTGGCTGGTAGGAGAGGGGCAGTGCAATATGCCCCACCAGCAGCAGAGGAGAACCCAGAGCCAGGCAGACAAGAAGGATGGAGCAGGAAACTTCAGCTTGACATAAAATGCACCACTTTAGAGGCAAGGAGGTCTGGTGAAATGTTCCTTGTGGGTAGGCCTGGACACAATGAGCAGAACAAGCCCAAGATGAAGAAAGCTGATACACATTTTTAAAGAATTTCCTCTTTAAAGAAACAAAATTGAGCTGCAAGCATGTAACTTTCTGTCTGACCGCCTTCTCACACCTTCTCAAACCCCTGTGTGGGTCGGGCCTGAGGCTGATGAAGCATTATGTATTTCATCCCCCTAAGGAAGGGGCATGTATGGACATCCTACCCATGTTTAGTTTCTGCCTTGAGGGGCCCCCCTCTTTCTGGCGCTGGTGCAGTAATAGCAGGTCACAGGACTCCATTTGTGGGACCATGGGACCCAGAGCAAGCAGAGATGCCACTAAAGGCTAGGCACCTAGCCCACCTCTATGCTTGTGTCTGGGGGGACAAGCGTGCTGGACTTTGGCTTAATCCTTGCTTACATGCTAGGGCAGAGGAAACAGTGCCTTGCTCCACCATGGGCTGGAGTCAATAGGAAAGGCTTCTACTAAGGCTGCTACTACCCCACAAGAGCACAAATTAAAGATTGTGGGCTCCCATGCGGCCCCAGACAGTATTAGACTTAGAAACAGGAATGGCACAGTTGGTCTTGACAGCGGTCACATTCATGGAGTGCGTATCTCAGATAACATGCCACACATTTAACATACTTGGCCACCCTGCCAAAGATAGTATGAGTTCATAATTCAAAACTTTGTTGAATGATTTCAGTTTTGTGTTTTTCCAAGTTTACCAAGTGAAATGCCATTGAGAGTCAAATTGGAAGGAGGCAGCTGGTTTAGTTTTCTTAAGTGATGCCTTAAGGTATGGAAATTGTGTGCTGTATGTAAGATTGTGGTGTGAAAATATGAATACAAATATGCTTTCTGCAGGGGCTGGATATAAAAGATTAAGCCCTGGAAAGAGTCTTTGACACTGCAAAGGTCAAGTGGGTTACTCTGAGTTTATATCAAGATACTATCTTTAAATTGAGATCTGCAGAAGTAATGTGAACCCTGTAATTTCACATCAAACCTTGACCATATTCTGATTTAGAACAGAGCCACATATGCAGTTTGTAAAATGGTATCGCCTAGGGCATCAGATGATTGGCATTAGTCACCAGGCAAATGTGAACATGCCAGGTTCTTAAGAATGGAGTCAGTTTATAAGTTGTGACTTTATGGGCTTCTCTAGTAATACAACTACATGTCTACTGAATGCATGATCTATTAGTGATAAAATGACCTACACCACTGATCACTTTGTTTCTGGCCTTGCCCTAAATACTTTCCAGCAATAACTGAGGTCTGAATCATACCAGACGATACAGTCACACCAGCATACCTTCACTGGATTTACCACATTTCCCTATATGCCATGCACCAATAACACACACTGCTCCCCTCAGCTGAGTCACCAGAAGGAACTTGGCAATGCTCATCTAATGCCCACCTTTATAATGCCTTATTGCTACCTTCATCTTTACGACTGCTCTGTACTGTCTCTCACAAATCTCCTGTCAAGTAAAATTCCATTCCCGAATCTGCCATTCATTTCAGCCCTAAAATCCTAACCCCACTTGTACTCCGCTCACATCTGCTGTTCTACCTAACTTCTCTCTTTTCTCACTGCTTCAGTTCAGGCACATGCCATCCTTGCTTCAAGTATGCAGTGATTCTGCTCCTTTAAGAAATCACACAGGGATTATGTTGGGAGAGAGAGATTAAATAGAAGGACACTTAGAACTTGTTCTTTTCATTTTGAGAAGAATTGCAAACACAAGAGAAGAATACCAATGCTTCTATGTAACCAAATAAGGGATCAATCACAAAAAAAGAAATAAATGGAGAGTATTATGCAAACATCATATATTTTATATATGAGCCACTTTGGGCCATGTGAATAACTTACAGTGGTATGAAAAAATTAATAGTAAAAATCTAAAAGATATAGAGAATGAAATAGTAATAATCATAAATCATCCCAATGTACTTTCAGATATCTGTGACTTTATGAAAAAAATAATAAGATATATAATGAATCATGGAAGAAACATTTATGGGCAGTGTTATCCTGCCAGACGGGCCATCTTAAAAGTGTTCATATGGGCCATTTTTTTTATTTTGTACAATGGGATTTGATGGGACAAAATACTCAACCCACCTACCCAGTTAAAGCTGGCCTACCAGGGAGTGCCAGAATTCCGGACTGCTCAAAAACTAGCAGTGGATGGACCAAAATGAGTGGTTACTTTTGGACAATGGAATGTGGTCCCTATTACCCATCACATAGCGTTCCTCACAAATCTTTTGTTGCCTTCTGCCGCAGGGTTAGCTTGTTTTTTTCTTTCCCCCATAGTCCCAGTGCTGATATTCTTCTGTTAGTGTTGCTACTGCATTTGCACCTCACCTGCAATCAATTCATACTCTAACCCTCTTCAACCTCTATCTAGAACCCTTTTGGATGACCCCCGAGGTCTCTGGAATACACTTCCATCTGTCCACTGACGACAAAGAATCTACCTGAAAGTCTCATCCCGAATGACTTCCCCTCTTATCCAACACCCTGAAAAGAATTCAAGCTTGGAAGGCAAACAACCACCTCCAACTAAACCCAGTAAAAGCAGAATTTTGTCTTATCTCTACAAAGAAGGCTAACTCATTGATTCAAGACTGGATGTCACTCACCCCCGACCTGAGGGCTGTCAAACCATCATTCAGAACACAACATCACAAGGATTCAGCATCAACAGACATCTTAACGCTCAGATCCAGATATCATCCATGGCAAAGAGTGCTACTGCTAAGGTTGCTTTGAAGAATCAGGCACCTCATTCCAGAACAGAACCTGAAATCATTTTTCCAGCACCTCGTCCTCTCCAGACCTCATAATGGACTCACACTCCCCAAAATCCACCTAGAATCGCTTAGAGTAGTTCTACATGAGACAGCCTACTTTGTAACAGAAATTTGATCACATCACCTTTATTCTACTGTCCCTTGGGTGGCTTCCCGTAGAGGCGTGAGCCTAATTTAGAATAGCTTGCATCAATGATAAAGCACTTCACACTTCTTCCCCCTCGTACCTGAGAAACTGAAAATTTCAGGCACCAACTGGGATTTAAGAAGCACTCAATCCCTTCCCCTAAAATGCCCCCGCCTTCAAGAGGGAG
This sequence comes from Calotriton arnoldi, assembly GCA_963921515.1. NCBI lineage: Eukaryota > Metazoa > Chordata > Amphibia > Caudata > Salamandridae > Calotriton > Calotriton arnoldi. The sequence continues at coordinate 2,269,739 of CAWUFW010000756.1, read as the reverse complement.
AGTCAAATGACCCAATCCTTCTCCCTAAGCCCTACAAAAATCGGGAACTTCCTTCCTCCAAACCTCTGCCTGACCATATGACAGGACTCCTTCTAAAAGGCCTCAAAGCACTCCTCTTCAAACAACACTTGACTTAGCATGCCCCCCTTTGGAGCACTTCAGCCTCACTGCTATGTTATGTCATGAGTATGTGCACTCCCCTCCCCTCTCGAAGGGTACCTTGATACTCTTTACTCCTTGAGTTATTCTTTACATTACCCACTTGTTACTGATCTGTTTAAACTCTTTTGTTAAGCGCTCTTATGCCTGTGAGGCAAGTCTGCTCTATATAAAATCATAAAATAAATAAATCAATAGAGACAAAAGATAGTTGCCCAATCATTGCACAATAACCATGAGTATGCAGTTTGTTTCAGCTGGGTCTTTTACTTTCTCAGCAATACATAGTAGAAAATGCATACTTTATTTTAAGTTATGGTTTTCAGTCCTGATCTTTTAAGGGAAACATATAGGTCATTAGGGCCTGATACTACTTCTTATGACAAACCAACTCGTTTTAGAGTATCTGTAGATTCATAGGTAATGATTGAATGTAGTGCATGCATGGGTTGTGCTCTATTAATTAGAAAAACTGATTGATTGATAACTAAGTGTTCATTCATTGACCATTTGAAATGTATTTTCAAACAGTATGGGGTTTTTAGTTTTCTCCATTATTTCTGTTTTTCACACACCAATATTTGAGGTCAGCAAGCACTGTCAGTTCTCTGTACATTTGTGTACCCTTTGGCTCTAATCAAGGTTATTTTTACACACTAGTGCACCCTTGGCAAGTTTTTGCACCCTTCAATTATATTTTTTGCCACACCTTAAGCTAAGTTCTAGATCAGTAACATGACAACTGTGAGTACAACATCAGTGGATCCAAAACTGCAGAGGTACCCTCTTGTGCTAAATTTGTAAAAGAATGAGTGACGGTACCCGAAGCTCTACTAACAAGCCTGCGTCATTGCAATTTAGTGCCAGTACACCAAATACCAAGGCTGCATACTCTTAAATTCACCTCATGCCTCTTTAATCAACTACTGAACAGTTTTTCCATCTTTCTCTTCCTGCGTCTTTTTGCTTTCTGTGTTTCTTCCTCTGTTGCTCTTGGTAAATGTCTGATGTGGAAAATGTATTGCTGGTCCCCAGAAATCAGTGCAGGAGCCCCCTCAGCAACCACCGACTCAAGTTAGCCACTGGTATCATCTGCCATTTTAACCAGAAACTCAAGCAAATTCCTAACCAGGAAGGCAGAAATATTTTGGCCTGGGTTTGGTCTAATTCCATTGCATAAATGGGAGGAAATCCAGGACCTGTTGTATATACAAATGTTATGATTTTGTGCATGGGGATCAAAGTCTATTTTTTAGACAATGATTGACATTGCCAATGAACTCACCCTATGTAAGAAAAGGTGGGGGTTGCACAAAATCCACGCTTCCTAGGTTTCCCTGTGTTACTAGGTCTGGGTTTGGCAAGGTTCTTTGAGAATACTCCATGGAATGTTGGATGGTTCCCCATCTGATCAAATTATTAATATATGGTTCTGAAAGGAATTAATGAAAATAGGTGGAATAAGTCATAAGCCACATACAAACATGGTCCATGAGAGCAGTACAAATCTCATAAAGTATAGAAATGTACCTTAGGGTGGTCTTCTCCCAAATCTGTTGCCTTCCTCCTCCAATTCTGCTGACCTTGTTTTTGTTGACATTAGGCCTCGGTGCACTCTACCACTGCTAACCATTGCTAAAGTGCTCACTCCTTAGTAAAGTAGCACTATATGTACCCAGAGCCTGTAAATTAAATGCTACAAGTGGCCTGCAGCACATATTGTGCCACGCATTTAAGTAGCCCATTAAACATGTCTCAGGCCTGCTAATGCAGCCTGTGAGCGCAGTTTTTAACTGCCATTTCACCCTGTCAAAATAAAGCTTTTGCCAGACCCATAGCTTCCTCTTTAATACATTTAGTCAACCCTAGGGTAGGCCCTGGACAGCCCAGAGGGCAAGGTGCAGTGCATTTAAACAGTGGGACATGTAGTTTTAAGTTTTACATGTCCTGGGAGTGAAAACCTTTAAAATTAGTTTTTCACTACTGCAAGGCCTACCTCTCCCATAGGATAGCATTGGAGTTACCTTATTACACTAAATAAACTGTTACTTCCAAATGGGAACTGGTAACCGGTTCATGTTTGCTGTTTTTGAAATTGTAAGGAAAATCCTCTCTTATGGTAAAGTTGGATTTTAAATTACAATTTTGAAAATTGCACTTTTGGAAAGTTGGCATTGTCCTGCCTTGGCCATTTGATTCTTGTAGTCTGCTTCTGGGTCACAGTGTGGGTGTTGCTGACAGTTGGGCTTTGTGTATTCCTCCTAGACAGTCACATGCAATAGAGACCTTAGATGTGCCTGGATGGGCTATCACTGGAAGCATGGAAGGGCGCAGCTGGGTACAACCCTGCTTATACTTAAATAGTCTGTTTCCCCCCTATTGTTGGTCTGGAGTCAGTCCCGGGAAGGCATGATGCTTAGGGACTTCAAAGAGAAACCTCTAGAAGATTCTCCCACTTCAAAGGTAGAACTGGGTATAAATATTGGACCTCAGACACCAGATCTTCAGTACACTTCAGTACCTGTGAGTACTCTGCATAAACAAGAAGTACTGCTCTGATGATGAAATGAATGCCACTCTGCCAGACTGACCAGAACTAAAACATCCCCTCTGCTGCATGGGTTCTCCTGATGCAAGTACTCCGCAGTGACCCCACAACCCACATAGGAACTGCTGCCTGTGCGATGCTTTCCCAACGCAGGCCCTCACATCACAAAACTCTCATAGATGGCACCATTGACGACGGTGCAGGTTCACACATCGCAGCCTCACAGCTCTTCGGAGCCAACACATCGCATCGAATGTGCAACACATCCTCAATGCCGAGGTTCTTATCACAAGCTCTCATCAACTGGATCCTCGACAACGACACTGGACCTCGCATTGCAGCCTAGCCTCTCCAAGGAACCGACACATCTCCTCTGCTGCACGATACATTCTTGTGTGCAGAACTTCGCAACTCTCCGCAACCAGGATTTAAGATACTCTTGTTCAGCGGGCCTAACTTTGTTCTGGTCCGGCACGACCAGATATTCACAGTTGATGCTTTATGCTCTTTGGTGCTAATTTTGCTGAAATCTTTAAACCTGTTTGAAGTGTTGAAGAAATACTTTACACATTGCCTCTGAGTTAAGTCTAACTGCTCTATGCCAAGCTACCTGAGGGTTGAGCACAGGTTAATTTAGGGTTTGCTTGTGACTTCACCCTGACAAGGACTGTAGTTCCTGTTTGAGTAGGGGTTCAACCCCCTTAACCAGTAACCTAATTTCTTACAATGTCCCAACCACTTTCTTACCAACAGGGTCAGCTAGGGGTATAACTTGATCCATAAGATTATTTACAGGACAGCGTCAGCTTTAAAGAGCCCATCTTGACTCTTGCTGTTAAATCAGAGTGCAACTTATTCACTGGGCACTGTAGAATGAGTTTCAGCTCCCTGTTTCAATATAGTTCTTCTCTGCCCCAAAGAGTGTCCTCTTAGTTTGAATGAGAGATTGGGGTGGATGTAATCTTGATGGGGTACATTATGTTTTTCTGGAAAAATGGAGAATAAAAAACAAGTTAGCCAAAGTTGGAAGACTTGATGAAGATATTGGATAATCTGTAAATGACATACACAAGAATCAGAAGATGTGCTTTGACTCAGTAGGTGACCATATGCAGGAATGTCCTGTTACTGAGCTAGTTGTGCCAAAAGTTAAACTCAGAAGAGAGTTCAGTTTTAGTTGGCCACATCCTGTCCTCTAAAACCCATCTTTCCTTATGCGTTTTCAATCCAAAATAGGACTGCTTGGGTTTTCTATAGCAAGGACATAGGCTATAATCAAGCTTAAAATGTAAGGTTTCAGGGGATGGGACATGTTTCAATGGTTGAGCCTACATTTTCACTACGAAGCCTATTAACACACGCATGCACACACATGAACATGCACCTCCAAGTACAATTTTCAGATGAAAAACACAATGTAAAATGCCCACCTTTGTTCTCAAAAAGGTGCACAAGTGTTACCCTTACTCCTACTGTTTGAGGCCTGACACATAATCTAGGCCAACTATTGTCAGATGTGCCTTTTTTTTGCCATCTCTACGGCAGGCCAAGCAGTTCCAGTAATATCAGACACTGAGTCAACCTCAATCATGCCTTCCAGATCCACACTCTGTGGTAAAGCACAGCAGGTCAGTGGATTTTGACACTGGAGTGGGCAGAGTGAGAGAGACTGTGTGAAATGACACAAGGAAAAGAGAACCATGAATGTTTGTTAAATATCAGAATTTCCACTACCAGAAACAAAAAAGCTAATTCAACAGGTACACTGCAAATATCAGCATCCAAACTCACACCAGGAGAGTGGACTCCTGACATTGTGATTCAGGCCTGACTCTTAACCAGTGCATTTGCAGCAAGTTGGATGTTCCTGATAATGACAAAATAACATTTATCTTAATGAAACAAAAAGTTTACAGAAGATATAATAGCTTCTTTTGGAATATTCCGCATAATGGAGAATCTCTCCTGTCCAAGACATCCATCCCTAGTGGATCACTGCAAAGTGGGTGCAGGTGGGTGACACTTGAGCAGGGATCCACCCACTAGACCTCAGGGAGCGGTGAGCGGACCCTCAGACAAGGACCAGTGCATCCACTGCATATCGAAAACATTATCCAACCTTTCTACCCCCCGGGGTAGTGATGGAAGGGTTATACCCAGTTGCCAAAGCCGGGGGGAAGGGGCAGAATGGCCCACAATGGCAATGGGCTGTGCCCCCACTCTAAAATGCCCCTGACAGTATTTTGGCTCCGAGGGGTGGAATTGGGGTTTAACGCCAGTTTGCCCTTCTCATCCCTGGGGAGGACAGAAAGCAGACTAGACACCTACGAATAAAGTAAAAAAAGAAGGGGTTTGTGCTGCCCGCTATAGCAAAAAGCCATGCCCCAAACCAAAATGTTCCTAACAGTCTTTTGCCCACCCCCATTCCCCCTCCGTGGTAGATTGGCGGGCTCACCCTAATTTACCCCAGGGCAGAAAACCCACTAGACACCAGGGAATAAAGATAAAAACAAAGGGGTGAGAGGCTTACCCAAGTATCAGACCATAGTCTCACTCCAAAATGACTCTCAATCTACCACCAGGGATAAAAAGCCCACTAAACACCAGGGATAAAAGCTCAAAATAAAAAGTGGTGGGGGTAGACCATCAAGACATCAGGCTGTGCCCCCAGCCCATAAAGGCCCCAGCAGTCATACTTCCCCTGGGGCAGATTTGGGGGCTTTGGCCCACGCATGCCTCAGACCTGACCCCATCCCATAATGGTCCAACATTTTGGGTGTGTTCTGTGCCCCTGGGAAGATCAGAGGTTTTACCCCAAAGCTGCTCCCCTAAGGTGACTGAAAGCCCATTAGACCATCAGAAATGTTGTTTTGTTAGGAAAAGGCTGTGGGACAATGGTTGCACACCAAGGCCTCGTGCCTACTCTCTACCCCTAAAGCCCCAACAATATTTCTTCCTCCCTGGGACCTAGAGAATTCCCATAGAATGGATGAACACTGTAATCAAATGAATTCAATGTAGAATTTCCGTGATCCCTGATTTAGCCCATTCAGTTTGCGGGGGATAGGCATAGGCACAAAAGTAGGGTACTGCTTTTATTGGGAGAAGTGTAGGAATGCAATGTGATAGGAATTTCGTAGATCCCCACAGATTTCTGAACTTTCCCTCACAGTAATGTGAAGAAAATGCCTGATTATAGTCAAGGCACAGCAAGGCATTCTGGGTCAGAAATGTTAATGGCATCCACACGAGTCACAGCACCCTAGACTAACCTTGGTATCTAGTTTCAGAAATGTCTGGGTTTGCTAGGTTTCCCTCAGTGGCGGCCAAGCTCAGGATGAAATTCCTCAGCTACCCACAGCACTAAAATGGACTATTTTCTCTAACAAAATTTGATATCTTCAAGTTGCATTTTATGAACTTTCCTTTCTCAGGTGCTAGGCCCAGCCACACAAATGGATTATTGTTTTTATTAGGAGAAGTGTGGGAACACAGTATTATAAAATACGTGTTGTTATCATTTGGACTACTCTGAAATTTTGGCTTCCAAATATAAGCCTGCAGGCAAAAATTAAAATATGTTACAAAATGCTCTCTGAATGACAAGACTGTAAAGGTAACCCCAAATACAGAGGTGTGCCAATAACTTGTATTTCTAAACTCCCTACCTTGGGCACATTTCAAACGTACATAGGTTTCCTTCTTACTAATTTTTTATTAATTCATCTTTATCATATGAATTGCTTCGAGGTCAGTACACAATAAAAAATCATTGTAGGTTGCAGCTCAGTTGTTGGCTTTGGGTATCCAGTGTTTTTAGAACATATCACAGACAGTCAGTCAGAAGTGTCTGACTGGCAGAACGGCATTTTACTTTTTGTAAATCGCCCATCAGTGCAACAAATTACAGATGAAAACAATGTCAGAAATTTTGTGTTTTTCCCTAGTTTTCACATTATTTTTGATTTCAACAAGTAGTTTCTTTGGGAAAACGATAAACAATCTACACAAATGACTCCTTGCTGAATTCAGAATATTGTCTACTTTCTGGAAATGTATTGCTTTCTGTGTTAACGCACAGTTTCACATCAGTTTCCACCACAAACATCAAGTAGGTTGAAACCACATAAAATAGGAAATATTGACCACCAGTTAGAAGAAAGAAAAAAAATTATAAAACATGTTTTTAACAATTCTGATTGTTCCTGAAAGCTCCTAAGATAACGGTCTTAGCAGGGAAAATGATTTTTTCAGCTCATTTTTTGAAAAAAATAATATACACTTTTTGCAATTTGGTATGCCTTTAAGAGAGAAAACTGATGATGGCTTAAGCGCATATACTCTCAGGCATAAAAAAAACTCTGAGCAATGGAGGTGGAAAGAGTTTAGCAGCCAACTGGTTAATAATGAGAGTGTTAAATGTATATATCCCTTCCACTGCAATCAGAATAGCATTACACATTTTCAATATAAGCGTTTTCAATTTTTGGAGCCAAGGAACAGTATTTATTTTTTGAAATAGATGTTAGCAAATTAGCCACTCTTTAGAATTGCATTTAGGTGTGAATCTGGAATTTTTCACTCTAATCTAGATATAATGTTGCGGGCAAACACAGAGGCTATTGTTAATTTTTCCTTTTACTGCATATAATTGAGCTGATCTTGCTGACCGCCATTTACATTTGAATATCCCACAATACAAAGAATGCAGTTGTGGACGTTACTGCAGACAATGAATACTCCAGCCACACAGAAATTACTTTGACTGCATTCAATCAAAGAATATATCTCCAGTATGTCTTAGAAGAAAAACAGCACATTGTACTCAACACCTTGACACTTTCTCCTAGCAACTGAAAAATGCGCAAGCGATAAATAAACGCCTTTACACTTCCATAATGATAAGTGTTGTTTTTAAGAGCATTAATACTGGTACATTTTATTTTGACCCTGAGAAAAAGCCACATTAACTTTCTGACGGCCAATGGTGCTAACGTCTCTAACTCTTTACTACTGTGATGAGTGCTCTAAATTCAGAAAAATGTGCATTAAAACAAGGTTTCAAATGGTAAAACAGGAGAACTGCATTAACACATAGAGGTGTCAAGGTGCCATTTCAATCCTTAACTTCAGGTCAAATACCTTAAGGCTTTATGAAGCATTCTGCAGAAAATGTTTCCTGCTCTTAAGTGAAAATGCTGTCAAGTGTAAATGCAAGTGAACTCTAGCGATATACCATGTCTGTAGGTATTTAGTCTAAAACTATGACCACACTTTTTCTGAGTTATGTTCCACGATTTCAAAGATTCAAAGAAATGTTTATTGAATTTCTTTCCAATCAATGCATTTATATGGAATTGTATTCGATCTTGATCCAGTGCTTAATTTGAGCTGGTGGTTGCCTACGGGGGCCACCGGCACTCATTTGTGGGGACCAGTATTAATTTTTCCTCTTCAAACATTTCCCGAAGGCAAGAGATGGAAAAACACACAAAGGTGAAAGAAGGAGGAAGAGAAAGGCAGGAAAACGTCCCAAAAGGGGAAAGCCTGAACCCACAAGGGTGTGATAAATGAACAAGGAGCATCTGACAGTGGATTAAAAAGGCCTGGGGTCGATTTAAGAATAGGCATTCTTGGTAATTGGCGCATTGACATTTAATAGCGGCAGCTGCAGGCACCTGAGCAGAGCTTTGGGAAAGTGATTTAGGCAAACAACTCTTTCCGATTCATGTATGATCATAAGGATTGACTATTTCTGTGAGAAAAATCGACTGTCGGATTCATAGTTAGAAGGACAACAAATCAACTTATGGGTTTTGGGCTTTGATTTACAGTCATAAAATACGAATGCTTAAGGCGTGAGGAGAGTGTTTACGAAAGGGGTTTTCCTAAGGATAATAAGAACACGTGTGTATCCACTCCTGAAGTCATTACATTTATTTGTCATTTAGTATTTTATCTACAATAAGATCAGGGGCCATATTACAGAAGACCCCAGGGGCGCAACGGGCGTTTGTACTTGCTTTGTGCACTCCCTGGGCACTTTGGTAAAACAGAAGGGGCCACAGATGCTTGTGCGTCCCCCTTCTGTAATACTGATAGTGCTGGCAGATATAAAACACCAGAGCTTTAATCAGAGAGCTTTCCCTCATTTGCATGGGGGCATGGCCCCATGCAAATGAGGAAATCCCTTTGCCTCTGTGCCGGCGCTGTATTATAGACGCGAGCGCAGAGGCAAAGAAGCTGTCAGAAGGTGCACTGACAGTGCGCAATCAAAATGGTCAATGTGCCCCCTGATGGCAGCCCTCTGGAGGGAGAAAGGGATGCCATGAACCCCCCAGACATCCCCTTGCGGGTGGGTGCAATCACTCTCTGCACCCTCCTGCAAGGGGATCTCTACTCGCCCTTTTAAGTGCAGGCGGGTTTCCGCCTGCACTGTGAAACACAGAGCAGCTTCAAAGCAGTCGCTCCGTTTTTCACATGAACTAGTTCGCAGCTGCCAAGGGGGCAGCACATTCATCCTAATACGGCACATTTTCCTTGTTTGTGCATGCCGCCCCTTTTAAAAGGTGCACCCAGCGCAAACACAGCCTCAGGTGTCATTCCTCAAGCTGCTGTAGAACTTTTCTGAAGGAGCTCGCTTCTTCTTTGGCACAGGGAAATTTCGGTGTAGGACCAATAATTTTACAGGATCTGCTCTTCTGTCTGTGCAGTGTCCTGTACAGTGCAGCAAACATGCAGAGTTTAAAGAGTTTGAAGAAATAAAAACCTTTGTCCAAATTAGCACCAGCCTCAAAGAGAATTTTTTTCCTAACCAAGCCATGACTATTAAATTTGTTAGATAGGGCTAAGAGTAAAAAGCAGTGGGAGGTTGCATGTAAGACCCATGTATCACCTATGGTATCGCCCCTTAATAACATTGTGTTGCTTTTGGGCAAATTTCCAGTGCAAATAAAGTGTTGGGCTGCAAAATCCCAAATCAATATCTTGTTCTAGTTTGTGTCCTTTAGTGATGTGATCCAGGGGCACATTTTCAGAATGTTTGATATAGTTGGATAATAAGATGCAGGTAATGGGCTTGTCTTTCAGTGTCAGTGCAGAAGCTGTGAACGTAATTGACAAACAATGTGGGTTTAACATTAACAATTAAATTTAAAAAATATATATAATCTCATATCTCAATGACTAGGACATAGTCATAATAAAAAACAGAATACACCATCACATTACATGACTAACACAGCATAGCATAACATAAAGAAATGCACTAACCTTTTTGACTTGTCTGACCAATAAAGTTTATTTACATTTAAACATGAATTTAGAATTTTCATTATAACAATATTGTGTTTACTCGATGAAAATGTGCTGAGCTGTTATAGGATGATATAGATTCTTTAGTGTCACAAAGAGGAGGATAATGGCAAATTGTGTCTTATCTTCTGTCTTTCTCAACGTTTTTCACACATACACACTGCTTGAGTGTGCATGCAATCCTGTACACGCACTTACTATTATAACTTCTAGCACTCATGCCATAGATTGGTCTCATAATGTATATGTTTTAAGGCCAAAGGTTTAGCTTTTATGAGTCATTATTAAAATGTCCTTTACAGAAACTCTAGTCGCAAATTACTGGGAGTAATTATTTTGCTACAAAATTGACTTCAGTTGATTGCACAGAAGAATGCTAGGATTTCTAAGGCACTATAAAGATGGCACTTATGAATGAAACTTCAGGTACTGAAACAGTTCTAAACACGAAGGAAAAGATGACCACAAGCTGATCCTATTTGCTTTAATTGCTCTGTAAATTTAACATCATATAATTTTGAAATTGTATTATCTTCCTAACCCCGTTTGAAAGTGCTGCACCATCAGGGAAGAACGTTCATAAAACAACGAAAGCATTATACTGTGGTTCTACAAGTTGGCTTATCCGCTATGAATAATGTTTACATATATGAAAACAAATATGTAATGTTAACATCAACTTTAACAATGACATAGTAAACACACCGATATTATTATTTGGCAAGATAGTATCAGTTTAAAATTGTCTCATTGCTTCTAAATCCAATGAGGGTATGTTTAATAGCCTAGGATTGATGATGGTCAGGTGTTCCTGGCCATTATTGTAGACCTGCCAGCTGCCACACAGAAGTGATCATGTGCTATTTCTCATCAGTTTGAGGGATTTCCCTGAGACAGATGGTGTTCCAGTTGCACAGTTGTAATAATTTCTTGATGGGACGTATAGACAAGTGGTGATGAATGCACTCACATTGTCACCTAAGAGATGAGCAAAAGATGCTTTTTGCTATAGAGTATTATAGCATTGTACGCTATTTGTAAAAAGAATGTGCAAAAGAAGACCTAAGTGTGAGGCGCAAGTGAGTAACAGAAGAGGGTAAGTTATCATTTTGACTACATTATGTATAAATCTGGTTTACTACTCTCTTTGGTGCTCTAGAGTGCATAAACATATAGAAACCCACGAATGGCATGACAGACACTTTTACTCTAAAAGAACAGTGTGATTTTTAAGATAGTAATGTGAAAGACAATTGATGTAGGTGCTATATGGTACCATGACTAGTATGCTGCTGTGATACAATCACAGCATTTGATATCCCTTTCAGTATAACAATTTTTATATTGAAGACATTTTCTATCCACCGAATTACACAGCAGAGAAGGTATGCTATGGGGAAAAACTCAGCCAACTAACGCTTTTAAAAAGGTAGTATTTCACAATATCAAGCACAGAAATATCTTGTTATAAAGATATCTTCGCCAGAATATGGACCACTAAAATATTATTTCTGTAAGTGTATGTTGCCAATTATAGATTCACTATACTTAACTCCACATCTAAGTACTTTGAATATATATGCATCACAAGGGAACATATATGTGTAGTTAAGAATAATATATCTATACTTAACTATATAAACATATCTTCACAATATTTTGTCGGAAATTGGCCTAGGATATTTATTACCGCTATATTTAAAGCTCGATATTCTGGTACTCTGTTTTTTAAAAATAGTTCACAGAGGGTTTTTGGGTAAATGACCAATGGGTAAAACGTTCTAAAAAGGAATGTGAAACAATATTTTTGGTAGGTTCAATGTAATATAAAATAAGGGAATTATATGCATCCAATAGTGATACTAAGACATCTATATTTATATCTGGTTCCCATCCTCAGTACAGCCACAATGTTAAGAAGTTGTGACATAAAAAGAGAGGCTTGTTGATTTGCGAGTTGGTCTCTATTTGCATTGAACCCATGGACATAGAGAGTGGTTGTGCACACAATGGCAGCTGCGGCTGACAATCGCTGTGCAAACAATGGGGTTGATGGGCACTGTGCATTTTACAGTTTATAGTGATATATAGATGTGAGAGGTGACATTTCTTTGAGTGGATCCCCCACTGTGTGTGCTTTATCCTTATAACATGAGGAAAAAATGGCTGCGGTCAACTGGTGGATTTAACTTTGCAGTAAGGCAATCAGAAGTCGGCACAGAAAGTGCATTAGTAGCACGAAAATGAAATGCCACAAATGCTTCTGTGTACATTTCACCACCCTAATGCATGACTGAAAATGCAAGTTTGCGGGCTCGGCATTATGGTTTAACTGGCTGCAGTTTAAAACCCGGCATTAATATATGCAAGAGAAAAAGTGTCCTGCCATGTAGAAAAACAGAAACTCAGACCTTACACAAGTAACCCTTAGAACCCTGGCTATTAGCAGCCCATTAATTACAATGAGATCTGTAACTTCGGCTATTACCACATTAGAATAGGGAGTATAGCTAGAATATAGTGGCTCCTTGTTATTTTGCCCATAGATCTGATCTGCTGCAAAGAGATAAAGACTCCAATTACAGTACTGTGGAAACACATGCAGGAATTGTCAGAGTAATCCACATTCCTATACGTTATTTCCTCAAAACATATAGGGGGATATTCACAAGAACGTGTGCTAAACATTTCCAAAAAATGTTAACGCAACTTTACACATCGCAGTCTATTGCGGGAAAATAGCCCCGTGTTAACGTGGAATTCACAACACGGCGGTGCCATGCGATAGTTTGCCGAAAACGCGGCCAATGACCGCGATACAACCACCGCGACGGAGATAATAACACAAACCCCAACACCAAAAAAACATGCGATGAGTCCATTCGCGATGAGGAAAGCAGCAATAAGCAGCGCCAGGCCCGCGACACACACACGGCAGGCGGGAATAAGCACAACAAAAGCAGGAAAAAGGAAGACAAACCAAACCGAAAACAACAGCGAAGCACAACGGAGGCAGCCGGAGCTAGTACACAACCCCACAAGCCCCATTGGCAACAAAACATTGTACATGGCAGTCCATCGTGGACAAGGTGAATGCAGCCAGAGAGCGGAGGAGGACAATGGAAGAAAACCAGAACAGCTGGAATGATGCGAAACGCACAAACAAGCAGAAACACGCCATCAACCAGAAGGCAGCAATGCACACCGGAGGTGGGAGTCCAGCGCCACACTAGGAGCTGGATGACATGGAGGAAATGGTGTCCACCACATCAGTCTGGAGATGGTGGCAGGAGTCGGGGACCGGAAACTGCTCAAAATCAACAGACACAACAGCGACAGGGAGAGGAACGACCAGGGACTGGAGGGACGGGGGAGATGGGCACAATGGCACACATGCACAATTAAGCACAGCACAACTGCAGACAAACCATGCCCAAGAGTAACAACACCAACCAAGAGCACAAGTCACACAGCTCGGCAATATCACACCACTGAACAAGCAGAGAAGTGAAAACCACACTGCCTGAAAGGTAGAAGGGTGAGCCAAATCAGAGCTGAAGGGACATCTCACACACAATGCAGCACACACACATAGGAAGCAGAGCACCCCAATGTAGGAGAGTAGGATCTGCTTCACATGGGTACCCCCACTTTTTGCTGATGCTTCACTGTTTTTCGACATTAGTCTGGCTGGGGCCCTGCTAATCAGAACCCCAGCCTAGCTGCTTCCTCTCTAAAATGGTTTCCATGTGCCTTAGGCACATCACTGATTGGAATCTGGAGTGCCCTTATAAGTCCCTAGTATATGGTATACTATGTACCAAGGGCATAGGTACCTCAGAGGCCTGAAAGGGGCTGCAGCATGTATTATGCCACCCCTGGAAGGCCATCCAAACTGACACCACAGGTCTGCTACTGCAGCCTGGGTATGGTGGTGCATGCACCCCTTACTGTGATATAGGTTACCTATATCACTAAATACATACACACATATAAACCTATAAGTCACTCCTAAGGCAGGCCTTATCAATCCTAAAGGCAGAGTGCATGGTTCCTATGTGAGAGGGTGCCCCTTCATGAGCAGGGCCCCTCTGCAGCGTTCGGAGACCCTTCTCTGATGCTGTTTGTCATGCAGCCTGACCATATACTCTTAAGCGCATTATAACCTTGCGTTAAATGCTAACTTTGGAATGGCTGCACCTAAACATGTCGTGTTTGGTGTCAAACATCTTGGAATACTACCCCCCCGCCAATTCTGGCGGCAGGGGTAGCATTCCACCCTTCTAGAGGGAAAGACATGTTAACTCTGGCTAGCCCGGTAACTTTTTTTCCAAAGCCCTGGCATCACAAAATGGATGCTGCTGCCACAGACACGAGTCTGGCCTTCTTCTGCTGGACGAAACTCCGTCAGGGGAGGCCTGGACAATAGGTTTCCTGTCCCAGGGAGGTGTGACCACCTCCCCAGACAGGATAATGTGTATTGGGGCTGGGCGGGAGCACTTTCGGATGCTTTGAAGTCCTGCACTGGGGGCACACTTGGTGTCCCTGTGCATACCCCAGTTCAAACCGGATCAGGGGCTTGCAGCCCCTGCTTTGGTGTGAACTGGACAAAGGAAAAGGGGTGTAGCCACCCCTCTGCCCTGACCCACCCATAGGTGGGGCCACAGAGTAGTCCAACCCCTAAACTTAGTATAAGTATAGGAACCCAGTCCTTAGGACTTTAGATTATCCCTGGACGAAACTCTGAAACAGAATCCTGGACCTTCGACGCTCTACTCACGATTAGAGGACAGAAGAATATCCCTTGGGGTCAAGGAGTGACTCCCCTGCTTGGCAGGCACCAAAGAAGCATCTGTCCGGTTCGCATTTCTGAAGCTCCCGTCGGACGCCGAAGTCATCGCATCACCAGAGGTGGATTCTCAGGCTTCCCCGAGGCTGCCCTGAGTCCCCAGCAAAGCTGAGGCCCATAGCTATCGTGGGTGACGTGAGACCCTGGACACCGAGCACATTTGCAAGTGCATCCTCTTCTGGGTATCCCACGAAGTCGTACTTTGGGCTCCGAGTAGCCCTAGCCTCCAGCACAAACTGCACTGAAGATCACTGGCCTCCACTCCACGAGTATCCTGTGAGCCAGATCCACGTGCGACGTCTCGAGGCTCCTTCGCGGTCGCTAGCCCGTTGGCTAGTAGCCCTTAACGAAGGTCAATCTTTTTCCTACTTGGCATCCTGGTTGCTCCAGGCCTGACCTCACTTACCCTTGCTGGGTGAGTTCCCCAGACCTTGCTGGTCTGCACCATCGACGATCTTCCTCTGCACCAAACTTGCCGTTGCCAAGGCTTGTTGGGTCCAATCCGGTCGCCGACACCTCAGCACTCGACAAACATTGTGTACCAGCCAGAATCCTGCTCCTGGTTGCCAACAACGTCTCCTGGACCTCGTGGCTGAAGAGTCAAGACGACCGTCAATGCACCTGAAGCACTCGACATCGGTGGGCATCTGTCCATCGCCTTCCTGGTCACTGGCTAGTGACCCAGACTCTGTCCCCTCTGCTTTCAGGTTCTTCAGAACTCCGATCCACTCTTGGATCCACCCGGACACTTTCCACTTGGTCGCCAGCAGCACTTTGCAGCAGATCGCCATTCAAATCGACGACGAAACCCGACCCCGAAAGGCACCTATGCACCCGGCTTCCCTGGGTGAGGTAACACGAGTACTCCGGTGCTCCCGTGGGTAGAGACTCTTCAAAGTACTAGATCTCAAAGGGTTTGCTCCAAGTCCTCCTTTAAGTGTCCCTTTTCTTTAATTTCCCGATCACGACTTTCTCCATAGAAGTCAACGGCATATCGCGGGTGTGTATTTACACTGCACGCGTCCCCCGTGGGTCCCCTGTGTCACTACCTTGGGTGGTTCCTTGTGGTCCAAGCACTTCTAGAGGCTCTAGGCCTAGTGTCTAGTTCAGTCGTGGTTCTTATACCACTTTATTGGTATATGGTTTGGTACGCCCCTAGGGCCCAAACGTGTATTTGTGCTATTACTGTGTTTAAATAACTTCTAACTTATGTACTTGAACTCTAGCCTCATAAAGAGACTAGAGGGGTGTGTTTAGCAATAAATACATATATTTTGAATATATACCTGGTGTGGTGCTCTTTCATTTGATCACTCAAGAGATTATAGACTGGTAAAACAAGCTGCTTTACATTCTTTCAAGACTTAGCCTGAAGGCTGCTCTCCATAGCTACCACTAGGATAGCTTTCAATAAGGTTGTCTTTAACCTATCTCCAATAAGGGGTTGTTTGGACTGGTGCAAGGTGCCCACTATAATTAGTGGACAGCATATACCAGGCCAACTTCTCACATTGGTGGCAGCGGTGGGATTCCAGCTTGCTATTGTTTTACCAGATAATCTCAATTGAATTGATCAACTGAAAACCACTAAAGGTACCTAAGGTACATATAATTTAAGCTTAGAATACAGTAAGTTCTACTGAACTTAGAGTTGTGTGTTAAGGGATAGCACAACCCTTTCTACAACTCAAGAGAGTTTAGTAGGCCACACTAGAGTAGGTAGTGCATACACCACACCACACTAGTAATGTCTTTAAGGGTAGGATCTAAAGAATCCTTGCAGGAAGCCACTGAGCTTCCACCCTCCAAGTATGATACACTCCCATTCTTGGAATTGAGAGCTTTATGTAACTTGAGAAAAATAAGGACAGGCCAAAGCCCCACCACCCAACACCTCAAGGAGTTGTTGGTGGCTTATGACCTTAGTAAGCCCTTGGGGACTGAAGGGGTAGGAGCTGAGGGTGGGGCAGAAGATGAGGATGGGACCAGGGGTAGAAATACCCCCAGCCCCCCTCTGAAACTGGCCAGGAGGGTGAAAATGACCCTGACCTGGATAACCCAATCCCTCCTGAGGAAGATGAAGAGGATGATCAGGATGATGCCCTCTTTGTCCCCCAGGAAGGATTATGAGTGTGCCCAGGAAGTCTGGATCTCCTTCTCAGGAGTCTAACCACTCTGGCACCTCAGTAGGGAGCTCTGTCTCATCTCATAGGAGGGAATCCTCTCATGAGAGAAGAAAGAGGCTGATTCAATATGAGGAAGCTCAGCTTGAACTCAGAAGGAAGCAAGTAGCCTTAGACAGGGAGTCCCTAGATCTCTTTAGAGAGAAAAGAAAGTTGGGACTAGAGTCCCATGGTGGCAGCCATGTCCCTAGAGATAGGGAAAGGTCCTATGACCATAGGAACCTGAGCAAGATTGTCCCTCCCTATCAGAATGGGGATGACATCCACAAGTGGATAACTGCTCTAGAGAGGGCCTGTAAGGTACAGAAGGTCCCTCAGGAGCAGTGGGCAGCAATCTTGTGGCTCTCCTTTGCAGACAAAGGTAGAGATAAGCTCCTCACTGTTAGAGAGGAGGATGCTGATAATTACAAGGTCTTGAAGAGTGCTCTTATTGATGGGTTTGGCCTAACCACTGAACAGTACAGGTTGAAGTTCAGAGATACGCAAAAGCACAGACTCAAGACTGGGTAGACTATGTGGATTGTTCTGCCAAGGCTCTGGAAGGCTGGTTGATGGGCAGTAAGGTGTGTGACTTCTCAGGATTGTACAATCTGATAATGAGGGAGCAGATTCTTAATAACTGTCAAAATCAGCTGTTGCATCAATACCTGGTAGACTCTGATCTGACCTCTCCCCAAGAATTGGGAAAGAAGGCAGACAAATGGGTCAGAACCAGGGTGAAGCAGAAGGTACAGAACCAAGGTGGGGAAACCAAGAAGCAAGATGCTAAGAACTCTGAAAAGGGTGGGGAGAAGGGTAAAGATCAAAAGTCTTCATCAGGCCCCCAAAAATCTTCTTCAGGTGGGGATTCACAGTCTACAAAAGGGAAAGGCCAAAGAAAACCATGGTGCAAGGTCTGTAAGCAAACGACCCACTGGACCAGTGATTGCACCAAGTCCAAATACTCAAGTCCAGCACCCACCAATGCCCCTAAGGCACCTGTTCCCCCTAGTACAGTTGGTGGGAGTGCTCCAGCCAAGGGTTTAATAGGGTTCACCCTGGGTACTGAGTTGGGCTCTGACCTAGTCAGAGAACTGACTCAGGCTGTGTTAGTCTGTGATGGAGGCATGGATGTGACCTCCTCTGTGAGTCCCAGTAATCTGGGCAAGTACAGACAACAGCCTTTAATCAATGGACGTGAGGCTTTGGCATTTAGGGACACAGGGGCAAGTGTCACAATGGTGACACAAGACCTTGTGAATCCTGGGCAAGTTATACTTGGTGAGATGTACCAAGTGACCAATGCTAGCAATGTCAGAACAGACCATACTCTGGCAGTTGTTAACTTCTCCTGGGGAGGGGTAACTGGCCTTAAGAAGGTTGTGGTGAGTGCAAACCTACCAGTCGAATGCTTGCTTGGCAATGACTTAGAGACTTCTGCTTGGGCAGAAGTGGAGCTCAGGACCCATGCAGAAATGCTGGGGATCCCTGCAGATGTGTTTGCTGTGACCAGGACACAAGCCAAAATGTCTAGCACTGAACAGGCCTTGGATTCTGGAAGAATGGACCAAGTGCCTTCCAAGAGGAGGAGTAGTAGGGTTAAGGCAGTGCCTTCCCCCTTGGATCAGGAGGAAGATCAGTCCCTTGAGGGGGATGATCTCAGCCCTGAAGAAGGAACTGTCCCAGAGGAACTTGAACCTGACCAGGTTGAGTTCATGGGGACAGGGGGACCTTCTAGGGCAGATCTGAGCCAGGAGCAGCAGAGCTGCCCCTCCCTTGAACCCCTCAGGCAGCAAGCTGCTGCTGAGGCTGCTGGGAAAGCTAGTGGTCCCCATACAGTGTATTGGGATGATGGACTCCTGTACTCAGAGAGTAGAGACCCCAAGCCTGGTGCTACCAGGAGGTTGGTTATACCTCTGAAGTTCAGGGGCTTCCTATTGACCCTAGCCCATGATATTCCCTTAGCAGGTCACCTGGGCCAGAACAAGACTTGGGACAGAATTGTCCCTCACTTTCACTGGCCCCACATGTCTGAAGACACCAAGGAGTTTTGTCGCTCCTGTGTAACCTGCCAGGCCAGTGGCAAGGCAGGTGGCACTACAAAGGCCCCCTGATACCACTACCTGTGGTGGGGGTGCCCTTTGAAAGGGTAGGGATTGACATTGTTGGTCCCATGGATCCCCAAACAGCATCTGGGCACAGGTTTATCCTGGTGGTAGTGGATCATGCCACCAGGTACCCAGAAGCTATTCCCCTCAGGACCACTACAGCACCTGTGGTGGCAAGGGCCCTCCTGGGAATTTTCTCAAGAGTGGGCTTTCCTAAGGAGGTAGTATCAGACAGGGGTGCTAACTTCATGTCTGGGTACTTAAAAGCAATGTGGAAGGAGTGTGGAGTGACTTATAAGTTCACCACACCCTATCACCCACAATGCAATGGTTTAGTTGAGAGATTCAACAAAACCTTGAAGGGCATGATTAAAGGGCTCCCAGAAAAGCTTAGGCGAAGATGGGACATACTCTTGCCCTGCCTTTTATTCGCATATAGGGAGGTGCCTCAGAAGGGGTTGGTTACAGCCCTTTTGAACTTCTGTTTGGCCACCCTGTGAGGGGTCCACTGTGCTTGGTGAAGGAAGGATGGGAGTTACCTCTCAAGCCCCCAAAGCAAGATATAGTGGACTATGTACTTGGTCTCCGCTCCCGGATGGCTGAGTATATGAAAAAGGCAACCAAAAACCTTGAGGCTAGCCAGGAACTTCAAAAGGCCTGGCATGACCAAAAGGCTGTTCTGACTGTTTACCAGCCAGGACAGAAGGTGTGGGTGTTGGAGCCAGTGGCCCCAGCAGCTCTCCAAGACAAATGGAGTGGACCCCACACTATTGTTGAGCAGAAGGGTGAGGTTACCTACTTAGTAGACCTAGGAACACCCAGGAGTCCCCACAGGGTTCTCCATGTCAACAGGTTAAAACCATATGTGGACAGGGCAGACATGGGCTTGCTCATGGCTACTGATGAAGGGCAGGAGGAAGAGAGTGACCCACTCCCTGACCTGCTCTCACAGAACCCTGACGATGGGTCAGTAGATGGTGTAGCCTTGGCAGGCAGCCTCACTACCCAGCAACAAACTGATTGTAGACAAGTGCTCAATCAGTTTAGACATATGTTTTCACTGACACCCAGTCAGACCACCTGGTGCACTCATGAAGTGGACACTGGGGACAGTCTGCCTATTAAAAATAAGATTTATAGGCAACCTGACCATGTCAGGGACTGTATCAGGACTGAAGTCCAGAAAATGTTGGAATTGGGAGTTATTGAACCCTCAGATAGCCCTTGGGCTAGTCCAGTGGTCCTTGTGCCAAAACCCCACACCAGTGGTGGAAAAAGAGAGATGAGGTTTTGTGTGGACTACAGGGGTCTCAATGCAGTCACTAGGACTGATGCCCATCCAATACCAAGGGCAGATGAACTCATAGATACTTTGGCCTCAGCCAAATATCTCAGCACATTTGACTTGACAGCTGGCTACTGGCAGATCAGACTAGCTGATACTGCAAAGCCCAAAACAGCATTCTCAACCCCTAGTGGGCATTATCAATTTGTGGTAATGCCCTTTGGTCTGAAGAATGCACCTGCCACTTTCCAGAGGTTGGTGAATACAGTTCTCACAGGTCTGGAAGCCTATAGTGCAGCATATCTAGATGATATTGCTGTCTTTAGCTCCACCTGGGAGGATCACCTGGTCCACCTCAGGAATGTTTTACAGGCCCTGCAGAAGGCAGGCCTGACTATCAAGGCCACTAAGTGCCAGATAGGGCAGAGTCAGGTTGTGTACCTGGGCCACCTTGTGGGTGGAGGCCAGGTTCAACCTTTGCAGAGCAAGATCCAGACTATCATGGACTGGACTGCTCCCACTACCCAGACTCAGGTGAGAGCCTTCTTAGGCCTGACTGGGTACTATAGGAGATTTGTCAAGGGGTATGGATCAATAGTGACACCCCTGAATGACTTAACTTCTAAGAAAATGCCCAAAAGGTTCAGTGGACAGTTAGCTGTCAAAAGGCATTTGATGACCTGAAGCAGGCCATGTGCACTGCTCCCATTCTACAGAGTCCTGATTACTCCAAGAAGTTCATTGTTCAAACTGATGCATCTGAATTGGGGGTAGGGGCTGTACTGTCACAATTGAATGAAGAAGGTCAGGATCAGCCAGTAGCTTTCATTAGCAGAAGGCTGACCCCTAGAGAGAAACGTTGGTCAGCCATAGAGAGGGAGGCCTTTGCTATGGTCTGGGCTCTGAAGAAGTTGAGGCCATACTTGTTTGGTACACACTTCCTGGTTCAGACAGACCATAAGCCCCTCTTTTGGCTAAAACAAATGAAGGGTGAAAACCCCAAACTGCTTAGGTGGTCAATTTCCCTACAGGGGATGGACTTTACAGTGGAACATAGACCTGGGAGTAACCATGCCAATGCAGATGGACTCTCTAGGTACTTCCACTTAGAACATGAAGACTTAACTGGGCAAGGTTAGTTTAATGTCCCTACGTTTGGGGGGTTGTGTAGGAGAGTAGGATCTGCTTCACATGGCTACCCCCACTTTTGCTGATGCTTCACTGTTTTTCGACATTAGTCTGTCTGGGGCCCTGCTAATCAGAACCCCAGCCTAGCTGCTTCCTCTCTAAAATGGTTTCCATGTGCCTTAGGCACATCACTGATTGGAATCTGGAGTGCCCTTATAAGTCCCTAGTATATGGTATACTATGTACCAAGGGCATAGGTACCTCAGAGGCCTGCCAGGGGCTGCAGCATGTATTATGCCACCCCTGGAAGGCCATCCAAACTGACACCACAGGTCTGCTACTGCAGCCTGGGTAAGGTGGTGCATGCACCCCTTACTGTGATATAGGTTACCTATATCACCAAATACATACACACATATAAACCTATAAGTCACTCCTAAGGCAGGCATTATCAATCCTAAAGGCAGAGTGCATGGTTCCTATGTGAGAGGGTGCCCCTGCATGAGCAGGGCCCCTCTGCAGCGTTCGGAGACCCTTCTCTGATGCTGTTTGTAGTGCAGCCTGACCATATACTCTTAACCCCTTCGGTGCTCATGACGAGCTGGACTCGTCATGGCACACAGTGCTCATGTGCTCATGACGAGTCCAGCTCATCATGACTCCCTGCACAGGAAATCCCTCTGGTGCGGGCACCAGAGGGATTCCCTTTCTTCCTAAGCCTCGGGAGCTGGGGAAGAGCTTCCCAGCTCCCGAGGCCCCCCTGGTTTCCCTGGAAATGACGATCGGCGCGCACGTCGCGCTGATGTCATTTCAGTGAAACTGAAACTGAAATGAGCCAAGAGGCTCATTTCAGTTTCAGTTCTACGTGCTCAGGGGGCTATCTCAGCCCCCTGAGCACGTAGAAACTCAGGAGAGGTATCGTTGGAAAGGGGAGAATCTCCCTTTCCAATGGTACCCCTCCTAGTGGATCCCTGCTTGGGGATCGCCCCAGGAGGGCGATCCCCAAGCAGGATCCACCCACTAGGCACCAGGGAGGGGAGCGGCCCCTTGGGCAAGGGTCATTGCTCCCCCCATTATAAATTGGCATGATTAGTCTTTCTGCCCCCCGGGGGTAGATGGGGACAGTAGCCCCCAATCTGCCCCCGGGGGTAGAAAGCCCACTAGACACCAGGGCTTTTTAATGCGATATTTATTAGGGGTGGGGGCTGCCCAAAATGGGCATGCCAATGCCCCCACCCCCCCGGCCACAAAATTAGTCTTTCTGCCCCCCCTGGGGGGCAGATGGGGCAGTAGCCCCCAATCTGCCCCCCCGGGTGGCAGAAAGCCCACTAGATACCAGGGATTTCTTTTTAAATTATAGTTAGGGGTGGGGGCTGCCCAATATGGGCATGCCAATGCCCCCACCACCCCGCCACAAAGGTACAGTCTTTCTGCCCCTCCTGGGGGGCAGATGGGGGCAGTAGCCCCCAATCTGCCCCCGGGAGGCAGAAAGCCCACTAGATACCAGGGATTTTTAAATATTATAATTTGGGGTAGGGGCTGCCCAATACGGGCATGCCAATGCCCCCACCCCGACGTAAAGGTACAGTCTTTCTGCCCCTCCTGGGGGGCAGATGGGGCAGTAGCCCCAAATCTGCCCCCCCGGGGGGCAGAAAGCCCACTAGACACCAGGGTTTTTTTTCCCTCAATAAATTTAGGGGTGGGGTTGCCCAAGATGGGCATGCCAATGCCCCCACCCCGCCCCCACAAAATTCCAGTCTTTCTGCCCCCCGGGGTTCAGAAACACCCTAGATGCCAGGGATTATTTTTTTTATAGGCCCGGGGTGGGGGCTGCCCAGAATGGGCATGCAAATGCCCCCACCCTACCCCCAAAGAAAAAAGACTTTCTGCCCCCCAGGAGGCAGATGGAGGCAATATCCCCTGATCTGCCCCCCGGGAGGGGGCAGAAAGCCCACTAAGCCCCAGGGATTTTTTTTTATATAGGTAGGGGTGGGGGCTGCCCAGAATGGGCATGCAAATGCCCCCACCCTACCCCCAAAGAAAAAAATGACTTTCTGCCCCCAGGAGGCAGATGGAGGCAATAGCCCCTGATCTGCCCCCCGGGAGGGGGCAGAAAGCCCACTAAGCCCCAGGGATTTTTTTTTATATAGGTAGGGGTGGGGGCTGCCCAGAATGGGCATGTTAATGCCCCCACCCCAAAAAATGCTACAGTCTTTCTGCCCCCCTGGGAGGCAGATGGGGCAATAGCACCTTATCTGCACCCCCGGGGGCAGAAAGCCCACTAGCCACCAGGGATTTTTTTTTTTACAAAGTTCGGGGTGGGGGCTGCCAAGAATGGACATGGCAATGCCCCCACCCACCCCAAAAGATGCCACTGTCTTTCTGCCCCTCCCAGGAGGCAGATGGGGGCAGTAGCCCCTGATCTGCCCCCGGGGGGCAGAAAGCCCACTATGTGCCAGCGATTATGCTGGCTTTTTTATACGCAGGGGTATCCACGCAAGCCATACCTCCCTGGAATCCCCCGGGTGTCTAGTTTTCAGAAATGGGTGGGTTGGGTAGGTTTCCATAGCTGGCCGTCGAGCCCGGGGCCAAAAACTCATGGGACCCCCCCTTGCAAAACCAGGTTGGTTTGTGATAGGTAATTTTGATGTCGCCTCAATAGGTTTTGGGCCCTTGCCTGTCGCGGGTACTTGACCCATCCACACAAGTGAGGTACCATTTTTCTCGTAAGACTTTGGGGAACGCGGGGTGGAAAATTGTGGATCCACACAGATTCCAGAACTTTCCACCACAGAAATGTGGGGAAAATGTGTTTTTTGGACAATTTTTTAGGTTTGCGAGGGATTCTGGGTAACAGAACCTGGTGGGAGGCAGTCAAGTCACCCCATCCTGGATTCCCTGGGTGTCTAGTTTTCAAAAATGTATAGGTTTGCTAGGTTTCCCTAGGTGCCGGCAGAGCTAGGGTTCAAAAACTACAGCTAGGCACTTTGCCAAAAAAGGGTCATTTTTCACTGCGAAATTGAGGTGTGACCACGTTGCCTTTTGCGCCGTTTCCTGTCGCAGGCACTAGGCCGACCCACACAAGTGAGGTACCATTTTTCTCGTAAGACTTTGGGGAATGCGGGGTGGGTGGAAATTTGTGGATCCACGCAGATTCCAGAACTTTCCACCACAGAAATGTGGGGAAAATGTGTTTTTTTGGACAATTTTTTAGGTTTGCAAGGAATTCTGGGTAACAGAACCTGGTGGGAGGCAGTCAAGTCACCCCATCCTGGATTCCCCTGGGTGTCTAGTTTCCAAAAATATATAGGTTTGCTAGGTTTCCCTAGGTGCCGGCAGAGCTAGGGTTCAAAAACTACAGCTAGGCACTTTGCAAAAAAAGGGTCATTTTTCACTGTGAAAATGTGGTGCGTCCACGTTGCGTTTTGCGCTGCTTCCTGTCGCGGGCACTAGGCCTACCCACACAAGTGAGGTACCATTTTTTTTGGAAGACCTTGGGGAACGCGGGGTGAGTGGAATTTTGTGGATCCATGCAGATTCCAGAACTTTCCACCACAGAAAAGTGAGGAAAATGTGTTTTTTTGCCAATTCTTTAGGTTTGCAAGGGATTCTGGGTAACAGAACCTGGTGAGAGCCAGTCAAGTCACCCCATCCTGAATTCCCCTGGGTGTCTAGTTTTCAAAAATGTATAGGTTTGCTAGGTTTCCCTAAGTGCCCGCAGAGCTAGGGTTCAAAAACTACAGCTAGGCACTTTGCAAAAAAAGGGTAATTTTTCATTGTGAAAATGTGGTACGTCCACGTTGCATTTTGAGCCATTTCCTGTTATGGGCACAAGGCCTACCCACACAAGTGAGGTACCATTTTTATCGGGAGACTTAGGGTAACACAGAATTGTAGAGTAACTGTTATTACCTATTGACTTTCGATGCATTTCTGCCTTTCAAATGAAAGACAATGTGTAAAAATAAGTCATTTTGAAAAATGACCTATAATTCTCATGCTAGTTTGGGTACTCCCAATTTCGGAAATGTGCAAATATCTACTGTTTCTAAAATCTACATTTTGTTACCATTTCAAAAATACATAGGTGTCTTTCATAACAATTTTTCCATGTGTACATTTTCCCAAAATAATTGCTATATACCCGGCACATAATAAAAAACCATTGCAAGATGCTGCTCAGTTATTGGCTCTGGGTTCGTCGGGTTCTTGGTGAACCTACAAGTCCTATATATCCCCACAACCAGAAAGGTCCAGCGGATATAACGGTATATTGCTTTCAAATAGCTGTCATAATTAGAAGAAGTTACAGGTGAAAACGTTGACACAAATGGCTATTTTTTTCAACTAATTTTCAATTTGTCCTTCATTTAACTGTTAGTTTCTATAAGGAAAACTTTAAGGATCTACACAAATGACCCCTTGCTGAATTCATAATTTTGTCTACTTTTCAGAAATGTATGGCTTTCCAGGATCCATTATTGGTTTCATACCCATTTCTACCATTAACTGGAAGGAGGTTGAAAGCACAAAAATAGCAAAAATAGGCTATGTCCCAGAAAAATGCCAAAACTGTGTAAAAAATGTTGGTTTTCTGACAAAAGTCTGTCATTCCCTAAAAGCTGGGAAAATGGTTATTTCAGCCCCACAAACCCTTTTTTGATAACATTTGCAGGGAAAACCCCAGACGCTTTCATTTGCAGCCCATTTTTCCCATTTTTCCCCCAAAAAACAAAATTTAGCTGTATTTTGGCTAATTTCTGGGACCCCTCCAGGGGAATGCACAAACTCTGGGTACCTTTAGAATCCCCATGATTTTGGAAGAAAAGGACGCAAATTTGGCGTGGATAACTTATGTGGTCAAAAAGTTACAGGGGCCTAAGCGCGCACTACCCCAAATAGCCAAAAAAAGGCTTAGCACAGGGGGGGGAAAGGCCTAGCAGCGAAGGGGTTAAGCGCATTATAACCTCGCGTTAAATGCTAACTTTGGAATGGCTGCACCTAAACATGTTGTGTTTGGTGTCAAACATCTTGGAATACTACCCCCCCCGCCAATTCTGGCAGCGGGGGTAGCATTCCACCCTTCTAGAGGGAAAGACATGTTAACTCTGGTTAGCCCGGTAACTTCTTTCCAAAGCCCTGGCATCACAAAATGGATGCTGCTGCCACAGACACGAGTCTGGCCTCCTGCTGCTGGACGAAACTCCGGCAGGGGAGGCCTGGACAATAGGTTTCCTGTCCCAGGGAGGTGTGACCACCTCCCCAGACAGGATAATGTGTATTGGGGCTGGGCGGGAGCACTTTCGGGTGCTTTGAAGTCCTGCACTGGGGGCACACTTGGTGTCCCTGTGCATACCCCAGTTCAAACCGGATCAGGGCTTGCAGCCCCTGCTTTGGCGCGAACTGGACAAAGGGAAAGGGTGTAGCCACCCCTCTGCCCTGACCCACCCATAGGTGGGGCCACAGAGTAGTCCAACCCCTAAACTTAGTATAAGTATAGGAACCCAGTCCTTAGGACTTTAGATTATCCCTGGACAAAACTCTGAAACAGAATCCTGGACCTTCGACGCTCTACTCACGATTAGAGGACAGAAGAATCTCCCTTGGGGTCAAGGAGTGACTCCCCTGCTTGGCAGGCACCAAAGAAGCATCTGTCCGGTTCGCATTTCTGAAGCTCCCGTCGGACGCCGAAGTCATCGCATCACCAGAGGTGGATTCTCAGACTTCCCCGAGGCTATCCTGAGTCCCCAGCAAAGCTGAGGCCCGTAGCTATCGTGGGTGACGTGAGACCGTGACCCCTGGACACCGAGCACATTTGCAAGTGCATCCTCTTCTGGGTGTCCCATGAAGTCGTGCTTTGGGCTCCGAGTAGCTCTAGCCTCCAGCACCAACTGCACCGAAGATCACTGGCCTGCACTCCACGAGTGTCCTGTGAGCCAGATCCACGTGCGACGTCTCGAGGCTCCTTCGCGGTCGCTAGCCCATTGGCTAGTAGCCCTTAACGAAGGCCAATCTTTTTCTTACTTAGTATCCTGGTTGCTCCAGGCCTGCCCTCACTTACCGTTGCTGGGTGAGTTCCCTAGACCTTGCTGGTCTGCACCATCGACGATCTTCCTCTGCATTAAGACTTGCCGTTGCCAAGGCTTGTTGGGTCCAATCCGGTCGCCGACACCTCAGCTCTCGACAGACATCGTGTACCAGCCCGAATCCTGCTCCTGGTTGCCGACAACGCCTCCTGGACCTCGTGGCTGAAGAGTCAAGACGACTGTCAATGCACCTGAAGCACTCGACATCGGTGGGCATCTGTCCATCGCCTTCCTGGTCACTGGCTAGTGACCCAGACTCTGTCCCCTCTGATTTCAGGTTCTTCAGAACTCTGATCCACTCTTGGATCCACCCGGACACTTTCCACTTGGTCGCCAGCAGCACTTTGCAGCAGATCGCCATTCAAATCGACGACGAAACCCGACCCCGAAAGGCACCTATGCACCCGGCTTCCCTGGGTGAGGTAACACGAGTACTCCAGTGCTCCCGTGGGTAGAGACTCTTCAAAGTACTAGATCTCAAAGGGTTTGCTCCAAGTCCTCCTTTAAGTGTCCCTTTTCTTTAATTTCCCGATCACGACTTTCTCCATAGAAGTCAACGGCATATCGCGGGTGTGTATTTACACTGCACGTGTCCCCCGTGGGTCCCCTGTGTCACTACCTTGGGTGGTTCCTTGTGGTCCAAGCACTTCTAGAGGCTCTAGGCCTAGTGTCTAGTTCAGTCGTGGTTCTTATACCACTTTATTGGTATATGGTTTGGTACGCCCCTAGGGCCCAAACGTGTATTTGTGCTATTACTGTGTTTAAATAACTTCTAACTTATGTACTTCGAACTCTAGCCTCATAAAGAGACTAGAGGGGTGTGTTTAGCAATAAATACATATATTTTGAATATATACCTGGTGTGGTGCTCTTTCATTTGATCACTCAAGAGATTATAGACTGGTAAAACAAGCTGCTTTACATTCCTTCAAGACTTAGCCTGAAGGCTGCTCTCCATAGCTACCACTAGGTTAGCTTTCAATAAGGTTGTCTTTAACCTATCTCCAATAAGGGGTTGTTTGGACTGGTGCAAGGTGCCCACTATAATTAGTGGACAGCATATACCAGGCCAACTTCTCACATCCAACATCGAACACAATGTGGTACAAACAGCAACATTTGCACAACCGAACACAGGACACAAGTGCACCCGCTTGTGGCTGGTAAATGGCCATACGCATCTGGCAAAGCACGAAACAGGGACATGATAATGCACAAGTACAAACCCACAGCCCTGATGGGGTAGCAATGCATGTATGGCAGGGACCCAGATAGGCCATGACACACACATTGGCATACAAATCAACATTCATCACAGTTGGAGACAAGTGAAGGTGCAGATACTTTATCAACAATTGCGTGTCAGTACGGCCAAGAGAAGTGCCACGACATGCAGACCAATGCAGCAGCATGTCTGAATGAGGAACGTTGGGAAGCGTCCATGTCCACCCTAGGGGGTCCATCACCCACACAAGTCAGTGCCAACCCGTGTTGGTTATCCGCGCATGGGTCCGGAGTCCAGGCCAATGCAGCCATGTCCACTGTCGTCTTGGGACATGTGACCAGATCCCCAACATGCAACCAGGCGTCGGGACACGTGCAATGGGTCACATTCAGTTGTGGCTGCAGGTACGTTGTCACTCGTCCATGAATGCGAGTGCAGCAGCGTAGGCCAACATTTCCAATGAGAGCTCATTGTCGACTAGATCTAACATGTCGGTGACGTAACCCATCAGCTGTCCCGGACAGATGTGCTGACTCCAACCCCTGGCCCCAATTGGTACTAAAGCCCAATAGGGGAGCGGCTCAATGTAGTCACTGCACACGACGACTCGTGCAATCTCCCAGGTCCAGTTGCCAGCATGCATGCCAATCATCCAGGCATGCCATAAACGGGCATCACGGTGACATTCCTGGTCATGGGCCAACAGGGGGCGCACACACACGTCGAAATCCAGGTCAGCTACCGTTAGGTTGGAGAGGCAGACATCCATGGTCCACTCGAATATGCACGAGCGACAATGCAACACAGGCTGAACGCAGGTGACGTTGGCAAGGCGGAAGCTTAGCCGGTAACTGATCCGCAGCACTGCCAATGGCAGTGCCCCCAGTACATGCAGCAGACGTGCACGGTACCAGTCCACGTGACTGGAGTCGTGCATGTGTCCGGGATGTCCTGCCATTGCGTCAGTAGCTCTGCTTGAAGCAGCACTGTGCTGACCCGCGCCAGTCCTGTGGATGAAATGCCACAGCTCGGATCAATGAGCAGTGTCTGTGTGCAACGGGTGCAGGCCTGGGGTGGGGTGGGAATACGTCTGAAGGCCATTTCACACATGCTAACTACGACCAAGGACTTCTGCGTGTGGGATGTGTACACGTTGGTCTCACGTCGGGCAGTGCGTAGTGTGGGAGTCGCCAGCAAATGCTATTGTATCTGTCAGGGGGTGCTGGGCACATGCAAGTCCCAGCTCAGAGCTGCAGATGTGCTTCTGCCTGATAGTTCAGACAAAGGACCTTTCATCCCTACATTAACCCTACCATCTGCTTGCATACAGGAGATGTACAGAGGCCTGTCGTGGGTGGGGTGGGATGTCTGCGACCCAGGGAATCATGGATGATAGGCCGAGCACGTGGCACATGAGCAGCCACACTGGGTGTCACGTTGCCTCAAAGCTGCTCCTCCCTCCCACGAGCCCCCAAACTTCTGTGCGCTGCGCGGTTGTACCACGTGCACTCCTACGGCACCCCATTGTCATGCCTGTCTGCGCATGTCCAGCAGCATGCCAACAACACCGTGAAGCTGGCCGTTGAGGCTGTGCGGCAACGTGAGTGTAGGCCAATGGCCTGGACAGGGCGGACACAGGTGTACAGTCCATGGCTGGCTGTGATCATGCTGCGAATGAGGCTAGGCATCTGACTTATGCAGCCGCAGGACTGATACACATAACACTTGGCATTTATGAGCCAAGACCCTGAGCGGTCTAGCGCTCCTACATTTCCCCGTACGTGCGGGCCCGCCCTCCGGGTGCATGCTACATTGCAACATCGACTACTGTGGTCCCGGTGGTGACAACACTCCGACACAGACACACGCTTACCGCACTTCCTGCTCAAGGCCAGACCAGAGCCACGCCCTGATATACCCGCCGAATCAGCACACCCCTGCGCTGACCTGACGTACGCCGGACCAGCACATGCCGCTTGTGCATGCAGGGGGGGGCGGGCGAAGATACATGTCCAAGGTCTCAGCCACTGCTGAGGTGACATGGTATCGTCCGCTGAAGACAGCACACTGTGATGTTGCAGGGCTCGGGCCCATCATGCTGACATAATGACCACACGGACACACTTGCTTAGATGGTGTGAATGGCTACGGGCACGTGCGCCTGGCCACTTTTATTAGCAGGCTCACATGTCGAGTGACACCTGTGTTGGATGTGTGTGGGGTGTGTGTACACCAGCCGTCATGGAGTGCCTGGTGCAGTCAAAAAACGACAACAGTGTACATCGTTAAGGACACAACCATTCAACCATAAAGGCCCCATGACTTGAGCTGCACAGAGTTAGTGGCCCCGGATGCACAGCGTCCTGCACGGGCCTACCACCATGGGCCGCTGACTTGCGGTGCACTGGGGCAGGGTCACGAGAGCAGAGCAGGTTCTCGAAGATGACAAAGGGGGTTGTCGCTGAGTGTCTCGGTGGACAGTGGAAGGTGTACCCCCAGCGCATAATGCAGAGTGCAGAACCACGCAGAAACAGTCACTATGGTGGAGATGAATGGAACAGACACATGTCGAACACCCAGTCCAGCACAGCCAGATGATGATGCAGACAACCCCCAGGCCATGGACTCAGACGCCACCAAAGTCCAACCAGAAAGTGCCCATGACTCATTGCGCACAGAGTTAGTGGCACCAGTGCTGATAGGGGATGCCGCCTGCGATGAGGCGTGTCCAATGGTGTGGACTCCTCCATATCTTACCCAAGACACAGTTCCACATGTGTGACCTACTGGACCGCAGTGTAGGCCTGAGGCAGCGGTAAGCAGGGGCCATTCACCGAGTGTCGCCGGCTTACGTTGGATGGTCCCACCGACCTGCGTAGTTTAGGTTCAGTGGCACCACGGGACACGGACTTGCGGTGAACAGGGTTGGTGGCACCAGGTCAGTTGTTGCTAGTGTCCGGTCACCTTCGTGACGAGGATCCGGCTTTCATCCGGACTGAGCCACATCTTCCTCTTGCTCCTCTCCGTGCGTTCACTGGTATGGACTCTGCCATTCATGAATCACGACTAAGTGCTGGATGTCGGACCTACTGGACTGCAGTGTAGGCCGGGGGCAGCGGTCAGCACGGGCCCACAGACACGTGTCGTGTGCTTGTGATGCAGACTTTGGCTTCACTGATCGGAGGGAGTATAGTGAGGTAGATGCTGCCATGGACTTGGGGTCACTGCCATTCAAGACTCAGGACACAGTTCCACATGTGGGACCTACTGGGCCGCAGTGTAGGCCTGAGCCCTCATCCAAGTGTCGCCGGCTTGCGTTGAACAGGGTTAGTGGCACCACGTGTCGCCGGCTTGCGTTGAACAGGGTTAGTGGCACCACGTGTCGCCGGCTTGCGTTGAACAGGGTTAGTGGCACCACGTGTCGCAGGCTTTCGATGCAGACTTTGGCCTCACTGATCGGAGGGAGTTCAGTGATGTGGACGCTGCCACAGACTTGGGGTCACTGCCATTCAAGACTCACGACTCAGTACAACATGTGCCAACAACTGGGCCGAAGAGTACGCCAGTGGAGTATGTCAATGAGAAAGGAGTACTGTGGGCCAGCATCGTGGAGGCCAGCGATGGTCTGCGGAGGCTGCAAAGGTCACAGGACTGGGGCTTGGAGCTTGCACCAGCATGTGGTGGGCCCTATTTGACACACACCGGTGTCGGCAGGTGAGCGGAGCCTCCTTGGTGCGCTGGGGCAGGCATGACGGGTCTGGGGACCAGCGGCCTGGGGTGCACCAGGTGCACAGGGCCGCGCACGGCACCGGCCTCGTGGCGGGCTGAGAGGCGCCACCCTGGCAGACACATTGGCCATTCCGAAAGAGAACCACGCCCAGTGTGACGGGGTTTTTATTCACACCCCTACGCAGGCCTGGCGTACGCAGGGCCAACCCACTCTGCCCGCGCATACAGGGGGACGTAACGTGTGACATTTCCACGTTCTGCCCCACAACCTGTGGGGACATGGTAGTGTCCACTGGCCACTACACTCCATGCACCAGCAGTTAATGTCCACATGGCCATTTCCGTGGTTTGCACATTGGAGTCTGTCCGGCACCTCCACGCCACACCTGGCATTGGGTAGGTTCTCATTCATTAGTCACTTGCCGCTCTCGCACATGCCTGCTCCAAGCCTCTCCTCACATTCTGCTATTGTGTGGCTGTGGTGCCATGCCGTGGCTGGGTTGTGAGCATGGCAAGCCCAGGTTCCCAATGGAGTTGTGTTGTCGTGTCTGGTCGGTTGGCATGTTGTGTGGCATGTTGCATGTAGTTCTGCTGCGTGCCCATTGCCAGTGTCGTGAGTTGCCTGTCTGTGGGGTGGAGGTGTGTGGTGTGTTCATTTGGTACTTACCAACGAGCACTGCATTTCCATAGGTGCCATCCTGGGAGCGCTGGTTGATGATGGACTGTTGGGCGATGTAGGAATCATGCACTCTGCCTGGGGAGTTGGCCACGACATTGTTGAGGAGTCCCGGGTGATCCACTGTTGCCTGCACATTCATGGGATGCGTGTGCTTTCTGTTGCGGTAGTTGTGTGCAGTGTTGGCAGGGGGCACGAGGGGTACATGTGTGCAGTCGATTGCCCCCGACACGTGAGGGAATCCAGCTATGGCGTAGGAGCCTTGCTTGGTCTCCAGCTGCTCCTGCGCAGTGTGGGTGAAGTGGAGGTGCTGGGGTACCAGGCTGATGATGGCATCCAGGACAGGTGTGATGAACTTGGATTGGGCTGGCTGTGAGACTCCTCCGACTCTGGCAGTTGTGGGTTGGAAGGTACCAGAGGCCAACATGTGCAGCACAGCCGGTAGCTTTGTCTGCGGAGGGATGTTGGCTGTCCGCTGTGTTTGTACCGTCAGCAGGTGGGCGATGTGGGTCAGGATGAGGGGGATGGTTGTCCTTTTGGGCCTGTAGTGGGCAATGTCCTCCTCTGGCGTTCGGTCTGTGCGGCTGGTGCGTTTAAGGTGGGTCCGCTAACTTTGTGTTCGCTGCCTCTGTGGTGGTCCGGGGGGGGGGGCGGGACGGGTCCTGGGGTGGTGGCGGGCCTGGGGGTGGTGGCGGTGGGTGTTGTGGCCCTCATGGGTCTCGGAGCTGCATGATCATTGTCTCCATGGCATCTGTGGGTCTTCAGATGTGGCTCTTGGCTGGGTTCCCTTTCATGCTGCAGGTAGTCGTCCTGCTTAACACCAGCAAAAGGCAGGTGTTAATTCCCTGCTGCTACCGCGGCTTATCGCCTGTTTTTGGTTCGCATCGCAGATCTGGCAGTTCGTTGTGAAAGTGGTGTAGTGGTGTTTTCGTGAGTTTTTGCACGGGAACGCCTACTTTGCATCTCATTAGGGTTAGTTGGTGGTGTCACCCGTGGAGATAAATTTTGCGGCAGTTATCGCGGGAATACTGGCGATGTCTGCAGTTTGCACCCACTTGTGAATGGGGCGTTAAATCTATCTCCAATTTTGATGCGTTAAGGTGGAGATAACTCGGCGATAAGTCCTTGTGAATATGCCCCCTAGTCTTTGTTAATTCCCCCACCCAAGTTATCAAGGCCACGGTTAAGGATAATTTGGGGGTGTGGTTAATACCTGTGATTTTTCAGAGCGACTCTAAATGAGGCAATGTGTGTCTTGTAGCCCACCGGCTTAAGTGTAGAATGTATAACTGTAGAAGGTGCAAAACAGAAAATGTGAGAAAGTCAATTATTAATTGGGGCGGATGGTAGTCCACTGCAAGCAATAATCTCACTATCATGTTAGGTACAGTTAAAGGTTTTAGCAATGCAAAGCTGAGCTCAACCTCTGATAGTGATGGCATATAGCAGACAGGATTAATGCAGGAAAATATATAAAGCATTTAGAAGTACAAAACCAGTTAAAAAGTCAAAAACACAAAACAAAATTCCCACTTCAATCCGTATAAAATAGAGAACAATTTTATTATCAAAATTACACCAAAATGGAAAAAATCACGGGAACGAGTGGTATTAATTTTTACAATTTTAAATGAAAATAGAGCCAAAATGCACTAAGAACCAATGAGGGTCAACTGGTCACTAGACTAGACCACCTTCTATGCATGTTTTCAGGCCGACCACAATGGAGCAATGGTTGAATACACCAACCAGGTTCTACCCAATCAGATGTTTTATCTTGGAACTTAGAATTTGTCTGGAAGTCCAAATCCTTCACCAGGGCTAAGAAGCACGCTATGTCCCAGGAGGACTCAATGATGTAGGATAGGCATTGGATGAGGTCCCAGTGTAGCTGTTGGTTTTGGCTAGAAAAGTGGAGGGTGAGAAAATTTCAAATTTTGTACCCAGGGAACTTCTCTTGCAGGTAGTATACTTTTAGCATCTTTGTCCAGTCAAGATTTCTACATTTGGACTTTCTCTTTTTTTGAGCTCAGAAACCTCCAGCGGGGAAAGGCTGTGGGCAATACATGAAGAGGGTTTCATGAGCCACATGCCTTTCCAGTGAGGTCCCACTGAATCAGATCTGTTGCTGTTCAGAAGCTCTGAGTTGGGACACCAGTTTCTTCAGCTCAGCAGCAACTCGCCTAGGGCAGATTGTCCGTTTTTTCCCAGTCCTCTGGAGGTCTTTAAGTCCAAATGTTTTCTAATTACCAGGTTTTCGGGAATGCTAGGAGTAGTCCAGTTAGACACTGTCTCCGTCTGAGGCCTGTCGGCCTCATTTAATGCTCTGAGGGATCCTCCACCAGCACGACGCCCTCGTCCAGGTCAAGAGGGACCACGGTGGTGCCTGAGAGGTATCGTCCTGCGAGTAGCCACACTGTGTTGCAGAGAGGATGCAGCAGTGACCTCTTTATAGTTCCGTATGTGGGGGATCCAGTGAGTTCTCCTCGCTACCGTGCACAGTGCATGGGTGTCCGACCCATGGAGACCGTGCCAGGGGCACTAGCTCCTTGTTTAGGCACTATTGGAATGAGTCCTTGACAGAGGCTCCCCAAATCAGGACTTTGTCACAGCTATGGAACTGGCCTGACATTACCGTATAATGAATAATAGGATCCAATACCGTCAAATATCATTAATAGATAGCATAGCTAAAATCCTGAGATGGGTTGTTCTCAAAAAATTGGAGGATTGGGCAGACTCTGCTTTCTTTTTTTCACCTTTCCAATATGGTTCTCGTTCCAGTTTAGGGAATGTACAGCAATCCCTAAATTTAAATCTTATCTGGGGTAAGTACGTCAAGGCAAGGAGAGGTGCCCTTCACATGGCGTTTATGGACCTCTCCTGTGCCTTTGAATTAGTTGATAGGAAGAAATTGCGGATCCTAGTGGATCAGGCAGGTGTGGATTCCTCCCTGCTGGATTTGATTAAGCACATGCATTGTAACACAACCATTAAAGTGCATTATAAATTGAATGGGGATAACACAAGTCCCATTAGGGTGAACAGAGGAGCGAGGCAGGGATGCATTCTGGATTTATTCTTCAGTAACTCCCTCAATACGTTTTTAAGGGCTTGTAGTAAAGGCATCCCGAGAATCGGCTCCCATATAGTCCCAGTTCTTTTGTACGCGGATGACGCAGTTCTACTGGGGCTAACTACTAATTGTTTACAAAGCTTATTAAAGGGTTTTAATGATTTTATGAATAAGCTAAATAAGGTAAATGATCTGAAATCTTTTATAATGAACTGTGGTCCCAAAAGCACGAAGACCAAGCATTTTAAATTACGAGGGACCCCAATAGAAAAGGTATCTACTTTTAATTACCTAGGTCTCCTTTTTCATACCAATGGGTCCTGGGAAAGTCTAATTAGTCAAAGATCGCAAAAGATAGAGGTAGCTGTTGATGCAATTTTGAGGTATGCTAAAAGACTGGGACATAAACCGATTAGGGAGATGCTTCAACTATACAAAAGTAAGTGCCCATCTCTTGGCTCGTACATGGCAGGAGTGTGGGGTTATACAGTCCCAAGAAATTTGCAGATAGCAGAAAATAAGACATTTAGCATTACCAAAATCCACCAAAGTTTATTTTGACAGGTCGGGTTGCAATTTCAAAACTGCAGTAGCCGGGTTACTGTGGTAAGCCTGGAGTCATATTTGTCTTCGGAGGTCTAGGCAACGCTGCTGAGGATAGCCCAGAAAGGGCACAAACTTAGTGGTCAAGATTTCAAGGTTCAACCATGCGGTGAACATTCTTGCAACATAAAAATTGTTTGTTTAAATAGTTGGCAGGGCCACCACCTCCAAATGAACAATCCATTTCTCACAGTAAAATATTAATGTTTTAGTTGCATGTCCAGTTTATTCCATGTTGCAAAATACCACTATATCAGAAAGAAACCTAAACATTTTAATTGGTGTTATAGAAAAAAGTTACAGAAATCGAGTTTGTTAAATACTAGAAATGGTTAAAGATCTCCAGTCGCATTCAATACAATATTTTCCTGGCCTGGGTAGTGGATGAGTGTTAGACCTGGCATCCTTCCTGTGGTTTTCCCCTTTCTTTTTGCCTCTGCCTCCTGTATTTTTGCTGTGTGCTGGATTTTGTTTTTGCTGGTCTAGATGCTCTGGGCACTTTGCCACTGCTGATCAGTGCCATGGTGCAAGTGCTTCCCTTTGTAAATTGTGAATATGGATTGTTGTTTCCATGATTGGCTTGTTTGACTTACTACTAAGTCCCTAGTACACTGCACTGTGTGTGCTCAGGGCCTGTAAGTCAAATGCTGCTAGTGGGCCTGCAGCACTGATTGTGCTACCCACAGATGCAGCCTTTCGAAGGGGTCTCAGACTTGCCACTGCAGTGTCTGCGCACAGTCTATACTGCCATGTCGACCTGGCAAGTGCACCCACTTGCAAGGCCCCAACCTTCCTTTTTATTACATGTGAGTCACTCCTAAGGTAGGCCCAAGGTATCCCTGTGGGCAGGGTGCGGTGTATGTGAAGGGTAGGACATGTACTGATGTGTGTGACATGTCCTGATAGTGAAGTACAGTGTATTTCTTTTTTCACTATTGAAAGGCTATCTGTCCCAAAGCCAATAGAATAGGAGTTTATTTATAACATCTTATAAGTATAACTCCCCATTGGGACAAGATAGAAAGATGGAGTTTAGAATGCCTGAACTCAGAATATAAAAATGCATCTTTTATTAATGATGGTTTTATTATTATATATTTGAAAATACCTCTTTTACAAAGTGGGTACTTCTTTGCTTAGCCATCCTGTGTGTCTCTGCTGGTTTGTGGATTGACTGTCTGGCTTTGGAGTGACAGGGGCTGGGGATGTGCATTCACTGTAGACAGTCACTGGGGGGGGGGGTTTGAGGTGTGTCCTGCCTTTCTTGGATGAGCCAGGGCTGGGCTGAATAGGCCTGGGCTGCATTTAGAGAGGGGGGAGGACATTTCCTTGCACCTGAATGGGCCTGGTCTGCCTTACACAATGCTCTCTCCACCTCATGCCGGGAAGCTGAACCAGAGAGGACAGAACTGGTTTTGACTGAGCACAGAGCCTCTCTACCACAAGAGAACAAAGAGAAATTGAGTATAATGATTGGGGCCCAGACCCCAGAACTTTAGAATACTTCTGGACTCAAGAGGAACCTCTGCCTAGGAGAAGAGCTGGGAAAGCTGAAGTACTTCCACTTTGCTTTGTGCTGTCTGAGGTTGGCCTGCTGTGGCTGTTTCTGCCAAGGAGAGGACAAAGACTTTGCTGCGTGCTGTGCATCCTGCTTGGAGAAGATCTCCAGGGGCTTGAAGAGGAGCTTGCCTCCTGTTCTGAAGTCTCAGGGACACAAAGACTTCACCACCAGCTCCACTGAACTTCCTTGCTGCCAAGACGTGCCTGTACCTGTGTTGAGCTTCCAGAGGTTGTTCCTGCTGCTGGGAGCTGGGAAAAGAGAAGCAACTTGAAAAGTGTGATGCATCTGCACCCGTTTCCAAAGCAACACCGCTGTGTGGGAAGAATTCCTACGCATCGCCATTGTGCCGCTGAAGAAAGCGACGCAGTGCCTGCCCGCGGCTAGAGAAATTGTTGCACGCCGAGTCTCGTGCACTGATCTCCGAAGTCCAAGATCACTGCACTGACTCCGACACAGGCCCTGCTGTGCTGCTGCAAGGACTGACGCATCGCGGGACTTTGGTGGGAGAGATCAACTCAGCGCCGTTGCCTCCGTATCGAGAACCAACGCATCCCTGAATTCCCTTGCACCGGGCGGCAAGTCTTCAACAACACCGGGGCCTCAGTGAGAAACTGATGCATCACATCCCCACACAGTAAGAAACCAATGCATCATGTCCCCGCACAGTAAGAAACCTACACATCACCTTCTCTCCAGTAAGGAACCGATGCATCACCTGCCCTGCATGGCAGTAAGGAACCAATACATCACCTCCCCTGGAGCAAGGAACGGACGCATTACCTTCTCTGCAGCTGTTTTTGTTCCGGATTTTGATGCATCCACAGTACTTTGGGTAGAAAGTGTCGCAACTATAGTTCGCTATGGACAGAACTGTTTTTTACCTTTTAAAAGTCATACCTTGATAACTGTATTGTGGATTTTTGTTGTTTTGGTCTTGTTTGGTTTAAATAAAAGTAACTTACTTTTCTAAACTGGTCTGGTGTCCATTTGTAGTGTTTTCGCTGTATTACTGTATGTGTGCACAAATGCTTTACACACATCCTCTGTGATAAGCCTGCCTGCTTGTGCCAAGCTATCAAGGGGTGAGCAGGGGCTATTTTAGAAGTGTATGCCCCTTACCCTGACTAGGAAGAAGGGTCCCTACTTGGACAAAGGTGCAAACATTGCCAACTAGAGACCCCCATTTCTAACAATTAGCAACATAATACTTAAGTTTGTAAAACTCAGCTTAGAGAATTGTTATTCAAATCTGAGGTGGTAACTATGCTTGGGTGAAATGTAAATTGTGCCAGCAAAATTCATGTAATTTCCAGAATTTTGTGATATGCTAATTATGTGAAATTCTTTAAATGATGTCATTTTGCCATGTCACATAATTACGCAGCGATTTATGGTAAAATCATATTGTGGAAGGGCATGAACAACATGAACAACCTGTAGGCGAGCTGCTGATGTTCGCAGAACTTGTGGTTTTTGCACTATTTTTCAGTGCGAAATTCATCCTCACTCCAATATTTGATGTGAAGACTTATTGTGCACTAAACTATAGTGCTAAATGTATGATTTGCATTTAACTTACTTACACATAATTTCGCCAACAGTTTGCATACTTACACAAAAGCAAATTTCATGAATTTTGCACACCCCAAGTTTTAACGAGGGATATTTGCACACTGGGAATAAAAGTGGGACTTGAATGCTACTATCCGTAAGTGCTCTGAGACCCTCAGTATATAACTGGATGCTATTCTGTGACCATTGTTGATTGATTTCAGCCAGTAGTAAACAGGTCAAAATTAAGGGATACACAGAAATGAAAATAACAAATTTGAAGCTAATGTAGTTATAGAGCTCATTACAAACAATTAAACAATCTTCATTATGATTGATGGATTTTCTCCTTGTTGGACTGAATTTTGGTTTCCACACAGGCAATGCTGCAAGGTGTTGATTTTTTTATTTTATTATTCATACCTGTCATGGCTGCAGGCATTTTAAGACTTGACTAAGTTATTAAAATATAAAAAACAGTTTTCTTTTTATTTGACCTCTTAGCTGCTCTATTGTCGCGCATATACATCATCAGAGGGTGTCCACAGAATGCCCCTATGACGTATACCTATGTCATGAGGCATACATGGACCCCTGCAGCAGCTCTTTCTTTCATTGCCCCTCCCCCTTCGATGTGGTCAAACTCCTTCTTGGCCTGGGACTAGTGGATGAAGAAGTTTGCTGGTTCTGGATCCTGTTTGGACACTAATTATCTACATAATAAAATAGCCCCATGCTCTTTTGAGGACCCCACTCACATTAAAACGCATGTGGCATGACTAGTGGAGGCACACACACACACACATACACATATAGGTAGGCCTGGGGGGGAGTCTGTATGCCCTCCCAGGTCTATTCAATGATCAAGCCTATGGGTGGGGCTACAGAAGGGGCTAAGGGAAGGTATTACCACAATAAGCTCTTCCCTAGGCATGCTGACCGGCTCGAGTAACTTTTTATTTTGGTGGGAGATAGGTGGTGTGAGAAAGTAAGGGAGAAGAATCCGAGTTCCTCCTACCCAATCTCCTACCTCCCTTACAGCCCCATACAAATGATGAGGTGAAAATTGTAGGGGGATATACTAGTATTGTTCCTAGTGTTTCCCCTTCCTATTACCCCTTCCTTAATCATTTTCAGATAGTGCCTAGAATTTTCAGTACTTTTCTGTTTAAGAGAAGCATTGAAAGGTAAAGGAGATGTGTGTATACAACCAAGCATGAAGTCAGATGCATCTTTAGACTTAGAAACAATCCAGACAGTGCCTGGCTCCTTGTTGTAAGACCGAAGCAAATGTCTTTGCCCCAGTGAGTAGCCTAGACTTAATTTGGAATTTTTCTTAGCCTCAGAAAAATTCAAACAGCACCTGGCTCCTTGGTGGGGCGCAGACATGCCCGCTCACACAAACACATCTGCACGACAGTGTCAGCAAGGATCCAGAAAGCAATGATTTTGCCTCAGAAATATTTCAAACAGTGTCTGTCTCCCTTATGATGGTTACATTTTTCTTCAATCCTATTTGTGGGGCTACTGCAGACTTCCTGATTTTTTATAAGTTCTACTAAAAGGTAGCAGTCATATTTCATCTTTGTGTCTTAAAGTCAAACTCAACAGAACTACATACATTCTATACATGGTGTGGTGTGTCTTGGGTGCAGCTATGTGCAATTAGGAAGGGGCCTTTGCACGCTCCCTCTACTTGCAGGGTAAGGTTTCTATTTTAAGTGTATGTTTGCTAGATGTACTTCATACATTTGCTTTAGATTAGGAAGGTAGTGGCTCAGACACAAAGCAGGTGTTCTTAGTACCTCATCTGGTTGGGACAGATCTGTTATTGATTGTCCTTAGAGCATAGTGCTTGAATCGAATTGGGCCCAAACTTTTTTAAACAGATATAAAGGAAAATTGCCTTTATGAGTTGCGGTGAGGCACACTTCAATTACTTGTCACTTTGTGTGGAGAAACGTTGAGATCATTGTCCAGTCAGCCCCGCTTGCCCCGAGATCCCAGCTATCAGAACCAGTGAGTAGGCCATGAAGACCGAGCGGCGATTGCGGCAGTAGTGTTGGCAGTGATCCTTAAAGTGGAGCAGGTTAGATCCGATCCTGAACTTCTAAGCTGATGCCCTGTAAAACCGCACTACTGAAAATGTCTGTGACCTGCCAGGATGCTTGTTAGGTGAACCTCCGTTGACCATAGGCTGCATGGCATAGTGGCAGAGTGGAGGCGCACCAGCAGTAGGTCCACTTGGATTTTTGGATCCAATGCCCACAGGCTGGATTGCAGTTGGAGAAGGCCGCAAGATCACGATCCAGCAATATTTTTGTCAATAACTTGACACATGAAATCTATTGAAATTACAGTAGGAAATCCACTAATGTTAAATTTCAGATTTTCGCATGCTTGTGTGAATCAGTATCTAAAAAAATTAGTTTAGTAATATACGTACTGATGTATTCATAAATTACTTTTATTATTGAGTAAGAACCATGTGGTATTTCATTATTGCTGATTCACACTTCTGTAGTTATCCCAGAATGTAACATCTATGTCATGCCATACTAGAATGTTAAACATGTCATTAGTTTCTTGGGATTAAAAGATTCTGAACGAAGTCAGTTACTCATGACTCCTGCTTGTTGCTGGATGAGATCTTCTATCTTGGAATAAACATCTCAACTCAGACATCCTGTATCCTAAATTTATTACCCTGGATGCCTCACTGGCGTAGTCGGCAGGATAACAGAGAAGATCTCAACACGAAGATTTGGTGAGAGATTCTTTCCTATTGAATGTTCACCTAACTGGCAAGCTGCTTAAAGCTAAACTCCACTATTACTCATCCTATCATCTTCCTGCTGATGAAGCCCACGTTTGAGCGACCTCTTGTCCAACACATTTAATCTTACATGCTTGGAATTTGGACTCTCTTCTATTGAAGGCATACCTGAGACTCTGCGGGATCTTAAACTGCTGGCAAACCCTCACTGACTCAACTCTAAAACCCCTTTCTGATTGAAAGCCTTTCTCCAGTCAGTTAATCGTCGGTGCCACCAGGACCTTGTAATCCTTGTGTGGAGTCAAGCAGTTTCTTTTCAGACTGCTTAAAAGGGCTTGAAATGTTCCAACTCTAAAACCCCTTTTCTAATTGAAGGCCTTCCCAACAGTAAGCTAATCGTCGGTGCCACCGGGACCTTGTAATCCTGGTGTGGAGTCAAGCGGTTTCTTTTCAGAGTGCTTAAAAGTGCTTGAAATTTTTTGAATTGCTTGAATTCCCCTAATGCGGTCTGTGGAGTAAAAAATTGCTTGTGTTGGTTATTTTGCTTATAACATAAGCTCATTGTGGCTCGGGAAATTGAGAAATTAAGAAATCCCTCGCCGCTCGAGCTGCAACGGGAATTATTTGAATAAAAACTTTCTTACCGTACTGACGTGTAAGCGATCTCCATTGTTCAAGTTTCCCTCATCGTCACCGCGCAGCTTCTTCTATGGAATGATCGCATTTGCTCAGTTGCTAAGATACATACTTGAGCTCTGAAGATCGTCATCACGCAAGCTGTGTGTGCGTGGCGGCCATATTGGTTTGGGCCTCCACATCGAGAGAGTTAAGCACACTGAGGAGGAACAGAACGCATTAACGGCGTACTTTGGGAAATCAGTGACACGCACACTTTGGTTTCAACTGCGTGCACTTATACGAATTCAGTGGCACGCACACTTTATATAGAGAAGTGGATTTGATAAATCAAATCCACTTCGCATTAACGGCGTGCTTTGGCAAATCAGTGACACGCACACTTTGGTTTCAACTGCGTGCACTTATACGAATTCAGTGGCACGCACACTTTATATAGAGAAGTGGATTTGATAAACCAAATCCACTTCGCATTAACGGCGTGCTTTGGCAAATCAGTGACACGCACACTTTGGCTTCAACTGCGTGCACTTATACGAATTCAGTGGGTTTGATAAATCAGTGACACGCACACTTTGTTGAAACGGCGTGCATTGATATAAATTAAGTGACACCCACACTTTGTCTTTAACTGCGTGCATTGACATAAATTCAGTGACACGTGCACTTTATATTGAGAAGTAGAAGATATAGGCGGCGTGCATTGGTAAATCAGTGACACGCACACTTTGGAGAGCACACATTTGATATTTCAGATAATTTGCATATTAAAAAAAAATAAAAAATCTTTATTAACATGCAAAATGTTACTGCAGCTCCTTTCTTTTTATGTAGTCATGGAACTCCACCCATCCAATGGAAAAAGTGGAAAGTAGTCTTCGAAAGGTATGCCAGGGTCTGTGGACCTTCCTTAAGTGCTGAAAGAAGGTCATCTTTGCTTCTTCATTGCTTAGGATCTGAAGGGCAAGATGTTTTTGACCATTTGCCTGATCTAACTGCAGATGAAGCCAGAGACTTAAATGACTACGAAATTTGTATTAAAAAGCTAGATAAGCACTACCTTCCAAAAATAAGTACGATACTGGAAAGGTATCAATTTGCAAAGCGTATGCAAGGCACTGATGAGTCAATTGAAGGTTATGTGACTCACTTAAGAAAGCTTGCTTCGTCATGTAAATTTGATGTGCTGACTGATGAGCGCATCCGAGATCAATTTATGTTTGGGTGTGGTATAGAGAAAGTCAGAGAAGAATTGTGGCTCAGAGATGAGCCTACCCTTGAAGAAGTTTTAACAGTAGCTAAGCGGATTGAGCATTCTCT
This sequence comes from Calotriton arnoldi, assembly GCA_963921515.1. NCBI lineage: Eukaryota > Metazoa > Chordata > Amphibia > Caudata > Salamandridae > Calotriton > Calotriton arnoldi. The sequence goes on along the minus strand of CAWUFW010000756.1, from coordinate 2,224,947 downwards.
TAAATGTGTAGCTGTTTTAAAAAAAGATTGTGAAAAAGAGGCAAAAGTCCAAGTAGTTAAAGACACAAGAATAGTGAAGTCCTTTAAGGATAGGAAAGAAGATGTCAAAGCATGGACAGAAAGAAAATGTTATAGGTGTGGTAAAGCAGGTCATCTGGCTAATGATAAAAGATGCAGTGCATTTAACCAAATTTGTTCCAAATGTAAATTAAAGGGGCACCTTACTGCGTTATGTAAAACTAAACCCAACCCCAAAGTCAAAGAGGTTGAAATTTACGAAGGTGCAATGGGTGGATCTAGCTCTGAAGATTTTGAATGTGGACAGATAATAGTTCAAGTTGAAAGCAAATACTGTAATAAATCTTGTCCTTTTGATGATATTTTAGTTGAAGGGGAGAGGACGAGAGTATTATTCGACTCTGGTGCTAAAATCACCATTATTTCTAGTGAATTTTATAACAAGATGTTAAAGGAAAAGATCACATTAATGAAAGCCGACATAATTCCTTTAGCATATGGGGGGGAGCCCATTAAATTACAAGGATATTTTGTGGGACTGATAGAATATAAGGAAAGGTTGGTATCTGGGAAAATCTATGTGTCAAAGAAAGGAGACAGTATAATTAGCTGGATACACCAAGGTGATCTGGGAGTTTTTTTAGATCCTAATGCTGATCCACCTATACAACTTAGGGATATTGTTCGCTCTGTAGCTGAGAACAGTAATGATGAATTTGTGCATAATTTGAGGGCTGAATTTTCAGATGTCTTTAGAGAAAATTTAGGGTGCTTAAAAGGTTACAAGCACAAGATCCAATTAAAAAGGATGCCATTCCTGTGTGTTGTAAAGTTAGGAATGTGCCTATTTCTGTTAGAGAAGATATGAAATTGGAGATTAAAAAATTAAGAGATTGGGGAATCATAGAAGAGGTAGAGGGGTCAGAATGGTTGGCTCCGGTTGTCACTGCACGGAAACCTAATGGGGATTTACGCCTCTGCATTGATTTGAGACAACTTAACAAATGCGTTGTTGTGGATCGATATCCATTACCGAATATAACTGAATTATTAGTGCTTCTTGATGGTGCAAAGGTGTTCAGCACCATTGATTTAACATCTGCCTATCATCAGATAGAGTTAGAAGAATCATGCAGAGACTATACATCTTTCATTACACCTTTCGGTACATTCAGGTTTAAGAGAATGCCATTTGGGTTGGTATCTGCTTCATCTGTGTTTCAACGCGTAATGGAAAAGGTACTTAAGGATCTTCCTGGCGTATGTATATACCAAGATGATATTTTAGTTTATGCAAAGCTGGAATCTGAACATGATTTAAGGCTCAAATCTGTGTTGAAGAGTTTGTGCAAGCACAATCTTACTGTCAAAGATGAAAAGTGCAAATTTAAATCCAAAGCAATTAATTATTTGGGACATAACATAACTGGGGAAGGAGTTAAACCCAAAGCTGACTTGATCAACACCATCACAAATATGTGTTCTCCTTCAAGTAAAACGGAATTAATGACATTTTTAGGGATGATCGAGTATTATGCAAAATTTGTGATGGGTTTTGCTGATGCTACTGTCAATATGAGGCACTTGTTGTGTAAGGGGGTGGATTTTGTATGGTCAGATCTCTGTGAGAAAGAATTTGTTGCTATCAAACAGAAACTTGATCAGGCACCTTCTCTTAGAAGTTTCAATCCCAGGAGCAAATCTATTCTCATTACCGATGCTAGTGAGAAGGGCTTAGGTGCTGTATTACAGCAATGTGGTCCAGGGGGAATGCAAACCATAATGTTCTTGTCAAGAAGTTTGAGGGATCCTGAAACTCGTTACTCGGTTGTAGAGAGAGAGTCTCTGGCAGTGTTTTGGGCAATAAAAAAACTCAAGAAATTCCTTTGGGGTTTAGACTTTGAAGTACACACTGATCACAAACCTTTGGTAGAAATTTTTAGTAAAAAGGGTTTGGACTTAATTTCTAGTAGGATAACAAAATGGATCATTGGTCTACAAGAATATAATTTTACACTTAAGTACATTCCTGGAATTGATAACGGAGTGGCTGACGTGTTGTCAAGGTTGGTTAACATTGATCTTACTCATGATGTTGCATCGGATGAGGAGGATGAATTGGTGTGTGTGGTGGACCACGATATCATTTCAGAGAAGAGGTGGTGTGAGGAAATGGATCTTGATACAACTCTGTGTGAGGTAATGTCCCGAATAAAAAAGGGATGGTCTAGAATTAAAGATGGTTCAGAATCCACTAAACCGTTTTGGGCTGTACGTAATGAACTGTCTGTGGAAAATGGCTTGTTGTTTCGTGGTACGAAGCTTGTTCCCCCCAACAGTCTTAGAAAGGAATTGTTTGATTTAGTACTTGTAGCTCATTCCGGTTTATCTAAAAGCAAGGAGAGATTACGGATGTCATATTGGTGGCCTGGAATGGATAAAATGGTGGAACGCATTATAAGAGATTGTGTCCCATGCACTCTGAGTGATAAATCCAAGCGCACACATGTTCAACCCATGGTGTTAAGAAGGCGTCCTAGTGGACCTTGGCAAGATGTTGCCTTGGATATTGTTGGTCCAATTCATGGTAAAGGGACACAAACTTATTTGTTGGTGGTGATAGATATGTATTCTAGGTGGCCTGAGATTTTCTTCTTATCTGTTGTGGATTCAAACAATGTTATTCAGTGTTTGAAAAGCCTTTTTGTTAGAGAAGGGTTACCGGTTTCCATTTTGACAGATAATGGTGTGCAATTAATTTCAAAAGAAATGGAAGAATTTTTATTTTCTAGGGGTATAATCCATAAAACTTGTTCTCTTTATCATCCCGAGGCAAATGGCATGGTTGAGAGATTTAACAAAGTCATCAAAGAAACCATAATTTTAGCCAAGTCTATGTCTTTAGATTGGAAAAAGGAGGTCATGGCAAAAATAGAAGAGTATAGGTTATCCCCTCATGCTACGACAGGAAAAACTCCCTTCTTGTTGTTTCGTGGTAGAGTGCCTAATACATGTGTTGAACCACAGTGGGTTAACAAATATGAATTGGAGAAGGGGAAAGAGAGTGTGTGTGATAAATCATTGGTACAGAGAATGGAAGAAGATAAAGCCAGGAAGAGGAAAGAATACTTTGATGTCAAGAATGCTGTAAAGAAAACTGAAGTAAAAATAGGCGATTGGGTTATGATTAAGCGTCCTGGTATAATAGGAAGCTCTACCACCAAATTCATGAAACCTATCAAAGTCATTAAGATTTTCAATAATGCTTTACAAACTCAAGATCATCGTATCTGGAATCTGAACAGAGTGGTGGTTGTTAAGGGAATGTTGATGGTGAGAAAAATGTGGCTGTGTCACGGGAGGATCACACCTCCATGTGTCCCAAAGTTGTTCTGGACAAAGCATCAAAAAGTGCTAGAAGTTCATCTAGGGTGATTAGAAAACCTGGATATCTCGCTGACTTTGTTTAATTCATCAAGGCTAAGTGTACAGTGTTTATTCGTTAATATTGAAATGTAAGGTAGGGAGATGTGTGGTATTTCATTATTGCTGATTCACACTTCTGTAGTTATCCCAGAATGTAACATCTATGTCATGCCATACTAGAATGTTAAACATGTCATTAGGTTCTTGGGATTAGAAGATTCTGAACGAAGTCAGTTACTCATGACTCCTGCTTGTTGCTGGATGAGATCTTCTATCTTGGAATAAACATCTCAACTCAGACATCCTGTATCCTGAATTTATTACCCTGGATGCTTCAAACCATCATTAAAAATATACTTTTAAATGCAATCCATTGCTTTGACCACATTTTTGCAGAAGGTTTTCTCTCTGATATTATATTATGGAAGATTTGTAATGTACTTGTCCCGTTTGTATGGTGTTGCTTTTATTAGGCAGTATGTACTGTAGTCCCGCCGGCTTTTTCTAAAAAGACGGTTGCGTGGTTTCAGGGGACTTCAGGGAGGTAATTACTCTTTTCAAAGCCTGGAATCAGAAGCCAAAACAGCATGGGTGCTGATGGTATTATGACAAGGAACAAAACACCATCAAACGATTGCATTGTATAAACTTGGCTCACATCAACTTGAAGTTTTATGCAAAGCAACTCTTTGATAGTCTTTCTTCGTGCTTTAATCACATCAGGATCCGTGCTGTTCGGCCCATGGTCCGAAGCTTAGGACGCAGTCGCGCTTTTCACAAAATGCCCCGAAACCAACTACAGGCCCTGTACCTTTTTTTTTTTAGAATTAAAGTGAACCATCTCAAGGGATGCGGGGCGCTCCTTTGTAGAGTTACATCACTGACAGGTACAGCTACATCAAACACGATCCCAAATATGTGGCCTGGCCCGCAAAAGCTTATCTTCAAATCCGGTTGTAGTGTCTGATTTCAGTATAGAGTAGGAGGTGCAGATGTCAAATATGGAAGAGCAGTGAAAGGAGGAACAGCTACTTCAGGCTGCCGGTGCCATTTACAGTACTGACGCAAGTTCACACCGGCACTGAGAAAACCACATCACCTGTCATTTCAGTAAGAGAGGTTTTTTTTTCTTTTTATTTTCTCACCATTTACATTGCCCGTACCAGTGGCAATGGGCCTTGATTCAATTAAAAATGCTTCTGGTTTGGTGGTTGTTGGACTTGGCCCTTTTTGGCAGGTTCACCCCTGAACTTTTTGCCTGGTCTGTGACCTAGTGTTGGTGGTTTTAGGCCTCTGGGCACTTTCGCACTGTGGTCCAGTGGAAAGTGCGTGCGCGCTCTGTGCGCATTTAGTGAGATGGGCCTGCCCTCCAATAGGAATGCATGGGGGATATGTGTGTCCATGGTAATTCCTGGTGTGAGAGGAGTGCAGGGGCGAGTTTAGTATGTGCGAACTCGTGAGAATAAATGTTGCGCAATGGTGTGCGCAGATTTATTATAACTTGTGTAGAAATGCCACTTCTAGAAGTTGGCATTTATGTGTGCTCTGTGTCTGCCTGCCTGATGTGAATTGCATGTCTGGCTTGTGAGTGACAGGGGCAGGGTGAGTCAGCGCAGTGGTGAATAGGGAGATCTGCATCTAGATGGGAGGGAGGAGTTGCACCTGGGACCTGAATAGGGCTGTGCCTTCCCTCCACAATGCTGGCTCCACCCCTGTGGTGCGTCTGATGTCCCTAGCCTGTCCTGTGAAAGGAGAGAGGAGCTGAGCAAAACAAAGTGCTCCAAAGCTCCCCCAAACCAGTTGCATCTGGTTTTCCTAAACCCTACACCTTTAGACAAAGGAAAAGGGTGTATAAAAGAAGGGGCTGTGACCCCATAAAAATGTTCAGTGTTCCTGTTCAGTGCGTGGTTGCTGTTCCTGCTGGGGCGTGCTGCTGCTGGGGCCCAGGGGGGGCTGCCATGAGGGCTTGCCTCCCTGGGACCTGCATTGCCCCTGTATTCCTGAAAGGACTTTTAGGACCCCTTTTGCCTTGCTTGTGATCCTCCAGGACCTTGGAGGAGCTTGTGCTGCATCTAGCGCCTTGGGAGCGCTGTGTGCTGATGACCTTTGATGCCCTGTGATTGCATCTAGCGCCTGGGGAGCGCTACATTGGATTTGTTTATCCCAGGAGGAGCGCGTGGGCTCCGCAGTGCTCAGCTGCCGTCTTTGATGCTAGAGGGAATCCCCAGCGTAGGGATTCCCCCGCCTTGTGCCTTCAGCGGGAGCCCACCCCGTGTTTCGGCCACTCTTTGACTTTAATTGATGAGCGGGTGCCCACCCCGCTTTATGCTGGGAGGATAGCGGGTGCCCACCCCGCGTTTGCCTCAAAGAAACGAATTCACCGCCGCGGCCCGATCGGCCTCGCAGGAAGTCAGGCAGCGTGATGCCTGGACGTGGGGCGGGCCTTCCGTTTCTCGAGGAAGCCCCGCGCCCACGAGAGTGCCGGTCCGGAGCCTCGCTGGCTCTGCCTGGAAGTCCCGGGTCCCAGGAGGGGGCCCGGGTGAAGTGGAGAGGCGGTGTCTGCTTCTGCAGGGCTCCCGTATGCCGGTGGGAGCCCTGCATGTGTCCATAAAGTCCCGGGTCCCAGGAGGGGGCCCGGGTGAAGCGCAGAAGTTGCGGCCGAGGCCGCCAATAGCAGCGCGGGGCTCCCGTGATTGAGGAGAGAGCCCCAGCGCCGAAGAGAGGAGAGCAGAATCCCCCAGGAGCCGGTGAGTGAAGGGCTCTATGTGGAGGGGGAATGCCGATCCAGGCAGAGTGACACTGCCTATGCCATTAGCGGTCCCGCCTGTTGCGGGCCGCTCCAACGATGGGGGCTAATTTAATTTAAAATAAGCCCAATAGGGCCCCGAGGGCACAGAGGTGCAAGAGCCCCTTTACTCGCCTCACAGCTGCACCGCTAGTAGCGGGCAGCTGCAACGTTGTGCCTCATTTCTCTAGAGTCTCCCGTGGGGCTCTTTTAGCACGTGTAGTGCCTGTGCTTGTTCTGTGGCTTTTTCCAGCTGCCCTGCCCTAGCGCGGGCAGCTGCAACCCCTTTGCGCATTTTGTTCAGAAGGCACATTGAGTGTCCAGGCCTCACATTGATACTTACAGCTGCCCAGCAAGTAGTGGGCAGCTGCACCGTGTAGGTTATTCTTTCTTAGGGGGACACATGTTTTAAATTTAGGAGTGAGATGCACTCCGTGGCCCCTGACTTTCACAGCTGCCCAGCAAGTAGTGGGCAGCTGCTACGTTTAGGTTTGCGCAGTGGCGCACTCCTGACTTTCGCTGCTGTGGCAGCGCGCCCTGACATTTTGGACACAGGGCATTTGAGCCCCTTTAGAGATGGCCAGTTGGCCAGGGGGGACAGTTAGGTTTATAGGGCGCCAGGCCCTAATGTGATTCATGTGCTAATGTGATTTTGGGTGCTAGGAAATGTAATTCATGTAGTATGATTTACGCACCCTGTTTTATACCTCTAAATGTAATTATGATTATGAGGTTATTTGCATACTGTGGTTATGCTGGTGAGGTTGGCGCAGAATGTAACTCGCGCCTGATGTGATACTGTGCATAATGTAGTTTATGTTACAGGCTGATGCTAAGTACAGTGGTTACCAGTGATTACTGGTTGTACGTTCATGAGGTGTTCTACATTTATTATAAGTACTACCTATACTAAGTTCGATTTGTGCTGATCCTGACAGTGGTCCAGTTGGCCCTGTCAGGTGTAAATAATTCCCGTGTAAATATGACCCCGTGCCAGGTGGCACGATGTATATTATGTGAGTACTATTCTAATGTGTTTTATGATAATACAAAGGCTATTTTTGATATAACCTTGTGTGGAGTTCCTTTTTGTGGTGTGCCTAGTATGTTGTTGCTGTGGGTGTGTTGCGCAAACGCTTTACACATTGCCTCCGGGATAAGCCTGACTGCTCGTGCCAAGCTACCAAGGGGGTGAGCAGGGGTTATTTCGGGAGTGTACCTACTTGCCCTGACTAGAGTGGTGGTCTCTGCCTGGCTTTGGCGCAAGCCTTAGCCAACCAGAGATCCCATTTCTAACATTGGTGGCAGCGGTGGGGATTAGGACTTGCGTTTGCGCAATACCACAGCGACAACTGGCTGCATTACAAAACTCTGCATTTTAGATAGTCACATGGAAAGGGATTATTGCTTCTGAGTTTGTTTTAAGTGTCATTTCTTTTTGAAATGTGTTTCTTGTGCACTATGAGTTGGGTGTCCTGCCAAGGACAGAAACCAGAGAATCTGGAGGAGAGACTGCCCTTGAGCCATTGCGCTGGTTCTTGGGTTGGCCTACAGTGGGGACTTAATTGGTATGGTCACTAGCTCGGGAGGGTAGATTATCCCCTAAGTGCAGTGTGAGTTTTCTGGATTCCCCAGTAAGGGTGGGATCCAGTGGTGGCAGCAGAAGTGTGTCCAGTGCATGAATTCCCCGTCCCGTTCCCAGAGTATGGTACCTAGTGCTCAGTAAGAGGGGTGCAGGTTGAGATTCAGGGGCAGTAGATACTGTCTCACCGGTCTGGGGGATGTGTGTGGATAAATGGTGTGTTGCACTGGACGAGTGAGTGTGAGTTCTCTGAAATAAGGAGCTTGCTGAATACTTGGGTGTGAGTTCTCTGAAATAAGGAGCTTGCTGAATACTTGGGTGTGAGTTCTCTGAAATAAGGAGCTTGCTGAATACTTGGGTGTGAGTTCTCTGAAATAAGGAACTTTCATTGGGGAGTAACCTTGAGGGATGGTGCAGGTGTCTCCCAACCCGTGTGGCGGAGATGGTTCAGAGGAACCCAACTAGGAACCATTATAGTGAGGAGGTTGCAAGGCCTCACATCATGTCCTGCGAGGAAGGTGTGAGACTGGGCCGTATTCCGAGCCTCAATCTCAAGTCTCCGGTACTGGATGGTTCTTAGAAGGAACACCAGGAAAGGAACCTAGTCTGTCCTGTTGGACTGTTCTGTATGGGGGACCTCCCCGTGGTAGGTGAGCTGGAAGTGATTCCAATAAGAGTGGCTCAGGTGTCTTCCATGGTGGAGGAGGTTCAGTGTAGCCCAGCTAGGTCCCGGTGTAGGGGCTCACATCTTGTCTCAGAGGAGAAAGAGTGAGTGGTTCTGTCCCAAAGTGCCCGAAACCCAGTCTCAGGACCTGGATTGTTTCTTGAAGGGAACATCAGGTTGGGGGCCTAGGCTGTACTTGTAGGCCATTTGAGGAGGATCTCCCAGTGTCTAGAGGACGTGGAGCGTCTGTAATCAGAGCTCCAGCAGTCCTAGTGTCTGGCAGTACCACTCCCCTTGGGAGGGTGCAGAAGTCCAGAGTGAGGGGTGAGAGGGGGAAAAGTACCCAGTGGAAGAGCCAGTGGGTCAGGGGCCAGCCAGCAGGGCTGAGTCGCCAATGAGTGACCATGGTGATGCCACTTCTGCCCTGGGGTTGCGCCGGGCAGACTGTCACACGACCCGTTAGTTATGTGTCACCCTCGTGAAGTCCTGGTTCGCCGGGCATCTGACCAAAAGGTACGTCCCTGGGTTGGGGAGCCAGTAGCCGGTGTTTCCGGATCTGGACGGCAGGGCAGCTGTAATCAGTGTCCTGGCCGGTTTTGCCTTCTAGGGGGTACCACTCCAGTTGGGAGGGTATCGGACTCTGGAAGGGGTGCAGAGGGAGGGAGTCCTCGCCTCTGACCCCGGTGCAGCCGGTGAATTTATTTCCCAGGTGGTAGACCAGTGATGGGGAGAGGTCCTGAACTGGTGGGAGAGTTGTGTTCTGGAGGGTGCTTTTCCTGGGAGAGTGCGCGACCCCAGAAATAGAGGTAGGGGGAGGAGATGCTTCGCCCGTGACCTCTGGTCAGCCTGAGGGTGCGGACCCTAGGTTGAAGGATCAGTGGTAGTTAGGAACAACACTGAGAGGGAGAGTGGAGAATGGCTATTGGATGCCAGGGGTTACTGCCCCCCACTCTGTGGATTGGCAAGGACCAGTGGTATCTGGGTGGCCTAGGGCCTGGTCCTGGCCGTGGACAACTAAGGAGTACCGGTGGGGTAGCATAGTTGGTCCTGAGTTTTTTTTCTTTTTTTCTCTCTCTCTTAGATGGATTCCAGGGGTTCCAAGTGGCGTAGAACCGGAGGGTGTCCCTGCAGTGCGGGCCCGCGTCCGTGTTCTATCGCCCCAAGCAGGGAAGCCCATCACGGTGGCGATTGGTCTGCCCTGAGTTTTGGCTGGAAGGGGGTTGTGTTGGACTTGGCCCTTTTGGCAGGTTCACCCCTGAACTTTTGCCTGGTCTGTGACCTAGTGTTGGTGGTTTTAGGCCTCTGGGCACTTTCGCACTGTGGTCCAGTGGAAAGTGCGTGCGCGCTCTGTGCGCATTTAGTGAGATGGGCCTGCCCTCCCATAGGAATGCATGGGGGATATGTGTGTCCATGGTAATTCCTGGTGTGAGAGGAGTGCAGGGGCGAGTTTAGTATGTGCGAACTCGTGAGAATAAATGCTGCGCAATGGTGTGCGCAGATTTATTATAACTTGTGTAGAAATGCCACTTCTAGAAGTTGGCATTTATGTGTGCTCTGTGTCTGCCTGCCTGATGTGAATTGCATGTCTGGCTTGTGAGTGACAGGGGCAGGGTGAGTCAGCGCAGTGGTGAATAGGGAGATCTGCATCTAGATGGGAGGGAGGAGTTGCACCTGGGACCTGAATAGGGCTGTGCCTTCCCTCCACAATGCTGGCTCCACCCCCTGTGGTGCGTCTGATGTCCCTAGCCTGTCCTGTGAAAGGAGAGAGGAGCTGAGCAAAACAAAGTGCTCCAAAGCTCCCCCAAACCAGTTGCATCTGGTTTTCCCTAAACCCTACACCTTTAGACAAAGGAAAAGGGTGTATAAAAGAAGGGGCTGTGACCCCATAAAAATGTTCAGTGTTCCTGTTCAGTGCGTGGTTGCTGTTCCTGCTGGGGCGTGCTGCTGCTGGGGCCCAGGGGGGGCTGCCATGAGGGCTTGCCTCCCTGGGACCTGCATTGCCCCTGTATTCCTGAAAGGACTTTTAGGACCCCTTTTTGCCTTGCTTGTGATCCTCCAGGACCTTGGAGGAGCTTGTGCTGCATCTAGCGCCTTGGGAGCGCTGTGTGCTGATGACCTTTGATGCCCTGTGATTGCATCTAGCGCCTGGGGAGCGCTACATTGGATTTGTTTATCCCAGGAGGAGCGCGTGGGCTCCGCAGTGCTCAGCTGCCGTCTTTGATGCTAGAGGGAATCCCCAGCGTAGGGATTCCCCGCCTTGTGCCTTCAGCGGGAGCCCACCCCGTGTTTCGGCCACTCTTTGACTTTAATTGATGAGCGGGTGCCCACCCCGCTTTATGCTGGGAGGATAGCGGGTGCCCACCCCGCGTTTGCCTCAAAGAAACGACTCACCGCCGCGGCCCGATCGGCCTCGCAGGAAGTCAGGCAGCGTGATGCCTGACGTGGGGCGGGCCTTCCGTTTCTCGAGGGAAGCCCCGCGCCCACGAAAGTGCCGTCCGGAGCCTCGCTGGCTCTGCCTGGAAGTCCTGGGTCCCAGGAGGGGGCCCGGGTGAAGTGGAGAGGCGGTGTCTGCTTCTGCAGGGCTCCCGTATGCCGGTGGGAGCCCTGCATGTGTCCATAAAGTCCCGGGTCCCAGGAGGGGGCCCGGGTGAAGTGCAGAAGTTGCGGCCGAGGCTGCCGATAGCAGCGCGGGGCTCCCGTGATTGAGGAGAGAGCCCCAGCGCCGAAGAGAGGAGAGCAGAATCCCCCCAGGAGCCGGTGAGTGAAGGGCTCTATGTGGAGGGGGGAATGCCGATCCAGGCAGAGTGACACTGCCTATGCCATTAGCGGTCCCGCCTGATGCGGGCCGCTCCAACGATGGGGGCTAATTTAATTTAAATAAGCCCAATAGGGCCCCGAGGGCACAGAGGTGCAAGAGCCCCTTTTACTCGCCTCACAGCTGCACCGCTGTAGCGGGCAGCTGCAACGTTGTGCCTCATTTCTCTAGAGTCTCCCGTGGGGCTCTTTTAGCACGTGTAGTGCCTGTGCTTGTTCTGTGGCTTTTTCCAGCTGCCCTGCCCTAGCGCGGGCAGCTGCAACCCCTTGCGCATTTTGTTCAGAAGGCACATTGAGTGTCCAGGCCTCAATTGATACTTACAGCTGCCCAGCAAGTAGTGGGCAGCTGCACCGTGTAGGTTATTCTTTCTTAGGGGGACACATGTTTTAAATTTAGGAGTGAGATGCACTCCGTGGCCCCTGACTTTCACAGCTGCCCAGCAAGTAGTGGGCAGCTGCTACGTTTAGGTTTGCGCAGTGGCGCACCCTTGACTTTCGCTGCTGTGGCAGCGCGCCCTGACATTTTGGACACAGGGCATTTGAGCCCCTTTAGAGATGGCCAGTTGGCCAGGGGGACAGTTAGGTTTATAGGGCGCCAGGCCCTAATGTGATTCATGTGCTAATGTGATTTTGGGTGCTAGGAAATGTAATTCATGTAGTATGATTTACGCACCCTGTTTTATACCTCTAATGTAATTATGATTATGAGGTTATTTGCATACTGTGGTTATGCTGGTGAGGTTGGCGCAGAATGTAACTCGCACCTGATGTGATACTGTGCATAATGTAGTTTATGTTACAGGCTGATGCTAAGTACAGTGGTTACCAGTGATTACTGGTTGTACGTTCATGAGGTGTTCTACATTTATTATAAGTACTACCTATACTAAGTTCGATTTGTGCTGATCCTGACAGTGGTCCAGTTGGCCCTGTCAGGTGTAAATAATTCCCGTGTAAATATGACCCCGTGCCAGGTGGCACGATGTATATTATGTGAGTACTATTCTAATGTGTTTTATGATAATACAAAGGCTATTTTTGATATAACCTTGTGTGGAGTTCCTTTTTGTGGTGTGCCTAGTATGTTGTTGCTGTGGGTGTGTTGCGCAAACGCTTTACACATTGCCTCCGGGATAAGCCTGACTGCTCGTGCTAAGCTACCAAGGGGTGAGCAGGGGTTATTTCGGGAGTGTACCTCACTTGCCCTGACTAGAGTGGTGGTCTCTGCCTGGCTTTGGCGCAAGCCTTAGCCAACCAGAGATCCCATTTCTAACATTGGTGGCAGCGGTGGGGATTAGGACTTGCGTTTGCGCAATACCACAGCGACAACTGGCTGCATTACAAAACTCTGCATTTTAGATAGTCACATGGAAAGGGATTATTGCTTCTGAGTTTGTTTTAAGTGTCATTTCTTTTTGAAATGTGTTTCTTGTGCACTATGAGTTGGGTGTCCTGCCAAGGACAGAAACCAGAGAATCTGGAGGAGAGACTGCCCTTGAGCCATTGCGCTGGTTCTTGGGTTGGCCTACAGTGGGGACTTAATTGGTATGGTCACTAGCTCGGGAGGGTAGATTATCCCCTAAGTGCAGTGTGAGTTTTCTGGATTCCCCAGTAAGGGTGGGATCCAGTGGTGGCAGCAGAAGTGTGTCCAGTGCATGAATTCCCCGTCCCGTTCCCAGAGTATGGTACCTAGTGCTCAGTAAGAGGGGTGCAGGTTGAGATTCAGGGGCAGTAGATACTGTCTCACCGGTCTGGGGGGATGTGTGTGGATAAATGGTGTGTTGCACTGGACGAGTGAGTGTGAGTTCTCTGAAATAAGGAGCTTGCTGAATACTTGGGTGTGAGTTCTCTGAAATAAGGAGCTTGCTGAATACTTGGGTGTGAGTTCTCTGAAATAAGGAGCTTGCTGAATACTTGGGTGTGAGTTCTCTGAAATAAGGAACTTTCATTGGGGAGTAACCTTGAGGGATGGTGCAGGTGTCTCCCAACCCGTGTGGCGGAGATGGTTCAGAGGAACCCAACTAGGAACCATTATAGTGAGGAGGTTGCAAGGCCTCATATCATGTCCTGCGAGGAAGGTGTGAGACTGGGCCGTATTCCGAGCCTCAATCTCAAGTCTCCGGTACTGGATGGTTCTTAGAAGGAACACCAGGAAAGGAACCTAGTCTGTCCTGTTGGACTGTTCTGTATGGGGGACCTCCCCGTGGTAGGTGAGCTGGAAGTGATTCCAATAAGAGTGGCTCAGGTGTCTTCCATGGTGGAGGAGGTTCAGTGTAGCCCAGCTAGGTCCCGGTGTAGGGGCTCACATCTTGTCTCAGAGGAGAAAGAGTGAGTGGTTCTGTCCCAAAGTGCCCGAAACCCAGTCTCAGGACCTGGATTGTTTCTTGAAGGGAACATCAGGTTGGGGGCCTAGGCTGTACTTGTAGGCCATTTGAGGAGGATCTCCCAGTGTCTAGAGGACGTGGAGCGTCTGTAATCAGAGCTCCAGCAGTCCTAGTGTCTGGCAGTACCACTCCCCTTGGGAGGGTGCAGAAGTCCAGAGTGAGGGGTGAGAGGGGGAAAAAGTACCCAGTGGAAGAGCCAGTGGGTCAGGGGCCAGCCAGCAGGGCTGAGTCGCCAATGAGTGACCATGGTGATGCCACTTCTGCCCTGGGGTTGCGCCGGGCAGACTGTCACACGACCCGTTAGTTATGTGTCACCCTCGTGAAGTCCTGGTTCGCCGGGCATCTGACCAAAAGGTACGTCCCTGGGTTGGGGAGCAAGTAGCCGGTGTTTCCGGATCTGGACGGCAGGGCAGCTGTAATCAGTGTCCTGGCCGGTTTTGCCTTTTAGGGGGTACCACTCCAGTTGGGAGGGTATCGGACTCTGGAAGGGGGTGCAGAGGGAGGGAGTCCTCGCCTCTGACCCCGGTGCAGCCGGTGAATTTATTTCCCAGGTGGTAGACCAGTGATGGAGAGAGGTCCTGAACTGGTGGGAGAGTTGTGTTCTGGAGGGTGCTTTTCCTGGGAGAGTGCGCGACCCCAGAAATAGAGGTAGGGGGAGGAGATGCTTCGCCCGTGACCTCTGGTCAGCCTGAGGGTGCGGACCCTAGGTTGAAGGATCAGTGGTAGTTTGGAACTACACTGAGAGGGAGAGTGGAGAATGGCTATTGGATGCCAGGGGTTACTGCCCCCCACTCTGTGGATTGGCAAGGACCAGTGGTATCTGGGTGGCCTAGGGCCTGGTCCTGGCCGTGGACAACTAAGGAGTACCGGTGGGGTAGCCTAGTTGGTCCTGAGTTTTTTTTCTTTTTTTCTCTCTCTCTTAGATGGATTCCAGGGGTTCCAAGTGGCGTAGAACCGGAGGGTGTCCCTGCAGTGCGGGCCCGCGTCCGTGTTCTATCGCCCCAAGCAGGGAAGCCCATCACGGTGGCGATTGGTCTGCCCTGCGTTTTGGCTGGAAGGGGGTTGTGTTGGACTTGGCCCTTTTTGGCAGGTTCACCCCTGAACTTTTTGCCTGGTCTGTGACCTAGTGTTGGTGGTTTTAGGCCTCTGGGCACTTTCGCACTGTGGTCCAGTGGAAAGTGCGTGCGCGCTCTGTGCGCATTTAGTGAGATGGGCCTGCCCTCCCATAGGAATGCATGGGGGATATGTGTGTCCATGGTAATTCCTGGTGTGAGAGGAGTGCAGGGGCGAGTTTAGTATGTGCGAACTCATGAGAATAAATGCTGCGCAATGGTGTGCGCAGATTTATTATAACTTGTGTAGAAATGCCACTTCTAGAAGTTGGCATTTATGTGTGCTCTGTGTCTGCCTGCCTGATGTGAATTGCATGTCTGGCTTGTGAGTGACAGGGGCAGGGTGAGTCAGCGCAGTGGTGAATAGGGAGATCTGCATCTAGATGGGAGGGAGGAGTTGCACCTGGGACCTGAATAGGGCTGTGCCTTCCCTCCACAATGCTGGCTCCACCCCCTGTGGTGCGTCTGATGTCCCTAGCCTGTCCTGTGAAAGGAGAGAGGAGCTGAGCAAAACAAAGTGCTCCAAAGCTCCCCCAAACCAGTTGCATCTGGTTTTCCCTAAACCCTACACCTTTAGACAAAGGAAAAGGGTGTATAAAAGAAGGGGCTGTGACCCCATAAAAATGTTCAGTGTTCCTGTTCAGTGCGTGGTTGCTGTTCCTGCTGGGGCGTGCTGCTGCTGGGGCCCAGGGGGCTGCCATGAGGGCTTGCCTCCCTGGGACCTGCATTGCCCCTGTATTCCTGAAAGGACTTTTAGGACCCCTTTGCCTTGCTTGTGATCCTCCAGGACCTTGGAGGAGCTTGTGCTGCATCTAGCGCCTTGGGAGCGCTGTGTGCTGATGACCTTTGATGCCCTGTGATTGCATCTAGCGCCTGGGGAGCGCTACATTGGATTTGTTTATCCCAGGAGGAGCGCGTGGGCTCCGCAGTGCTCAGCTGCCGTCTTTGATGCTAGAGGGAATCCCCAGCGTAGGGATTCCCCCGCCTTGTGCCTTCAGCGGGAGCCCACCCCGTGTTTCGGCCACTCTTTGACTTTAATTGATGAGCGGGTGCCCACCCCGCTTTATGCTGGGAGGATAGCGGGTGCCCACCCCGCGTTTGCCTCAAAGAAACGAATTCACCGCCGCGGCCCGATCGGCCTCGCAGGAAGTCAGGCAGCGTGACGTGGGGCGGGCCTTCCGTTTCCTCGAGGGAAGCCCCGCGCCCACGAAAGTGCCGTCCGGAGCCTCGCTGGCTCTGCCTGGAAGTCCCGGGTCCCAGGAGGGGGCCCGGGTGAAGTGGAGAGGCGGTGTCTGCTTCTGCAGGGCTCCCGTATGCCGGTGGGAGCCCTGCATGTGTCCATAAAGTCCCGGGTCCCAGGAGGGGCCCGGGTGAAGTGCAGAAGTTGCGGCCGAGGCTGCCGATAGCAGCGCGGGGCTCCCGTGATTGAGGAGAGAGCCCCAGCGCCGAAGAGAGGAGAGCAGAATCCCCCCAGGAGCCGGTGAGTGAAGGGCTCTATGTGGAGGGGGAATGCCGATCCAGGCAGAGTGACACTGCCTATGCCATTAGCGGTCCCGCCGCTGCGGGCCGCTCCAACGATGGGGGCTAATTTAATTTAAATAAGCCCAATAGGGCCCCGAGGGCACAGAGGTGCAAGAGCCCCTTTGCTCGCCTTCACAGCTGCACCGCTGTAGCGGGCAGCTGCAACGTTGTGCCTCATTTCTCTAGAGTCTCCCGTGGGGCTCTTTTAGCACGTGTAGTGCCTGTGCTTGTTCTGTGGCTTTTTCCAGCTGCCCTGCCCTAGCGCGGGCAGCTGCAACCCCTTTGCGCATTTTGTTCAGAAGGCACATTGAGTGTCCAGGCCTCAATTGATACTTACAGCTGCCCAGCAAGTAGTGGGCAGCTGCACCGTGTAGGTTATTCTTTCTTAGGGGGACACATGTTTTAAATTTAGGAGTGAGATGCACTCCGTGGCCCCTGACTTTCACAGCTGCCCAGCAAGTAGTGGGCAGCTGCTACGTTTAGGCTTGCGCAGTGGCGCACCCTTGACTTTCGCTGCTGTGGCAGCGCGCCCTGACATTTTGGACACAGGGCATTTGAGCCCCTTTAGAGATGGCCAGTTGGCCAGGGGGGGGACAGTTAGGTTTATAGGGCGCCAGGCCCTAATGTGATTCATGTGCTAATGTGATTTTGGGTGCTAGGAAATGTAATTCATGTAGTATGATTTACGCACCCTGTTTTATACCTCTAATGTAATTATGATTATGAGGTTATTTGCATACTGTGGTTATGCTGGTGAGGTTGGCGCAGAATGTAACTCGCACCTGATGTGATACTGTGCATAATGTAGTTTATGTTACAGGCTGATGCTAAGTACAGTGGTTACCAGTGATTACTGGTTGTACGTTCATGAGGTGTTCTACATTTATTATAAGTACTACCTATACTAAGTTCGCTTTGTGCTGATCCTGACAGTGGTCCAGTTGGCCCTGTCAGGTGTAAATAATTCCCGTGTAAATATGACCCCGTGCCAGGTGGCACGATGTATATTATGTGAGTACTATTCTAATGTGTTTTATGATAATACAAAGGCTATTTTTGATATAACCTTGTGTGGAGTTCCTTTTGTGGTGTGCCTAGTATGTTGTTGCTGTGGGTGTGTTGCGCAAACGCTTTACACATTGCCTCCGGGATAAGCCTGACTGCTCGTGCCAAGCTACCAAGGGGGTGAGCAGGGGTTATTTCGGGAGTGTACCTACTTGCCCTGACTAGAGTGGTGGTCTCTGCCTGGCTTTGGCGCAAGCCTTAGCCAACCAGAGATCCCATTTCTAACAGTGGTGAATTGCAGTTATAATTGAGGTGTGATGGGTCTCTCGTTCTTCTAGGTCCTGTTACCACCACAACTGCTGAAATATGTATAGCTAACCCTCTACCATGTACTGCCCCTGTGCCCTATCCACCACAGGGTTTTTTTTTTTGTTTTTTTTAAAATGTATTTCACATATTTTATTAAAAAAAATTTTTTTACATGAACATCTTGGCGGTTCCATTTCAGGGTTAGCAGAGTTGTTACAGGCTCATTTTATACTTTGATATGTAGGGACGTGCAAGTCCCAAATGTTTAGCTAACCCCTCCTGGCGGTAGTTAGAGAAGAAGAGGGAGAAGAGAAAGAAAAAGAGAAAGGGTGAGAAGGGGGATAGATACAAGGGAGGGAAAGGAGACAGGAGACAGGCAGCGAGAATTACATTTCTTAAATATTCCCTGTGGCTTCTGTGACATATGACGTCCTGTGGCGTGATTGGCATCCATGTAGGAAGCTTTCTGACGGAACATTATCTTCACGGGGGTTCATAAGAGTCCAGGTACGTGTCCAGCGCATTCCACATTTTCCTGGATGCTGGTTTCCATGGTGAGTTCCGGAGTGCAATGTTGTCCGCGCCTCTAAGATGTGTGATCCAGTTGAACCAGCCTTTGTAGTTGGTTTTACTAGTGTCTTTCCAGTTTGCTAGGACCATTTTCACTGCCACAGTTAGCAACAGGTCAAGTAGGTCTTTGTCGGGTGCGGTTTTTACGTCTGTGCTCATAAAAGCCATGGTAAGTGTGGAGAATTCTTTAGTTAGTGTACAGTCAAACAAACCGTTTATGAACCCAAATATTTTTTCCCAGAATGAGTTGAGTGTTGGGCAGTGGAGGATGAGGTGTGCTAGATCCCCGGTTTCTCTGTTGCAATTCCAGCATAGCTCGTCATCCCTGATGCCAAGTGAGAATAGCCGGGCCGGGGTCCAGAAGGCCTTGTGAAGCAGCCAAAATTTTGTTTGTGAGAGAATGGGGGATATCTTGTTACGTGAGGGCGAGCTCCATATTGTGGCCCACTCGTGTTCGCTATGTTTGTTGTTCGTTTGTGCGTCCCAGTATGCAACCGTCTTATCATTAAGCTTAGAGGATTTGTGGCGGAGGAGTTTGTAGAGGTTTGAAACCTGGTGTCCCAATTTATTAATGTTCGAAACAAACCGGGATATTGATGGTTGTGCAGCGGATAGTTTGGTTCTAGCGAGGGCCGTTCTGATTTGTAAGAAGTTATAGAGTTCTATCTGTCCTCTAGTTTGTATCTTGTTTTCAGGTCTGTGAAAGTAATAGGGTATGTTCCGTTATCAAGTTGGTGGGGGAAGTGAATACCTTCTCAATCCATACCTCGAAGGTAAGGCTTTTCCCTTTGTACAGAAACTTTCTGTTGACCCATAGTGATTCCATTTTCGATCCTTTTATGCTATTCTCCATTTTCTTATCTACTTTTAGTAGTGCCATTTTTTGTGTTCTTGAAAATGGATTTGGCTGTGTGGGGGTATCTATTTGCAGTTAATAGGGCCAGGGGTGTTAGGTTGTTCAGGACGGCCCTCTCTACCTGTAGCCATACCGGCGTATAGTCGGCTGGCGGTGAGATCCAGTAAGAGCCTTGTTTGGCCAGAAAGGCTATATGGAATATTCTGAAGTCTGCAAGATTTACCCCTCCTTGGTTTTTATCCAATCTTAGTTTTTTGATGCTTATACGCGCCTTCTGCCCTCGCCATAAGAATTTCGAGATCATGATGTCAGTTTTGCGGTGGAAATCATCTGTTAGGTATAACAGGAGCATGCTGATCAGGTAGTTGATCATTGGGGTGATCATCATTTTAATGGTTTCGATTCTGCCCCACCACGTTATGAATTTTGGGGATCAGGAGTCTAGGAGTTTCTTAATCTTTTCTAGTAGTAGTTGCTCATTCTGATGTAGCGTGTCGATTAAGTCATTGCCAAAATGTATACCTAGGTATTTGATATAACCTGTTTGCCAGGCTAACCCTGATCCCCCCAGGGTGTCTCTTGTGCAGTGAATGTTTAGTGGCTTGCATTCTGACTTGTCTCTGTTAAGCTTGTAACCTGAGAATCTGAAGTATTCTGCAATCGTCTCCATCAGGGCTTCGATTGATGTCTTAGGTTGTTCGGCTACTATGAGTATGTCATCTGCGTAGGCAGCTAACTTTACTTCAACGCCATTAATATCGATCCTTCTTATGTTCGTGTTCAGTTTGATATCTTGGATAAGGGGTTCTAGAGTGTTGGACTTGGCCCTTTTGCCCTGAATTTTTTCGCTTTTGTAAGAATAAAACATGGTGTGTCTGAACGGAAAATAATAAATGCTGTGCAATGTTGTACACACTGTTAGTTCCACCATTTTAGAAGTGCACTTGGGGTAAAATGTCACCTTTACAATGGACGCCATTCCTGTCTGCACATGTGCCGCCTGACTGAGGTGGGTTGGCAGTCTAGTAGTTTGTTTCCCAGCACCCCCTGCTTTTGGAGGGAAGCCTGGCACCCAGGGTGCTTTACTCCTCCACCTAAACCAGTTGGGACCGGTTTCCCAGGGAACCTTCCAGAAGCTTCCAGCCTTTTCTGGTAGGTGGGGTGAGGGGGGCTGTGCCTCCATGTGCTCAGACGGAGTGTGGACTTGACTGAGAGGGGACACTCTGCCAGGAGGTACCGCCACATTGGGCCTGTGTGCTGGCCCCTGTGCCCATCTGCACCCCTCTGCTGTCCACAGGGCCAGTGAGAGCCCTTTACAGGAGTGAAGACTGCTGTGTCAGGAGCAGTGCTACTTTATGGGAGATGACTGCTTCTAGGAGCTGCTGTCCTGTTCTGATGAGTACCCACAGCCTGCTGATCTTGCCCAGTATTGCTTGCCTGCTCTCCTGCCGTCCTAAGCCCAGCACCTGGTGAGCGCTCTATCTTACTGGCCAGGAGGTAAGGAGCTGACACCTGCAGCGCTGCGCTGCGAGAGCGCTATATTTCTAGAGTTGAAGTGCCTGTGCTGCTCTGCCTGCACTCTAGCGCCTAGTGGGACTATTTGCGTGATTACCAGAAGAGGTGCGCTATCTGCTGTCCCTGAAGCTGGTGGGACCGAGCCTATCGCAAGCGCTACATCTAAAGTGCCAGGAGTGTGGAGCTGATGCCTGCAGCGCTGTGATTCCAAAGCGCTACATCTAAAGTGCCAGGAGTGAGGAGCTGACGCCTGCAGCGCTGTGCTGTCTAAGCGCTATATTCAAGGTGCCAGGGGAAGAGGAGCTGGCGCCTGCAGCGCTGTGCTGTCTAAGCGCTATATTTCAATTACCCCGCGGTGGTGAGTGGGGCTCAGTCATCCCGTGGTTGGGGGTGTGTCGGGGCACTACTGCCGGTGCCCGCCCCCGTTGCCAGTATTCTTTTGGGGGCATTGGATTACCCAGGAGAACAGAGAGAGGAGTGAGAGACCCTCCTGCCCTAGCGCTTTGCGCACCTTTGTTTTCGCTGCCCTGGCAGCCAGCCCTGACTTTGCAGGACATAGGGCTTCTGAGCCCCTGAGAGAGGCCAGTTGGCCTGGGCCCAGTTTCAGAGTGTTGTGCCCCCGATTGGGGCGACCGGGGTTTATGCTGGCGAGGCCTATTGCACCATATGATTTATTGCAGAATAGGGTTGTTTGATGCATTTGTACCTAGGATGATACCTAATGCTTTTCCCTCAGGTTTGCAGTGCTGATTTTAGGCCTATTGTGTTCTAAGGGGGCACCCTGCTAAGGTTATGGGAAGGCCTCATGTGCCATACCTCATGCGGATAATGTGGCTTATGCCCCCCTGGTAGTATGGTTATGCATAAGGTGCTATTGAGATGCCCCCTGGGTTTATGCTAATGGGAGTGATGCCTAATGATAACGCCTAGTGCTCCTACACTGAGGATGATGCCCACTGCTGATGTATGCCTTCATGCGCATAGTGTGCTTATATGCCTGACCGGATGTTTTCATTCTAGGCTTCATGTGTATGCCTGATGCTGTTGGCGTTCCGCCTAATGTTCATGCCAACAAGGATGCCTAATGCATGTGATTATGCCTATTGTGCATGTTTAATGCTTTCATGCCACGTTATGAGGCTTCATGTTTATACTCACATGTTATGCCTAATGCTTTTATGCTAATGTGTTTAAACTACGTGCATGGACTTGCCAGAAGCTACTGGCTGTTATTCATCTAATGCTGATGGACTTTACATTTATTTCTTACACTTCATCCTCATGTGCTTGTTGAAATGCCTCAAGTGTTATGTCTATGCTGGTAATGCTTTTCTTCCCCGAAGGCCTGCACTGCTGGTTTTATGCCTACTGGGCCTAGGATTCATGTATCATGCATTTATGCTCATGATGATGCCTCATGTGACGCTTTATGTTTATGCCTAATGTTTATTGCCAGCATTGCTAAGTTCATGACCTAGCCAGGAGGTACTGGCTGTTTTACATTTACTACTGATGGTTACATTCCCTAGGTGTACTCTGTGATGGACCTTACATCTATTCTTTCCTGGCACCTGGTGATAATTCTGGCAGCGGCCCGATTGGCCCTGCCCTGTAAATAGTCCCCCTCTGTACATGACTACCTGGTGCCAGTTGGCGCCGTGTTCACCACTGTGATTACCTCTTGCTGTGTTTTGCATAATACATATGCTGTTTTTTTTACCTAAACTGGTGTGATCTCCTTTTGTAGTGTGCCTGGTGTGTCGCCTGTGTGTGCTGCGCGGATGCTTTACACAATGCTCCTGGTTTAGCCTTCCCGCTCCGCACCACTCTACCCCGTTTCCAACATTGGTGCTCAGCAGTGGGATAGGACTTGTGTTTGCGCAGTACCACAGCGACAACGGGTTGCACTGCAAACAGCATTTGAAATAATCACAGGTTTTGGGGATCATTTTGTTTAATTACCTTTCCTCCTAAAAGGGTCGCTGTGGAATTGTGTTTCCCTGTTTACTGTATCTGTGTATCTCGCCAAGATGGGGTTACTCTATGATGAGGATGAACTTTGGGAGTACACTGAGGAGGAAGTGATGGATTTCTGCAGGGAAAGGGGGATACCAATAGAGGGTGACTTCCGCAGAAAATTGTTCCTCTATGAGGCCCTAAAAAGGGGGGAACCTTTAGAGCGCTGTGGGGACCTGTCAGATTACCCCTCCGCATATCTAAATGGTGGACTAGGTGGAGACCCGGAGGAGGACCTCGAGTGTGAGGAGGACTCTGAGAGTGAGGGTGCCCAGTCCATAACCCTGGAGGGTGGTGACACTGAGGACGAAGAAGATGACAGGGCGGGGACACCAGTAAGTAGGGAGGACCCCATAGACAGGGAGTCCCGTGCTGGGTCCAGCCCCGGGGGCACTGCCCCACCCCTTTCCCTGTCCCCAGAAGAGTGGGTGGATAGGAGGGAAGAAAGGGAGCACCAGCTGGCTTTGGAGAGGCTCAGGTTAGAGCACACCAAGGAGTTAGCGCAGCTGAGGGTGCAAGAGAAACAGCTGGAGACCGAAAAGGTCCTTGCACAGGAAAGGATGGCGGAGGCGGAGAGGGCCTTCGCCAGGGAGAGACTAGCTCAGGAGGGTAGGTTGTCCCCTGAGAGTGGTTTCAGGAGTCTGGATTCACCAGTGAGGGTGGGATCCAGTGGTGGCAGCGAGAGTGATTCCAGTGTGGGAAGTCCCACTCCCAGAGCCCGGAAGATGGTGCCTGATCCCCAGGAGGAGGGGGCAGGTTGGAATTTAGGGGCGGCAAGAAACTGTCCCATCAGTCTTGGGGGGAGTATGCGGATGTGTGTTGGACTGCATTGGAGGATTGGGTGGTGGATGGCGCGGTGATCGATTGGAATGGGCTGTTCCATCTGATTATCAGGGAGCACGTGCTCAGGAGTTGTTTTCCCAGGTTGCACCAACACCTGTTGCAGTGTGGGCTCTCTGACCCCAGGGAGCTTGCACGGGAGGCAGACCTCTGGGTGAGTGCCAGAGAGTCTGAGAGGGCATTGGGGAGTGACCCGGAAGGGAATGGTGCAGGGATCTTCCAACCCAGCGAGGTGGGAGAGGTGCAGAATAGCCCAGCTAGGTCCCAGGGTAGTGAGAGGGTTGTAGGGCCTCACGTCCTATCTACAGGAAGGAGTGAGACGGGTAGGTGTCCCGAGGTGCCCCAACCGCAGTCTCAGGGCCTGGAGAGTTCCATAAGGGAACCCCAGGTTGGGAGCCTAGGCTGTCCCGAGAGGCCATCCATTGAAGGGGAGCCCCTAGTGTCAGGAGAACCCGGGGCGTCTGTATTCAGTGCTCCAGGGGTTCTGGGGTCTGCTCAGTCGCAGGGTTTAGATCC
This sequence comes from Calotriton arnoldi, assembly GCA_963921515.1. Lineage (NCBI taxonomy): Eukaryota > Metazoa > Chordata > Amphibia > Caudata > Salamandridae > Calotriton > Calotriton arnoldi. The sequence continues at coordinate 2,201,014 of CAWUFW010000756.1, read as the reverse complement.
TGGGCTGGGATGCCAGGTTCAGGGACTGCCTGACCTGGAGGGAGGGACACCTGTCATCAGGGTCCCTACCGGTTTGACTTCCAGGGGTACTTCTCCAGGTGGGAGGGTGCGGAACTCTGGAAGGGGGTGCAGAGGGAGGAAGGACTCGCCTCTGGCACCGGCTCAACCACAGGGCTTAAATCCTGGGTTGGGAGGCCAGGGACAGGTACTGCCTGACCTGGCGGGAGGGACGTCTGTAAGCAGTGTCCCCCCGGAGTTGTCTTCCAGGGGTACTACTCCAGTTGGGAGGGTGCGGAACTCTGGGAGGGGGTGCAGAGGGAGGGAGGACTCGCCTCTGGCACCGGGGCAACCTAAGGGTTTAGACCCTGGGTTGGTGGATCGGATGCAGGGTCACGGCCCTGGGAGAGGGAGAGAGTGGTGTTCAGAGGGTGCCCCGCATAGAAGGAGAGGGCGGAACCCCAGAAGGAGAGGTAGGGGGAGGAGAGCCTCGCCCCTGTCTGCTGGTCAGCCTGAGGGTGCGGACCCCAGGTGGGTGGACCAGTGGCAGTTTGGAGCTGCAAGGAGGAGAAGGAGAGTGGTCAACGGGAACTACGGGCCTGGGGCTATTGCCCCCCACTCTGTGAGACAGCCAGAGACATCTGGATGGCCTAGGGCCCGGTCCTGGCTGCAGCCAACTAGGGAGCACCAGTGGGGTGGCCTAGTTGGGTCAGGAGGAGTTGAGAGAGGGAACCATCGGGTTCCAGAGTGGAGAAGAACCTGCGGGTGTTCCTGCAGTTGTGGGCCCGCATCCAAGTTCTCTCGCCCTAAGCAGGAAAGCCCATCAAGGCATTGATCGGTTTACCCTGGCTTTTGGCTGGGAGGGGGTCGTGTTGGACTTGGCCCTTTTGCCCTGAATTTTTTCGCTTTTGTAAGAATAAAACATGGTGTGTCTGAACAGAAAATAATAAATGCTGTGCAATGTTGTACACACTGTTAGTTCCACCATTTTAGAAGTGCACTTGGGTAAAATGTCACCTTTACAATGGACGCCATTCCTGTCTGCACATGTGCCGCCTGACTGAGGTGGGTTGGCAGTCTAGTAGTTTGTTTCCCAGCACCCCCTGCTTTTGGAGGGAAGCCTGGCACCCAGGGTGCTCTACTCCTCCCCCTAAACCAGTTGGGACCGGTTTCCCAGGGAACCTTCCAGAAGCTTCCAGCCTTTTCTGGTAGGTGGGGTGAGGGGGGCTGTGCCTCCATGTGCTCAGACGGAGTGTGGACTTGACTGAGAGGGGACACTCTGCCAGGAGGTACTGCCACATTGGGCCTGTGTGCTGGCCCATGTGCCCATCTGCACCCCTCCGCTGTCCACAGGGCCAGTGAGAGCCCTTTACAGGAGTGAAGACTGCTGTGTCAGGAGGAGTGCCACTTTATGGGAGATGACTGCTTCTAGGAGCTGCTGTCCTGTTCTGATGAGTACCCACTGCCTGCTGATCTTGCCCAGTATTGCCTGCCTGCTCTCCTGCCGTCCTAAGCCCAGCACCTGGTGAGCGCTCTATCTTACTGCCCAGGAGGTAAGGAGCTGACACCTGCAGCGCTGCGCTGCGAGAGCGCTATATTTCTAGAGTTGAAGTGCCTGTGCTGCTCTGCCTGCACTCTAGCGCCTAGTGGGACTATTTGCGTGATTACCAGAAGAGGTGCGCTATCTGCTGTCCCTGAAGCTGGTGGGACCGAGCCTATCGCAAGCGCTACATCTAAAGGGCCAGGAGTGAGGAGCTGATGCCTGCAGCGCTGTGATTCCAAAGCGCTACATCTAAAGTGCCAGGAGTGAGGAGCTGACGCCTGTAGCGCTGTGCTGTCTAAGCGCTATATTCAAGGTGCCAGGGGAAGAGGAGCTGGCGCCTGCAGCGCTGTGCTGTGCTGTCCAAGCGCTATATTTCAATTACCCCGCGGTGGTGAGTGGGGCTCAGTCATCCCGTGGTTGGGGGGTGTGTCGGGGCACATTGCCGGTGCCCGCCCCCGGTGCCAGTATTCTTTTGGGGGCATTGGATTACCCAGGAGAACAGAGAGAGGAGTGAGAGACCCTCCTGCCCTAGCGATTTGCGCACCTTTGTTTTCGCTGCCCTGGCAGCCAGCCCTGACTTTGCAGGACATAGGGCTTCTGAGCCCCTGAGAGAGGCCAGTTGGCCTGGGCCCAGTTTCAGAGTGTTGTGCCCCCGATTGGGGCGACCGGGGTTTATGCTGGCGAGGCCTATTGCACCATATGATTTATTGCAGAATAGGGTTGTATGATGCATTTGTACCTAGGATGATACCTAATGCTTTTCCCTCAGGTTTGCAGTGCTGATTTTAGGCCTATTGTGTTCTAAGGGGGCACCCTGCTAAGGTTATGGGAAGGCCTCATGTGCCATACCTCATGCGGATAATGTGGCTTATGCCCCCCTGGTAGTATGGTTATGCATAAGGTGCTATTGAGATGCCCCCTGGGTTTATGCTAATGGGAGTGATGCCTAATGATAACGCCTAATGCTCCTACACTGAGGATGATGCCCACTGCTGATGTATGCCTTCATGCGCATAGTGTGTTTATATGCCTGACCGGATGTTTTCATTCTAGGCTTCATGTGTATGCCCGATGCTGTTGGCGTTCCGCCTAATGTTCATGCCCACAAGGATGCCTAATGCATGTGATTATGCCTATTGTGCATGTTTAATGCTTTCATGCCACGTTATGAGGCTTCATGTTTATACTCACATGTTATGCCTAATGCTTTTATGCTAATGTGTTTAAACTACGTGCATGGACTTGCCAGAAGCTACTGGCTGTTATTCATCTAATGCTGATGGACTTTACATTTATTTCTTACACTTCATCCTCATGTGCTTGTTGAAATGCCTCAAGTGTTATGTCTATGCTGGTAATGCTTTTCTTCCCGAAGGCCTGCACTGCTGGTTTTATGCCTACTGGGCCTAGGATTCATGTATCATGCATTTATGCTCATGATGATGCCTCATGTGACGCTTTATGTTTATGCCTAATGTTTATTGCCAGCATTGCTAAGTTCATGACCTAGCCAGGAGGTACTGGCTGTTTTACATTTACTACTGATGGTTACATTCCCTAGGTGTACTCTGTGATGGACCTTACATCTATTCTTTCCTGGCACCTGGTGATAATTCTGGCAGCGGCCCGATTGGCCCTACCCTGTAAATAGTCCCCCTCTGTACATGACTACCTGGTGCCAGTTGGCGCCGTGTTCACCACTGTGATTACCTCTTGCTGTGTTTTGCATAATACATATGCTGTTTTTTTTACCTAAACTGGTGTGGTCTCCTTTTGTAGTGTGCCTGGTGTGTCGCCTGTGTGTGCTGCGCGGATGCTTTACACAATGCTCCTGGTTTAGCCTTCCCGCTCCGCACCACGATACCCTGTTTCCAACATAGAGCAAGTAGGAATAACGCAGGGGAGAGGGGGCATCCCTGTCTCGTGCCTTGTTGTAGTGTAAACGGATCAGATAGCGAGCCGTTAACCACGATACGGGCTGACGGTTCCCCATACAGGGCCATAACCATCCGTATGTACCCCGCCCCTAACTTGAATGTGTGCATGCATCGTTCTAGAAAAGCTACGAGACTCTGTCGAAAGCCTTTTCCGCATCTAATGTGATAGCCACCGCCGGTTCAGCTTTCGTGGCTGTGTGTTCTAATATGTGGCAGAGGAGTCGGGTGTTATCGTTAGACATTCTAGTACATAAGAAACCGACCTGGGAGTTGCTTATGAGTTTTGGAAGAACGGAGTTTAGTCTGGTTGCTAGTATTTTGGCGTACATTTTGCAGTCTACGTTAATAAGGGATATGGGTCTGTAATTTTTTGTTGACATTTGGTCTTTCCCCTCCTTAGGGATGACTATAATGTTGGCTTCTGACATGGATTTTGGTACTGCCCCTCCGACTGCTGACTGGTTGAAAACTTGTTTCATGGTAGTCTTCAGTTGATCTAAGAAGGCCTTGTAGAAAGCGGCCGTAAAGCCGTCTGGCCCCGGGGCTTTATTATCTTTCAGCGATTTAACCGCCATTTCTATTTCGGAACAGTTAAACTCTTGGCCGAGCCTAAGTGAGTCCTCTGCGCTTATTTCTGGTAAGCCTAGTCTATCGAGGTATTTTGTGCACTCCTCTATGTTAAGGTTCTGTTCGTTTTTGTAAAGCTCTTGGTAGAATTCTTGAAAAGTCTTTAGTATATCCTTGTGCTTGTGTGTGTTTGGTTCTTAGAGTCAGTGATGGATGAGATGGCAGTCTGGTTGCGTTTGTGTTTGAGGTAGGAGGCAAGGAGTTTCCCTGCTTTTTTGGCCTCGCAGAGGTTAAGGGCTTTGTATTTATGGATCCATAGACCTGCCCTCTCGCTCAGTATTTTGTTGTACTCATACTTTGTTTGTGTTAGTTTTGCGAGGGTCTTACTGTCGTGCAGGGCCTTTGTGTGGGCCATTTCTAACCTTTTGATTTCCTGTTCCAGCTGAATTAATCTCAGGTTTGTGCTCTTATTTATTTTTGATTTTATTTCAATTACTGTGCCTCTAATGGTTGACTTCAGGGCATCCCAGAGTGTGGCCGGGTTGGTTTCGGGGATGTCATTGTGCCTGAGGTAATCTTTAATGGCTTCCTCGATCTTTTTTTTGTTCTCGGGATCCTTTAGCACATCAATGTTGAAACGCCATCTCCGTGGGACGGCTTCATTGTGGCACCCGCTCAGTTTTAGGCTAATGCATGAGTGATCTGACACTAGTCTCGGAGCTATGTCAGAGTGTTTGATTAGGCGTGTGTGTGATCCAGAGATTAAGATATAGTCTATCCTGGTGTAAGTCTTGTGAGGGATGGAGTAAAATGTGTAGTCTCTAGTGTCCAGGTGTTGAAGGCGCCATGCATCCTTTAAGTCGTATTTAGAGCAGATATTTTGGAGTACCGTGTGCGAGTTCATGGGGTGATATTGACAGGAGGATTGTCTGTCCGTTATGTGGTCCAACGGGATGTTGAAGTCCCCAGCTACCACCATAAGATCGCTTTTGGGGGAAGTTGTCTAGCGTGTTTGCCACCTCCGACCAGAAGGGTGGGTCGTCTGCATTGGGGCCGTATATGTTTGCAACGTGGATTAGCTCCTCCCCCCTTCTTAGATGTGTCACTAGTAGTCTACCTTCGCTATCCTGGGACTGTGATTCTAAAGTAATGTTGGATCTTTTGGATATGAGTGTCATGACCCCACGTTTCTTTTTGTGGGCGGGTGAGCAAGCTACCTGCGAGATCCAGTTACCCCTCATTAGGTTTGCATCCTCCAGGGATAGTTTGGTCTCCTGTAGGAGGATTATGTCGCCCTTGGTTATGGCTAGGTAGTCTATAATTTTCCGGTGTTTAATAGGGTGGTTAAGACCTTTGACATTAAGGGATACTATGTTAAGGTCGGTGATCAGGGTGGGTGAGTTATTGCGGGCCATCATTTGGGTGTAATGTGCTAAAAGCCTCTGTTCTATGTGCCTGAATCGTAAGGACGCTGTCTCTGGTTTTGGCCCTGATGAGCTGGAGTGTGGGCCCCCCCTTCCGCTCACGGGGTTCTGTGCTTTTGCCCCCCCTAGGGGTTCTGCGTGCATTGGGAATGACACCACTGGACCCTCCTGTAAGTCAGGATGCCTAAGGGAGTTGGCTAACGTGGCCTGTCGAGTATAGTTTCTAGGTAAAGTAGAGGTGAAAAGGAAAGGGAAGAAAGAGAATATAGAAAGCCAAGAACCGAGAAACCCTAGTGCGGTTTCCCTCCCCCCCGCACCTCCCTCCCCCCCCACCTGCCCCTCCCCCCCCTGAGAATACTCATATGTCGGAGGTGCGACGACAGGATCGTCATCCGCCCCTTGGAGAGTAACTTACTGGTAACTACTTTCGCTGATATCCCTATGGACTTCTTACTAGGGGTGCAGTCCCACAATGCTTTAGGACCCTCTCTCTATTCCCCCCCCCAAACCACCCTCATACATCCCCACATAATGTCTGGCGGAGCAGAGTATAAAAGCAGTAAAAACTGTCCGTAAAGGATATAGAGGGCTGGCAGCATGGTTTAGTCCACAGGGGGTTTCTGATCAGTCAGGATATGTGGGTCTATTCAGCTGAAGGGGGCTCTGCTACTGCATTCTTCAATACCCCCATGCAACTTCCCACGTTCTACAGGTCCCATCCTACGGATGGGTGCTTTCATCCATTTCTTCACTCAGACTCTGTTTGAATCAGTGGCAAGGTGATGGGATGGGGGAGCATGCTCCTGTGAAGCGCACCTTGTGGGAAATGGGAGGATATGCTCGCTTACTGGGCTGATGTGTCTACACAAATCTTACCCATACAGCGGGTGTCCTGCTCCCTACTTGGCAGTCTTCCAGGCTCTCTGTGGCCTTGAGATGAAAGAGGACCAGGAGAAGAGTGGAGACAAATGGGGATTCAGTAGGCCCTCCTTAACATTGGGTGCCTAGCTCAGTGTTGTGACAGGCTCTGTTCAAAGCCCCAGGTGTTCATCTGACAATCCACTGCAATATGGGCATTGACGCTTTGGTGTGAATCCATTGAATACAGTAACTTCACAAATACACCTGATGGAAATGGTTTATGAGTTAAGGTTCAGGGCTAGGGGCAGTGTTTGGATAGCATAATGTGTGGTGGTCACACTAGGGCTGCCAACTGCAGCTATCCATCAATTCATTTTCCTTTGTCGGCAAGCAGGGCAATTTTTAAGTAAGGATGGTACAGGGTTAGGGATAAAGTTGGTCTTGTGCTTTCTTTCTGGCATAGAGTCAGCACATTTTCAGTTTCTTTGGCAATTCATTGTTGCATTTAAATCCTATCCCAGGTGTTCTCAGCCTGAGAACTGAGAAAAACCTCATAAAACCCTACCTGGGACATGTAATTTATTCAGAGAAGCTACTCGTTTGCTTCTCTCATGAATTTTCACTGACTGTTGTAAGAAAGCATGAGTTAGCGTAGGGATCAAAGCAATACAGCAGGTTAACTTAATGAAACACAAGGGCATATTTTCAAACCCCTATCGCCACAGGAACGTCACTTTTTCCGATGTTCCTGTGGCAATAGGGGCTTTGCCTTATTCACAAGGCGGCGTCAAGCCCCTTAACGTAGCTTAACGCCACCTTGTGATAAAGGCCCCCTTCATGCTACACTTAGCGTGAAAGGGGTGGGCAATGGGTGTTGGGGTGGGCGTTCCACCGCAAAACCCATTCATTTTGATGCTGCCCCATATTTACAAGGGTGAGATAAATATGGGACAGGGCCAAAATTAAGGCCAGGGAAAACCTGGTCCTTAACATGTCAAAACGGGGAGAAATGCTTTATTTCTCCTCGTTTTTGCTGTTTCTATGTGTGCTGCAGAATGCAGCACACACAGAATGAGCAAAACGTCATGAATGATTGTTTATGTGCAGGAAGGTGTCCCTTCCTACACATACACAACCATTAACAAAAAATTACTGAGTTGCATTCTGCAGCACACATAGCCATTATTGATTGTTTATTGTGCAGGAAGGGACATCAGCGCTAAGGGAAAGGCAGGGGTGCACCGTATTCTAGTGAATACAATGCCCCCTGCGTTTGAAAACTATCAGAGTGCGGCGTTAGCCTTCTTGGCTTAACACAGTACTCCCACAGTTTCCTAGTAAATATGCCCCACAGTGTTTACAGGCTTGCGTGTGTGTGTGTGTGTGCAAATCATGTTTTCCATATTGTCGGATCAAACATTGCTGCTACTGAAAAATGTATACTTATACTCCCTAATATTGTAAATTGGAGGATCTGGTTAGCCTATGTAGCAAAGGAGACAAAGCTTTTGTCATACGAACAGAAGGGTACTGGTTTGAGGCCCACCACTGGCAGCCTCATAGTTCATGAATCAATTCTCTAATTGATACAAGCATGGTCTGAAGCATTCCAGTTAAAGTACACTGAAGATGATTGTTTCTTAGACATCTTTGGAAAGTACAGTTGTCACCATGTGCCTGTTTGACTGTGTCAAATATCACAGGACACCTCAATGATCTCTGAATTTGGATCGAAGAGACGTAAACTGTGAAAATATTCAAGTTAGCGTATTTAGGTGTAGTTATATTGGCAACAGACTATTAGGAGTGCCAAGAGTGCCAGGTGCCAAGAGTGCACACTTTCTTCTGTTGTTGGGACGAGTGGTGGGACAAGTGCTCCAGGACCTCTACCCTCTATGGTTCACTGCTGATTTGTCTTTACGGTTTGCTTCTTTACAGGTTTTGGGTCATCCTGTAATGCCTGGCCAGTCAATTGTGGAAGTCACTGTGCTCAGTCTTTCTGTTTCAAGTTTGATTCCTGCTTGCTGTTTGTCTGCGTGAGTGCGCTTTGTTCATTTTTCTGACGATGCATTCAGGGCATATTAAGCTGTCACAGAGCTAAGGTCTCTGATGCCACTTTCCACTAAGTTGCTTTGGGAGCACCACTCCTGGCCTAGTGGTTAAGTGCTCGGACGCCCACCCTAAGGGGTAAGTCTACAAGTTGTATGGCAGCCATGAGCATCTGTTTGCCCGAACAATGCTTCATTCACAAAGAGTTTCAATGTTTCGCCAGTAAGTGAAAAGTCAATGACTCGCAAATTAAAAAACATTGTCCGCATTGTTTATGGAGCTCTATTATAGAGCTCCTCTTATTGGCTTGAATCCCATGAGCCTCTTGTTCTTAGGTGGTTCTGTTATTTTGACTGCCCCCCTCAGGAGTTGATATTTATTTTTCTATTCAGACTCTGTCATGAAGATGTGTCCCTTTTACATTTAGAATTTCCAATTGTATAGGTTTTGCTCAAGCTGGTCTTCCATCTCTGGTCTGGGGGTAATGAGGATAGCTTATATGGCCTGGTCCTTTGTTTTTTTTTCTTCTGCAAGTTTTAATTAGAAGATTTCTGGGCAATCCTCTTCCAGATCAACATTGTGACACATCTATAGTAGAACAGAGACTGTGTGTAGTTGATACAAATCTGCTGGAATTGAACAGTTTATAAACAAATAAATAAAAACAAAAAGGAGAGAGCCATGGCTTTCAGTTATCCCTTACGTTTTTAATCACTTTCACAACTCTTTGAGGGCTATGAATTTCGGTGTGGTATATTTTGATCTTTCTTAAGGCCTGTTTTTAAATTTAGACAGACTTCTCAGTGAATTTCATGAGGTCATTCCCCTGCAGTTCTCTGTGTTCGTGAGCCCTTCTTCCTGTCTTGTAGTCTTGGTATTTCTTCATACCATGTATGAGTGCTTCCCTTTGGACGAGTTAAGTGGTGGTGGCAACTCCTTGATGTTTTGCATTTATGAACTGTTTAAAGCTTGAATAAGAATTGGTATGATGTGCATAAGGGATGGGCCCAGCGGTGGTGGTGATTTATGAATGTTTCCCTTTGCCACTTTTGTCATCTTCTGCCCTAAAAGACATTCCTGAAAGGTCTCTTCTGATTTTTTTTTTTTCCTTCTAATAGGGTTCCACCACCTTACAATACCTCTTGATGTCTTTCTGTTGCAATTAAGGTTTGAGGGTTTCTAGAGCCTTTTAGCTTTCCGTTGCATCAGGATATTAGGTGTTTACAGAACTTCCACCTGGTTGGTTTTCCAATTCTTTCAAGCTCTGTCCTCTCTATTTGGAAGGTTCTAGTTGACATCTCTGAATACCCACGTGAAAGGGTATTTTGTAACCCTGGGCGGTGAACTCTGCTCCGCTCGCGGAGTTTGCAGAGTTTTCCGCACTCTGCGTTACGTGGAGATCGCGGAGTTCTGAAAAACTCTGCCCCGCGTAGGGGAGCGGAGTTTTTTGCCTCGCTCGCGTTCGTCAACGTCAAGTTGGCGACTGCAAGCGAGGAAAATCAACCTCCCGGTGAGATTTTTCCTCGTTTGCGATCGCCAACATCAAGTTGGCGAGCGCGAGTGTGGAAAATCAACCTCCCAGTGAGATTTCTCAACGCGGGGGGGTCAGGTTTCTCATTGTGAGTGGTCGCGTATGCTCGCACCCGCTCACGTTGAGAAACAGACCGTTTGCGTTGAGAAAGCTGCCCCTCGAGTAAAAATCTACTCGAGCGGCAGAAAAGGAAAGCAGGGACCACTTGCGCTGTGCATGGTGCCGTTCGTGATGATTGCACAGTGCGGACCAGCATCCGACACTGTGCAATCACCGCAAACGGCATTTTTCTATCGTACTCCGCCGCTTGCGGAGCTCCGCGTAGTGCGGCGGTGTTTTTTTTGCACTTCGCGGTGTTCCGCATAGTGCAACTCCGCGAACTCCACCCAGGGTTAGTATTTTGTTCATTAATACACTTCCAGGGTTGTGTCTTTAAGCATGCCCTGTATCCACAATTTTTTGGTTGTTTTGTTTAAGCAGTATCTTTTTCTGCACATCAAAAGAACTAGGTCGATACTTGATTGGCAGAGCTGTTTTTTGGTTAAGTGGAGGTGAAAAACATTTTGCTGAATGCATCTTTGCCCTTGCTCCGGAAATATAGAGTTTATTTTTCACCTCTCTATGAAAAAAACAACCTTTCTACTCTTTTCTGTCTCATGGTCTCCCAATGACTCACACTATCAGTCTTTAATAAAATGGCAAAAATACAGGTTAAATGCTGGTTCTTACACCACTTTTTTATGTTATTAGAAATTGGGTTGTTGGTCGATTGGGGTATAAGCCCTGCTCAATCAGCAACCACAATCCTAACCAGGGTAAGAGGCAGGCAAACCCTAAATTAACCTGTGCTCACTCCCTGGTAGCTTGGCACAGAGCAGTCAGGCTTAACTTTAGATGTGTGTAAAGTATTTGTGCAACACTTCAAACACTAAATTAGTGACACCACCACCAAAAATTATTCTGCACCAGGTTAGAAAAATAACTCTGATTTTAATAAATAAAACATGACCAAATGGCAAAAATCCAATATGTAGACCTTAAGATATTGAATTTCAAAGTCTTTAAGTAAAATAGTGCCAAGAAGCAAAAAGCGCTATTGGGGAAATCTGATTGTGCCGGACTGGGACAATGTCACAAGTTCTGGCGAACCACAAAGGAGCATGGGCCGGCTACAGGAACATAGTTAGGCCCGCTGAACAAAGTACCTTCAACCCTGATTGAGGAGGGTGGTGTGGATTCGCGTCAAAGATGCGTCGTGCAGCAGAGGAAATTAGTTGGATCCGAGATGCGGAGAGGCTGCGGTTTGAGGTCCTGATGCATTGAGGTCGAGGATCCTGTCAGCAGGCCCTGCGATGTGAAGTCCGATGTTGAGGATGTGAGGCACAGCCGAGGAAATATGTTGGTTCTGATGAGTGGTGAAGTTACGATGCAGAGTTTCAGCATCAGCGTTAAGGCTGCCGTTGATGAGGAATGTGAGAAGCTTGTGCCTGGTGAAGAGTCACGCAACAGTGGTTCTAAAGGTGATGTGTTGGCCCCAAGTTGTGAGAGGCAACAGCGATGTAAATCCTTTGCGACAGGTCCAATCCACGCAGCAGCAACAATGCATCAGTTCTAATCAAGGATACGCCTCTCAGTCAGAGAGATGCCTCGCTCAGCAGAGAAGATGTGTGTCAATTCCACTGGCAAGCAACTTAGGCCCACTTCCAAGGGCACCGGGCAGGGGTTGGCACCACTTGGAAGTGTAGGCTCACAGATGGCAGTATCCAGGTGCCGGTGTTGGAAGTCTATTATGTCCCTGAGGTTTCAAATCAGGAGGCCAGCCCGCTAGCTCTTGGACTCACTCTGTGTTCTGGGGTCAAGAGATGCAGATCCAGTCCTTCACACCCAGGCAAGAGGGCAGCAGGGAGCAGCTTAGCAAAGCAGGAGTCCAGCAGAGTGTAGTCCAGCAGAGTGGAAGTCCTTCAGCTGCACAGCAGTCCTTCCTGACAGAGTGTCCTCAGGTCCAACCATACTGAAGTGGTGGTGTCTGAGGTCCAGTACTTATACCCAGTTGTGCCGTTGAAGTGGGGGAGGCTTCAAAGACATGCCTTTGAAGTGTACAAAGGTCCTCCCTTCCTGTTCGGAATTGAGACTCACTACAGAGGGTTATACAGCCCTTGTTGTATGTGGACAGAGCACAGCCTATTCAGGTGTAAGTGAGGCTGTGCTTAGCTTTTCCTTCCCATCCTTCCAGAGATGGCCCATTGAGACACACCTCAGCTCACATTGTGTGTGGCTGTCTAGGAGGAATACACAAAGCCCAACTGACCAGCACACCAGACATGTGATCAGAGACAGGCTATAGAAACCAAATGGCTAAAGCAAGAAAATGCTAACTTTCTAAAAGTGGCATTTTCAGAATTGTAATTGAAAATCCAACTTTACCATAAGTAGGATTTTGCATTAGGATTACAGAGACACCAAACCTGAATCAGTTATATCTTCCCATTTGGAAATTACACTTATAATATGTAATAAGGTAATCCCCATGTCATGTGTAAGATATACGCCTTGCATTAGTGAAAGATGAATTTAAGAGTTTTCAATACCAGGACATGTAAAACCTAAAAGTACATGTCCTGCCTTTTAGATACATCGCATCCTTCCCTCTGGGTTTTTCAGGGACCAGGCTTAGGGGTGGCAAATATGTATAAAAAGGGAAGATTTGGGCCTCGCAAAATGTTTATTTTGCCAGGTGGAAATGGCAGTGTAAACTTCACATACAGGCTATGCAATGGCAGGCCTAAGACATGGCTAGAGGTCAACATAAGTGAGTGGCACAATCAGTGCTGCAGGCCCACTAGCAGAATTTAATTTATAGGCCCTGGGCCCATGTAGTGCACTTAACTAGGGACTTATAAGTAAATTAAACATGCCTATTGGATATAAGCCAATATTACCATGTTTAGAGGAGAGAGTAGTACTGGTTAGCAGTGGGAAAGTGATCAGAGTATTAAGGCCAACAAAAACGAATTCAGCAAAACGTAGGAGGAGGAAGGCAAGATTTTTGGGGTGACCCTTCAAAATGGACCATTTTTGCAACACGTGTTAATTCTCCATCCCCTTCAATTGTCTAGACTCAGAGTAAATTCGAGCACTGCAATTGTTATATTTGTTGAAAACTACATTGTATTTTATTTGTTGCTCTTTTAAAAGTGAACTCGGGGTGAGGTCCCTAAAATACAGAAAAAAAAAAAATAATAATGACTTACAAGTTAGAAATCAAAAAAGCAATGAATAGTGTACAACTGCATTGCTCCAGTAAGATTAGCTTGCTTGTTACCTCTATCCGTTCTCTAGACTGCTCACGGCCTTTTACTTCAAGCAAAATCTTAGCATTTTAAAATGTTCCATAAAGCATGGCCCCATCATCTTGCAAAATGGTCTCCTCTTGAAGGGAAGGTGGATTCCTAGTCTGAAATTTTACTCCAATCAAGTAGCTGTTAAATGCAGTAGGTTCAGGAAAGGTTACTGCTTGTACTGATTATGTCCTAATTTGCTGCAGAACGGAAACTCGTCACTGCAGTGGTATTCATTTACTAAACATATTCTAGTAAGCACCTATTTGAATACAGAACCACAAGAGCAGATCTGTCCACGCACAGGTACATTGCCTGCTGCAGAATGAAGTGGTTGCAAACGCATTATTATTTCTGTAAGGTCGGTTTCTATGTCAGACCGTGGCGTATTATCATCAGCTAAAGATATAATTCACATAGCTGTCCCTTTTGGCTGAAGTGTACTAAGCTGCCAGCAAAGGGCAATTTGCAGTCCTTCCTAGTCGCATATTGTATGAATTATTAATGTAGTTATCAAAAGAGCCCCACTGGCAGTCCACAAGAAAAGATTAAGGCGTAGACAATTTACCAAGCAGATATTCAGACATATATGCTTTATATGTGGTGAGAGAGACAGACAGACAGACAAACAGAGTCAGAGAGCAGCAGGGAGCGATATCGAGACAGGTCAACGAGGAAGACTAGTGAGAGGAAAGAGAAAAAAACAAAGAACTAAAGAGAGACAGGTGGAGAGAGGGAGCTAGAGAAACGAAGAGAGTGAACGTATGTGGGTGTTTTTTCCACAGGGCACAACCATGCAGTGGCAGATTTATCACAGACGTGTGATTTAAGCAGTTGCACCAGTGTATTAGTAGTCAATGATTTCCATGTAGTTACTGTGCATAAAGAACAAAACAGGACAATTATGTTATACATATAGGTAGAACGCCCATACATTCATTTATATGCAGTGAAAATGGCAGCTGTTCTAGAAATCATAATTCCAGCCTATTGAAGGCAGCCTTACGGAAATGGGCAATTTGACACAGGAGGAAAAGGCACATTTTAAATTAATGTTAGTAATGTTTTTATATGTAGCACTTTATGCAACGGCTACTGTTTCTACGGGCTGCAAATTGGAGATGGTGCTCTTGCCTAATTTATGGTAGTCAATTTGCCGACCTTGGAATGATGGAAGGCTCAATTTGGCTTTCCAGGATTTAAATTTGATCTTGAGATCATCAAATTTGTTAACAGTAAAAGTGCAGCTTATTGAGGTATTCTCCAGGCTACTGAGAAATCAAACACATTTATTCAGAAATATCTGGTAAACATGCTTAGGTCTTCGTGATATAGAATTAATTACAACTCTTAAGTAATATTTCATATATGATTTAATTAGTAACTTTTTTTACTGATTTAATTAGTAACTTTTTTTACTTGGGTGTCAGTAATGTGTTGTGTATAGGTGTTACTGCGTTTTTCATTCATTCATCATATGTATATATATATATATATATATATATATATATATATATATATATATATATATATATATATATATATATTACCTACTGGCGGTCGCCAGTAGGTAGTTATAGTTAGATTAACTTTTTTTACTTGGGTGTCAGTAATGTGTTGTGTATAGGTGTTACTGCGTTTTTCATTCATTCATCATATGTATATATATATATATATATATATATATATATATATATATATATATATATATATATATATATATATATATATATATACCTACTGGCGGTCGCCAGTAGGTAGTTATAGTTAGGACCTATTTTCCATAGGAATTTCACAACATTCTATTTCCAATAACTTTGGCGCCGGTTGATGAATCTTCACGAAATTTCAAAACTCGTGGGGCGCTCCGGTCCGCTCCTATCCTGAAAGTCTTGGGGTGATTCGTCAAGTGGGGGCCGAGAAAAAAGGGGGGTCCCAAAACGTGTTTTCCCCATGCAATTTTCCATGGGAACCTTTAGTCGCAGCTACAGCCCGAACTGCTGAACGGAATTACACCAAATTTGGCAAAAAGGTAGCCCTTGGTTCAGAGTCATGCCTTTTGGTTAAATGGTGTAAATCCGTTCAGTAGTTCCTGAGAAATTTGAAAAAGAAAACACATATATATCTGGGCGGAGCCTAACCACACATGTCATCGTGAGATCTGATTGGCTGTCAGCACTTCATCCTGGAATTGCTGGCAGCCATCTTGGGACCAATATAAATGATAGTACCCCATTGAAATGCATTGTAGTGAATCGAAGATTTTGAGGGTTACCAAAAGGAGAACTATAAAGGGTGATAACAGACTTTAGTTACATTAGAATTCATTTGTTGATGGTACCATACTAATTTCAGGAATTGTGGTGTGTTCTAAGGTGATTTTACCCTGTGAAAAACCTTCTGCTGGGATATCATGAATCATGTTTGAGAGAAAACTATTTTCACATGCTTGTCCCATACAGTTTTGGAAGGTGCTCCAGAAGCTAAAATGAGAGCATATTTTCTGTAAATTCACATTATCTTTCTCAGTCATGTGAGAATGAAGTCTGACATTCTCAGTAAAACATGTACATCCAACAAGGGCAGAGACTGTCAGTTGATTCCTTTGTGTTCTACTGCAGCTTCCCAGAGTGTTCTAAAGAACAACTAGAGTGCTAACAGCCTTACTTATGACAAAAGTATGGCACACCTGAAGCCATCTTGATTGGAATAAACTGGTAACACTTAAAACATTTAATTTAAAAAGGAACAAAATGATGGGGTTCATTTTGTCATAGAAATTATGGTTAGTGCTGTAGAAAGAAAAATTAGGACATGTTTCAAGTGTGATCTCAAATATCTTCCTGTTATATTTCAACAGGAGCAGCCTGTCAGTTGATGCCTTTGTGTTCTACTGCAGCTTCCCAGAGTGTTCTAAAGAACAACTAGAGCGCTAACAGTCTTACTTATGACAACATTATGGCACACCTGAAGCCATCTTGATTGGAATAAACTGGTAACTCTTAAAACATTTAATTTAAAAAGGAACAAAATGAGGGGGTTCATTTTGTCATAGAAATTATGGTTAGTGCTGTAGAAAGATAAATTAGGACATGTTTTAAGTGAGATCTCAAATATCTTCCTGTTATATTTCAACAGGAGCAGCCTGTCAGTTGATGTCTTTGTGTTCTACTGCAGCTTCCCAGAGTGTTCTAAAGAACAAATAGAGAGCTAACAGTCTTACTTATGACAAAAGTATGGCACACCTGAAGCCATCTTGATTGGAATAAACTGGTAACACTTAAAACATTTAATTTAAAAAGGAACAAAATGATGGGGTTCATTTTGTCATAGAAATTATGGTTAGTGCTGTAGAAAGAAAAATTAGGACATGTTTCAAGTGTGATCTCAAATATCTTCCTGTTATATTTCAACAGGAGCAGCCTGTCAGTTGATGCCTTTGTGTTCTACTGCAGCTTCCCAGAGTGTTCTAAAGAACAACTAGAGCGCTAACAGTCTTACTTATGACAAAATTATGGCACACCTGAAGCCATCTTGATTGGAATAAACTGGTAACTCTTAAAACATTTAATTTAAAAAGGAACAAAATGAGGGGGTTCATTTTGTCATAGAAATTATGGTTAGTGCTGTAGAAAGAAAAATTAGGACATGTTTTAAGTGAGATCTCAAATATCTTCCTGTTATATTTCAACAGGAGCAGCCTGTCAGTTGATGCCTTTGTGTTCTACTGCAGCTTCCCAGAGTGTTCTAAAGAACAACTAGAGCGCTAACAGTCTTACTTATGACAAAAGTATGGCACACCTGAAGCCATCTTGATTGGAATAAACTGGTAACACTTAAAACATTTAATTTAAAAAGGAACAAAATGAGGGGGTTCATTTTGCCATAGAAATTATGGTTAGTGCTGCAGAAAGAAAATTTAGGGCATGTTTTAAGTGAGATCTCAAATCCTCTTCTATTTCATTAGAAAATTCTGACATGCAGACTGAAACAATCACTTTCAATACCAGCAGTAGACTTCCAGTTAACTCCCTGGTGAGCAGTAGCTTTACTACAGTGATCTAATGAACAACTAGAGTGCTAACATTCTGAATTTATGGCAAATGTGTGACACATCTGAATGCCTTCTTGATGGAATCAAAGTAAAAAACTGAAAGCATTTCCTACTGAGGAGACTGCAGTAAATGACGAAATTAGGAAACTTCATAACAAATAAGTCTCCCAAGATGGCCACCAGAGAAAAAAGAGCCCAAATGTAGCACAAATATCACCCAGATGTAGCCCACATATAGCCCAATGACAGAAGTGTGCAAAACACTTTTTATTTTTAGTTTTTCTGCAGTTTTATATAGTGCAAACTGGTCAAGTATTGGAGCGTTACATCTTACTTGGACCTCTTATTGCGTATTTTGCACGAAGTACATGAGATTGATCTTGCGAAACATTGAACTTTACGATTCTGTTAACCTGAAGTTGCTCTGAACCGGGCTTTGTAACACCCGTTTTTACCTACTGGTTTTAATTAATTCTCACTGTATTGTATTAGGAAAGAGGATTTACTGTTTTTATGTACACTTTTATGATCTATGTTTCTAAATCAGATCAAATAAAGTTTAATGAATTCTATGGCAGGACGGGGGCGAGGATTATGCATATCTTTCCTCACTTTATTTGCATAGCAGTTCAAAGAAAACGTAACACAACAATCATTAAACAAAAGACTACACAAGCCATGAACCATTAGGGGGGTAGTCTCCAAGGCAACTTCAGTCCAATCATATCACAGTCCATCGTATATAATATCGTGACGTCCCTTCCGCTTCCTCTTTCTTCACTGCTCGTCAGTTAAGTGCATTCCTTACATTCTTGGCTTAATCTGACGTTGTTGCTGTTTGTATAGCGGTTTCTTGTGCACGTTATTAGCATTATTGCCTTGGTATTGTTTCATATTCCCTGCGCAGCAGGCTCTTGCCGGAGCGCGTTCTCCCCTCGCAGTTTCTCCCGCTGTGTGCTCTGCGCGCGGTGAGATCCTGTCAGGCGCGTCTGGTCCGAGCGAGGCAGCTCCGTCGAGCGCTCCCGCTGGTCTTTACGCGTGTTTGGGAATCCGGTCACTCCTTTAGTGTCCGCTTGATTCCCGACCAACCCTCGCCTAATTTTGATACCGCTATGCGGTGATTTCCCCACACGGCCACGTTAGTGACCAGCGCCACCTGGTGGTGGTAATTGGTATTGCGCATCAGACTATTCTTATAACAGCTTCGGGGAAAGCCCAGCTGTTGGAGCACCGGCGAGGGGGCTGTCTTGAGGATTTTAAGGGCATTTGTTCTGTGCTCACATCCTCTGCTATCATGTCTTCTCCAGAAGACCATTTTTACTCCTCCTACCAGGAAGTGGAGGAGGAATGGCCCCCCAACTTCTCCCTCCAGCAGTGGACCAAGCCCTCTCTCTGGCTATTTCTAGGGCGCTGGCTCCTCTTAGGGATCAAGTTGATAAGCTGGCGAAAAGCATCCCTGGGGTGTTCAGGGACCCAGATCTGGTGGTGGCGGGTCCAAGTAGCTCCCAGATGGGGAATAAAAGGGCCGTTAAGCATAACGCGGGGCACTTGGAAGGATTTGATAAACTTACGGAGACCTTCCTCAAGAGTGCGCGAACGCTAAAACATGCACCCTGCCAGGAGGAGGAGGGGCCCGGAGAAAATTGCGACACTGTCACCACTATTGTAGACCTCGACGGCGGGTTTCCCTTAGAGGGAGAGGGTGTATCGGAGGACGATTTCTCCTCCGATGAGGATAAGGACTCGGGCGTCCCTGGCGTCCAGAGTCCCACTCCTCTCAGTCCCCGGTTGGGGACGGGGTCCACTCGGACATGTTCGAGCCTACCCAAATTTACCATCCTAGGTCGGCAGAGTGGACACCTAACGCCAAAGTGGCAGAGTATGTGGTGGGGAAAATCCATCAACCCCTTGAAAGGGAGGTCAGGAATAGGATGAGGGGAGAATGCCCCAGGCCCTCACTGAAGGGGAAGGTGGCACACACACCTGAAATTGATGAGAAACTATGTACCTTTTTCTCCAAGTATATGAGGGATCCCAAGAAAGGAATTGATAGGTCTTGGACGTGGTAGGGCCCTTGACCCAAATTATTCAATTAACGGAGCGTTCCAAAGAGTCAGGATCCCCTTTGTCCACAGATATTGTGGCTGGTTGGGTGCACTACCCTAAACCCTAAAACACTACCCCTCCACTACCCAAACACCACTGCACTACCCTAAACCCTAAAACACTACCCCCAGCACGACACCCTACACTACCCAAACATAACTGCACTACCCTAAACCCTAAAACACTACCACCAGCACGACTCCCTACACTACCCAAACACCACTGCACTACCCTAAACCCTAAAACACTACCCCAAGCACGACTCCCTACACTACCCAAACACCACTGCACTAACCTAAACCCTAAATCTACCCCCAGCACAACCCCCTACACTACCCAAACACCACTGCACCACCTTAAACCCTAAAACACTACCCCCAGCATGACCCCCTACACTACACAAACACCACTGCACTACCCTAAACCCTAAAACACTACCACCAGCATGACCCCCTACACTACTCAAACACCACTGCACTACCCTAAACCCTAAAACACTACTCCAGCACGACCCCCTACACTACCCATACACCACTGCACTACCATAAACCCTAAAACACTACCCCCAGCACGACCCCCTACACTACTGCACTACCCTAAACTCTAAAACACTACCCCCAGCACGACCCCCTATCAATCAATCAATCAATCACAGAATTTGTAGAGCGCACTACTTCCCTGCGAGGGTCTCAAGGCGCTGGGGGGAGGGAAGGGGGGGGATGCAGCTACTGGTCGAACAGCCAGGTCTTGAGTAGCCTCCTGAAGGTCAGCAGGTCTTGGGTCTTTCGTAGGCTTAGTGGAAGGGTGTTCCAGGTCTTGGCGGCGAGGTGTGAGAAGGATCTGCCGCCGGTGGTTGTTCTTCGAATGCGGGGGACGGTGGCGAGGGAGAGGTCGGCGGAGCGGAGCTGGCGGTTGGGGACGTAGAAGAAGAGTCGTCTGTTGAGGTAGGCTGGGCCAGTTTTGTGGAGTGCCTTGTGTGCGTGGGTGAGGAGTTTGAAGGTGATCCTCCTGTCGACGGGGAGCCAGTGCAGGTTCCTCAAGTGGGGGTGATGTGGCTGTGGCGTGGTACGTCGAGGATCAGTCGTGCGGAGGCGTTTTGTATGCGTTGCAGTCGCTTGATGAGCTTGGCCGGGGCTCCCGCGTAGAGGGCGTTCCCATAGTCTAGTCTGCTACTGACGAGGGCCTGGGTGACTGTTCTTCTTGTGTCTGTCGGGATCCACCTGTAGATCTTGCGAAGCATGCAGAGTGTGTTGAAGCAGGAGGAGGAGACTGCGTTGACTTGCTTGGTCATGGAGAGCGTTGAGTCGAGGATGACTCCCAGGTTGCGTGCGTGGTCGGTGGGTGTCGGGGCTGCTCCCAGCGTCGTTGGCCACCAGGAGTCATCCCAGGCTGAGGGGTTGGAGCCGAGGATGAGGATCTCCGTTTTGTCCATGTTCAGCTTTAGTCGGCTGATCTTCATCCAATCTACACTACCCAAACACCACTGCACTACCCTAAACCCTAAAACACTACCCCCAGCACGACCCCCTACACCACCCAAACAGCACTGCACTACCCTAAACCCTAGAAAAGAAACCCCCACCCCATGCCCAATCCCCCTTACCTCTCACTCCTCATGGTTCCTCTCTCCTCGTGGTTCCTGCTTCACGTCATCTCTGAGGGGCGGTGCACGTCGTTGTGAGGAAACGGAACAGCCTCTGTTTCCTTACAACGACATGGATCGTCTACAAAATTTGTTGTAAAGGCATGCGTGGTAAATGACCATGCGTTCTAAAAAAATGCGTAGTAATGACTTTGTGATGTACAACGCATGCGTGGTAATGCATGCGTTGTAATGGTATCGCAAAGTAAAAAAGTCGTTGCAACGGCTGTTTACCGATCGAAGCTGGCCCCTGTTCTTCAGTGAGACAGTTATTTGATTAATTAGGAGGAAGGAATGTGGTTTATTTTACCGAAAAGTGCATTCCCGGCTGTTGTATTGTGAAAGTGTCCGCGTGGCCTGGTTTCACTTCCGGTGAGAGAGTGGAAGAGTCTGTTTGGATCTAAAGGAGTTCTGTTGTTGGACGGGGCCAGCGCGACATGTCATCAGAAAACATAGCTAATGGAAAGCGTCCTCCCTGAAGTGTGGAGCAGTGCCATGAGAGGTCAACGAGTGTGCGTCCCACCGCAGTATGACCGTACCGCGTGACCCATGTGCCGCCTCCAGGGTACGGGAGGCAGAAGCGGCATCGCAGGTCCTCTTGAAGACCGTTGTAGCACTAATTCTACATTTTGGTACTAGGGCATTTTAACTTCGTTGTTCCTGCCAGATACAAAGAGAAGATCCTGTGTTATTCAGTGCCCTTGTTACCTTTTTTGTGGGTTGTGGTGCTTGTCACTTCGCTGCCCCGCCAGTGCATACGACTGGGCGCACCCCACCTCGTGTGCCATCTGCAGGGCTTCTGCCCTCGGATCACTGGTTTCGGTTTCTGGAGTGGCAACATAAACAGTTGCTCCCAAAGGACTAGCCTGGACACTTAGGTGAATATCCCCTGCACCAGCATTCCACGGAAATTCTTTCCTAGCTCTCCCACGTCAACGAGCACGGCTCCGCTCGCGACACCGTATGACGTCATCGGAGCCATAAGAGGACCTCGTCAGCGTGCTGATGTCAGTTCCACCCATTTTTTCCGTGCCACCGAGGCAAACAGGGGACCGAGACATTTTCACGTGTATACTTAGTATAATAAATATATATATATTCACTGAAAAAACCATAGGTTTCAGGTACGTTATAGTTAGAAATTAGCATTTAAAAACCTTAGAAATTCACTGAAAAAACCATAGGTTTCAGGCACGTTATAGTTAGAAATTAGCATTTAAAAAACCTTAGAAATTCACTGAAAAACCATAGGTTTCAGGGGCGTTATAGTTAGTTGGACATTTCACTCGTACAAAACCATAGAAATTCCCCTTTATAGTTAGTTCAGCTAACTTTAACTTGCGCGCCCGCAATACACTGCTGATGACGTCACATATTACATCACTCATGACACTCTGTCCATTTAAAACCTTTGTTTCTGAACTGTGACACAAATGCTGTCTTTCCAATATTCCATCGACTTATAAAGGTTTGAAAAAATACAGCAGAGACTTACAAACTATATTTATCTATATGAGTGAAGGGTCAAATTGATTTTAAAATGTCAATGTGACTGATTAGATGACACATTGCAGAGAAAAAATAAAGCTGTTATACTCGTTTGCAGGTCTTGCCTTATGCTCTCTTTCCGTCACGCTTCGACATCAAAGTGATAATGAAACTAGTTACATGCCAATTAGTTTAAATAATAAAAAAAATGTGTGCCAAAGAATTTGAACTTTTACTAAATTCCGTTGAATTGCGCCTGCATTGATAGCAGAAAAAATATACAAGTTGAAATAAAAGAGCAAATATATGCTCAAAAGGTTTTTTGTTATTTTACATTCCTATTAGCTTGTTGGATAGTATAAAAATAGATAGTACAATGAAAAACTTTTTTAGACTTCATAAGCCAGGCTTGTATGTGGAAAAATCCTAACATTATGAAGGCAGAACTTAAGGGTCATTCAAAGAGCCAAATTTGTATGCTAATGTGTTGCTTAAACATGAGATAAAAATCATCCTTATGAAGAGCAGCTGAAGAAATACCCATATTATGAAGAGAATGCATTACAAACGAGGTGCACACGTACACATCCGCAACAATAATGGCATTCACAAACAATGAGATCTTAATGACCCAAAAGTAAGAAGTATAAGATGGGGACATGTGCCAAGGGTCCTTGTTTTCACTGAGGTTTGAGATGGAATAAAATGATTTATATCCTGGGAAATGACAGAATAGATTTTCTAAACTGCCCCTAATTTGTACGTCTACACATGAGATCCTCCACATTGCAGACACTGTGTTCACATAAAGTTATATAAAATTGGCATGCATGTAAACTGCATACATTTGCATGTTCAAGTTGCAAGACTGGTAGGACTGGTCCTACCAGTCTGGTAGGCAACGTACATGAAATGCCTGAATGGTCTATATATTGGGTAAACAGTTCTAAATCTCTGCAGTCTGGAGGTTTGCAACTTCTTTGTGATTTTCCCCTTCACACTGAGCATTCGCAAGCTAAACAAACTGCAAATTAAGATGTTGGATAATAAATATGCATCGTTTCCTAATACAATGGATGTGAGTCTTAATGCCATGGAGCCTGAAGAATTTATATTTACTCCACTGATTCTCATTCGGTCTTCTACATTGATCTTTTTCTTAAGAATACCAAAGGTTCGACACCAAACATTGTATTCTGATCTGCACCCTAATGTACCTTGATCCGGGTTGCATCGATGTTGAAGAAGATGCGGGGTGTAGCCGAAGCGATGCGTCGGTGTCGATCCTTGCAATGATGGCGACACATTGATCTTGGTCCGTGTAACAGCGGCAATGCTTCAGCTTTGATGAGCACAGGGCCTGCGATGCATGTGTCTCTGTCAAGGCTGTCGTTAACAGAGATGAGAAGACCTCTTTGAGCAGTGCTGGTTCCAAACGTGATGTGTTGGGTCGACTCGCACAGCAAGGGCGATGCGCCGGTTCTGGTCATGCAACAAGGGGTGATGCACCAGTTCTGATGGGCCGGTTCTGGAGAGCATTTGTGGGTTTTGTTGAAGCAAGCACATTAAGCCTCACTTCGAAGAGTCCAGGATTAGTCTGCACTACTCAGCAGGGCAGACTCACAGATGGCAGAGTCTAGGTGCAGCAGCAGAAGAGTTAAAAGTTGTTTATGTCCCTGAGACTTCAGATCAGGGGGCAAACCAGCAAGACCTTGGAATCACTGTGGGTGCAAGTGATGCAGGTCCAGTCTTTATCACCGAGGCAGGGGAACAGCAGACAGCAGGGCAGCAAGGCAGAAGTCCAGAAATGCAGCAGTCCAGCAGAGTGCCAGCCCTTCGGCAGCACAGCAGTCTTTCTGACTTTCCGGGGTCTTCAGAGGTCCAGAAGTGTACTGAAGTAATGGGGTCAGAGGTCCAGTACTTATACCCATTTGTGATGGGAAGACTTCAAAGAAGGGTCTTTGCAGTGCACAGAGGTCCTCCCTTCCTGTCCTGGGTCCAGACTCAGTACAGGGGAATTGGCAGGCCTTTGTGAAAAAACACATCCTATTCACAATTATAAATTACACTTTTAAAATGTATTAAAGTATTCCAATGTTATCCTATGGGAGAAATAGGTATTGCAAAAGTGAAAACACTACTTTGTGGGGCTTCACTACCAAGGCATGAAAAACTTAAAGGTACATGCCCTGCCTTTTAAATACATTACACCCTGCCCTGTGGGTTAAATGGGGCCAATCTTTGGGATGACTTCTATGAATAAGGAAGGTTTGGGGCTTGGCAAAGGGGTTATTTTGCCAGGTTGACATGGCAATGTAAACTGCACACACAGGCTCTGCAGAGGCAGGCCTCAGACATGGTTAAATGACTACTTAAGTGGGTGGCAGAATCAGTGCTGCAGGCCCACTGGTGGCATTTAATTTACAGGCCCTGGATACAAGGGGTACCACTATACTAGGGAATTATAAGTACATTAAATATGCCAATTGAGGGAAAAAACAATGTTACCATGTTTAGAGAGAACACATGCACTTTATCACTGGTTAGCAGTCATAAAGTGCACAGAGTCCGAAAGCCAGCAAAACCAAGGTCAGAAAAGTGGAGGTAGTAGGCAAAAAGTTGGGGGGAAGCTGTCAGGTCTAACAATCACTATGAGGACAGACCATACAGATTTACATTATCTGATGACCATGAAATGTCTGAATGTGAAACATGCTAGATGGACTCACATTTTTTCCTTTGATTGACTACATCATAATATACTGACTTGTAGACACCATGGGAAGGCTGGTACTCTTTCCCAACAATCTGACATTTCAGAAGATTCAGTTACCAAGCAATGCTCCCAGCATCCAAGCACTTGCCACATCTTAGAAAACATTTGTTTGAGAACTAGTCAAAAAACACAACAGAAAGTTAAGAATCAACAACTGCAAAACCTGCAAAAGATCTCTCCAGAATGGATTGCTGCATTGGGGAGAATCCCAAGTCTTCTCTTGTAACAAGATTTAATCCATATTAATGAAATAGTGTCACAACTCGTATGATGCCAGTCATCCAGGACAATGGAAAATTATAGAATTAATTAGTGGATATTTCTGGTGGCCTGCTCTTAAAATGAGTCAGAAAGTACAATCAGAAACATGAATCATGTGCTCATGCCTAGTTCTCTCACCTGCCTGGACCATGTATGATCTCTATGGATAGTATCATAGAGTTACCTCCATCATAGTGATGGAGCAAGGTTTCAAAAATGAAACTTGCTTGTACGTAATCCTCCTCATAGTATTAATTTATTAAACTTGTATTGTCAATACTAACCTTTGCATTCACAAACACAAGAGGGACAGAAGCTTGCCTATGTGTTTTACTAATGAATAACGCTTGTCTGTAATCCAAAATGTCCGCTAAAGCGCGGGAACTTCATTGCGCATGTCGCAACCTGATCACATGGTGTGACGTTTTTCTTTGCTTGGTGGGAAACTTCTGCTTCTGCGCAGTGTGCGCTAAAATGGCCGCTAAATGTTTTCACATGCTTAAGCTTGCTCTCAAGTCATTATTAAATTGTCGTGTTCTTAATGCTACTAATGCAGGATAGTATTATAATTAATTGGGAATAGAGTAGAAAAAGTGGGCATACAGTGAAACATTTTATTTGTGATTTTAATATTTTCTTCTTGCACTTTTAGTAATTCGTAAACTTGGGCCTGGGTTGGTGACTTGTAACTCGAGAGACGATGGTTCTGCGCATGTATCCTGTGTGCCTGCCAAGTGAAGTCAACTTGAACGTCTCCCAAGGCCATGACCCATTGGCCGAAGATGCTGTACTTTTAGTAATTCGTAAACTTGGGCCTGGGTTGGTGACTTGTAACTCGAGAGACGATGGTTCTGCGCATGTATCCTGTGTGTCAGTGTGCCTGCCAAGTGAAGTCAACTTGGACGTCTCCCAAGGCCATGACCCATTGGCCGAAGATGCTGTACTTTATGTTTCCTGTGGACAAAATGATACTTTTCCCCTGTAAAATGTATAACATTTGTCGTGAGACGGGTGGGAAATAAAGTGAATGTATTAATTTGAAGGGGCGGAAGCTAAAAACAATAGGCTTCACAATTTAGGCCAAATTTGACATGGTGCGAGAATCCACCCCCTGTCCCTGTCCAATAAGAAGTAGTGGTCCCATATTTTAGCAACATTAAGGGGAGGTACATTTGCGTAGAAGGGTATAATAGAATATAGCATTAGTTAATTAGTCAGAGCATGCTTTCACGAAGAACAGGCGTCCATGCTGCGAGAGAGCTCTTAGCTCCAGACTGCCAGGCTGATCGGTTGCTGACTAAATCCCTGTCCAGAAGAGGTCCTGAGGAGGGGGCGGCGGAGTCCATTAGAACGGGAGAATCGAGGAGAAGTCGAGTATCAGAGAGGGGAACGGCGCAGGCGTCGTTGTAGAGAGGTCACCGGTCCTGTCCTGATCCTGGAAGAAGTCTTTTGCTCTTCATCCTTCCTGGGTCCTATCCTTTCCAACTCCTTGGCCAAGGGGCTTGGTTCTCGCATTTAGGTAACTATACTGCAACCTTTAGTTGCGCTGCTGTCTCTATTCTCTTCCTTTCCTTAAACACCGTCATTTATTAGCAAAATCATTTCTATGCTTTTTCTTGGGTATTACAATTAAGTACCGTGTTTTCTGTATTTTACTCTGCTAAAACTTTAGATAAACATTTTAAAACTTCCTGACTCAGTGGTTATTTCAGGATTAGGAACTATATTGAATGTCACTCATTTTAAATTTCCCAATTGGCAAAGGATCCATTGGTAAGTTATTACTCTTCAATCAGAAGGTAATTGGTAGCAGGGAATTTGATAAAAGAGTACATCTGACACCCAGCGTAAGTATTAGTGTAGTATGAATGTATGGGCCCAAGTGAGTATATGGTGTATGAATGCTGTTGGCTAATATTGCGCTGGATCAGTTTTCTGGTAAGCAGAGGATGGTTATGGTTACTCTTTGTTAATTGGGTAATGAGAATTTTTATTTGTATTTTTATGAACTAACATCCGCTTAAATTTTGAGTTTTTGTTATATATTGTCCAGAATACCCCGGGGTAAAAAGAATAGCGGGTGGCAAGTGGAAGCCATACTGCAGTGAGGTTATCTGTCAGGCAGAAATAGTACTGAAAAGTTAAGCAGGACTTTCAGTACTCGTTAGGGACTCTATGCGTGTGAGTAATAGCAAAAAGGGTACACTGATAAAAATGTGATGTTATATCACCTAGTAAGGGTAACATTGAAGAAGTAACAGGTATTTTCTGGAGCTTGTGTGAAGAGTAAGCGGAAGGGTTTTACTCGTAGTGTATGTTTTAGTAAACGGAAAGGTTTTACTAAAGTGTGGAAGAAACTATCCTTTTCAAAATTAGTGGAAACTGGCACAATAGCGAATGTTTTATGTTGTTACTGAAATTTAATTAAGATTTATAAAGAAAAGAAGTTTGCGTAAAAATTTTTGTAAAGGGAGGGTCACTTACCGGAGAGGGAGCTGACGTCATAAAACGCCGCGCTGAGATTGGTTGAATCCGCGGGTGAGGAAAGACCCTTGTAAAGGAGGGGTTAGTAGTCAGGAGTAGTACTGACTTAACAGGTGCCGCGCTGGGATTGGTTAAAACCAGCGAGGACAAAAAAGAGCAGATTGTAAAGGAGGGGTTGACAGAGAAACGTGACCAAAAGGCCGCGCAAGAACTGGCTCGGAAATAAAAGATAGCAGACATTTGATTGGTCGAAATTATAGAAGCAAAATTCTTAGTGGATAAGGATTACATGTTAAAACGCGATCCAACTTTAACGGGAACTCGACCGGATAGGAGATTCCTAGGTTTTGCAGAATATAATTTTGTACACCGAAGATTAGATAGAATGTACGGAGAAAGGAGAAAAATGTCATTTTTGCAAAAGATTAAGAATTATTTTAAAAAGGACAAACCAATCAAAACTAGAGAAGGAATCATTATTCCACCAGCTAAAACGCCAGCATCATTCATGATCATGGAGAGAGGTTATCATACTTGTGTATGGATGGAGAATTGGATAGAATACACCAAAAATGATGGAATATTAGCATTTCCTGAAAATGGCACGTTCAATGGGCAAATTCTTCAAAATTTAAGATTAAGGATGAATGACTTAGAACCTAGACCTAGATTAACTCAATATGAAGCTTTAGAAGAGTGGGAAACTGAGGCGTTTGAACATGACAGATCAAGAAGCAATAGGAGTTACCCAGGATTTTTCCCTAGATATTTACGTGAGTCGAGAGAAGGTCAGATGAAACAATGGAGAAGGGCAATGATTACAGAAGGACTGTATCCATTATTCACAAAAGGAGAGAAATCAGGAGGCAAATGTACAGAAAAGACAAAACATTTAATGAGAAATGAGGATTCAGAAGACGAATTTATGGAAGAAAGGTTAAGAAACCCCCCACCATATCAGGAAGGGACAAGTGGATGCCCCCCTAGTGCACCACCACAAACTCCAATGGTACCACAAGTAATGCATGAATTTACCCCGACTAGAATACTTCATGACAAAGAAAAGGAAGCTCTAGAAAAAACCAGAGCAGAATTAGTACGGAAAATAACTCAGATAAAACTACATCCTGATTCATTGACTATCCCTGTAACAATTGGTCCAGTAGTTCCATTATATGGTACTCAAGGAAACTGCCCTCCATTGATAACTGCACCCACTCCTATGAATACTCCTGTAAATCCTCCACAACATGAAACTCCAGTTATAATTGAAGATCAATTTAGTGATTGTGATTCCACAATATCTCTCATGGACTTGCAAATCAGAGGTCCAGTAAAGGGCACTCCTAGAAAAGAGGTACTTGAATGTTCAAAAGAGGTGAGTTTAATAACTTCATCAGGGGCAAAGAGTGCCACTATAGTAACACCTGAAGATTTAGAAAGGTGGGTACACGGATCAGACAAACTGTGCACACCTCCAAAAATACTGGATATCCATAAATTAAAAGTTGAATTAGAAGAAATAATAGCAGGAAATGTAGGACTAGAACACTTAAATACCTATGATGAAGAAGAATTATTATTCCTGTGCAGGAGTATCACTAGAAATGTGAGGTTATTTCATGAAAAATTGTCCAATTTAGCATTACAGATGGGAATAGAAATAGGGAGATCAAAAGTACTACAGAAACCTTATAGAGCAGAATTTTCAGACAAAGATTTAGAAAATATGAATGCCTCTGGAAAAAGACTACAAATAAGAGAATTAATGTTAGTTTTACAAAAATGGGGAGACCTAGATAAATGGAGAACTAGGTGGGCCAAGAAAAAGGAAGAGGCACGAACAAGTAGAACAGCATCTGAATATGTGATGAAGGAATCAGGAAAAGCAGATCAAATGTATCCAATGCGAGAAGTTGCGGGAGGAGGATATGTACATGTCCCATGGAGCAGACAGGATATTTTATCATTTACGAATGATTTTCCAAAACTGAGGGAAAAGCCAATTGAATGGTACAAGCAGGTTGAAAGGTTTGTGAAGGTGTCAAAGGTATTGTTGAAGGATTTGGATGGTCTGTTTGACATAGTGGTACCTGCCAATTTATGGACCGATTGTAAGATCACAGTGGATTGGCCAAGTGATGAGTATCCCAGAGATCCGAAAACAGGTGCCCCGTCCAATGACGTGATAAAAAGTATCAGCAGGTGATAACATACCTGAAAGGGAAAATACCCCCGAAAGAAACAGATTGGGTGAAAATAGATCGAACCACCCAAGAAGCCAGTGAATCAGTACATTCTTACTATGAGCGCCTATTGCAGGTGTTTAAACAGTATAGTGGGTTTGAGGACATTGGAGACAAAAACATGAGTCAGTTTGTGTATCGGTTTGTTTACGGTCTGAAGCCAGAGATTTGCCAGATGATTAAACAACACATGCTGTGTTGGCAGGGAAAGCCCATAGATAAAATTCTGAAATATGCGAAATATTGTGGAGACGATATTGAGGATAGACACAAGAAATTACAAGAAAAGGTGATGTGGGCACAGGTGAAAATGGCAGAGAAGCAGGGAATTAATTTGGAAAATCCGAGTGAAAATCCAGGAAAAGATTCTGGAACGAGTGGTGATACGGGAAATGGTGGAAAATTTAGAGGACGAATGAGTAGAGAAGAAGCTAAAAAGAAATTTCCTTGTCATGGATGCGGAAAATTGGGGCATTGGAAGGACGAATGTAAAAAGATTCGGAATAATAATGGCCCAAATCAAAACTTAAATCCACAGACGCAGAATGACTCACAGCAGGGTGTAAATCTCCAGAGTCAATTGCCACCTCCACCTGTTCAGGGTAATGTAAGCAGAGCAAAGCACGGTACAGACATCGGATACCCAGGAGGAAGTGTTAAGAATGATTATATGACATCACAATTTCTTTTGCAGGACAATTTCTGTGAATTCAACTCATGACGGTGCCTAGGAGAGGGGAAGAAGGAGTGCGTACTTGGCGCATCCTTACAGGTAGATCAGTCTGGTCCATATGTTGAAGGGAATGTGAAAGGTAATGATATTACTTTCCTTTTGGACACGGGTGCTACCAGGTCTACGGTGAGATCAGCAGACATCCCAGACCTTCCTCTCTCTGGTGAAGATATCCAAGTAGTAGGGGTAGCTAATCAAAGAATTAGACCACCTCTTACAGAACCAATGTAAGTCAAAATAGGAAATTTTAGAGAAATGCATCAATTTGTAGTGTGTGATTCTAGTCCAGTGAATTTATTAGGTAGGGATTTATTGTGCAAAACGAACTGTACAATTTTCTGCACGCCAGATGGTGTGGCAGTTCAGACACCAGATGAGGACCATGTATATAAAATTATGGTTGCAAAACAAGGTACAGAAATAGACGAAATGTTTTCGTTAATAACAAAAGATGAGTTACCAGAAGAATTAAAAGGTTCAGTAAACCCCATAGTATGGGATTTCACGGGAAAAGAAGTAGGACTTATGGCAAAAATAGATCCAGTTCAAATTACGGTAAAAGAAGGTGCAATTTTCCTAAATACCAGACAGTACAAAATGAGTGCAGAAGTAAAAGCAGGAGTCATTGAAGAAATCAATCGAATGGTAGAACAAAACATTCTAAAAGAAGTAATGAGTAGCCCATGTAATTCACCAATCATGGGATTAAAGAAACCTAGTGGAAAATATAGGATTGTTCAGGACCTGCGTAAAATAAATAAGATTGTGGAACCATGTTGTCCCATAGTACCAAATCCTGCAGTAATTCTATACCAGATCCCTTGGAATGCAGGATGGTTCATAGTAATTGATTTGTGTCAAGCATTCTTTTCAATACCATTGCATCCAGACAGCCAGTATCTTTTCTCATTTAAATTTAAGAACAAGGTCTATGTGTGGAATCGTGTTCCTCAGGGGTACACAGAAAGTCCTTCCATCTTCAACCAGATACTGAAAAAGTACCTGGAAAAACTAGTGATGCCAGGAAGCTCAGTCTTAGTCCAATATATCGACGACTTATTGGTGGCGTCGACCACCAGAGAAGACTGTGTTGTTGACTCCATAGCATTATTAAATCTTTTGGCTGAGGAAGGGCATAAAGTCTCACCTGAAAAGTTACAGTTTTGCAGGACAGCTGTTAAATATCTGGGACATCAAATTGAGAGGGGAAAAAGAAGAATAACCTCTGAAAGAGTAGAATTAATAAAGAGAATGCAAATGCCTGTAACCCAAAGACAAGTGTGAATGTTCCTAGGAGTAGTAGGCTACTGTCGACAATGGATACCAAATTTTTCCATGTTAGCTAAGTCCTTAATTAACATGACGAAAAAGAAAGCAAAGGACCCTGTTGAGTGGGAGGATGAAAGTGTAGAAACTTTTGTAAAATTGAGAAACGCACTTTGTTCAGCACCTGCCTTAGGCATGCCTGATTATAAAAGAGAATTCGCATTATTCTGTCAAGAGAGAGAACATTGTGCACTTTCTGTCCTAACTCAGAGACATGGACTAGACAGACGTCCTATAGCGTACTTTTCTGCTACATTGGACCCAGTAGCAGCCGCGTTGCCAGGATGCTTAAAAGCAGTGTCAGCAACTTGTTTGAGCATTGAACAAAGCGAGTCAATTGTGATGGGACATCCTGTAAAAGTGTATGTTCCACATGCAGTTGTGATTCTGTTGACCAGAACCCGAACTCAGCATCTTACTCCTAGTCGGCTGACTAAATATGAGAGGATAATAATGGGTGCTGAAAATTTGACCATGGTAAGGTGTACAATAATAAATCCAGCAACTTTATTGCCGGACCCATATCATGAAACAAATAAAGATGACGAAGAAGATGAACATGATTGTGTACAGATTACAGAATTATGTACAAAACCACGCACAGACATAGAGGAACAGCCTCTTAAAAAGCCAGACAGGGAGCTATTTGTCGATGGTTCATGTCAAAGACATGAAGATGGTAAACTAACTGCTGCCTATGCGGTATGTGAATTAACTGGAATAGTCGAAGCATCCTATTTACCAGGAGTAAAATCTGCACAAGTAGCTGAATTGATTGCATTAATAAAAGCTTGCAAAATTGGGAGGAATCAGAGAGTAACTATATTTACTGATAGTCAATATGGTTACGGGGTTGTGCATGCTTTTGGCCAACTGTGGATGCAGAGGGATTTCATGACTTCTTCAGGATCCCCCATTAAAAATGGACAATTTGTAAGGGAATTGCTAGAAGCAATACAATCACCAAAAGAATTGGCTGTGGTGAAATGTGCTGCACACCAGTCAGGAGATGACTGGGTGGTAGTAGGCAACAGATATGCAGATCTGGTGGCTCAACATTGTGCCAAAACCAGAATGTCAGTCAATAAGAGGGTGGAAAGAATGGGAATCAGCTGCCAACTTATGCTGTATATGCCACCTGAAACTTGGAATGAGGTGAAGAAATTACAAGATGAGGTTGATGAAAGTGAGAAGAATTTGTGGATCAAAGTGGGTTGCTCCCAAAGAGGAGAGGATGAAGTGTGGATCAGTGCAGATGGCAGACCAGTCATGCCAGACTGTTTACTCTCACAAATGGCCAGAATGCATCATGGAGACACACACATAGGGAGAGTTGCAATGATTAGGCTGTTCAGACAAAATTGGTACAATCCCAAATTCAGGGCTGTTGCAGAGAGTCTTTGCCAGAGATGTCTAACTTGCCAAATGCATAATCCAGGCAGGAAAATGATAATTGGGTTTGGAAAGATTGGAAAGGCAGAGGGCCCATTTATAAGACTCCAGTTCGACTTCATGCAGTTGCCACCATGCAGAGGACTAAAATATGTACTAGTCATATTGTGTCTGTTTTCAAAGTGGGTGGAGGCTTACCCTACTAGGAGAAATGACAGTATTACAATTGCAAAACTGTTGTTACGTGAGCTCATACCTAGATTTGGTTTCCCAGTATCTTTGGAATCAGATAGAGGAAAACACTTTAATAGCGAAGTGATCCAGATAATCTGTGAAGCATTTCAAATCAAACAGAAATTGCACTGTGCATATCGCCCAGAGGCTTCTGGAGTGGTTGAACAATTGAATGGCACTATAAAGTCAAGATTGGGAAAAATGTGTGCATCAACATCATTAGAGTGGCCAGACGCATTGCCACTTGTCTTGATGGGAGTCAGAAGCATACCTGACAGGATTAAGCCCCCATGAAATAATGATGGGAAGAGCAATGAGACAAACACATGTTCCCACAAACAAATTAGTGAATATATCTGATGATATGGTTCTGAATTATTGCAAAGGATTGGCTGACCTAGTGCGTTCTGTCTCTCATCAGGTTGGAGAAGACGCAGTTTCCAGGCAGCCTGAACTAGAACATGATCTGAATCCTGGTGATTGGGTGGTAGTGAAGAATCACACCAGAGAAACGTGTCTATCACCCAGGTGGAGCAGACCTTGTCAAGTTATATTGACCACCAATACAGCAGTGAAGTGTGCAAGATTTCCTAATTGGATTCACGTAAGCCACACAAAGAGAGTACCAGACCCTGAAGAGGAGAATTCACAGATAACACCAATCACTGAAGAAGCTGAAGGTTGCCCAGCAGAGGAATCTCAGGCTCGAAGTTCGAGAGAAGCTGACGGAGAACAACCGAGCACAAGTCAGGATTGGATACCAGTGGTAGAAATTCCTGAAGTATACCACAGAACAAGAAATCAAACTAAATTGGAAGAAATTGAAGAAGATCAGATAGGTGAAGAAGAAGCAGTTAAGGATCAAGAAGAAAAGACAGTAAAAGATCCTGAACAAAATAAGATAGGGAAAGAAAATTGGACACAAAACAGTGAAGATTTAATAGACTTTACACAGGAACAGACAGATCTAGAAGAATCGGGTCAGGCTGCAGAAGTTCACAGTGCAATAAGCCCTGATCAGAACAAGTTAGATCAAGAAGAGTACACAGAAGAAGAAAACCTTGAAAAACATGAACTTGAAGAAATAAATAAAGAACAAGGTCAGTTATTGGAAACTCACAGCGGAGCTGTTACAGAGAAACCAAGTAGACCTGAAAAGGAGCAAATAAGAAACACAGTAATTGAAGAACACGAAACAGTGATAAGCAGTGAAATTAAAAAGATTTCTGAAAGCGAAGATCAAGAGACAGTGCAAACAAAGAAAACAAGAAAAGGAGATCATTGGCCGAGTGTCATTAAAAGAGTAAAGTACCACATAACAACCAGAAGTGAAAATCCAGATCAAGTACCTGAAGTAACAAGTCAAACTGATCAAGAGAAAAAGTCAGGGAAAAGAAAAAGCAAAAGACTGAAACTTGTGAATAATAAATTCAAGGGTCCTGACTGGACTTATATCATTCTTGAAGATTTTGAAAGCTCAGAGTCAAGTGACAGTGGTGGCGAAGGAACAAGTGCAGAACTAACATACGAAGAAGAAACAAGACCACCCTGACTAAACAAAAGAATCCTCTAAAGAAAAGAAGAAGAGATAAGAAGAGCAATCTTCCTTGTCGAAAAATGCCTGACGATAGAGTTACTGGGAGACCAAAACGAAATTGTTGTAGGAGATGCTGTGCAATCTGCATATGTAGTCTATTATTGGTGCTTATAGTATGGTTAATCCTGATTGTAGCAGTTCCTTACCTTATGATAATAGATAAGAAGATTAATAATGAAACTAAAGGGAGGACAGCAAACATGAAGGGCAATAGAGTAGAATTAATGGCAGAAGATGAGGCAGAAATTCATCATGAAATAGCTGATAACGACACTAGTTTAAATGTTTTCACAAAGTTATTGTTTCAGTATGTAGACACAATGGAAGTTAGTAATTGTTATGTCTGTATGAAGTTACCTGAATCAGTAGCGGAAGGATTAACATACCATCATTTACCACTGACATATAGCATCTCATGTAGTGTATTAACAAGTTAATTTTATAGAACAGGTAGACTGCAGTATTATTATTCAAACTTAGATGTGATATTTTCTGAGGTTCCGATTCGTAAGAGTATGAACCCAGTGCTTAGTAGTCAAGACGCACCGTTTATGGGAGAATTTTTCTTAACAATGAAATCAATAGACATAACACATGCACATAGACACAATCAAACATGTTCTCTATTAGAAGAAGAAAAGATATTTTTGAATTTAGTAGAAGATAGAAGACAAGATTTTCAAAAGAAAGCTTCAGAGCATAAGGCTCAGTTGCCACCTTGAGCGGAGAAAGAATGGAGTTATACCCATGGCAGAGCTCAAGCTGCAATGGCTCTGGATTTCGTAAAGACAGGGAAAATTTGTCTTCATAGGTTAAAGACTGATTATAACAATATTTTCATCGGTACCAGTGAATGTGAACATAGGGGCATATTAGCAAGACCCACGTTAAAATTATCGCCGTTTTAGCGGCAGGAAACTGCCGCTAAAACGGCGATAATGGGCTTGCTAATATGCGTTATAGAATTCAATAGAAGCCCAGGTTAGATGTGCAGGACATCTAACCTGGGCTTCTATTGGAATTCCATAACGCATATTAGCAAGCCCATTATCGCCGCTTTAGCGGCAGTTTCCTGCCGCTAAAACGGCGATAATTTTAACGTGGGTCTTGCTAATATGCCCCACAATTTTTAATTCTTGGAGGTTGGGGACTCAAAGGAGGAACAGATTCAGTTTTTCCTGGAATTTATTATGTATGCGGGAATAAGGCTTACTTTAGGCTTCCTGCACGGTGGTATGGAAGTTGTTATTTTAGAATAGTTTTTCCAAAGATATACCACGTAAAAAGAAACACTGGGAGCAATGAAAACAATAGCGAATTAATACGTAGTAAAAGAGCTAGTTTTTCAGAAATTGTAGGTGATATATTTGGTGCATTGATACCTTCAGTGGGAATAATTCTGAACTCAAGGAAAATATGCAAATTGTCTACAGTAGTTGATCGTTTATCAACGGATACTGCTGGAGGTTTTCTAATGATTAATGCGGAGATGGTTGCGATTAGATCTATGGTGATGCAAAATCGACTTGCTCTTGACATTCTATTGGCAAAAGAGGGAGGAGTCTGTAAATTATTGAAGACGAAACATTGTTGCACTTATATTCCTGATAAGAGTGCAGAAATTGGAACGTATATTCAGAACATAACTAAACTTGAGAAAGAACTTAAACCACTGGAAGTTGATAGTGTATGGGAAAGGATTGACAAATAGTAGCTTGTCAATTGGAACCTGGTTTGCTAATGTAGGAAAAGGACTTATAGGTCAAATATTAGTACCCCTAGCAGGGATAGCAATAATAATATTGGCAATAACAATATGGTGCAAATGCTGTAGAAAGAATGGAACATATAAAGTGACAGGAAAAGGAAAGAAGAGAATACTAGATGAAATAGAACTTGAAGAATGGAGAAGTGAATTATACAAAAAGTTGAAAGGGGATGTGAAAAACAGAAAATGTAAAAATGAGAATGAAACGAATTGCTAGAAGTTGGCATCTGAT
The DNA here is from genome assembly GCA_963921515.1 of Calotriton arnoldi. Lineage (NCBI taxonomy): Eukaryota > Metazoa > Chordata > Amphibia > Caudata > Salamandridae > Calotriton > Calotriton arnoldi. The sequence continues at coordinate 2,163,428 of CAWUFW010000756.1, read as the reverse complement.
TGAGGGTAGTGTTTTTGATGGCTCAGAAATGCCATCAGAGAGGGGATTGATGGAGCAAGGTTTCAAAAATGAAACTTGCTTGTACGTAATCCTCCTCATAGTATTAATTTATTAAACTTGTATTGTCAATACTAACCTTTGCATTCACAAACACAAGAGGGACAGAAGCTTGCCTATGTGTTTTACTAATGAATAACGCTTGTCTGTAATCCAAAATGTCCGCTACAGCGCGGGAACTTCATTGCGCATGTCGCAACCTGATCACATGGTGTGACGTTTTTCTTTGCTTGGTGGGAAACTTCTGCTTCTGCGCAGTGTGCGCTAAAATGGTCGCTAAATGTTTTCACATGCTTAAGCTTGCTCTCATGTCATTATTAAATTGTCGTTTTCTTAATGCTACTAATGCAGGATAGTATTATAATTAATTGGGAATAGAGTAGAAAAAGTGGGCATACAGTAAAACATTTTATTTGTGATTTTAATATTTTCTTCTTGCACTTTTAGTAATTCGTAAACTTGGGCCTGGGTTGGTGACTTGTAACTCGAGAGACGATGGTTCTGCGCATGTATCCTGTGTGCCTGCCAAGTGAAGTCAACTTGAACGTCTCCCAAGGCCATGACCCATTGGCCGAAGATGCTGTACTTTATGTTTCCTGTGGACAAAATGATACTTTTCCCCTGTAAAATGTATAACATTTGTCGTGAGACGGGTGGGAAATAAAGTGAATGTATTAATTTGAAGGGGCGGGAAGCTAAAAACAATAGGCTTCACAATTTAGGCCAAATTTGACATGGTGCGAGAATCCACCCCTGTCCCTGTCCAATCAGAAGTAGTGGTCCCATATTTTAGCAACATTAAGGGGAGGTACATTTGCGTAGAAGGGTATAATAGAATATAGCATTAGTTAATTAGTCAGAGCATGCTTTCACGAAGAACAGGCGTCCATGCTGCGAGAGAGCTCTTAGCTCCAGACTGCCAGGCTGATCGGTTGCTGACTAAATCCCTGTCCAGAAGAGGTCCTGAGGAGGGGGCGGTGGAGTCCATTAGAACGGGAGAATCGAGGAGAAGTCGAGTATCAGAGAGGGAAACGGCGCAGGCGTCGTTGTAGAGAGGTCACCGGTCCTGTCCTGATCCTGGAAGAAGTCTTTTGCTCTTCATCCTTCCTGGGTCCTATCCTTTCCAACTCCTTGGCCAAGGGGCTTGGTTCTCGCATTTAGGTAACTATACTGCAACCTTTAGTTGCGCTGCTCTCTCTATTCTCTTCCTTTCCTTAAACACCGTCATTTATTAGCAAAATCTTTTCTATGCTTTTTCTTGGGTATTACAATTAAGTACCGTGTTTTCTGTATTTTACTCTGCTAAAACTTTAGATAAACATTTTAAAACTTCCTGACTCAGTGGTTATTTCAGGATTAGGAACTATATTGAATGTCACTCATTTTAAATTTCTCAATTGGCAAAGGATCCATTGGTAAGTTATTACTCTTCAATCAGAAGGTAATTGGTAGCAGGGAATTTGATAAAAGAGTACATCTGACACCCAGCGTAAGTATTAGTGTAGTATGAATGTATGGGCCCAAGTGAGTATATGGTGTATGAATGCTGTTGGCTAATATTGCGCTGGATCAATAGTGTTACACAACCCTGCTAGTACTTTCAAACTATCTACAGTAGCTGTAATAGGAGGCATTTCCCACACTCACGTCTTCCGTTTACATGGCCGTCCAGAAACTATCATCACAAATTTGAGCATACCTCCCGATGCAGCGCGCGCAACGAAATTCGTTTTATTTATTCATATGTGTACTTACCTGTAATCGGCCGTAATCCGTAGTTTACTACCCCCCACCCTGCCCCTCCCCCACCCCACGTCAGCGCCCGGCGGCACTCCCACCACCGACCGCTACTGCCCACCATAGGTGACAATTCGACCTCGCCTGCCTGAGTAGGCATTTAGGGACAGCGGGGGTTTTAGTGGATCTACACATCGAAAACTGACAACATACATACAAAAAGCAAGTGCCAACATGGAACACTGTTCCATATGTATATCGCGATTGAAATATAGAGCCATTTTTTTCGCAGCCTTCAAACTTTGCACTGTCCCGGTTTCCAATTCAAAAGTGCATGCATAACCCAATACAAAAAGAATGCAAATATATCACTGCAGTTCAGTAGTTGATTTCTGACCATCAAACAGGTTAGCAAGGCAGTCCACGGGGGTAGATCCTCCCTTATATATATATTAAATCTCGATTGAAGCAGTACCGAAAATAATGGTAGATTCACGAGGCTGTATCCATTAAACAGAATCAATGATGTTATTACATATACAATATTGGTAATTTTAGTCGTGATAATTTATGCTAGGTGACGTTATGGAGTAACTCTACTCTATACAATAATCCTAATTCACTCCTTCGTTTATTAATGTGTTTATACTTTGCCAACCGATTCAGCCTTTATAGCATTAAAGGCAACCAGTGAAATGCAGAAACATGGACTTTTTTTTTATCAGACTTTCAATTCCACAGGTCCCTTGACAATGCGCTAACTCGGCCTCTTAATAAAAGATGCCCCTGCAGCCGAATCCAAGACCCCAGATGTCCACGTTTTATATTCTTTGCATTGTGTCAGGATCATTTATGAGCTAAAATGGGAAATGTCTGTAGATTTGCCAGGATGAAAAAATAGCCACTAGTGCGCTGGTGAAATATCTGCATTCTAAAATGCAGTTTAACAACGTTTAATGCCTCTGCCCCTCGCATAATAAATGACGTTGCTGTGAACTGCAGCCTATTTAACTGCCTGAAGACTATGCCACAACGTTTGACCTGCTTGCTTTGTGCTGAAGTAAGGCTTTGCAGTTCTGTTTTGATCACACCTTCAGTTCCCTCCTTCCATTTCCTTTCAGTACAAAACCGAATGCCTGCTAAAAGTAGAGACATGACTCGAAAGACACTTTTATAGAAACGCATTATTCATACACAGAGACTGGATGCCGTGAAAAGGAAGCAATTACAGCTTAAGAACACCTCACCTACATGCGCTGTAATGACTTGTGACTGTATTTAGATGGGTTTTGTAACTGCAGCATCCTTATCTCCATACCTCTGGCCTGCTCTTATATTTATCATTACTACAAATGATAACAGAATTATTAATCTGTCCACAGCTGACATTTACTCACAGAAGACAGCAAACGGCTGCACCACAGCAGAAAGGGGCGCGCAATGACTTAATAAGGGCTGACTGCCAGCTTTCCGCCCCTGCCCTCGCTGAAATAAATGAGCCTGCAAGCTCCCAGTGAAGTAATTGCCAACTGTATGAAATTTATAATTATTAAGTGTTTTTGATCAAGAAGGAGTTGTCGTTTAAGCAGCCTGAGAGCTGAAAATGTGATAAGTCCGTATTACTTTTATACACTCTTCCAAACAGTGAATTGCTGTTTGGAGAATTGAGTAAAACTGCGTCCCTTTACTCAATGATTCTGAATGAAACTGAATTGTTCTCGTGTGTATTTTAGAAGCATTATATGAAACGCAAAACCATTTTTGGCAAGAGATGCTGGTCATTTCTGTAGATAAAATAATTGCTCCAAAGGCGAAACCTGGCAGTTCTCCTAAGAATATCATTTAATCTTAAGCTCTTTGATTATTGCACACATTTTCTATAAAACCCTAAAGATAAAATCATAAGCTTCAACCTGGACTAGTTTATTTTCATCTGGGAGCTATAACTAGCTGGCGGTGATTCACTCTTACGGCTTAATAATTGATCTTAACATTAAACTAGGTATTTACGAGCTGGGAAACGAAAAACTTCAGATACCTGTGAATACAAGCATCTCGGTCAGCAGAGCACTGATGGAGGGGCAATAACGAGAGCAAAGGGTCTGGAAACATCAGTGGCGTGGTGGAACATGCTGATTTTCTCTGTCATGGACACTGTGTTGCAGGTAAACCTGTTATGTTTCCAGTGGTGCCTTTATGTCCTGTGTTGTACAATGACCCCCACAACAAACCCCCTGTTCAAGGAAATGTACCAGCTACTAATATCATTAATATGAGCTTGAAAGTGTGGCAAGGTTAAACTTGAGGTTTTGGAACTTTATGCAAGATGCATTAGGATGCCTCATAGGGACTTATCTAACAAGATCATGCGGATAAAACTTTCAGATGCTTGGGTGAAGGATGATATTAAATGAGAGAAGCCCACTAGAGGGTATGCATGCACAGACTGACCTGAGAGTATTGCTGATGAAATAGAGTTGGGTATCTGAGCATTTTCTATATCATAAAACAGGCAGGGGTCTAATGCAATCCCATGTAGATCCTGAAGCGTGGGGGGGGGGCAAACCTTCAAAAGACCCCCAACCCTTCAATGGTCTCCCCTTTAAGCCCTAGGCCAATTAGTAGTTGTGAGATATATGCGAGACAGGGACCCTCCATTACATTCGGCAGGGGAGCCCCATCATTTTGCGCTGCACCACTGAAAGCAGGTGGGTATGTCTGGAAAATCATTGTTAGAAACCAGTAGCGGCTGGTGGAGTTTGAAAGTGGTGAGCATCAAGTGAAACCATGTGTGTGTCTGAGCGAGAGAAGGGATGCGAACATGACTGTGCTTAGAGCTTAAGACTGGATCGGAGGGGTAAGGGATTTCTGTTGTGCTTTAACTTTTCGACAGAAAAAAAGAAAATCAGCGTTCCTAATTTCATCTGTAAGGACAAAATGGACCGTGATTTTTCTTTCACAAAACACCACTAGTTGTTGGTAAAAGTAGTTTTTTCGTTGCCCACATCTGCCCTCTTTTAAATTTCCTTTAATTAAGCTGTGCCTGTTCCAAAAAGGGGGCATTCGTAGGACAGAGCATGACAACATACAGCACACTGCGAGGCTGGAAAGACAGCAACTGTGCAAAAGTAAACAAAGCACACTCTAGAAATCACCACTTGAATTTCATACAACAGAAAGTTAAATAGTCGAGTGCCTGTTCTCTCATTGCACACACTGCAAAGCTCACCTGCTTAACTTTGCAGTGCGCACTCCTCTACATCATGGATAGATCCACTTAGGAAATTAGTTGCCCCTGGAAATGGCAGTTTAATCGAAGCACAGAGCTGGAAGCTCTGCACTGGAGTATCCCATCAAATCCTGTGCAGGCACACTACGCAGACTTCAGTATTCAACTTCCTGCCTTCATCATCAAACCCCACTCCTACACAATTCATCACAGGGTGGGGTGGGGACATGGCAGTGAGGTTAGCTAACCCCACCCCACCCTGTAACGAGCTGTCAACTGGTGGCATGGCTGAAATTCCATTCCCTAACTGGCACTGCAGGGCTTCTGGCTGAGGCTAACTTTATTGCAAACGCCTCAGGGGGTGGAGTTCAGCCCACGAGGCAATGACTTTGCCGGGCTGATGACATCACTGACCTAAGGGCTGCGTGAAGCCTCAGAACGGCAAATGTATTGCAGCTGAGTTTAATGCACATGCACTTATGTGCATAACAGCCAGTGTTCACAGAAAACAAGCGTGGCAACGGTCGGTGGCAGCCCTCATCCAGCGTGGGTGAACTTGTATATTTTTTGTAAAATTTTAAGACATTTTTAAATTATGTGGAATAATGAAGGGGCAGAGCCCCAACGCTCATGTAGGGGAGCCGCCCCTGTTAGAAACTTTGTAAAAGATTCTCTATTACACAAGGCATGCAGGTGTAGTACTCCCAACCCTTTAAGAAAATCGAACTCAATATGGCCATGTTCAACTAGACAGAGATGTCTGTGAAACTGTTGGAGATTCCTATCCAAATGACACATTCATGCATTTGTATTTACAATTTACAATGCTAACACAAACAGCTATAGAAATATGTATAAGATTCGCTGAGGCACCCCCAGTATCTGCGACAATAATGATAGTACTAACCCTGATGTTAGGTGTATAGGACATTGGGTTACTGATTGGGGGGAACACTACTCAAGCAGCAACTACAACACTTGTTAGGGTGAAAGACAAGCAAACTCCTAATTAACCTGTGCTCCACACTGTTGCAGCTTGGCATAAAGTAGTCAGGCTTAACTTAGAGGCAATGTGTAAAGTATTTATGCAGCACTTCAAACAGGAATAAAGTGATAACACAACACAAAAAAAAGCCTGCATCAGTTTAAAAAAATGTAATAAATTATTTGAGACCAAAATGACACAAATCCAATCAGTAGAACCAGAGATATGCAATTTTAAATATTTTAAGTAAAAGAGTGCTTAGAAGGACAAAGTGCCAACTGTGGTTAATTGGTCACGCCGGGCCGGTGCAAAGTCACAAGTTCAGGCCAACAGCGCAGGGCAGGTACAGGGGCCAAGTAAGGTCCGCTTGACAAAGTAACTTAAATCCGAGCTGGGCATCAGTGGTTTCTATGAGATGCGGGGCTGTGATGCGAGGTCATGCATCAAAAGGTGTTCTGAGGAGCTGTGGGGCTGTGATGCGTGGTCCTGTGTTGAGATGCATTGCTCAGCGGTGGTTCCGAGGGGCTGTGGGGCGATACACTGGCTGTGTCAGTTCTGTGGAGGCCACCGGTGGGCTGGCAGAGAACCTTCAGGACCACTCCCAAGGGTCCAGAACTGGGATTAGACCACTTGGAGGACTCACAGCAGGCAGAGTTCAGATGCTTGGTTGAAGGTGGTTGGAGCGTTTTCTGTCTCTGAGGCCCTGATCAGGAGGCCAGCCAACTTGCCCTTGGTGCTACTCTGGTGGTCCTAGGTTCAAGATGAAGGTCCAGTCCTTCTTACTCAGGCAGTAGGGCAGCAGAGTAGCAGTTCTTCTTGAAGAGCAGCACAACAGCCCATCTGAGTATTCCACTGGTCCAGAGGTGTACTGTAGAGTTGGGTCTGAGGATCATTTATTTATACCTGGTGCCCACTTTGGAGAAGGAGACGTTTCTAGAGGCTTCCACCCCCAGAGGTGTTTGTAATTTCTTGCCTCCCTGCTCTGGCCCCAGCTTATATGGGGTCAAACCTCTTGTGAGTGTGCTCATGCAGGGCCTTTGTGATGTGCATTTGTGGTAGGTGACAGCTCCGCCCCTCTATCAAGGCAGAGATTACCCAATACCTATCCTATTCCCCCCTCATCTCACTGGGAGCAACACACAAAGGCCAACCACTAGCTACACCTAGTCATGTGACCCAGGATACAGACTGCATGCACCAAATGGTTAGGGCAGGAAAATGCCAACTTTTTAAAAGTTACATTTTCAGAACCATCACTTAAAATCCGATGTTACCATTAAAGAGGGTTTTAAATTACAATTCTTTATACATCAAACTTGACATTCCTATCTGCTCCTAATTGGAAGTTATCACTTAGTAGACGTAATAAGAGAACCCAATTATCTTATGGGAGAGGTAGGCCTCACAGTAGTGAAAACGAATTTATGAGTTTTTCACTGCCAGGACATGTAAAACTTAAAAGTACATGTCCAACATTTTAATTACTTTGCACCCTGCCCTCTGAGTTGTATAGGGCCTACCGTAGGTGTGACCTATATGTATTTAAAAGGGAAGTTTGGGCCTGGCAAGAGCACACACAGGCTTCAATGGTAGACCTGAGACATGTGTAAAGGGCTATGTAAGTGGGTGGCACAATAGGTTTTGCAGGCCGACTAGTAGCATTACATTTACAGTCCCTGGCTACAGGTGGTACCACATTATTGAGGACTTACAAGTAAAATAAATAGGACAATTGAGTGTAAGCCAATTTGACCATGTTTAAAGGAGAGAGCACAAGCACTTTAACACTGGCTAGCAGTGGAAAAGAATGCAGAGTCCTAAGACCTGCTAAATGAAGTCAGCAAAAACAGGAGGAATAAAGGCAAAAATTTGGGGAAAATCCACACCAAGGATGTCAGGTCCAATTGCTAGTCTATATGCTGCATTACAGAGAGATAAAGGGGGTCATTGTTGTTTAGGGTACCTTGGAGTCTGACAGATTGGAACCAATTTCAGTTAAAGAATGTGAATAGGTCTGTAAGTTTGGCTAAACAAAGCTTGAGCAATAACAGATTCCAAATAGTACAGTTTAATTACCTGCACTTTGTGTTTGATCGCCTGGAAATTGCACAGAATATATCCAGACTTTTTACAAGTGTGCCCTAAATGCCCTTTCCCTGGTGCTAGGTCTCCGCTCCCTACTGCTGCCGCCGCCACCATAGCATAAGATTCCATTCCACAGCACCTCAGGTCAGACTGGCCCAGGTTCAAGGCCCTGCTCTTTCTCCTGCTGCATCAGTGCTCTTCGGCTCAGTGACATAGTGTTAAGTTCCATTTTACTGGCATTTTTATTAATTCTGCTACAATTTATTCAGCTACATTTTTAATTTAATTTTAATTCTGTGGGCCTCGGTTGTATTCGCTTAGGTTCTTTTTAGACATTTTTTTTGACCATTGACTCCCCTGTGTTGTGCTTTTCACGCTGCCCGCTCCTTCCTGCTTCCTGAATACCAGTCCTTACCGGTCTCCCTGTGGCGCCCCCACAGTCCCTCCCACGACCCATATCTACCTAATGGATGATGCTGTGCGGCTCCATTGAGCAGCCCTTTCCATAGTGCTATGTCGCCGCTCACAGCCCCTGCTGCCACAGCGATAGGCACTGTTCCACTGCACCTCAGGCCAGACCGGCCCGATTCGAGGCCCCGCTCCTCCTCAGTGCTCTTCAGTTCAGATTCCTGCTTAGTGACATAGTATTACGTTTTATTTTACTGGCATTTTTATTCATTCAGCTACAATTAGTTCTGCTACATTTTTTATTTAATTTAATTTTAATTCTGTTGGCCTTGGTTATATTTGCTTGGGATATTTTTTTACATTTTGTTTGACCATTGACTCCCCGCTCCTTCCTGCTTTCTGAATATCGGTCCTTACTGGTCTCCCTGCTCCGCTCCACAGCCCCTCCCACCTCCCACCTCCCAGGGCTACTTCATGGACGCTGCTGCATGGCCGCACCGCCGGCGCACCAAAAGCATAGTCTGTCTGTGCCTGTATGTGTCCCGACCATGCCCAGTGCCAGGACCCTGACCCCCGGAATGGCGAAACTACTCCTCCGCAGAACTCCACGCCTGGAATGCTATGTGCAACAACAACTGCTGCCTTGCATCACTGCACACTACTAAAGGACCGTTCACCTGCACCCCTGCTGATTCGATGCCAACCTCCCTGGGTCAGGCACCACCACATCCACCAAAACCCAACCACAGACACAACTCAACTGCATGTTGCTGAAAGTCAGATCCTTCTGCAAAAGTCACTATGATCTCCCCCGATGTGGATTTCATCACAAGACCTGGCTCACTCCGACATCAGCCCCCAACATTGTGACAGCAACCCCTACAGGATACAAGCTGAAGCACAGAGACCGCGCCAACAAACATGGAGGAGGCATAGCAATCATACACAAGAAATCCATCATCTGCACAACCACCATCGACGACTTCACAGCCACCATGGAACACATGAACTTCCAGATCTGCCCCAACGCCAAGACCACCGTTAAACGCACCCTTGCATAAAGACCACAGGACCGAGCACAGGCATCAGCAACGTGATAGCCGAATTCATCACCCCACATACCGTCAACTCAGACTGATACATCTTCCTCCGAGACATTAACTTCCACCTAGACGACCTCACCGATTACAACTCTAGTGACCTCCTGGAGAGACTACACAAAATTGGCCTCAAGCAGATTGTCACCGCCCCCACACAGAGCAGGACATACTCTCGACCCTATCTTCATGACTAGCAACAGAATCAAGTACAGCCACACATCAGGACTCGCCTGGACAGACCACGCCATCGTACACTTCAACCTCACTGGTCTACCACTCCCCCCTCCCAGTTACAACAACGCACTCTACCATAACTGGGCCAGCGTAACCCAGCAACAGTGGACGAACGCCCAAACCAATCACTTCCCCCAACCTGGACCAAACAATACAGACTTTCAACAACTGGATCAGCAAAGCAGCCAACCAAGTCACCCCCACCAAGACCCCGAAGGCCCACAGACTCACCAAACAAGCCACCTGGTACACCCCAGAACTACGCATGGCAAAACTGGAATGCAAACGACTGTAAAGGAGGTTGAGAAACAGCAAGAACAACACAAACCGCGATGCCTACAAAACGACCCTTAACAACTACCACTGCCACCTCAGAACCACACAAAAAAAAGCTGTCACTCCCATATCGAAGCCAGCTCCAACTGAATCAAAGAACTCTTCACCATTGTTAGAGAATTTTCTGCCCCTCGGCCACAGCGAACTCGACACATCCCTCTCAACAGCTCTGCGATGAAGTCGCCAATCATTTCCACAACAAGATTGAAGCTATCTCAAAAACTTCAACCCCAGCCAGCCACCTCCCACAGCAGTACACCCAACACAGATGACAACCAATAACTCTCCATGTGGGGCCAATTCACCACGCTCGCCACCGCCGACCTGATCAAATCCATCCACTCAGGAGCACCCGACGACCCCTGTCCACACCGAATCTTCAACCTCGGAAACAACGAAATCAGCCCCAGCTCACCATCATACTAAATACATCGATCAACACCAGCAACTTCCCAGAAGCATGTAAGCACGCTGATATCAGGCCCCTCCTCAAGAAGCCATCAGCAGACCCCACTGACCTCCAGAACTACCGTTTTATCTCCCTCCTCTTCTTCCCAGCCAAAGTCCTGGAGAAAGCCATGAACACTCAACTGACCAGCCACCTGGAAAGACACAACTTACTCAACGCATCCCAGTCGGGCTTCTGAGCCAATCACAGCACAGAGACACCCTGGAACACAGCCGCAGACGACATACGAGCACTACTCAACAGAGGCTAGATGACTGTCCTCATCCTCCTGGACCTCGCAAGAGTCTTCAACACCATCTCCCACCACACCTTCATCCAAAGACTCCGCCAGATCGGAATCACGGGCAATGCACTCAAGTGGATAGAGTCATTCCTCACATGATGTACCCAGAAATGTTGCCTCCCCTGTTCACCTCGCCCCCCAAACAGATCGTTTGCAGAGTACCACACGTCTCTTCTCTGAGCCCCACCCTCTTCAACATTTATATGACTCCACTTGCGGACATTGTCAGAACACACCATATAAACTACTCCGATGACACCTATCTCATCCTCCTACTATCAGGGCATCCCCAATGAGACAAAAGACAACTTCCACAAATGCATGCAAAACGTCCCACCATGGATGAGAGACAGCTGCCTCAAATTAGACACCAATAACACTGAAGTTCTGGTCTTCGGCAGAGACAACACCCTCTGGAATGACTTCTGGTGGCCCTCGGAGATTGGACCCACCCCCTATCCAAAGACCACGCACGCAACCTAGGCATCATACTGGACAACAAATTCACAATAAAACACCAGATAAACACAGTCTCCTCAGCCTGCTTCCACACGATCTGACTACTCCCTAAGATTTTCAGATGGCTCCCCACTAGCACAAGGAAAACAGTCACACAAGCCCTCATCACCAGCCAACTCGACTACAGCAATGCACTCTAAGCAGGCACCTCAACTGAACTCATACAAAGACTCCAAAACATTCAGAACACTATGGCCAGACTCATCCTTGGCCTTCCCAAAAAGTGACACATCACCACCCATCTGAAGGACGTCCACTGGCTCCCCATACAGAAGAGATGCCAGTTCAAACTGCTCACCCATGCTTACAAGGCACTCCACAACATCAGACCCAACTACTTGAACCACCACTGTCTGACCTTCCAAGAATCCACAAGAAACCTTTGCTCCGCAGACCTGGCCCTTTCAAGCCCACCTTGTATCTGCCGCACCCTCAGCGGAGGACGCTCCTTCTCCTATATCGCCACCAGATCATGGAACTCTCTCCCTCTCCACCTATGCACCGCCCCGTTGCTGAACACCTTAGGGAAGGAACTAAAGACCTTGCTCTTTCACCAACACGGCTCCCCAGTGCCTGAATACCCCCCGGGGTGATTAGTAGTGCTCTATAAGTACTGATTGATTTATTAATTGAATGCAAGAAGACTTATACTGGTTTGCTTCACATGACATGTTCTTGCCAAGTAATGCATGGCTTCTTGATGCAACCTCTGGCTGCACTGCAACTGGTAAAAAGGAAGATATCTAAAATAATGTCTGTTGGCCATTGTCCCCAAAGCATAACATGCCTAAAAATTGGAACACATTTCTTTGCTTGGTTTAGTGGTGGCTAAGGGTTGCAAAGCATAAAATTAAATGAGAACAAGAGATTCACAACTGAAGAAATGGTTGAACATGATGGAAAGGTGTGGAGGCGAAGAGGGCTACAAGAATGGATGATATATTTGCAGAGGATCTAGCAGTCATGTGACTGCAGAAAGGCTTGAGACCACAGTCCCAAATTCTAGGCTTAAAGAAAGACAATATTATATTAGTAGAAGGGAGGGAACAACAGGAGTAGAAGATTAAAACAATGGAGAACATGTCATGTCTAGAGAGACAGAGAATGGAAAAAAGATTATGAATGCTAAAGGACATCATTAATAAGCTACCACACGTGAGAAAATATCACACACAGGAAAAGTACTATATGATACTATGCCAAGGGTCCCACCATACATTCGCTGGAATTACACCTAGTATCTCATCTGCATCCTTCTGGAAGGCAGGGTACCACGTAAGACACTTTATACTTTGTGTCACAAGCTACATACCTTTACCATGCCTTCCAAAGGAGGTTTCAACCTTGTGTCAGTGACATTGTACATTTTAGCATGCCAAAGGACATTGCACAGGTCCTGAGAGGCTTGTATCATAGAAATAGCTTTCAAAGCTATCTATGCCATTCAGTGCACAACAAAATCAAGGGTCTTCACACACGTCATGCCCATCTGAATGTACAACCTTAAGAGCCACACCTTTCCAACATTCAGTTAATATGCAACATTTACCTATAATTCAGATTATTTTAAATGCCTCCATATCAATTTGTGGTATGACGGTGCCATAATGCACAACAATAGGGGCCCTAGGATTTACACCACCAACACAATTTTAGACACTTCCCCTTCTACCAGGAAGACGTGCGTGTCCACTGAGGACATGGTTAATGTCACCCTACTACGTTTCACTCAACAGGCAGCAGAGGGGATACAGCCTCACATGCAATGCATCATGAAAGAGGGTCACTGGGGTACTTATGCAAAGATTCATGGTCCTGCATTAATTTAAAGACAAAATACACCCACTAACAACAACATTTTCTGCCCATTGTCCAGTATATGACCAACAAAACACAATTGACTAGGACTGTATGGCAACAGACATTCCCTTATACGTCCCCATCACAGCTACTCAGGCAAGAGGCAGCCCACTAATCATCGCAGTGCACGTTCTCCCTCTTTGTTCACATGGGGCTAGGCAATAGTGGGACCCTCTAATACATTTTGACCACTGACAAACTTAATAGTAATACTCACATACCGTCTTGGAGGTTTTGGCTTTCCCAGGCATGACATGATCCACTCACAGAAATTGCAGGGAACGCAGACATTAAGGAAATTCTTGGCCAGGTGTCCGGCATAATATTATTTTATACAAAGTGAATGCTTGGTGAAATATTTGAATTCATTCTGCGTTATTGTTATATGTACAATTTTATTTTTCAAAGTGCTTCCTGAAATCGACTTGACGATGTAAAAAGGTATTAATCAATCATGGCCTAATCCTCCATTTATATTATTAGTGCTAGTTTCCTACCCATGTCTAGCCTCTTCTTGGGGCTGATCTGTATCTGGTGAAGGAACTAAATACGTTACACCATTAACATCGTCCGCTTGCATAACAGACCGACTTCAAATGAATATACTACTAAGATGATTAGGCATCACGTACAGTAATCTGTGTCATTAAAAGAAGGAGAAATAAGTAGTTTGGTACCTAAATAGCTCTCTGCACCAGGGGCTGTATTCAACATTGCGCCCTGGGGCGCAATGGGTATTTGAGCCTGCTTTGTCCACCCCCGGGGCACAATGGTATAACAGAAGGGGCCGCAGATGCTTGTGCATCGCCTTCTGTAATACTGATAGCATTGGTGCACATGTTTCATGACAGGGCATCCCCTCATTTTCATGGGGGTGTGGCCCCATGCAAATGAGGGAATCACTTTGACTCTGTGCCCTCACTGTATTAGGGTTGCGTGAGCAGAGGCAAAACATGCCTTTAGGAGGCACACTGACAGTGTGCCACAAAAAGTGGCACACTTTTAGTGCGCTTCCTAAAGGTAACTGTCTGTGGGGAGAAAGGGGTTCCCATGGACCTCCCCCAGAAACAACCCTACAGGAGGGTGCAGTCACTCTCTGAACCCACCTATATGGGGATTTCTTTGAAGCATCTGTTCCTTATTTCACTTGAATGCACTGCCCCTAGTGCAGCGCGAGTTTGCTGCTGCCCTGGTTGCAGCACATTTCTTGTAATTCGGCGCACTGTCCCTGTTTTCACCCGGCGCACATTCTGAAAGGAGTGCCATGGCACAAACAAGGAAAGTGCACTGTATGTATAATATAGCCCCAGGTCTGTGAAAACCGTTCCTCATCAGTACAACTATTACATGCACAAGATGTGCACAAGCCATACAAGGCCACATAACTGCTGCGTTAGTTTCATATTCACATTAATGTACTCTGTCCCTATTCAACTTTTGTGGAACTGGCATTTCATTATATTTACCTGTGTGACGTGGCCTGGCTAAAAACTATGCCATGTTTATGTTTAAGCTGCCTTCTTTCTATAACACAGTGACTTTTGACATACATTTGTGTATGTATCATTGCAGGATAGGATTCTCCGAAAATGTATTTGCTTACATTTCAAATTCGCAGGCACACCATCATGACACCTTGAACATTCAGTACAATGTATTGAGTTCACTGCACAAATGTCACGGCTTATTGTTGCCCGGTAGGTGGCAACACTATCTAGCTCACATAATAAAAGACCTTGGTATGCCTGCATGGACATTGTTTATTATATATATATGTATGAATATACTTCCTCGTTAAAATCAGAGGAGCACTTTGCTGATACTTCAAGGTCACGCCACGTCGGAATTACAGCTCAGTGGATTCCTGTCACCCCCATGAGGGATGTCCCGCTCTACACAAAGACGGACAACCTGATGACACTTGCCCACAGGTAATGGGGAGTTAGATCACCTGGCATGGATTCTTGGCAGATCTCCCACCCTAGGCCAAACTATGTTAGGGAGCGTTAGGAAGGAGCACATTACATTATACTATAAGACAGTACATATATGCCAGCATGTATTCATTGCATTAGCGCAATGGTGAATTTATTAATTCTCTCCACTGAGGTAAGTCAGGTGTCCGTTGGAGAACATCTACTCTGTTCTTGTTCCAAATCTGACCATCATGTGTTTTAATGGCATTCTCAAAACATTTGACAACTTGCAACGTTCTCGTGAATTTAGAACAATCCGCACAACCCTTAGGCGCCCTCTCTTTTCACATAATCTTCAACTTTGACCTCTACATTTCTCACATTAATGTTTTCATCAAAATTCTCCTTCCGCTTCCTTGGAACTACTATCTCTTTCTCTCTCCATTCGCCCAACGCATGATTGACACAATCTTTACCGCAGAACATCCACCCAGGATATAATTTTGTGGATAGGGCTCTCCCTTTGAACAACTCAAATGGAGATTTGCCTGTGGTGGTGTGTGGAGACATGCAATATCCAGATAATCTGTTAGATAGTTCCTTCTTCCAATCCAGTCTGCCTTGCTGTTAGAAATGGGATCTCTAGTTGGCAAGGGCTTGCACCTTTGTCCAAGTAGGGACCCTTCTTCCTAGTCAGGGTAAGGGAGTTACACTCCTAAAATAACCCCTGCTCACCCCCTTGGTAGCTTGGCATGAGCAGTCAGGCTTATTCTAGAGGCAGTGTGTAAAGCATTTGCACATAACCAACAGTAATACAGTGTAAGCACTACAAACGGACACCACACCAGTTTAGAAAAATAACCAATATTTTTATATACTCAAGACAAGAACAATTACGACAAAAATCCACAATACTATACTTTAAAAATGAATGCTTGATAAGGTAACTTCTTCTTTGCAGGAATAACACAAAAGCAAAGTTCGTACGAGTCGGTAGCCCCGTCCGGGTCTACCGCGATGCTGAATTACACAGAGTCCAACAGTTCCAGCCGACCGCGTCGCTACGGGCCAGCAGAGTCTGAACAGACTCTGTCACAGTACCTTTTTCGTTGTGGCTGGTACGGAGTGTACGAGCCGGTCGGCGCTCGTCGCGGTTGCGGTGCAAGACGGAGCGATGCAAGGTGCGGTGTCCCTCGATGCGGTGCAGGCAGCGGCTCGATGAGCGTCGTGCAGACGGAGTCGGTGAGTCCAAGGCATGCGGTGCAGGGCGAGACGATGTACGATGCGGTGCTCACAGGTTGCGATGCAGGCGACCAAGCCGGAGTGCGGGAGCTGGCGTCGGACAGCGGTGCGAGTCGGAGCGGTGCGTCCCAAACATGCGAGCGGTGCCCCAAATGCGATGCGGTCACGACTGTTGAGCCAGTTGCAGCGTCCGCGTCGGTCGGGTCCGGCTGGTTCAGTGAAGCGATGCGATGCGAACTGCGGTGCCCACAGGTCACGGTGCAAGCAGTGGCTCGGTGTTGACGGCGTCGGACGTCGCCTACGGTGAGACCAGGGTTGCGATGCGAAGCGGGGCGATTCGGCCTGCGGTGCAAACAGGTCACCGGTCAGGGATGGATTCGGTTGACGGAGTCGGTTGCAGTTCCCTTCCTCTGTGGCAACTGAAACAGCGTTCCAGAAGCGGTACCCAGAGGCTTGTGAAGTCTTTGTAGTCCCTGAGACTTCTTAACAGGAGGCCAGCTCGGTTCCAGGCCCTTGGAGATACTCAGCACAAGTTTGTAGAAAGTTCAGTCTAGTCCTTTCACTGCCCAAGGCAGAAGCAGCAGCTGCAGGCCAACCCAACAAAGCAACAACACAGCAAAGGGGCAGTACTCCTCCTGGCAGCTCTTCCAGCTCTTCGTCTTGGCAGGTTCCTTGATTCCAGCGAGATCTAAATTCATGGGGTCAGGGCCCCAATATTTATATCACAAATTCCTTTGTTCTCTGAAGGCAGAGAGGCCTTTGCCTAGTCCAAACCAGTTCTGGAGCACTTTGTTGACAAGTCTCCGTCCCTTCTTTCAGAGAGTAGGCCAGGGACATCAGACGCACCACAGGAGGTGGAGCCAGCATTGTGGAGGGAAGGCACTGTCCTATTCAGGGCCCAGGTGCAACTCCTCCCACCCATCTACATGTAGATCTTGCTATTCAGCCCTGTGCTGACTCACCCTGTCTCCTGGCATCCCCCAGCCCCTGTCACTCACACTCCAGACAAGGAATACACAACCTCGCAGAGGCAGGCTTGGATGGTTAGACAAGAAAATACCCACTTTCTAAAAGTGGTATTTTCAAACACAGAATGTTAAAACCAACTTCACTAAAAGATGCATTTTATCATTCTGAGTCCAGGCATACTAAACTCGAATTTCTACCATGTTCCCGGGGTCAGTTAGGATTATAAGCTGTAATAATCAAAACTGTCCGTTCTGGCCTATGGGGAACAGGTAGCCTTGCAATAGTGAAAAACGAACTAGGCTGTAATTCACTATCAGGACATGCCACACACACCAGGGCATGTCCTACCTTTCGCATACAACGCACCCTGCCCACAGGGGTACCTTGGGCCTACCTTAGGGGTGACTAACATGTAGAAAAGGGAAGGTTTAGGGACTTGCAAGTGTGCGCACTTGCCAAGTCGACATGGCAGCCCCAGGCTGCGCACAGGCTCTGCAATGGCAGGCCCGAGTTACTCTTTACGGGCTGTTTGCGTGGGTGGCACAATCCAGTGCTGCAGCCCACCAACAGCATTTGGTCTATAGGCCCTGGCACTCGCAGTGCACTTTACAAGGGACTGACACATAAACCAAATAGGCCAATCTTGGAAACGCCAATCCGTAACACATTTTATACAGGAGCACTTGCACTTTCCCACTGGACAGCAGTGAGGAAAGCGCGCAGAATCATTACACCAGCAAAAACAGAGTCAAAACCGGGAGGTCAGAAAGCAAAAAGTCAGGGGAAACACGCCAAAAGATGCCAAGTCTAACACTTGCCAACTGTATGCCTTCCTTCAACATATTCACAATCCTCTCAATGGCAACATTAGTTTCAGAATGAAATATGGCTGACCTCTTATGCTCAATCCGGCATTCTTTTAAATATGTTTCTGTTTCCTGAAAATAAAACTGCACTCTGTTATCTGTAAGCAAATACCGTGGATAACTTTCACGCTTGAAAATATTCTCCAAGAACCTAATCACTGCAGAGGAGGAAATGTCATGCACACACAACACTTCAACCCACCTGGAATACAGATCCATTAATAAAAGTATATAGGAGGTGACATTTTCACCTTTCACAGGTCCCAAAATATTTACAGCGACTTCCTCCCACGGATAGCTTGGCAACTCCTAGCACACCATAGGAGGCTGATTAGTTCTCACCAATTTCTCACATGTTAAACATTCTACACAGTCCCTTATCATACATTCCAAACATGGTCTAGTGCTGGCCACCAAACATCGCTTCTAAGTCTGCCTTTTGTTTTAACAATATCCATGTGCCCTTCAGGAGAAGTTGTAACACATTTGATCTCAAGGTTTCTTGTGCAATAAACCTTGTCCCTCTTATCAAAAATCCTTGGTCAAGCTCAAGTTAATTCAACAATCTCCCCCATTTTCCTTTGCAATCCTTTAACTCCACTGCATTTGGTCTGTCTCAATTTAACACCTGTATCACAAGTTTCATCTCTTCATCCTTCTGTAACTCTTCCATCCATTCACTCTTGTTATACTTCCTTGAGTAACCTCAAACATGCTCATCATATCCTCTTGGTCTATATCATCTGCTGCATCAGCCCCAGACTTTTTCGTATCAACTAACCTTGACAAACAGTTTGCTGAATAGTTGTAAGCCCCTGGAACATATTGCACAGTAAAACAAAAGTCCTGCAGACCCACAATCCACCTCCTAATGCATGACGAGATAGAATCAAAAACCTTTCTCGCAAACACTTCCACCAGCAGCTTATCGTCAATCTGAACTGTAAACCTGATTCCCCACAGAACCTGTTTGAATCAGTTGATAGACCAATAAACAGCTAGTGATTCTCCCTCAATCACAGAATAGTTACATTTTGGTTCCTTCTAAGTATGAGGAACAGGCTATCAAATTTTCCTTACCATCCTTGGTTTGAATGAGAAGAGCTCCCAAACCCTTTGCACTTGCATAACACACTACCTTGGTGTCACAAGTTGGGTCATATGCCTTTAAAGATGGAGCACTGCACAATTCATTCTTTACTCTTGCAAATTCGCCCACACACTCATCATCGCAAAGGAATTCAACTCTCTTCTTCAGCAGTTTCCACATGTTAAATGTCTTACTAGCAAAGTCTTTAATGAATGTGCTGCAATATTCCACCATGCCGAGGAAAAATTACAATTCCTGCTTAGATTTCGACTCCTCCATGAATTTTATTGTTTCAAGCAGCTCAATACATGGCCTTATCCCAGGTTCTGAGATTCTTTAACCTAGGTAACTGACTTCTCTCACCCCAAATTTACATTTTTCAGCTTTGATTGTGAGACCTGCCTTCAGTAACCTGCACAAAACCTCTCTTACCATGAACATGTTCAATGCTCTTAGATCCGGAAAATCAGAATGTCATCCTGGTAGCACTTAACTCCATGTATACCTTTCAAAATTCCCATCATGACCCTCTGGAACAGTGCAGCAGAAATCAGACCAAAAGGCATACTTATGAACCAATACATCCAAACGGTTTTACAAAGGCTGGTAGATCCTGAGAACCCTCTTCTAGTTTGATCTGGTGGTATGCGGACACCAAGTCAAGAGTTGTGAATACTTTTCCCCCAGTTTTTTTTTTTTTAACATTTCTTCAATGTTGGGCAAAGGGAATTTATCTACCACCTCTTCTCTGTTGAGAGCGCAAAAGCCAACACAAAGAGTTAGGTCCCCATTTCTCTTGAGTGCCGCCACTATGGGGGCCAACCATTCTGTCACCTCCACAGATTCAATCACACCACACCCACATAACCTTTCTAACTCCTTTTCTACAGCGGATTGCATGTTTATCAGAATCCTTCTGACCTTAGCTACTACTGGGCTTTTATTCTTAACCTGATTCTCTGTTTGTACCCACTCAACCTTCCTTGTCTCTCTTGAAACAAACCTTTAAACTCCTTGACAAACTTGTTATAATTGGTCCAATTTCATCAATCTGACCTTGGGGTGTTTTGTTAGGATGCAGACTCATGTCCAATTATCTTTGATGAGCCCATCCCAATTAATTATCCCCTTGGCAACACAGATATATCTCTCCAAAGGCATGTCCTATGTCAGCCTCAAAATAACCGAACATCTCAATTCTTGTCCCTCCATCACCACCTGGTCTTACATTCATCTCTAATAATGTACTCCCTTCAGTAAACTTACTTAAAAATGTTTGAATAGATATAATAGAGATTTGTGAACATGAATAAAGCTTCATTTCGACCTGCTCATTATCAATGGTAATTATCTCTGAGGGAAAGATTCTACTCCCCTTACCTATATGTAAAACTACCTCTTGACATGTTTCATAACTTTTGCTCCTGTAAGTTTTATTTCTCCTATTCCTACAACACTTCCTGAAATGACCTCTGATGCCACAGGATTTACACACCTGGGACCAGGCAGGACAAGACCTATCATTAGCCTTGTGACCTTCAAGTCCACACCTGAAACATGTACCCTTAAAATCTGGTTCAGTTTTTTTTTGTTCCTTCACCTGTGATTCTACTTTCTTCAGAAAATTCTTATGTATTTTCTCTGCACTTACTTCCATCACACTTTCCTTTTCAGTGCACTTCACCCCCTATTCTGTCTTGAGTTCCTCCACACACCTCAACATATGTTCAACACGTTTTGCAACTATAACACCTCCTCAGGTGTTGGCTCATCTTTCATCCAAAATTCTTCACATATCTTTTTGCTATTATAACGTAACACAAATTGTTCCCGAATTCTCTCTTCAACTGAACCACCAAACTTGCATGTCAATGCTAGTTTCCATAAGTTTGTAATAAAGTCTTCTACAGACTCATCCAGACCTTGACTCCTCAGACCAGATACCTCTCAAGAATAGTACTAAAAAGTGACAAGTAATGATGGTCCAATTTAGTCATAGCTATTTAAAATTCATTCAAATCACAAATCTCAGCTGGGCTCAATTCCTGTAAGTTCTCCAACACATCGTGCCCCTCCGCCCGACAATGCAACAAACGTGCATGCTTCCTCTCCGCTGTTAGATTTTTGAGGCACCCATGTGCATTATTGCAAATAACTTTCTTCCATTTAACCCATATAAGTATGGACTCACCCTGGAGATGGTAAGGAGAGAGGAGCCATATTTGCATATTTACCTGTTATTTTACTGTTCACCCCCTTTTTTTTTTTTCACTCTTCTCAGCCTTTTACAGCACACCTTATCAAAATTGCACAACAGACGTACCACTGGAGTGAGTGTCCCTCACTAAAAGACACACTTCCCTTAAAAAACAATGAAATTAAATTAAATGAAGATATGTGTGTGTCATCGTTGTTCAGATGAGTACATGCACAATTGATTGTAAAGGTGTGCATGTCACCGTTAAGCCCAAACAACAATGTCCGCCGTACTCGAGGTGTGCATATCACTGCTAATTCCAAACCACAATGTCTGCCGTATTCACTGTAAAATTGCAACAGATCCAAGATGTCTGCCTAATTTGTGAGAGCCAATAAAAACAGGCACAGACACTCACGTGGGTGCGGACGCTTCTACACTCCTCGGACTGTAATCAACAGGGACAGCGCAATGTGGTCTCCACGCACCGCTCTACAGCAAGACTGCCAGTGGAGCACGCTTCCGATGGCAATATAGCATGCGCTTCCTCACGCTAGGATTGAATGCAGTACTGAAATGAAGAGATAGCCTCCAGGGAGGACCTCACACAATAGTCTGGCAAACAGCTAATGGTGCGTGCAGCTTTCATGCGCTTACTAAAAATGTGACCGCTGCAAAACCACTGGCTCCGCTCCGATCACAGCTGTTGTCAGGAGCATGCGCAAGGACCACAACACAGTATTCACATGCCTGAAGAAACAATTTCCCAAAATCACAGTCCAAACGCCTGCACTCTCAAACTCCATGTAGAAGAAGACTAGGAACGCCGTTCAACCTCATACAAAAGTCCAGGAGAGTTAAATACACCATGCAGTCTCAGACTTGCCTTGTTAAGGTGTCAAGCTGTGCTCTGAACTCCATCCCAATCTCGTTGCCAGAAATGTGATGTTCTTCCAAGGATGACCCAGCAGGCAAGAGGAATAGATAAGAGAAGCTTTATTAATTACTACCCATTCAACCGGATCACTGACCAATAATCTCACTCCTGACAGTTCCTCAATTCCATCCCTGACCTCAACACATTCCATACCACAAAGATTCTGTTATGTACTATGTCACATTTATATCAGTGCCACCAAACTCTAAATAACTCTCTTAGTTGCCATGTTTAAATTCATTTTCCAAATGTTTGAAAATATTTCCTCATATTTCTGCTTTATAAAGTGAATTATTAATGTACAGATCGGTGAATCATCTGTACATTCTAGTCCTTAACATTCATTATCTTTACTATATATGCATTATTGAATAACAAAGAAATTAGCAAAAACATTTGCAATATGTCCCTTAATGAGTAGGACAGTTACACGATTATTTTTAGATTGCTGTCACACCTTTCAACCTGCAAGTGCAGTGACAACCAGTTATTCAGTCTTTCACGAGCTAAGCAGGTAGTTTTACACTAAAAATGCCACCACCTGCATACTGGGCTTTGTTGCAAGTCAGAATTGCCCATGGTGGAGCTTATGGTGTCTCTCATTAAAAATATCTCTCTTACATGTCTCTAAAAATAGGGTAGCAGAATTGAGAAGATGAAGAACAAGACTTTTTTAAGGTTGAAGCTCATTCACCACAAGTATCATACATGAGAAGGTAATGACAAGCATTTTTTTCATCTTTTCTGCTGCAAGTTTTTAAGTTAGGAAATCTTTATGACCCCTGCTTAAAAATACACTGTGGAAAAGGTAGCAGTTAAAAGTGTGTTTTTCTTCTTCTGGTAATAATTTCTTTTCAGTGAACCTAAGGGGATCATTCTATCCAGCCACTTAGGCATACATCTTGTCTAATGAAATGACCTCCCGCTAGTCAAGCAATGTTGATGATTTAAGTATCTTTTCCTTCTAGGCAAGCTGTCACCCAAAGCTGACACTCTCAATAATAATTACAAAAAGAATATAGAAACAAGCCATCTTCTCTTCACCATTCACCAATCCACACTCCAGCCTTTGGTTGCCATTCTTGAATTATGTGAGGATTCTCTTGGCATCCAGCTATGTAGGTGCAGTAGTCAGAAGAGTTTAATTAGGTAGGGGAGCACTTGTTTTTGCAAAGTGCAGCCCATGGAAAAGCTTTGAGTTTCTCATTTTGAGTCCTTAAGGGTGCAGCATGTGCTAACAGCAGATTTTTCTCTTTAACAACCATCTCTTCACTGTTGAGATAGAGCACGCTGGGAATTTCTATCTCCCCTGAGAAAGGTGCTACAGAGAATGGCATCCATCCATGGGATTTTAGAGATTTCAGAAGCAGGACTCCAGACATGTGGGTATGAGGATGAGATAGGGCCCATGCAAGATGGGAGTGAAGGGTGTATGTTGGGACAGGGGTTGGGAAGGCACCAGGTATGGGTGTTTATATTGACAGTGGGGGAAGAAAGGTCATGTGCCTCAGAGTGTGGCAGGATGGTCGGGGTATGGTATGGGGTCCGGAATTTATATGTTTGAGAAGGAAAGTGGAAAAATATTTTTTATTAAAATGAAGCAATAAATAAAGGGCTTCATTTATGAGGTTTTACCATAGGGCAGCACCGCAGGCCTTCCTGCTTTGCTGCCCTATGGTAAAAGAAAAGGGCAGGAATGTGCCGTATCTATCAGATACGGCGCATTCCTGTCCTTTTCCCCTGCACCGGTGTACAATGGGCTGCCGTGCGCCAACGCAGGCACCTATGCACCATAGTGCAAGGGTGCCTGCATTGCGGGGATGATTATTTCTGTGCAGGAAGGGAAACCTTCCTGCAGAGAAACAATCAGAAGAGGCTTTTTCCTCTTTCTATGTGTGGTGCAGAATGCAGCACACATAGAAAAAGGAAAAATTAGTTGTGCCTCCCTATGCCTTCTGGAGGTGTAAGTTTTTGGCGCTGCCTTAGATTTACGATTTCTCGTAAATCTGGGGCAGTGTCAAAAAGCCATGGATGTTGCTGGGAACGCCCCCAGCAACACCCATTGCACACCACTTTAACGCAGAAAACTGCGTTAAACGGAGCCATATTTACGAGGCAGCATAAGCCAAAAAAAGTGCCTTAGTGCTGCCTTGTAAATATGGAGCAGGCTCCTGTGCCACGGAACGTCACAAAAAGTGACGTTCCGGCGGCGCAGGGGGACTCATAAATGAGGCCCGAAATGTTTGCCAAAAACGTAACAATACCCTGGGAAATGTAATTTGCTGCCATAGGCTCCTTTTACACTTGCACATGAGCCTCCGGATTTGAAATAAATAATAATTCCTTTGCTGCCGTGCCCTGAATGGTTATACTCTCAGGTTCCCTCAAATGTATATAATTTAGACCATATTTAAGGTAGCTTCAATTTTAAACGAAAGCGGTTACTGAGATAATATGCATAGAAATATCGATTCCCATGATAGGTCTGAATGTATTTGAAGCAGGCTGTTTTGATATATAAAGAACACTAACAGACTAACAGACATGGCCAAAGAAGTCAACAAAATGCAGAGACATGTCACATCTAACTCGTAATTAGAATAATGAGCGGGTAGTCAAAAAATGCCCCACGCCGTTGAGATCAGCCAATTTTACAGTAATCAAAGAAAAACCGCATGTTTCTTCAGAAAATATACAGCCAGTTGTGAGCTAGAGTCTGAACATTCGTTTTGCTTTGGGACAGTCGACAAACCTTGGTGAATAGGCAGACGCCTGAACTATAAGGAAAACATATTTTCAGTTAAATGCATTTTAATGTATAAGAGATCAAATTCTCCTATTTAAAAAAAATCTGGATTTGTAGAGTATGGCGTCGTAAATAGTAAGAAATTAGTAGAGTACTATGGCATGATTCATAATTCACATCCTTTCACTGCAGAACCATTTAGTCGTCCAGTCAGGTGTGAGTTCCAATGGGCCGTGATAAAATGGTGTAAGCTCCAGGGTGTGCTGAGAAGTACTGACCGTGACAAAAAGTGACATGTTTACATTATGCTCCTTCGCATCTGGTTTGCTTTATATTTTGTCGGTGTGCCTGGTAAAATGAATAATGTTAGCAGAGTTTATTACATATAGTATGCTAATTTAGGCATAACATGATGAGCCATGTATTATAATAATCTTAAAAAGAAGAATGATAATTGTAATAATGATACAAATGACAATATTGATATCATACACACAACAGACTAAGGGGTTTATTTAGAGTTAGTTGGGCAGGGTACTCCAACACAAATGTAGCAGAGTGTCCTATCGGACAACTGACTGTTTATTCGCTCTATTTAGAGTCAGGCAGTCTGTCATTTCACCACCAGTATAGATCCCACTGTCTCCACCTGCGGAATAGTTACACCGACTGCCCAACAGAAAATAGGCCATTGGTCTATGTCAGACATTTTTAGGATGACTGTTCAGACGTAGCTGATGCCATCACCATTTTTTCCTGCCTATATTTGAATGTGTTCCTTCACTAAATCCTAGGCCATTGGTTTTGCCAATGCTTGTTTTTATTTAGCCCGTCAAAGGTTCGCATTTTAACAGCATCAAAAGGATGACGCAAAGCTGTGACCTGAATGTTACCCCAACACAATTTAGTAAACATTTTATTCAATATTAACAACAGTTGTTTAATTGATTGAAATTAATTACCTTATCGTTCGGCGATATAACACAAATATCACATTTTTTCTTAATAAAATGAATTGTAACTATCGTCAATTTTCATAATTGCACGGGAGGTTTAAATAACATATATTTTTCTATCGATAATTATTATTTTTGATGGTTAGAACATATGGCCTAAGGCAGACGAAGAGTCCCTGCCTGGGTAAAATTCTAATATCCTGTCTCCAAACATGAATCATTTCTCTGCATACAAAGCTATTTGGACCATCCCAGCTTTTTCTATACCTTAGCAAGAAAGGAGGCTTGATAATGTGAGTAAAACTGAGGATAAACTAAATTCAGGATGTTTTTCATTATCAGGGGCGAATCGAGGAGATGAGTGTTTGTATAATAAACTACTCAAAGAAGCACTTAGAATTATTATAATAATTGGAAAGAACAGTTTAGAATATTAAGTAATAGCCATTGCTAGTCTGTTGGTGTGAGCCAATCTATAAAATGTTCTATCTCATCCAAGAGAAGTAATCTACAGAAAAGGGAATATTTGAAATGAAAAAAGTTCCCTTCTTCTTTCCAAACTATATGGTGGTGGTGTTACACTGTTGAATTTATATTATTATATTTCTGTTCTCAATACTTGTTATTGTGAGATGATTTGAATCACATTCCAAATCTAATTTAATACATTTAATAATCGTCTGTAATGTATTCGGTCGTAAAACTCCTACATGATTCGTGACAGTTCTCTAACAGAAGACCCTTCTTTCACTATTCACTTTCACTGGCATAGCTTTTTTCAGGTATGATGCTTTATTGTACAAAAGATAATTATTTAAAGATTATTTCTCATAGGATATTCCCTCCAGTTATTAAAACATGCCTACAATATGTTTTTCAAAGTATTCTCAATAGCATGTTAAACGTGCATTGAGAATCCCTAAAATCGACTCCTCCGCTTTGTCCAAAAAACAGTTAAAACCTAAAACATTAAGAGCTTTGCAAAATTATAGCTTGACTATGGATATTTTGGATCCCTGGAGGGCTGCATTTCCTACTAAGATTGCCTATACTTGCTCCTCAGGTAGATTTCGTACCTCAACACGCATTGATTTTTTTCTCATTTCCAGGAGATTGATTTTTAGCCAGCAGAAAATCCTACAGAATGGGTTTTCGGATCATGCAATGGTGATTCTTGAGTTGGAGCTAGGTAAATACACCATGACCCCTAAAAGATGGATGTTAAATAGGCAATACTTATCAGATGAGAACTGGGTACTTTTTATTAAATCTGAGATTACAGAATTCTTTGAGCGAAATTATGACTCAGCACCTCTGCATGTGGTCTGGGACTCGTTCAAGGCCTTTCTAAGGGGACTAGCCATCGGGAAGGATGCCAATAATTTTAGGAAAGCCAAGGAAGAAAAGCGAACATTAGAACAGAAAGTGCAAAGGTCCTTCGATACATTTCTCAGCAGTCCTTCAGCTTTTAACCAATGGCAGCTGGATCAGGCTAAGCGGGATCTTAGTGAAAAATATTATCTCAAAGGTGAATCTTTTTATCAGCACCACAGGCAAAAAATCTATGAAGAAAGTAACTATACCGGGAGGTTCCTAGCGTGGCAGGCAAGAGAGCAGGCCGTAACTAATCAAATAACTGCATTGAAATGTCCTATAACTGCTTCCCGAACTGACGACCCGGTAGCAATAGGGGATATAATGTTACAACATTATAGGAGCATATACGGCCAACAACAGACTATTGATATGACAACCCTGAGAAATATTCTTCAGAAGCATGAACTGCCTGTACTTTCAGATGATGAGAAATTAAACATGGCGAGTCCTTTCACAAAAAATGAACTGGAGGATGTGATTAAAAATCTTCCGAATGGTAAAGCCTGTGGGCTGGACAGCCTCCTGGCGGAATTCTTTAAAACTTTTTCCAGTACCATCTCGGATTATTTTTTATTGCTGGCCAACTCAATCTTAGAGGGTGGGGTGATACCATTGTCATTTAGAAATGGGAACATAGTCAGTTTTAAAAAAAAAGACAAGGATAGTGAAGACCCCAATTCCTATCGTCCCATCACGCTTTTAAACTCTGACTATAAAATAATTACTAAACTTTTAGCTAATCGTTTTAACCGAATTGCCTCGCATTTGATTCACCCTGATCAAAATGGGTTCATTGCTGGGAGGCAGCTTGGCACTAATACGCATTATTTAGCAGAAGCACTAGATTATTTTGAGACTCAGAAGATACCAGCTCTGATCCTCCTTTTAGATGCCGAAAAGGCATTTGACCTAGTTGTCTGGGAGACTTTAAGGCCCATTACGATACCCGGCGTAAAAAAATCCGCCAGGCATGAAAGCGGCAAAAATCCGCCCGCACACACCGTCTGAACACCGACCACGCCATTACGAATACACAAACCGAAAACCGCCATCGGCGGAAAAACCACACAAGATACCGCCCGCCCTCGTCCGAGTCGGAGTCAAACCGCCCGCCACGGACGGAAACACGCACGACAACACAAAACCGCCCGCCCTCACGGCCGACACACCGCACGTGAAATTACGATCGCACCGCCATGAGCGCGGGTAAACCACAAATATACCGCCCGCCAGCGCAAACAACGCCGATGAGAATTGACATGGCAGAAGCCATGGCGCCCACGTCCCTGCACAGAAACCATCCGCTGACAAAAGCAATCGCACACAACATGGCCAACAAGTCCACACAGCAAGGCACGCACAAATACACAAGCACAGTACACATCCCGAAAACACCCCCCCCCTGGACAAACAAAAAATACAAAGGCCAGAACACCAGATACAACACACCTGAAAACAACAGACCATGAGGACACACCCACATAGGTAAGTACAAAAGCAGCACTCCCACAGACCACAACCCCTTGCAACATTGCAAACTAGAGAGGAGAGGAGAGGACACAGTGACACAGCAAGGACAGCAGCACACCACAGAAACGCACACATCACAACCACCACCACCACCACCAAACACCGGCACCACAAACCCCCTGCACATTACACAACACACACCGCACCAGCACCACAAACACCATGGCACCACAAAGAATGCCCAAGTTCACGCCCATTGAGCTGACGGTCATGGTCGACGAGATCATCAAGGTGCACCCACAAATCTATGGGAACCTGGTCCAGCACACACCACTAGCCACCAGAAACAGAATGTGGAACCGGATCGTAGACCAGGTCAATGCAGTCGGGACCCTGCCCAGGAACAGAGTTGAAATCAACAAACGGTGGAATGACGTCAAGAGCCTGGTCAAGAAGAAGGAGAGCAAGAACAGAGAGCTGGCTGCCGTCACTGGCGGAGGGAATCCCGCGCTCTTCAAGACCTTCAAAGCGTGGGAGGAGAAGGTGCGAGTCATTATACATCCGGAGATCCTCGCCGGATTAGCAGGGGAGTGGAGGCTGGTAAGTACAAACTAATGTATACCAGCACACCGCTATGTACTCACATGCACTACCACCATGCCACAGCTCCCAGGGACAAACACCCCCATGTCCAGCACACAATACACAACACATCACACACACATGCAACAGACACCACCACACACAGCCCAAACCTAACAACTGTAAGATACGTGGGGGCATGTGTACACTCAGCCAGCCACGTAACCACCAACAGGTCCCCAAGTATGCCAGAAGCACCACAACGAGCACCCACCACACCCATGTGTCCGCCATAGCTGCACTAACCGACAAGTAACAGGTAAGTGGCAGGAACACAAAGTGCAGTGGGTGGGAGGGTGGACAGCTCAAGTACAACACACACCAGGCCCCTAGTCCCACAGCACAGCAAGGAGGAGCATCCCCACACCCCACACCCACGTGTCAGCCACCGCAGTGCACACCGACAGCCGAAAGGTAGACATCACGGTCCACAACAATCGGTGTCAGTGGGTGTCCAGCCATCACCACGACCCACAACACCGCCCCCACCCCCACAGACCTGCAACATGGAGCACCCCCGCTTAGAACCATGTGGCATCCAGTACAGTGCACGCACGAACAACCTGCAGGTGGGAAACTGGACAGGGCTGGATTACTGGAGGCATGAGGACCGTAACACGACCAACACATGGGACATGTCACGTAGCAGACGAACACGCAGCACCGCCCACCATCACGAACAAGTGAACAATGTGCACACGGACATGAACCACAGACTCACACCCCACATGACCCATCACAGACACAGCAACACCCAAGGAGCCACGTCTGCATGCACAAGCCACACTGAATATAGTACCACACGGCAGCCACTGTGCAACCCATCACACACAACCGAAACACCATTGAAGTCCTGTCCATGTAGCCCCTACTGCCTGTCAACTACACACCCCACAACTACGCCTATGTAAGACAAACAACACTAGACGCAACAGAGCGGAACAACATAAATGCACACAAACACCACTGAACCCATCAAACACACAGACACACCATGCACATACAACATACCATCCATCCCATCCGTCAGCCCCAGTCTCATGAAAGGCATGTCATCCGAACAGCTGCCACACATACAGCAGTCACGCTAAGATACATGCCCATGACCAACCATGTGCCAGAAGTCAATGAAGCGCACGCCACACTGTGAGCAACAACACACAACATGGGTCACACCCCCCGAGCACTGCAGTGATGCACATGGCACAGGGCAGCACGCACACCAAGGAGATGGGACAACTGCAATACGTCGGGTGGCACACAACCATCACACACTCATAACGATGCGTCCAATGCCATGTCCAGTAATCACAACAGACAGCAAATATGCAGGGTATGTCAGGCATGCACACACCTCAGACCATGCACTGTCATGCTGCCACAACACATGTCACGTTCGGCACCCATGGCTCACAGCATGTAGCCCAAAAGCATATTCCATCCCAAATGCGTTCCTGGGGCATGACCCCCATGTTGCCATATGCGTTCCTAAGCGTCCCATTTGAACCCCAAAAGCAAAGTACAAACCAGACCCAGGATGGGCCAGGAGCCCGCATACACCAGAGTCACAATAAGTAGGGGCACAGCAACACACCCATCGGCATGGCCAATCCGTCCCATGCCACATGTGCACAGCACACAGTCCCATTGCCAAGCACACACAACAACAGATTGTACAGCCACACACCCGCCTCCGGGACACACGTGCACGAGATGCACGAACGGAGAATGTCAGACAACCAATACAGACTTCGCCAGGTGCAACACAATAACAAATCTCATTCTCTCCACAGGTGACGAACTGCTGGATGCTGGGGATGGAGACAGCAGCCAGCACAGCCAGCCTACAAGCCCCCAACGAGGACACACGGATGTGGAGGATCTGTCCTCCTCTTCGGACACGGACCACCAAGCAGGCCCATCTAGTGTGGCAGGGCCCAGCCGCTCCCCAGGACCCCTCCTATCCACCAACCCATCATCCAGGGCTGCTGAACATTCCCAGCCCCCTGCTGCCACTGTCGTTGCGGCCACACCCACGGTCATTGCGGCCACACCCACGGGCATTGCGGCCACACCCACGGTCATTGCGGCCACACCCACGGTCATTGCGGCCACTACCACTGCCGCAACCGCCACCACGTCTTCGCTGGCCCCAGCCCCAGCGCAGGTGGTGGCCCGGACGACTGGATCCACCCTGGGAGCCAGGGTGAGGACCGTGGTGAGCAATGTGGCTAGTGGGCAGGCCGGTGGCAGCAGGACTGGTAGGAGGAGCAGGGTCAGGGAAACGCCAGCCTCCCCTGGGAGCCATGCCCTGCCTCAAATGGCCAGAGTCCTTGGGGCCTATGAAGAGGCCCAAGGACAATGGGCCAGGTCAGCTACAGACACGCGTGAGGTGCTGGGGGTGCTGAGGTCCATGGACGCCCGTATGGGCCAAATCGTGGACCTCATGGGCCAGCTGGTGGTGGCGGTGAGGTCACAGCCAGGGACAGCAGCTCCCCTCCGCCACCACCTGCCGGGGCGCAGGGTCGAGCAGCAGTGTCCAGTTCCCCTGCGTCCACAGCCAGTGAGCACACCTCAACCACCAGCAGGTCGCAAGCAGGCACCCCCTCGCAAACATGGAAGGGGCCGTCCGAAGTGGAAACAGATCTCCCGGGAGGACTTCGCACGCTCCAGACGCAAGTGAGGCAGCCAGCCAGCCTTCCTTGACCACCCACTGCATTGACTTGGACTACGATCCCACTCCACACAGCCATCTGGATGGCATGTGTGTGTTGGACTATGGACATAGAACCAGTGGGTACACCCTGAGCATCACGCAGCCATGACCGACAGCTCATTGTCACTGCACGCACCACTTTTGTCATCACCTTACACACAATCACATGTCACAGTTTGAAATAAATGCACCTCTTCCACTAACTGCTGTCTGTGCCCTGTGTTTTAATTGTACGGAATACAACGGCCACCTTGAGCGGAACGGCACCTGATGCGTGGCATGGCAATGGAACCAGAGGGCCTGTAGGGACCTAGGGGTGGGAGACAGAACAGGAGCACATTCAATGAGTGTGTCACACACCCATCACACAGTACATGTCAACAACTACAAGCAATGTACACACATCGCACAGAGCAATAGGGAACAATGCCACAGCCACCATCAGTGGCATACTAACCTGGGCATGGAGCGTTGACACACAGCACGCAGTGAACAAAAGGCCACCCTGACACAGCACACACACACCTGCACAAATACAGACACATCAGCCGTCGTACATGGACACTCACCGTTAAGTGAAGTAGTGGGCGATGAGCTGCTGGCGCACATTCCCAGCTTCCTCCTCTCCGCTGTCCTCCTCACTCGAGCTGTCCTGGTCTGCGGGCTGGGGCCCTGGTTGATCTCCGTCATCCACAATGAGGGGGATCTGCTTCCGAATGGCCAGATTGTGCAGCATGCAGCACGCCACCACTATCTGGCACACCTTCTGTGGGGAGTACGCCAGCGCACCCCGGTGCGGTCCAGGCACCTGAACCTGGACTTGAGGAGGCCAAAGGTACGCTCGACCACACGTCTGGTCCTCCCATGTGCCTCATTGTAGCGATCGTCTGCTGGGGTGCGAGGATTCCTCAATGGACTGAGCAGCCATGCCCCATTCGGGTACGCAGAGTCACCTGGGTGTGAGGGACACAGAGAACCGTTGCTATTCCAACTGGACAGGGGACAGCATCGCACAACCAGCACGCTACACCACTCCACATACTCACCGACAATACAGCCACGATCCTGTTGCAGATTGGACATCAGTCGTGGCAAGATGCTGTTGCGCATTACGTGTGCGTCATGGGCCGAGCCTGGGAACTTTGCACACACGTGGGTTATCACCATGTCCGCAAGGCACACCACTTGCACATTCAGGGAGTGCGTGTGCTTCCTGTTGCGGTACAGGTGCTCAGTGGCCTGTGGTGGAACAAGGCCAACATGTGTGCAATCAATGGCACCAACGACGTGTGGGATCCTGCCAAGGGCATAGAATGCACCCTTCACTGCCGCCAATTCACGAGCCCTGGGGAATCTGATGTACCTGTTTCGGTACAGCATCATGGCTGCCAGTACATCCCTCAGCACCTTGCTGAACATGGGCTGGGACATCCCTCCTCCACTGCCCACTGTGTGCTGGAATGACCCAGTGGCGAAGAAATGCATGGCGGCCATCACCTTAGCCGTGGGGGTGAATGCTGTCGGATACACCCTGCGGGGACGGAGATGGGGTTCCAACATGGCACACAGTCGATGCAGGGTTGGCCTGTCCAGCCGAAACTTCCTTATGACCTCAGTATCCTCCATGTCCGCCAGCAATTGGTATGGGCGGTCAATGTTCGGTCTCCGCCTAGGGAAGATGGCAGTGGACACATGTCAGAGCAACACAACACATAGCAATTTCGCATTCACATCACTGACATGACTGAGCAAGCACATGAGTCACAGCCCAGCTGTCAAGCAGGGACGGCACGGCCACAATACACTTACACAGGTCTCCCACCAATGGCAATGGCTAGTGATGCAAACCACTGCCATGGTCATGCACATGGGGATCTAGGCCCCAATGACTTGCGGGCGTGCTGATGGGGACTGACTGCATATTCGTCAAGCGGCAACGCCACGGCAACATGAATGTCTGCTGAGCATGGTACTGCTTCCGAGGCTGGATGAGTATGGCACACGACGACGACGATGTGGGCACAGGCTGAGCGGCCAAAACAAGTGGGACCTGTGGCACGAGGGGATATGAGACAGTAGTAGGTGTCAGCACTGCACCCTATGTACAGCACTGTACGGATCACACCTCCCGAAACATTGACAGGTGTCCACATTGACAGCCCCATGCCAAGACGGCTGTGTGCTTGCAGTCACACATCACAGGTGAGAGGTTACATTGCACGTGCCAGGTGGCAGACGTACATAGTGGGAGCTATCATGTGTGTGCATGTGTCTCCTGTTCAGGATCCACCAGATGGGCGCTGACTCTGTACTGACCATTGGAAACAGCATGTTCCGTGGAAGGCTTGTGTGTGTGGGATGGAGGCACTGGATGTGCCTCCGTTGGGTGGGGGGCCATGCACAGGGCGGGTACGTCGATGATTGCACATTGTTGGTCACGGTGGGTGCACCCACTAAGATGTGTTGCCCTGTGTACAATTCCTATGTCCGCATGATGATGGACTGTAGATGTGGGCAGACTACACATTGGTCGATGTGCTGTCCATGTGCATGTGCCTTCACACCAGGCACAGCTGCCCCTGCACATGTGACCCCTGCTGGACTCGCTGCTGGGTCTGTGGAGCTGATGCACCTTCTGTGCGTGGGGCGGACAGCTCACCTCACTTCCCTCATTGCGCATGTCATGACTTTGCCGCAGGTGACATGGATCATGGAGGGCCTACATGTACGCGTGGGTAGGCTACACATGATTGTACACTGGTCGCCACCCCCAGTCAGTGTTTCGAATGGGAAGGTTGTCGTGCTGGTGGTATGTTCGATGTGGCGGATGGGCGGGCCTAGGTGCGGGCTTACATTCCGGACATGGGGGGTAGTTGGATTGGCGACTAGTTGCAGTACACACGGGACACGTCTCTTCCTTTCCACATCTGGGTCATCCCTTGTACTCACTGACAGTGATACAGTCATCTTCGCCCCAGCCCTCATGTCCTCCCCTCGCTCCCCCAATATGCATGTGCACCTGCGAGGCTAGCGCTTGCACAGGCAGCCCCAAGCTCGCACCAGAGAGGGCAAGGAGAGTATGTGTGGGTCCAGTTGCACGAGTGGGCTGTCTCAGGGTATGATGTGTGGCGGGACGCCCGTCCACCTGCGTGGTGCCCCAAATGGAGACCCGGCCTGCATGGACTATGCATCACAGTCTTCGCCTTCCGGATCCGCCACCTGCGACACCCAGTGGCAGTGGCTGCCCTTGTGGCCAGGCCGCGTCCGTCTGTGACTGATGGCCCACACATTCACTCTTTGGCCTCTCTGGGGAGGGCTCGGGGTGGTGGCACACGCGCTTGCACTTAGTCGCAATGGCATGTGGCGTGGTTGGTATAATGGGCAATGGATGGGATGGTGCGAGCCACCTCCCGTGACGTCAGTGCTGCTCGTGCTGAGGTGCGTCCCCTACACTTCCATTTGACTTGTGCCATGCTACACGTTGAGGTTCTATTGCCTGCGTGATATGACCAGGAGGAGCGCGAGGAGACCTCTCACACACCATGCTCCACTGCCATCCCGTGCCCTGTATCGCCTGTGCGGATTGACTATGTTGGGGTTACACCTGGTCGACTGGGGCTGTGTGTGCCTTGTCAAGGGGCATGGCGGGCGCACAACAGGATCCAGCTAGTCCACGGAGGGTGGGCTGACGTGTGCGCCTGGTTCCGCATTGTTCGTGTGCCCGGCTGCTGTGCACACACGTGTTCACTTCCCCCCGACAGGTGTCCTCTCACAATGCCCAGGGAAGCGGTGGTGTACTGTTCATGACCCCTCCCAACACGGCGTGCTCCAACTTGGCATGTGCGCATCTACCCGTCGCACCCACCCACCTGAGCACTGCGTCCATACGACTTCACACGACACATGTGTGTCTTCCACAGTTGTGCTACTCATTTGCGTTGACATCCAATACCAGTGGACTACATGGTCATGTCACGACTGCCGTGTACTTCACATACTCTCATCCTCTCTCATTCGTACTTGTGAAATGAGTCAGCGGAGACAGTTTTGGTTTCAAACATTATATTGAGTCTTCTGTCCTCTGTGATGCAGTATAGTGGACACTACTGGCAGCGGAATACATGTTGAGGATATACTGAGCATGATTACAAATGGGATAGGGTGTGGGGTTACATGTGATTGGCTGTTGCATGTGGGATGTGGGCTTCAGAGTTACATCTGCTTGGCCAAGGCTGTGCTAATGTACATTTACGTATAGCTGCGGAGCTGCGGACTTTGACACAGACGGTATACAAGTAGCCTACCAGACCGCTTGGCATCATGGGCACAGTCCATCTCAGTTCCATGTGACAGGTTTGCTGCGGTTGTTCCTCATGCACGCGTGCATGTGAGATGACATCAGGGCATGTGCTTGCGTGCATGCAGCGGCGTGCCACTTGTTGTTGCAATGTGGTGGTTACTGGACATGTCACAGTCACTGGGGTCGTGTTGTTGTTGTTTGCACTTGTCGTCCGTGCAAAGGTCCTGGTATGGGATTTCCGGGCGGGGGTGGGAGGGTGCAGCACCCACAGACTCCAGGCGACCTATTCATGTCCACTGAGCGGTGTGTGTGTCCATGGGCGCTGGATCCATGTCGTGTCCTGGTTGTTCGTGCAGTTCCGTCCATGTGGGTGCGATACACAGACCCCATGCCACTGCCTCCCACGATGCATGCGGTGTTCCTGGATGTGATGGGGAACAGTGTGCATGTCCCGGTCATATCCGATGTCATGGCGATGTCGTTGATGGTGTGGTAATTGTTGCCGGTCGTTTGGTATGGCTGTTGTGGTGGTGACTGGCCAGTCCGTGCGGAAGCTAAGCATGGGTGCGGGGTTGGACATCATAGGTCAATCGGGGAACCTGCGTTGGGGTCCGACGAATTTACAGGTTGTCAGGTATGCGATGCCGTCCAGCAGGGCTTCCATGTCATTGGTGGTGTTTATGTTTGCCAGCCAATGTAGCGGATGGTGGCTGTCAAGGTGTTGTTCGTAAGTTGTCCCTTGGAGGACCATGATGGGGCATGCTGGGTGACATTCGATGTAGCTGTGCTCGATGATCCGTCGTGTGGAGGCACAGTGGTCCCATTTCAGTGCGGGTGCGATGTTGGCCACATACGCCATGCCCCCATAGGCAGAGCAGGCCCTGTCGTGTGCGTCCAGAGGGAGGAATAGTGCTAGCAGGTCCGCCTTTAGACATGCCGGGTTGGAGAGACACATCTCCACGGGATGCTGGTAGGGACACCTCCGACAGTAGAAGACGGGTATGACGCAGCTGAACAATGTGATGCGGTAAGTCAATCGGTAACTGACGTTCAGCAGGGACAGGAGTTCGCATCCCAATATATGTATCAGGTTGGTTTTGTACAGCTTGACCTGTCCGACGTAGTTGGGTAGGTGTGTTGCGGTTGCCATTTTGCAGCGGTGCGTTGTGGTGGCTCCGGCTCCGGCTGTGTGTGCAGTCTGCAATGTGCACGCTCCGAGGTTGCTGTGAGCTCTGTGTAGTCGTAGGGAGACAGGACTTGTGTTCTGTTGGCTTGTGCAGAGGACACGGGCCCGGCTGTGTGTGCAGTCTGCAATGTGCACGCTCCGAGGTTGCTGTGAGCTCTGTGTAGTCGTAGGGAGACAGGACTTGTGTTCTGTTGGCTTGTGCAGAGGACACGGGCCCTCATCCCACATGCTTCTCAGACAGTTCAAGGTCAGTGATGTGTGACTCCTTCCAATTAACTTGCATGGGGCCGACATGGGGGAGTGTTTGCTTTATTCTTTCCCGTCCGTTGTGTTCTTCTGTGATATGCGCTATCTGCCCTGTGGTCGGTCTCCTCTGCATGCCTGTGTTGGTCTTTTATTGGACAATGGCTGTATTCACCGGCTTCTTTCGTAGGGCTGTGGTTTCGGAGTTGGAATGGAAGGCCATTCAGTGCTGTCTGCTCTCCCTTGTGTGGGCGGCAGGCTGCCTTTCCGCTCTGCGTTGGGCCTTGTGTGTGAGTGTTATTCTTGGGCCACCTGTTGTCGGTCCCCGGGCTCTTTGGTGTTCCGTTTTGTATGTCTTGTTCATATGTGCAGGGTGGTATGGGTGTTTCAGTGTGGTACTGGCGTTCCTCTTCCCGAAGGAGCCCTGCTTCTCCTAGTTGGTGTTGCCGCCGCTGTGTGCTTCGCCATGTTTGTTGCACTGGGGTGTGTCCTGCTGTTGCGTGACTTCACTGACATGTGTGCGTCGGTTGTGTGACGTTGGGTGTTGTCCGTGAATTGGGCGTTGGGGACATGTCTGTGGCAGGCCTGTCACGTGTCATGTGCGTTCGGGGTGGGGCTGGTGTGTGTGCTGCTTGGTTGTGTCCCTGTGTCTGTGTGCGACGCATGCATGGCGCTGTGGTTGGCCTCTGCGTTGTGCGCATGTGTGGCAGCGTCATCGCCGCTTTGGGGCCGTGACGGGGTGGTTGGTTCCTAGTCCCAGGTGGTGTGTACACATGTGTTACGAGATGTTACAATTTGGCCTGTGTGTCATATGTGGGTGCTATGGTAGATGTGTCGTGTACACGCGGGGGTGGGGGTTGTCCGCTTTTTCCGCCCTTGCACTGTGTGCGCTGTTTGCGTGCACTTGTTGTATGTGTGCCTACCTGCGTCTTCGCGGTACGTTGCGTCCTTGGTGGTGCATCAGATAGAGCATAGGGAGGGCCTCCAGTGCTGGATTCATGCTGGGGGGTGCCGCTTCTTCGGTGTCCGTGCTCGGCGTTCGTGTTACTGCTTCGGTTTGACGTACGGTGTCTCTTAGCCGTGGGTTCAGTTTGTGTGCGGCATCGTAATTTGTACGCCGGGCGGTACGTGTTTCGTCGGACGGTGTGTGTCAATTGTGCTGCGCCGCTACGTGTATGGGCGCACTTTGATGGCGGACGGTGTCGCTGGCTTGCCGGCGGTGTTTGGCTGACTTTTCGCATCGTAATCGGGCGGGCGTGCGGACTGCTGCGTGCAGGCGGTGACTGGTGGTTTTTGCATCCGCCAGCACGGCGGTAGTGCTTCCGCCCGACATCCTAATGGGCCCCTTTATTTTTTATTTTGGCAAGTTTCGGCATACCTCCTGAGATCACAGGGCTGGTCCAGAAATTATATCTTAATGCAGAAGCCAACATAATTATTAACAGCACGGCGGTCGGCCAAGTTAAGGTTAAACAGGGAACTAGACAAGGATGTCCATTGTCCCTGGTGCTATTTGCCTTTTTTATTGAGCCATTGGCGATTGCCATCAGGAATAGTACGGATATCTGTCCTCCACTGCCAACTATGGCAAAATTGAAATTATACGCCGACAATATTATGCTTATTATAAAGCCTGAGGAGGAGGTTCAAGTAAAAACGTTTGAAATTTTTGAACAATTCAAATTGCTTGGCGGATATAAAATAAATAAAAAAAAGACAGAAGTTATACAGTGTGGCGGAGCACCGATGGATTTGCACCTCGATATTCTGTCCTGTTTAAATA
The DNA here is from genome assembly GCA_963921515.1 of Calotriton arnoldi. Taxonomy (NCBI): domain Eukaryota; kingdom Metazoa; phylum Chordata; class Amphibia; order Caudata; family Salamandridae; genus Calotriton; species Calotriton arnoldi. The sequence continues at coordinate 2,123,490 of CAWUFW010000756.1, read as the reverse complement.
CAAAACCGAAAAGATATCTTGGGGTTTATTTTTCGGCACAAATTATTGACTTATATGATTTGAATTTTGCCCCACTTTTACGAAAGTTCCAGGATCTATTCTTCCGATGGAATTTACTCACATTAACCATTTTGGGCAGGGCTGCATTGATTAAAATGTCAGTTCTTCCGCTGTTTAATTTCCTCTTCTCAGCGATTCCCTGTGTTTTAATGAGTTCCTTTTTTACTAAAATAGAGTCTATGTTTACATCTTTTTTATGGGGAAAGAAGGTCCCCCGAATTGCACTTAGCACTTTATATGAGCAACTGGAAAATGGTGGATTAGCTCTCCCAAATTTGAGAAATTATTACTTTGCATATTTTGCACAATACATGTCCAGAATTAAGCCGGAACAGCAATCAGGTCTTTTTTATTAATTATTTTATGAATTTAATTTGTAAAGAAAATCAGATCCACTGCCCACTAACAATTGTCAAATCTCCTAAATTAGTACGATATAAGTGCAAACAGTGGTTTTTCCATAAACGTCAGGCCTTTAATAGAAGATATTCTATTCCTGTAATTAACTCTTCAACTCCATTATCTGGCCCTATCTTACAATCCGGGATAAGAGAATCGTCGGTAATCACACAAAAATGGGCAAAGGCTGGATTTGGAAAAATTTCAGATTTTTTAAGGAATGATAGATGGCTGAATATAACTGAAATGTCTTATTTAATTCCAAATGATTTTCTTCTCCTGGGGTCGTATAATGTCTTTAGTAAGTTTTTAAGTAAACTAGATCTTGTTCAAATCATTGACCGGAAATCCTTAGTTTATGATCTATTAGAAGACATTATATTAAAGAAGCCTGGGGAATGGAAAAAGCGCTTAGCCTCTATCAAAGGTATTGATTTGGAGGCGAAGGCCATAGCGAAATGGGCAAAACATGAGGAGATGGAAATTGCAGCGAATATGTGGTCAGTAGTTAATAATCTGAATTTTTGTACATTAAGGGGAGCTAATTGGCGTAGGATGTTGTTTTTTAGTAAATGGCTACATTATCGAACTCCACTTTTTCTATCTAAGATTTATTCCAACCAATCTGCACAGTGTTTTCGCTGCCTTAACCATCCTTCCGCCAATTGGACACATATTATATTACAATGCCCCTTGATTCAGAGGTTCTGGATGGACATTTTTTACTATCTGGAACACGAATGTGAAATTTGTACAGGTTTAAATAGTCGGTTAATAGTATTTAGTTATGACCCAGACCTTCTCCTTTCAGATAGGCTGATTAAATTATTATATATCGCAATGGCTGTCGCAAGATCCCTTTTACTTCAGAGATGACGATCAGACGCCATACCATCTAAATATGAATGGATTCGGAAAATGAAGCAAGTAAAAAAAAGCGAACAAGCTTATGCATTAAGAACAGGTGGACTTAAGAAATTTGAGAGGGTCTGGGCAGGCTATTTTGATTAAGATTTTAGTATTTAGCCTATCTCAGCGGAGGGATTCTTGATATGTCTGACTTCTATGCATAATAATACCTGTATGTTAATCCATTTTATGACATTTGATATTTTCCATACATTTTTACCATTTTAATGAATACAGGATCAATTAGTATTTTGAATATATTTATGGATCTATATGTATATGTCTAAGGTTTAATCAATTGTTTAGTGTGTAGTAATTATTAGCAGTGGATCCTGTTCCAGGATATAACATGTGGGTCCTCTCTACAAATTTTAGGATGTACTATTTTCCGGTTAATTGGTGCTATTTAACAATTTTATATTGTTTTGTTGATATATTTGATGTATTTTATGGATGAAAACTTTTTTATATGGATTTCAATAAAAAAAAAAAGAGAATGCCTACTCTTACTATTTTTTCTCTGTTTAAACATGGCCAAACCATTGATGATTGGCTCTAGCGTTAAATTCCACTGTAAAAGCAGTCATCGGGCTCTATTTTGGAAATGTAGATGGTAACACCATTTCAACAGTAGTCTGCTGTTTTTGTTGTTTACATTTGTAGATTTGGCAACCATATCCTTGATCAGTAAAAACAGAGTAATGTTGAGTCTTCTGTTATGATTTTACATTGTATTATATTCTTTGACCTGAATCTATTCCCAGATGTAACAAGCTTTGTATTGCATCAACCACCTCTTGGAGTCTAATAGCATTTCTATATAGTACAATACCGACTGAGACTGTATACCATTGATGTCTTCAACCATAAATAATTAAGTCTGCTAAATCACAATCTTCCTGCTCTAGTCAACAAGCACATTTTCGAGACCTATACCTAGTAGATTATAGGAACCAAACATCTACACATCTTTAGTTAAGAGCATAGTTCATGAATTTACTCTTTCTTGCTCCTTTTTAGTTTCAGGAATGTTCTTAAAGGCAACACAATATAGCTAGAGCTGGGCTTTGTGTCAGGTTCCCTCAGGCCATTGCCCGCTGAAAGTATTGTTCATTTTTTGGATCTGCCCATAGGGTTGCTTAAAAAGACTGGGCCAGTACGTTAGCCTTATTTAACAGAGCTGACTATATCAGTTATCATCTTTCTTATATAGCTATCCTCAAAGCCTCAGAGTCATTCGTAACACTGACAATGCCCAAAAACACAGATTGTCTCACATGTCTATTAAAATCATTCCTTTCTCCTCTCTATAACACTGTTGTTCCTCCAAAACTGGCAGTGAACACCTTTTCCATACCTGAAGAATTTACACCACCAAATATATTGATCTTAAATGAGTAACTCATTGTCTATCTCTTTCTCTGGTATGCTCAATCCATCTGAAATAACATTTAATTCATTAATAATTATGCTGATCTATACATTCCCACTCCAATCCCTATATGCACCTCTAAACCATCACTGAGACATGGATTGATCCTAATGGCTCTGCCGCACTGTGCTCTTCACATTGACTTTGCAATATTCTCCCACACACTGTTAAAGAACACAAAGGTGGTAAATAGGATTTCTTCTTCATACCTCTCTCAAAAACATTTCAGTTTCTATACAACTCTCCCATCAAATCTCTTTTGAATACCACTCCACATCAATCTCAACCCTTTTAGTATTGTAGCAGTCTATCACCCTTTGGTAACTTTAGAACATTCCCTAAGACCTTGATAATGTATTTGATTCATTCCCCGCCACCTGTCCAGTGATCCTACCTGGAGAATTTAAAATAAACATTAAGAATAAATTGCAGAATACTTTACACTCAGCTCCTATCTGATCTCACGGTCTTCAAAACACCTACGTAAACCACACACAAAAAAGATAAACTACTTTATTTAGTACTGATGGAAGATATATTTATCTATACCCAGTATCAGATTGTACCTTTGTGACCTGACCAGACAATCTTGAAAATTCTGGTAAATATGCAACCTGTGGAAGCAGTCACTGCCCCCTCACCATCACCGAATGGAAAAATTCTCCAGATGCACTTCCAGCATTCCTCCACTAAAGAGACAATTATCGTTCACTTCATCTACACCACTCTTCATAATTTGACCTATTTAATGCAGTCCACTATCCTTAGTGGACTTGCTCCTTCCACAGTGCAGCACAGTCTGGTAGCTGTTGCTGCAGTCCCCTCCTGCTGCTGCTAGCGCCACTGACCCGAAGGTCAGAAGTTTGAGGCCCTCCTCCACCTGCAGGCTCCTGCCTGCACCTCATCCCTGGTGGTCCAGTGGTAGCGCGTCACTGCTCTGCTGCTTGAAAGCCCTCCTTTCCCTCTTTTCACTGTTTCTGTCCCTCTCTCTGTTTTAATTTTTCTTTTTCTGCCTTTGTATTTTCTCTTGCTTACTCTGGCTTTTTGCTCTTTGCTTTCCTTCTGTTTTTCCTGTTTTCACCTACCTCTCCCTCGTTGCCGCTGTGATCCCCCGCCCCCCTCCAGTATCCTTTTCCTGTTCTCGTGTTTCCTGCCTCCCAGCTGCCCAGCCCCCCCACAGCACTACTTAATGGCGGCCGCATGGTAGCTGCTGTGCGGCCACACTCAGCGAGTGTGCCTGGCACATCCGCGCCTGGACCGTGCCCAGCAGCAGTGACCCTGCCTCTTGGACCCCCCCACCGCTATGATGCCAGGACCCTCCTCACCCTCAACCTGGGACGACATGCCGCCTGCCACCTAGCATCACCGAAGAAGACTCTTGGACCATTCGCCTGCCGGAACTGTAACTGCACCTCCAGCCACGCCATCACGCCAGCCCTACTCACTGCCAAGCTGACCAACAGCACACCCGTCTGCCTCAACTGCATTCTCCTCATGTGCGGTCCCTCCACAAACACGTCACGGATATCTGGGACCGCCTCGACGCCACAGCTCCTGACATTGCCTTCTTCATGGAAACCTGCATGAACCCCTGCTCTGTACCAGACATAGCCATTGCAATCCCTGAAGGCTACAAAATCACCCGCAAGGACCGCCCAGGAGGAGGCATCACCATCATCCGCAAAAGCAGGCCCGACTAACCACGCACTCTAATGACCTTCTGACAAACATGTAACACCTCCACTTCCAGATCCGGACCAACCCTAATACCACCCTCCACAGCACCCTCGTCTACAGGCTCCCCAGCCCCTGACCCCTCCTTCACTGACTCCATCGTAGACCTCATTGCCCCCCAGGTTCTCGCATCCACCGACCACATCTTACTCTGAGACCTCATTCCACCTGGACAACTCCAGTGACCAGAACACCGCCTCCCTGCTGGAGAACCTCGACAACATCAGACTGTAGCAGGTAGTCACCGCACCGACCCACACAGCCGGACACACGCTCGACCCCATCTTCTCCACCAGTGGGAACATCAGCTACAGCCACACCATCGAGCTCTCCTGGACCGACCATTACTGCGTACACCTCGCCTTCGGCAAAAACACCGTACACCACCGTCATCATCGCCCCCCCAGCTGCAGCTGGATCAAGGCCACCGAAGAACTCCTCATCAAATCCCTCAGCACAACCAATCTGCCAGTGCCCGCGGACTCCAACACCGCAGCACGCAACCTTCATCCATGGATCTAGAACTGCACCGACACCCTGGCACCCCTCAAGAGAAGACCAGGCAAACAATGATTCAAGGTGGCCAGCTGGTTTACCCCGTCCTCCACGAGTCCAAACGCACCAGTAGATGTCTCGAGAAGAAATGGAGGATCAACAAAACCTCTGAAACTCAAGCAACCTTCAAATCCACTGTCAACGTACTTCACCTCCTCCTTAAAAACACCAAGAAAATGGACATCCAAGATAGAATCAACACCAATGCACACAACAGCAAAGAACTCATCACCATCATCAATGAGTTCACCAGGCACAACAGCAAGACCGTTGACATCCCCCCTCCCAAGACCTCTGCATCAAACTCAGCACTTTTTTCCACCACAAGATCAGAAAGATGTACGACAGCTTCGACACCCTCGACCTGGCCGCCACACCCGACACCATCGGAGACAGCCAAGCCACCCCTGTACAAACCGTGCTCTGCTGGACCCAGCTCACCCCAGAGGACACGCTCAAGACCATGAAGAGCATCCACTCAGGGGCCCGATGGACCCTTGTCCATACCACATCTTCCACAGAGCAGCCGCCGCCATTGCCCCCCAGCTCTGCTGCACTATCAACTGCTCCATCGAAACCGACACCTTCCCCGATGACTGGAAACACACCGAGATCAACCCCCTGCTGAAGAAGCCATCCTCAGACCCAACGGACCTCAAGAACCTCAGACCGATCTCCCTCCTCCCCTTCCCAACCAAGGTCTTAGAGAAGGCCATCAACGCCCAACTCTCAACGTTCATCGAAGCAAACCATGTCCCAATCCGGCTTCCGAAGCAGCCACAGCACAGAGACTGCACTCCTCGTTGCCACAGACGACATCTGCTACCTCCTCGACTGGGGCGAGACAGCAGCCCTCATCGTACTAGACCTCTTGGCTGCCTTCAACATCGTGAGATTGATGAAAGACAGCTGCCTCAAGCTCAACTCAGACAAGACTGAAGTTCTAATCCTGGGACCCACTACGTCAGCCTGGGACGACTCCTGGTGGCCAGCTGCTCTGGGTGCCTCCACCCACCCTGGCGGACCACGCATGCAGCCTTGGCACCATACTGAACTCTTCGCTCATGATGGACCGCCAAATCAACTAAGTTTCCTCAGCCTGCTTCAACACGCTCCGCCTGCTCCGTAGGACTTTCAGATGGATTCCCACAGAATCCAGAAGGACTGTCACCCACACACACATCACCAGCAGACCAGACCACGGCAACGCATTCTATGCCTGCGTCACCCAGAAACAGCCCATGAAACTAAAGTATGTCCAAAACGCCGCTGCCAGACTGGTCCTCAAAATCCCCCACTGCAGCCACATCACGCAACACCTCTGACAACTCCACTGACTCCCAGTCAAGAGGAGTCACTTTTAAGCTCCTCACTCCTGCCTACAAAGCCCTGCACAACGACCTGAACCACTGCCTCACATTCCACGTACCCACCAGACAACTCTGATGCTCCCAACTCGCCCTCGCCTCTATCCCAAGGATCCACAAGAACAGAACTGGAGGAAGATGGTTCTCCTACCTCGCTCTCAAGACATGGAACTCCCTGCCCCCGCACCTCAGGAAATCAGCGTCACTGACCCAATTCAGGAAATACCTCAAGACCTGGCTCTTAGAATGATCCTCCACCCAGTCCAACCAGCAGCCCCCCTTGCCCCCAGCACCTTGAGACCCTCACGGGTGAGGAGCCACGCTTTACAAGCCCTTGATTGATTGATTGATGTCCTGAAACTAGGTTTTGAAACACTATCCCATAAAAGGTCGCTGCAGTATCTCACGTACAGCCTTGGATCTCACCAGTTATTTGAAAGATCTGAAGAGAACATGGATCACTAACAAAATATTAGAAACAAAAATATTGTGTGGACAGGATACTGCGTCAAAAATACTGTGGACCAAAATATATAGAAGGTAATTGCAAATATGTAAGTATAGATTTATTGTTCTTAACTCCACATCTATGTACTTTGAAGATATATATATATATTATCAAGGTACATATATGTGGAGTTATATATACTAAAACTTTGCTTACCTATTGTTAGACTTGTCATCCTTAGGGTGGGCTTCCCCAATTTTTTCCCTTTTACCTCTTATTTTTGCTGATTCTTTTTGTTGGCCTTAGGAATCTGAGCACTTTACCACTGCTAACCAGTGCTAAAGTGCATGTGCTTCTCCCTTAAACATGGTGACATTGGGGTATACCTGATTGGCATATTTGATTTACTGATAAGTCCCTTGTAAAGTGGTATAACATATACCCAGGGCCTGTAAATCAAATGATACTACCCAGGGTCTGCAGCACAAATCGTGCTACCTTCACAAGTAGTCTTTCAAACCTGTCTCAGGCCTGCCACTGCAGGGCCTGTGTGTGCATTTTATTGCCACTTTGACTTAGCATTTAAAACTACTTGCCAAGCCTTACACGTCCCTTTTATTACATATAAGGCACCCCTAAGTTAGGCCCTAAGTAACCCTAAGGGCAGGGTGCTATGTAAGTAAAATGTAGACCTTTATGTTTTGTATGTTGTGATAGTGACAGTCTATTTTGTTTTTTACTACTGTGATGCCTACTCCTCTCATAGGCAAGCATTGGGAATTCCTTAATGCACTTTTAAGCTGTAATTACTGATCAGAGAGGAGTACCTTTTTCATGTTTCATATGCTTGGAATGGTAATGATAAATCCTCCATACTGGTGAAGTTGGATTTAACTTTACTGTTTTAGAAATGCAACTTTTGGAAAGTGGAAATATCTTTGCATGTACTGCTCTGTGGGCCTCACAGCCTGTCTCCTATACATGTCTGGGGTGGGTGACAGCTACACTTTGTGCATTCCCTCTTAACAGCCACAACACAGGAAGGATAGGTGTGTCTGAGTACCCATCTAAATATATCTACTTTCTGATGGCCTGGCCTGAGCAGGATGAAAGGGAAGGCCTAACACTCCACTTGAATAGGCTGTGTCCTGTCTAAACATAAAGGACTGATTAACCCCCCACAAATAGTCTGGCAGGCAGGACTGGGATGAAAGGTATCCTTGTGAATTTAAGAGAGCTGCTTTGAAGTTACCCCCTCATTAAAGACACTTTTGGGTATAAGTACTGGGTCTCTGACCCCCTAAAATCAACACTTATGGACCTTGAACTGAACCTCTGTCAGAAGGACTGCTGTGCTGCCTAAAGGACTCATCTTTGGACTGCAGACTTGGAAGGCAAGTTTTTCTCCTCAGATGCCCTGCTGGCTCTGCTTTCTGACTCTGCTGAAGGAGGGCTGGACTTTGCCTTCTCTCCATGTGATCTCCAAAGGCTTGTTCGCTAGCCCCCTGTTGCTTGAGACTCAGGGAAAACAAAACATCTAACCCTACTCCTGTGCCTGGCTCAATGGAAGTGGCCAAGATACTTGAACATGGATTTTTTATGCATTTCCTGTCTGTGTAACAGAACCGGTGCATCGCATCAGAACCAGCCCTTTGCCTCCCGAGATTGATGCATCGGACAGCGTATCGCTTCTGCTGCAGCTTAATGAGATCAATGCATCCCCTCAACTGCTTGGCAGGAACTGGCACATCACTCTATGCCTCTTGTCTCCGGCTATCATCTTCAGAACTGACACATCGCCTTCACTGTGTGGAGAAGCTCGATGAATCTCATTGCTTGCAAACAGGAAAGGTACTTTGTTCACCGGGGCCTGCATGGGTCCTGTTGCCAGCCTGTGCTTCCACGAGGTCAGCCTGAACTTTGACTTCGCCCCGGTCCAGATCAACCTAAAGTAACCTTTTTAGTGCTACTTGCTTCTAAGTGGTTTGTTGCATTTATTCATTTAAAGTTCAATATCTTCACTTCTATACATTGTATTTTTATCATTTTGGCCTTGTTTTCTTTATCATATAATAATCTATTTTTACAAACATGTGTGAAGTTTTTCTGTGATGTATTCTTTATGTTACTGTGTGTGTGTGTGAGTGTGTTTGCACAAATAATTTACACATTGCCTCTTTAGTTTAGCCTGACTGCTTTGTGCCAAGCTACGAGAGGGTGAGCACAGGTAAACTTTTGAGGCTCCATTACGATGTTGGTCGGCCTGTTGTGGTCTCGGGACCGACCGACCTCCGGTCGGCAGTCCCAACACCGCAATTACAATGCGACTGCACCACACTCCCATTTCTCTATGGGAGCTTGTGATATGGCCGTAAACCGGCAGTAGCACTAGCTTGAATAGGGAAAAGGGAGATTCTGATAATCCCTGCACACCGTGGTAGAAACCTCAATGTGCCTGCCACACGGTGCAGGGATTAGGAGGGGGGCACCATTGGTGCCCCCTCAGCCTGCAACTGAAGGCTGCAAGGAGAAGGGGGCCCTACCAGGGGCCCCCAAACCCGCTTTCCGAAAGGCTTTCAATGTCGGAAAGATTGGCATGGAAAGCCTGTTTTAAACCAAGCATTGTAATCCCACGGCAGAAACGCCGTCCATTGGGATTACGGGCCGGTCTCATACTGGCTGAGGGGCACCTTGAGCCCGTTAGTAGCCAGCCGGAATGACCGGCTGGTTTCAATTCCGTCCGCCTAGATTGTAATTAAGCCGTCGGAATTGAAACCGTCTAAGTCAGTCGGAAAGCCTCAGACTGCAGGTCGGAGGCTTTCCGACTGACATCAAAATAGGCCCCTTAGTGTGTATCTTACTTACCCTGAATAGAGTAGCCTGGGTACATACCTCAGCCAACCAGGAATCCCTGTTCTAACCCCTATAGAAACTTACCTTCCCAATATTTTTATACTTGATAGTCTTGACACGTTATTTTGTCTCACAGGATTTTTTACTTCCGATATTCTTTCTAAATACCTCAAAACAGCCAAATTCCAGGGCCTCATTAACTCACCAAAACCCCACTCTCCATGACTCACATAGTATGAGTCACCACCACAAACCTCTACCTAAAAATTATCAATCTTGGCAAATGATACTGCATGATGAAACTTATCTAATATCACTACTGCTGGTGAAATCCTTGCAACACCACTTACAGTAGCCCGCCTTACTATACCCATGCCAGAGTTCCACTTTGCTTAGCTCATGCACTTAAACATGACTTTGCTGTCAGAGCTCATTTCAATATTCAAATCAGCCAACTCCCTCTTATGCTACATCTGGTCCTTTTAATTCACTAAGACTCTCTTATGCCGTACCACTCCCTTCAAGCACTACCTCATATCTTAACCTACTACAAATTCTTCAAATCTCCAATACTTATATATTTCATCTTAGCTCCTTTTTTTATCTAAAAACTCAGAACATTGCATTTGCAACCACCTTACTCTCTATGCTTCTTCTAGTAATCAACTCCTTTTGGTATGGATCCCCTGCACTTAGTGTTGCCAGACGTCCCGGATGTCCCCGGACAGTCCCGGTTTTCAGAGGACTGCACCGGTGTGCCAGCGCTTTCATTCATTTTAAATACATGTCCTGGTTTATTGGGGCAAAGGTCAAGTCATCCTGCAAAGGAGAATTAAAAGGTATGCTTTCGTTAAATAATTTATCTGTTTCAGGCAGCAGCCTAGGGGAGCCAGGAAAGAAGGGCAGGGGTAGTCAGGGTAGAGTCTAGAAGTATTGCCATAGCTAATGTTTTGTGAATGTACTGCACGTCTGCGGTTTTGTTTTTCAAAAAATCGGGACAGGCCAGGCATAGAAGTAAGATTGATGGTGTTAGTCCTACTTTTATGTCTGGCCTGTCCCAGTTTTTGCTTTTCAAAATCTGATCCCCCCCACCTGCACTCCAATACAGAGACACCTTTCACAGGCTAATAAATGCATCTGCACTCTCATCACAGTCATCCATCATTCAGCCTTAATCTTTGATCTTTCTGCATTGACACAGTTGATGATCCTTGTTGGAAGGTGGTGTATTAGTTGGTGTAGGTAGGGACCTACTGCTGGTAATAAGGCCAAAATCATAGTATAAGGTCCAGTCAAGGTCTCAATAAATTATTCCCTTGTTCAACCCTTGGGAGCTGGCAACAAGCAGGCAGGCTTAGTGTAGGAGACAGGTGTGCAAAGCATTTTAAAACACCAGTACATTAAATAAGTAATACGCAACACACAATAAAAATCGAGCACCAATTTGTAAACATAGGAAATATTTTTATGATTAAAAACTTTTTAGTGCCTAAAAATAAAAAGCGCCAACTTGGAAAATCTGGTCATGCTTGACCAGGACAAAGTCAAAGTTTGAGGCTGACAACAATGGAGCCTGGGTCGGATACACTGAGCAGGAGGCCTCGGTCAAGTTTTTACCTTTGCACTTATTGGTTTTCTGGAGCTTTTTCTCCCGACTTTGAGGGAGGCTCCTCATCAGGTCGGGTATTGAGTCGACGATGGTGGTTTGGTTCAGTGCAAGGCCTCAGCGAAATCCTGGACGTCTTGAGCTTTTGAGTTTTCAGCAGGACGAACCTGAAATACATATCGGGCCGCGGTTCGACGTTGGCGGTTTGACTTTCGTCAATGGTTTCTCCAAACAGGACAGTCCAACAGCGACTAGATTGTTATTAATCATAATTGAACGGTTTCCCCTCTTTTCATCTGCTCGAACATTGGGAAGAGTTGAGCATGGAGTTGCAATGAATATCTGGGGCCCTTTTCCACAAAGTGCCAAGGGGAGGAACGGGCATGTACACCAGTCGCGGTCCGTGTAGGAGTGCCGGCCGGGCGGTGACATGGGGCGGGGGGTAGCAAAGTACGGATTACGGACCAATACAGGTAAGTAAACATTTAAATCAATAAAACGAATTTCGTTGTGAGCGCTGCCTCGCCAAATGCGATGCAGTGCACGCAACGAAATTCGTTTTATTGATTTAAATGTTTACTTACCTGTATTGGTCCGTAATCCGTACTTTGCTACCCCCCACCCTACCCCTCCCCCGCCCCACATCACCGCCCAGCCGGCACTCCTACACGGACCGCGACTGATGTACACCCGATTCTGCACCCCGAGGCACTTTGGTATTACGGAAGGGGCAGTAGACACTTGCCCACCATCTTTTTTAATACAGATCACACCACTGCACGTTTAGGGCCAGTACACCAAAGGAGGTATTTCCTAATTAACATGGGGCTGAGGTACCATGCTAATGAAGGAACAACTTTGCCTCATAGACCCAATGTATTATGAATGCAGTGACAGAGAAAAAAAGACTGGCAGAAGTTAAACTGAATACGTGTCACAAAGAGGTAATAAACAGTCAGTGCACATCTAAAGAGAAACCTCGGTAAGAGGGGAAGTGGGATCCCATTTGCCATACTTCCCCTTGGAGGCAGTTGCAATCACTCACTTCACCCAGCTGCATGGGAACTGGGCCACCCTTTTAAAATATTAAAGACACATTGACTGCTTCAAATACCCGACCCTCCTTTGACTAATGTGCTGCACATAGGGTAGGCAGGCACAAGCTTGCAGCTGCTTTGGGGGCAGCTAATTATCTGTAACAGGGCGCACTGCATGTTTGTGCCCAGCACTCCTAATTAAAAGTGAACCATGGTGCAAACAGGCACACTGCCCCTTTTGCATATTACAGCTTCTGTTTTCCATTGGAAGGTATGGGGTGTGACGGCAGCAGCAGCAACCAACATAGGGTTAATTGCTTCAATGTGGAATGCATCTTGAAAAAAGAGGCTACATTTACAAAAACAAGCACAATCCTCATTATAAACAACTGTTTACACGATGTATGATATAGTTTTCAAATGCATTATAATACTCGTCATGTCTTTTTTGGAAGACAGTCGTATGTTTGTATTCTTCTTTATGCAGACTGATGTTTCCTTCCAAAGTCTGCTAATTATGGTTAATTAAATCATCATCTTAAAATGGTGCCTTTTTAACATTTTTGCATCAGCGGGCATTCCCATGCGGGAAAGTGAAACACTCTTGTAGGTCAAGTGTCATAGAGCCAAGATTCTCATCGTTTGCTTAAGTAGCACTATTTTTACTTTTAATGATACTTCAAACAGTGCTTGCGTTACAATGTGTTACAAAACTGGATTATTAATAAGAGTCTAGTAAAATGGCCCTGCTCATTAAAGTGGGCTTCTCAGAAAAAAAATGGCGCGACGAAACCTTCCATAGTTTTTCTGAATAATGTTTAGGTACTGCATGTTGGGTACATTTTATATTTTCCCCAGCATAATGCATATTTGTAACCCCCTGGAATGTGGACAGCCTTCTCAGGGCGAACCTTGATTGCCCCAGGAGGCTTTAGATTGAATTCAGAGACGCACATCTAAAGGGGACTGCGATTTGGAGCTCTCCTGCTTCGCCGCTCAGCACTGCTCGGCAGCAGCTCCAGTCAACTGACACCGATGTGAGGAGGAGGGCGAGGCCCTGCTCTTAATCTGTGCGCTTTAAAATGGAATTTTCATTTAGCATTCAAACCAGGTTTCCGTACAAGAACAAACATCTTCCGAATAAGTCCAGCTTATTTGTTGTGCCTGGATGATATTTCATTTAGCTGCTTGTTTTGGTATGTGTGCAAGAGGAGGAGCAGTCATGAGCAATTCGGTGAAAGAAATGTATTATTTGGGGATGCTTCATGAAGGCACCTGTAATTACTTCATTTTCAGCTGCTTGTTTCTGGCACAGGTCTTTTTATGACTCGGCGCCCAGGTCAGTTCAGCAGCCCTGAACCTCACAATTTCTGGCAGCCTTTCACGGTTTGTGGTGAAGCCAGCAGTTTACATCCACCTTCCACTCAGTGTGGGTTCCTTGATCCTGAAAGGGGTAGGGAAATATGTTGTGGTTTATTACCCTGGAGCAGAAAAACAGTCAACAGCAGAAAAGCATGGGCTGCTACAAACGCTGAAAATGCGGGGAAGGTCTCTGCACCCCTTCTTTGGAGGGTTGGCAGCTGTTGCTCGGATAGACAGGCTGGAGCCAGAGACAAATGACATTTGTTGCAGCACACAAGTGGACAAACGCATGGCCAGGTTTCTTCGCAAAGAAATAATAGTCATACTCCAAGGGGTGAAAAGGCTGAGTCATTCAGATGGGGTGCCATTCTAGAGAAAGACGTAACCTTTCTTTTATCTGTCTAGTGAGCTATTAAAGTGAAAATAACATGCAAACATTAACAACCCTAGGCTTCAGTCCTTTCATCATTGTCTTTTGCTCTGACCAAGGGTGATGTGCAGGGAGAGTTCATGATCAACTTTCTCTCAGGTTGGTTACATGGTTATTTTAGTGACGTTTTGGGATACTACTGAACCTTTGGCGAACGGCAGTGTTCCAAATTTGGAATCTCTCATTACAACTACCTTTATTTTTTGAAGACCTGATAATTATAATAGCATTGCAATGGCAGTTTTCTCCAAAAACTGCAAACATAAAAAATGCCCTTCATTTGCTGACCCATACCCTTTCTCATGATGTTCTTCTATAGTTTCATCAAGAGCCATCAAATGATGTCATACCCGTTAGACAAAGCTCATATAAAGCAAGCAGACCCATAATTAAATGTACGCTGTGGGGCCTCTAACACCTGTTACCATACCCAATGAGGCATGGATTGTATATGGCCACTGTTCCCAGGCCTTTGTTGCATGCACTGTGTGTGGCCATTGGCATCCGTTACCAGGCCAAATGATGAATATATATTATGTGGGGCCCCTGATGCATGTTACTAGGCCCATTGATGCATACATTGTGTGGGGCATCTGAAGCCTATTTCTAGTCGCCTTGGCACATGCATCCTCAAACTGAGGTAGAGAATTGCTGCATTAGTCATTGCAGCACTTACAATCAACAACACTCACCTAAATTAAGTCTGAACAATTGGCTTTGTTAAAAAGACAGAGCTGTGTTAAAGACAGAAAAAATAGGGGAAGGGTACATCTTTCAAATGGACACAGCTGGATCACCTGCATGCATCATCCTATGGTTATTTGCATATGGCTGGGTCCAAACTGGAATGGCGAGCAAAAAAACAATGGATTTAGGCCCAGATCTTTGTACTGGAGTTGAGTCTTTGACAATGTTAGCATTCCGTCCCTCAATTGTTCTTTCTGCATTTGACGCCCTAAGTGGGGTGGGTTTGCCCAGACATGGTCACCATGCCACCATTCCGTGCTCACATTCCACCAGACTCAAGCTATCCTGGCTGATGAGTGGTGATACCGAGAAACCGGTCCCAGGATGCTTTGTTTCTGATATGGGGTGGACCTAGCCTTGCAGTTCGGGATGAACTGTTCCCATGGGGAGTAGGTCAAATCTGATTTGCAAATGGGTGGGCCCAAACTGGAATGGCATGGTGAGCAAAAAAAACAATGGATTTAGACCCAGATCTCTGTACTGCGGTTGAGTGTTTGACATTGTTCAGCATTCCGTTCATAAATTGTTCTTCTTGCATTTGTCGCACTAAATGGGATAGGTATGCCCAAACATGGGTCACATGCTACCTATGCCACAGGAATCAAGCTATTCTGGCTTATGATGGGTGATACCCCGAAACCTGTCCTAGGATGTTTGTTTCCGGTCTGTGGAGGACAAGGCCTGGCAGTTCAGACTGGACTGTTCCAATGGGGAGCAGGGTCAAGACTGATTTGCATATGGCTGGGTCCAAACTGGAATGGCGTGGTGAGCAAGAAAACAATTGATTTAGGCTCTGACCTCTGTACTGGGGGTGAGTGTTTGACATTGTTCAACATTCCATCCATCAGTTCTTTTTTTATATGTATTTGTGAGCAGAACCCCCAATGTTGAAAAATATATATATATGCCCATATAAATTCATGTGTATGCACTTCAAAGATATCATGCTTAGATATATCACACTAACATGAGGCCTGGAGCTCCAAAGGGCTTCCTATCTGACCTTGACTGGACAAGCTTCAACAGCTATTCTGAACCCCCTTAGAGGTCACTTTACTTGTCCTGACTTCATGATAGTTTCCTTATCTGGTTCTGCAAGTTGCTTACACAGTGCCGAGCCAGCCTTTCTGGTCTGCCCATATCTAGCTGTTTATAATTGGCATGGTGCAGATCTTGCACATCCCTGTTAGCCATATTTGGCTTGGTGCCTTATTCTAGTTCCGCTGACATGGCATTACTAAATGTATATAGCACCCAGAAACCAGTCACTCTGGGAAGAAGCAGTCTGAGAGCCCCTAAGGCAGGAGACCTGACTTCTCCCTTGCTAATTAGCAATGATGCATGCATTTGGTACCAATAAAATACATTTCGCTCTGTTTCTGAGCAAACCTGCTATGTCTGGTGAGTTTCATTCATTTGCTCCTGGGAGGGTGGCAGAATTTCCCTATCACCCATGACAGAAAAGCTGTGATAAGGCTACCGCCTAAATGGTGTACAGGTTCCTGGGACATGTTAAGTACTTGGACAGTTGAGAAGATCCAACTGTACCCTGCTGCAGGTCAGTGGCAGACAACAAGCTACTGCTCTCTTGCTACTGCAGTCAGTCCGCCTGTACATCTATGACCTTATTCTTCTATGTATCTCTACCACTCTACTGTATTATCTGCCTGTTTCTCTTTTAGTCTGTCTGTTGCTCCCTCTTTCTCTATCGATTTGCTTATCACTGTCTATTTTCCCTCTCATCTTTAATTCTCTATTTCAAGAGCTCTGTGTCAATCTGTCACTCTGTCTTTCACTATTGGTTAGTCTGTCAAAATACTAGCCTGTCCATCATAATTGTTCTATTTCTCTATGACTGTCAGTTTTGCAAAATCATCTTTTCAGTGTTATTCTTTTATCTATGTATCATTGATTCTCTTTCACTCTCTCATTCAACAGTCCATGTCTATTTGTCATTTTGTTACTCTAAGTGTAATTTTACCAGTCTATATTGCGATGACTTCAACATGTATACAGTTCTTTCTCTATCAATTGTCTGTCTATAGCTCCTTGTATATTTTAGCTCTTCCTTTTCCTAACCACTATTCTCTTTCCATCCCCCCACGTGTCTATTGTTCCGCTTTTCTATAAACCAATCTATTTATGCTCCCATCACTCAGTACTTCTCTTTTTCTAGGAGTCTCCTCTCCATCATTGCTGCCTGCCTATTCTGTAGATATCAGTGTGCCCTCACTATCTTGTCTGTCTCACTGCCAATGTGTTCAGATAGACAGTTCTTTATAACATCCTTCATGAAGGAACTACTTTGATGTGTTTGTTGCACTTAGAAACCCTTTTTTCCCCTCAATCAAGACATCATGCATTGGTTTTCCCACATACAAAGTACACACAGTTTTTGTCAAGTCTGGGTAAGACAGGATATTGACTCAGACACCTGAGTCCCGTGTCTTAACTATTAGCTAGCAAAACATGCAAATAGAGCAGAAAAGGAATACAGCAATTAGATGGATTTATGGCTATATGAACAGACAAGTCTTAACTGAAGTGTGTAAAGGATTACCTTGGTTCTCTACTGGGTGAGTGAATGCTGGATAAATGCTAAATGAATGGACTTGTAGGGAGCAATATTTAAATAAATTGCCCCAAGGCATTTCCCTGTTTTCTTGTAGATGGATGCACTGCTGCATGATTAGACTTGTAGAGAATGTCGGCAAACTGAGCCACTTGACAGCATTTACTATTCACTAATACGCGCCTCCACAGACATTCTAAACACCACTGGGTCAAACAGCTCACAGCATGCAAATGGAACCATCCTTTCCAACACCAGTCACCCATCCACCCTGTAAAAACACAGCAACTTAAGTCCTTCCTCACTCCCATCTACCGAAACCACTATATCAAATCGTTATACTTACGACTGTTTCAAAGTATGCTTACAAGCAAAAGACTCGATGGACATTCTTCCCAGGCAACTGCATATATAAATGTATCTACACCTAACATCACTCAACACCTGCAGTTTCTGCTTACTTAATGCAGGTCTTTCACGATTTAACCTTCAGCTTTAATCACTCATACAATATAACACCATTCACTAATTTGCATCACTCCCGTAGCCACTTATATCACAACTTACCCATTCACATCGATCTGCTATTAGAAAAAACAATTCAGCAATGCCAATCAACCACATGCTCAAATCAACATCCAACCATACTAAAAATATTTGATCACACTATTCACTCACCTTCAGTCTTTTACAGCACCCAATATTCGGAACACCAACGACACATTTCACACTATAACTCTCTCAATAACCACATTACACATTCACGCAGTCCGCAGACACCAACATTCCTACATCACCACTAACTATGGGTCAGTCCTTTGTCCTGTGCTACATAATGGTTGGTTTAGAAATGTAAGGTTTGTGAGATCTGCAAGGTAACTCTGATATGCAAGAGTTGACATCTGACAAACCAGGCTATTCTGTAGACAGTTTTTTCCTGTAAGGATTGTGCCTGAACAAATCCACTTGTCAGGCGGGAGATAGCTCCGCTGTCTAAAGATAATGACTGTTGGTGTTGGTGCCTTGGATGTAGTCTCTTGTCTATGATCTCAGGCTAGCAGACCTGAGTTAACTCAGTGAAGGCATCCAGCTGCGTCTGCATGCATACTGTACTTAAACATTCACACATATGACAGATGTACAGCCACTACAACAAAGAATAAAGGGACATATGTACGAAGCATTTTTCCGGCTGCAAAATCGGCCCATTTGAGACTGAGAATTTTATTTTTTGGGATGCACACAGCCCGAATTGTGATTTGGTAAATTGTTACAGAATCACAATTTGGGTTTGTGATTCAGTATTTGGAAGGGGCATTTTCAGGGCGTCCAAATATTGATTCTCATTGGTACGTACGAATGTTTTGCAACTGAAATTTGGTCGCAAAACATTTGCACTGTACCACCAACTCAAAGTTGGTGGTAACCCATTTACAAATTCTCTTTTGAGAATGTTTGGTAAAATTTTTTAGCAATGGTTCTCCCTTAAAAAAGGAAACTTTCAAGTTTAAACTTTTTTTCTTTTTAAATACATCTCGTTTTTCTTTAACGAAAACGGGGGCTGCGTTTAGAAGAAAAGATTGCTTTACTTTAGAGCATGGGTACTCACAAACTTTACCTCGGGGGCCAAAATTATAGTCTGGTTTGGGGCCGAGGGCCACACCGATGGGCCGGCAGGTGGGGGCATTTTAAGATCCATACATTTTATAATAGCGTGGGTAGCAGGCGCGCAACGCGAAAAGGGCTTCAGCCTCAACCCCCCTGTCGTGTGTCTCAACCCGGGCTGGTGCAGCTGGAGCTGCTATGGGCTCCGCTGGGCAGTGTCTGCAGTCTTATCTCCAGCACGCCCGAGTTGTTCACAGGTCTTTAAAGACCATTTGCATATTTACATACCTTTGTTAACTGGTTACTGAGGCTTAGTGTTTTTTTCTGGTTCCAGTACCCCCTGGGCCCTCCACTCTGCCTTACATTTGTATTTTATGTTTACTGCAGTAGTGTGCGAATGCATTTCATGAAAAGGAATATAAGGTAGGGTTGCCAAAAGAAAAATGCCAGCCATGTGTTTAAAGAGTCTGCAAAGACCTGGTCTTGACACTAAATAGGGTTCTAAATAAAAAAGTATGGGGGGCGTGGCCAAGATGGCGGCGGAGTAGGACGTGCTTTTCTGTCCCTCCGGCGCCGCCCGCATATCGCTTTGTTTATCGCCCTATTTAGTGCCCATCTGAGCCTGCCGGGAGACGCTGGGGTCCCGGAGGGCATCCCCGGAGCCGACGGAGTGTCCAAGTGCGCGTCGGAGTGGAGCGGCGGTCCCCGCCGGGCCCGCTGGCCCCCGACCATGAAACGAGCTGCTGGGCCCGTAGAGACGGAGAGACGGTGCTCGCCTCTGGCTTCGTGGCGCCCGACGCACCTGCGGAGGCCCTTGGAGCTGTAGCCGCAAATCCGATTGGTCGGGTGGCGCTGGGCCCCGGGAGGCTGCAGGACAAGGGGAGCCCGAGTGAAAGCGGCCCTGAGGCGCCGCCGCCGCATAGCCGCGCGGGGCCTGGTCCGCGTGAGAAGCGCGATCTGCAGCCGCCGGCGGCCTGCAACAGTGGGGCGCGCTCCAAACACCTGCCCGGAGGAACGGTGGCGGTCGGGCCCCCTCGGCGGAGCCGGGGGAGCTCCGGTACCACACAAGGGAAGACCTACGGTGAGTCCGCCCAGCGGATGGCGTGAGCAGTGAGCCGAGGTGTAGCGGTGTGGCCGGAGAGGGAGCGGAGGCTCGGTCCGTGGGTCGGCGGACGGTGAGAGACCCTGCGAGCGGAGCTGAGGTGGGGCCGAGGTCCCAGCACTGGTGCCTGGCGAGATCGGTGGCGCAGTCCCCTCCCCCCATCTTGTTGGCGGTCCTGCTCCAGGACTGCGGCGGGGCTCTGAGGGGGTGCTGCCTTGAGTGCTCCCCTGCTTGGAGGTGACCGGAGTGCGGAGAGCAGCCCCCGTGGTGCCGTGAAGTTCAGGTGAGCCTGGTGGCGTCGACGGGGATAGTGGGGCTGAGTGGCAGGTGGGGCCTGCTATCGACCTGCATATTGGCGGGCGGGCCGCTCCCCTTCGGCGTAGCATCTCCGCTGGCTTGCCGGTGGCTGGGGTGGTCCGGAGGCCTCCCCCGACGGCCTGCGCTGGTGGAGGACCGCGATTCTGCCGCAGTGAGGAGCGCCCCTCCCCTGGGATCGGGGCAGCGTGGGCCTGGGAACGAGCGTGCGGCCTGGAATTGCTGCTGGGGCCTAGATTCGGCTTGCGGGTCGGCGAGCGGTGCCCCCTCCTGGCGGTCTGTGCCTTGCCTGCCTGCTGTGGGTGCGAGGGCCACGGAGGCCTGACTGCGCTCTACCCCCCCCCTGAGGGCTACAAAGGGAGTGTGGTTTGGAGCTGCGGGCATCGGAGGAGCTCCTGGGCCTCCGGCTGACGAAGTGTGGTGGTGGGCGCAGAAGAGGGGTGCCTCTACCGCCCGCCCTTACGGAGTGGTGGCGGGGCTGGTGATCGGGCCCTTGGCTTAGACTTTTGTCCTGGCAGTGTGACGGCCTCTGATTCGGAGATCTATGGCACTTGGGGCGGTTGGAATGGATGCGGGATCGCCCTGACCCCCCCCCTCCTTTGAGACGCACCGGAGGGTCGTTCTGGGCAGTGGTGCGTGGGATTCCAGCTGGGCCTGGCGAGGGTGTCCTGCAGTGAGGGCACTGAGTCTGCATTGTTGGAGGTGGTTCTTGCCTTTGCCCTCTTCAGTCGGGCAGCAGGGGGGCCTGTGTCGCCGTGTAGATGACATCCGCCAGGAACAAATGGGACAAACCCTTGAAGGGCCTACCCCAGCAGACGACGGGCCAGGAGTCCGCGGTGCTGGCGGCCGGATCGACACAACCGGATGACAGTGATCTCCCGGCGACCAAGGCTTTCATGCTCGAATTATTTGCCGCCATAAAAGAGGATATCTCGGAGCTCCGCTCGCAACTCTCCTCAGATCTGCGCGAGACGAGACGCGATGTCGACGCCATTGGCGAGAGGGTAGCGACCCTAGAGGAGCATGATCTGAGCACCGCGGAGGAGGTACACCAACTCCAGCAAGACGTCCTTCGCCTCATGGATCAGAATCTTGACCTTCAGGCCCACGCCGAAGATCTAGAGAACCGATCTCGGCGGAACAATATCAGAATCCGGGCGGTCCCATGGAGGGGTGAGGGAGACGATCTACGTGAATACGTGAGCGAACTGTTCCGACAGATTCTGGGCGAAGGGGCGGAGCGGGAGATCAAAATGGACCGAGTCCACCGTGTGGGCGGGCCGCGTGGTGGCAGGGCCCCTCCACCGGACATACTGGTGTGTGTCCACGACTTCCTGACCAAGGAGCTGATCCTTCGGAAAGCTCGTGACCTTCAGCCCGTGCAGTTCCGGGGTCATCAGCCTGCCCTTTATCAAGACTTGGCGGCCTCCACTCTCGCCTAGTGCAGAGACTTTAAGCCTATCACTAACCACCTGCGTGAGAAAGAAATCCCCTATTCCTGGGGACATCCGTTCCGGCTCATTTTTAAGCTAAATGGCAGAATACAGCAGATCCGATCCCTGGACGCCGCCTTTGAGCTCTTGGGCCTGGAGCGGCCCGCCCCTAGTGCTGGGGGCACCAGATCACCGGCCAGAAGGCGCAGACGGTCCAATGAATGGCAACGCGTGGGGAGATCCCCTCCGCCGGCGAAACCCGACTTGTCCGCAAGCCTGCTGGAACGAGAAGCTGCTGTCACTTCTGTGGCTCTGGTGACTGAAAACGACGGGATCCCCTGAGGTGCTTCTGTCCGGCACTAATGGGCTCATTATGCGGCGCCGGAGGTGGGCAGCTCCTGAAGAATTAGTATCTTATCATCTCAAGTCCTGGTGAACTAGAGTGCCCTGTATCAGGAGCGAGCAGAGTTCCAAGATGGTGCCATGGTCCCCTGACGAATGGATTTATAAGACGGACTGTAGTCATTACAAGCAACTGTTGTATGCTTCTTCATTTTGTGTTTATTCGTATTTGGGTCTGGGGGTTAGGGGTTTGTTAGGGGTTGGGATTATTTTTGGGGCTCCGCATCAGTGCTTCAGATGACTAGGAGAGGCCTCCACCCACAAGTATTGCGTGTTCGCCCACGCAGAGATTGGGGCTCTAGCTACCACATAGGCTCTTCTCTCCTCGGGCTGGGGTATGGGTAGGGACCTAAAGATTGTGAGTCTGAACGTTCGGGGCTTGAATAGCCCTGTTAAGCGCTCGGCTATACTCTCCTACTTGGAGAATGCAGAGGGTGACGTATGCCTGTTGCAGGAGACACATTTGCTTTCTAGGGACACTAAAAGGATGAAAGACAAGCGCTTCCCTCTCCAACTCTGGTCCTCGGGACCGGCCAAGAAAAATGGGGTAGCGATCCTCTTTAGTCCCCGCGCTCACTGCAAAGTCCTTTCCCAGGTGGCTGACATTAAGGGGAGACTGCTAGCGGTCCGCATCCAATGGGGGGACATGCAGCTAACGGTGGGATCTCTTTATGCTCCGAATGACCGGTAAGAGCCCTTCTTGCGACTTGCCCTGTCCACGGTTTTAACGTCCCCTGACTCAGCGATCCTAGTGGGGGGGACTTGAACATAGTGATGGACTCCGGGATGGATAGGTCTGAGCAGCGAGCCTACCAAACTGGGGCTATATCACAAGGGGGGAGGCAGTGGCTCCTTGAGGGTGGGCTGAATGATGTGTGGCGCGTCCAGCACCCCTTAGAGCGCGACTATACCTTCTACTCTGCGGTGCATAAAACGTACGCGCGATTAGATCATTTCTTGGCTACATCCTCTCTCATGCCATGCCTGTCTGCCGCCGACATCTCTGCGCGCTCCCTGTCGGACCACGCCCTCATATCGGTGGTGCTCACCTCTTCGGGCTCGCGTCCACCGACGTCCAGCTGGCGTCTTCGTGACTCCCTACTCCACTCGGAGTCGGTGGTCGCACGACTACGGGACACTATCACCCAATACCTCGCAATCAATGACCAGGAAGGTATGGCCCTCGCGTCGGTGTGGGAGGCCCTGAAATTAGTAGCGCGGGGGAATTAATTGCGATTGCAGCGTCATATGCGCGGCTACGCAGGGAAAAACGCGCAGAGTTGGAGGGAGAGGTGGGTGCCCTGGAGGCGGTGCACAAGAGGACGGGGGCGCCAAGAGTTTGGAGAGAATTGGAGGCTAAACGGCGCATGCTGAAACACCTTGATTTAGACAGGGCGGAGCACGCCCTTCTGCGCCTGCGACACAAATTTTACCTTAGCGGGGACAAAGGGGGAAGGATGCTGGCGCATAGGCTGCGAGCACGAGCTCAGCTCTCGGCCATACAGTCCATTAGAGATCCTCAGGCAATCGAACATACTACGGACTCCCGCATTGTGGACTCTTTTCGGCAGTTCTACCAGCGTCTGTATACGAGGGAGGCAGCGGATGCGGGGAGATTGCAGATTACTTGGCCTCCAGTAACATTACACCCCTTCTTAAGTCATCGGCGGAAGCCCTGGATGCCGCGATTCGCATAGAAGAGGTCATATCTGCGATAGCGCGGCTGAAAGTGGCCAAATCCCCAGGGCCGGATGGCTTCTCTGCCATATTCTATAAAACCTACTGTGTGGAGCTGGCTCCTCTTTTAACCCGCCTCTTCAATTCCTTCCTTGAGACAGGAGAGGTAACTCCTTCCATGTCTGAAGCGGTAATCACTGTTATCCCTAAGCCTGGAAAGGACCCTAAAGATTGTAGCTCGTATAGGCCGATCTCTCTTCTTAATATAGATACAAAACTGTTTGCGAGCATCCTAGCGGCGAGGCTCAACCCCCTGATGGACGGTAGCATAGACCCGGATCAGGCGGGCTTTATCCCAACGCGTCAAGGAGGGGACAATACTAAACGGCTCCTTCATCTCACAGATTTGGTCCACCGTTCGCGGACGTCGGCTCTCTTTCTCTCTATAGATGCCGAGAAGGCCTTCGACCGAGTGGACTGGGGGTATTTGTTCGCTGTGTTGAAGACCTTTGGGATGGGGGACAACTTTATAGGCTGGATTCGGTGCCTGTACGCGGCCCCCAAGGCCGCTGTCCGAGTGAATGGGAACAGGTCGGCCCTCTTCCCTATCACGAGAGGGACGCGACAGGGATGTCCCTTATCCCCGCTGCTTTTTGCGCTCTATATGGAGCCTTTTGCCCAACGTACATGAGCGAACGTGGGCATTGAGGGGATTGTATTCGGAGCAGACACACATAAAATCAGCCTCTACGCTGACGATGTTATCCTATCACTTACTCAGCCTCACTCCTCCTTGCGGTACCTCTCGACGGAGCTCCGCGACTTTGGGCAGGTGGCGGGATTTAAGGTAAACTTTTCAAAATCACAAATTCTTAATATTTCTGTCCCTGGGGCGGAGGTTCTGGACTTGCAACAAGACTTCGCCTTTCACTGGGCTGACCCTGACATCCCATACTTAGGTATCCGATTGACCTCTTCAGTAGCTCATACGGTCTCCCTCAACTATAAATTGCTGACGGACCAAACTACCAAAGCACTCTCAGGCTGGTCCCGCCTTAATCTGGCTTGGTATGGGAGGCTGGCGGCGGTGAAGATGACCATTCTCCCGCGCATACTCTATCTCTTTCAGATGCTCCCTGTGAGTCCCCCTCCAGGCGCCCTCCGGAAGCTACAGGGACTCTTAAATGCTTTCTTGTGGAACAACAAACGGCCACGACTTGCGCTGCCCCTCATCACCGCACCGAAGTCGGCGGGTGGGTTGGGCTTTCCTTTGTTAGAGGCCTACTGTCAGGCCTCCTGTCTCCGGTATATTGTGGAATGGAATAGGCCCTTGTCCAGCAAGCATTGGAACTTTATGGATCAGACAGTGGCGGGCTGTAATATCTGGCGCGAGTTGTGGCTGCCGCGCAAACATAGAGCGTGGGGCCTCTACTCTTCCCCGGTGACCTCCCCGACTTTGAAAACTTGGGACCAACTAGCGCTGCGCAAGGGTTGGACTACTTTTCCTTCCCCTATGACTCCTATTGTCGACAACCCCGATTTTCCGCCGGGATGTGCGTCCCCCATCTTCCAACGCTGGAGGGAGGAGGGCTGTAAGAGGGTGGGATCTCTCTTTGATCTAGATGGTTTGATCCCTTTTTCCCAACTGCGCCAGGAGTACTTCCACCTACCGGAGGCAGAGGCCTTTCAGTACTTACAATTAAAGCATTGGGTGACTCAACCTGCTAACTTCGCGTCAATGTCCCGCCCCCTGACGGCTTTTGAGAAGTGGCTTGTCTGCAAAACAGATGACCGCAAGCTCATTTCCGATCTGTACGCGATGATCCTGATGCACCCCAAGAGGCAGCGCACGAAAGCGCAGGTCCGCTGGGAAACGGAGCTGGGGCGACCTCTTACATGTAAAGAATGGGAACACGTCTTTTATCGCGCTCACCACACCGCTTCTAACACTGCAGGGGCTGAGTCTGCCTACAAGGTGGCCGCCTATTGGTATTATACTCCGGTGCGCGTAAAGGCGTGGGATGTAGCGAAGTCGGACCTCTGCTGGCGGGGGTGCGGCCATCAGGGTACACTGGTGCATTTGCTATGGCGTTGCCCGAAATTAGTGCGGTACTGGAAGGTTGTCCTTGATGAGCTAGACGATGCCTTTCAGATCACATTTCCCCGAACACCTGAACACGCACTGCTGGGCCTCCCCCACCCCAAGTCTTTCCCTTTGCGCTCGCTCCGGGGCCGGCAGATAGCCTTAGCTCTGTTAGCGGCGCGCCAGGTTCTTCTGGCGCACTGGGGCTCCTCGGCCTCACCTGACCCGAGGGACTGGTTCCAAAGGCTTTGGCACCTTCTGGCTATGGAACGTCTTTCGTTGGGCATTGATGGTAAAGGCGCTGAGTATGCGGAGTTATGGGGTCCTTTCCTACAGCTCCTTTCTAAAGAACTGAGAGAGGTCACATGCCCAAAGTACTTACAGATCTTGCAGCTCATTCCCTTGGAGCCTCTAGGGGCCATCAACGATAACGGTGGGGCGGCGGACATGGCATGAGGAGGGGTTAGAAGTGCAGGGGTTTAGAGGCTGATGCGGAGAGGGGTGGGGGAGGGGACTCAGGGGGTGTCTGGGGGGGTATTTGTTTCTTTGCTTGTTTCTTTGTTTGTTTCTATCTTCCAGAAAAGTGGTATTCGCGCTCCTGCTAGATGGCCGGTTATCTTTCGAATGTCTCTAACGCGGGGTCGCCCTCCGGGTTGTTGACCTGCACGCTGTGTACATCATTAAAGAGGTTACGCTCTGCCGGCCACCGGATGTAGGCAGCTGAGCCGTGTATCTAAATGCTTACCACACAATAAAAATGATTGATTCTAAATAAAAAAGTATTTATTCATTTGTAATGTGACTTTTCTGTCTTTGTTCCCTTTAATTACCAGTCATGGATCATTCAGGCAGCCCTACAACACAATTAAAAGTGCTTTCTATTTATATTTGCTGTTCGAAGTATGCACAGATAAGTGCTGAAAATACATCTTTAGGTGACTGCTTATTTTTGTACGTCTGGGACATCAAAATAATGAGCTGGCAACTCTAATCATAAGACTGGAAGTTTGTTGCATGATCAGCACATTTTATTTGTTTCCTCCACCCTCGATCCCTGATTAATGCTTAATAGCAATAGTTTAACTTATATCTTAAACCCTGCGCCGCCGTCAATAACATGCTGAGTAACTTCAAGTGTCTGGGAATGCACTCTGCATTCAGACAAAAGTCCGCGGGCTGCCTAGGAAGGTCTGCCGGGCCGCTGGCGGCCCGTGGGCCATACTATGGGTACCACAGTTTTAAAGCAATCACAGACATGGTGGTCTGCTGACCCTAGCAGGCCACCATCCCCGTGATGGCTGCGATTCCTAATGGGTTGCACATTGTGACCTACCTCATTAAAATTCATGAGGTAGGTCGATTTGCGACCCACTATGAATCGCTAATGAAACTCAAAAGTGTTTGCTACATTAGAAATAGCGATTTCCTAGTTGCGATCCACAGGAAATCGCACTTAGGAAATCGTTATTCCTAATCTTCGTACATGTGGCCTCAGTTCACTTAAATTAGCACAGACATATCGCCTTTGCCAACGCTTGTCAATTTCATCATTCATAGTTTGAAAAATAAAATAGTTTACCATGTTTCCGATCTAGAAAAATTAGGGTTAGTTTTGTTCTACTGCTGGAATAACGACTTCTTCTAGTCACCTGCTTTTTTCAGTAACGTACATCTGTATTTCTGAAGAAAAACGGATTCATTGCATAGTTAGCAAGCGCTTACACTCTGAGAATTTCATCAAAGATAATAAAAACATTTTCATGTTTAATCTTCGTCATATGTAAATACTTAGCATTCACCTCACACTTTAATCATGTTTCATAATTTGCAGGGTTTAGTCATCACAGTTTATTAGCTTTGCTAGCTTCTCTTTGTAAATAGAGCAAGGTATTGTTAAACCAAATTCATTGTTTTAAATTCCTATCTGGGTATATTCTAAAGGTCCTATGGTTTATAGGAATGCAGAAAAGACAGAAGTTTGAATTAATCATTCAATTATTATTTCAAACACTTCTAAGGATACGACTGTTAGGACTTTCTATAGTCTACAGAATTTAGACAATGTTCCTTCAAATGTGTGTTTCTCTGAATGGAGTGCCGTCAAGCAAATGGTGGCCACAGTAAAAGTGTGAAGATGGGTCAAAAGATCTTGCAAGTATATGAATGCTCAGAATAATGGCAGGTGCTGTCAGAGGCAGAGAAGAGTGACATTTCCTCAGATCAAATATACAACCTTAACCCATCTGGGTTTGCAGTGAGAAAATCATGCACATAGGTTTTGCATTTTTACACTTGAAGATTCTGGTTTTATTGAGCAATGATTCAAGCCTCGCAGCTAGCCAAGAAGGTATTTTGCTGGCAGGGACCCATACATTTTTTTCAGAAGTGTGTAATGAGAAGTACCATCCAAGACCAACCTCAAATTCAGGCATTTCCTCTTCATTGGTTAGAAAAAAATCCCATCTCAATCAATGACTGAGTTAAGAGAAATCACCTGCAAGTCAATTCAAACATAATGAAAATCTGAAATTGCTGCCCTCCTCCTGGGGACCTACTAATTTGGGGCCTCGATCTAATTTTGCATATGCAGTAAAAGTCACCTTGGATGCTGACCTTACACTCGGATACTAGGCTGACTGGGTGGTGGGGTTTTCCCTAGATAATCTAATCTACTCAAGAGTAACATTTGCTGAATTCCCTCATTGCACTAGTGCCCTCATATCTTGGCTATTCCGATGATCTTCTATGCAACAGAACACCGCCTGTATATTCTTGAAAGGTTTCAGAATAGAGCAGCACTCAGAGACGTGCACTGACTTCCTAAAGCCAGGAAACTCCAACTGCATCAGCCCCATGCCCTGCATGATACAGTACCTGTTTTTCTCCAAAAGACTTGATTTGCCACCCCAGGTATAGATTTACATAAAGATACAAATCTGGGTCAAAATCCCAAGGTTGAACAAACCTTGATTGGAAGGCAAGACTTAATCTATCACAATTTTGGAACCCTCAATCTGGATTGCATTAGAAATATTCATGATCAGCTTGCGTTTTTCAGGGCAACCAACACGTCTGTACCCAAATACATGACTTAATCTATCTTTGCACCTCAATGTGAGCATGTACATTTTGAAATGTGAATTTTTATGTAACCAGCTGCATATGTTTCATGATTCCTGTTAGACCTGACACCCTTGGGTAGTTATCTCCCAAACCTTTTGCCTATACCCCTCCTATTTTTTGCTGAGTTTGTTTTTGTTGGCTTTAGGACTGTGCACTTTATGACTGCTGACCTGTTCTAAAGTGCTTGTGCTCTCTCCCTAGAACATTGACCAACACCTGATTGGCACACTTCATTTACTTCTATATCCTTAGTAGATGGTACTACATGCACCCAGGGCCTGTAAATTAAATGCTACTAATGCGCCTGCAGCACTCATTGTGCCACCCACTCCAGTAGCCCTTTAAAACATGTTTCTGGTCTACCATTGCTGCCTGGAGTGCAGTTTTAAATTGCCAGTTCTACCTGACAAAATAAACTTGTTGCCAAGCCTAAAACTCCCTTTTTAATACATATAGAGCACCACTACGGTAGATCCAGACAGCCAATAAGGCAGGCTGCACTGTATTTTGGAGGTTGATGTCAGATGATTGGATCATAATATTTCTGTTGTTTTAGGTGGAGACAGACACTTCTGTGTTGAGCATGGTTGATGGGCTATTCAAGAATTTGTGGCAGTAGGGGATTCTAATGGAGCAACATATATTTAGGTGGTTGATGAAGAAGTCAGACCATCTGGCAGAGAAGAACAGAAGGTCAGTCTTTAAGCATTTTTTATGTACAAAAGCATTTGCCCAAAAGTACAGTTTCTGGTATTTCCTTGAGGAACCTGTGCTTGAAGTTCTTTGCAGAATTATTTAGAGAGGTTTAAGAGGTAGATTATTTTGTAGGAGTTTGGGCCTGATCTGGTGAGATTGGGGTATGGTTTGAAGGTTAGGAGTGAGGTCATTTTGGTGAGTCCTAAAAGAGTGAGGGGGATGAGGGAGAGAAGGAAAGAAGTAGGCAAGCAAAAGCAGTAGTGCAGAAGAGAGGGCTCCTTGTAGGGGGACTCGTCAGAGAGCTGGGGAAGGGGTGATGGGAACAATATTCGGATTGTGTGAAGTAGGGATTATGACGGAGTAACTAATAGTGAGGTAGGCTACATAAATGTGGTTGGGGCAAGAAATAGCTCGGGGTGGGGGAGGGTTGGGAGAATCAGTGTAGGGAGAATGGATGGTAAGTACATTTCAATAAAGGACAATCTAATAATTTGAAAATATGAAAGAAGGGGGATCTAATTTGGGAGTATCATCAGGAGATGAGAGTTAAGCTATTGAACACTTTCAGAGGGAAAATGGGTGGTCGGTTCCAGTGGAGTGGATTAGATCAGTGGGCAGTAGAGGAGCGAAAGGGTGGTCTGGTTTATTCGGGCAGTAGATTTTAGATTATTATTCCAAACATATGTGAATTTAGAAATTAGAGTCCTATTTTAATAACCCTTGGCAGGGCAAAATGAGATTATGGTTACAGCTGTGCACAAATTTAGAGTCATCTTTTAATAATTCTTAAAACAGCTATAGGAGGGGCTAGGGGTCCTGTGTCATTGACATGTTAAACTAGGGGGTTGATTGGGTTTCTATGGTTGGTTGGGCTTGTGATTATTCAGAGGACCAGTTACAAATGGTCAAACATTAAAAGATGGCCGTTGCCTTTGTGGGAGGGGAGGTCCTCCCTACTGCTTTTTACTTTGCATGGGGCCCATCCAATGAGTAATCATCCTGGAACTGAAGCCAGAAGAGCCAATCCGAGGAGCAGCTGTAAGAAAAAAAGAGGCCTTGCTGCAATTACCTGGATGGTTGCCTCAGTGGCCTTTAGCAGAGCGGCGCTGCCCCAGATCAGAAGTTAGGCAGCCGAGCAAGGAGTGAAGTAACCCCTGGCTCCATTCATCAGGGGGCGAAGAGTGTTATAAACAGGGAGTCAGGGATAAGACATTATATCCTAATGCACTTTTCAATAAAAAGGATGGGCTATCTGTCACTTCTGTGATGGGAGTACTGGTCCACAAAACTCTAAGTCAAGCACTTAGTCCATTAGCATCACCACCACATAACTATGACGATTCCTTCTCTACTTTCATCCAGTCCATTTCTTTTATATTTTATTACATTTTGTTTGTAGACTATAGAATTATTCCCATTCATCCAAATATATACTTGAAGATATCTTTCAATGTAAGGATTTTTCAGTACTGGTGGGCGAGCCACTGAACGCTCAAGCCAGGACCAGGCCAGATGTCTGGCTCTGGCTTAGCTTGAGGACCTCCGGGACTCTTGAGCCCAAAATTAAACAATCTTTCAAATGGCTTCTTCCTTCCGACCCAGGCTGCAAGCTCATGTGCCAAGAATTAAAGACAAAGCAGTGAACTTCGATGTAAAATGGGCAAAAGAAAGAAATTCCCATCTAGTGGCTGAATTGCATGATGTGAAACAAAAAATCCTAGGCAAGTATTTGTTCATGACCACCTTTTTCTTTATTATCACGTTTGAAAGCGGCTTCAAATATGTTCGTTCAGGATGTGTGCTGTGTTTGGTTTAATAGACTATAAAATTGCTCTGTAATGAAAATCTACACCACATATAGAGTGCACGCAGTGCTAAATTTGAGCCGGTGGTTTCCGGTCATCAACACCGACGCTTTTCATGAGCACCAGTTAAGGACACATTCATTTATGTTAGGCACAGGGAGATTAAGTGATTTGCCCAGAATCACAGGATGTTGAGCTGACACTGAGACTCTAACCTGCTTCCCCAGTTCCAAAGTCCGCAGCTCTGGCCATTACACCAGATCCTCTCCTCACTTTCATGATTAGTAGTTGGTTCTGTTTTAGGCAGTGCTAACAGGAGAAATGGGCTTATTCAAGCTGCCTCCTCACGAGAACCCCAACACTTATTTTTTTTTATAAATTAACCACTGAGTACAAGTGACAGCTGCCTTGCATGAGTTCACTAATGGCCTTGTTGTGGGGGGAGGAATGGTTTTCTGGTTAATGTTTACTATCACTTTTAATAATACCTCTCAATGCAGTGATATAATCTGAGGTACTAAGGAAAAAGGCTTACACATGTTAAAGATATACATTGTTTTTCACTTTTAAGAGACTATATGATGTATTTACATGTTATTTGTTGCATGATTTACATGTCAAATATTTTAAAGGCAAGGCAGACCCTTGGCACGACTCTGGCTCAGCTCTCCATGTTAATTTGTTGGCTCACTCACGTCTATTTTAGAGTCATGGTATATCATTAAAGCAAGATGAGTATTTTTGTAGGAATATTATGACAATGTTGTGTCACAGGAAAATGTGATTCATGTAGGTCTCACGAGACATTTACGCAATGTGAACTCAGGCCGCGGCCATGCCAATGAAGAGTTAATGATCATGTATAAGCCCACATTCAGGAATGCATTGAGAGAGGCGTTATTCCATTAACTCCAATCGCTCTTTATTTTATTGTTGTTTGCATTCGGTCTGCATATTTATAATGTTAAAATCCAAAGCTCAAACATCTACAGTAAACCCGCAGCAAAATATGCCAGGCGACCCATCAGGTTCAAAGGATGGCGGCATGTGGCTCGGCGCTTTCAAATTGCATTTTCTAATTACAGCTTTTGATCCATGGCAGATCTTTAAACACAGATCATAATATGTCTCGATACTATGCAATTCAAAATAAATCTTTACCAGAACATAATTGTGTCATATGTCTAATTTGAATGAGATTGCACATTATCGCCCAGTAACAGTTCTTCACTACGAAGCATATTCATTGTTAACTTGTCGATTAGAGGAAAAATGCAGCGATAGAGCGAAATGTAAGGCAAAAATTCCTAGAAACGCAGCCTGGGTGGTTCAATAGTTCTGCAGGAGTAGAGGGCCAGTTGCTCCTCACATTTGATTATCGGCTCTAGGCGAGAGCGACAGATAGTCGTTACCATCCTGCAGTCATTCAGTTTTGAAACCTGGAATAAGTTATTGGTCTCAGTTCAGCTAATGGAAAACATGTGTGCTCAATCCTTATTGTTTTAATTGGTGCATTATGTGGCATTGCACAGTGTCAGCATTTTGCTTGTGTGAGAAATTCACACACAAGCAGATACTTCTAAGAGTTTTGAACCACACCACTACATTCACTGTACCAGTGAACTCACAACGATGACCATTTCCTGAAACAAAGAATACACTTTTTTTTTTTTAAGAAAAAGTGCCGAATGAACATAGTTTTTTTCAGCTCGCAACCGGCTCGATTCGTGAAATGTGCAAAGCCCTATGAGCGATTCGGTAAGCTATTACTGAATCACAACTTGGGTTTGCAAGTCGCTGTCAGGAAGTGGAATGTCAAAGGCGTCCCTTCCAAATAATAAGTCGCAGGGGCATGTATGAATCTTTTGTGACCGGAATGCGATCACAAACCATTCATCATTTACCGACTCTGTGAAGGAGGTAGTAACCCCTTTGCAAACGGGAAGGAGTCCCTAAGGGACCCCTTCCCCTTTGTGAATGTGGGCACCAACAATTTATAAGAGAGGGCAGTGATCCCACAGACCACTGCCTACTCTTAAAAAATGAAAAGGAACTTTTAATTTTTCTTTTTAAATGCATCCCATTTTCCTTTAAGGAAAATGGGCTGCATTTCAAAATAAAAAACTGCTTTATTTAAAAAGCAGTCACAGACATGGTGGTCTGCTGACCCCAGCAGGGCACCATGGAGACGGCCATTACAGGTGAGTCGCAAATTGTGACCTGCCTCATGAATATTAATGAGGCAGCTTCCTTGCGACTCATTGGAAATCGCAAACAGTGTAAACCACACTGTTGTACATAGCTGTTTGCGATTTCCTAATAGAGAATCGCAAAAATTTGCTATCAGGAAATCGCAAATGGACGTTTATGTACATCTGGCCCCAAGTGCATAGAACAATTTCACATCTTTACAAACGAAAATGTGACTCTTTTATTTCTCAGTAACAGGGTAATGTATTTTGTTACAAATGATCAAACCGTAAGCCAATAGGGCCACTTTTTTAGTGTTCAATAGTTGAACAGTTTTTGTGTAGCTAAGTTGTGCTTAAGTTATAGGTAAGGGTGGACAAAGTTATCTGCAGGTGTTCATCTCGGTTGACTTAATCAGCATCCTCGAACATTTACACCCATAGTTTTGTCGTTAATAAGGTGAGAAATGTTCTGTCCACTGTATTTGTTTTCCTAATTGGTGGAAAAAGGAGTCTTTATTGGAGAGATGTGACTCTTGCAACATTACATTCATAATTATTTTTGCTATACTTTTTTTTACTGTTGGGGAGCTCGCTTGTAATTTGATCTAACTTGAACATATATATATATTACCTACTGGCGGTCACCAGTAGATAGTTAGGATCTAGTTTCCATTGGAAAAGCATTTTTTATTTTGTCAAGAACTTTGGCGCAGTTTGACGAATCTTAACAAAATTTTAAAAATGAGTGTGAATGAGAAAAAGGGGTGGTCCCCCTTCTGGAGTAATTAATGGCTCTTGGGATGGCCATCCCCAAGGGCCGACTCCTGCTATGTCCTGGGGTGCCCATTGAAGCCAGCCAACATGTATTTTTGTTCTATTTATTGGACCTGTTGCCCAGACCCACTTCCCTTTCTCACCATAACATAATTACAAAATCTTGGTATTCAATTGTATTCTCATAAATATGGCTACTCCTTTAAGTGCAGCTCCTATAGCTCTACCTATTCATCAAATATATTGTGATATTCCAGTTTACGTTTACTCCAATGAGTTTCCTGTAGAAGTAGAAAATGATAGATGGATTATGGCCTAGAATCCATGACTCCACTGCTTTATATTTCACCCATTTATTACGACCACTGGAGTTGTATGGACATATTATACCATGAATAATTGCACTATGAATTTGGGTAAAAGATTAAAAAGAACTCACTTAAATACTTCAATAACTGCTGTTAACAATTTATCAGGCTGGTGAGATGGTTTTCTGAATTACAAAGACAAATTGATCCCTTTCTGTTCTTTAACCATTCAGCCAATGCCCTGCTGTCACATCTCTGCATTATAGTGCTTTATGGTGCTCTAACCCGGGGTTCTCCAAAGTCGGTCCTGGTGGGCCGAATCCTGGCAAGACTTTTAGCATATCCCAATTTAAATAAATGTAGTTATCTGAAAAATCTGGCATGGACCCGCCCCGAATTTGGAGAACCCTGCTCTAACCAAACATTCCTCTTACCTTCCTCCCACTCCTTGCC
The DNA here is from genome assembly GCA_963921515.1 of Calotriton arnoldi. Taxonomy (NCBI): domain Eukaryota; kingdom Metazoa; phylum Chordata; class Amphibia; order Caudata; family Salamandridae; genus Calotriton; species Calotriton arnoldi. The sequence continues at coordinate 2,088,011 of CAWUFW010000756.1, read as the reverse complement.
CTAACCCCTGCCGCTCCTCTTTGGTGTCACCATCTTCTGATCCTACACCTATGATGGAATGGTGGTTTGGTATGTACCAATTTCCCTAGAAAGGGGACCCCTCAGTTGGGTAGATCACTCAGGTATAAAATATTTATTGATCTATTTCATGAATATTCGAAATATTGATGTGGCCAATCTTAAACATCATATAGCACTCTACTGATCAGCTATTGTAAGCACTTTCTAATGTTGCCTTTTTTCTACTTTTTCTAGTTTTGTCAATTACATGTAATCTTAGCTTTACCAACTGAAAATGGGTATTAATTGCTGTAGCTCACAAGTTTACTCTTGAACGTGTTGAGTTTCTCATGGATCTGATCTATTTTTGATTAGGATCTGTAGTGATCTAATTGAACTGCATTGCATTGACTGATTCACTTACCGAGCCAGAGTTCACATTAATATTTTGTGCTGGCATTGATAATAGGAGACTGAGTTTTATTTTGAGTTTGAGGGATGGGTTACTCCATCACAAACTTGACGGATGTCATGTCTACCGCATTAAAGTGCATTTTAGCCAATGGCATCTAATATGGTGGATGGAATATCTGCTATGTTTTAATGAGGCATCCTGTGCACTAAACTCTAAATAGGCCCCTATGTCAGCACAGTGAGTAAGAGTACAGATGTAATGAATCTGACTTAATGTTTATATTGTTGTTAATAGAGTCATCAAAATCCACCTCTACAGGAACCCGTGGTGCTAAAGGTTTGTACTTGGGAGCAAACGCTTGAGGTAAACCTAACATTAGAACAGATCTTGAGGGTATTTTATTTTTCACTCAGTGTGATTGAATTAGAGCTTTCTTGAGAAAGTCTCTTGAGATTACCAGAAAGGATGAGGCATCGAACTGGAGCATAAGAAGAACAGTGCCCTACGCAGTTGCTTCCAAATTGGTTTGAGCTTTTTTTCTTCCAGAACTGCTGAAAAACTATCTTGTAGTTTTTCAGTTAACAAATTGTGGTTTCTGTCTATAGCCTTGGTGTTTCCATTAGCCTCTGTGCTACAATGAGTTGAAATTAAGGCAACTGCATCATCTGCCTGCAAGCATCTTCTGACAGTTTCAGCAAAATGTTCAACTGCAGGACTAGACATGGCCATTTGTGCATATGTTTCCATATTTGGTTTACATTGAAGACGTAGCATCTCTGTGACTGAGTCTCCAGAATATTCACACCTTGCATTTAACTTGCATCTTCACGTTTATGTAGCACTGCTCCTAGCTGCCCACTCTTTGTATAAAATAAATTAGCACAGCTGTTCAAAGGCTTTAGAGACAATGTACTGAACATATATTTACCCATTAATGCAGCATAATGAGGTACCAAAGCGTTAACAAATGATATTATCCAGTGGATTAGGATAAAGAATACAGCACTTTCCATCCCCTAGGAATGTGTGAAGACTAAGGGGCATATTCACAAGGACTTATCGCCGAGTTATCGGCACTTTAGCGCATCAAAAGTGGAGATAGATTTATCGCCCCATTCACAAGTGGGTGCAAACTGCAGACATCGCCAGTATTCCCGCGATAACTGCCGCAAAATTTATCTCCACGGGTGACACCACCAACTAACCCTAATGAGATGCAGAGTAGGCATTCCCGTGCAAAAACACACGAAAACACCACTTTCACAACGAACTGCCAGATCTGCGATGCTAACCAAAAACAGGCGATAAGCCGCGGTAGCAGCAGGGATTTAACACCTGCCTTTTGCTGGTGTTAAGCAGGACGACTACCTGCAATATGAAAGGGAGCACAGCCCAGAGCCACATCTGAAGACACACAGATGCCATGGAGCCAATGATCATGCAGCTCGGAGACCCATGAGAGCCACAACACCCACCGCCACCACCCCCAGGCCCGCCACCACCCCCAGGACCCGCCCTGCCCCCCGGACCACCACAGAGGCAGCGTAGACTAAGACAGCGGACCCACCGTAAACGCACCAGCCGCACAGACCTAACGCCAGAGGAGGTCATTGCCCACTACAGGCTCAAAAGGACAATCATCCTCTGCATCCTGACCCACATCGCCCACAGGCTGACGGTACCAACACAGCGGACAACCAACATCCCTCCGCAGACAAAGCTGCTGGCTGTGCTGCACATGTTGGCCTCTGGTACCTTCCAACCCACAACTGCCAGAGTCGGAGGAGTCTCACAGCCAGCCCTATCCAAGTTCATCACACCTGTCCTGGATGCCATCATCAGCCTGGTACCCCAGCACCTCCACTTCACCCACACTGCGCAGGAGCAGCTGGAGACCAAGCAAGGCTACTACGCCATAGCTGGATTCCCTCACATGTTGAGGGCAATCGACTGCACACATGTACTCCTCATGCCCCCTGTCGACACTGCACACAACTACCGCAACAGAAAGCACACGCATTCCATCAATGTGCAGGCAATAGTGGACCACCGGGGACTCCTCAACAATGTTGTGGCCAACTACCCAGGCAGTGTGCATGATTCATACATCTTCCAACAGTCCATCATCAACCAGCGCTTCCAAGATGGCACCTATGGAAATGCATTGCTCGTCGGTAAGTACCAAATGAACACATCACACACCTCCACTCCACAGTCATGCAACTCACGACACTGGCAATGGGCACGACGCAAAACTACATGCAACATGCCACACAACATGCCAACCGACCAGACACGACAACACGACTCCATTGGGAACCTGGGCTTGCCATGCACACAACCCAGCCACGGCATGGCACCACAGCCACACAATAGCAGAATGTGAGGAGAGGCTTGGAGCAGGCATGTGCGAGAGAGGCAAGTGACTAATGAATGCAAACTTACCCAATGCCAAGTGTGGCGTGGATGTGCCGGACAGACTTCAGTGTGCAAACCACGGAAATGGCCATGTGGACATTAACTGCTGGTGCATGGAGTGTAGTGGCCAGTGGACGCTACCATGTCACCACAGGCTGTGAGCCAGAACGCGGAAATGTCGCTCATTACGTCCCCCCCGTAGGCGCGTGCGGAGTGGGTTGGCCCTGCGTACGCCAGGCCTGCGTAGGGGTGTGAATAAAAACCCAGTCGCACTGGGTGTGGTTCTCTTTCGGAATGGCCAACGTGTCTGCCAAGGCGGCGCCTCTCAGCCCGCCACGAGGCCAATGCCGTGAGCGGCAGGGCCTGCAACCCTGTGTGCCTGCTGCACCCCAGGCCGCTGGTCCCCAGACCCGTCTTGCCTGCCCCAGCGCACCAAGGAGGCTCCGCTCACCTGCCAGTACCAACGTGTGTCAAAGAGTGCCCACCACGTGCTGGTGCAAGCTCCAAGCCCCAGTCCCGCGACCTTTGCAGCCTCTGCAGACCATCGCTGGCCTCCACGATGCAGGCCCACAGCACTCCTTCCTCGTTGACATACCCCACCGGCGTACACTTCGGACCAGTTGGTTGCGCATTTGGAACTGAGTCCTGAGTTCAGAATGGCAATGACCAAATGTTAATTGCCGTTTTTATATCACTGAACTCCCTTCGATCAGTGTCCCAAACTCTGCATCACAAGCACACGACACATGTCTGTGGGCCCGTGCTGACCGCTGCCCCCGGCCTACACTGCGGTCCAGTGGGTCCCACATCCAGCAATTAGTCGTGATTCATGAATGGCAGAGTCCATACCAGTGAACGCACGGAGAGGAGTAAGAGGAAGATGCGGTTCAGTCCGGATGAAAGCCGGATCCTCGTTACGGAGGTGACCGAACATTAGCAACAACTGACCTGGTGCCACTAACCCTGTGCAATGCAAGCCGGCAACACGTGGTGCCACTAACCCTGTTCAACGCAAGCCGGCGACACGTGGTGCCACTAACCCTGTTCAATGCAAGCCGGTGACACCTGGTGCCACTAACCCTGTTCAATGCAAGCCGGCGACACTTGGATGAGGGCTCAGGCCTACACTGCGGCCCAGTAGGTCCCACATGTGGAACTGTGTCTTGAGTAATTCATGGAGGAGTTCACACCATTGGACACGCCTCATCGCAGGCGGCATCCCCTATCAGCACTGGTGGCACTAACTCTGTGCGCAATGAGTCAATGTAACTCTCTGGTTGAACTTTGGTGGCGTCTGAGTCCATGGCCTGGGGGCTGTCTGCATCATCATCTGGCTGGGACGGACTTGGTGTTCGACATGTGTCTGTTCCATTCATCTCCACCATGGTGACTGTTTCAGCGTGGTCCTGCCCTCTGCATCATGCCCTGGGGGTACACCTTCCACTGTCCACTGAGACACTCCGCGACCACCCCCTTTGACATCTACGAGAACCTGCTCTGCTCTCGTGACCCTGCCCCAGTGCACCGCAAGTCAGCGGCCCGTGGTGGTAGGCCCGTGCAGGACGCTGTGCATCCGGGGCCACTTACTCTGTGCAGCTCAAGTCATGGGGCCTTTATGGTTGAATGGTTGTGTCCTTAACGATGTACACTGTTGTTGTTTTTTGACTGCACCAGGCACTCCATGACGGCTGGTGTACACACACCCCACACACATCCAACACAGGTGTCACTCGACATGTGAGCCTGCTAATGAAAGTGGCCGGGCGCAAGTGCCCGTAGCCATTCACACCATCTAAGCAAGTGTGTCCGTGTGGTCATTATGTCAGCATGATGGGCCCGAGCCCTGCAACATCACAGTGTGCTGTGTTCAGCGGACGATACCATGTCACCTCAGCAGTGGCTAAGACCTTGGACATGTAGCTTCGTCCGCCCCCACCTGCATGCACAAGTGGCGTGTGCTGGCCCTGCATACGTCAGGTCAGCGCCGGGGTGTGCTGATTTGGCAGGGGGCTCAGGGCATGGCTCTGGTCTGGCCTTGAGCAGGAAGTGCGGTAAGCGTGTCTCTGTGTTGGAGTGTTGTCGCCACCAGGGCCACAGTCGTCGATGTTGCAATGTAGCATGCACCCGGAGGGCGGGCCCGCACGTATGGGGAAATGTGGGAGCGCAAGACCACTCGGGGTCTTGGCTCATACATGCCAAGTGTTGTGTGTATCAGTCCTGTGGCTGCATGAGTCAGATGCCTAGCCTCAATCGCAGCGCGATCACAGCGAGCCATGGACTGTACACCTGTGTCCGCCCTGTCCATGCCATTGGCCTACACTCACGTGGCCGCACACCCTCAACGGCCAGCATCACGGTGTTGTTGGCATGCTGCTGGACATGCGCAGACAGGCATGACAATGGTGTGCCATAGGAGGGCACATGATGCAACCGCGCAGCGCACACAAGTGTGAAGGCTCGGGGGAGGGAGGAGCAGCTGTGAGGCAACATAACACCCAGTGTGGCTGCTCATGTGCCACATGCTCGGCATATCATCCATTATTCCCTGGGTCACAGACATCCCACCCCACCCACGACAGGCCTCTGCACATCTCCTGTATGCAAGCAGATGGCAAACTGACTGTGGGGATGAAAGGTCCTTTGTCTGGACTATCAGGCGGAAGCACATCTGCAGTTCCGAGCTGGGACTTGCATGTGCCCAGCACCCCCTGACAGATACAATAGCATTTGCTGATGACTCCCACACTATGCACTGCCCGACGTGAGACCAACGTTTACACATCCCACCCACAGAAGTCCTTGGTCATAGTTAGCGTGCGTGAAATGGCCTTCACACGTACTCCCACCCCATCCCAGGCCTGCACCCATTGCACACAGACACTGCTCATTGATCCGAGCTGTGGCATTTCATCCACAGGACTGGCGCAGGTCAGCACAGTGCCGCTTCAAGCAGAGCCACTGACGCAATGGCAGACCATCCCGGACACATGCACAACCCCAGTCACGTGGACTGGTACCGTGCACGTCTGCTGCCTGTACAGGGGGCACTGTCATTGGCAGTGCTGCGGATCAGTTACCGGCTAAGCTTCCGCCTTGCCAACGTCACCTGCGTTCAGCCTGTGTTGCATTGTCGCTCGTGCATATTCGAGTGGACCATGGATGTCTGCCTCTCCAACGTAACGGTAGCTGAACTGGATTTCGACGTGTGTGTGTGCCCCCTGTTGGCCCACGACCAGGAGTGTCACCGTGATGCCCGTTTATGGCATGCCTTGATGATTGGCATGCATGCTGGCAACTGGACCAGGGAGATTGCACGACTCGTTGTGTGCAGTGACCACATTGAGCCGCTCCCTTATTGGGCTTTAGTGCCAATTGGGGCCAGGGGTTGGGGTCAGCACATCTGTCCGGGACAGCTGATGGGTTACGTCGCCGACATGTTGGATGTAGTCGACAATGAGCTCATTTTGGAAATGTTGGCCTACGCCGTTCATGGACGAGTGACAGCGTACCTGCAGCCACAACTGAATGTGACCCATTGCACCTGTCCCGACGCCTGGTTGCATGTTGGGGATCTGGTCACATGTCCCAAGACGACAGTGGACATGGCTGCATTGACCTGGACTCCGGATACATGCGCGGACAACAAACGCGGGTTGGCACCCGGGGTGGACATGGCCGCTTTCCAACACTCCTCATTCAGACATGCTGCTGCATTGGTCTGCATGTTGTGGCACTTCTCTTGGCCGTACTGACACGCAATTGTTGATGAATTTCCGCACGTTCACTTGTCTCCAACTGTGATGAGTGTTGATTTGTATGCCAATGTGTGTGTCACGGCCTATCTGGGTCCCTGCCATACATGCATTGCTAACCCATCAGGGCTGTGGGTTTGTACATGTGCATTATCATGTCCCTGTTTCGTGTTTTGCCAGATGCGTATGGCCATTTACCGGCCACAAGCGGGTACACTTGTGTCCTGTGTTCGGTTGTGCAAATGTTGCTGTTTGTACCACATTGTGTTCGATGTTGGGGTGCTCTGCTTCCTATGTGTGTGTGCTGCATTGTGTGTGAGATGGCCTTTCAGCTCTGATTTGGCTCACCCTTCTCCCTTTCAGGCAGTGTGGTTTTCACTTCTGTGCTTGTTCAGTGGTGTGATATTGCCGACTTGTGTGACTTGTGCTCTTGTTTGGTGTTGTTACTCTTGGGCATGGTTTGTCTGAAGTTGTGCTGTGCTTAATTGTGCATGTGTGCCATTGTGCCCATCTCCCCCCGTCCCCCCAGTCCCTGGTCGTTCCTCTCCCTGTTGCTGGTGTGTCTGTTGATTTTGAGCAGTTTCCGGTCCCCGACTCCTGCCACCATCTCCAGACTGATGTGGTGGACACCATTTCCTCCATGTCCTGAAAGCTCCTGGTGTGGTGCTGGACTCCCACCTCCGGTGTGCATTGCTGCCTTCTGGTTGTTGGCGTGTTTCTGCTTGTTTTTGCGTTTTGGATCATTCCAGCTGTTCTGGTTGTCTTCCATTGTCCTCTTCCGCACTCCGACTGCATTCACCTTGTCCACGATGGACTGCCATGTACAATGTTCTGTTGCCAATGGTGCTTGTGGGGTTGTGTACTAGCTCCGACTGCCTCCATTGTGCTTCGCTGTTGTTTTCTGTTTGGTTTGTCTTTCTTTTGCCTGCTTTTGTTGTGCTTATTCCCGCCTGCCGTGTGTGTATCGCGGGCCTGACGCTGCTTATCGCTGCTTTCCTCATCGCGAATGGGCTCAACGCACGTTTTATTGCATTGGCGTTTGTGTTTTTATCTCCGTTGCGGTGGTTGTATCGCGGACATTGGCCGCGTTTTCAGGAAACTATCGCATGGTACCGCTGTGTTGTGAATTCCACGTTAACACAGGGTTATTTTCCCGCGATGGACTGCGATGTGTAAAGTTGCGTTAACATTTTTTGGAGATGTTTAGCGCACGTTCTTGTGAATATACCCCTAAGGGTCTAATTATGATGTCGGGCATACTAAAGTCGGCCCGATACCATCTCGGTCCTTGGACTGACTGACCTCTGGTCGGTGGTCCCAACCGCCTAATTAGGATGCGTCTGAACACTGCTCAATCGCATTCCTACGTTTGGCTATGGAAGCATGCTTTACGGCTATAAACCGGCCGTAATACATGCTCCCGCAGGGAAATACAGGGTGCTGTTCATCCCTGCACCCGTGGCAGGCCCCTCAAGGTGCCTGCCACAGGGTGCAGTGATCAACAGGGTGCCCCCTTGACCCCTAACCGGAGGCCGCACACACAAGGGGGACCTGATGGGGGCCCCCCAAACATGCATTTCGACATGGTTTCCATGTCAGACAGGCCTGCATGTAAACCATGCCGGAAACCATGTATCGTAATCCCAACAGCGGAAAGGCCTGCCCTTTGGGATTACGAGTCAGTTCCAACTGGCCAACGGGCTCCTTGAGCCCGTCAGAAGCCTGCCGGATGTCCGGCCAGTTTAATTTCCGACCTTATTATAATGGGGCGGTCGGAAAGTATATTGAGGGGCTGATTACGATGCCGCCCAGAAGGCTCGCCGGTCGGAGCCTTTCTGGGCCGCATCCTAATCGGCCCCTAAATGTCAGCAATTTCGTTTCCCAAGCTTTTAGCTTCTGGTCTACTACCAGCCTCATACTTTACTCTTGATTGTTCTTAGTTAACTGTTGAATCTCATATTCTAGTCCAAGCACCATTTTGATTACCCATACACTGCCACCACATCCCCAGACAGAGAAAACCTAGAATCTTATCTGAGAGGTCCAATCACGACAGCAGCTCCCTGTGTAACGGCAACAGGAGTGAGCTCAGCTGACCCTCGTAACTCTTGGCAAGAGTGCACCGGGAAAATCGGCAGCAGGTTGCCAACAGAAGTTGGAGATTTGGTGTCCATATCAACTTCCTTGTCCAGCACATCATTTAAAGAACCATCACCTTCAATGAGCTTAAAGGCCTGCTGCTCTTTCCTGTTGTTAACCATTGGAATGGGCAGAAAAAGAGACGCCTCTGTTCTAACAATGTTGGTCCAGAACATACTCTACCGGTGACAAAGAAAGTGTCAATATAGTCATTGTCTTTGACCTTGTAGACAGCAGAGCTGCCATTGTTGTGTGGTCCCCGCCCCCAGCAAAGAGTCTGCATCACAGCATCAGAGGCTGGATCCTGGAAGCCTCGCAACCTCTATCCCCCCCAAACAACACTGTCAATGTGTGTTGTTTATTCTATTTTTATTCCCTCAATGTTTTGATTTTTGGAATAATGTTTTGAATTAGTGGATTCTATGATCTCTCAGATTGCCGATAATTATGAACTGGCCTAATGTTGGAATTCTTCTCAATTACCTCTTGAAGTATAACAAGTGGTCTTTGTATTCATGTGGAATGTGTGCATGTGTCATATTGTTGCTGGCTTTTTTCCATCTGTGATCTTGTGTTATCTCTGACATAGTAGTGTCTGCATGAAATCCATTTTCAGTGAATGTCCACTGGACCTTTACCCAGTCATAATGACAATGTTTGTCTCTCTTTGAAACTGTCAGCATGCGTGACTTTCCTGACTTGCTGCAATATTTTTCTTTGCTCCTGTTTTCTTTCTGCTAGCCTCAGGATTTCTTTTACAGGCCATGTAAAACTAGGAAATCACTTTCTGTACATGCATTTTATGTGCCTTCTTTATTATTTTTACCTGTCAGGCTTCTAGTCATGTGTGTTTTCTGGCCTCTGATTCTTACAAGCTATGGGGCATATTAACAAGGGCCTTATCTCTGTTTTTTTGGCTTTAAAAGCCAAAAAAGCGGAGATAATATTATTGCCCTATCTACAAGGGGATGCTAACATGCATTAGCGCATGTTAGCACCCGTTTTCCCAACGCCTCGCTTTGCATCTCTAATGAGATGCAAAGTGGGCGTCACTGGGCAGTACTCCCTGTAAATTATCGCTGATGTGCACATCGCGATATTTACAAGGAGGCCCACGTATTTTAGCAGACGTTAGTTTTTGACAAAAACCGCGGTTTTTGCCAAAAACTAACGTCTGCTAAAATGCTGACTTAGCCATACTTACCATTGGGGGTGGATTATGCTGATACGACCACAGGGTCGTATCAGCAAGGTTATCGCCGTTTTCAATGGAACATCGCTGAAAAACCAGCGATGTTCCATGGAAAACATCGCTATCGCTGGGATAATTATCGCCATTGCGCTATGCGTTGTTAATACAGCGCCAGCATGGCGATAATTATCGGCGATAGCCGGAGATAAACATTTTCACGCTGAGGGCGGCCAGCGATAATTATCGCTGCCGCTTGATAATATGCCCCTATATTTGTTGAGTTAGTTGTTTTATTTTTCATTTTGGATTACATGTAGTTAGGTGTGGGGTCCAGTAAGGAGTCTCACTGCGGTCTGGATCACTGTACCTTCTTCTCTCGTGTTGGTTTTCGCTTTAATGAAAAATGCTCATTAGGAGAAATGACGAATTCTCGATTTGGGCTGAGACCGGAGTTTCAAGCCGAATTGGGATTGAGCGTTTGGTCAGAAAATCCCATTTCCAGCGTGTTATCCACACACAGATTGTGCGAAGAAAACGCTGGTGAAATTGAGATGAGGACTAAGAAAAAGCATGTGTTAATGGATCACTGACAGAATATCGATTACAAGAATATCGACCTACAACAATATCGAAGTAAAAATATAGAATGCCAAAATATCGAATCCCTATCTACAAACAGGTAAGTACAAAAATATCTAATCCAAAATATAGTTGTAAAAAATATAGTTAGTCAAAATATCGAATTTTTTAAATATCTTAAAAGTAATGTAAAATTAATGAAATAATATATATAATTAACTAAAACATACTTAAAAATACTTAAATAACTTTAATATTAATAAATAATTAATGTAAGTAAAAAAAAAATAAACATACATTTTTATTTTTTAATACATATATTAACGTAATATTTATAAAAAATATTCAATATTTTTAGCGTAGGGTAGCGGGAGGGTAAAATTTACTATTACCACTCCAGTGAGTGCAACAGTAGGGAAAGCATTGGATAGCGGGAGGGTAAAAATTACTATTCCCACTCCAGTGAGTGCAACAGTAGGGAAAGCGTTGGATAGCGGGAGGGTAAAAATTACTATTCCCACTCCAGAGAGTGCAACAGTAGTGAAAACGTTGGATAGCGTAGGGGTAAAAATTACTATTCCCACTCCAGAGAGTGCAACAGTAGGGAAAACGTTGGATAGCGGGAGGGTAAAAATTACTATTCCCACTCCAGAGAGTGCAACAGTAGGGAAAGCGTTGGATAGCGGGAGGGTAAAAATCACTATTCCCACTCCAGTGAGTGCAACAGTAGGGAAAGCGTTGGATAGCGGGAGGGTAAAAATTACTATTCCCACTCCAGAGAGTGCAACAGTAGGGAAAGCGTTGGATAGCGTAGGGGTAAAAATTACTATTCCCACTCCAGAGAGTGCAACAGTAGGGAAAGCGTTGGATAGCGTAGGGGTATAAATGACTATTCCCACTTCAGAGAGTGCAACAGTAGGGAAAGAGTTGGATAGCGTAGGGGTAAAAATTACTATTCCCACTCCAGTGAGTGCAACAGTAGGGAAAGCGTTGGATAGCGTAGGGGTAGAAATTACTATTCCCACTCCAAAGAGTGCAACAGTAGGGAAAATAATGATTTAATATTTTAATAAAAATAAAATAATTATCAATACCAATAAAAAATTAATTAAAATGACTTACCAATTACAAAATATTTAATAATTAATTCTAAATACCAATAAATATTATTTCTTAAAAATTAATTACCAATTAATAAAAATTAATTACCAATTAATAAAAATTAATTACCAAATAAGAATTAATTAACAATAAATTAATAATCAATACCAATAAATAAAAATAAATAATTACTGAATTACAATTAAATTACTTCCCACCCTATTCCCCTATAAACCCACAACCCGCTCTGAATAAAAAATTAATACAATTAATATAATTATCAATTAAAAAATTAATAAAAATTAATTACCAATTAATAAAAATTAATTACCAATTAATAAAAATTAATTACCGGTTAATAATTAATTAACAATGAATTATTTATCAATACCAATAAATAAAATTTAATAATTACTTAATTAAATTTAAATTACTTCCCACCCTATTCCCCTATAAACCCACAACCCGCTACAGAACTAAAACGCAAAATTAAATTAAATATAATTAATAATTCCTAAAAATGAATATTTAATTTACTATAATTACATTACTTCCCACCCTATTCCCCTATAAACCCACAACCCGCTACAGAATTAAATTACGCAAAAATTAAATAACATAAAATTCATTACTTAAAAAAAATTAAAACATACATTACAAAAATAATACATACTTTTAACACATATACTAACACTTAAAACACTATAAAAAAAAATCGATATTTTTAGCAACTATATTATGATGGTCGATATTTTGACAATAGATATTTCTTACCTGAATTTCGATATTCTTAAACACTATATTTTGGCAATTCGATATTCTGTCCATTCTATATTTACAACTCGATATTTTGGCAATTTGATATTAAAAATTCGATATTATGTCTGTTTACCTGTGTTAATCAGTGCACAACAACAATTTCCAGCAGCAATTTCCTATTCCAGTATTTCCATTTGAGCTCTGTCCTATCACTTTCTCTCCAAAGTAGCACAATGCTCATTTCAACATTTTTGCTGTCAACGAAAAAGATAAAGGGGTCGATTCCGATTCGGGCCGGAAAAAGCACCGACCGACTCGGATCCGGAAAAAATACCGACCGACACGTACCCGTGGCGCCCGACACGCCAAGTACGATGCAAGGCGCGAAAAATCCGACCGACACGTACCGAAACCAAGTCGAGCGACCGAGCCGCACGGAAAACAGTAATCCGGCCGGAAAAACACGCGAATCCAACCGACCGACACGCACCCGGAACAAATCCGACCGAAACGTACACGCTAACTCCAAACCGCAAAGTACGATGCAAGGCGCGAAAACCACGAGCGAGTCGGACGGAGGACAAGCCGTACGACCGACACGCATACAAAACCGAGCCGAAGCAACACAATACACCGCGACCGACGCGTACGCAGCATAGAAAACTGCACAAACACAGCGTGAACGAAACGGAGAACACCGTACGAGACCAATGCAGGGTCCGACTCGGTCACAAGAACGTTTCCAACATACACAAACAGCACAAAGGAAAAATCACCCAAAAAAAGGCCAAACAAGCAATTACCAAGCCAATAAATACTGGGGGGGGGGTGGGGACAGAGAACAAAGACACACCCACAACTCCACCTATATAAACGACACAAATCACTACCATGAGCCTTTGCAAATGCCATTCCACTGCCAGCACCCAAGAGAAAGCAACCACACACCCACAGCTCATCCCTCACACAAGCCACACACCATCAGCACACCAACAAATACCTACCTCACATACACCCAGCAAAACACACACTCAAACACCCTCACCTGCACACCAACACACACATTACTCACCATCACCACCCATCACCATGCCCCCCAAGAAGAATCACAAGTTCCTAGATTGTGAATTGGAAGTCCTGGTAGACGAGATCCTCAGGGTAGAGCCACAGCTGTTTGGCACATTGGTCCAACAGACCCCCATGTCGCAGAAAACCAAGATGTGGGAGAGGATCATCAACAGGGTGAACGCCCAATCACCATGTCGGCGCACAAAGACCGACATCCAGAACAGGTGGTATGACGTGCGCAGGAGGGTACGGAAACTGCTGAAGCAAGACTACATCAACAGCCAACACACCGGCAGTGGCCCTCCTGCCAAGCCAATATACCTCAAGCCCTGGGAGGAGAAGGTGCGGGCCATCCTTCCGCCAGTGAGCATATATGGACTAGAGGACATCCCAGAGCCTGGTGAGTACACAACAAATGTACACAATATACTGCCACAAAACACACACACATCACTGTCAAGGGGAGAGTCAAACCATGCACTCATAGCAATCACACAGCAACCAGAACAGAATCATCCCAAAATGTGTATGTCAGTCAGAGAAACACAACACATGCCATCAAAAAAGTCACATCCAACTGTGCCAACACATGTACAAACACAACCACAACTACAGCTAGGCAGTGGCACAAATTGAACTAACAAACACATCCACACATGTAGCCACCACAACAACACCAACACACAGTGAAGACCACTCAAAGGAAGGAATTCTGTGTATGCTGGCCAAGTCAGTGTAGCCAATAGCATCATGGGAGTCGCAGTCACACATATTGCCCCCCCACAACTGTCCCATCAACACCACCATGAACCATGCGCACATCACAGGGAGTGGAGAAGGACTCACAAGATGGCTGACACTGGCAACTGCTGTGGGGAGCACAAGGCCCTGCTGCCAACTGTGCACCAACAAACAGCAGGACACCACTGACTGACATCCTGAGAGACAACTTCCACTCCCTGCAATGCAAGCACGTTCCATGGTTGGATATCTGGCTAGCTGGGTGGGAAGGGGGACTTGCAGCACTGACTATAGTCACCAGCACCTCCCCTCACACCCCCCAACACAAACTCCACAGTACCCACCTGGTAGAATGCAATGCCCTCCATCCTAACACAAGATCCCACAAAGCACCACCACCCTGGGTTATGTTGTGTGAAGCACAGGGACACTCTTGGGACTCTTAGCCAAACAACTGCCAGGACAACACTCCCAGCCATCCTGTCAGCACAGCCAGCCCAACCCACAGGGAAGCAGAGTCAAAAGGAAGGAAGCATGGGCATGCTGGGAAGGGGGAGGAGGCAATAGCATGATGGGAGTCGTAGTCACAGCCCTACATCCCCCACCACATGGCCCAGCAAGCTCACACTCACGCATGCACATCCCACAGAGAGTGGAAAGGCCCATCAAAGATGTCTGACACTGTTGCTGTGTCGTGGGGAGCACAAGGGCATGCTGGGTACTGCACACCAACCAACAGCAGGACACCACTGTCAGCCATCTTGCCATTGCCCTCACACCCACACACACTGAACTCCACACAAAAGCAAGTAAGTATGGGAATGCTGGCAAGTGGGGTGGAGGCAATGGCATGATGGGAGTCGTAGTCACAGACATAGCTCACCCCCACAACTGTCCCATCAACACCACCCTGAACCATGCTCACATCACAGGGAGTGGAGAAGGACTCACAAGATGGCTGACACTGGCTACTGCTGTGGGGAGCACAAGGCCCTGCTGCCAACTGTGCACCAACAAACAGCAGGACACCACTGACTGACATCCTGAGAGACAACTTACACTCCCTGCAACGCAAGCACGTTCCATGGTGGGATAACTGACTGGCTGGGTGGGTGGGAAGGAGGTCCGGCTGTCAACCAAACACAAGCAATGCAGACCATGTTCACACCCCAGAAAATACATAGAAATGCCCAAATAATGCAGGACAATGTGCCACACCAATATCAACCCCTGACTGTGACGACTTAGGACAATGCAATGTACAGGCCCGCACCCAGAGGCACAGTCACAACTGTCATGTGTGTCAACCATTGATGCCTGCAGAAACATGACATACATTGTTTGTGTCTCCCAAAAACAGGTGATGATGGGGACACAGCAGCAGACGCTGAGGAGTCCCAGTCCCAGGCTCAAGAGGATGCCGAGCTCACTGGCGTCGTACAGCCTCTGTCCTCCTCGGACAATGAAGAACAACCTGGCACATCCGGTGCAAGTCAACATGCAGCACCAGCAGGACCACCAGCTGCAGCACCAGCAGGACCACCAGCTGCACCCCCTGCACCCACCCCTACAACGACTGTCACCACGAATACCATCCCTGCCGACATGGACAGAATAAGGAGCAACACCAGCACAGTGACCCTGGACCAACCTGGGGCCATGGACACCACCACCACCACCAACCCCCAAGGTGGACCAGGGTTATCTGTGCGTGCCACTGCACACACTGCACATGTCAGCAGGGGTGGTGGGAGGGGTGGGAGACAGAGGTCGCTGCTTGCAGACGTTGCTGGTGTGCATGACGACCCACAACTGGTACGCATAGCTGATGCGTACCAGTCCAGCACCGGAGACCTCAGCCAGGTAGTGGGGCTCCTCAGAGACATTAAACAGCAGCAGGCTGCCCATCATGCCCGCTTGGACTCCCACATGTCCCACGTGGAGTCACACATGTCCCGTGTGGACTCACACATGTCCCGCGTGGAGTCCAAGTGGGATGCACTGCATGAGATGACGGCGGTGCACAGGGACATTTTACAATGCCTCCGCCAGATGAACAGCAACCAGTCCACACCTCCCTGTGTGCCAACAACATCTGGTGCCGAACAAACTGCAACTGCCACAGGGAGGGAGGAGGACTCTGGCGGAGAGTCCCCTGCACCGCAGCAGCCTGCACTTGAGGGCCCCCCCCAAGAAGAGGGGTCGTCCGAGGAGGGAAAAGTGAGAGGCCGATGGCCAAGCGCAACTCCCAGGAAGCCTGAACCTGTTCTGGATGTTCGCCTTTGTGCACAGACTGTTCACCCTGTTGACAGCAACACTACTCCCACACATTGCATGGGGAGTACAAGTTGGACCAATGTGTCAGACAACTGTGGCCCCGATACTGGGGATCCTGTCTACCCGGACTTTCAATTCACCTAGGAACTTGGGATTGCAAGATTCATGTACAGCACAACCCATCCTATGCACTATTAACACAAATGTATCACAATAAACACACTAATACACCATACTTGCCTCTGTCGTGATTCCAACGTGGGTGCTGTTATGGGGATGATGAACTGCAAAATTACACTGTGTATGCGAACTGCAACAGCAAGGACAACACAGGCATGTGAGTACAGGCAACGTGACACACATGAGGGAGACACACCACCAGGGCTACACGACACATACACACCTAGGCCATCTGACTCATTGCCTACACTGATGTTGCCAGGGAAGACGGTGCAATGCACAGACACCACACCCATTCCCAGTTGTAGTCAAGTAGCCCACAGGTGCAGTAAGCAAATGGCAGTCAAATGTGTGACCACAGACAACGCACATCACAAAGTGAAGCACAGGTTTATTACACAGTTGCAACATGCCGTAACCACTACAGATGCAAGGTAACCCCACCTGGTAGCGGGCACACAGTCAACAACTGTAGACGGAAGGAAGTCCATGGGTGTGGCGCACATCACCTGTAGGGACACAACAGCTACCAGCCTGGATGTGCAATCACGTCGTCGGTGGACACAGTTGACCAAACGAATCTGAAAGTACCCTGTGAAGGACAGAAATGACACACAGTCAAAAGCAATGGAGTACAGGACAGAACAGCAAAACTCATGCACAATACATGTTACAAGATACCCACCCAGAACCAAGTTAGCATGTCAACACTGTTGGGGAGTACAGCCCACCTGTCACCACACATCGCAACACACATCCAGTCAAGTAGCCCATGGACACACTCCAACAGCACCAGAGCACCACCCACACATCATGCCAACTCACATCATTGACATGACACCTCAGGATACTCACATTCAGCTAAAGAAGTTGGTGATGAGCTGTGTGCGGACATCACCATCACCATCATCATCATCATCATCGTCACTGGCATCGTGGTCCAGGCCAGGATCCTCCACAGGTGGCGGATGTTGGTCATTGTCATCCTGGATGAGAGGCAACTCCTTCCGCACTGCCAGGTTGTGGAGCATGCAGCAGACGATGATAATCTTGCACACTTTCGCAGGGGCATATGGGAAAGACCCTCTGGTCTTGTCCAGGCAGCGGAAGCGGCTCTTCAGGAGACCAAAGGTCCGCTCAATCACTCTCCTGGTCCGACCATGTGCCTCATTGTAGCGCATCTGGGCAGGTGTCACAGGGTTCCTGAGGGGTGTCAGCAACCACGGCATGTTGGGGTATCCCGAGTCACCTATGGACAGACAAGTGCACATTAGCTGACTTGGAAAAGTGGGCGGAATACTACAGATCAGATCACACACAATGGCACAAAGTCAGTACACACCGACAAGCCAGGCACGCTGGTTCTGCATCTGTGCCATCATCCTGGGGATGCGACTACTCCTCATCACAAAGGCATCGTGTGCTGAACCAGGGAAACGGGCACACACGTGTGTGATGGTCATGTCTGCAAGACACACCACCAGTGCATTGACCGAGTGGTAGTGCTTGCGGTTCCTGTAGGCCTGCTCCTGGGCCTGTGGTGGTACCAAAGCCACATGTGTCCCATCAATGGAGCCAATGACATGCGGCATCCTCCCCAGGGCATAAAAGTCACTCTTCACGTCAGTGAGTCGTCGCAGTCTAGGGAAATAGATGTACTGGTTCAGGAAGAGCAACATTGCTGCCAAAACATCGCGGAGCACACGGCTCAACATGGTCTGTGACATCCCACCAGCAGTCGCCACAGTATGTTGGAAGGTACCAGTGGCAAAGAAGTGTAGGGTTGCCATCACCTTCACCTTGGCGGTCAGCGCTGTAGGATACGACGGGCCAGGCTGCAAATGTGGGGACAACTGCACTGCCAAATCCTCAATCAGCTGCCTGGTGAAGCGGTACCGTCGGATGCTGTCCCGTTCCACCATCGTTGCCAGGTCTGGGAATGGCCGATGGACAGCAGGAGCCCTGCAGTGCAGAGGAGAAGTAAGCAAGATTGTCAGTCACCCCACATATGCGGCATTGAACACACTCAAGATCCCAACATACATCATTATGAGGCACAACTACATGAAGTGTGCAGTACCGGAAGGACATGTATGGTACATACATGGCCAACATCTGTCAACACGGTCCTACAGGTGGCATCAATTTGTCCCATGTTGGCCCATTGGATATCATGAGGCCGTGTCACAGTTCCCATCTCCTGCTGCCGTGTCACAATAACCCCCCACAGTGACATGTGAGGACAGATGTGCCCCAGGCACCACAGCTCAATGACAGGTACATTCCCAGGGACCCTGTAATGCCACATGGACACTGGCATTACATGGAGTATCATGTATACACCACAGCAAAACAACCTTGACCCCCACAGGTAGTGGCCCCACTTGCCATGGCAGGACAGACATGGACGTCTGTGACACACACGCACAACATCAGAGTCCATGCACACACAACGTGGATGTGGAGACTGTCTCCCATTGTGCACATGAAATCAGAGACATTGTAAACACTACATGCACAAAGACTGTGGAGGACCATCACTATTGTGCCACTGGGACACCCTGGCTCAAACATACCGTCCCACATGGGACTCATGGGGTATGTGACATGACATACACATACACCACTGTGAAATGTGACCATGGCACATGCACAGATATGAACAGTTGCACATCACAGTGGTCACGTACACGTAACACCCAGGATCCTGTCCCCATGAACACGTGCACAGCCTGGGGGTGGCTGCCCACAGGTGACACCCACAGGACAACATGTACACCAACATACACACAATAGGAAATGCAGCCTTACATGCCTTATGATAAGGTTTGGACAGGCTGTCGTGATGTAGGTGTGCCCCTCACTCCCTGGGAGCTATCTGTGGCTGGCATATGTCCATCTGAGACAGGCATGCTGACATATGCCAGTCACATGTACAGTGATGCGTTGAACAGCAATGGACCGATCGGTGCCTCCGGCCGGCCCATTGCTTTCAATGTGTGCGGGTACGCGTTGTACCCCTGTGCGCGTTGAACAGCAATGGACCGATCGGTGCCTCCGGCCGGCCCATTGCTTTCAATGTGTGCGGGTACGCGTTGTACCCCTGTGCGCGTTGAACTGCAATGGACCGATCGGTGCCTCCGGCCGGCCCATTGCTTTCAATGTGTGCGGGTACGCGTTGTACCCCTGTGCGCGTTGAACAGCAATGGACCGATCGGTGCCTCCGGCCGGCCCATTGCTTCCAATGTGTGCGGGTACGCGTTGTACCCCTGTGCGCGTTGAACAGCAATGGACCGATCGGTGCCTCCGGCCGGCCCATTGCTTTCAATGTGTGCGGGTACGCGTTGTACCCCTGTGCGCATTGTACCGCAATGGACCGATCGTTGCGCACCCATTGACAATGGGCTTGCCTGGCAACGGACGCGTTTTCGAATTTCGAACGAGTCGGTTGCTGGAAAATCAGTTGGTCACCCACAACAATGTTGCAAAATCATGTATGTCATGAAGTTGAAGATTTGAAGGATGCTGTGGGCGTGTTTTGGTGCTGCTATTCCATGGATTGGCCAGATTCAGAAGATGCAAACGACTTGGACCTATCACTTTGGACACAAGGGACAGTATCTGCCTCTCCAGCACATATATATTGCTGGCTGTTCCCCTGAGAGCCCACTTGCCTGCACTACATGCTCCAAGACGACATCTGCCACTGCACTGCTGCTGTCTCTGCCCCTCTGGACCCTGCAATGGCACGTACTGTGGAGAGAGCCCAGCCTTCAGCCTTGAAGAGAACCAGGCCCTGCTGGACAGCCTACTTCCACAGTACAGCAAGCTGTATGGGACACCAGGGGAGCAGGTGAGTGTTCTGTGCACTGCCTTTCTGAATGTGCATTTTGTCTGACTAGCAAGGCTGAGAGTCTGCACGCCACTGGCTAGCAGGCTCACTGAGTAGTTGTCACCCCCCATAGTGTGTAGTGACTTGCACTGGACAGGTATGGTGCAGTGACAGTGCATTTGAACATGGTTTTACTTCCCATGCAATGATACCATGTAGTGACGTCTGGCAAACTGTCCATGGTCAGCTTTGCACTGCCTGTGTACATCATGTGCCCCTGTGAATGAGACATGTATATACGACTGTGTCATGCACGGATATGTTGCATGTGTGGTAATGGCCTTTTCACTTTGTCATCCTGACAGGTTAATGCCCATCGGAAGCAGGAACTCTGGAAGGACATCGTCCAGGCTGTCCGGTCCGTGGGGGTCTACAAGCGCCGGATCCGCAACTGCCAGAAGAGGTGGCAGGACCTTCGGGGCTGGACCCGGAGGATTGCACGGGTCCAGCTGAAGCTGTCGCCTCCTCGCAGGAGGGGCGGAACACGGACCCTGACCCCCCACATGCTCCAGATCCTGGCGGTGGTCTTTCCAGACCTGGATGGGCAGCTGAAGGCCAGACAGCAGCAAGGAGGGGTGAGTCAAAGACTGCACTGTGAACTCTGTATTACATGCTTTGTGCCCTCCTCTGGCCTGGTTCAACTGCCACAGTGCAGCAGTCATGTTGTCCAGGAGCCATGTCCCTCTATTGTGCACTGCCCACTGCTCATCTGATACCCAGGTGTGGCCCTTACAGTCAGGGAATTGTGTCACTTGGGACTGTGTCCTTGCAGTTTGCTTCACTAAAGGTGGGGGACAGCATCTGTTTCCCTGACTCTGTTGTGGGCATCATGGGTGGGTCCATTGTTCACACAACGCCTGGTTTTGGACATGTGATCTGCGTGTTGCTTTGATATGCGGTCCACTTGCTGAGCTGAGCCACCACATGTGCCTGGGGTATGTGGCACACGCCCATGCAGCGGGTGGGAACAATGTTTGGGCCCCAGGAGTGTGCAGATTACGTGTGTCACACATACATAGCCAGCTATCCACTGTCCTGGGCACATCCCTCATTCATGTGGAGCAGGACAGTCATGCCTACTCCAGGCCATGCAATGCACTCTGTACTCCCACTCCCGTGTATCAGCTGACACATTGTGCACAGTGATTTGACCCCTCCGGTGTCTGCCTCTGTGTCAGTGTGCTGTGGATTAGTTGCCAGGACTGCTGTGGTGTTTCTTGGTAGGGGCTCAGCATGCCCCTGGAGATGTGACCATAGGAGACGATACTTGTGTGTCACATAGGTGTTTGATCAGCTGCCCGTGCAGACTGGGGTATGCGAATGTGATGTTCAGGCAGCTGTTCCCCATTCACAGCAAATTGTGAGGGGCTCAGGTTCAGAGGGTAGTGTCACAGGTCTCCCATATGTCCAATAGGTGTGACCTGGACAGATGAGGGTTGAGATGATGTGTTGTGTGGGGGATGTACATGTGCACTTGTGCAGCTCCAGGACTTGCATTCCCCATGACCTACTATTGTGACACAGTGCATAGTGTTGTTGTCTGGCTGCCAAGTCATACATCACTGAGACAGTGATGTATGACTTAACAGTCATGCCTCTGCCATGGCATGTGTCAACTTATTTGTGGTCCTGCAGGGGAGTGACATGTGCTACATGCACACCATAGTGGCGCTGGCTATCAGGACATGGGTGCATCATGGTGTCTGTCGCTGGTATGCATCACATGCATTTCCTATTTGACTCTGGGCATCCCTTTCATCCGGAAACCTGTACTGACTCAGTGGCAAGAGCTGTGATGTGTCCACACCGTGTCCTCTGCACTGTCCAACTACTGTGTACTTGGTGCATGTGTCCACACTGGGGTGTTGCAATCCAACAGACACCAGACAGATGGGTGCAAGGCCATGTGGGATGTGAGTGCCATGCTTGGCATCAGACTGACAATTGGCTTCTCCTGTTCAGTTAGGGCACTTTTAGCAATGTACAACTAATGATGCCAGGGCTTGCTCTGTGATGTGCTGTGCTCACAGTGGTGTGTGCGTTTGGTGCAGGTGACTGATGTCTGTCTGTTTCCCCATTGTTTGCAGATACATCCACGGCCACGGAAGGGGACAGCTCCACGGACCAGGAGGAGCCAGAGAGCCAGACTGGGTCAGCAGCCGAGGAGTGGTCGGAGGGACCCAGTGGCACGGAGGGCGAGGGGAGCCACACCGAGGAGTCCTCAGCACCATCCACCTCAGCTGAGGACCAGAGCAACTCGGAGGATGACTCCCTTGTGGAGGCGGGTGTCAGCAGCCACCACACCCCAGCTAGTGTTGCTGTCCCCGCCACCACCAGCACCACCACCGCCCTCCCATCGGCTCCCATTCCCCAGGTCCGTGGAGGCTCCCATGTTCGGGAGCGTGTCTCCTTTGGGCCAGGCACCGCACCCCCTGCCCCTGTGTCCCCTGCTGCCCTGAGTGAGGAGTCTGTGTACCTCCTTCGCCAGCTCCATGTAGGGCAGACAGCCATGCTGAGTGTCCTCCATGCGCACACCGCACTGTTGACTCAGCTGGTGTCGTTCATGGAGGGCATCTCATCGGGCATGTCTGACCTACAGAGGGGCAACAGGTCCATGGACTCCTCCCTGACGGCAGCAGTGTCCCTCCTCAGACAGTCCCTCACCCCTCCTGCCTCTGCTCCATCCACACTCCCCAGCACCTTGCCCGTCCCAAGCACACACACACCGGCACAGGCACAC
The DNA here is from genome assembly GCA_963921515.1 of Calotriton arnoldi. Taxonomy (NCBI): domain Eukaryota; kingdom Metazoa; phylum Chordata; class Amphibia; order Caudata; family Salamandridae; genus Calotriton; species Calotriton arnoldi. The sequence goes on along the minus strand of CAWUFW010000756.1, from coordinate 2,064,758 downwards.
ACCAGCACACACACATCCAGCACACAGACACACACGCCACAAACTAAACGCACACGCACGCACAGTCAGGGGACTGAAACCAGACTCACAGGGGATGGGGCCCTGGTACACACACACGCATCCACGGGCACTGCGCAGTCCTCAGTTGCCTCTCCCTCCAAAGCACCCTCCCTTGCCTCCCTTGCCTCACCTGCAACCCCAAAGACCCAGCGCCTCTTCCTCAGTGACCTCGGCCTCTTCCCCTCCGATCCAGCTGCCCCAGCATCCAGGGGGAAGAGGAAGCCCCCCACACGGAGCAGAGTGCCCCTCGCCCCCGGACACCCTCCCCCAGGCGCAGACAGACTGAGGCCCCCACCCGCAAGTCCCCCGGAGTGGTAAGAGCAAGACCCCGCCGCCGCCCTGCAGCTCAAGCACCAGGTCACCTTCCTCCATCCCTCAGGCCCCCACTCCACAGGTGCCCCCGCCACACCCTGCCCCAGGTTCCCCCACCCACAGATATACCATCCCCAAGAGGCTCCGGCCTTCTCCCCCTGCCACTTGCTCTCCCGGCACCACACCCCCCGCTGCGCTTGTCTGTGCCACTGATGTGGTGAGGGTGTCCTCCCCCTCTGTCCAGCCCACCTTGCCTGTTCCCCATTCTCCTCCCCTGGTGGTAGGCACTGCAGTGGAGTCCACTACCACCCTGTCTGACTTGGGCACTGCAGTGGCGGACCTGTCCACTCCATCTGCAGGGTCCACTGCAGTCGTGCCGGCACCCACAACATCTGAGCCATGCCCCCAGTTGTGCCGGCACACACCATGTCAGACACCTCACTGCAGTTGTCAGTGGCTCTCCAGCACCCACCACCCCTTCCCTTCTTCCTCCTGATGAGCCCTGATCCTGTCCCTGCGGTGCCTGGCCTGCCCCCCCGGTTGCCCCTCCTAGTGGATTGTCCCTGGTTTTGTGCAGGCATGTGTAGGGTGGCATCTGCCACTGTCACCCACTTGTGACTTTGTTGATGGACTGGCCATTGGCCTTTGTTTATGTTCTACCGGACTTCTACTTTTAATGCCACATATGCTGAATAAAGCAACTTTCTGTTCTCTAGTGCTTTTGCTTCTGATGTACATGATGTTGATGATGCTAAGAATGCCCTTGCTGCAGTGATGGTGATATTTGGTCTCATGATAATGAAGTGTTACTGTGCAGGAACCCATGTGGTCCAGGGGTTATGTGTCCTATCCTGTGGTGTATCCATGTCATCCATAGCAGCATCCGAGGGTGTCATGTGTTCAGTATTTGGCAATGAGATTTCCTACTTAGATTGGCAACTTCACATCTGTGGCTTCCACCCCTGCACATCTGTTGTGCCTGCCATTGTTCTATTCGTCTACTTCCCTGACCGTGTGGCCATCTCCAGTGAACATGCAGGTTTGGGCATCAATGGGGAAGGACACATCTGTGTTGTCAGTGCAACATTGCTATACAAGTGTGTTGGATCTGTGCTGATGATTCCGTTGGCACTTCCATGACCAGGCTGATGGGACGGGAGCCCTCATTTGTTGCTAATTGTTGATTGTGTGTCCCATTGCTGCCATGGTATGGTATCTGTTCGCCTCACATCTGCAGTCTCCACAGGGTATCTGCATGTGTGTGCCCATTGGTGCAAATATGTGGGTCTGCATTCGGATGGTCACTTCTGTCATTGTGTCATTGATGATTGTTGACGGTGTCAGCCCCCATAGGTGTTGTTTGTCTGCACATGGCCAAAGTTATGTCTTATTTGCACTGCAGGATTTGGCTCCCCCAATTTATGTTGCAATGGGACACATACACTACTTTGCCACTGATGTGTTTGTTGTTCTGTGACCAGGAAACATCCATGCAGTTTGGCAGTTGCACCTCTTACTTTGTCAACACTTGCCTTTTGGTCACTGTGATGATGGGGGTTTGGACCCCATTGCCACAATGTTCAAAATGTGCTTCAGCTATGGACCCCACACTTACATTTTGGTCACTGTGATGATGGGGGTTTGGTCCCCATTGCCACAATGTTCAAAATGTGCTTCAGCTATGGACCCCACACTTACATTTTGGTCACTGTGATGATGGGGGTTTGGTCCCCATTGCCACAATGTTCAAAATGTGCTTCAGCTATGGACCCCACACTTACATTTTGGTCACTGTGATGATGGGGGTTTGGTCCCCATTGCCACAATGTTCAAAATGTGCTTCAGCTATGGACCCCACACTTACATTTTGGTCACTGTGATGATGGGGGTTTGGACCCCATTGCCACAATGTTCAAAATGTGCTTCAGCTATGGACCCCACACTTACATTTTGGTCACTGTGATGATGGGGGTTTGGTCCCCATTGCCACAATGTTCAAAATGTGCTTCAGCTATGGACCCCACACTTACATTTTGGTCACTGTGATGATGGGGGTTTGGTCCGCATTGCCACAATGTTCAAAATGTGCTTCAGCTATGGACCCCACACTTACATTTTGGTCACTGTGATGATGGGGGTTTGGACCCCATTGCCACAATGTTCAAAATGTACTTCAGCTATGGACCCCACACTTACATTTTGGTCACTGTGATGATGGGGGTTTGGTCCCCATTGCCACAATGTTCAAAATGTGCTTCAGCTATGGACCCCACACTTACATTTTGGTCACTGTGATGATGGGGGTTTGGACCCCATTGCCACAATGGTCATGGCCTGCTTGCATTGTGGGTGCCACACACATATATGTGTGGCACATGTGCTAGGGGGTCACATTGTATGTTCAAAGTCATGTTCGGTGTTGTAGGCATTTGACACAGTCTACACACGCTTGTCATGGTGTTGGGGGGATGTCTCCTTCTTGCATTCCCTAGGTTGTGGTGTGCTGGTTGTGTCATGCATTGTCCATCCTATGAGTGGGGGTGGTAGTAGTGGTAGGCATCCTGCCCCCCTGGCTAAGGGTGGTAGTAGTGGTAGGCATCCTGCCCCCCTGGCTAAGGGTGGTAGTAGTGGTAGGCATCCTGCCCCCCTGGCTAAGGGTGGTAGTAGTGGTAGGCATCCTGCCCCCCTGGGTGAGGGTGGTAGTAGTGGTAGGCATCCTGCCCCCTGGCTAAGGGTGGTGGTAGGCATCCAGCCCCCCTGGGTGAGGGTGGTAGTAGTGGTGGGCATCCTGCCCCCCTGGCTAAGGGTGGTAGTAGTGGTAGGCATCCTGCCCCCCTGGGTGAGGGTGGTAGTAGTGGTAGGCATCCTGCCCCCTGGCTAAGGGTGGTGGTAGGCATCCTGCCCCCCTGGGTGAGGGTGGTAGTAGTGGTAGGCATCCTGCCCCCTGGCTAAGGGTGGTGGTAGGCATCCTGCCCCCCTGGGTAAGGGTGGTAGTAGTGGTAGGCATCCTGCCCCCCTGGCTAAGGGTGGTAGTAGTGGTAGGCATCCTGCCCCCTGGCTAAGGGTAGTAGTAGTGGTAGGCATCCTGCCCCCCTGGGTGAGGGTGGTAGTAGTGGTGGGCATCCTGCCCCCTGGCTAAGGGTGGTAGTAGTGGTAGGCATCCTGCCCCCTGGGTGAGGGTGGTAGTAGTGGTAGGCATCCTGCCCCCTGTGTAAGGGTGGTAGTAGTGGTAGGCATCCTGCCCCCCTGGGTGAGGGTGGTAGTAGTGGTAGGCATCCTGCCCCCCTGTGTAAGGGTGGTAGTAGTGGTAGGCATCCTGCCCCCCTGGCTAAGGGTGGTGGTAGGCATCCAGCCCCCCTGGGTGAGGGTGGTAGTAGTGGTGGGCATCCTGCCCCCTGGCTAAGGGTGGTAGTAGTGGTAGGCATCCTGCCCCCCCTGGGTGAGGGTGGTAGTAGTGGTAGGCATCCTGCCCCCCCTGTGTAAGGGTGGTAGTAGTGGTAGGCATCCTGCCCCCCCTGGGTGAGGGTGGTAGTAGTGGTAGGCATCCTGCCCCCCCTGGGTGAGGGTGGTTGTGGTGGTAGGCATCATGCCACCTCTGGGTGAGGGTGGTAGTGGTGGTAGGCATCATGCCACCCCTGGGTAGGGGTGGTGGTGCGCATTCAGGCCCCTGTGTGCATATGTGGCATTGGTGATGGGCATCCCGCCCCTATGGTGCTGCTGTTGCTGGTGTAAGTATATTCAGCATCCCCGTTTGTGTGTGTGATGTGTCGTGTACGTGTTGTATGTGTTTTGTGGTTGGTGTCTGGCTTACCTTCTGCGCCGTACGCGTCCGTGCCTGTTCCGGTAGTAAATGTAGAATATTGGTATGATCGGGACGAAGGGATTCATGGTTGGATCGTGTCGTTCGTCCTTCTCGTTGCTTCCCGTCGTCCTCGTCGCTTCGCCTCGTCCTCGTCGCTTCGCGTCGTCCTCGTCGCTGCCGTGTTCGTCTCGTAGCCGTGGATCGTGTTGTGGCGCGAATCGGAGCTTATGTGCGCCTCTCCCGGATGCTTTGACGTGCCGTGCGTAGCGACGGGTTCAGCGCGTACGGAAAGCGCATCGTACTTGTCCGGCCGGACGGGGCTGCATTTTTCCTTCCGTGCGACTCGATTCGGCGTTTCCGGATTCGCCTCGGTCGGAGAACAGGACCTGGTTTGGGTGAGTACGGCTCGGCCAGATTTTTTGCTGTTGTGCGCATCGTACTTGCTCGTTCGGTGTGCTGTACGGATCGGTCGGGAAACAGGCTTTCGCATGGCTTTTTTCCCGACCGAATGGTATTGGGTGCGCCTCCGACCGAGATCGGAATCGGCCCCAAAGTGTACTCTTAACAACTCCATCGATTGCCTCACTTTAAATTCCTTGTCATGTTAATTCTTCTTTTTAAATCTGTAGTGCATGTGACATGATTCAATCGTTCTTGTTCAAGATAGCATTATTCTTAATGTTCAGTCGTTCATTCCATTATATAACAGCTCAATTCTCTTTTTTAAAAAGAAAATTCATTGGAAAATAGCAATTATGTTCTCTTTAAAATTTCTAGAGTGCAGATCTTTTTTTGAGTTCAACACATTTGTAAACTGCATTGTATGTATTTCCCTTCATTAAATAGAGAATGTCGAAAGAGGCAGCAAAATTTGTAGAACTTGAATGACTAGTTTCCTAGGGCATACTTGCTGTCATGTAAATTGATTATGTGGATGTAAAACAAATAAAAATGCATTATGATCAAATCAAGGCTATTCATTCACTGAAAAGAAACATTTTTCTCCGGTTTCAAAAGGCATTTAAAGATCTTGAAAATGAGCCATGCCAATTATCCTCAAACTCCTTATTCAAACAGCACAGCTTTAGCTACTGAAAACACTCATGTATTTAGGGCTTCCTATAGTCAATAATGTATTTGGCACTTCCTAGAAGCAAAACACTTAAGCCCGCAGACAAAAAATTAAAACTAATTTGGAGTTTTTACTTGCTCTAACATCACAACAACTGTTAGACCTGTCATCCGTAGGGTGGTCTTTCCCCCAGACTTTTTACCTTTTGCTTTAAAATCTTTGCTGATTCTTTTTGTAGGCCTTAGGACTTTCAACCCTTTACCACTGCTAACCTATCCTAAAGTGCATGTGCTTCTCCCCTCATTAAAGTGGTATGCCATATGCCTAGGGCTTGTACTTCAAATGCTACCAGTTGGCAGCAGCACTGATTGTGCCATCCACAGAAGTATCCTTTCCAATCTGTCTCAGTCCTGCCACTGAAGTGCCTGTGTGTGCAGTTTACTGTCACTTCGACTTGGCATTTAAAACTACTTGCCAGGCCTTAAGCTCCTCTTTTATTACATGTATGCCACCCCCCAAGGTAGGTCTTAAATGACCCTAAGGGTAGGGTGCCATGTAAGCAAAAGGTAGGACATGTGCTTGTATGTGTTGCATGTCCTGGTAGTGCCAAATAGCCTATTTCATTTTTCATTACTGTGAGGTCTACCCCTCTCATAGGCCAGCATTGGGAATTTCTTGATACAATTTTAAGCTGTAATTCTTGATCGAAGAGGAGTAGTTTTTTCATGTTTCATATGCTTGGAATGGTAATGATAAATCCTCCTTGATGGTGAAGTTGGATTTAACATTACTGTTTTTGAAATGCCACTTTTAGAAAGTGGAAATTTCTCTGTATTTACTGCTCTTTGTGCCTGACAGCCTGTCTCCAATACACGTCTGGATAGGGTGATAGCTACACTCTGTGAATTCCTTCTCTGCAGCCACAAACACAGGAAGGTGAGGCTCATCTGCATTCTGCATACTCATCTGCATTCTGATGGGTCTTCCTGAACAGGGCGGAATGGGAGTGGTTGATACTTACACTTCAATAAGTAGTGCCCTATCCACAAACAAAGCACTGGTTTACTACCCACAGGTAGCCTGGTAGACAGGACTGGCTGAAAGGGATCCATGTGCAGTTCACCCCCTACATCAATAGCACTTTTGGGTATAAGTACTGAGTCCCTGACCCCCTGATTTCAGACAATTCTGGATCTTGAGGTTAACCTCTGTCAGAGGGACTGCTGTGCTACTTAAAGGACTTAGCTGAACTGCTTTTCTGTTTGTTGCCCTGCTGCTCCCTGACTCTGCTGAAGGAGAGCTGGACTCTGCCTTCTCTCCAGGTTAACCAGTAGCGGCCTCCCATACCGGCACAATAACATTTTATGAGAAAACCACAATTTGACAGGCCCAGTGCTGCTGGGTCCACCCCCCCATTCCATAATTGTTGGGGAATATCACTGCTTAAGTATAGAAAATATCAGAGCCACTTTTGATAACGCTGCATCATAGACTCTTTGTAAGTCATGCTAAATCCTGATTTTCTCATGTGCAACCATTTCCTATTGGTCAATTTTGGACCTGTACTGGTGTGAAAAGGACCCAGTATCCACATGCCACTTTATGTTCAGCAACTGAAGAAAGCCCGGATGGTCCTGAAGTAGTACCCTGTTTGTGGAGCATAAAGTGCATCAGAATCCTACATTACACCTGTCATATTACACTTTCCACCATGTAGAGGTTCTACTTCTCCTGCTGGTAATTGTACCATCCTCTCCATCTTATCATGCTGCAATTTCCATGTTTCTTAAACTGTAATCTTGTACTGTATGCATTTCATGTTGTAAATAGGAGCTTGCTAAAGCAAATAAACCAACTTTAAGATTACTACTCTAATGGAATATAAACCAGTCACCCTGCCAATAAACTGGCTAAACTAGAAAGATGTCAGAAGCACACTGAATGCTGGGATCGATTTTTCATGTGAAAAGCACTCTGAGGTCTTATGTTGCTTTCCAATGAAACAACCGGAAAACGCAAAATATCGTGGACGGTGAAAGGCACACACTGCCCGAAGCAATGTATGGAATTGTTCCTTTTATATCAAAAGTGCCACGTGACCTACTAGACAACTAGATGCCTAAGGACAGCCTGCATAACATGCTTGCTTTCTGAACAGCGAAGCAAAAATATTTTTTAGTAAAAGGCCAGCATGAAAAGCCCGTATTTTGTGAAATTTCTCGACTTTGCATCTTATCCCTGGATGCGAGAAGGCTGAAGGTCCCCTTGCATTGTAAGTATATAAAATAATATTGCTCCAACCATAGAAAGCGTTCTAAAGAACCGAAATGGCAGCATGAACAGGAAACAAACACACCAAAATAAATCAATCAGCGAAGCAGGGAATCTTTAGAAATGTCTACATTCGTAGAACCATTAGTACTGATGTTAATATCACATCTAGGTTCAATTAACAGTTCGTGGGCCTCATGTACTATGTGCTGTCACAAATAAGATTGGGGCCCGATTCACAAAAGTAATCTGAGACAAAATCCTAACTTTACGACTTTCGGTATTCACAAAAGGCATTTAGGAGTAGTAAAATTAGGATTTTGTCTTAAGTTTGTCTTAAGTTTTGGTCTTAAGACAAAATCCTAACTTAAGTTTAACTTAAGTTTAACTTAGGATTTTGTCTTAAGTTTGTCTTAAGTTTTGGTCTTAAGACAAAATCCTAACTTAAGTTAAACCTAAGTTTAATTTAGGATTTTGTCTTAAGTTTGTCTTAAGTTTTGGTCTTAAGTTAAACTTAAGTTAAACTTAAGTTAGGATTTTGTCTTAAGACCAAAACTTAAGACAAACTTAAGACAAAATCCTAACTTTACTACTCCTAAATGCCTTTTGTGAATACCGAAAATCATAAAGTTAGGATTTTGTCTCAGATTACTTTTGTGAATCAGGCCCTCTGTGTTTTTTTCAAAATCTACTAGTAGTTAGCGCATCATCTGAAGTGCTAATCAGTCGCACAGTAAAAACCCATTTGCAGGGAATAGAAAAACCTATGCCTCATTAATGCTCATGAGGAAAGGGTCTGTTTGTTACTGTCCGATTAGCTGAAAAAAGAAGGACGGAGGTCTGCAAGGGACACCACACTGTCACACCAGCATTCACCTTTGTGAATGCCAATGTTTCCTTGAAAATGGAATTGGGGGTGCAAGGAGAGATCCACAGAGTTGCTACCTGCTTCCCCTATTGTCGTCAGTCATGATTTCCAAAGTGGGAGCTGTTATTCGGGGTAACAGATCATTCATTGATATATTTCAGATTTGATTAGCAAAGAAGAAAGGGGCATCTTTAAGATGACATCTGACATCTCCGAAGCTGTTTGTGTCGCAAAGTTTAATTAGTGAGTCAGAATGATGTGTCTAGCTCATGAAGTACGCATTGCACATTTGGTTTTTCAATGATAAAGTTTATGATTATGGAAATTATAGGCTTTGTGACCGCTAAATAGTTTTGTACATTTGGCCCTATATGATTGCGGCTGAACAACCTGCATGTAGTGACCTGCTGGTCACTGTTCTAGTTGTTGCTGTGCCAGCCACTCCCCGAGGGCTGGCTTACACCTCACCCCACACCCATCCAACACAGGCATCACAGGACATGTGACCCTGTTAATTAAAGGGGCCGGGCGCACGTGCCCTGGGACAGTTCTACCAACTACAATACTGTGTCTGTGTCGTCACTCCTACTGCCTGGGGGCCTAGTGCCCCACTACATTACATTGGCAATGAGTGGGATGGACCCATGTGTGCAGCCGCCTTGATGGTGGTAGAGGGGGAGAGTGTAGCCAGTATTGAGGGCACCCCCTGTCAGCGGGCGTAAGAAGTGCCTGATTGCCCGCGGGGCATGTGAGGAGCCTGTGGGGAGAAGGAGGTGATCGGGAGCCCACCCCACATCTGATGTGCCAGAAAATGTATGGCAGTACCCGGCAGCAGAAAGAACTGCGTGGTGAGGGCGGTAGACCCGAGCGAAGGCCTGCAGAGGCCCCAACTGGAGTGCGAGCGGTGCCGGGCTGCCGAGGTGCCGGGACGCCACCACATCCTCTGGTGCGAGGAAGACAGCAGAATCTAAGAGACTGCCATGGAGGAGCAGGCGCAGCCGTGACATGAAAGCTGCTGCGAAGTGGTGCCAGCAGAGAGGTGAGCGAATGGCACACCAGTGTGACGAATGAGGGCGGAATGAAAGTTTGCTGCCCATCAGCCCATTGCATGCCCCGTGTGCCCGAAAGAACTGTGAATTAGGGGTAGTGCGAGTGGGTTGGGCAGAGTGGCCCAGCTCTCTGCCGGTGAAGCAGCAGGACTGGAGGAATGTAATGGCAGTTACAGTGCCCAGGAGAAGTACTGCCCGCAGTGGAAGAAAACCTGCTGAGGCCATTCCAGAAACTGCAGCCCACAGTGACATGGATAGCTGTGGATGGGAACAGCGGGTGGGCAATATAATGTGGAGACGAGCTCCACCTACTAAGGGAAGAGTAGTGACATGGTACCAGCACTGTGAGAGGGCCCGCAAGGACAGAAAATGCGGCTGGCAAAAAAAAATTAAATAAACAAGTAATTGAAGAAAAGGACTTACCCTGGAGAGTCGCTGCGTGAACCCAAGCTGCATGTAGGAAGGACCAGTGGCATTAAGGGAAGCGCATCACGATAGGACTGACCCCCACAACAAACAGTTATGCATGGTGAGAAGGTAGACTCACCTGGGGGAACAATGCAGCAAGGTCCCTGCAAGTTTGACGGCATGGCATGAGATGCTCATGCATGTGGCTGACTGCAGTCCCTCACTGGCGAAACACGAGGAGCAAGGCATGGTCTGACCAGCGGGTGCAGTGGCCCCAGTGACTGCACAAGAGACCTGCAGTGCGAGAAAGCCTTTGGGACCTTGAAATAAAGCGACACAGGCATCTGGTGGCCATTTAGCGGTACCGCACCCGCTAAAGAAAAGAAAGTGCAACAGACTGGGACATAGCAAATACTGCCGGAGCATACAGATAATGTGAAGGGAGAGGCAGCTCCATGCAGTTTAATAGAAGTTAAAATAAAAAGAGAAAAACACAACACAACAGTGCAAGTTGAAATGCATAGCAGCACTGGGACAGCTGCTGTGGCTTAAAGTTGATGGGGGTAAGTGCAACGGCACAAAGAGAAGGAGCAGACCCTCCATAAACTGTTATGCTAGGTGTGAGCGCTGAAGGAACTTTAAGCGGGAAGGCTGCCAGGGCCTGTGAAGGAGATTTGCAGTGACACCTAGTGGCCATAGGTGGTCACTGCAGCAGTAAGGATAGCCCTGGGACAGCGTGAACAGGGACACTGTGGCCCTGAACTGCTGTTGGAAGAGAGGAAGCATAGTGGGCTGTGTTCCCAAGGAGAGGGAGAAGCTAAAACTAGCCAAGACTGAAGAAAGTGCGCAGCAGGTGAGTCCAGTGACGTAAGGACAGCACCGTATGAGGAATGACCGGGTGGGCAACCCGCCCGAAGCAGGAGTACCCTCAGATGAAGAAAGGAGAGCGCAAGGATAGAAGTGTGCCGAAGATTGTACCCTAGACACACAAAGTACGGGCTGGAGCCCGAGAGGAGAGGTCAGTGAAGATGACCGAGGAGAGGTCAGTGAAGATGACTGAGGAGAGGTCAGTGAAGAGGACCAAGGAGAGGTCAGTGAAGATGACCGAGGAGAGGTCAGAGAAGATGACCGCAGAGAGGTCAGAGAAGATGAACGAGGAGAGGTCAGAGAAGATGACTGAGGAGAGGTCAGAGAAGAGTGACCTGAAATCGAAGGGTGAAGACCGAGAAGAAGTCAGAAAGGTAGAAGGTCACAACAAGTGGTCTGGACACGGACAGAGAAGAAAGCATTGTCCTAGGGGTAGGACATGGCCAGGGAGACCCTAGTGAAGTGGACGTCACATGGAGAGGCCTGGTCAGAGGAGACGAGTAAGAAGATGGGACCAGACCGCGTCGCAAAGTGAGAGCACAAGGAAAAGGAAATCGTGTGGCATGAGGCCACCACAGAAGAAGTTCAAAGAAGAGAAAAGAAAGAAGAGAGGAGTGTGTGAGAAGGCACCTCTTCCTGAGAAGATAAAGAAGACAATCGAGTGCAAGAACATCCAGAATGGAGCACAGTACCTTGGTAACATTGGTGGCACCATGAGAGGCTAGCTGCCCAGAAGTCTTTGGCATTACCAGGCAAACCTGGTGACTGCGGATGTGAGCAAGCTGGACCATTTGTGATATTCACCTTTGGGGTCGCACGGGAGACTGGATTGTGAGACTGCTCAGACGTCCTGAGGGACCTCGGACGTGGGGTCTAGAAGAGGATCCAACTACTCCACACCAGACAGTGGCAATCCAGGGGCAAAGGCCTCAGGGACGGCCGATTAGAGCGGGTCCCACCACAAGGGATGAGTCCACAGCAGCTCCTCGCAGGTCCCAGGAAGACGAAGATCTCGGGTAGCAAGCTGGTTCTTCTAAAGACCATCCCATCAATGCCGGTGCACCAGAGTCTAGGTGGCAGGAGTAATCCTATTAGGAAGCAACTACCCTCCAGGTGGAGCAAGGTACTTGAAGGTGGGACTCGTAGCGCTTCCTCCACGAACCGAGCGGGTGGCGTTGGAGTGACACGGCAAAGTACACCCAGTCCAGTGGAAGCCTGGTGAAGAGGGCCTCCGGGACATCCCATGAGAGGGAAACACCCTGGAGAGGGGAATCCTGGTTAGAGAGGGATGTTTGTAACTACTCCACCATTCTGTAGCTAGAAGCATGCTGCCTCTGCGAAGATGCAACAACAACCAGGACTGATTTGTGAAAATTTAACATCTACCAGATTCACTATCACTCCACCTGCACCGCCACAGTGAACTGTGTATATAGAGACTTTGGTTGTCAACTTCCACACCTCGAGTCCAGGGAAGACCGGATCAGCAGGGCACCACTGAACTGTGCCAAGCCGAACTGGTGTTCCTAGCTGCAGTTGTACCATCGTCCTGTTCTGAAAGCAGCTGAATAGACTCAGTGGAAGTTTTATAGTTGTTGTTCTATTCTCTCCCCAGGTTGGTCCTTGTTGTCCCAGTTTGAATAAAGTTAGGGAGGGCTTGCTTACACCTCACCCCACACCCATCCAACACAGGCATCACAGGACATGTGACCCTGTTAATAAAAGAGGCTGGGCGCACGTGCCCTGGGCCAGTTTTATCAACTACAATACTGTGTCAGTGCCGTCACTCCTACTGCATGGGGGCATAGTGCCCCAGTACTTTACAGTGCAATCCACTTCATGTGAATAAATAAATAAGTGTAAGTAAAACTAAATCGAAGAATTAGAGCCCCCAAAGAGCAAAGTACAAAATTGGTTTTAGAGGCTGAAGTACAAATACATAACCATCAGAAAAAAAGCAGCTAATGGGGTTATTATTGCAAAGTTTCTTTGTACTACACCATATAAATATACATATGAGAAAAGCGATCTACTGTTCTTAGAACCTACCAGCAAATTAGACACCAATCACAAATTGAGTAGAAAGGACATGATAAAAGAATAAATGAATTTCAGTGCAGAAAAGAAGAAAATAATGAGCTAGCCATTGTATCACACATTGCCTTCTTTATTATAGAAAATTGTGTGCTCCTAACAATTCTGGTCCATGAATTTCCAAAGCAAAAATGCCCTTTGAACATATAGTAATCATGATTACCTTAGCTTTCAATGGCTTGCACAAAGAAGTAGAGAGGCAGGTGTAATTACATTAATTGTTTTGATACATTATCTGCCACCACTTCTCATTCATACACAAGTCTACTCTAATTACACGAATGACAGCAATTAAGAATGATGGAAAACTCCAAACCATACTTTAAACTTCTAAACTTGAACCCTGTCCACATCTTTTTTAGTTTCTACATTCATTTCCACCTCTTCTTACCTATCAAAGTTCAGACTCATTCTATGTGCATTATATTTTCACACAAATGCATAATCAAGTCTACCCCCTATGGAACAGCCTTGATTCCAAAAGCCACAAGTAGAAAATTGGATGGAAAAACGAATGTACCTTTCATATGATGTACTTCGGTTTAATTAGGAAGGCCTTTTTTCCAATGCCCTGAGATTAAAATCACCCACTTGAGTTCCCCATTCTAGCTTGAAGGGTATTAGCTGGCAGTAAATCACAGTTGCAAAACTTCTTACTTCTGAAACAAAATGCTATTCTGAAAGTTGTGCAGTTAGAGCATGGCTTTCAGTAGAAAGCAATATTGGTTTCCACTCCTTTATCCAGGATAAAGAAGAGGACTCTAAGAGTCAGTTGGCTTACCTGTTGTGTGACTACAGGGACACAACATGCCTCAAGAGGCATTTTTCCTAAAGTGCATAGCTGACCAATAGCAAGTGAAATTGGACTTGACTTTGTTGTTGGCCACTGCCTGGCACCCTGGGATCCTCAGGGATTTACAACTGTACTCCTTTGGTTGTTTGGGCACCAAAATAAAGTTTAGAAACTTTGAAAAACTCTTGCTCCAGATCTCCAGCACCTCAGTGGTATCTGACTGGCAGTTTCGCATCATCGGACTGAATTTCAGCTTTGTCCAGTATCTCTGCACCACCAAAAAATGACAAAATCCATATCTTCATTGGCAGTTTTTCTAACATGAACTGTCTTACTTTTTAGCAAGACCAACCCACTAATGGTATCTGACCAGCGTTCCGTCGTGTCAGCCTTAAGTTTCATCTAGGACCCAGTCTACCACAGCCATTGACTATCATTGGCACGTTACGCTTTTTGGTGCTATTTGTACTTAAACTTAAAAAATCCATGTCTCTGGTTCCCCTTAGTGAATTTTGCTGTTTTCAGTCATTACATTTATTACATGTTTCTCTATTTTCTAATTGCTTGGTGTTTTGACTTTATTACTGTTTTGGTGCTGCACTAATAATTTATACGTTGCCCTAAATTAGGCCTTACTGTTCTGTGCCATAGCTACCAGGGGTTTCAGCTATGGTTAATTTAGTAATTTTGTGGGTTCACCCTGACAAGATCTGCGATTATTCGTTGTGGTGGGCAGTCACCCGCCCCAAAAATTAACCCAACTTTTTTATAATGACCATATCCATATTTACAACGGCAACAATAAAATATTTTCTCACACAGAAGATGAGTTTAGTTTGTGATAGTACATTGAAATATATATTAATGTGCATTAGAACTACAGCTGTTTTAAACATTAAGGGGCCGATTCCGATTCCGGCCGGAAATCTCTCCGACCGAGCCGGACCCGGAGAGAATTCCGACCGAATCGGACCCTAGCAGTCCGACCGGACGAGTACGATGCATTCGCATGCTATCGGACTCGATTCGGTCGGATTCCCATTGAAGTCAATGGGAGCCGGTCGTACGACACGTACGCGGGCTCCCATTGACTCTATGGGTGCGAGGCGAACAAGGGCTCCCCCTACAGCGGGTACGCGTCCATGCGCATCGCGGCGTACATGCACAGGTAGGGGGGACCCGTGTGCGACTCGCGCGCCTTCGCGTACAGGGGGGTCCGACGCGGACCCCCAAAGTCCGGCTCCGACAGCTTTTTCGAGCCGGACGGCGCGAGTCGGTCGGACTGCTCGCGGCGCGCATCGTACTTACCCGGCCGGGAAACGTCTCCATAGCGCGCTGCGAGTCGGTCGGAGCGTGTGGAAGCCACGTACGAGTCGGTCGGCGATTTCACGGGTGCTTGCATCGTACTCGCTTGGCCGGACCCGCGTACGATTCGGTCGGGAAACAGGGCTCCGAATCGGATCCGGTAAATCCAAATCCGATTCGGAGCACTACCGGCCAAGATCGGAATTGGCCCCTAAATGTTTTTAAAAGAAAATTTTAAACTTACTTCTGGCAATCTCATTAACATTCTTCTGTCAACATACAAACACACAATAAAATACAGCAAAGATATACAATTATATATTTCAATGATTATTTATCAGAGGGATGTGTCTTATTGACAGTAAGTCATCAACTTAAATAAAATATTGGTATTAGAAATGGGGGTCTCTAATTGGCAGAGGTAGGTACCTTTGTCCAAGTAGGGACCCTTGCTTCTAGTCAGGGTAAGGGGGATACACACTTTAGTTAACCCCTGCTCACCCCCTTGGTAGCTTGGCACGAGCAGACAGGCTTATCCCAAAGGCAATGTGTAAAGTATTTGCACTCAAAATACAAAGTAATACAGGGAAAACACCACAAATGGACACCAAACCTATTTAGAAAAATAAAGTATCTTTATCTAAACCAAATAAGACCAAAATGACAAAAATCCAACACACAGAGATCAAAATAGCACTTAAAAACAGTTACCTCCAAAAGAAAGATTGTACTAGACAGCACTACCTGGGGCTATTACGATGTCGTGACAGGCACAAATCCAAAGTACAGTACCAACCGCAAGGTGCGTGGCATCGGGTACGGAGTCACACTGACCCCCAAAACACAGTACCTTGGAATCGAAGTCCATAGACGATACACACCGTGGTGGAGGAGAGGTGAGGTGTTGGTGCCGAGGTCGAGGCCAGCTCCCTGGTTGCCATGGGGGAGGTGAGGCATCGTGTCTGCAAGGAGGCGACATGTCGAGTGCAGGACGGGGAAGTCGGCTGCGTTGGCTGTGAGGTGTTGGTTCCGGTGAGGCGGTGCGAAGCCGAAGAATTCGTCAAGTCACACTCATCGGTTATCGGCTCCGCAATAACAGGCTGCCAGTGACAGTGCCGATGTGAGTGCTGGTGTTGGGAGGCTGATACCTGCATGCGTTGGCAGGCTTCCAAGGGTGTCAGAGCTGTGGTGCAGGCGGGGCGTGCATCGTGCACTTCTCGAGTGGTGCCCCTGGCCTTGGTGCAGGTCATGGCATCACTGGCCGCATCGCTGATAGCTCCATTTTGTCTGGCAAGGGTCTCTAAGCCCAGTCCAAACCAGTTCTGTCATCTCTGGTGTAGCATGGCCACAGGAGATGGAGGTAGCATTGCGCAAACAAGACACAGCCTATTCAGGTGCAAGTGAAACTCCTCCCACCACTTTAAATGCAGCCAAGGTCTATTCAGCTCAGCTATGAGTCACCCAGGAAAGGCAGGACACAGCACTATCCCCCTTGTGGCTGCCTACAGTGAATGCACATCACCAATCCCATGTCACTCCAAAACCAGACATTCAATACACAAAACAGCAGAAGCACACAGAATGGTGAAATAAGAAAACGCCTACTTTCTAACAGTGGCATTTGAAAACATAGAATTTAAAAACCATCATCCTAAAAAGATGTGTTATTAAATTCTGAGTTCAGAGAGCCTAAACTCCACTTCTTTATCTTGTCCAATGGAAAATTATACTTGTAAGATGTTACAAAGCAACTCCCATGTTAGCCTGAGGGATAGATAGCCTTTGGATAGTGAAAAATGAAATTGGCAGTATTACTCTATCAGGACACGTAAAATACACCAATACATGTCCCACCTTTTACTTACACTGCACCCTGCCCATGGGGGTACCTTGGGCCTCCCTGAGGGGTGCCTTACATGTAAGAAAGAGAAGGTTGGGGGCCTGGCACTTGCCAGGTCGACATGACAGTTAAGAACTGTGCATGCAGACACTGCAGTGGCATGTCTGAGACACACTCACAGGGCTACTCATGTGGGTGGCACAATCAGTGCTGCAGTCCCGATAGTAGCATTTAATTTACAGGTCCTGGCCCACTCAGTGCACTTTACTAGGGACTTACCAGTAAATCAAATAGGCCAATCATGGATAACCAATCATAATAACAATTTACACTGACAGCATATACACTTTAGCATTGATTAGCAGTGGTAAAGTCCCCATAGTCCTAAAACCAAGAAAAACAGGTCAGGAAAAATAGGAGGAAGAAGCAAAACATTTGGGGATAACCCTGCAAAAAGGGCCATTTCCAACACAACCCCCTTCCACCCAAAAGCCAGGGTAGACCAATCCATACCTCGATGGGCTTCGCTGCTTGGGGCCATAGAACATGGAACTTGGCCCGCAACGGCAGGGGTCAATTCTCATTCTATGCTTCGCTAAACCCAGTTGGATCCCTATATCCATACTGTCAGGGCCCACTAAGCTAACTCATGGGGAACCCTTCTGCTCACCTGTGGACACCATCTGTGCAGGGCCTAAGCTTACTTTGCTCACAGATGTGTCCCAGTAGGCAGATAGTACCCACGTGGCAAACACAGTGGTGAGGCCCAGTCCACCCCAGGGGTGTGACTCCTGCCCCCCCCCAGGGGCAGCTCTGTCTCCAGGACAACAAGCCACAGTGGCCACTGATAGCTGTCAGTGACGGGAGCCAGGCCTCTTGATCCTCAGGGCTCTCTAACCTCTGTGGCATCAGAGAGTGGGGGGCAGTAGCCCATGTGCCTGGCACCCTTTGTCCACTCTTCCTGCATTAATGTTTTCTTTACATTGTGGCTTAGTTTTTTCATGTCTTGGATATTCTGCAACCCGTTATTATGGTTTTTTCACGTATCTGCTTTGACAGGTTTTTATTACACTGTGCAGTGATTGATTTTCTCTGGGTCTGGTCCCAGGTCCCAGGTGTTCTCTTCGAAGGTAGATTTATGCAATTTTTATGGACTTTGTACCAGCCACTTTCATAGCTAGTCATCATACTAGTCACACAGTTTTTGAAAAGTGCACTGGTGAATTTGGGATCTTTCTTCTTGTTTTATTGGCTTTGGTGTTCTGGTATCGCTTTACGCCTCACCGACTACGTATATTGTAACTTATTGATCATCTCATTTCATGTGACACTTTATGGTTTTTAATCACCATGCATACTGGCTATGCACATCGTAATCTATCCATCATCTTATTTCACGTTGCTCTTTATGAACCTTCCCGGCTAATATGGGTTTATTACCCAGTCATACATATGTTTTAATTATGAAATATTGGTTTATAATGTGATGTATTTGTTTATAGCTATCCCCTGACGAAGGGTGTAGGATACACCCGAAATGCATTGGGATTGGGGAATGAGTCCATCAACGTTTTTTATGTTGTACTGAATGGACTTCTTGAAATTGATTCTGGATTTGGATCCACACTTCAAGTGCAAAATAAAAAGAAGCACACAGCACGTCGGATGCAGTTTTGGTTTATTGTGATTAATTTATGACATAATTTGTGTTGATAATTGTGTCAAATATTGTTTTTCTTTTTGTGAAAATTATTAGCATTGTAGAATTGTTTATATACACTCACTCTTGAGTGTTATAAGGTAGTGCACACTCTGTCTAGAACATTCTTGCTCTAGTTTGGTTTTTCTTTTAGAATTGGTGGTAGGGTGGAACCACCTCAGGGAGTGCACACCAAGTGAGATTACAATTGAGTATTAGATATATTTGGTTGAAAAGTTATATTTGAGTGCACTATAGCTGTTGCTAGTACTTTTGATACATTCTAAAAGTGCCATTTTCAATCACACAATTTAAAAAACATGTTCCTCAAAAGAAATGCTATTAAATTATGAGTTCAGAGAGCCTAAACTCCACTTCTCTATCTTGTTTCAGTGGAAAGTTATACTTGTAAGATGTTACAAAGCAACTCCCATGTTAGCTTACGGGACAGATATCCTCTCAATCGTGAAAAACACAATTGGCTGTATTTCACTATCAGGACACGTAAAACACACCAGTACATGTCCCACCTTTTACATACACTGCACCCTGCCCATGGGGGTACCTTAGGCCTACCTGAGGGGTGCCTTATGTGTAAGAAAAGGGAAGGTTAGGGCCTGGAAAGTGGGTGCACTTGCCAAGTCGACACAATAGGTAAAAACTGCGCACGCAGACACTGCAGTGACAGGTCTGAGACACATTCACAGGGCTACTCATGTGGGTGGCACAATCAGTACTGAAGGCCCACTAGTAGCATTTGGTTTACAGGCCCTGGCACACTCAGTGGACTTTACCAGGGCCTTACCAGTAAATCAACAATTTATACAGAGAGCATATGCACTTTATCACTGATTAGCAGTGGTAAGGTTTCCATAGTCCTAAAGCCAAGAAATACAAGTCAGGAAAAATAAGAGGAGAAGCAAAAGGATTGGGGATAACCCTTCAAAAAGGGCAATTTCCAACAATTGGTAACCTTGCTTTAATAATAAAAAAAACAATAGCAATAATCATCAGGATGGCAGATCTATAAATCGTAGACTCCTTTGAAAATAACTGCGTTCTAGTACTGATTATTCATTGAAGGCATTAAAGCATGTAGTCTGTGCCGTGACCCCATTATTGGTTTATTTAAAAGAGAATTAGTATGATGTGATATTGTATATCACAGCCATTAGAATAGGACGCAATATCAAATGGCATAACAGTGCTGTACTTCCAATGTAAGCCAATAATCAAGGCACACAATATAACCTTTGAGCCCGACCTAGAGGGCTCTACCGGCCATTAAAGGCCTGTTTCAGCGTTAAACAAGGGAGCAGGCCTTCAATGGCCGGTAGAACCCGCTAAGAGGACTCTAAGGCTATTAAAACATTTGCCCCTAGGGGGCAGAATTTTTTAATTAGTAAAACCAAAGGCCTCCCGGAGCCTCTCGGGCTGCGAGAGGCCTTTGTTCACAGCAGCAGCTGTGAAAAGAAAACAGCATTGGAATGTTGCTCTCCGGGCTTCTACCGGCCAGTAGAAGCCCGGAGCACTACATTGTCTACAATGGAGCGCTCAACATTCCAATGTTCTAATATACGAGGCTTCATTGAAACCGAATAGTAACATGAAAATAATATATCATTTTTTTTTATTCCTTCTTCCCCCCTCCTTCTCTTTCCCCCTAGTCCTCATATATGTCCGAACATGTCCCCCTCTATTCCATTCCTCTCACCTCCGGACCCTGCCCTCTCCAGACATGGCCCCAACTCATGGACCATCTTATACCCCTCCAATCTTTCCAAAAACGCCAAGAACATTTTTAAACATAGGTTATTGACTCGTCACCCCGAAACTTTAATCGTTGATTCCTACCACAGCCTCTCCTCTCCTGTAAAAACAAACTACATCTTCTACTCTAAACGCCCCTCCAAATGGAAAAACATTTTCCTTCTCCACTTTACAGTCACCAAATCAAACAAAATACCATATGGATTCAAATTATCTATTTCCCGCTCCTCAGCTTTTTCCAGCGAAATTGACATTTCCATATTCAAAACTGGTAATATCCTCATTCAAGCCTCTGAATACCACCTCAACATCTTTGAGCACCATTTCATTACCCTTGCTGACTTACTATCCAAACCAACTCCTAACCCTTCATCATCCCATCTGTCTGACACACTTATGTTCTCTCCCTCCCCCCTGATGCTGACCCCCTCCCTCCTAAACTTCTCAACTGCTAACACCACCATCCAAAATCACTCTCTCTCTAACTACCAACCTCCTCAAACCCCTCTCGCTACCTCTAACCTCTCTCCTACCTCCCTTCCCCCACACCTAGAACTTCCGATTATACCCCCCTGCGCCAATATCCCCCACTCTGAACAGCCCTCTCTCCCCTCAAATGGACTTAACTTCCCCCACTTCCCTATCCCCTTCTTTTCATCTCCTTCCTCATGCCCTGACTCTATGAATGACCCATCCTTCTCCAAATCCAACAACCTGAACACTCCTCTGACTCCCCATCCCGACATCCCCCCTCTCTCCACATCAGACTTTCTCCCCCGATCGACAACGAATCTACTCTATCCTCCTCACCTGAGTTCCCCAACAACCTGAACACTCTTCTGACTCCCCCTCCCGACATCCCCCCTCGCTCCACATCAGACTTTCTCCCCCTATCGACTACGAATCTACCCTTCCCTCTTCACCTGAGTTCCCCCTCAATCTCATTGACCAGACACTATCCAACTTTGAACTCAACCTCTCAACCGCGAAGACTGAACTTACTCGACTTAGAAAGGACTACAACACCCTTAACTCCAGGACTTTCCTCAATCGTACTGCTTCCCTCTGTTCTTGCTTCCAAAACATCGCCCCAAACAACCGCTGGAAAACCACACCCCTTCGGAGCCGAACTCCTAGGCCTCTCCGCGCTACGAACCACCTCTCCACCTCTGACCTTAATGACCTTTGCAACTCCTACCTTCCCAAACCTTTGATTACTGCTCATCCCCTCCCTTACTCCAGCATTCCTGTGATTTTGGGTACTAGCCGAATCCCCTCTTCTCCCATCTCCCCCAGACCCCCAGCTCAACTTACCTCCATCCACTCTTGCTCCCCCATCAAAGACAACCCCAATCCCCTCTCCTGCATGCTTGTCAACTGCTGCTCGGCTGTCCGACATGCAACAGAAATATCAGAAACCATCCTCAGTGAAGCTATCGACATCGCCTTCCTTACTGAAACCTGGCTTAATGACCACTCGACAGCCATCCTTGACTTACTCACCCCCCGATTACTCTATCATTAGGAAAGACAGACCTGACAGAAAAGGGGGTGGATTAGCTATAATCCATAAAAACGAACTTCAAATCTCCCTTGTAAAGAACACAGACCACCTTACCTTTGAATACCTGGGCGCTGAACTCACCGTGCAGGGCTCTTCCACACTTCTACTACATAACATCTACCACCCTCCCGGTGATTCTCTTCTCTTCGCGGAAGAATTATCCAACTTCCTCACACAATCCTCGCTTTCTAACTCCAAAAACCTCTTCTTAGGAGATTTTGACATCCTTTGGAACAATGTTGATGATCCCACAGTCAACCACCTCACAAATCTTCTAGAGATAAACGACCTTACTCAACTAGTTCACTCTCCTACTCACACCAAAGGGGCTACTCTCGATGCCATCATTTCCAACAATGACTTAGCCTCCCTCTCCAACATCATCCCCATCGACTGGTCTGATCATCACCTCATTCTGTTTAAGATTACAACCACTCCCCTACCCCTCCCCCCACAAAAAATTTCAAACCCATGAAATGGTCCAGAAATCTTAACCTAATCCCTCCCGGTGAACTTGAATCTAAACTCCAAGCACAACTTCTTCTTACCCCTACCTCCCAAAATGCCAACGAACTCACAGAGTTTTTCAATAAGACCGTCTCTGATGTCTTAGACCAACTAGCCCCTCCTAAACTAAAAAAACAAAAATATCCCCTCCAAATCTTGGTTCAACACTGAGCTTAGCAACGAAAGACGCTCACTAAGACTGACGGAAAGAACTTGGAGGCAACACCCCTCTCCCTCCCATCTCGCCCTCCTCCGAGCCGCGAGATCCACTTACAAGAAACACATTTTCAATTAAAAGGCAACCTTCTTCCGAGCACAACTGGATCATGCCAAAAATAGACCCAGAGAACTATTTAACATTGTTAAAAAACAAACGTCTTCTTCCCCCCTAATGCTGACGGCCTCAACAGACAGATGTGAGGAAATTGCCAACTTCTTCTCTGATAAAATAGCCAAAATAGATCAAACCTTCCATCTAACTCAGATCCCACACAGCCCCTTATTTGCCGTTGATGTTTCCTTAGACTCTTCTCCCTTGCTGACTCTACCCCCTGATTCCTCCCCTCACCGGCACGTTAAAACCCCTGACTCCAGACCTCCCAACTCACTGCTGAAAAACAACGCATCCTGGCGGAATTTCCACCCTGTGACTGATCTCGAAGTCTTTAACATCATTGCCAATCTAAAGCCGAGTTTACACACAAAAGACCCGCTCCCCTCCAACCTTGTCCAGGATTTAAACCACATCATTGCCCCTTACTGGACTTCTATCATCAACACCTCCTTTGCCACAGAATGTGTCCCTGATTCCCTCCAACTTGGACAAATCACCCTCATTCTTAAAAACCTCACTGCTGACCCTAAAGACCCGAACAATCTTCGCCCTATCTCTAACCTCCCCCTTCTTTCAAAAGCCCTTGAAAAATGTGCTTTTCTCCAACTGGACAAACACATTAGCAACTTTAATTTACTTGATTCCCTGCAATCCGGCTTCAGAAAAGGCTGCAGCACCGAAACCGCCTTATTCTCCTTGACCTCTCTGACGCCTTTGATACTGTTAACCACTCTTCCCTACTTAACTCGCTCAAAACTTGCTTTGGCCTCAACGGTCTTGTCTTCAAATGGTTCTCCTCTTATCTCCAACACAGAACACAACAAATCAAAATAAATGACTGCCTCTCAAACCCCTCACCTGTCTCCCTAGTTGTCCCTCAGGGCTCTATTCTCTCCCCTCTCTCTTTAACCTCTTTATGGAACCCTCTCCCTCATTCTGAAACAAGCTGGAACCAACTATCACCTCTACGCTGACGACACTCAACTTTACTAACAGATTAGATCTCACTCTGATGTACTTCATCTAAAAAACACCCTGAGTAAGATCCAATCCTGGTTCTACTCCAATCATCTCAAACTTAACCCTAAAAAAACTGAAATCATTCTCTTCTCACCAAAAAACAACCGGCTCCCCATTGAATCATGGATCTCTGACCTCAATGCCCTCAATTGTTCTCTTTCCTTATCTAACTCAGTGAAATCCCTTGGTATCTCCATGACAAAAACCTTACTCTCAACGACCACATAAAAAACTCAGCAAAAGGAGCTCTCTTCACTCTGCGTCATCTCAAGAAAATTAAACCCTTCATCCCAGCTGACGACTTCAAATGGGTTGTACAATCACTAGTCCTCTCAAAAATTGACTACGGTAAAGCAATCCTCACAGGAACCCCCAAAGTACACCTAGCCCCCCTCAGATCTGTGCTCAACATAGCGGCCAGACTAATCACTGACTGTAAACGCTTTGACCACATCTCCCCAGCCCTTAAAGCCCTTAATTGGCTACCCATTGAAGGTAGATCCTTCTACAAGACAGCATGCATTACGCACAAATCTCTCTATTAAAAAACCCTGCTGTACCTCACAAACAAACTCAAAAAAGCTGGCTGCTCCAGACCGATGAGAAGCACTAATACTCTCCTCCTCGTCCCCCCCCCTGTTAAATAAGAAAACCACACAATCACGCTCCTTCTCCGGAAACGCCACGATCATCTGGAATACTCTTCCCAAGGACCTGCGATGTAACCCCTCCTACCTCAGCTTTAAAAAAAACTCAAACATCTCCTTCTCAGCAAGTATTGGGGTCCTTAACCACACCTTTGACCCTACACTCTTCTGTTCTGTTCCGTTCTCCCTCATTTCACTCCTACCTCTCTTTTTCTATATTTCACCCTGTTTTCTCTCTTCCTACCCCCTTCTTACCCCTCGCCTCCTTCTCCTACCCTTATCCAGCTCATCCAAAAGCCTCTCTTTGTACATTTCACCTACTTTCTGTCTAATCTCCCCTCGACCTGCAGTCCCTCCCAAGATTTTTTACCACCCCCCTCACTCTATGCTGAACCTTGTCTTCTCTTCTTGTTTACTGCGTAAAAATTGCTTTCCCTGGCTGCCTTTCTCATGTACACTTCTTTTGTGCCCATTTGTTAATTTAATTTGTTTTTATCATCCTGTTTCTTAATATTTTGCATTGAACAATTCGTTTTTGTTCCTGTAATGTTATTTGCTCATGTAAAGCGCTCTGATACCCCCAGGTCGAGCCAGTGCTATATAAAACCTTTCAAAATAAATAAATAAATTGTGTCCATAACAGAATCTGCTTCACTTCATTAACTGCATTGTTTGTTTTTTCTTTACCCTGATAGCCAGTGTTTTGGCCCTGTAGGTAATGAGAGAATGCTAAGCATCCCTCACGTCATGCAACCTTCTCTAAAGATGGTAATCATTTTAGAAAGTGGCATATTTGACAACTCTGTGACTTCACTAAGAGTGTCCAAAATCTGTGGAGGTTCCATAAAAGTTAAAGGCAACATTTTAGCTGCAGTATGACTTTTTGGTATTGACAGGTGGAGCGAGAAACAATTCATTGGCTGAGGAGCAGCCTCTGGCATTTTAATCCAGGAGTGTGAGTTTGCAATTACTTCCGCATTTAAATGCAAAAGATATCATTTGGAGAGTCAGTTGCCACTGTACCTTGCCACAGTAAGGTACATCTGTATATTATTCAGATTTAAAACATGCAATCTGACCTCCTCATATGTTTTTGATGATACCATATGCTGAATACAATTTTAAGTTATCCTTTAAAGATAAAGCAGTTTTAAGGCAGTATTTGCAATTTTTTAACTTTGCCTTAGAAAGGATAAAAACGTAATTTTATATTTAATGAAAATGAGTTTTAATTAAGAACATGCATTACTGTCTTTCAGAAGTTAATGTATAACCTATTTGATGACTTGTGCTGCCTCACTCAGTCTTGCAGTTATCCCTTACTTACATTAATTCACAGTTCCCTACTGTCCAGAAAAGGTTACACAATGTGCGAAAGGACCGTAGATAAATGCCTCTGCCTGGATACCCAGCTCCCTAGATCACAGCTCTCCCCCTGTGTGACAAGCCAGGAGGTCAATAATGAAAGGACTGGGCCCAGAATGTACTGATCGCATATCATTTCGCTTATCATTTCTTCTTTTTGGTAACCTTTTGTTAGAGAAAATGTGACGTTTATCAGTTTCCTGCCCATACAATGAAGCACTCTACCATTTATGCGAGGTACTACATACCAAAGGGGAACAACTCCAGTGCATTCATTTTAAGTAAGAGAATCACACAAACAGCCAACCACATTGGAGACGTACCATGTGGGCACCTAGAATGGGTGTACTTCTTTTTTTTTTTTCTTCAACTGAACAATTAGCGTAATACAGTTATCACCTAATACAGTTGCAGGAATCAATCGCAAACCAGTACAAACAGTGTCATCAACATCGAGGCCATGTCTCCCCCTCCCCCTTGATTTATGTAGATTAAGATTCGCTACCAGTGTCTTGTCGTTCTGATCATGTATCGTCATTTCGAGCTCGGGAGTAGCAATGAGCGGGTCGCAGTGAAGGTCGCCAGGACGGTGTACACTCGGGCGTCATGTCAGAGTCTCTTGTGTGGCCTGTGTATTGGGCTGTTGTTTGTTGTCACCTATATCGAGTCCGAAGTATCTTCTCCGCGGGCCCCAGATTTTGTGAAATTTTTTTGGGCACCCTCTACTACGGTATGTGGTTTGCTCAGCCGTCATATATATATACATCCCCCTCGTCCAATCCTGAATAGTCGGCTTGTAGGCTTGTAGGCCAAAGACTCGAGGGTGGGCGCGAAGAGAAGAGGCGAAAGGGGACAGCCCTGCCGCGTCCCCCTTTCAATAGGGAAGGGCGCCGAGTGTTGACCGTTTACGCGCACCGTGGCCATTTGTTGGTTATATAGGAGCGTCACCCAGCTGCGGAATTTCAGCCCAAATCCGAACCTGGCCAGAGTGGCATCTAGGAATGACCAATCTACGGCATCAAACACCTTTTCGGCGTCCAATGATAGGAATACCTGTGGGTTCTCCCTGTGTCTCACTTTCATGAGCCAATTGTGCGTGCGTCTGAGATTTAGACGGGTAGATCTGCCTGGCATGAATCCAGACTGGTCCTCATGGATCAGATCTGTGATCACCCCCAGCAGACGCATCACCAAGATGGTGGCCAGGATTTTGATTTCCAAGTTCAGCAATGAAATGGGTCTATAGGAACCACATTAGTCACAAGACTTTCCTGCCTTGTGGATGACCATGATAGTAGCCATTCGCAGGTCCGGTGGAAGAACACCCTCTCTGTTGGAGAAGGTGGGGGCTCAGGATATTGGTATAGCGCTGATAGAAATCTGCGGGTAGCCCGTTGGTACCAGGGGTCTTCCCGGAGCGAAGCTTTGCCACTGCCGCCTGGACCTCTGCCAATGACAGATCCTTCTCCAGGCCTCGAGCTTCCTCCTCTCCTGGTGGGGGGATGGCCGCCAGGTAGTCCTGTATCTCTGCCTGTGATTTGGAGGTACGCGCATGATACAGGTCCCTATAATATTCTGCGAAAGCATTTGCCACCCCTTCATCTGTGGACTGAGCGGCACCCCTGAGATCCTTCACCTCCCGCACCAATCTGTCTTGGATCTCCCGTCTGCTAATCCAGGTGAGGAGTTTCCCGGCCTTATCCCCCATCTCGTAAAGTCGATGCAATGTCGCTAGGTGCATTTTTTTGGCATTGTCCATGGCCAGCTCTTTGTATTCCATTTGCAGGGTTGTCAATCTACGCATCAACTCGGGGTCACCACATTGGGCGGATTGCATGTCTAATTCACTTCTTTTATGTTCTAATGCGCCCAGGCTTTTATCTCTCTCTTTCTTTTCCCAGGCTGTACGGCTTTGGGCTCTATCCCGCAGCACCGTCTTATATGCCTCACAAACCGTCACCCCGGACGAGACTGAGTCCTTGTTTTCCAGAAAGTAAACTTCAGTATCTGCCCTAATCCCACTTGCTATTTTGGGGTTTTTCAGGTCCCATGGGCTTAATCTCCAGTTACGAGTACCCTTCCGATCTCTCAGACCCATCTTGACCAGGAGCAGGGAATGGTCCGACAGACCCCTAGCTGTGTATTCTGCGAGCCCTACATCCTGTATTTCCCCCTTGGGGATAAATATGTAGTCCAACCTAGAGTGGGTGTCATGGGCCCCAGAGTAGAAGGAGAATTGTCTAGCTAGGGGGTGTGTCTCCCGCCAGACATCTGTCAGGCCCATCGTTGTGGAGAATCGCCTCAATGGTGTGGTAAGTGTGGAACTACCCCCCGTGCGGTCCAGCGCTGGGTCCATGACATCGTTAAAGTCACTGCCTACAATATGCAGGGTGGAAGGTGTTTCAAGCAGGATGTCCATCACCTTAGTCATGGTGGGCGCTTGTAATCTGGGTGGTGCGTATACGCAAATAAGTGTAGTCTCGATCCTGCCCCACTGCCCCAATACACCCACATATCTACCTAGGTGATCGTGCCAAAGGCGCGAAATTT
This sequence comes from Calotriton arnoldi, assembly GCA_963921515.1. NCBI lineage: Eukaryota > Metazoa > Chordata > Amphibia > Caudata > Salamandridae > Calotriton > Calotriton arnoldi. The sequence continues at coordinate 2,036,561 of CAWUFW010000756.1, read as the reverse complement.
GAAAGGGAATGCTCTTTTTAATCAGGATAGCCACCCCCCTCACCCCGGATGTGAATCCTGAGTGGGCCAGGACCTTGTAGGTCCCATGACCTATAAAACCACATTGTGTGCCTTTAAGGTGTGTTTCCTGGAGCACTGCAATGTCTGGGTGGAGTCTCTTACTGTGCTGAGACACTAGTCCTCTTTTGATCTTGTCCCCCAACCCGTTAACATTCCAAGTCAGAACCGTTAGGTGAGATTTATGTGTCATGTTACATCTGACGGCATTATGATCATGGCCCTGGAAACTAGGGGTAGGTGGGAATTCAGATCCCCATTGCATCTCAATCTGTGGGATTGTCCTGCTACGGCAATCATTGCGCTCAACCAAGTAAAGTGTAAACGTTTAAACCCCAACTGTGCAAAGCCCCATCTTCCCCCACCCCACCTCCCTCCCTCCCCCATGGCCTTCTGCCCCCCATCTCTGGAAGTGGCCCATGGCAGGTGAGAGCAGGTTGGTCTGTCGTCCCCCCCCACCCGGTTATAAATCCCAAAACCCCAACTCACACAGTTTACTGCTCAGAAGTCCAAGGTAATCATTGCTCGAAGCTCAGGGCGCTTCAAAACAGGGGGGGGAATCGGTACTGATAGGTGATGTATTCGCGCTGGCGTTCAAGTTGCAGTACCCAGTTCGTTCAGGTCGATCTCTGAAGGCGGAACTCCCTCTGCGGGCATCTCGACTTCTTCGCTCTGTTCGAGACCCTGAATTGCCTCCTCTAAAGGATGTCTAGATTCCGCTCCAGAGGACGCGTCATTATCCTCAGAGACCTTCTGTTGATTGGGAGGTCCAATCTTTCGTGCCGTTTCGATTTCAGATTGCAAGGGTTCAGTTCGCTGTTGGTCTTGGCTTGCCGGGACATGCTTAGGTTTTCACAAGGTATATGGACTTCCTTTATCCAGTTTCCGGGTTCGGCTCGCCGTTAGACGACGTCGCTGTCGGGGAGGTCTCTCTCCTTGGAAACCGCTCCGCGACATAGCATTGTCCAGTTGTGATCCCCCTTGGGGTCGAGACACTGGTCGTTCCTCCACCCATGCCCTGGCCTCTTCTGGGGTCTGAAAGAAGTGGGCCCTCCCTTGAAAAAGAACCTTTAGTTTCACCGGGAACAAGAGCATATATTGAAGTTGAAGGGCCCGTGCTTCACCTTAACGGAGTCGAAGGTGCGGGGCTGCTTTTGAACCTCCCGACTGTAATCTGGGAAAGTCATAATTTTGAGATTCTCATACCGGACTTCCCCCTTGTGACGCATTTCACGGAGTATCATGTCTGTGTCTAAAAAGTTCAGCAGTCTTGCGATGATGGGCCTAGACGGTACCACGGAAGGGGGTTTGGCACTCAGTGCGCGATGTGCGCGTTCTATAATGAAGCACTGGGAGAATCGCTCCGCCGGGATAAGATCTTTCAGCCAGGTTGTCAGGAATGCCACTGTGTTAGTACCTTCCGCCCCCTCAAGGAATCCCACGAAGCGGATGTTGTTCCTCCGGGCCCGGTTTTCCGCATCATCGATCCTCCATAGCATGTCTGCTGCGGCACTTTGCATGTCTCTCATCCCCTTTTGGAGATCATTGACAGCGTCTTCCACCTCCGACACCCGGGTCTCGGCCTCCGTTACCCTCTCGGATACCTTGCAGAGGTCCTGACGGAGCAGCGACACCTCGGAGCAAACCTCCCCAATTCTCCCCTCCAAGGCCTCTCTGGAGCTTTGTATGGCCTGTAGGAGCAGAGTCGTGTCGGATGATGAATGCGCCGTCTCCGTCGCCGCAGCCTGTGAGGGGAGCACTTTAGTGTATTTATCCATTTTTCCCTGTCTCGGGGGCTTCGGATCTTTATCTTTGGTCATCGTGCTGACTCGTGTCTTACTTCCAAGGAGGGCGGGTCTCCAGTCCGAGCCTTCTCCTGCGTCCGAGCCGGGGAGGCCGGTCCTCCCTCGTCGCTCCCCAAGAGCACGGGCTCCTATGAAGGTGAGAACGGAGATATGGTCTGCGTATTCCGAACCCGAGACCAGGGGGGGAAGGCAAGTTATTGAAGACAACCTGCGTGGTTCCCGGCCCTCAGTCCAGGTGTATTGGTTCCAGGTCTTACCCCTTGTCACTAGCTCCTCGGATCCGCTATGCACCACTGTATTCCAGTTCTAGCTGGCCGCACGCGGCCTGGTGTCCATTGTCAAGCCACCGTCAGTCCAGGGTATTAATGCCTCCTAACACACACTTTCAATCCAGTGGCAGGCCGCATACTTCGCACCTCGGGATCCCAAAGAAAGAAGGGAGGGGGGAGAGAATGGCCCCCAGGCCTGCCGCCCGTCGCAGAACCTCCTCCGCCACTCGTCCCTCCCAGGAGCCAGAGACACATACGTTTCGTTCTATGATTCGCCCATCTGCAGCCGGAGCCTCCGGCCCTCCCTGGGAGTGACCCGGGCCTCGTGACGTCTCAGGGGGGTCCCAGACTTCTATTCAGTGGCACTCATGGTCATAGAGTAGGCCTGATCGCAGGGTCTTCAGTTACGGGTGGGAGTCCCCCTCACCTCCTTCACCCAGCACAGTCTCTCTTGGGCCCTTTTACTTCCCAGGGCGCTCTCCCAGTCGTGGCCGCGGCTGTCGCATGGCTCCACTGGTGTACTACCTTGCACCGCTCAGTTAGGGGGGAGCTCCTCACCTTCATTCTGTGGGCCTTTCCCCAGGGGCCGGTGGCGGCTAAGCCTCTCCAGGTCCTCCGCTGCACAGCGCGGCACCTCTGAAAGGGGGCCCAGGCTCTCTCAATCGCGGCACACACTCACTGGGCAGCAAGGCCACTGGGCAACTCCTCTCCCTCACCTTCATTCTGGATAGGGGCATGGGGTGGGCAGGGATCTGGGACACCCCTCAGCTGTCCTCCGGCACGCAGGAGCAGCCGATCTTCACCCGCGTGGCCGGAAGCATCGTTTGCGTCTCGGGTGGCCGCCACTCCCCTCGGGCCTCAACTCGGGCATCTGCACCACCTCGCCACACCGTTCAGGGAGAGAGAGAGGGGGAAGCATGCTTGGTCGTCTCCGGGGGCTGGTCGCCAGGTATATACTGCCGATCGCCCACCTTCTTTACCAGCAGCACTTATAAGGCTCGCAGTGCGGTCAGAACGCCACCAGCCGCCAACTTGGTTTTTCCGCTCCGCACAGCCTTAGGCGAAATAACTCAGTTTTCTTCCCTTAAAGGTGATCTTTGGGGTCCGCACAGCTCATCGAGGGGGATCCGCCTCTCGGGGGAGCCGGTTTATGGCAGAATCGACTTAGGGTTACTGCAGGATCAAGCTCGGATGCAGGGCTTCGGCGGGAGCTCGTATTCAGCACGTCTTACACGGCCATGAGCTAGGCCACGCCCCGGGTGTACTTCTTTTTGATCATGAAGGGTCCAGAAGGTATGGACTCTGGAAAAACTAGGAGGCTGGGAATGGAAATCTCAGACAAGGTTATCTGTTGTCATTTTGGAAAATTGGCCTGTGGAATCAAATTTACCAGAGGTACAGAAAGTGTTGAGAAAAATATAAGGGGACTGCATTAGAATATTAACATAAATAGTTAATTAGAGATTCAACCAAATGTTAGTGTTAGTGTACATTGAAGTGGTCCTGGAATATAAGTGGACTAGAATATGAAGACTGTTGTAGAAATTCTATCTTTTTTTTAAAGTTGCGAGGACTCGATCTGCTTTGCTTTAAATCTTGTACTTTAAAATTAGCTGGGGGTCCTGGAAGGCTGCCACTTAGCTAATTGCACAAAGAAAAGAGAGTCCAGGATTAATCAGGGGTATCTAACTAACTTAGCATAAGCTTCACAAGTGAAGAGATTTCAAGCAACAGAATCCATTACACTGTCCTGGAGAAAACTGGCAAGACCAGTTGGAGCAAGCCTTTTTGGTTTGGTTATAATTGGAGAAGGAGAGAAATTATTTTCCCATTTGAGCCAATGACCTCATGACCAAGGCGAGGTCCACAGAATCCTGAGGGCATTTTAAGCTTCAGAAAATACATTATTTAATTTTTGCTGTATGCTTTGCATAGATTAGCATTGTTTCATTGATTAATTTTGTAACATGCTGCATTTGAGGGTAACTATATTTTAAAGGACATTCATGCTTGTAAGAAATTGGGTTACTGTTTGAGGGAGGTGATACCCTATTCAAGCAGCAATCACAATCCATGTCAGGCTGAGGCATGAGCAAACTCCAAATTAACCTGTGCTCCACACTGTGGTAGCTTGGAAGGACGCAGTCAGGCTTAACTTAGAGGCAATATGTAAAGTATTTATGCAGCACTTGACACAGTAATAAAGTGAAAAAATAACAATTTAGTTCAATAGAGTAACTTTTAATAAATAGAACAAGACCAAAATCACAAAAATTCAACCAGCAGAACCGGAGATATGCAATTTTCATTATTTCAGCATAAATAGTGCCAATAAGCTGCTTCCTCCAGCTGAGGAAGATCAGGAAAATAAGCAGACTTTTGACTCACGCAGCCTTAATACAGCTAGTGATAGCCTTGGTGCTATCACATTTATATTATGCCAATTCAGTTTATCTTGGCATGCCTTTATACCTTACAAAGAGGTTGCAGTTGGTGCAGAACCAAGCTGCCAGACTGATTTATCGACAACCGAGGTGGCAACATGCCACCCCATTGCTGAAAAAGCTGCACTGGCTTCCGATAACTAAGCGATGTGCTTTTAAGGTAGGGTGTCTAGTGTTTAAATCCTTACATGGTCGGAGCCCAAAATTCATCAACTGCCTCATCTCAAAGTACATTCCTTCACGTGATCTACAGTCTGCTCATCTTCATCTGCTGTCAGCCCCCGCTTTTAAGTTGAAGCGTCAAGGAGGCTGCAGGTTTGCCATCTTGGCCCCAAAGCTGTGGAACTCGTTCCCTCCGGAAATCAGAGCATGCACTGACCTGTTGAAATTTAGAAAGTCCCTCAAAACCTGGTTATTCACTCAGGACTATGAATAAGACACATTAGGTCTGGAATACCCGAGACTCACATTGGGTTAGGCACATCTGAGAATCAGCGCCATGAAACCACTTGGTGTACGAGCGCTATACAAATCTTTTATAACATAACATAACATAAGCACACAGTGTCAATTGTGGATATCTGGTTGCGGCAGACTAGGACAACATCGCAAGTTCAGGCCAACCACAATGGAGTGCGGGCCGGCTTTAGGGACCCAGTTAGGGCCACTGAACAAGAATACATTAAGTCCTGGTTGCGGAGCTTTGCAAGGTCCTGTGCCAAGGATGGGTCGAGCAGATGAGCCAATACATCGGTTCCGAGCAGTTGCTAAGCTGTGATGTGAGGTCCTCTTGAGAAGGGCTTGCTAAGCAAAGTACAGCATCAGGGAAGCGTCGTGCAGTCAAGGAGATATGTCCATTTCAAGGAGCTGTGATGTTGCAATGCAATAATCTGTGTCGTCATTGAGGCTACCGTTAGCGAGAAATTTGCTATGCGAGGGCATGCACCGGGAAAGCTTTGCACAGCAGCAGTTCTAATGTGGGCTGCGAGGTCAACATAGAGTCCTTGTACTAGGAGAACCCTCACAGCAGAGAAAAATGCATCGCTTCTGCTTGTAATTGAGTTGTGCAGCAGAGGATATGCGTCGTTTCCTCTGGGTCAACAGATGGACTAGCAGAGCACCTTCAGGCCTACTTCCAAGGTCCAGGACTGGGGGGTAAACTTCATTTACCCCAAAACCAGAACACTACATTCCATTACAACGCAGTTGTTTCAATGACCGCGTTGTTACAACGCATGCCATTACTCCGCAAGTTGGAACAACGACTTGCTCTAGGGGTCAGAAGGTGTTGGATTTAAAATCCAACACCTTCCCTACTGTTGCACAGACTGGAGTTGGAATAGTAAATTATACTATTCCAACATCCAGCGCCTCCCCTAGAGCAAGTCGTTGTTCCGACTTGCGGAGTAATGGCATGCGTTGTTACAACGCGGTCTTTGTAATGACCGCGTTGTAATGGCATGCATAAAAAAAGCATGCAGGAAAACGAGGCATATTCGGACTGGGGTGGCACCACTGGCAGATTAGGTTCACAGGTGACAGAGTCCAGGTGCTGGGGTCAAAGTTGTTGGCGCCTTCTGTCCCTTAGGCTCTAGTCCGGAGGCCAGCCAACTAGCCCTTGGAGTCACTCTGGGGTCCTGAGTTCAACAGATGCAGGTCCAGTCCTTCTCACCCATGCAAGAGGGCAGCAGGCAGTAGGTCAGCACAGCAGGGCAGCAGTCCTTCAGAGCAGCAGTCCAGCAGAGTGGCATTCCTTTCAGCAACTCAGCAGTCCTTCTTCCTGGCAGAGTCTCCACAGGTTCCGAGGTGTACTTGTTAGTTAGTGTCTGGGGGACAATATTTATACCTGGGCCTTCCTTTGAAGTGGGAGAAGCTCCCAGAGGGTTCCCCTTGAAGTCCACAGGCTTCCTGTTTTCCATGTTCTGGCTCCAGACTGATTACAGGGGGTATACAGCCTTGTGCGTGGAAGCAGGACACAATCTATTTAAGTATAAATTGGGCAGTGCCCAGCTCCGTCCCTCAATCCTGCCAGTAATGGCCTAGCCAGACACACCTAATTCCTCTATTCTGTGGTAGTCTGGGAGGAATAAACAAAGTCTAACTGCCAACTCCACCCAGCCATGTGACTGGCTCAAAATAGCTAGGGAAGAAAAATGCCAACTTCCTAAAAGTGTTATTTTTAAAATTGTGACTTAAAATCCGACTTTACCATTAAAGAGAATTTTAAATTACAATTTCTTGAACAGCAAACATGAATTCATACCTGCTCCTAATCAAAAGATAGCACTTATTAAATGTAATAAGGCTACACTATATCATCCTATGCTGAGAGGTAGGTCTCACAGTAGTGAAAAATGGATTTAGGAGATTTTCCCTACTAGGGCATATAAAACCTATAAGAACATGACCAGCCTTTTAATTATAATGCACTATGTCCCATGGGGTGCCTAGGACCTACCTGAGGGGGTACTTATATGTACTAAGAGGGGAGGTTATGGCTTGGCAAGGGGGTTATTTGCTTAGCCAAATTGACAGTTTAAAACTGCATTCAGGCTGCAATGGTAGACCTGTGACATGTTTTAAAGGACTACTTAAGTGGGTGGCACAATAAGTGCTACAGGACCACTAGTAGCATTTAATTTAAATCATTGGGTTATATCACTTTACTAGGTACTTATAAGTAAATTAAATGTGTCAGTTTGGTGGAAGTTAATGTTACAATGTTTTAGGGAGAGAGCACACACACTTTAGCACTGGTTGTCAGTGGTAAAGTGCACAGAGACCTAAGGCCAACAAAAACGAATTTGGAAAAAATAAATGGGTGAACGCAAAAGATTTGGGGATGACCCTGCAGAGAGGGCCAAGCCCAACAGACACCAAAACATTTACAACTAAAACAGGCATTCATAAAGTCATTGTTTTGATTTCCTTATAAAGAAAATATTTTCTTATGCTTTTATGCTTTAGTGAAAAGAGATGTTACCTAGATAGCAGACACGCAAGTTTGTCTAACTCAGATTTGAAGTAAATCATAGATAACAGGTGTTTAAGCTTCTCTCTCTTTGTTTCTCTCTCACACACACACACACGAACACATGCAGACAGTGAGAGAGAAAATGTAAAATACAACATAGAAAGCAATGGTCCACATTTTACTGACATTAAATAGGACAATTATTTCATCCTGTGTTGCAGGAATCAGTTGACTTCTGTTACACAATAGCTCAAGCCTTGAATATTTGATGAAGCTAAGAGGCACATTGGCCGCATGGACAGGCAGGTATACAGTAGCAGGGCCGGCTTTAGAGCTGTTGACACCTGGTGCGACAATCATTTTTGGTCCCCCATTCCCCCATGACCATCTCTTCGGATTCCCTCATGACCACCAGGCAAAAATGCCCCTCATCTCACCATAATCCCTCTCTCACTTACATATTATTTGTTTTAAAGCACTGGTAAAGGCTGACTTTACTAATGAGAATGTGGTATGTGGACAAAATATCGAAAACACAAATATCGTGGGACAGAATATCGTGTCAAAAATATCGAGGACAAGAATATCGTCAAGGTCATTTCTTATGGGTAAGTAAAGTTTTACTATACATAACTCCACATATATGTACTTTGACGATATATATATCTTCAAGGTACGTAGATCTGGAGTTAAGAATAGTAAATTTATACCTATCTATTTGCACTTACCTACTCGATATTCTTGTCCTCGATATTTTTGACACGATATTCTGTCCACACGATATTTGTGTGTTCGATGTTCTGTCAGTGATCCGAGAATGTATATCTACCCAAACAAACACTTTTCAGCAACATTAGGAATAGATAATGAATGACTGGGGAAAAAAACAGAACTTCGTAAACTATTTTATGCAGTTTGGATGAAGCTCTTTGATGACAGTTCATAACAGTCACTGTTCTATATTAGCGTTGTATCTTATGATCTGCGGTAACAAAATGATCTCTGTGACAAAAGCAGTGATCCAGTCAGCTATCCACAACAAATACATATCTGTGATCTGAATGGTACACGTTCTTTGCAGCAGGTATATTAACCCTCTGCACCACTTTCGGGCGAGCACAAACTTCCCCTAGACAAAACTCTGAACTCTCTCTAGCATTAACATTAATCACTAGAGTTATCTTGACATTTTTAATGCTGCCTAAAAACTGGACACACAAGGAACTCTGCTAAAGGTGTTTTTAAATCATAAGTTATTGCTAAGCACAGTGCCCCCTCCCCTTCCAACCCCGAAGTCAGTGCTCCCTTCCCAGATCAGCACTCAGTACGGCTGCACCAGTCGCAGTGCCTTAAAGCCGGCCCTGCACAACAGTTACTAGCAAGGAGGAGCAAGGGTCAGATTAGCAAGTAGAAAGTGGGGCACAAGGACAAGACAAAGAAAGAAAATGTTCAAGAGGGCACCGTGGGCATGGGCAGTGGGATGCAATGGCAGCAGTGGTCTAGGAAGTAGATGAACAATGGGCATGAAGGCTCAGGGGAAATGTGGAGCAGATGGAACAGACGCCCGGGGTAAAACAAGGAGAGCAGCAGGGGAGTCCATGGAGTGAGGGGGCAGAGAATCTCAGATGGCATGATCTACAGGTGGGCAAATGTTCCATTGAAGTCATCTTAAAATAGGTTGCTGTTAGACCTGGCCCTTTTTGCAGGTATATCTCCAAACATTTTGCCTTTTGCCTCCTATTTTTCTGACCCTGTTTTTTTTGTGGTTATATGATTCTGGGCATTTTACCACTGCTGATCACTGCTAAAGTGCATATGCTCTCTGTTTAAATTGTAATTATGACTGGTCATCCATGACTAGCATATTTAATTTACTGGTAAGTCCCTAGTAAAGTGCACTGAGTGTGCCAGTACCTGTAAATCAAATGCTACTAGTGGGCTTGCAGCACAGGTTGTGCCTTAAGTGCCGCATAATGTAAGAGACGCTCAGATGTGCTGTCTCCATGGGTTCTCTGCAGTTGTAAGGAATTTGCCCTATGTGTTCAGGGTGATATGTTTATGGTGATTCCTATGTTTGTGTTCATTATCCAACAGCTTCATATGTTGCACCCTGATGTATGATGTGCTTATACTTATAGTGACAGAATAAGGATTACTCTTTCAGGAGCTACATAATACATGCACAGTGGCTATGTGAGGTGATGTCATGCATAAGTGATGTTTTCTAACATGTGCAACCAATGATCATTTACCTTATTGCCCTACCTATGATGCTATGACAATTGCCTAGTTGGCAAGGTGATTTATAGTTTATGGCAAAGTGATTTATGATCTACGTATTGTTATGACTATTGCCTAGTTGGCAAAGTGATTTATGTGATTGTTGTCTAATGTGTTTTATGTATAATACAAAGGATATTTGTATATAACCTTGTGTGGAGTCTCTTTCGTGGTGTGCCTAGTGTGGCACTGGTGTGTGTGTGTGTTGCACAAATTCTTTACACATTGCCTCTGGGATAAGCCTGACTGCTCTGCCAAGCTACCAAGTGGGTGAGCAGGTGTTATCTTGTGTGTGTAACTCCCTTACCCTGACTAGAGTGGTGGGTTCTGCCTGGCTAGGTGCATACCCTAGGCAACCAAAACCCCCATTTCTAACAGTTGCTAACACCATTTGCTGTCAGTAATACCGGTTTTGGAGGAATTGTCACCACATTTTTACCAGGTGACTAGTAAGGAGCCCCATAATGTGCTGCTGGGCTATTCACGTTGTAGCTTGTTAAAAGATTAACATACTTAAAAATGTTTTTATTCACGCCAGTCAGTAAATAAAACGTAGAAATGTTTTTGTTTCATAGCTATCATGAAAAACTTCAAGTGAGAGACCACGTGTGTTTTATTTACAACGTTCATCATAGGAGTCTGTAACACTACAGCAGGCGTGTGAAAGATATCCAGGTTCAGCTTGATATTGTTAGCTTTATTTCAAAATGATGAGTTTGATCGTTAGTGGCCCTTTCAAGTAGGTTTTTTCTTTGAAGTGCATGTGATCAATTGAAACCAAAGTAGTTGAAAGGAATCAAAACAGAAACATGGATCCTTTGTGTATTTCTTTTACAACAGAGCATTATATAAAATAAATAGGCGTTTCAGGAAGGTATTATATACATCCTCACAAATTATGAAAGGTTTTTCTTATGTGTTGTTTATCGCTACTCTACAACTATATCAAGCTTTACCCTATGCCCTATCTGAAATTAAAAGGTGTGCTTTTCTTAGTCAGCTTTTTGTCCATTTGATGTAGTACACAACATATTTCAATAATTTGCATTCTGAATTATCATTTAACCCTATTTAGAATAAGAAATCTTGCAGAAATTTCACTACTTGTAGCAATCAGATTGAAGGCGCCACCTACAAATTTACTGCGAGGCTTAATATTGATCGGTCGAAGTGCAATTGTTTATAACATAATCATGACATATTTATTTATATCAATTTCTTTTTTTTGTTCATTGTAATATTCAAGAATGGCAACATCAACGCACAGCCTCATTGTAAATTAGCAATTGGTACAGTGTGGTCTCTCATGAGCCCTCCTTCCAGACAAAGAGGTAATTATTCGAGTTTATCTGCTGACTAGTGTGACTGCAGTTTGATAGCATCTCCTTTAATAGTACTTTTGAGTGTGGGTTCAGTAAAATGGTATAATAGTGAATATGTAAGGCAGCAAGCATTGGTTTTCAAAAGATAGGCATAACATACTGTGGTAATAACATCGATTTTGGGTTTTGTATCGTAGAATAACTCTTATGAACGTTGGTGCAATAGAACAATTGTCCCCAGTCAGATGTTTTATTATGCCATTTTTATTTTTAGTGTCATGGCATAATTACATTTTGGGGCTTGCCTAAAAGGGCTATCAAAGCTAAGCACTGAATGCATTTCTGAAATAGAAAATGAACTACACAAATATAACTAATAAAATCGAAAGTTCAACAATGCAATGAGAGACCAGAAATAGTGGAGAGGCTATTAAAGCCAGGAGCTACACCTGGAAACTCTGAAAGCTGGCCTTTTGTAGGGCACTTATTATGAATGTTTTTACCTCATTTGTGTATTCCTTGAGGCGATGCACCCTTGCAGAAAAGGATGTTACTGAAAAGGCACCGGGGGATAATGCTAAGAGAAATTATCTGTCATTCATATGCTTCCCTATAGAGTTCCAAATAGAAGAGTAAAATGTTAAAGAGTTCACATGTTAGGCAGATGAGTCAAGGGGGAGAAAAATAAATTTAGGGTGATATAAGAATAGCATTTTTCAGTTTAGGTCTCCTAGAAATTTTGCTGTCTACTATACCAAAAAATGGTCAATGCTCTTTTGTTGTTTGGTGTTATTCCCTTTTGAAATAGTTTTAAAATATCTGTCAGATAGGTTCAACTCACTGTTTTGAAGAATTGTTTTTCACAACCCCCTCCCTAAGCCTCTTTTTGCCCCAGGGAACCCATTCCCAGAGGCCATCCATTTTTTAAAAGGGGAGGGCGGGCCGCGTAGCCTCCCTTCCCAAGCCATATTTGGCCCCAGGGACCCTATCCACCAGGGCTGTATTTTATTAAAAAGGGGAGGGCAGCTGTGTGGCCCAACTTCTTGAGTCTTATTAGGCCCTAGAGACCCCATCTTCCAGGGCTTTATATTTTTAAAAAGGGGAGGGGGACCACGTAGTTTCCTTTCCCTGAGCCTATTAGTATTCAGGGACACTATACCCCAGGGCCGATTAATTAATAAAGGGAGAGTACACGCAGCACACATCCCTGAGCCTCTGTAGGACCCGTAGAACCCAGCTATTTATGCTGCGCCCTCTGGGTGGAAGCAATCTGTTGTTATGATTCCCTACCCACATTAGTGCAGACTGGAAAACAGAATACAGGTCTGCTCCCAGTTTGAAGGAGCATTTTTAAAGCTCCCATCTGCAGGGAGCAGACTTTGTATGTGCTCCCATTTGGTGAAAAGTTTGAAAATGCTCCAGCCAGACAGGAGCAAACATGTTTGCCTGCCCATGCCAGTGTGGGCAGGGAAACCACTGTCTCCCGGGTTGGGTTCCCCGGAACACAGCAAACGAGCCGGCCCCAGGGTATGAGGTGTCCGTGTCCATTAAAGGCTCAAGAGAGGGTTGCGCAGTACCCCCACTTTTTTTAATGACATGGCCCATGGGTATGGAATCTTTAGGGTCTTTTTAAGGCTCAGGGAGGGGTCCAAATGGCTCCCCTCCCTTAAAAAAATACTTATAGCCCACCATACTAACACATCGTCCAGACAGCCACCAGGCCTAAAGGTTGCTCTACTGAATACACGTTCACTGCCAAAACACTGCCTGGAAATTTTCTCGCTCCTCCAGGACGGAGACATCGATGTCCTAGCGGTCACAGAAACCTGGTTAGGAGACAGCTCCGTCCCAGATATGATTGCAGCACTACCTGGGGAATTTGACGCTGTATGGCACAACAGGGAGGACAATGCCAGAGGGGGTGGAGTGGCTATCTTTTATAAAAAAAAGTCTACTGGTAGACAAGATACTGGCAGAAAACTTCGAGAACGCTGACACATTAGGTGTTAAAATCTCAAGTAAATCCTCCTGCATCATACTATTAGTGGCATACCGCCCTCCACGTCCAACCCCTAGGTTCAACGAACTCTTCTCTGAGTTGATCAGTGACCTCTGCTCACGTTACCAATGACTCCTAGGGTGGGTGACTTCAACTACCACTGGGACGAAACTCCCAGAGAGTCGCAGGCTAGCCAATTCGAGATAGCCATGTGCTCGTTGGGGCTTCACCAACTGGTGAATGCTCAAACCCACATTAAGGGCCACATACTCGATCTCATCTGGACTTCCCAGCGATCAACCCAGCTTACAGACATCAGCACGTGCACCTGGTCGGATCACTCGCTGATTAGGTGCTGGGTCCCGCTGGACAGCCCCCCACTGCAGCCGTCACTTGGTTGGAAAATTGTGCGCAGTTGGAATAGAATTGAGGAAGATAATCTGGTGGGGACCTTACTCAGACTCCCCATGAAAGCACCCACTTCAGGCAACCTAGACTATGAGTGCGCTGCCCTCACCGACACGCTTATGGAAGCCATTGATCAGGTAGCACCAGCACGGAGGGAGAAAGTTAGAGATAAAGGAAAAGGCACCCTGGTTCAATGAAGAACTGAGGGGCAGGAAGCAAACCTTCCGCCAAGCCGAGAGAAGGTGGCGAAAATCAGATAGCCAAGCCGACCTAGCTGCCCACAAACTCCTGCTTGCCTCATACAAAAAGGCCATTATGACTAGGAAGGCTGAATATTATGAGGCAAGAATCACGGGGCAGTAAATAAACAAAAAGAGACTTTTAAAATACTAAAAGAACTCAGCCAGAAATCAACACTAGGATCTACAGCTTTACCAGTAGACTGCAACACCTTCCAGACCTTTTTTCTACACAAAGTCGCCGACATCCTAGCTGAGATTGAGAGCACCCCGACCAATCAGACCCCCCTAGAACAGCACCCTACGCCCCTTACGCCAGCTAACCAGCTCCCCTCTTTCCCTAATTTAGACCCAGCCTCCCTGTCAGGCCTGATGAGCCATATCAAATCAGGCTCACCAGCTGACCCCTGTCCTCCAAGAGTTTTTCGCATGGCCCTCCCAGGTCTTGAAAGACAGATCCTCACCCTACTAAATCGCTCCCTAGAGACAGGCTACCTTCCCTCCGGCCTGAAGGAAGCCAGGGTCACCCCCCTGTTGAAGAAACCTGGGGCGGATGTGGCCACTCTTAAAAACTACAGACCAATTTCCCAGCTCCCCTTCCTGGCGAAAGTCATAGAGCAGCACATCCTAAAACACTCGCGGTTTTTCTGGAGGAACACCAGCTACTCCAACAGCGGCAAGCGGGCTTCAGGCCCCACCACAGCACAGAGCTGGTAATGATATCCGTACTTGATGAGCTCAGAGTCATGGCCGACAATAAGGAACCGTCCGCCCTGGTGCTGTTAGACCTGTCGGCAGCATTTGACACAGTCAATCATGCGCAGCTTCTAGCCCGCATTTCCGAACTGGGCATCTGCGGGGTGGCCTACCAGTGGATTGAATCCTTTCTTTCCGGGAGGTCGCAGAGGGTCCAGCTTGGGGAGCAGGTGTCTGACATGGGCGCCCTCACGTGTGGCGTCCCCCAGGGCTCAGCATTGTCCCCACTCCTATTTAACATCTACCTCCAGCCGCTAATAGCTGCCCTGGCGCGCATGGACTGCCAAGTCTTTAACTATGCGGACGACACGCAGCTCATCCTCCAGATCGACAACTCAAAGCAGGCCCCCTCATTGACTCAAAATATTCTCAGATACACCTTGAACTGGATGACGACTAACTTTCTGAAGGTCAACCCAGACAAAACTGAGGTCCTAGTCATCCCCTGGAAACCAAACCCTTGGAGTGACCGTTTCTGGCCCCAAGAGTTGGGCACAACCCCTACGCCGGTCACGACCGTAAAAAGCTTGGGCATCAAGATAGATGCGGACCTCTCTATGACAAACCAAGTTTCGACCGTGATTGGTACATGCACTGGCCTGCTGAGACAGATGCGGAGACTTGCTCCCCTCCTTTCGATGACAGCTCTACAGATGATAGTATCGGCCACCATTCTGTCCAGATTAGATTACGGGAACGCCCTGTACATCGGCCTGCCGGAAAAACTAACTAACAAATTACAGGTGACCATGAATGATGCAGCCAGGCTGATTTTCAGGCTCCCTAGAAGGGCACATGCTACCCCTCTCTTGCGCAAGCTTCACTGGCTCCCCATCAAGCAGAGGGCCAAATTCAAGGGCCTTTGTATTGCCCATAAAGTAATGCATGGCCAGGCCCCAACATACATTAAAGTGTGTTTTCAAAACTATGTGCCTGGCCGTAAACTCCGGTCCGCCGAGAGCTACCTGCTGGCAGTTCCCCGGTTTAATACAATATCCAAGGGAGGCAGAGCCCTCTCTGTCCTGCTCCCGCAACTCTGGAACAAACGACCCGATGGCCTCTGCAAGGAATGCTCTCTCCTCCCTTTCAGGAAACGCCTCAAAACGCTCCTGTTCAGGGAGGCGTTAGACTCCATCTAATCATCTGCTACGCATGTTCCTGGGGACTGCAGTGGGTATTGCGCATCGGACCCCTCTCACAAAGCGCTAAGAGACCTGATGGTGACTATGCGCTATAGAAGTAGCAGGTAACATAACATAACTTTGGGCCCCAAGGGGTGGGGTCCTTGGGGCTGAATACCACTTGGGGAGAGGGGCCGCATGCCCCCTTCCGATAATCATTTAATTGGGCCCCAGGCAATGTGTTCCCAGGCGCCAGAAATGTTTCAGGGAGGGGGGCTGCACAACCCCCTAGTTAGGTCTCGCCTAGGCAGCGCTTGCGCTGTCTCGTTGAGACATGCAGTATATACTTTACTAGGTGAGTCCCGGCCTCCTTTTTTCTATTTGTTAGTGAGTGTGTCTTTCAAAATTTACTACTTGCTATTGGCTAATAGTGTTCCAAGTCCCTCCTTTTTTCCTGTTGTGCACGCCTATGGCTATTGGCCCTTTTACTTGTATTAGTCCACTTTTTTTGGTCTGTTGTTTTGGGGCGATCTCTTTTTTTAATGTGCCTTGCTTTTTGACAGAGTTCAAATGTTTCAGCACGTGCCCAGTGTGTTTCCCGGCATGTATATATTTCGGCATGTATATTTTTTTTACTTGGAGGCCAATCGCGTGATATTGACAGACTTTGAATGTTTGATCTGTGCCGAGTGTGTTTCCCGGCACGTATATATATTTTTTTACTTCGAGGCAAGCCAATCGCTTGATATTGACAGACTTTGAACGTATAATCTCGTGCCGAGTGTGTTTCCCCACACGGATAATTTTTTTTACTTCAAGGCAAGCGCGTGATATTCACAAACTTAAAACATTTAATCTCGTACCGCGTTGCTGTCTTCGGCATTGCGTGCACGTTACAGTGCCCCTGGGGCACAAGCAGGGATCTACTAGAGTGCTTTTCTATCAGAACGCACTCTGCGGTCCCCCCGGGGCACAAGCAGGCATCTCTTCGGCGTGCCTTTCTTGCTGGGAAACCCGAGGACTGAGTCGTTTCCCAGAGACCGGCGTGTTTCCCAATTTAGGACTCGCACTGCACGGATGGTGCGCGCCGAGTCCTCCAAGCCGCCTGCTGACATCACTGGCGCATTGGGGAAAAGGTATTTTATGTGCTTTCACATTGTGCTGCAAGTTTAGAACTGCCGGTGACGTGGCCCACTTAAAGCCCTGGTAACTTCCTTTGTTGTGCAAGGCATTTACACTGTAAGTATTCAGTTTTAAAAGCTGCTGTGTTTCTAGTTTTGGCGAATGCTATTCACCTCAAAAAGCTTTATTTTACCAACATTTTTGCAGAAATTAGTCCCCTGATATTAATCTAGCAGCGTTTCATAAAAAACTGCAATCTGCAGATTGGGGGAGGGAGCCTTCCCCGGAGCTTGTGTGTCCCCGATTATGAGGAGGCAGCGAGGCTGTTCAACCCCTCCCTGCCCGGCATCTTTTTTTTTTCTTAAAAAATGTGAGCTTTATTGATTGGCAGCTAAGCATAAATTGTCCTTTTATACTCCGAAGCGTCAGTATCAGAAAATCATTAAGTCACTCTCTCGTTCTCCTGCCCGTGCTGGTTCTCTCCTTCACACGTAAAAGTGCGGAGGTCACAGCCGCCGAGTGACTGGAACTCTCCCCAGCTCCGTTACTGTTTCCTCACCATGGTAATGGAGGGTCATAAACATGTAGAAGTTCAAGCCTGTGCGTGTGTATTATGTGATGTGTGTGTATGCGATGTTTGTGTAGGTGAAGTCTTGTGCGTGAGAGTATTAGATTGTGCAAGTGTACCATGTTTTCAGGTGTGCTTGTCGCATTTTGCGTGATTGTGTGTTGCATGCATGTATGCTTAAATTGGCATTTGTCATACTGTATTTGAGAAGTGAGTCAGATTGTTTATATGTGGACACTTTGCACTTTGACAATTGTGCATGTGGTGTAGGGCACTATACACAAGTCTATGTTTAATTATGCAAGTGACAGAATGTCAGACACTATGCATATGTGTGAAGAGAATCCGATTGTGCGTCAAAGTGTCACTGGTCTTGTGACTATTTCAGATTGTGTGCCGAGCGCCAGACCTGTGATTGATTCATCAAAACCCCAGGCGGAAAGCATAATTTTCATTTGCTAGCTATTCTGTAACATCCCATCATGAAAAACAGCTGTTCTGGTTAGTTTATTTAAAAACTCAGGCTCATGTTTAATTTTAACACACTTCAAAAACCTTTGTGTTGTTTACTTGTGGTGTCATACCACGCTAGGCCCTCTTTTCACGGTTGTGATGCCTACAAATCCATACTCTTCCACCCGCCCACATCTCAAGGGCTTTCGGTCACTTAACCAGAGTCAAAGCGCTGGGTGGCATAGACAGTGGTTTGAGGTGCTACAACAAGGTTGCAGTACAATATGATACATTGACTTAACTTTGTATGCTGAAAATTACAGTGAATGTACTTCAAATTAGCCATTGTGATGTGGTAAATATAATGTTAAGCATTAATTTTTTCCTTTCCTCTTATTTTTGCTACCCTTCCCTTCTCCTACACGTCTGCGACCCTTGGAAATGATCATCAGGAAAGCAACCTCGGGTCTACCTTGGACTGCACCGACTGGTGCTACTGATCAAAACTGCAGGATTTGGCAGGGCATTTTAATTCTTCAACCACCCCTCACTGTAATGTCTGACTATGCTTAGCTTCGTATTACCTTATTCTATGTATGGCGACCATTAAAAAGAAGCTGTTTTTAGAGCTGTTCCTGCACAGTTGAACAATTTGAGCTAAAAAAATCCTGGCGCAGAGGACAAACTGAAAACTTCACCTATTCTGGAGATGTTCATGCAGATAAAGGGCAGACTCCTAATCCAAAATTGTGGGGAATGATGTAAACGTGGAGAGGCACAGCACTGTCATTGGATTTGTGTCTGAACCCTTAAATTCTGGGATTTCTTTGTTGAAAATAAACGTAGCTGCTCTTTTGGTTTTGGGGCCCCTCTCCTCTCTGTGATTGTGTCGCCTCGCTTGGGGAAACATTCTGGTTTCAGTGTTGATTTTAATTTTCCTGATTTCAGACACATCCCATGTTCTTGAGGCTTCTGATACTTTTTACTTGTCAGGAAATTGGTTATTCACTGAGTTTCCCCACAGCTACTTGCACTAGCACACTCCCTGACACAGGTTTACCACCATACCACGCTATATTATATCCTCACATTAATAGGAGTTCCATATCTTTATTCCCATGTGTCACTCCAGACACAAGACCTTCCCTCTAGTCACTTCTCATAAATCTGTGTACAGCTTGAGACTTTCAGTATGGGCTAAAGCTCCCTGAAACACATTGTGACTTGTACTATTTGGATATGCCAGTTTACCCGAAATAAATTTAATCTGGAATGAGCAATAACATTTGCAGCATTGTTATAAAGTGTGCTGTTTATACATTTGTTCACAAGCAAAACACTGCATTTTATTTATTATCCAACACTACTCTGCTGGTTGGCTTTCCCTAGATTCCTCTTTTTAGTCTGTGCTATGAATTCTATGTAGTCGGGATCCCCTGGGACAGTATACAGAGGGCTTGGTTCTGATAAGTGGGCAGTTGAGAGCACAAAAAAGCGCTTCAACACCCCTTCAGGGGTAACAAGTGCTATATAAATACAAACCTTTTTTCCTCTTCTATCCTTCTGCTATCCTTCCGAATCCAAATAACTGACTAACCTATCCACCACTTAAAATTACTTTCATAATTCACTATACTAATTCAACACTAATCCTCTATGGGTCCTGGAGTAGTGAGCTACTCGCCGAAAAAGCGCTTTGACGCCTCGTCAGGGGTAGTAAGCGCTATATAAATGCAATACAATACAATACAGGCCTCTTCCTATTCAAAGTCGTTACTCGTTGAAACTGAAATTTTCCCTTCCATGCTTAACATTTTTGAGTATTTTCCTTTATATGAAAACGATCACATGATTCAAAGATGTAAATAACAGTTTGGTCTTACATTATATCTGTTCAGCGTCTCAAGAGATCTGCTTCTTTATAAGTTTGTCAGGACCTTATCTCTTATGTGTCCTGAGTTCTTCCTCAGTCAGGCTTGGTAATCCATTCTAGTTTGCTCTGGCTGTTTTGCGTATAGCTGCTTTCCTATAGTTCGTGGGGTCTGTTGGTTATATATTCTGTGTGCACTGTTATAGGGAAATAGCTATCACTCTATAGAAGTAGCTGTCATTCATCATAACGTGCTTTGGTAATTGAGTACATGAACCAGAGATCTGTTATCTGTAAATGTTTTGCCGTCATTGATTTTCTTTTCCTGACATTTAAACGGTTTACTGTTCTGTGTGGTCTGGTTGTTTAAAAGTATGTCATAAACTGAATCTCGCGTTTAGAAAATGCCTGTCTACCCAGGGAGTAACCGCGCCACAGAGCTTTGGGAGCATTAGGGTCCTCGAATAAAGTATAACTGTTTGTGAATTGCCTCAAGTAACCTACTCTTTTGTGCATGTGTCCTTTAATTAGATGTCAATGGGTCTTTTATTTATGTTTTCATTTTTAAAAACATAAATAAAAGGCATTATCATTTACAATGCCAATAGCTTAAACTAAAAAATGCGAGACCTATTTGCATTGCAAATGCTTGTTTTTAAATGGGTGCTCCAGTGAGACCCTTGCGGGCTTACCCGTCCAGATATACAATTTTTAAACCTTAATTTATCAAAAACTGCTGAACAGAATTACTCCAAATCACAAAAAGCACAATCTGCAGATCAAGATCTAGTTTCCTGACAAATTTGGTGCCATTTCATTCTGCTATTTGTGCAGTACTGCTTCTTAAAGAAGTAAATGGAAAATGCATGGGGATTTTGTGTTTTGGGACCCCCCTTTTTTCTTGGCCCCATCTTGGTGGATCACCTTGAAACTTTCCGTGCACAAACTAGGCAAAAACAGTACTGTTTTGTAAAGTTTTGTCGAGATTCGTCAACGGTGCCAAACTTATTAGTAACTCAAAAATACAACTTTCCTATGGAAACGCTGACCTGTCTTTAACTACCCAAAGTGTGTGTGTGTGTGTATATATATATACTGAAACCTGAACCTATTTATAATGTCCCTGTAACCTTTGCTTTTTTAGTGAATATATATATATATATATATATATGTATGCATATACATATATATATATATATATATATATATTATCTACTGGCGGTCGCCAGTAGATAGTTATAGTTAGGACCTATTTTCCATAGGAAATCCGCAACATTCTATTCCCAATAACTTTGGCGCCGGTTGACGAATCTTCACGAAACTTTCAAAACTCGTGGGGCGCTCCGGTCCACTCCTATCCTGAAAGTCTCGGGGTGATTCGTCAAGTGGGGGCCGAGAAAAAAGGGGGGTCCCAAAACATGTTTTCCCCATGCAATTTTCCATAGGAACCTTTAGTCGCAGCTACAGCCCGAACTGCTGAACGGAATTACACCAAATTTGGCAAAAAGGTAGCCCTTCGTTCAGAGTCGTGCCTTTTGGTTAAATGGTGTAAATCCGTTCAGTAGTTTCTGAGAAAATCAAAAGTAAAATCACATATATATCTATGGCCGCGGAGGGTCCGCGCACCCTGAGCGCACCCTCCCGATCACGAGCTGTATGCTAATTGGCTGTCAACACTCCAAACCAGGAAGTGTTGGCAGCCATCTTGTTCCTCGGTAGAACCGAGGCACAAGAAACAAGTGCACAAAACGCAAAAAGGGGGCAGGGTAGAAACACCCTGACCACCTAGGCCTGCTTAGGGGGTCCCACAAGGACCCCCAGGGCCCAAAAAAAAAAATATTTTTTTTAAAAATCGGCGGGATGCGCGGATCCCGCCGTGAAAAAAAAAACAAAGCGCGGACTACCGCGCTTCGTTGTTATTTGGCCCCCGGGTGGGCCAAGTCCCGGGGGCATGCGGGGGTTAATGAAAACATTTGATGGGGGGCCTTAAAGGCCCCCCAAGCCCCGGGGACTGACACCCCCCGGGGCTTCTTTTTAAAAAAAAAAAATTACCTGTGTGGGGGGGCTCGAGCCCCCACATGCCCCGGGGACCGCCACCTCCCCGGGCACTAAGAATTTGAATGTGGGGATCTGTTTCGGACCCCCGAGCCCCCGGGACCACCACCTCCTGGGGGCTGTGCATATGAAGGGAGGGGGGCCGCGCGGCCCCCCTCCTGGAGCTTGTGATGGCCCTGGGGACCGCCACCCCCCAGGGCCTTCTCCTGCAGTCTCCCGGGGTGCCCACCCCCGCGACACTGTAGTTTGCTATGGCAGGGCGGGAGCCTCGCGGCTCCCGCCCTGCCATAGCAAACTGCTTTGGTTTTAGAAGAGAGAGCAGGAAACCTGCTCTCTCTTCCAAAACCAAGACGATTGCTTTCACACGGGGAGCTGCATCTTAGCAGCTCCCCGTGTGGAAAAGCAATGCCGGCTCCTGAGGGACGCGGGGAGCCGGCGGGACCGTGGGGGGATTGGGGACCCCCCCACGGTCCCCAACGGAGAGGGCCAGCCCCGGGGGATGGGGTCCCCAGGGCTACAATTGGCCCGGGAGGGGGGCCACGCGGCCCCCCTCCCCAAAATTGTTATTTAAAAAAAAAAAAAACAAAGGCTGGCCCCGGGGGATGGGGTCCCCGGGGCCATAAGTGTCCTGAGGAGGGGGGAAACGCAGCCCCCCTCCAAAACATTAAATTAAAAAAAAAGGCCATGCCGCGGGGGCAAAAAAAAGACCGGCATCGCGCCGGAGGCCACGCCCCCTCCTTGGCAACACTCTGCAAACGCGCCCCCTGGCGCGTTTGCAGAGGGGGAACGAATTCCTCTTGAATATTGGGGGTCCCTGGGGGCCAAGTAGCCCACCAGGAACCTCCAGTATGCGCCAGGGGGCTGCGTTGCAGAGAGGTGTTCTGAGGCCACGCCCCTTTTTACACCTCTCTGCAACGCAGCTCTGTGGCGCTTAATGGAGGTAGCTGGTGGGCTAGTTGCACCCCAGGGACCCTCAGGATTCAAGGGGAGTTAATCCCCCAACTTAAAACGCGCCACGGGGCGCGTTTGCACAGTGGTGAAGGGAGGGGGCGGGGCCTGAGGTGACATGTGTGCAAACACGCCCTGTGGTGCGATTTAAGTTGGGGATTACTCCCTTGAATCCTGAGGGTCCCTGGGTGCAATCTAGCCCACCAGCTACCTCCATTAAGCGCCACAGAGCTGCGTTGCAGAGAGGTGTAAAAAGGGGCATGGCCTCTGACCACCTCTCTGCAACGCAGGCCTGCGGCGCTTACTGGAAGTACCTGGTGGGCTAGTTGGGCCCCAGGGAACCTCAGGATTCAAGGTGACCTAATACCCCAACTTAAATCGCGCCACAGGGCGCGTTTGCACAGTGGTTAAGGGAGGGGGCGGGGCCTCAGGTGACATGTGTGCAAACACACCCTGTGGCGCATTTTAAGTTGGGGAATTAATTCCCCTTGAATCCTGAGGGACCCTGGGGGCCAACTAGCCCACCAGGTACCTCCAGTGCGCGCCACAGGGTTGCGTTGCAGAGAGGTGGTCCAGGCCACGCCCCTTTTTACACCTCTGTGCAACGCAGCTCTTTGGTGCTTACTGGAGGTACCTGGTGGGCTAGTTGTACCCCAGGGACCCTTAGGATTCAAGGGGACTTTATCCCCCAACTTAAAATGGCCAGAGGGCGTGTTTGCACACATGTAACCTCAGGCCCCCCCTCCCTACACCAGTGTGCAAACGTGCCCCATGGCGCGTTTTAAGAGGAAGTTTTAATCCCCCTGCCCTATTATGTACTAGGGCCTTACAGAGGAGGTCATGCTAATCACAGGGGTACCCCAACGCATAGTGTTCCCTAGTGTATGTAGGTGTTTTCACTGTATTCTAAGTGTCTTTTAGCATAGCACTGGCTCTAGGCCTGGTTAGTCAGAGTCAGTTACCACCAGTACCCGTCTGAAAAAGATGTGGGCACAGGATGATTTTGCAACAAGGCCTCTTTCTGCTCCTCTGTTGGTTCTTTCTGCACATGTCTTGCTTCTTCCTAGATCTTTCTTCGTCTTTGTGGACTTCTGTTTCTTTCGACATTTCTTTTGCTTCTTTCTGTGCGTTTTTTCTTCTTTCTTTACATGTCCTACTTCTGTAGGCATAGTTACAAACTAGCATTTGAAAAACCTTTGAAATTCACTGAAAAAACCATAGGTTTCAGGCACGTTATAGTTAGAAATTAGCATTTAAAAAACCTTTGAAATTCACTGAAAAAACCATAGGTTTCAGGCACGTTATAGTTAGAAATTAGCATTTAAAAAACCTTACAAATTCACTGAAAAAACCATAGGTTTTAGGGACAGTTATAGTTAGTTGGACATTGCACTCGTACAAAACCCGTGAAATTCCCCCGTTATAGTTAGTTCAGCTAACTATAACTCGCGCCCCGCAATGCACTGCTGATGACGTCACATATTACATCACTCATGACATGGTCAGTGACATCACTGATGACATCACTGATGACATCTCAAATGACATCACTGATGACATCATCCAGTGACTGTGTGTTTCTGTAAAGTTTAAATATGTTTAATATATATAGGGAAAGGCGTATTGAAGAATGAGTGGGTGTACAAGTGTCTGAATGGATGATTTAGTAGGTGCGTGACTGACTCTATAAGTGAGTGATTAAACGTATCTTACTGAATGCATGGGTTAGTGACTAAACTGTGTGAATCTCTGTATCCGTCTGTCTGTTGGTGTGTAAGTTGCCAGTAGGTAGTTGTAGTTAGGACCTTGTTTCTATTCAAAAAGTGTTTTTTCTTTTGCAAATATCTTTGGCACCGTTTGACGAATCTTGGCGAAACTAATGACCAGCTCCGGTCAGCTCCTGTCTTGAAAGTTTCGGGGTGATTCATAAAGTGAGAGCCGAGAAAAAAGGGGGGCCCAAAACGCGTTTTCCCTATGTTCATTTCCATAGGAAATTTTGGAACAGGCTACAGCCCGAACTGCTGAACGGAATTACACCAAATTTGGCAAAAAGGTAGCTTTTGGTTCAGAAAGTGCCCCTTTTTTTTTTAAATGGTGTAAATCCGTGCAGTTGTTCCTGGGAATAAAAAAAAAAAAAATTAGATATCTGAGCACCAAGGAGGATTCGCGAGCTTAATTCTGATTGGCTGCCAACGCTCCAAACCAGAATGTGTTGGCAGCCATCTTGTGACGCGGTAACCAAGTCACAAGAAAACAGTAAAATAAAGGTTAAAAAACAAGAAAAGGGGGCAGGGTAGAAACACCCTGACCCCCTAGGCCTGCTCAGGGGGTTCCACAAGGACTCCCAGGGCCAAAAAAAGCATTATTTTTTTTAGAAAATCGGCCGAATTCGCGTGAATCTGGCTGAGAATTTTTTTAAAAAATGAACCACAGGCTCCCGCGCTTCCATTGTTTCAAGCCCCTGGGTGGGCCAGGTCCCGGGGGCAATTCATAATTATGATGTGGGGGCTCATGGGGGCCCCCTCAGCCCCGGGGACTGCCACCTCCCCGGGGCTTCTTTTAAAAAAATGCATGGGGGACTCCTGCCCCCCATGCCGCCCCAGGGACCGCCACCTCCCCGGGGCAATTGTAATTATGTGTGGGGGCCTCGTGGGCCCCCCAAATCCCAGGGACTGCCACCTCCCTGGGGCTTAAATTTATATAGATAAGTGTGGGGGGGCTCCTGCCCATCCTCACACTGCCCCAGGGACCACCACCCCCCCGGGGAAATTTTAAATAAAGGGCGGGGCCGTTGCAGACCCCCGGACTTGGGGACCACCACCTCCCCAAGGCTTTAAAAATGCTGGGAGGGGGGCCGCGCGGCCCCCTCTTGGAGCCCTCGATGGCCCTTGGGGCTGCCACCCCCCAGGGCCGGCTCCTGGGGTGCCCATCCCCGGGACATTGCCGTTTGCTATGGCAGAGCGGGAGCACAGCTCCCGCCCTGCCATAGCAAACACTGCTTCGCTTCATGGAACCTGCTCTTGCTTCCATGAAGCGAAGCAGAATTGCTTTTGGACAAGGGGAGCTGCATGTTAGCAACTCCCCTTGTCCAAAAGAAATGCCGGCTCCCGCAGGAGGTGGGGAGCCGGCTGGGACCGCGGGGGCATTGGGGCTCCCCCACGATCCCCAACATGAGGGCTGGCCCCGGGTGATTGGGTCCCTGGGGCCAGAAGTGGCCCGGGAGGGAGGCAAAAAAAAAAAAGCCAGCATCTCGCCGGATGCCCCGCCCCTCCCTGAACCACTCTGCAAACGCGCCTCCTGGTGCATTCTAAGTTGGGGGATTAATTCCTGTTTAATCCTGAGGGTCCCTGGGGGCCAACTAGGCCACCAGGTACTTCCAGTAATCCCCACACAGTGGGATTGCTGAGAGGTGGTCCGAGGCCACGCCCCTTTTTACACCACTCTACAAACGCACCTCTTGGCAACTGCTGGTGGAGCGATGAGGTCCTCTTGTGTCCTGAGGACCTCCGGACTAAAGTGGACTTCATCCTCCGAGCAGCAGTGCGCCAGGAGGCGCGTTTGCAGAGTGGTGTAAAAAGGGGACGTGGCCTCCGACTACTCTCAGCAATCTAGCTGTGTGGGGCTTACTGGAGGTTCCTGGTGGGCTAGTTGGCCCCCAGGGACCCTCAGGATACAAGGGGACTTAATCCCCCAACCCAGAACGCGCCAGGAGGCGCATTTGCAGAGCGGTGGAGAAAGGGGACGTGGCCTGCTACCACCTCTCAGCAATCCCACTGTGTGGGGCTTACTGGAGTTAACAGGTAGGCTAGTTGCCCCTAAGGAACACCCCAGCAGCGAAGGGTACTTTAATCCCCTTCCAAGAGCGCGCCAGGGAGCACGTTTGCAGAGTGGTGGGGAAAGGGAGCATGGCCTGCTATGAGAACTTAGCAATGCTGCTGTGTGGGACTTACTGGAGGTAATAGGAGGGGTAGTTGGCTCCCAAGGTTGTCCTTGGGTGCCAGCTACACCTCCTGTTACCTCCGCTAAGTCCAACACAGTGGGATTGCTAAGAGGTCTTCGGAGGCCACACACCCCCTTTCCCCACCACTCTGTAAATGCGCCTCCTGGCACAGTACTGGTTGGGGGATGAAGTCCACTTTACTCCTGAGGGACTTTAGGGGCCAAGAAGCCCTACGCAGCGGAATTTGTGAGCTCTGGTTGAAGGCCCAGCCCCCTTTCTCCACCACTCTGCGAAAGTGACTACCAGTTAAAGAAGCATTTGTAATTTAATAGGTCTCCCATTTGCAAGAGTTAGAGCTATTGGCGTTGTAAAAGTAAAAGTTTTTTACTAATGTTTTTGGAGTGGAGTGGATGTACGTTGTGTGTAGTGGAATTATGTGGTATGTTGTCCAGTGAAATTATGTGGATAGAAAGTATGTGGTATTTAGTGTATAGGAATTATATAGAGTGGGATTATGTGTTATGGAGAGCAATGATGTGGTATGGTAGTCTGTGTTGTGGAGTGGTAACCTCAGGTTTAGTCTTCCTCGTTTCCATAGAAGCTAAACTATGAACTCAATGAGACAAAAAAAAGAAGGAATCACTGAAGAGCACTTTTGGACCTAGTCAGCGTTATGAGCAGGGCCATTGGAATTATGCGACTGTTTGGCTGCACCAACTTTCGCACAATTATACATTTTCCGCATTAGCCACATAATCCATCATGTGCTGCCTAATCTGCAGATTTGAACAGAAAAAGACTTGTTTCTAGCTCAAACGGCTCAAGAGTTATCAAAAATGCAGCGACAAGTGTTACAGCGTGGTGGAAGGTCCTTTGTAAACCTAGAATGGTCACCTGTTACTTATTGCTAAATGTGGGTGTTAAACTGGTACTAATGGTGTGCAAGCCACTCTTGCTTCTTTCTGCGCCTCTCTTGCTTCTTTCTGCATTTCTGTTGCTTCTTTCTGTACCTCTTTTGCCTCTTTCTGCACTTGTTACCTCTTTCTGCACCTCACTTGCTTCTTTGTGCACCCCTCTTGCCTCTTTCTGTACCTCTCTTGCCTCTTTCTGCACTGCTCTTCCCTCTTTCTGCACCTCTGTTCCTTCTTACTGCACTTCTTTTGTTTCTTTCTGCACCTCTCTTGCTTCTTGCTGCACCCCTCTTGCCTCTTTCTCCACCCCTCTTCCCCCTTTCTGCATGTCTGTTGCTTCTTTCTGCACTTCTCTTGCCTCTTTCTCCACTCCTCTTCCCTCTTTTTGCATCTCTGTTGCTTCTTTCTGCACTTATCTTACGTCTTTCTGTACCTCTCTTGCTTCTTTCTGTACCCCTTGTGCCTCTTTCTGCACCCCTCTCTTTCTGCACTCCTCTTGCCTCTTTATGTACCTCTGTTCCTTCTTTCTGTACTTCTTTAGTTACTTTTTGCACCTCTTGCTTCTTTCTGCACCCCTCTTGCCTCTTTCTCCATCCCTCTTCCCTCTCTCTGCACTTCTGTTGCTTCTTTCTGCACCATTCTTGTCTCTTTCTCTACTCCTCTTCCCTCTTTCTGCACCTCTGTTGCTTCTTTCTGCACCTCTGTTGCTTCTGTGTGCACCCCTCATGCCTCTTTCTATACCCCTCTTCCCTCTTTTTGCACCGCTCTTGCCTCTTTCTGCACCCCTGTTGCACCTTTCTGCACTACTCTTGCTTCTTTCTGACCTCTCTTGCTTCTTTCTGCACCACTTGTGCTTCTTTCTGCACCCCTCTTCTGTCTTTCTGTACCCCTCTTGCCTCTTTCTGCACCCCTGATCCTTCTTTCTGCTTTTCTTTTGTTTCTTTCTGCACCTCTCTTGCTTCTTTCTGCACCCCTCTCGCCACTTTCTCCACCCCTGTTCCCCCTTTTTGCATCTCTGTTGCTTCTTTCTGCACTTCTCTTGCCTCTTTTTTCACCCCTCATCCCTATTTCTGCACCTCTTTTGCTTCTTTCTGCACTTCTTTTGCTTCTTTCTGCACCTCTGTGCCTTCTTTCTGCAAACCTTGTGCCTCTTTCTGCACCCTTCTTCCCTCTTTCTGCTCCCCTCTTGCCTCTTTCTGCACCTCTGTTCCTTCTTGATGCACTTCAATTGTTTCTTTCTGCAACTTTCTTGCTTCTTTCTGCACCCCTCTTCCCTCTTTCTCCATCCCTCTTCCCTCTTTCTGCACATCTGTTGCTTCTTTCTGCACCTCTCTTGCCCCTTTCTGCACCCCTCTTTCCTCTTTCTGCACCTCTGCTACTTCTTTCTGCACTTCTCTTGCTTCTTTCTGCACCCCTCGTGCTTCTTTCTGCACCCCTTTTCCATCTTTCTGCACCTTTCTTGCCTCTCTCTGCACCTCTGTTTCTTCTTTCTGCACTTCTTTTGTTTCTTTCTACAGCTATCTTGCTTCTTTCTACACCCCCTTGCCTCTTTCTCCACCCCTCTTCCCTCTTTCTGCACCTCTGTTGCCTCTTTCTGCACCCCTGTTGCCTCTTTCTGCACCTCTGTTCCTTTTTTCTGCACTTCTTTTGTTTCTTTCTGCACATCTCTTGCTTCTTTCTGCCCCCTCGTGCCTCTTTCTGCACCCCTCTTCCCTCTTTTTGAACCTCTGTTCCTTCTTTCTGCACTTATTTTGTTTCTTTCTGCACCCTTCTTCCCTTTTTTGCATCCCTCTTGCCTCTTTCTACAGTTCTCTTGTAATTTTCTGCACCTCTCTTGCCTCTGTCTGTACCCCTCTTGCCTCTTTCTGCACCTCGGTTTCTTCTTTCTGCACCTCTCTTGCAAATTTCCGCACCCCTCGTGCCTCTGTGAGCACCTCTCTTGTCTCTTTCTGCTCCTCACTTGCCTCTTTCTGCACCCCTCTTGCCTCTTTCTGCACCTCTGTTGGTTATTTCTGTACTTCTCTTGCCTCTGTGTGCACCCCTGTTCCCTCTTTGTGCACCCCTTTTGCCTGTTTCTGCAACTCTCTTGCCTCTTTCTGAACTTCTCTTGCCTCTTTCTGCACCTCTGTTGCTTCTTTGTGCACTTCTCTTGCCTCTTTCTGTACCCCTCTTCCCTCTCTCTGCACCTCTGTTGCTTCTTTCTGTACTTCTCTTTCTTCTTTCTGCACCTCTCTTGCTTCTTTCTGCACCTCTCTTGCCTCTTTCTGAAAACACATAGCTACTTTTAAACTGACATCAGGCTCAGCAGTGCACACATGCAAGTGCAGAAAAGGGCTGCTGGCCTCTAAATTTCCATGCCCTATTATATGCTAGTGACTTAGAGGTCGTTTTAATCCCCCTGCCCTATTATGTACCAGGTCCTTACAGGGGAGGTCATACCAATCACAGGGGTAACCCAACCCATAGTGTACCCTAGTGTATGTAGGTGTTTTTACTGTATTCTAAGTGTCTTTCAGCATAGCACTGGCTCCGGGCCTGGTTAGGCAGAGCCCAGGGTCAGTCAGAGTCAGTTACCACCAGTACCAGTCAGCAAAAAGTTGGGGGTGCCCAGGGCACAGGATGACTTTGCAACAAGGCCTCTTTCTGTACCTCTGTTGGTTCTTTCTGCATATCTCTTGCTTCTTTTTGCACCTTTCTTCCTCTTTTTGGACTTCTGTTGCCTCATTCAGCATTTCTCTTGCTTCTTTCTGCTCCTTTCTTCCTCTTTCTGCACATGTCCTACCTCTGTAGGCATAGTTAGAAATTAGCATTTAAAAAAACCTTAGAAATTCACTGAAAAAACCACAGGTTACAGGGACGTTATAGTTAGAAATTTTCATTTAAAAAACCTTTGAAATTCACTGAAAAATCCATAGGTTTCAGGGACATTATAGTTAGTAATTAGAATTTAAAAAACCATAGAAATTCACTGAAAAAACCACAGGCTTCAAGGACGTTATAGCTAGTTGGACATTTCACTCATACAAAACCAGAGAAATTCTGCTTTTATAGTTAGTTGAGCTAACTATAACTCGCGCCCCCGCAAAACGTTGCATATTACATCATTCATGAAATGGTCAGTGACATCACTGATGACATCTCAAATGACATCACTGATAACATCATCCACATGATAATCTGATGCACCTCCTCACACCCTAATATAAACTTTGATACACCCACTCTAAAATACAGACTACCATTTTCGAAACCATAGACACACCAACACCAGTTACTACATACCCACTCACTGATTCCTAGGTCTACACACATATCCACTCATTCACCCATACAGTCACTCATACATGCAGTCACTCATCAATACAGCCCTATCATATGCACTCATACACCTATACAGACACTCGCACACCGCCACTCATCCATAGAGTTACTCACACACCTAGTCAGTCATGCAAAGAATCAATCACACTCTCATTTACTCACCTATACAGTTATACACACACCACCTCACTTATTCATACAGATACTAACACATACTTACTCTCTTATAAAATCACTGATACAAGCACACACTCATCCATACAGCCACTCTCACAATCACTCACTCTCACATATAGTCATTTATATACTCCAACACTCACATATACTGCCTTTTGCATATGTAGTTACTCACACATGTACCACTGAGACATCCATTCACTCACCAACACACCCAAACACACACTCACCCACCCATACAGCCCTTCACAGATGCACTCTTGAACCCACACACCCAGTGAATCACCCACTCACACATCTATGCACAGAGTCACACACCCCCCACCCACCCACACAGACACTCAGCCACCCATACAGATACTCAGACAACCAATCAATAACCCATAAAGACACTCATGTAGCTACTCACCAACCCATGCAGTCGCTTACACACCAACTGACAGACTGATACAGATATTCAGACAGTTTAGTCACTAACCCATGCATTCAGTAAGACACGTTTAATCTCTCACTTATACAGTTAGTCATGCACCTACTAACTCATCCATTCAGACACTTATACACCCACTCATTCTTCAATGCACCTTGGCTTATATATATATAAAACATATTTAAACTTTACAGAAACACACAATCACTGGATGATGTCATCAGTGATGTCATTTGAGATGTCATCAGTGATTTCATCAGTGATGTCACTGACCATGTCATGAATGATGTAATATATGACGTCATCAGCAGTGCATTGAGGGAGTTATAGTTAGCTCAAATAACTATAACGGCCCAATTGCTCTGGTTTTGTACGAGTGAAATGTCCAACTAACTATAACGTCCCTGAAACCTGTGGTTTTTTTCAGTGAATATAAATATATATATGTGTGTGTGTATATATATATATACATACATATATATATATATTCACTGACAAAAACAAAGGTTACAGGGACATTATAGATGGGCTCAGGTTTCACTAATACAAAACCAGTGAAATTCAGCAGTTATATTTAACTGAGCTAACTATAACTCGTGCCCCCGCAATGCACTGCTTATGACCTGACATATTACATCACTGATGACATAGTCAGTGACATCACTGATGGCATCTCAAATGACATCACTGATAACATTATCCAGTGACTGTGAGTGTTTTAAAAATGTTTATGAGTGTTAAATATATATAACAAGGTGTACTGATGAATCAGTGGCTGTATGAGTGCCTGTATGGATGATTCAGTGGGTGCATTATTGACTGTATAAGGGAGTGATTAGGTCTCTCAGTGAATGTATGGGTGAGTGACTCGGTTTTGAGAATGTCTGTATCAGTCTCTCAGATGGTGTTTAAGTGGCTGTATGGGATGGTGAGTCAGTACGTGAGTGATTGTATGGGTTATTGCTTGGTTGCCTGAGTACCTGAATGGGTGTATGAGTGTCTGTGTAGCTGGGTGAGAGGGTGTGTGACTGCCTGCATTGATGAATGAGTGGGTGAGTCAGAGGCTGTATGGATTAGTGAGTGTATAAGTGAGGGGCTGTAGTGTGTAAGTGAGTGTGTGTATGGGTGTGTCAGTGAGTGAATTAATGTGTCAATGGTATATGGGTGAGTAACTGGATATGTGAAAGGCAGTATAGGTGAGTGTTGGAGTATATGAGTGACTGTATGTGTGAGTGAGCGATTGTGATAGTGACTATGGGTGAGTATGTGCTTGCGTCAGTGACTGTATAGGATGTGTTAGTATCTGTATGAATAAGTGAGTGAGTGTGTGTAACTGTAAAGGTGAGTAAATGGTTGTGTGAGTGACACTCTGGGTGAGTGGGTAGGTGTGTGAGTAGCTCTATGAGTGACTGACAGTGTGTGAGTGGCTGTATGGGTATGAGTGGATATATCAATGGCTGTATTAGTGAGCGAGTTGGTGTATGAGTGGCTGTATGGGTGACTGAGTGGATATGTGTGTAGACCTATGAATCAGTGATCTATATGTGATCAAGGCAGGAGATACTGCCGAAACACGTAACAGTGTGTATTAAATAAACAGTGCAGAATCGATGACCGAGTCTGCTGTGTTGATGTCCGATATTATTGGGGAACTGGAGTTTGGAGTTGATTTATATATGTTTGTACATTTCCAGTCTTCTCTACAGAACTGGACACCGACACCGCAGACTCGGTTGGGTTTGTAACACCTGTTTATTTACTGCTTGCTGTTACGCGTTTTGGCAGTTTCTCCTGCCTTGCTCACACATTGAGCTGCCATTACTGCATTTGTTGGGAGCATTGAGTCACGTGATACCACTGACATAGACAACATACTAAAAAAGTGCTTGGTTTACAATTGCGAACACAGAACACAAAGGTATATTGCATAATAGAAACGCTCATCACAATGCATATTTCCTTTGTAATATCTCACATTTTTTCTATTTGTTTCTTTTGCCATTAATTTTCTTATTTTTTTATATCAAAAAGAATTTTTTTCATTTTTATGACGTTTTAAAAAAAATTCCACAATTTACTTATGTTTTTGTTTTTTTGTATATACTTTCTCAACGTGCCAAATATAAATCCATGTGAAACATTACTCTCTGAATTTCACCGATTTATCTCGGAAAACAATTCATCTCATTAGATTCGCATTGACATTCGTCTTGTTTGTTCGCAAGTGCGGGTATCAACAAAACTTTAATGTCATAAGCATGCTAATCCTCCATCAATGCCATAAAGACTCTAAGGGCAAGGTTATGTCACAGTCACGTTGTACTCTTTTTCTCTCAATAGTCACCCGATGTCATATTGGTTATTAACCATCTCACTGTGCCAATGTTTCTCAGAATTCCCCATATGCACAAAGCATCTTGTTTTCTGTCTATCTTGTTTCCATTCTACCTGTAGCTCTAATTGGTGCTAGATAACAAGCAAGTGCAATCCGCCAGTTTAAGTGCAAGTGCAAATGTGCAATATTTATAATAAAGTTCATATGCTTTCTTGCAGATTAAAGTGCGAGTGCTCCTGTGCAACATATTATAAAGTATTCATGCGGGGATAATTATTGTGGTACTCAACTTACTCCATGGTCATTTCATAAAACGTGCTAGTGCTTGTACCAAAGAAAGTGCTGTTGGAGAGTCCCATATAAATATTCTAATATTCCTATTTGTAGTCCTAAATATAAAATGCAAGTGCAAGTTACATAATTACACATCAACATTAAATGGCTATTTCTGTGTCGGCTCCCCAATATAACACATTTCGAGCTAGATAAAATCCAAATACAAATGACTGATATTCATCTCACTCCCTGTGCTTTTTTCTTTTCATATATTTTTCCAAGAACCAAAAATTTTACAATAAAATTGAAGTTAAAAAATGAACAGTAAAATTAAATTGAAAACAAAATAGAAAAAGGAAGAAGGTGAGCATCAAATTACATCTTCTTATTACATCTAACCTCATCGTTTGTCTCGGTTAGTGATTGACGGCCAAGAGGACACAAGACCTCTAGATGTGGACATACATATCTTCTTCCGAGTTAAGGCCCTGGGGTATTTTTGTATTTAGCCTGATTATGTGCCTGAGCTTGGCCTCTCTATTCCCCCCTCGCCTATTCTTCAGGACTGAATCAATCACAAAATAAAAAAGCTCGTTAGTGTTTCCCCCATGCACCTCATTTATGTGTCTTGCAATGGGGTAGGTCCTGTCTTTGTTCTTTACAGCCCTTAAATGCTAGAGAATTCTCACATGCACCATATGTATCGTACTTCCCACATAGAGCTTGGGGCATGTACATTGAAGGATGTATATCACACAATCACTTTTACAATTGAAGAAGCGAGGAATTTTCCAAGGTCTGTTTAGCAAAGGTGATTGGATTTCTTTTTGTTCACCCCATGTTGGCAAGCCTTGCACTTCAGACATTTGTGAAACCCCGCATTGGCTTTTAACCACCCTTCGGCTTCCACTACCTTAGGGCTTCCTGTTACTAGTTGCTGTCTCATGGATTTTTCCCTCCTAAATGTCAGAAGTGGTCTGCGTGAAACATTACTTCCTAGTATAGGATCATTCCTTACTAGATGCCAATGCCTATTCATGCAATCTCTCACCTTGACATGATAGGCATTGTATCCCATGATCATTCTAATGTCATCCTTCTCATTGCTGTTCTTCACTACTCCTGCTCTTTCCGGGAAAAGGAGTGAATCTCTGGAGATTCCCTCTACTTTGTGTATAGCTTGGTTTAGTACCTGATTGCTGTACCCTCTCTCCATAAACCTCTGTGTTAATTCGGTCTGGGCATCCCTTAATGAGGATAGCTCGCTACAATTTCTCTTCATGCGTAGATGCTCCGCAGAGGGAATGCTTTGTTTGAGTTTCTGTGGGTGGAAGCTCTCTGAATGAAGGATGGAGTTCCCTGCCGTTGGTTTTTTGTGTGTGCGTGTGTGTATCTCATTACTGATAAACACTTCAAGGTCAAGAAAACACACCTGAGACTCGATGATAGTGCTAGTGAATTTCAAATTCAGGGTGTTGTGATTTAAGACAGACACAAATCTATCAGCTTCTTCACGAGAGCCTTTCCAAAGAATGAACAGATCGTCTATAAAACATGACCAGATCACTATGTTCTCCTTCCATTGTGCTGCATGTTCAACCCTGAGTACCTGCTCCTCCCACCAGCCCATGTGAAGATTCGCATAGCTGGGGGTGAAGCAGGTGCCCATGGCCGTGCCCCTCACCTGTCTGTATGTGTCTTTGCCAAACAAGAAAAAATTATTCTCGAGGCATATTCTGGCCATTTCAAGCAGGATTTCTGAATGTTGGTATAGGTTTATCGGCCTGGTGTCTAGGAAGTGCCTCATGGCCCTGAGCCCATCTTCGTGTGAGATACTTGTATATAGTGAAGCTACATCAAGTGTGATCAGAAGGTATGATTTGTCCCAAGTTATGTTGTATATCTTCCTTAGAAAATCTCTTGTATCCTGAATATACGAAGGGAGATCCTTTACTATACCTTCCAAGAAGTGATCTATGTATCAGGAGGATGTCTCAAACAAACTGCCTATGGCTGATATTATAGGCCTTCCCGGGGGGTTGGCTAGATCCTTGTGCACTTTGGGGATCAGGTACAATACTGGTATAATAGGAATATCAACTTTAAAATACCGATATCCCCCCTCTGTGATCAGGCCAATTCCCCTCCACCTTGCTAGATCTTTGTGGTACTTATTTTTGACTTCAAGTAGATTACTCTGGGGGACCCTTAGATAACATTTGGTGTCTTTCAATTGCAATTTCGCTTCATTATTGTACATGCTTAGGGGCCACAAGACTATATTGCCACCCTTGTCTGATTGGAGGACTACAATATCCTTCCTTGATTTTATTTTGTCCATAACTTTGCAATAGTCTCTTTCTTTTTGTTTAGTGCCTTTACAAGATTCCTCACTAGATGACCGTGATAGTGCTTTTAATTCATTTATGACCCAATCTGGAAACACATCAATTGAATCCCTTGGCAGGATCGGAATAAAAGTGGATTTCTGTCTAAAGGGTGTTCTGACACTCCCATAGATGTCAAGTCCTAATAACTAAGCAGTTTCTTTGCAGGATGTAGTAGCGCTAATATCATCATCTCCCCTCTCCAACTGTTCCAAATCGTGTAGCACCTTTAGATCTCCCACTGCTAAATTCGAGGTGACAGTCTCAGTAGTGTGCTGTTGTGTTACCGTTGTTTTGGTTAGGTTGTGAAATAATTTTTTCAATTTTAATTTTCTAATGAATTTATAAAAATCAATTCGCATCTGGCCATAATTGAAGTTGGTTCTTTTGCGGAAGTACAGGCCCAATGATAGAATTTTAATCTCTTTCTTGGTTAAAATCATATCCGATAGATTAATGACCGTGGTAGTATATCTACTCATTTGTGTTGCTTGTTCTCCTTGGTCTTGGCTCCTGAGCGGAGCTCCATGCCTCCTCCTTCTTCTCTTGCATTGCCTCGATAACCCTTTCCTCTTCTCTGAGGTCTTGGCCTGATGTTGATAGTCCTGTCCAAACCTAAAAAATGCATCTCTTCAAACATTTAAGGGGGGTTTTCCAGGCTTCCGATGTTTCTCTGAAGTCCGGATCCATCTTCCTGATCCGTGTCCATTTCGGAACTGAATTCTGAACTGGTTTCAGTAGTTGCTCTCTTCTCTTTATCTTTATGTACTGCTCCAGCATTATCCGATAACTTTTGGCGACGCAAGGTGTCAAAGTGTCGCGCAAATGTATAAATCTGCCCTCTTTGGTAATCGATTCTGTCTCTCGTGAATTTAGTCGCTTTACTCTCTCTGATTAGTTTTTCATGTTTGTTCAACCTGTCTTCCAGTTCTTTCTCAAATTTCAGTGCCACATCCGGTTTAGCTAATTTGTTAATTTCTTTCTGTAAAAGTTTAATCTCATCCAGGATTTTCTCTCTGTCCCGTTTAGCAAACTTGATTAAGATTTTCATCATATTTTGTGAGGATTCGGCACTGTTGTTAGCCCACTCCTGTAACATTTATGGATCCGGGTTTTCAAAAGTGGGGGCAATCAAGATTCTTAAACCTCGAGGCACTCTTCCCACCTCTAGATATTTCTCTAATGAGTTGCATTCCCACCATTTTGATACTTCCGCTTTCTTAAGTTTTTCCAATCTGCTCATTTTCACTTGCACATTCATTTCAGGTGGTGCTGTCTCTTTCACCGCAGATCGATTTGACCCACTCGTGCTTGCCATTTTCTCATCAAACACCGCATCCGCCACCTCTTCCCTTTCCTTGACCCAATTTTCCATTGTATCACGTTGCCGTGTATTTTTCACTCAAGTTTCAGCAATCGTAGTGTTAACCAAGTCCCGCCGGTTTTATTCTCACCGGCGCCTCTCCTCGATCTTCTATAATTCTATTTAGCGCAGGGTGGAAGGAAAAGCTTACCTGCCAGCAGGTGTCCTCTGACGCTCTGTTCGCAAGTGCTCCTCACCGCCCACGGCAGATTCCAATTGTCACGTCTAGCTACAGGGGGGCTTCATGCCATGCACTACATTTACTCCATATTTCTGCTGATCTTCACTGAAGCTCTTGAACCAGGGCGTGTTGATGCTGCCGCGCTCGGCCAGGGGCCGTATGACCCTGCTTCCCAAGCATCAAACTCCATTTCCAGTCTTCTCTACAGAACCGGACACTGACACAACAGACTCGGTTGGGTTTGTACCACTTATTTATTTACTGCTTGCTGTTACGCATTTCGGTATATATATATATATATATATATATATATATATATATATATATATATATATATATATATATATATATATATATATATATATATATATATATATATATATATATATATAAAACAAACGTTACAGGGACATTTTAGTTAGGCTCAGATCTCACTCATTAAAAACCTGTGAAATTCAGAAGTTATGGTTACCTGAGCTAACTAAAACTTATGCCCCTGCAATTCACTGTTTATGACCTCACATATTACATCAATCATGACATGGTCAGTGACATCATTGATGACATCACTGACCCGGCCTGTAGTGTGGGAGGCCTGGTCCCACCCAGGGCATCCCACTTTCTACTGTTGGGGACCATGGGGGGAGCCTGAAGGCCCCCACGGTCCCTGCCGGCTCCCCAACTCCTGCAGGAACTGGCATTGCTTTGACACTGAGGGAGCTACTAGCATGCAGCTCCCTTTGTGTCAAAGCAATTGTGCTCTGCTTTGAGAAAGTGAGAGCAAAACGCTCTCGCTTGCTCAAAGTGAGCACAGTTTGCTATGGCTTGGCTGGAGCGGTAATGCTCCTGCCAAGCCATAGCAAACAGTTATGTCCCAGGGGTGGGCCCCCAGGACATAGCAGGAGCCGGCCCTTTGTGGTGGCAGTCTCCAGGGCCATGTTGTTTCCAGGAGGGGCCCACTCCTTTGTTAGATTTTGCCCCGGGGAGGTGGTGGTCCCTGGGGCTACAGTGGGTCAGTGCAGCCTCCCGCACTCATTTATCATAAAGCACCCGGGAGGTGGTGGTCCCCGGGGCTGCGGGGGTCCACGCGGCCCCCAGCTTTGCAATCAAAGCCCCGAGGAGGTGGCTGTCCCTGGGGCTGCAGGGGGGTCTGCGCAGCCCCCTACTACCAATTTATATTAAAGCCCCAGGGAGGTGGCAGTCCCCGGGCCCGGAGGGTTCATGTGGCTCCCCCAAATGTATTTAATTAAAGCCCCGGGGAGGTGGTGGTGCCCAGGGCTGCAGGGGGTTGACGCAGCCCCCCTGCACTCATTTATACAGACACCCTGGGGAGATGCCTTTCCTCAGGGCTTCTATAAGCCCCAGGAGGGGGCTCAGTGCATCCCCCTCCTTTTCAAGCCCCAATTTCCCCGGGACCTGGCCCACCCATGGGCCAAAGAAAGTAAAAGCGCAGGAGACCGCAGGTTTTTTTGTTACTCTGTGAAAAATCTGC
The DNA here is from genome assembly GCA_963921515.1 of Calotriton arnoldi. Lineage (NCBI taxonomy): Eukaryota > Metazoa > Chordata > Amphibia > Caudata > Salamandridae > Calotriton > Calotriton arnoldi. Next base: position 1,997,058 of record CAWUFW010000756.1, on the reverse strand, counting down.
CGATCCGGATGCAGATTGTGCTGAGATTTGTTTTTTTTTAACGATTTTTAGCCATGGTGGGGTCTCTGGGAGACCTCTGCACCATGGCCAGGATCTCAGGGTGTCCCTACCCCAGCTCCTTTTCCTTTTTTTTAATCTTTTTTTTGGGGGACTCAGCTTCTAACCGAGTCCCAAGATTGCTGCCAACACTTCCTGGTTTAATTGTTGGCAGCCAATCAGATGACATCACAGGGACAGTTGGATCCGCAGACAATCAGGATCCCCAGATATACAAATTTGTTTTCCAGTTATTATCTCCCAGACTACTGAATGTATTTACACTAAAAGAGCGATCTGCCTACCAACATCTAGCTTCCTGCCAAGTTTGGTGTAATTCCGTCGAGCGGTTTGGTCTGTAGGCTTGTTCAAAGGTCCTAATGGAAGTACCATGTGGGAAACGTGTTTTGGGACCCCCTTTTTTTCCACAGCCCCCGCTTGACGGGTCACTCCTAATCCAATCGCCAGTAGGTAATATAAATATATATATTCACTGAAAAAAACAAAGGTTAAACAAACAGAGGTCAAACTAACATTATAGTTAGATGAATATGTCAGTGACAACATTAATATTTTGAACTAAAAAAACTCAGAAATTCACCAGTTATAGTTAGCAGAGCTAACTATAACTTGTACCCTCGCAATGCACCACTGACCTCACATAATACATCCCTCATGACATATACTATGTTATCATTTACGACATCACTGATGTCCTCCCTAGGGCCATATCTCTTGTTTTAAGGGAAGGAGGGGCCGTATGACCCTGCTTCCCAAGCATCATTAGGCCCTGGGGACCCCATGCTTTGAGCAAGGATTTTCTAGTCTCTGGTGCTCAATTAGCAATCTGCCTGAAGAACTACATCAATTTCAAAATCATTAATTATAATCCCCTGTTAGAAATGGGGGTCTCTACTAAGCAGTGGTATGCACCCTGGCCAAGTAGGGACCCTTCCTTCCTTCTAGTCAGGGTAAGGGTGTTACACAGCTCAGATAATCCCTGCTCACCCCCTTGGTAGCTTGGTACGAGCAAACAGGATTATCTCAGAGACAATGTGTAAAGCATTTGTACATCACACACAGTAACACAGTGCAAACACTACAAATGGACACCACACCAGTTTTGAAAAATAAAGTATCTTGATCTAAACCAAATAAGACCAAAAAGACCAAAAAGACAAAAATCCGACATACACTCATCAAAATATCACTTTTAAAAGGTTTTAGCAATTCTGTCCATGGAAACATATGGATGCGGGTGTTTTTCACAAAGTACCTTAGGATGCTTCAAAATTTACCAAACAAAGCAGCTGCAGGTCAGCGAGGCACAGGAAAACACAGCAATGTGTTGATTCCTGAGTCCGCGGGGAGGTGATGCATCACTCATGCTGCATGCAGAAGAAGTGTTGAGTCGAATCCAGACTGTAAGGGGACGCGATGTGTTGATTTCCGGATGGATCGGGTCTGCGGACGTCGAACTTGGTGTACGGGTGCGATGCATGGGAAGCCCAAGCACTGCGGGTCGGTGCAGTTGCGATCCAGGCGTGGTATCGATTTCTACAGCCACAGACAGGTGATGAGTCCAATCTTCCAGGCACATGGCAAACTTGCATTGGAGTCAGCGCGGGAGTTTCAGACTTTGGAAGCTTGGTGCTCAGGTCTCAGGCTGTGGCGATTTCTCAGGCCACACATAGGCCCTGCTTCGATCTTGTCGGACGCAACTCGGTGATGCATGTGTTTTTCGGCCGCACAGCACTTTGCTGCAGAAAAAATGGTGCTGGAAGGTCAATGCGTGGGTTTTTACCAGGGAAGTAAACAAAACAATCTCCAAGGGCCCAGAAACTGGACTAGACACCACAAGGCAGGTCATAACTCTCAGCAGTGGAGTTCAAGGTTGCTATGGGTGAAGTCTATGTGTCCCTGAGACTTCTTAACAAGATGCAAGCTCTACATTAAGCCCTTGGAAAATCTTCTCAAGCAGGTTTTACAGCAAAGTCCAGACTTCGTCCTCTTTAAGGCAGAAGCAGCAACTGCAGGCCATCCCAGCAAAGCAACACACAGCAACAGGGCAATACTCCTCCTCACAGCTCTTCAGCTCTACTCCTTGACAGAGGTTCCTCTTGACTCATAAGAGTTCTAAAGTTCTGAGGTTTTAGGTCTAATACTTATACCCCTTTTTCCCATTGAAGTTTTTGTTCAGAAAGTCTCTCTTGCTCAGTAAAACCAGTTCTGTCCTCCCTGGTCCAGCCAAACTACAGGGGGTGGAGACAGCATAGTGCATGGCAGCCACAGCCTACTAAGGTGTTAGTGACAACTTCTCCCACCACTCTAGCCCTGGATAGTTCATCAGCATACGCAAGGCGCACCTCAGATCCCTTTGTCTGTGTGTCTGGAGTGAATGCACAAACCAGCCCCTGTCAGCTAAAAGCCAGACGTTGATTCCACAGGCAAGGAGAGGCACAAGATGGTTAAACAAGAAAATGCCCACTTTCTAAAAGTGGTATTTTCAAACACACAATTTAAAAACCAACTTCACTAAAAGGTGTATTTTTAATGCGTTCAGGCAACTGAAACTCAATTTCTCTATCTAAGGAATTAAATAAAACTCACAATGTTTGCATTTTTCTTGGAGATATTTCTGCAAGGTATAGATGTATATGTGATTAAGTTACTATAAGCATTGTTGAGAAAATCAGAAGGCCCGATTCACAAAGGCATTTGTATACATATTTTAATTTTCGATTGTAAACTCACAATTGCAATTTTCAAAGCATGAAATTATACCTGTAAACTGATTGACCACATGTTACATTGCATCAGTATTTTGAGATACATAGCTGCTGCAAATGACAGGCTGTTGGTTTCCCATGGAGGGGATGTCTGTGTAAGGAGCTTAACACCCACATATATTTGTAATTTTCCAAATATTTGGCAGGCATGTTGGATTTAGGCATATACTTTTTCCTTCTAATGGCAAGAGTCACTACATCTCCAGGGTGAAATGGGGAGGAAACGCCACAAAATGTGGTCGTTTTGTTTTGGAAAGAGCTTTAATCATGGAGTAAATCATTCTACATAAAACAATGCATAGACAATGTAAGTAGTATTGATTAGTATATGTACAAACACTACATTTATGCATGCAAAAATGCTTGACATGGGGGTTACCTGGGATTCGAGGAACAACTACTCTACTGCAAGTCAAGGGTCAGTCCTGACCACACCTGGTAGATTTCCCTTGGACCTGAGGCAAGCAAAGATACACCAACTTTCCACCTTGAGCGGAGAAAAACAAATAGGGGTGTCCCATGGGTTGCTACTGACCCTACCCAAACAGAGCTCACATTTGGAATGCAACAATAATACATAAATTCCCCGAGTCCATGCAAAATGTGCTGCTCCAGCCCAAGTGTTTTCTAGGACTTGTAGTTCTTTTTTATAATGGAATACATAAAACTGCAAGTCCCAGAATTCAAAGAAAAGCCTGGACTGGTTTAGCACTTTTGGCATATTTCACTTTACATTTCTTGCAGAGAATGAAGCAATGAAGGAATAAATGGAAATTTAGCATGTTTTCATTCTGAGGGATCTTTGACCTTATTTTCATCTTCTCATGAGTCCAAGTCTTGCTTAGCCTGAAAACCCTTGTGTGGCCATTGAAATGTGTGGATTTAGCTTCTCTTGGCTCATGGGCATTTGTATCTTCAAATATAAACAAATACCTTAATACATTTCAGATCCTAAGCCAGTTCTGGGGGCTTAGTGGACTCATGCATCCATTGGAGGGGCCTATGTTTGACCTCATGGTCACGGGTTCCAGTCGCGATGGATCAACTCAGCCTTTCATCCCTTTAAGCTCGACAAAATGAGTACCATTGAGTTGGGTAACAATAACAATCTGTTATTCAGAGCCAAGATACCCGTCTGGGTGAACGTGCGCTTTACAAATGCATATGTTATGTTATGTTTATGATCCATTTCAAATAATAATTCTTCCAGAAAACTGCCTAAAATTGTCAGATACATAATAATCTTCAGCACGACAGCTAAATTAGATCAGGTGAGATCTATACAATTTTTCTTTTGGAAAGTTTATTACAATTTGGAAGTCAAAGGGTCCTGTCCACTATTCATGTAGAAATATTTGTTGATGGTGTGTATCCAGTTCCCTCTTCGTTAGTTGTATTTGTATTGTAATTTTATTACTGGTTCAGGATTCACTAATCAAATGCTAAATGATTTAGAGTATGCTTGAGATAAGATCACAAAGATGTGCTTCAAGATAAATTATGGAGGCGACTGGTATCACTATGCTAAATGGGCTGGACAGAATCATATCAAGAATTGGTTTAGTCATTAGATTTACCATCCCAAACACTGTCCCCAATAGATGTTGAAAAGAATGTGGATTACCTAAGTTCAAACAGCATGGTTTTGCTTGATTGGTTATATTATAGATTAATTAATGGAAGAGATGGAGAACCACAAGGCCATCATTCAAGGGCCATATATGAGTTCTAGGTGATAAAATGGTTGTATGTGGTGATTTGGTTTCTTTTTGGTCTGCTTTAACGGTGTCTCCTAGAAGAGTGCCCCGAAGGAGACAGGGAAGGAAGAATGTTTATATAAGAAGATAGATCCCTGATGTGTTTATATTTCAGAATAGTATTACTGTGCTACCAAAATATCATAGTCAATAAATTGACTATGAAATTATTGTGAAGGAAAGTATTGATAACTTAGTATAGATTTGCTATAATCCATAAATGCCTTATCAATATTTATATTTTCAAAGTACATCTTATGTGATGTTATGTTTAAACAATTTCTAAAGCCCACATTCACCAATTGGATTCATGGTGCTGAGGTAACTGAAACATAGCTGGCAACAGGTCATTACTCATATGCCATCCTAAAGAGCTGTGTCTTTTGGAGCTTCCTAAATGCAGTGTAACGGGAAGTGGACCTGATTTCTAAAGGTAAAGCATTCCAAATGCGAAGAGCCATAACCGCAAACCTGGATCCACCAATTTTCTTCCTTTTAAAAGTAGGGAAAGTAAGAAGATTGGCGTAGGATGACCTCAGATTGGGACTGGGAATGTGTCTTTGAATACAGGCAGTAACAAAAGCGGGTCTGCCCATCTGAAGTGATTTAAAAATGAGGCACCCCGCCTTACAGATGGGACGCTTTTCTACAGGCAGCCAGTGCAACTTCCTAAGCAAGGGGGTAATGTCACAGTTACGAGGTTGATAATACAACAGCCTGGCAGCTTGGTTTTGTACCATCTGAAGTCTGCGATTCAAGCACTTAGGAAGACCCAGATACAGAGAATTGGCATAATCTAGCCTGGAGAGATTTAGTGCAATGACTACTTGCATAAGAACCTCAAAGGAAAGACGTTTGCTGATCTTTTGGATATTCCTAAGTTGAAAAGAAAATGAGGAAATCACAGCCCCAAGTTTAGGTATCATGGTCAAAATATCATCTATCAGGACTCCTAGGCTCTTCACGGATTTTTTTAGGCAACGGGGGAGAGCCCATGATTGCTGGCCAGAGTGAGGGTCTCCATAATTCAAACTTATTTTTTATGTCGATAATCTTCGTCTTATCGGAATTAAGTTTCAATTGATTGTCGCTCATCCATTCAGGAATAGAGAGCATTGGGTTTTGAAAGGTAGTAACACATTCTGGGCTGCTGTTGATGGTGAAAATCAGTTGTAAGTTGTCTGCATATTTATAGACCATAACCTTCCCTTGATTCAGGAAATGCATCAGCTGACGAATGTATAAGTTAATAAGAAGAGGTGAAAAAGAAGAATCCTGAGGAACACCATAGGACAAATTGGCCATTGAAGAGCAGAAAGTAGAGAGCCTGACCGCTTGCGAGATGAGTCAAGAAGAACTTGATCTAGTCTCATGCAGTGCCCCGAAGGCCTGCGGCTTCGACCCGGTCAACCAAGATATCACAGTTGACCGTGTCAAAAGCCGCCAAGAACTCAAAGAGCAGCAACGCCTAAGCAAAGTCCTTATCAGCTGCTTTACAGAGATCAGCCATCACTCAGACAATGATTGTCTTGGTGGAATGAGCAGGCCGGAAGCCTGCTTAGTGAGGGTCAAACATTTTTGTTGTCTCCACAAAGGATCCAATAAAGTTGGCTACATGTGCCTCGAGTACCTTCGGTAAGTAGGGGAATAGGGATATTGGGCGGTAGTTTTTTAGAATGGAAGGATCATCACCAACTTTCTTTAATAAAGGGATCACTGTTGCCTCATTAATTGAGTTGGGCACCACGCCATGGCTCAAAGATTTGTTGAGAATGGCAAGGGCTGGGCCGGGAAAACAGGAAAAAAGCAGTCTTCAGAACGTCAGGGGGCAAGGATCATTCAGTGAGCCTGCTTTTACCTTAATCAAGAGGTACATAAAACGTTCTTTACTGATAGCAGGCAGGACAGACATAGTGATCGAAGTCGCAGTTGGAAGTGGGAGAAGTAGTTATAAGAGGAATGGAAGGGATGCTGGCAGTAGCGGCCCATGGTGGGAGTGCTGCCGGGTGCTGACGTGGGGCGGGGGAGGGGCAGATTGGGGGTAGTAAACTCCGGATTACGGCCGATTAGAGGTAAGTAAACATATTAATAAATAAAACGAATTTTGTTGCGCGCGCTGCATCGGATTCTGCATGGGAGTAATTGTTAGTGTGATTCCATCAGGATTTGCTTTAATTTATTGGTTGATTTGGTAATTCTGTCTGAGTATTAGTTAGATTTGGATTGTGGGATAAGCTTTTTATATTGTTTAAAAGGTGACAGATACACTGCTTTTTTATCTGTAAAATAATCTTTCCACCACTTGCGTTCTGCATGGCATAATTCCAGTTTATCTGACTTCAAATCCTCTGAAAACCATTTTGAGGCATCATGAGGTCTGGGTGGACTTATTTTACGAACTGGAGGAATGGAATCAGTGGCTTTTGTCAGCCAGTTCAGGATCCCCTCATCCATCTGTGGAGATTGTCCTTAGAGTCAGGCAGAGGGTTTGCTAAACAACTACAAAAGGAGTCCATATTAACACAGGCCAAATTTCTAGAAAGATTGCCAGTGCTAGGGTGAGGCTTACGTAGGGTCACATCTGTGAGTGAGAATTTGATTAGAAAGTGATCTGACTATATACATGGTATAACCGCAATGGGAGAGACTGAAAGATTAGTGATCCAAACTTGATCCAACACATGACCTTTATAATGGGTAGGTGTGGTAACATTATGGGTATGATTTAGGCTGCAGAGCAGGTCAGTGAAGTCAAGGGATAATTGGCCTCCAGCCTCCTCGTTAGCCCACTAGTTAAAATCACCAATAATTTAAGATCTTTGCAAACTCAATTACGAGTGAAGAAATCTGGTCTGCAAGAGCCGAGGGAAGTTAGACATATGACCACGGAGCCTGTAAACTTGAATACAAATTAGAGGAGAGGTGGGGGAATCCAGCTTAGCAATGATACTATCTGTCTTTGGGATGTCAAGTGGTGTAAGACTAGAAAACTTTCAGTGCTTCCTTATGATGGCTGCCACGCCACCTCCTGTTTTACATAGGTTAGGAATAGTAAATCTGAACTTGCCTATATACTCTGAATATTGCAAAATTTTGGTAGTTGAGATATAGTTGAGAAATTGGAAGGCATTTTTCATTTGAGGAAAGTCACTTTTATGTATATTTACTTTTAGTCTTACTCTCCTTGTTGATGTTGCAGGTGCATGGAATGAGTTTTTAATTTTGGAAGAACATGTAGTTTATGTAGGCTGGAGATGCTGAAAGGACCCAGAGACAAATACCTTTGTACTGTTCCTCATGCACAAAGTTTTTATTTCTCTGAGTAAGTGTGAGTTACTCCTGGAGAATCAGGAGTGAGACATACTTTCTCATGCAGATTTCTTTGTCAATTGGGTGCTTAAAGTCTAGCTCCTTTACCACAGGAATAATTTTATAGTTGTTACTTCCTGGCAATAAGGGATGTTCAAGTCTAATTAATAGCCTCATGTGGGAATTCCTCCAAAATTTTGAGATTGATGTTTATTGAAGGGAACATGAACTATTTCGGTGAGTTAGATAAACTGACATGATCATTTATTCTCATGTATGCATTGGGGCCCGATTCACAAAAGTATTTATGCGTATGGTAGGTAATACACTTAATACTCTCACATGCCTTGTGAGTCTTTCTAAAACGTCCAATTCCTTATTAGTAAAAGTGCAAAGAAGGCACAGTTGTTTTAATTTCTACTCACTCTATATAAATAGCCTCATTTTATTCAGATGGTTCGAGGCAATTCACAAAGGAATACAAGTACTATGGGAGTACTGCTGTACATATTCCTAAATGTCTTTGTGATTGGTCGCACTCTAATCTGAAATGTTAATTTATTTGTGATGTGTACAAGTGACAAACAAAAAAATACTAGTCAAAGAAAAAGTCAAATCAAGGTTTCATGCAAACTTTATTGAAATCTTCTGAAAGTATGGGCATCCTATACTAATGGTAACATAGTATCATTCACCTCTAACACTCGATTAAGCTTTCAATGTACATGCATTTGTATTCCTGTTTCACTTTCAATATCCCCACGTTTCTTCTAAAGGGACTCTATTCTGCTCCCACATATTATGTGTTCTAAGATCCAGTCGCGGCCGGCATGACTTGCGGGTGGGTGGTTGCGAGGAAGGGGGGGGCGTTAATTTTAAATATAATTTTTTTTTACCTTACCTTAGCTGGCCCGGCCCGGTCCTGCATCATTTCTGCTCCTCACAGGAAGCAAGCAGCCTCCCTCCCCTCCCCTAAGCCAATCACAACGCTGCATGCAGCCTACATGGAGAAAATGCAGAGTGCATATGGCTGGTTTGGTCGGCCCTGGGGCCTACCAAATAGTCAGCGCCCTCAGAGTGGGCAACCCACTCCTCCCCTGCCCTCGATCAGGACCGATTCAACCAAACCCTTCTGCTTTCTCGCACTGCGAGAAAGCAGTGGGGCGATGCTCCTCCGCCCACATAGAGGAACCGCCCCTGGAGAAAATGCAGAGTGCATATGACTGGTTTGGTCGGCCCTGGGGCCGACCAAACAGTCAGCGCCCTCAGAGTGGGCAAGCCACTCCTCCCCTGCCCTCGAGCAGGACCGCCCCCCCCCCCACCCGCCCCCAGCCAAACCCTTCTGCTTTGTCGCAGTGCGAGAAGCAGAAACATAAAATGGTATTTATAATACCATATTATGTTTCAGCGTCTCGCCCACAGGGAGGAGCCGCCCCTGCTAAGGTCATATACATCACAATTGGCAAGGGTGAAACGGGATGGTGCTGGGGCCAGAGGGCATATGATGAGACCTCAAATCTCTCAAAGCTATATTCACTGAAATATTAGGGAATAGATAGTGTTGTTAGGATGCGCACATCCTTAAATTAAAATTGAACCTCGAACAATACAATGATGAATTTTTGGAATTAGGAGCCATGATATTCTCTTCAGAGGGAGCACAATCGGTACAAGAGTGAAATAATGAAGCATATATTCAAAGAAAGAAATGAATGTATGTAAAGCCTCACAGTGGGAGAGATGCAGGCAGTCACAGATGCAGAATACATAAAAAGCCTGCAACATAAACAAGGGCTCATTGGCAGTAGGAATCAACGACGAAATCTGCAGTTGAATAGGGTATAAAGCTTTGAGATTTGACAAGAAAACAGCCAAACTTCGTGGAATCGGTATCCCTAATCTACCTTCAAATGGTATGCTGAATGGAAGATCAAGTGTGGGATGACTCCATAAAAAGCATCGCTCTTCGCTCTGCATTCTTCTTTCATTCTCCTGGGCTGTGCAGATCAAGCTCAGTAGGAAAAGCTCTGATAAGAATAACAAGCATTAAGGTCACAGCTCTTTGAAGTTGCAATGCAAAACAATCACACTGCGCCCATCTCATGTTTTCATTTATGTCAACAGTGAACGGCGGATTTATATCTATTCCTTGACTAAAATGCGGTTTAACACGGGCGCAGCTTGTTGGGCTAGAGCCTGTTTGCAAAACGATGCATGTTTGACAATTCTAATTCTGTGTCCAAAAAATATAAATGTTCCCCCAACACAGCAGCATTTTATTCTCTTGAAAATAGGCTTTTTGAGGACGATACATGCTCTCTAGTTCTATCACTTAACTAGAAGCCATGGGCGTGCGCCATTCTTTTGAAAATGCCTTCTTGCTGTGCTGATAATTAGCTGGAAGTGGGATGTAGTGCCTCATTATTCATGGCATGATTATCACACAGCAGAGATGGAGAAGGATAGCCTTTGTTGAAAGGATGAGGCGAAATAGAAAACACGCACTGTGGGGGCAAAGGTTGTGCAGCTTATTGAAAACATCACTGCTAAGATAGTTGTTCTCAAGCTGGGAATGCATATGAATTTCTAAAGCACACAACATGCCTGCAGTCCCCAATCTCATTCCGTCTGTGCATGCGAAGTGTTTACAATTCCCACATGCACCATAGATTACTAAAAAATGGTATAAACAGGTGATGTACTTATTTATTTATTTTAAGAGTAGTGAACCGCGATCAATAGCCATGGAAAAGGGTGCTCTGGCGCTGAAGAGACACCCAGCTGTGGTGGTGAACAGAAATGATGTAGACAAAGTAAGCTATTAAGCACTATTCTGAATAACATTTTGGATGTATTAGCGAGAAACAATAGTAAATGCAATATTCATAAAATTTAGAAACATAGAGGCACCTGAAAGAGAATAGGTTTGGACAAGATTCAAGCACTCTAATATTGACCAGTGTTCTAAACAAGCATTTGCAATGCAATAGGTCTCGCATTCACGCGAGTTTGAGCTTTTGGCATTGTAAATGACAATGCCTTTTATTTATGTTTTGGGTTTTAAAACATAAATAAAAGGCATTGCATTTACAATACTAATAGTTTAAACTCTCACAAATGCGAGCCCTATTGCATTGCAATAAAGGGCCTTCTCGACCGCTTGTTAGATTGTAAATATCAGAGGAAGAGACCGGCCTGCAACGTCTTCAAAGTAGTGATAAATAGTGCAGTGAAGAAGATGTGTAAGTGTTGCAAATTACACAGACACAAAGTGTGAAGTGAGATTTACATATGATCCGAACTAAAACACTAACAAAGCGCTCCAACACCTTTCGCTATGTGATTACACTGTTGCGGCTCAGGAGGAAGAGCGGGAGGGGGCTATTTCCTGCCCTCTCCGTGATTTGAGTGTGCAGTGTGGCATTGCATAATGTCATTGCAAGTACGAGCAAAACAAAACCACAGCGTCACTCCAAACAACTCTAGATAGTCAGCTGTGATTGAACAATGACATGCCGTTTTATATGTAAATAGTAATGATATTCTTATCACCAGGAAATGACAACCAAGCAACTGGGAGTCACTCTATACTGGATATAAACCCCACAGTACATTCGCCATGGACTTGGTCATACTTTCCCACTTTCGAATAACTATGACCATGCCATCCCAAGATAAGTAAGCCAGGTAACCCTCAGCCAAAGCCCCACTTTACTTGAGGGAATTAACCGTGCGCAAGCATGGTGATCCGGTCCTCAGAGGGTGAGTCCCGCCCCAACCTCCTCTCAATTAAAGTGGTGAATTATACTTCCCTCCCCCTGTGGATAGTGAGCATATATTTCTTTACCAGAGGGCAGTGGGCCTTTATACCACCTTACCTCAAGGACTGTGATCCTTCTATCTATCCATCTGCCAAGAAGACTGATAATTACATTTTGCGCTTTGCTTAAGAAGTGTTACAGGTCCCGAGTGTAAGGGGGCTCGATATTAACGAAAGACTACATTATGACATGCATTGCTGTATAGTGATGATCACAAATGTTTTGGGCTTTTGGAACTTAAAATGACATTACCCATCACTTTCACCATACATGGAGGAGGCATCTTCACTCCCACAGCATGACACTAACCCCATCTTTTCTTACCTGAGGATGGTGACAATACCCTTCCGCACAGGCAAAACACCACGGGCTCGGACACCCGGATCGGCTTGAACTGGAACTTGCAGCCGAAACACAGCGCTGAGTCGCTGAAGAAGGACACAAAAACGATGGGGCGATTGACGATGTGGATGGGGTCCACGTGCGAGACGATGCAGCCTCCGGGCTGGTAATCGTTGATGATAGCGCTGTTAACGAAGCCCTCGGGGATGACCCGGTGCTGCTCCAGTTTGCGGATGACCAGCTGGTGCACCCAGGCGGGGATCTCATCCACGTCGGCCTTGGGGTATAGCCACTCCTGGCCAGGTCAGCGCTTCTGCAGCTGCACCCCATAAGTGTAGCCCCCCCCGAAAAAGTACTTGTTACGCAGCAGAGCCCGGTTCACGGTGTGCTCCTTGTACAGCCACTTCTCGGCAGCACGCACCACCTCGTCGATGCGGCTCTCGATGCGAGCGCACTCTTCCAGGCTGAAGAGGCGCATCTGCTGGATCCCGTGCTTCTTCTGGCACGCCTCCTCCTCCCGGTAGTGGAGAGGTGGCCGAGGGGGCAGTGGCGGCTCCTCAAGGTCGCTGTACTCACCGTCTGACAGCTTCCTCTTGGAGCCTGGCTCCGGGCCGTTATGGTAATGCATCATGGACTGCAACTTCTCCCTCAGGTCCGTGTATCTACTGGCAGCCATGCTACAGGGCTCACATCACTCAAAGGCGGCTGCAGCAGGGAGAGCCGCCACCACGCTTGGCTCCGCTCCACCGATCGGCGCGAGAGCAATATCAAGACCGAGCTGAAGAGTCCATGATGAAGGACCACCTTCGCCTGCGAGGGAGAGCAGGGGCTTCGGGGGCAGAGTGAAGTACGGAGCCCCTTATCCACCAAAACAACGAAAAACAGGTTATTTTAGGGTGTCTGGCTGTAGCGCAGCCCGCAAATCCCATTCTCCACCTCAACCTAACTTTCAGACAGCAAGTCCCAGCCTCTCTTCTTTGCAGTCCCATTGGCCGCAACATCGAGCTGTCAAGAAGAAAGGAGCGCTTACTCTACCTATTGGTTCATTTGACCTTCCATCAAATGACAATTGTATATTATGTATCTACACAAGTTAGAATGGCGAGTGGCGATTATGAGGACCCCTGTGACGTTGAGGCAGCTTAACTGGATGCCATACAAATGTGATTTTAATTTACAGGTCATTAACTCTCGTTTTAAGGACGACACATTTTTTCATACAAATATTTTTACATTTTTTTTCAAGGAAGGTACAAAAACAGGCATACCTAGACTCCCAGTGTATGGATACTTTGGCTTACTCCATAAAAATACGTGACAGAAGAAACGTCGCTTGGGCCATGGTGAGTAATCGACGTAGATGATGGACTGGGACTGTCCAAAGCCGAGAGATTTCTGTTAGAAAAAAATGCGAGACCTATGCATTGTGGCCGCCATTGTCCCGGCTGCTTTGAAAGTGAAAGCGGTTATAGTGCGCTGAAAGTAAGCAAAGCACACCGGTCGTCGTGCCTAATGTAGGAGAAGCTCAATAAAGAAAAAAAAGTACACGTACTGTGTAACAACCAAGCAAAGGGGCCAGTAGCCATGGGAGGATGCAAATGACAACATGGCCGTACTAAGGAGGGACTAACAAGCCTTTTAAGGAATCAAATGCCAGCATTTACAAAGGACAAAGACAAAAACCAATGAAAAATATGGGCAGGGCTTCTCCTCCGTACTCTACCTACAACAGATTGCCAGGGCAGCGCGTGCGCGCTGGCTCAGGCGTGACCTAAAAAACTACAGCCCATGGTTGTCACAGGTCCCTAGAATGCATCTCCCTCACCACTAACCCAGTCTCCTGCCTTTACTTTAAACTCTGGGTACACTAGATGGTGGTTGTCAGAGCTATACATAACATGTACAGAGGGAGAGGCGAGCATTAGGGTAGCAGGGATGTCTGCCCAGGGGTAAGCAAGGAAAATGCTCCCTTTGACTGCTGTTGGGGCAGTAAACTAAAGCATTGCCAGTGTTCATTGGGCTCCAGTGCCACTGCACCTGCTGCACCAATGCTAGCTATGCTCTTGGAGCTGAGGTATATTCCATTCTTTCTTTTGGGGTGTTGAGTGCAGCAGGTTGATTTCCAAGGGACGTCAAAGGGGGAGAAAAGAGTGCGCGAGAAGAGACAGGAGGCGTTTCTGTAACAACGTCAGAGGATATAGGTTTACTAACATAATCTGCCCATATATTTTTGGGACACAGCATCATCAAATAAATTAAAGCAGTGCAGCAGCACGCAGAGCTCTTTAGTAGTACCGAGTGAGCCCCTGTGAAGATCCTAGATGTAAACGGCTCGGGTTGTGCCAGACAGGCGCCCACTTGCGGGGGTCGGACCGCGGCCCCTGCACCCGCTGCTAGGAGTGTCAGTGGCCAGGAGCCGTCACTCAGCCCAAGGAGCCAGGCGCACCTGGACGCCCATTTTTCGGTTGCTGAAGAGGTGTGAACGGCCCATCAATGCGCCTCCTCAACCAACAGTGCGGCCGGGGTTAATCGGTGACATTCTGACCATCTAAACCGGGTTCAGGATTGACCCTTGTCCCCCAGAGGCGAGAGCTAGGGTTGGGCGGGAAACAGACCCTCATTTACCCACTCTTTGAAGAGGTCTTCATTATTATCCTCATGTATGCTTCGCAGTCATTGCCCACTCCCAAGTGCCCCTCCTCCTCTGCAAAAATCTAAATAACAGAGATTAGGAAAAATGTGTGCTATAGTATTAACGAATAATTCGCGGAGTAATGCCGGGGCTATAGAGAGATGCTGTGGCGGCAAAGTGGGCCTAGGAAGAGGTCATGTAGCTGTGGGGTGATGCTGGGGCTTTAGAGAGATGCTGTGGCAAGAAGGTGGGGCTAGAAAGAGGTCCTGTGGCTGTGGAGTGATGCTAGGGCTGTAGAGAGATGCTGTGGTGAGAAGTTGGGGTTAGGAAGAGGTGATGTGCAGTGGTGTGATGCTGGGGCTTTAGAGAGACGCTGTGGCAATAAGGCAGGGCTTGGAAGAGGTCCTCTGGCTGTGGAGTGATGCTGGGGCTGTGGAGAGATGCTGCAGCTGTGGAAATAAGGGGGGCTAGGAAGAGGCCCTGTGGCTGTGGGGTGATGCTGGGGCTGTAGAGAGGTGCTGCAGCGAAAAGGCAGAGCTAGGAAGAGGTCATGTGACTGTGGAGAGATGCTGCAGCTGTGGAAAGAAGGGGGCTAGAAAGAGATCCTGTTGCTGTGGAGTAATGGGGCTGTGAAGATAAGGAAGGGCTTGGAAGAGATCCGGTGGATAGCTGTGGAGAGGAGTTAGTTTTAGGGAGTGGCCCTGTGGCTGCGGAGAGATGGTGCTACATAAGTGGGAGACAAAGAGCTGTTGGGCAGTGAAGAGCTGCCTGCATGGCAGGGATTAGACAGGACTATAAACAAAAGCAAGGGCTTTCGAAAGAAGGATGGAGCAGAAGCCTTGGAAACATAGTGATGGAGCAAGGTTTCAAAAATGAAACTTGCTTGTACGCAATCCTCCTCATAGTATTAATTTATTAAATTTGTATTGTCAAAACTAACTTTTGCATTCACAAACACAAGAGGGACAGAAGCTTGCTTATGTGTTTTACTAATGAATAACGCTTGTCTATAATCCAAAATGTCCGCTAAAGCGCGGGAACTTCATTGCGCATGTCGCAACCTGATCACATGGTGTGACGTCTTTCTTTGCTTGGTGGGAAACTTCTGCTTCTGCGCAGTGTGCACTAAAATGGCCGCTAAATGTTTTCACATGCTTAAGCTTGCTCTCATGTCATTATTAAATTGTCGTTTTCTTAATGCTACTAATGCAGGATAGTATTATAATTAATTGGGAATAGAGTAGGGAAAGTGGGTATACAGTGAAGCTTTTTATTTGTGATTTTAATATTTTCTTCTTGCACTTTTAGTAATTCATAAACTTGGGCCTGGGTTGGTGACTTAAAACTCGAGAGACAGATGGTTCTGCGCATGTGTCCTGTGTGCCTGCCATGTGAAGTCAACTTGGACGTCTTCCAAGGCCATGACCCATTGGCCGAAGATGCTGTACTTCATGTTTCCGGAGGACAAAATGATACTTTTCCCCTGTAAAATGTATAACATTTGTCGTGAGACGGGTGGGAAATAAAGTGAATGTATTAATTTGAAGGGGCGGGAAGCTAAAAACAATAGGCTTCACAATTTAGGCCAAATTTGACATGGTGCGAGAATCCACCCCCTGTCCCTGTCCAATCAGAAGTAGTGGTCCCATATTTTAGCAACATTAAGGGGAGGTACATGTGCGTAGAAGGGTATAATAGAATATAGCATTAGTTAAATTAGTCGGAGCATGCTTTTCACGAAGAACAGGCGTCCATGCTGCGAGAGCGCTCTTTGCTCCAGACTGCCATGCTGATCGGTTGCTGACTGAATCCCTGTCCAGAAGAGGTCCTGAGGAGGGGGCAGCGGAGTCCATTAGAAGGAAGGCACGGGAGAATCGAGGGAAGTCGAGTATCAGAGAGGGAAACGGCGCAGGCGTTGTTGTAGAGAGGTCACCGGTCCTGTCCTGATCCTGGAAGAAGTCTTTGCTCTTCATCCTTCCTGGGTCCTATCTTTTCCAACTCCTTGGCCAAGGGGCTTGGTTCTCGCATTTAGGTAACTATACTGCAACCTTTAGTTGCGCTGCTGTCTCTATTCTCTCCTCTTCCTTAAACACCGTCATTTATTAGCAAAATAATTTCTATGCTTTTTCTTGGGTATTTCAATAAAGTACCGTGTTTTCTGTATTTTACTCTGCTAAAACTTTAGATAAACTTTTTAAAACTTCCTGACTCAGTGGTTATTTCAGGATTATGTACTATAATTAATGTCACTCATTTTAAACTTCCCAATTAGCAAAGGATCCATTGGTAAGTTATTACTCTTCAATCAGAAGGTAATTGGTAGCAGGGACTTTGATATAAGAGTACATCTGACACCCAGCGTAAGTATTAGTGTAGTGTGAATGTATGGGCCCAAGTGAGTATATGGTGTATGAATGTTGTTGGCTAATGTTGCGCTGGATCAGTTTTCTGGTTATCAGAGGACGGTTTGGTTACTCTTTGTTAATTGGGTAATGAGAATTTTATTTGTATTTTTATGAACTAACATCCGCTTAAATTTTGAGTTTTGTTATATGTTGTCCAGAATACCCCGGGGTAAAAAGAATAGTGGGTGGCAAGTGGAAGCCATACTGCAGTGAGGTTATCTGTCAGGCAGAAATAGTACTGAGAAGTTAAGCAGGACTTCAAGTACTCGTTAGGGACTCTATGCGTGTGAGTAATAGCAAAAAGGGTACGCTGATAAAAATTTGATGTTATATCACCTAGAAAGGGTAACATTGGAGAAGTAACAGGTACTTCTGGAGCTTGTGTGAAGAGTAGACGGAAGTGTTTTACTCGTAGTGTATGTTTTAGTAAACGGAAAGGTTTTACTAAAGTGTGGAAGAAACTATCTTTTCTATTTTAGAGAAACTGGCACGATAGCGAATGTTTTATGTTGTTACTGAAATTTAATTAAGATTTATAGAGAAAATAAGTTTGCGTAAATTTTTGTAAAGGGAGGGTCAGTTGCCGGAGAGGGAGCTGACGTCGCAAACGCCGCGCTGTGGTAGGTTGAAACAGCGGGTGTGGAAAGACCCTTGTAAAGGAGGGGTCAGTAGTCAGGAGTAGTACTGACGTCACAGGTGCCGCGCTGGGATTGGTTAAACCAGCGAGAACAGAAAAGAGCAGATTGTAAAGGAGGGGTTGACAGAGAAACGTCTCCAAAAGGCCGCGCAAGGATTGGCTCGGAAATAAAAGATAGCAGACATTTGATTGGTCGAAATTATAGAAGCAAAATTCTTAGTGGATAAGGATTGCATGTTAAAACGCGATCCGACTTTAACAGGAACTCGTCCGGATAGGAGATTCCTAGGTTTTGCAGAATATAATTTTGTACACAGAAGATTAGATAGAATGTACGGAGAAAGGAGAAAAATGTCATTCTTACAAAAGATTAAGAATTATGTTAAAAAGGACAAACCAATCAAAACTAGAGAAGGAATTATTATTCCACCAGCTAAAATGCCAGCATCATTCATGATGATGGAGAGAGGTTATCATACTTGTGTATGGATGGAGAATTGGATAGAATACACCAAAAATGATGGAGTATTAGCGTTTCCCAAGAATGGTACCTTCAATGGAAGAATTCTTCAAAACATGAGATTGAGGATGAATGATTTAGAACCCAGACCTAGATTAACTCAGTACGAAGCTCTAGAAGAATGGGAAACCGAGGCATTTGAGCGGGATAGATCTAGAAGTAATAGGAGTTACCCAGGATTTTTCCCCAGATATTTACGTGAGTCAAGAGAGGGTCAGATGAAACAATGGAGAAGGGCAATGATTACAGAGGGACTGTATCCATTATTTACAGAAGGAGAGAAATCAGGAGGCAAATGTACAGAAAAGACAAAACATTTCATGAGAAATGAGGATTCAGAAGACGAATTTATGGAAGAAATGTTAAGAAATCCCCCACCATATCAGGAAGGGACAAGTGGATGCACCCCAAGTGCACCACCAAAAACTCCATTAGTGCCACAGGTAATGCATGAGTTCACCCCGAGTAGAATGCTACATGATAAAGAAAAAGAAGCCCTAGAAAAGACCAGAACAGAATTAATACAGAAAATAACTCAGATAAAAGTACATCCTGATTCGTTGACCATACCTGTAACAATTGGTCCAGTAGTTCCATTATATGGTACTCAGGGAAATTGTCCTCCACCCATACTTGCACCTACTCCTGTGAGTAATCCCAAACCTGAAGCTCCAGTTATAATTGAGGATCAATTTAGTGACTGTGAATCCACAATATCACTTATGGACTTGCCTATTCGAGGTTCTGTAAATAGTACTCCAAGAAAAGATGTACCTGGAGGTTCAAAAGATGTAAGTTTAGTAACTTCATCGGGAGCAAAAAGTGCTACCATAGTAACACCTGAAGATCTAGAAAGATGGGTGCAAGGGTCAGTTAAACAGTGCACACCTCCGAAAATAATGGACATTCATAAATTAAAAGTTGAATTAGAAGAAATAATAGCAGGAAATGTAGGATTAGAACGCTTAAATACCTATGATGAAGAAGAATTATTGTTCCTATGCAGGAGTATCACTAGAAATGTGAGGTTATTTCATGAAAAATTGTCCAATTTAGCATTACAGATGGGAATAGAAAAAGGGAGATCAAAGGTACTACAAAAACCCTATAGAGCAGAATTTTCAGACAAAGATTTAGAAAATATGAATGCCTCTGGAAGAAGATTACAAATAAGAGAATTAATGTTAGTTTTACAAAAATGGGGAGACCTAGATAAATGGAAAACTAGGTGGGCCAAGAAAAAGGAAGAAGCACGAACAAGTAGAACAGCATCAGAATATGTGATGAAGGAAACAGGGAAAGCAGACCAGATGTATCCAATGCGAGAAGTTGCGGGAGGAGGATATGTACATGTCCCATGGAGCAGACAGGATATTTTATCATTTACGAATGATTTTCCAAAGCTGAGGGAAAAGCCAATTGAATGGTACAAGCAGGTTGAAAGGTTTGTGAAGGTGTCAAAGGTATTGTTGAAGGATTTAGATGGTTTGTTTGACATAGTGGTACCTGCCGATTTGTGGACAGATTGTAAAATTACAGTCGATTGGCCTAGTGATGAATATCCTAGAGATCCGAAGACAGGTGCCCCGTCAAATGATGTAATGAAAAAGTATCAGCAGGTGATAACATACCTGAAAGGGAAAATACCCCCGAAAGAAACAGATTGGGTGAAAATAGATCGAACCACCCAAGAAGCCAGTGAAACAGTACATTCCTATTATGAGCGTTTATTGCAGGTGTTTAAACAGTATAGTGGATTTGAGGACATTGGAGACAAAAACATGAGTCAGTTTGTGTATCGGTTTGTTTATGGTCTGAAGCCAGAGATTTGCCAGATGATTAAACAACACATGCTGTGTTGGCAGGGAAAGCCCATAGATGAAATTCTGAAATATGCGAAATATTGTGGAGACGATATTGAGGATAGACACAAGAAATTACAAGAAAAGGTGATGTGGGCACAGGTGAAAATGGCAGAGAAGCAGGGAATTAATTTGGAAAATCCGAGTGAAAATCCAGGAAAAGATTCTGGAACGAGTGGTGATACGGGAAATGGTGGAAAATTTAGAGGACGAATGAGTAGAGAAGAAGCTAAAAAGAAATTTCCTTGTCATGGATGCGGAAAATTGGGGCATTGGAAGGACGAATGTAAAAAGATTCGGAATAATAATGGCCCAAATCAAAACTTAAATCCACAGACGCAGAATGACACACAGCAGGGTGTAAATCCCCAGAGTCAATTACCACCTCCACCTGTTCAGGGTAATGTAAGCAGAGCAAAGCACGGTACAGACATTGGATACCCAGGAGGGAGTGGTAAGAATGATTATATGACATCACAATTTCTTTTGCAGGACAATTACTGTGAATTCAACTCATGACGGTGCCTAGGAGAGGGGAAGAAGGAGTGCGTACTTGGCGCATCCTTACAGGTAGATCAGTCTGGTCCATATGTTGAAGGAAATGTGAAAGGTAATGATATTACTTTCCTTTTGGACACTGGTGCTACCAGGTCTACGGTGAGATCAGCAGATATCCCAGACCTTCCTCTCTCTGGTGAAGATATCCAAGTAGTAGGGGTAGCTAATCAAAGAATTAGAACGCCTCTTACAGAACCAATGGAAGTCAAAATAGGAAACTTCAGAGAAATGCACCAATTTGTAGTGTGCGATTCTAGCCCAGTGAATTTATTAGGTAGGGATTTATTGTGCAAAATGAACTGTACAATTTTCTGCACGCCAGATGGTGTGGCAGTTCAGACACCAGATGAGGACCATGTATATAAAATTATGGTTGCAAAACAAGGTACAGAAATAGACGAAATGTTTTCGTTAATAACAAGAGATGAGTTACCAGAAGAATTAAAAGGTACAGTAAACCCAATAGTATGGGATTTCACCGGAAAAGAAGTAGGACTTATGGCAAAAATAGATCCAGTTCAAATTACGGTAAAAGAAGGTGCAATTTTCCCAAATACCAGACAGTACAAAATGAGTGCAGAAGTAAAAGCAGGAGTCATTGAAGAAATAAATCGAATGGTAGAACAAAACATCCTAAAAGAAGTAATGAGTAGCCCATGTAATTCACCAATCATGGGACTAAAGAAACCTAGTGGAAAATATAGGATTGTTCAGGACCTGCGTAAAATAAACAAGATTGTGGAACCATGTTGTCCCATAGTACCAAATCCTGCAGTAATTCTATACCAGATCCCTTGGAATGCAGGATGGTTCACAGTAATTGATTTATGTCAAGCATTCTTTTCAATACCATTGCATCCAGACAGCCAGTATCTTTTCTCATTCAAATTTGAGAACAAAGTCTATGTGTGGAATCGTGTTCCTCAGGGGTACACAGAAAGTCCTTCCATCTTCAACCAGATACTGAAAAAGTGCCTGGAAAAACTAGTGATGCCAGGAAGCTCAGTCTTAGTCCAATATATCGACGACTTATTGGTGGCGTCGACCACCAGAGAAGACTGTGTTGTTGACTCCATAGCATTATTAAATCTTTTGGCTGAGGAAGGGCATAAAGTCTCACCTGAAAAGTTACAGTTTTGCAGGACAGCTGTTAAATATCTGGGACATCAAATTGAGAGGGGAAAAAGAAGAATAACCTCTGAAAGAGTAGAATTAATAAAGAGAATGCAAATGCCTGTAACCCAAAGACAAGTGCGAATGTTCCTAGGAATAGTAGGCTACTGTCGACAATGGATACCAAATTTTTCCATGTTAGCTAAGCCCTTAATTAACATGACGAAAAAGAAAGCAAAGGACCCTGTTGAGTGGGAGGATGAAAGTGTAGAAGCTTTTGTAAAATTGAGAAACGCACTTTGTTCAGCACCTGCCTTAGGCATGCCTGATTATAAAAGAGAATTCGCATTATTCTGTCAAGAGAGAGAAAATTGTGCACTTTCTGTCCTAACTCAGAGACATGGACTAGACAGACGTCCTATAGCGTACTTTTCTGCTACATTGGACCCAGTAGCAGCCGCGTTGCCAGGATGCTTAAAAGCAGTGGCAGCAACTTGTTTGAGCATTGAACAAAGCGAGTCAATTGTGATGGGACATCCTGTAAAAGTGTATGTTCCACATGCAGTTGTGATTCTGTTGACAAGAACCCGAACTCAGCATCTTACTCCTAGTCGGCTGACTAAATATGAGAGGATAATAATGGGTGCTGAAAATGTGACCATGGTAAGGTGTACAATAATAAATCCAGCAACTTTATTGCCGGACCCATATCATGAAACAAATAAAGATGACGAAGAAGATGAACATGATTGTGTACAAATTACAGAATTATGTACAAAACCACGCCCAGACATAGAGGAACAGCCTCTTAAAAAGCCAGACAGGGAGCTATTTGTCGATGGTTCATGTCAAAGACATGAAGATGGTAAACTAACTGCTGCCTATGCGGTATGTGAATTAACTGGAATAGTCGAAGCATCCTATTTACCAGGAGTAAAATCTGCACAAGTAGCTGAATTGATTGCTTTGATAAAAGCTTGCAAAATTGGGAGGAATCAGAGAGTGACCATATTTACAGATAGTCAATATGGTTACGGGGTTGTGCATGATTTTGGCCAACTGTGGATGCAGAGGGATTTCATGACTTCTTCAGGATCCCCCATTAAAAATGGACAATTTGTAAGGGAATTGCTAGAAGCAATACAATCACCAAAAGAATTGGCTGTGGTGAAATGTGCCGCACACCAGTCAGGAGATGACTGGGTGGTAGTCGGCAACAGATATGCAGACCTGGTGGCTCAACATTGTGCCAAAACCAGAACGTCAGTCAATAAGAGGGTGGAAAGAATGGGAATCAGCTGCCAACTTATGCTGTATATGCCACCTGAAACTTGGAATGAGGTGAAGAAATTGCAAGATGAGGTTGATGAAAGTGAGAAGAATTTGTGGATCAAAGTGGGTTGCTCCCAAAGAGGAGAAGATGAAGTGTGGATCAGTGCAGATGGCAGACCAGTCATGCCAGACTGTTTACTCTCACAAATGGCCAGAATGCATCATGGAGACACACACATAGGGAGAGATGCAATGATTAGGCTGTTCAGACAAAATTGGTACAATCCCAAATTCAGGGCTGTTGCAGAGAGTCTTTGCCAGAGATGTCTAACTTGCCAAATGCATAATCCAGGCAGGAAAACGATAATTGGGTTTGGAAAGATTGGAAAGGCAGAGGGCCCATTTATAAGACTCCAGTTCGACTTCATACAGTTACCACCATGCAGAGGACTAAAATATGTACTAGTCATAGTGTGTCTGTTTTCAAAGTGGGTGGAGGCTTACCCTACTAGGAGAAATGACAGTATTACAGTTGCAAAACTGTTGTTACGTGAGCTCATACCTAGATTTGGTTTCCCAGTATCTTTGGAATCAGATAGAGGAAAACACTTTAATAGCGAAGTGATCCAGATAATCTGTGAAGCATTTCAAATCAAACAGAAATTGCACTGTGCATATCGCCCAGAGGCTTCTGGAGTGGTTGAACAATTAAATGGCACTATAAAGTCAAGATTGGGAAAAATGTGTGCATCAACATCATTAGAGTGGCCAGACGCATTGCCACTTGTCTTGATGGGACTCAGAAGCATACCTGACAGAACGACAGGATTAAGCCCCCATGAAATAATGATGGGAAGAGCAATGAGACAAACACATGTTCCCACAAACAAATTAGTAAATATATCTGATGATATGGTTCTGGATTATTGCAAAGGATTGGCTGACCTAGTGCGTTCTGTCTCTCATCAGGTTGGAGAAGACGCAGTTTCCAGGCAGCCTGAACTAGAACATGATCTGAATCCTGGTGATTGGGTGGTAGTGAAGAATCACACCAGAGAAACGTGTCTATCACCCAGGTGGAGCAGACCTTGTCAAGTTATATTGACCACCAATACAGCAGTGAAGTGTGCAAGATTTCCTAATTGGATTCACGTAAGCCACACAAAGAGAGTACCAGAACCTGAAGAGGAGAATTCACAGACAACGCCAATCACTGAAGAAGCTGAAGGTTGCCCAGCTGAGGAATCTCAGGCTAGAGGTTCGAGAGAAGCTGACGGAGAACAACCGAGCACAAGTCAGGATTGGATACCAGTGGTAGAAGTTCCTGAAGTATACCACAGAACGAGAAATCAAACTAAATTGGAAGAAATTGAAGAAGATCAGATAGGTGAAGAAGAAGCAGTTCAGGATCAAGAAGAAAAGACAGTAAAAGATCCTGAACAAAATAAGATAGGGAAAGAAAATTGGACTCAAAACAGTGAAGATTTAATAGACTTTACACAGGAACAGACAGGTTTAGAAGAATCCGGTCAGGCTGCAGAAGTTCACAGTGCAATAAGCCCTGATCAGAAGCAGTTAGATCAAGAAGAATTCACTAAAGAAAAAGGGGTTGATACAAATGAACATAAAGAAATAAAAAAGGAACAAAGCCAACATCTTGAAAGTCATTGTGGAGCTATTGAAGAGAAACCAATCAGACCTGAAAAAGAACAAACAAAAGAAGCAGTAATCAAAGAAAACAAAACAGTATTGAGCAGTGAAAATAACAAGATCTCTGAAGACGTAAACAGAGAAACAGTGCCAACCAAGAAGACAAGAAAAGGAGATCATTGGCCAAGTGTCATTAAAAGAGTAAAATACCACATAACAACCAGAAGTGAAGATCCAGAACAAGTACCTGAAGTGACAAGTCAAACTGAACAAGAGAAAAAGTCAGGAAAAAGAAAAAGTAAAAGACTGAGACTTGTGAATAACAAATTCAAGGGTCCTGACTGGACTTATATCATTCTTGAAGATTTTGAAAGCTCAGAGTCAAGTGACAGTGGTGGCGAAGGAACAAGTGCAGAACTAACATACGAAGAAGAAACAAGACCACCCTGACTAAACAAAAGAATCCTCTAAAGAAAAGAAGAAGAGATAAGAAGAGCAATCTTCCTTGTCGAAAAATGCCTGATGATAGAGTTACTGGGAGACCAAAACGAAATTGTTGTAGGAGATGCTGTGCAATCTGCATATGTAGTCTAGTATTGGTGCTTATAGTATGGTTAGTCCTGATTGTAGCAATTCCTTACCTTATGATAATAGATAAGAAGATTAATAATGAAACTAAAGAGAGGACAGCAAACATTAAGGGCAATAGAGTAGAATTAATGGCAGAAGATGAGGCAGAAATTCATCATGAAATAGCTGATAACGACACTAGTTTAAATGTTTTCACAAAATTATTGTTTCAATATGTAGACACAATGGAAGTTAGTAATTGTTATGTCTGTATGAAGTTACCTGAATCAGTAGCGGAAGGATTAACATACCATCATTTACCACTGACATATGGCATCTCATGTAGTGTATTAACAAGTTTATTTTATAGAACAGGTAGGCTACAGTATTATTATTCAAACTTAGATGTGATATTTTCTGAGGTTCCGATTCGCAAGAGTATGAACCCAGTGCTTAGTAGTCAAGACGCACAGTTTATGGGAGAGTTTTTCTTAACAATGAAATCGATAGACATAACACATGCACATAGACACAATCTAACATGTTCTTTACTAGAAGAAGAAAAGATATTTTTGAATTTAGTAGAAGATAGAAGACATGATTTTCAAAAGAAAGCTTCAGAGCATAAGGCTCAGTTGCCACCTTGGGCGGAGAAAGAAGGGAGTTATACACCTGGTAAAGCTCAAGCTGCAATGGCTCTGGATTTCGTAAAGAAAGGGAAAATTTGTCTTCATAGGTTAAAGACTGATTATAACAATGTTTTCATCGGTACCAGTGAATGTGAACACAATTTTTTAATTCTTGGAGGTTGGGGACTCAAAGGAGGAACAGATTCAGTTTTTCCTGGAATTTATTATGTATGCGGGAATAAGGCTTACTTTAGGCTTCCTGCACGGTGGTATGGAAGTTGTTATTTTGGAATAGTTTTTCCAAAGATATACCACGTAAAAAGAAACACTGGAAGCAATGAAAACAATAATGAGTTAATACGTAGTAAAAGAGCTAGTTTTTCAGAAATTGTAGGTGATATATTTGGTGCATTGATACCTTCAGTGGGAATAATTCTGAACTCAAGGAAAATATGTAAATTGTCTACAGTGGTTGATCGTTTATCAACGGATACTGCTGGAGGTTTTCTAATGATTAATACGGAGATGGTTGCGATTAGATCTATGGTGATGCAAAATCGACTTGCTCTTGACATTCTATTGGCAAAAGAGGGAGGAGTCTGTAAATTATTGAAGACGAAACATTGTTGCACTTATATTCCTGATAAGAGTGCAGAAATTGGAACGTATATTCAGAACATAACTAAACTTGAGAAAGAACTTAAACCACTGGAAGTTGATAGTGTATGGGAAAGATTGACAAATAGTATTTCGTCAATTGGAACCTGGTTTGCTAATGTAGGAAAAGGACTTATAGGTCAAATATTAGTACCCCTAGCAGGGATAGCAATAATAATATTGGCAATAACAATATGGTGCAAATGCTGTAGAAAGAATGGAACATATAAAGTGACAGGAAAAGGAAAGAAGAGAAAACTAGATGAAATAGAACTTGAAGAATGGAGAAGTGATTTATACAAAAAGTTGAAAGGGGATGTGAAAAACAGAAAATGTAAAAATGAGAATGAAACGAATTGCTAGAAGTTGGCATCTGATTGAGGGTAGTATTTTTTGATGGCTCAGAAACGCCATCAGAGAGGGGATTGATGGAGCAAGGTTTCAAAAATGAAACTTGCTTGTACGCAATCCTCCTCATAGTATTAATTTATTAAATTTGTATTGTCAAAACTAACCTTTGCATTCACAAACACAAGAGGGACAGAAGCTTGCTTATGTGTTTTACTAATGAATAACGCTTGTCTATAATCCAAAATGTCCGCTAAAGCGCGGGAACTTCATTGCGCATGTCGCAACCTGATCACATGGTGTGACGTCTTTCTTTGCTTGGTGGGAAACTTCTGCTTCTGCGCAGTGTGCACTAAAATGGCCGCTAAATGTTTTCACATGCTTCAGCTTGCTCTCATGTCATTATTAAATTGTCGTTTTCTTAATGCTACTAATGCAGGATAGTATTATAATTAATTGGGAATAGAGTAGGGAAAGTGGGTATACAGTGAAACTTTTTATTTGTGATTTTAATATTTTCTTCTTGCACTTTTAGTAATTCGTAAACTTGGGCCTGGGTTGGTGACTTGAAACTCGAGAGACAGATGGTTCTGCGCATGTGTCCTGTGTGCCTGCCAAGTGAAGTCAACTTGGACGTCTTCCAAGGCCATGACCCATTGGCCGAAGATGCTGTACTTCATGTTTCCGGAGGACAAAATGATACTTTTCCCCTGTAAAATGTATAACATTTGTCGTGAGACGGGTGGGAAATAAAGTGAATGTATTAATTTGAAGGGGCGGGAAGCTAAAAACAATAGGCTTCACAATTTAGGCCAAATTTGACATGGTGCGAGAATCCACCCCCTGTCCCTGTCCAATCAGAAGTAGTGGTCCCATATTTTAGCAACATTAAGGGGAGGTACATGTGCGTAGAAGGGTATAATAGAATATAGCATTAGTTAAATTAGTCGGAGCATGCTTTTCACGAAGAACAGGCGTCCATGCTGCGAGAGCGCTCTTAGCTCCAGACTGCCATGCTGATCGGTTGCTGACTGAATCCCTGTCCAGAAGAGGTCCTGAGGAGGGGGCAGCGGAGTCCATTAGAAGGAATACACGGGAGAATCGAGGGAAGTCGAGTATCAGAGAGGGGAACGGCGCAGGCGTCGTTGTAGAGAGGTCACCGGTCCTGTCCTGATCCTGGAAGAAGTCTTTGCTCTTCATCCTTCCTGGGTCCTATCTTTTCCAACTCCTTGGCCAAGGGGCTTGGTTCTCGCATTTAGGTAACTATACTGCAACCTTTAGTTGCACTGCTGTCTCTATTCTCTCCTCTTCCTTAAACACCGTCATTTATTAGCAAAATCATTTCTATGCTTTTTCTTGGGTATTTCAATCAAGTACCGTGTTTTCTGTATTTTACTCTGCTAAAACTTTAGATAAACATTTTAAAACTTCCTGACTCAGTGGTTATTTCAGGATTATGTACTATAATTAATGTCACTCATTTTAAACTTCCCAATTAGCAAAGGATCCATTGGTAAGTTATTACTCTTCAATCAGAAGGTAATTGGTAGCAGGGACTTTGATATAAGAGTACATCTGACACCCAGCGTAAGTATTAGTGTAGTGTGAATGTATGGGCCCAAGTGAGTATATGGTGTATGAATGTTGTTGGCTAATATTGCGCTGGATCAATAGGACAGTGGAAAAATGCGGAAGCTGTGGAAAGGTGTTAGAGTAAGCAAGATCCATCCGTGAGGTCTGTGCATTTCACATCCTCGGGAACGAATTGTTTAAATCCAAGTTAAAGGTTAGCGTTTGTGCACTTTCTGGAGATCTTGATGTAAATAAAAGGAACAAGAAAGTTTTTGTCTTAAGATAAACTATAAAGTTGTCCCTCAGGGCAGTTACAATAATATCCAGCCCCCTCGGCTGCAAATTATTGTAACTGTCCTCAGCAACAACTCTCTAGTTGTTAAAACAACTTGTCTCACCTGACCTCCCCCCCGCCCCTTTGCCCCAAGAGCAAGCCCATCTTTGTGATATAAAGCTTCTAGCAGGGAGGGGCCACCCTCACGCATGGGTTGACGCTATAAGAGTGGTCGCGGCTGAGAAGGTTTATATCATCGTTTGCAGCATCCACCCTCCAGCCCCCAGGTTCCCTTGGATTGACCCCTCATGCCGCCCTCACCAGCAAGGCGCCCCCCCTCACGGTGCCCACACTGCCCGGCCTTCATGGGGCCGAACAACTGGGTGGGCCGAGGATTAGCGCTATGTGCAATCTCACTGGGCCCAGAGAAGGGGTCCCGGGTGCCAGCAGGTAAGATGACTTTTACCCCAATACTGCACCAGAAAGAGTTTATTGGGCATGAGCTGAGAGGGGAGACGTGGCCGGGTCCCCCTAAAGGGATCTCAAACACAGCACAGAGCAGCTTTATTTAAAGGGCACATCCCGCCCATTGGAAAGGCCCAAAGGGTCATACATTTCTAACTTGTCGCTGGGCCAGGCGTTTTGGGGCTCAGACGGGGTCTAAGAGTCAATGTGTGTGTGTTGGTTTTTTTTTAATTCAATGTGACGGATGTTATCTGCATACCGAGAAGAGGTGCTCATTGTATGTTGAAAAAATGTTTTTGGAAGTTTACAGATTATAAAGAGGGGCGCTCTGCTTTATAACGGGTGGGGAGCATATCCGTTGAGTGAAAGTCGCTCGCTTTTATCCCAACCACCTGTGCTTGGGGATTGTTTCGATTTTAACCCGGAGGTTGTTACATTTCCAAAAACAGACTTTATTTGCAGGATGTTGGAATAAAAAGTGAGCGCCTTTTATTGCTCTACAAGTTCCTCCTCTTTGTGTAAAAACCGGCAGCTGAACACCACGCTGTGCCTGGGGAGTACACTCGGGATAGAGCCCTCCCTTCCTCTTTGGGCTTACTCAAAGTTTGCATTGTATTGTAAAATATATTTATATAGTGCTTACTTGTCCTGAAGATGCACTGAAGCGCTCAGAGGCGGACTTGTTCTTTTTAGATAGCGCGCCTTTATTTAGGTATATATTTAGGGGGTTGTGGTTTCGGCATTCAGGGCAGATGACGTTTGTATTTCCCACACCGACCTCTCACCAGTAATTTCTGCAAGAAAAGTATACTGCAGCCATGACATCTTACAATGTTCAGTACAATTCCCCATCCCACTCGAGGCCTATGGCAATGCCACTTCCGGAATGGAATTTCTTTCTGGATATTTTAAGATGGCTCAGGAAAACATCAGGCACTCTTGGTTACACAGGCATGTTGTGGAACAAACTGTTCGCCGGAAAGGAAGGCCTGCCTCGTTCGCGTCATCGAGCGGGAGGACGAAGAACCTTCGGGGGTTTGCATTTTACAATACTAGTGAAGGAAAAAAAAGGGAGCGCAGACAACGGGAGGGGGGAGGGAGCATGGAGAACATGGACAACGGGAGGGGGGTGGGAGGATGGAGAACGCGGACAAGGGGAGGGGGCGGGATCATGAGAACATGGACAACGGGAGGGGGCGGAAGGATGGAGAACTGGGACAACGGGAGGGGGCGGGAACAAAGTAAAGCACAACAGGAAACATAGGGCCAGATATACGACAGGATTTTGCATGCGCAAACGGGTTTTCCACCCGTTTGCGCATGCAAAATCCCTGTTGGCCATGTACTAACACTATTTTGCGAGTCTCAAAAAATTGTGACTTGCAAAATAGTGTTTAGCGACTCGCAATTAGGAAGGGGCGTTCCAAGGGCATCCCTTCCTAATTGCGACTCGCAGCCCTATGTATGAATGTTTTGCGACCGCAATTGCGGTCGCAAAACACTCGCAATTTACTGCCCTCTTCAAGAGGGTGGTAAGGCAGTCGTGACCCCTTCCCCTTTGCAA
This sequence comes from Calotriton arnoldi, assembly GCA_963921515.1. NCBI lineage: Eukaryota > Metazoa > Chordata > Amphibia > Caudata > Salamandridae > Calotriton > Calotriton arnoldi. The sequence continues at coordinate 1,966,276 of CAWUFW010000756.1, read as the reverse complement.
AAGCAGGGGAAACATTTTTTAGGGGCAGGCAGTGGTCCCAGGGACCACTACCTGCCCTTAAAAAATTTAACAAAAACGTTTCTTTTTTTCTTTCTTTTAAATGCAGCCCGTTTTCCTTTAAGGAAAACGGGCTGCATGTTTTAAAAAAACTGCTTTATTTAAAAGCAGTCCCAGACATGAAGGTCTGCTGAGCCCAGCAGGCCACCATACCTGGGAGGGCCTGCCATTCTCAATGGGGTCACAAATTGCGAGTGCCTCATTAATATTCATGAGGCATGCAGTTTGCGACCCCATTGAGAATCGCAAACATTGTCTCAGACACTGTTGTACATTGGAAATTGCGACTCGCAATTTGCGACTCGCAATTGATGGTAGTACATCTGGCCTTAAAAAAATAGTACACATACCCTGTAACAACCAAGTAAAGGGGCCAGATGATGGACTGGGACTGGCCAAAGCCGAAAGTAAGTGAAGCACACAGGTCGTCGTGCCTAATGTAGGAGAATCTCAATAAAGAAAAAAACGTACACGTACTGTGTAACAACCAAGCAAAGGGGCCAGTAGCCATGGGAGGATACAAATGACGACACGGCCGTACTAAGGAGGGACTAACAAGCCTATTAAGGAATCAGACACCAGAATTTACCAAGGGCAAAGACACAAGCCAATGAAAAATGTGGGTGGGGCTTCTCCTCCGTACTCTACCTACAACAGTTCGCCAGAGCAGCGCTTGCGTGCTGGCTCAGGCTCGACCTAAAAAGTACAGCAAAGCACTCCTGTGGCTGAAAATCTATAGGATTCACTAAAGTTTCTGGACTCATGTGAAACTGTGTGCTGATGGGAAAGGCATTGAAGCGGTGTTTAGAAGATACATTGAGGGCCATATTGCCATTGCGCCACAAAAGGTAACACAAGGGTGACGCAAAACATAAATGAGTTTTACCAAGCCACGCAAGGCCACCTTGCATGGCCCTGCGGTGTTTGGTAAATCTGCAGTGACGCAAGTCAGCGCAAGTCACTGCCTTGCATTACTCTGCCCCAGGGAGGTGTTCCATGGGTGGAGCGGGGGTGTTCCTAAACATCCACCTATGGATTTTGGCACATTTTCAGATTTACCATGAATGGTAGACCTGGAAATGCATCAAAATGCTATGCCTTACCAGGGGAGGCGTAACGAGGAGAAATATCTTTATTTCTCATTATGTTTTCCTCGTCCTAAATGTGCTGCAGAACTCTATCCATGTTTGTTGCTTTCTGCAGCACATGTAAAAAGCAGAAAAACTTCAAAGGATTGTTTTTGTGCAGGAAGGTATCCCTTCCTGCACAAAAACAACCCTGCCTGCAACATACGCACACTTACACAAGGGTGCAAGGGTGCCAGCATTGGTGCTAGGCAGCCAAAAGTGTACCAGCACAAGGAGGGAGCAGGAACCAACCATATCTTGTTAGATGTGGCACATTCCTACCCTCTCCCTTTCACAAGCACAGCAAAGTGTCTTGCTGCTTTGCGTTGTGTGAAAAAATGATAAATATGGCCCTGAGTATCTATCAATCAAATCAACAGGAGAGAAAGGGAATACTTATGGAGCCACTCTTGGTCCCCTAGTAACACATAAATTAACAATCAACAGAAGAGTGATTCCCAATTAAGAGCGTTTGCTCGAGGAGTCACGCCTGTTTTTAAGAAGATCCCTCACTCACCAACCTAGCTGGTGACATGCTTCATCATTGGGATCCCACCCGAGGGGCCGAATGCCTCTCGGGTGTGCTACGACGCCTGATTACAGCGGAGCGGGTTTTTTTGAGAAGTGCAATCAGTGAAAGTGGAAGGTTAAAATTGTCTTTACTTATCCCAACTAAATTTATTGGTGGAGAAGTAAGGCAAGGTTAAAAAATAGTGAAAGTGGATGTAAAAACTGGTTGAAATTGGCCAGTCAAATCCCAATGTGAAAGTGCATTTACCGGTCTACATGTTTCAGCCTCCAGTTGCGAGTAGCGAGGCTTTCTTCAGGACCAGAGTGTCACGGGGGTATGCACAAGCTAAGGCGCACCCTCACCTGTAACCTCGAGGGGTCCTGGAACATGGGTATCACCAGGTGCCATACGGGCATCTAGCTTTGGCGTATGTGTGACTACAAGCTACCGCCCCTGCTAGGATCCATGGTGTAAGATTTTTCTGCACCTCATACTTGTCTGGCTTTCCAAACATTGCTGAAGGCCCACAGTCACTGTAAGTTTTCCGGTATTTAAGTGTCACAGGTGAGGGTGCGCCTTAGCGTGTGCATACCCCCATGACACTCTGGTCCTGAAGAAAGCCTCACTACTCGCAACCGGAGGCTAAAACATGTAGACCGGTAAATGCACTTTCTCATTGGGATGTGACTGGCCAATTTCAACCAGTTTTTCGACATCCACTTTCACTATTTTTTAACCTTGCCTTACTTCTCCACCAATAAATTTAGTTGGGATAAGTAATGACAATTTTAACCTTCCACTTTCACTGATTGCACTTCTCAAAAAAACCTGCTCTGCTGTAATCAGGCGTCGTAGCACACCCGAGAGGCATTCGGCCCCTCGGGTGGGATCCCAATGATGAAGCATGTCACCAACTAGGTTGGTGAGTGAGGGATCTTCTTAAAAACAGGCATGACTCCTCGTGCAAACGCTCTTAATTGGGAATCACTCTTCTGTTGATTGTTAATTCCTGAGTATCTATCACCAACATAGCTCAAATACAGGCTCCTAAACTGTGGGCCACATGGGAACAAATTGCATGCAAATGAGAATATAAATTCTGAAATAGAAAACTGGTTTATTTCAAGTAGATGTTCTTAGAATCAGAATTATGAATATTTGGACGAAATTAAAAATGGACTAATCAGAAGAGCAGACAAGTAAATCCCGGAAAACAAAACTTTTGAGATTGGAGCAGTTTGTCTATACTAAAAAAACACACACAAAAAAGCTTTAGGATCGAATATGGAATTAGGGTGCAATCTTTTCTTTTTTTTTAATCTGGATTTTAGAAATTTTCATCTCAATGTCTGATTTTCTATTGTCATCATAAATATTTGGAGGTGCAGATGTTGGTGTTCCTAAGAAAGCGACCCTGGAAGGGCTATTGGGAATGAGTTAAATATTAAAAACCTTTTAGAAATTCATGAAAACTCTTATTGTGTTTTTTTGCAGCCAATGTGCACTCTAGAAAAAATCTGGGGTAAGTGCAAATTTACAATGAAAAAATACCTAAGCATCCCCATACTAAGGGAAGGCATTTTTCTATATTTAAACATATTTTTCGGACAGAGAAAAAATGGGGAAATTGTGAAGTATGCAAATGTGCATTTTCACCCAAAAAATTGTAGTGGATTATCTATGTCACAAACGAAACTGTTGGGGAGAAAGTGGCTTTTTGGAAAACCAAAACTTAAGAAATGTTCATGGTATGCTCCTTGAGTTTCCATGAATTCCTATAAAAATGAGAGATAGCTATGTAAATTGTAGATAGCAACTTAGGACAGTAACCAAACTAACATAGTGTTTAGCCAGCCATTTACATGCAAAACTCATTGTTACACTTTTTATAGCCTGGCATAGTGTGTGTAGCACTTCGTGTGTGTAGCACTAACCCTGGGCGGTGAACTCCGCTCCGCTTGCGGAGTTTGTGGAGTTTTCTGCACTCCGCGTTACGCGGAGATCACGAAGTTCCGAAAAACTCTGCTTCGCGTTGCGGAGCGGAGTTTTTTTCCTGGCTCGCGTTCGTCAACGTCAAGTTGGTGACCGCGAGCGAGGAAAATCAACCTCCCGGCGAAATTTTTCCTTGTTCGCGATCGTCAACATCAAGTTGGCGAGCGCGAGGGTGGAAAATCAACATCCCGGCGAGATTTTTCCTCATTCGCGATCGTCAACATCAAGTTGGCGAGCGCGAGCGTGTAAAATCAACATCCCAGCGAGATTTCTCAACGCGGGGGGGTCAGGTTTCTCATTGGGAGTGGCCGCGTATGCTCGCGACCGCTCGCGTTGAGAAACTGCCCGTTCGCGTTGAGAAAGCTGCCGCTCGAGTAAAAATCTACTCGAGCGGCAGAAAAGGAAAGCTTGCGCTGTTTATGGTGCCATTCGCAATAATTGCACACTGCGGACAAGCATCCGGCACTGTGCAATCACCGCAAACGGCATTTTTCTATTATACTCCGCCGCTCGCGGAGCTCTGCGTAGTGCGACGGAGGTATTTTTGCACTTCGCGGTGTTCTGCGTAGTGCAACTCTGCGAACTCCGCCCAGGGTTATGTAGCACCTGGCTGCTTCTAAGCCCATGATGCAAGTTTTGGTAAAGATTTGAGGAGGGACAGCTTTTTCTGCTGCCTCACATTTATTTGGTGACTTTTGGGCAGCATTGGCCGCCAATTTGAAAGTAACACCACCTTAAATGGCAGGGAAGTGCCAATGCAGTTGGAGTTGTTTAGCAGGTCTCAGCTGATCAAAGATCTAAATACAAGCTACTAATGCCAGAAAACGGTTGAACCAAGCAAAACGATGGATTTTAAGCAGTCTTATACAAGTTATTACAGAACAGGTTTATAAACTTTGAGCTGCAACACTTTGAAGAGGCTTGGACTAAAGTTCCAGAAATGAATAAGGGTGTAAGAAGCTAAGACCAACGATCTTTACTTCAGCACAGGTCAAACTAGTTGATTCTGATTCACAGAATATTTTATGTTAATAATCTACAAGCATAAGCAATGTATGTGTGCATGGTTTGCAGAATCAAGATTTTCTTCCGGAAATCACTGCCTGCTTAATTAAGGCAGACGTTTCTGCAGGTATAAGTAATGAATAGGGGTGGTGAAAAGGGACACTATGGATGTGAATTGGGTGGTGGGCATGGAAACTGTAACGCTGACAAAAATAGGATTTTAGTTGTAGACTTATTTTATGTGAAGTTTCTTGAAAAGACAGTCTGACTTCCAGGAACTGGCTGATTTCCAGACATGCCATTGACTCTGTCAAGTGTAGCTCATTTGTTTATGATTTTGTCTAAGTCATATTAGACTGACCTGTCAGGAAATTGGCCGATTTTCTCTAGCAGAATCTAATTGTTCTTTTCTTACATTCCAGTTCCCTGTTGTACATTAATCTGTTCTTCCACCTTCCTATTATCTATGAAGACTTAGATTTTCCCTTCCCTCCTTCACTTTGCCAGAATCTAATCAAATGCATTATTAAGGCACCATTAACCAAAATGTTGCTGCTTTTGAAATACTTATAGAGTTGGATAGATTTCTGTCTCATGTCAGTCAAGTCTGCATTGTAAGTGACTAAACCCCATATTTGCATTTCAGAGATTTTTTTTTAACAAATGTGCTTATGTTTCTAAGTGACTGGATTATCAAATGACTTAATGATGCTTAGTTTTTATGCTTTTATTTCATTACAACGCTTTCTTAAAGCATGGCAATGGAGTCATATTGGCTTAGGTGACATAAAGCCACCAAAAAACTTCACTATGGGCCAGGACTCTGCTGATTTCATCTGCACATTTTGTAGAATGTCACTGTTGTCAATGTTGTTCTAGTCGTACCTATAGAGGTTTCTCCACCCCTAACTACTTCTGTCCTAATGTGAACCTCTCAAAATGCAACACTACACACCCATGATAAATTAATGGCTGCCATGCCTGACTGGTGAGTAGCTAAAACCTGCTGCGAACACCGAATTCAGAGGCATCAACGTGTGAGCAGTTGTGCCTATTTCTGGAAGACAAGCCTGTCCTGTCCTCATCTGAAACAATGAATTTGTACACATGTACAGATCTACCTGTTCTTTTTATTGAACCACAAGCAATATGGGCCTTATTATAATTTTGGCGGTCCCATGGACTGCTATACCAGTGGTGGTGTTCAGATCTTGGAGAGGTTGGCGGTTCGACCGCCGTATTACAAGTTGGGCAGATAGGCTTTGCAAAGACCGCAGCTGAACCAGGGAGACAGCCATCAGATCGACAGGTTCGCGGGCAGGGAAAGGCAGTCACCATAGGGCGGTACAGGCGAGCTGCACCTCCATCCATATTAGGAGTTGCCGTTTTCCATGTGCTGACCTCAACGGTCACACTGCCTGCTGCAAGGTGGCGGTGACAATGGATTTGGGGTGCACACTCAACCCTTTCTTGTTCTTCTAGGCAGAGTCCAATGTGGTTCCCTTTCTTCAGGTCCCCGCTTCACCGCAGGATCTTCATCCTGAGGATTACAACCCTGCTTGCGGCGATCTACAGGTGGGTCCTTTTTGTACCATATACACATTGCCAGGGCTGCCAACATAGGGGCCGGACCCAGAAATGGGTAGATGGTATTTTTTCCATGTGTATCATGAATATGTGTGCAAAGACACATACGCAATTGAACTGCACACACAGGCATCAATATATTTGGAAAAAGTTCTCACATTACAGCTAGATCTCAGCAGCCACACTGCCGGCACCGTGGTCAACTCATAATACAGCAGTCTTTGGACTGCCAGCGCTGTGGTCTACAGGCGGGTAAAGGATGTGGTTCTTGGGCGGTTGGACCACCAAACGTGTAATAAGACCCTTAGTCTTCTCCCTTTCTTAAGTAAATCCTCCCCTACTCCCCAGCCCACCTGAAGTAATCATTTGAACTTATCCTTAGGAAATATAATCCAGACCATCCACTTTAAACTTGTGAGGTCAGATCAAAAAATATTTTGTTGAGCAACATTGGGCATCTTCAATGGTTTACATGGTTTAAACACCATCTAACAGTGGCCTAGCAAGAGGGGCATGGGGTGGGGGGCTGCAACAGCATTCCAAGAAATCGCCAGCACCCCACCTCCCCCCGCTCTTCAATGCGGCTGCCGCGAGGCGGTCGACACAGGGACCGCCCTAGGCAGTCTAAGGTCTAGCTACGCCACTGCCATCTGCTAATCTTCCTCTAAACCTAGCTTCTAAACCAGACATTTTCTGTCCTGTAACAATGGTGCAAGTGTATAATTCATTGTGCTGTGTTGATAATGTGGCCAGAGAAATGTTATGACATGTTGTAGTCTCCGATAGGTATAATTTCCTGCTTTTCCATATGATATATCTATTCAATGTATTGATGGTTGGAAGGTGAAAGACTCAGATGCTCATTCAGGGATGTAAGTTTGTGACTAGAAGTTCACAAGAAATTTGAGAAGTGAATACATAACCGTCAGTGCCATCATGGTGACACTCTTGAAAAAAACGTACATTATGTCACCATAATTTATTTAAATTCTATGAATGGCTTTTTCCTTTCTTAGGTCTCTAAAAATTAGTATAAGTTCTTTCTGAAAATGGGGTGCTTTTAAATCATATGACAATCAGAAACTTTGTAAAAGTTCCTTGCAAGACCTTGAAAAAGTAAATAAATGTGTACATATAACTGGGTTATTTTGCCTAACAATATTGAAATTTACAGTACTTGCAGTCAATTCAATTAAAAGATCTTTATTTTGACACTATCACCATAGGCCATAAACGAAAACATTATCTTAATTACAATTCAATACATCTTACATCATAAAAACAATTAAACCATTAAAATATGCATCCAAGGCCCAGTTATAGTCTGACAATGCAGTGCCAAAGTGAATAAAACAATCTTTTGCTAGCACGTGCTGATTTACAGATATAAGATGCAAAATTAAAACATATGGCAGAGGACTTCATAGTGCACAACAAGTGCATGGCAGCTTTGTGGTCCCTAATATATTATGCAATAAAAATGGGTTTTAAAAATTGCTTCCTTAAATTCAAATAAAACTGACAAAAAAGCATAAAGTGTAGAGTGCTTTGTTTTGAGATTCCATCACCCGGACACGGGACAGACATTCTATCCTGCTGATTAATATTAGGAACTGAAACAAGGTGGTGTACAGTGCTCAACCACAATCTGGTCATGACGAATCGATGGTGTGTATTTGTCAACCAGAGCAAACACAAGGAGATGATGGACGGAGTGCTGAAACTTTTCAAACACTCACCCCCAGTCACAGATCTGGGTTGAATCCATCATCATTCTTTAGCTCACTTTGCCACCCCAGTTCAGACACAGCTATATGCAAATCAGTCTTGACCCTGTGCCTCATGGGAACAGTCCAGACCGAACTGCCAAGCCATGTCTTCCCTGGACCTGAATCAAGCATCCTGGGACCGGTTTCGGGCTAACAGCCCTCATCAGCCAGGCTAGCTTGAATCCAGTGGCAAAGTGAGCAAGGGACCCACGTCTGGGCGCAGGGTCAAGACTGATTTGCATATGGCTGGGTCCAAACTGGAATGGCATGGTGAGCACAAAAATGATGGATTTAGGCCCAGATCTTGGTACTGGGGTGAATGTATGACATTGTTCTGCATTCTGTCCATCAATTGTTGTTTTTGCATTTGTCACCCCGGGTGGGACGGGTATGCCCAGACGTGGGTCCCGTGCTCTCCATGCCACTGGAGTCAAGCTATCCTGGCTGATGAGGGCTGAAAGCCCGAAACCGGTCCTAGGATGCTTGTTTCCAGTCCAGGGAGAACCTGGCTTTGCAGTTCGGGCTGGACTGTTCCCATTGGGCGCAGGGTCAAGACTGATTTGCATATGGCTGGGTCCAAACTGGAATGGCATGGTGAGCAAAAAAACGATGGATTTAGGCCCAGATCTTTGTACTGGGGTGAATGTATGACATTGTTCTGCATTCTGTCCATCAATTGTTGTTTTTGCATTTGTCACCCCGAGTGGGACGGGTATGCCCAGACGTGGGTCCCGTGCTCTCCATGCCACTGGAGTCAAGCTATCCTGGCTGATGAGGGCTGAAAGCCCGAAACCGGTCCTAGGATGCTTGTTTCCAGTCCAGGGAGAACCTGGCTTTGCAGTTCGGGCTGGAATGTTCCCATTGGACGCAGGGTCAAGACTGATTTGCATATGGCTGGGTCCAAACTGGAATGGCATGGTGAGCAAAAAAACGATGGATTTAGGCCCAGATCTTTGTACTGGGGTGAATGTATGACATTGTTCTGCATTCTGTCCATCAATTGTTGTTTTTGCATTTGTCACCCTGAGTGGGACGGGTATGCCCAGACGTGGGTCCCATGCTCTCCATGCCACTGGAGTCAAGCTATCCTGGCTGATGAGGGCTGAAATCCCGAAACCGGACCTAGGATGCTTGTTTCCAGTCCAGGGAGAACCTGGCTTTGCAGTTCGGGCTGGACTGTTCCCATTGGGCGCAGGATCAAGACTGATTTGCATATGGCTGGGTCCAAACTGGAATGGCATGGTGAGCAAAAAAACGATGGATTTAGGCCCAGATCTTTGTACCGGGGTGAATGTATGACATTGTTCTGCATTCTGTCCATCAATTGTTGTTTTTGCATTTGTCACCCCGAGTGGGACGGGTATGCCCAGACGTGGGCCCCTTGCTCTCCATGCCACTGGAGTCAAGCTATCCTGGCTAATGAGGGCTGAAAGCCCGAAACCGGTCCTAGGATGCTTGTTTCCAGTCCAGGGAGAACCTGGCTTTGCAGTTCGGGCTGGACTGTTCCCATTGGGCGCAGGGTCAAGACTGATTTGCATATGGCTGGGTCCAAACTGGAATGGCATGGTGAGCAAAAAAACGATGGATTTAGGCCCAGATCTTTGTACTGGGGTGAATGTATGACATTTTAATGCATTCTGTCCATCAATTGTTGTTTTTGTATTTGTCAACCAGGCCACACAAGGTTGAAAACCCTCGGGTAGAGGATAAGAAATACATGTGTCCACCTTTCGTTTCATCTCATCAGTGGATGCTCTCTTTTGTGTGCTGGCGTCGAACAAAATAGTCTTCATCACTGATTTCTCAAGCATTAGGATACTAGCTGGATCATGAAGCCCATAACAACCAAACACCAACCTAAGAGCATCATTAATGGAGGACAACCATGGGATATTGAGGGCATAATCCACCTTTAGACAATCTTGTATGATTGCCTTTGTAAATTCTTTCTCGCATTTGGCCCATATAGAGCGCCACAACGAAATGGGTTTAGATATCAGTATATGCAGTCACTGCAAACAGCAATTCCTGCTGGTAGCCTAATTGTGTGTTTGGATTGGTACACAAAGAAATAACGTAACCATAGGGTAATCATATTTGGAAAATTGTAGACGTGCTTGTGCCAAGTAATGTCAACAAAGAAACATGCAGTCAGAGGACACTTTTAAGGGAATCACAAGGAAGTGTTGTGACAAAAGTTCTCACTTGGTTTTGGGAAAGCAACGTAATAACGTAACCATAGGGTAATCATCTTTGGAAAATTGTAGACATGCTTGTGCCAAGTAATGTCAACAAAGAAACATGCAGTCAGAGGACACTTTTAAGGGAATCACAAGGAAGTGTTGTGACAAAAGTTCTCACTTGGTTTTGGGAAACTGTGACACTCTGCCCCTGTTTATTTCTATAAGGCCCTGTGTGGCTCTCTGGTCTTGACAATCATGTGAACACATCCCAAAAGACTGTATTTTTGTCAACACGCGGTTGGTCTTTGATGCCAGTGTTTACTCAAGTGACTCCTTATTTGTGAGAGTGGCTAGGTTCCTCTTTACCAGCCTACATTTACTGACCATTGTGGCAGTGTTAATTGTAGACAGGGGCACATATCTTTTTACTTATAGCACTGTGAAGGTATTCCTACTGTCACTCCTGTCTGATCAGTCTTCTCCAACAAGGGTCATTGGTCTTGATCATCTGTTTGAAATGTATAAGAGGTGTATGTTTTATATGTGTGGTAACATATAAGCATGAAAAGGTGAATGTTAGCTATTGCATTCCATATATGTGGGCTACTATGACAATGGTCTTCTTTGTGATTGACTGCCAATGTGCATCTTGGACATTGCAGCCTTTGTGTGGACATCTGTTCAAAGCCATTTGCACTTGAAGAGTAGGTGGATAGTCTGCCACCGCCCTCTTTTTTAGTAGAGATCCTCTGTCAGTGTAAACGGCCCCCTTTCCCTTTGGTGCTTGTGTCCAAAGTCCCCTCTAAAACTACTCCCAAGAGAGATTAATTTCTTACCCACTAATCCTGCTAAAACAAGTCTCCATATGGACAGCAGAAGAAATAGCCCTCAAATGTGGGACAGTAGAGGAGGAAGAATGATCCCCCAAAAATTGGGTGAGCACTTAGACTTTCGGAAATTGAAGCCTGTCATTATTGGACAATCTTGTCCTCCTGAAAAGTATAAGTACAGGCCCTTCTCAAATGGTATATTGTTCATTTGATTCATCCAGAAGAGTGCTTAAGGACCAACACCAGGAGAAAAATACAATTTAAGACCCAGCAATGAAAACATCACTTGGTTTCCACTATTTCTCCAGACAGGGCTTAAGTAAGGGAAAGGTTTTGTAGTCATCTTGATCGAATTAGAGAAGGACAACCTGTATGTCTGCACAAGGTGCTAAACAATGCATACCATGAGCAAGTGACATGATCTAACAAAAGGGAGATGTAGCAGTGGTTGTTCTATCCAAGAAAACATCAATTATTTCATTAATTTTTGAGCTCTTGCTTAGTACCTCTGCTCTGAGATTGGACACTTCATGGAGTCCTCCCCATTGTGATTCTCTGTTCAAATGATTTGAGGTGAGTGTGCAGTGGCTCTAGGAACTTTTCACATGACAACTGTGTGCCGCACCTGCACAAAGATACAGGCAGAGTGAGAACCACTTTTGTAGGACTCATCTTACCACATGCACAGAAGTAGCAATGTGATAGAAACAGGCTGGTCTAAATGTTTATGATTTATTTTGAGAACAAAATGGGCTGCACTATTTTGTTGCACAGTCCAAAACATATAACATTTCACTGTGCATTTTATGAATAAATTGTGTATTAACTTTAACTTTAGATTGAAACATTAAATCTGAATTACTTCCTTGTATATGAGTTCTTTGGGTCCAAGATCAGGATATGGAGTCATTTTTGACATGGCTAGATTCCTTAACATCGCTTAGGAATGAAAATCAGTTTTGGTGTCAACCTTTAATGCGATCTGTCCTTTGACTTGTCAGACTGAGTGAGGTAGAATACTCTGGTGCTTCGATTGGCAGATTCAAAGTGTCAAGAGACAATAGGTCCATTCCCACAAGATTAAGATAACTTTGAGAGAGGAACGGGCCAGACCTGGAATCACCATAGTCATCATCCAGCAACTGCCTGAAGACTAGGGGAGGGGGCTCTCAGGGATTAACTATGGAAAGACCCATTCTTTTAACACAGCTTTCGAGCAATGTGTCTCTTTGAAAAGTCTTAGAGGAAAGGATCAGGCCTGGGAGGGTGGAGATAAACTCAGAGACTGATGTTCTATAGATCACGAGTGGGTTGCCATTTTCATCCTACCCATAATGCAGCAAATGGGTGAGACAGTTAGTAAAATTGTTCTTATATTGACAGGTGTGGTGTGACCTCCCTCTGTCAAGCGAATCACCTGACCTCAACTTCCCATCTTAAGCCACTACATAGGCTGAAAAAGTTGGTAAGAAGCCTGAAAGAACAGACAAAGAACTGTCAAAGTGGATGAAACACTGTCAGGAGTTCGGGGTACACCCTATCCTGATTTGTGCTTTGTGGACTTTTCTCTAGCGCATCTCCCCTAGTCCCAGTGACAAATGGAGTTTCAGTCATCCTGAAGGATGAGGATTCCTGGACATTTTTGGGCTCACTGTTGTAGTGCCTCAGGATTTTTCATTGCAGACTCTTGTATTTACACAAGATCACCAGGCAAGAGGTATTAGGGCAGGGTGGCTGAGGAAAGGAGGTCTGCTGTAGGCGAGTTGTGCAGTGCTACTTAGGAACACCTCAGAACATCAACAGTGCTGTGCAACCATGAAGGCACCTACTGATGTGGGCTGAAACCTGTCTGAAATTGGCTCGGAGGGCCAAAGATATTAAAATTCTAATACTCAGCTTGTGCATGGCTTGTGTAAGAAAACTCCAGCATCTGATGGTTTGAGGTGAGTGCCTAGAAAACAGGGGCATGAAGAAATATGTGATCATGCTTGCCCATTGACGTGTCTTACCCTGCTCCCTCTGCATACATTACAGATGTTATGCCTAGGTCATGGAGCCACTGATGCCTCTAATGGGGTTGTATGACGTTACAACGCATTCCGTTGCAACGCATGCCTTTACCACGCATGCGTTACAACGGAATGCCTTTCCTACGCATAACCTTTACCACGAATATTCCTTTACCACGCATTCTTTTACAACGATTTTCGTTGTAAATTTATGCATGGTAAGGGCATACTCTTGGTAATGGTTATTCCCCCACCCCTAAAACCTTCTTACATATACCCCTCCCTCCCCTTAACCTTTAAATCGGACCTCTTCTTTTTTCTTCTAATTCCCTTACCTTTCCACGTCGTGGCTTCTTCTTCATCTTCCGTGTTGACGTTGAACGTCGTAAAGAGGAAACGGAAGTGTCTTTCCGTTTCCTCTTACGACGCCGATTGCCTCTTCTTTGCTTCTTTTTCTGGTGAGTTTTTTTTTGGGGGGGAAACCCCCTTTTTTTCACGCGTTTTTTTTTGGGGGGCGGGGGGGAGACCCCCCCAGCCCCCCCCCCCCCAAGCCCCCTTTTTTTTTTTTTTTGCCTTTAGCACACATGCCTTTACTACGTATCTTGAAGTAAAGGTATGCGTGGTAAAGGCTTCCGTTGTAACCACGCATGCGTTGTAATGCATGCGTAGTTAAGTTATGCGTGGAAACGGCCTCGTTGTAGTGGCCGTTTCCCCTCTAATGGACCATGGCTTACACTAGGCAGTAAGAGGCAGAAACCATTAATTTTGCATCCACATCCACATCAAGACAGCAGCATGCCCTACACCGTTCACAGCACAGGGAGAAATTGGATGCCCTAAAGTCTTCCAGGAAGAAAGATATAGGTGTCCAGGAAGACCAGAGTATACACAGTATACACAGCAAGTAACTCCAACAGGGTCTTGAGTTAGAAATACCCACAGGGTCTAGGGAAGCCATTATATTGGGAAGTCATAGTTGGATTGTTTGCTCAGAAGTATGGAGTGGAGCCAAATTGCAGCTTCTTTTCAACCAAATTTATTCTGGTCAAGTAAAATGTTCCTATATTATTAGGGAAATGTTAAGTTCATGTCATGTATCTTTTATCCCTTGAAAAACGTTCTGTTTCATGCAACCCTAGGTGGACACCTTATATAAGTTCAATCCAATAGGCTCGTGCTTCATGGTCTGTCTGCTTCGTGAAGCATAGGATTTCACTGTTTACATTGTGTAAAGCTTTATGTTTCACATTAGGCAAATATAGGGGCACTGCACAGCTGGGTTTTAGCAGAAATTGTCAAGTTTCCTTGAAGATAAAAGAAACAGATGGGTTTAGATGCCCCCTGTGATATTTCCTTAGTTTAGTTGATTAATACCCTGGTTATTCGGCGAGGCACCTTTGTGAATTTCTTGTGAAATCTTGTAAATATTTTAAATCGCTTACAATGTATTTTGTTATGTGTTGCTTAATGTACTCCTCCAGGATTCAACCTTGGACTGCTCTGCCTAACCACCCTTAGAGTCAAGTGCTAAAACATGTACTTGGTGGCACAAAGGTACCAGGATACTGTAGGTGAAAGACTCCCATTGACACAATTGATGGCTAGTAACCACTGGGACCTTCTGATTAGTATTCAAATAAGAGACAACACTCAGTAGTCAGAAGGACCTGCACAGAAGCTTTGCTCAACAAATGGGGACATCCCAGGAACCCTGAGGTCCTAGCAGAGCTGCCTAGGATAAGCCCAAAGAACACCTGAATTGAGGAGTTGCCCCATCACCTTTTTAAGTCAGGAATAGTGAGCATACATCACATCTATCCCTCCCCATGCCCTCTGTGGGATCTTGAGAATGTTGGTCTTCATCTCACTACATTGGGATCCGTTCCAGCATTTAGAGAACATTGCCCTTATACATGATTATTATGATTCAAGGAAAAGAACAACTTAAATTCACTTTTACCTTTATATTCCATAGGACAAGTGGCTTTGCCAAAATCACTTACAGTGGGTGCCCAACATTAAAAAAACTCTATTGTGGCTGGCAAATTTGGAGATACAGGTCCCAGCAAAATAAAAGGAACCTCTTGGAACAGATAGTGCCAAATAACCTGCTGGTTTGCTAACAATCTTCAATTTAGAGTCCACTGAGTCTCATATATTTTGCAACTTTGATTTTAATGCATTGTTGTCACCAGTGGTCAGTAAGGAAGGGCAGGAATAGGGCAACCTAGAGTTCAGTTGGTGTATTTTGTCTTAGTATTTTTATTTTTGAACAGTTCTTATTTACTACAGGTGGGTAGACCAAAGTAAAGCCCAGTTTCCGTACCTTTGTCTGTGTTCTGTCACTGAAATCCTTATTTTTAAGAAAAGAAACCTAACCACTTCTGAACTTTACTAAGAAGAGCCAAAGCATTTCTGTACATTATATCGGTCATAGTGGTCAATATTAAAATGTTTTCTTTTGCCATTACACACACCATTCCCTCATAAGAAGAAATGCAGAAAATGTAGAAAGTGACCTTCTGCATTTTTCAAAAACATCCACGTTATCACAAAGAGAGTTTGGGCGGCAGATCTTTCACGGTGCAGGTGGCTAAACTTTGGAACTCCCTCCCTCTCCATTTGCATCTACTCAAATCAGAAACAGAATACCGGAAAGCCTTAAAGACCTGGCTTTTAAGGCAGTAACCTCCGCCCTTCCTGCCTCACACATGATTTACCGCTAGCGCGGGGACACCTCAGTCGAGGTAGCTGCATGCTCTGGAAAATCCACATTCATTCATTCCATCAAGGAGAACTCAGAGAAAAGCTAATCAACCTTCCCCGACACTTCCAGTCTTCAACAGATGTCAAGGGCCTTCTCAAAATCTACAACATCAGTCCAAATTATCTTGTAGAAAGCTATGCTCCTCTGAAAATTGGTGCTTTTAATCCTAAGTTGTATGTCAGACTATAGAACGTTCTAAAAACAAGCCACCATAGGAAGAAAGGAGAAGAAATGGAGAAGATTAAATACCAGGAGATCCTTACCATAGTGAAAGCACTCCAGTCCATCCATTGTTCCATCCTCAACACAGCTGAAGCCATTGACTACAAAACCACCTTCCACGAGGCAATCAACAGAAGGAAAGCCCTCTTTAAGGCTAACAGTAAGTGTGCCACGCTCATCCCAGAACCCGCCATCCCACCATCAGCTAAGACATGGCACACTATCCACTGTTTCCTCACACAAAATCAGCTCTAACATCACCAGTGCATCATTGTCATCCACACCATCAGCTATACCCAGCAAGCACACCACTAACTGGTCATCCTTCAACACTATTTCACACAAAGACCTCTCCAACAATCTGAACTCACTCAAAGCCACTTCTAGAAAGATACCAGGCTTCCCTGCTCCTTCAAGAGAAACCCTCACACCCTTCTCCACACTGTCTATGTCTCATTAATCCAAAGCACCGTCCCAGGCAACCACAACTGGATGGAATCGACCCCTGCAGAAAAACCTATACTAGATGCCACTGATCTTGCCAACTTCTACCCTATAACCCATCTCCCATTGTTTTGAAAAAATCATTGAGAAGGCAGTCACCCCCTAACTACAGGGGAACATCATCAAGAATGGCCTACTTCAAACTATCAATAGGGGTTCAGACTACATTGCATTATTGAAACAGCTACACTTCAAAACTCCCATGATGCCCTTTTCCTCAATGACAAAAATTACCCTTGCCCACTGGCCCTGCTTCACCTCTCTGCAGATTTCAGTACCCTTGACCATTCCCGACTGATCCACAATCTGAAAACTTGCATGATCTTCACTGGCACAATCTTACAATAGTTCACATCCTGCCCCACCACCTGACATCTCATACAGATAGGAATTACCAGACCCCTGACTCTCTCCATCAACTGCGGAGTCCCTGGTGATCTATCCCGTCACCTATCTGTAGTGATGACACTGAGGCAGGTAAGTGTGGAAACACTAGATTTATTGTCTGTTCATCTCCACAGCTTCCAGGGACAACAAAAACTGCCCCCCAGTATTCAAACATACACATTCCGTCACCATGGCAGTGACATCCTGGAACTAATGCCTAGGAGAGACTAGAAAGACTACTACAACATCTCCTTTCTCTCCACAAAATAAAGAAAAACATTAAATAAGAAAGTGCAACAAAGTCTAGAAGTGAAAACTTAAAACAGAGAGAAAAAAAGGTAAACAGGAAGAAAATGAGCCAATGAAGCACAAAATGTAAACATTGCATAGAAATAACAAGTACAAAGCAATACAAAACAAAACAAGGATCAAAGGTCTAAGCGCTTAGGCACAATAATTCTCCTGACACTCCTGCGAGGAGAAACATACTCAAGAGCCAAATTGCGATGCTGAGAAGACGAAGGAAACCTGCCTCTCTGAGACTGCTGGGAACTGCTCCCATGCGATTGTTGGAGAGCTTGAGCAGAGTTTCCAGACTCAAGCCCCAACTGCAACACAACTCTTCTGGGAACCTTGTAGATCCTAGAATGGTTCCACCAACTCCTCTGATTGACCCGAACAGCAAAACGTGAGGTAGCATCCACTCTAACAGGAGGACCAAATTTGGAAAGACCGTTCGCCACATTGTGGGGTGACTTAATTCTAACCCAATCACCCACTTTGACACCTGAAGCAAACTCATCCAGATCAGAGACAGGCGAATTGCTACATGCTTCGACACCAGACTTAGGAACATCACTCTTAGAAACATCACTCTTAGAACGTAAACCCCATCTCTTCATCCAAGCAGGGCACATGTGGAAAGTGGCAATCCTCCCACGAAGAAGCTCAAAAGGAGTGGAACCCGTCACAGGAATAGGAGTGATGCGATGCGCCCACAACATGCTTTGAACAGCCTCTTTAATCTCAGTTCTGGAAGAGACAGCCCACTGAACACACTCAACCAAAATCCGGTTAGTGCGCTCAATGAAACCATTGGCCTGTGGACGATATAAAGCCAGACGGCGATGTAAAATACCAGATCGAGATAAAAAATCAGACATCTCTTTGGAAGTAAATTGAACACCATTATCCGAAACAATTTCCTTGGGGAAACCTTCCCTTGCAAAAAGTGCTTGAAAAAATGTAATGACTTCTTGAGTATTAGGATCAGTGGTGAAATGGACCTCCCACCACTTGCTGAAATAATCAGCCACAACCAAGGCAAATTTGTACTTGTTTGGAAGAACATTGAAGGGACCCACAAAATCAACAGCTATTTTCATCCATGGGCAATCAGGCAACTCCACATTCTGGATAGGAGGTTTGACAATCTTAATGACTTTATCGCTGGTACAACATGTTACGCATCCCCTAACAACATC
The DNA here is from genome assembly GCA_963921515.1 of Calotriton arnoldi. Lineage (NCBI taxonomy): Eukaryota > Metazoa > Chordata > Amphibia > Caudata > Salamandridae > Calotriton > Calotriton arnoldi. Next base: position 1,947,842 of record CAWUFW010000756.1, on the reverse strand, counting down.
ATTCACTTGACGATCCATAGAAGGCCACCAGTATACACTATGAATCCTCCTTTTGGTATTTGTTTGTCCCAGATGACCCTCATGCCCATAATCAATGATGCGAGATCTCAAGGCAAAAAGAGGAACAAATTTATCTCCACGCATAATCATCTCACCACCCTCCAACGTAAGCTCATCCGCAATCTTAAAGAAGGGTTGCAAGTCACCATCCAGGTTTTTTTCTTTAGGCCAACCTGAAACAATATTACTCTTCACCTTCCTAAGAACAGAATCAGACTCCGTGGCACTAAACCACTCCTGTTCCATAAAACAACCAAAAGAACAAGCATCAACTACAGCAATCAAACATTCTTTGTCCGCATCTTGAACAGAAAGATCATGGTCATCTAATGGCAAAGGTGATCTAGAAAGAAAATCTGCTCTCGTGTTCTTTCCATCAGATATGTGCGCCCCCTCAAAATTGTACTGTAGTAACTTCAAACTTAATCTTGCGATTTTAGGAGTGTGATCCTTGCCAATATTCCCATTAAGAATGGAAATCAGAGGCTTGTGATCAGTAAGCAATTTAAAAGTCTTGTCCCACAAAAAACACTTAAACCTCTCCACTGCCCAGCAGCACGCCAACAACTCCCTCTCAATGACAGAATAATTTTTCTCGCTCTGTCGTAAAGCACGAGAGGCAAAACCAACAGTATATTCATTGCCCTTGAGTGATCAATACTTTTTACAATGGTGATAGTTTCTTGACAAGGAGTCAAAAGTTTTTCTTGAACTTTTTTGTCAGTGAACAACAATCTGATCTCTGAATAACAGGGAAGTAAAATGTTCAAATTCACATTCAGAGGCTAAAATACGCAAGGCCGCAACATAAGACACAATACTCTCATCAGTGTCCTGTTCTCTTGTGAAAAACTTGTGCCTAGCTACCACCAAACTGCCTTCAACGTCAAACTGTTTCTCCAACATTTTTACCGCTTGATCAAATTCATTCAATTCATCTTCTCCTTCCACCAGATCAAGAGGAGGCAAATGCTCGAGAACAGCCTGAACCTCAAAACCTTGTCCCCCCCCATGGCACCTAAATATTTAACAAATGCCCTATACCACACCTTCCACCTAACAGGTGGATCACCTGGAAGCTGTAAAAAGGGAGGAGGAGGCTGAACGTGTTGCATATTAGATTATAAATGTGGAGCAACACAAACAAATCTCTTCAGACGAGATACTGGTACCTGTTGAGAAAAAGAACACTTAACGTGCACCACAACAAGAAAACAGAGAAATGAACCAGTGAATTACACAACCAAAGCAGACTTTGCCACTGTTAACCCCTTTAGCACTGTTCACCTGGAACAAGAAAAAAACATGCAGGCTATGTGATACAAAAACGTAGGTATTCAGATACCAAACGAAACACTCCAGTGAAAACACTCCCATAGAACACAGTTCCCACTTAAGGTCTTGATGAAACATAGAACCAATGCTGTCAAACTGGCACGCTGCAAACTTGCAAAAAAAAATGAAATTTATACAAGGTACTTTCCTTGCCACAAGGTGAAAACAAGGGATTGTCGCGGAAATGAAACGAACCCTCTTGAGAGCGTTGGTTGAGGGCCGCGATCTTCCCAACACGGGATGAGGGAATTCCACAAATGCCAGTCACGAACTTCAACACGTAGAGCAGGAAAGCGTCAGGCAGCCGTGACAACTTGGGCATATCCAGGGGAACGGCATCTGAAAGACATGGCAACTTGCGCATATCCAAGGGGATCGTGCGTGTTTACGCGCGTCGAGAGGAACAACTTCGCAAAGGGTCACAGCTCATGCAAAATAACAGCGTCAGATCCAGGGAAATGGCATCTGAACGACGTATCGACTTGTGCTTATCCAAGGAGACCATGCGTGCTTACGCGTGTCGACAGGAACAATGTCACAGAGGGCCACAGCTCAAGCGAAACAACAGCGGAGATTCCCACAATGACACGACTGGATAGAGAATCTCAACGCTCCATGCAATGACCAGAACAGACGGAGCATTCAAACACGTCATTAGTGTCCGATCAGTACAGCTGCTGAACGGACCCTCCTATGCCTGAACATAGCACCGCAGGACACTCCCAGGCACACAATGGAGCTCCCAATGCCAGGATGGGAAGAGCAGCCGCAGGAGAATCACAGGAACAAGTAGCCACCGGAGGCACAAAGGCAGCACGCAGCCAGAAAAAACTCGCAGGGGCAAAGAGTTAAGAATAAACTCACAGTTTGGACCACCACTTGCGAGAAAAGTGTTCTGCTCATAAAAGGAAGGCTGGGCAATGTCGAGCAGACCTGACAATATCCAGAGGAGCCCTAAGATAATCCGATGACGAACAGCACAACGGAGACAGCTAAGCGCCGATCAAAAGAACCAGGATGGTGAACTTGAAATAAAACAGCTAGATGACCACAGATGAAACAGGAACACGACCAGGGAGACTGCAGCACACGTGGGTGGAGAGAGGAAAAGACCAACTTGTCGCCAATTTTGTAGTGATCACACTGAGGCAGGTAAGTGTGGAAACACTAGATTTATTATCTGTTCATCTCCACAGCTTCCAGGGACAACAATAACTGCCCCCCAATATTCAAACATACACATTCCGTCACCATGGCAGTGACATCATAGAAACATAGAACTAATGCCAAGGAGAGACTAGAAAGACTACTACACTATCATTTACAGCATTTATATGGAACTGCTCTGAACCATCCTTGCAGACACCAAAATCAAGCTATCCTGATGCCAGCTCTATTTCTAAATGGTGGTTGCCTACTTTATCTCAAAATCTCCTCAACCAATGTCATACTGAGATTCAAAGACTGATTTAAACACATCTAAATCTGAATGTTACCAAACTTACTGATGATAAAACCCCACGAAGACCCAATTCCTTCTCTTTTCTAACGAAGACAAACATTGTTTTATTCTGTCATGGCTATCCAACTGAAATCCAATGAACCGCAATTAAATCTAACTGAAATGCCATGGCAAATTCCTCGAATTCACTCTCAATATGAACTCCTTACTCAACAAATTGCCAAGAAGACCAAAAAAGTCTATCTCTAACTGTCTTCCAGAAAAAGTTAAAACTTTTCTCTCAGGAGAAATTTCAAAACAACAGTTGAAACCCTAGTTCTCTCCCACTTAGAGGGAGGCAACATCCTACTCAAGAGTATCCCAGGGAACATTCATCTTCACTTGCAAGTCATCCTTTATGCAAAAGCACGACTCATCAAGCACCTGAAGAAATATGACTACATCACTTTCCTGCCAATTAATCTACACTCTCCCCCCTTGCAAGCCTGGATCATCGTCAAAATCAGCTCCATCATGTACAAAGTGTTCTACAACAGGACCTCTGTTTACTTTATATAGCAAAGAAACTAACAATACCTGGAGGTCAGAACCAGATGAGGAGTTCGGACATTACCAATTTAGTGACTACACACTATAGGGAAGAGAAAGCAGGCCTTCTCAGCGTACACTCCAAAGAACTGTAACAACATCACCTCCGACATCAGACTAGTAACAATCCTCCTACAATTCAGGAAGACCCTGAACATTCACTGTTTCCCCACTGGAGTGTGGAGCTTGCCCCCCGTACAGCACTCTGCTGCTAGCCAGCTAGGTTTGTGCTTTAGAAATGCAACACATACATAAACATACACACCTCCTAGAAGGAGAGACCTGAAATAGTGTTCTGGATTGGTCATGTGGCCCAAAGGTGCTATAAATGTGTCTTTCTTTGTGTATCTTGTTTCAAGTTTACTTTCATTTACCTACAAATAATAAAGTCCTTCTCTTCATATAAGGTAAAATCGTATTAGCTACTTAATGCATTATCTGGTACCTGACATGTTACACTGTCTCTGAGCTTCTAACTGCACACCACCTCTTGCATAAAGCTGTGACTGTTCATCCCCACTACCATGAGGAAGTAAAATGTTAATAGGGAGTACATGGTCTCTCAAATTGAGTGCAATAGTATCACACTAAAAAAATATCTCTCACTAAGGGCCATATGTAGGTAATCTGGAAATACCGATTCCTAATTACCGAATTTTACCGAATCGGTATTTATGAATTGGTATTCCCGATGTACGTAAAAATTCGGTAAATAATACCGAATCGGTAAAAATCGGTAAATATTTACCGAATCCACAATACCGATCGGCTTTTCCGATTCGGTAAATACCGAATCGGTAAATACCGAATCGGTAATTCAAAAAAACAGCAATTGAGGAATCAGCCAATCCTGTGCAACCACCACCCCTCCCAACCAGGAAGTGGCCACACCCAGGCAGGTGCACACAATCAGAACCTTCTGGAGAGGCTGGGAGTGCAGAGGAGAGCAACAGAGCCACTGCCTGAACCTCGCCTGCAAATCCTGCACAATGGCCACCCAGGACACAGAAAGAGAAGGAGGGGAAAGGAAGAGGAAACTGAAATTCAGTCAGAGGGAACTGCAGGTCCTTGTGGAGGAGGTAGTGAAGCAGCACGCAAAGCTGTTTGGAAAGCAGTCCCTGCAAGTTGCAGAGTCAGTGAAAAGGAACATCTGGCTTGAAATCCAGTCACAGGTGAATGCCATTGGAGTGACCCCCCGGGACATTGATGTGCTCAAGAAGCGGTGGTATGACATCAGGAGCATCACCAAGAAGAAGATGGCTGATCTCCAGAAACAAGCCAGGCTGACAGGAGGAGGAAGGAACAGGGCACCTGCCCTGACTGAACTTGAGCGGCTCGTGGAGTCCACGATAGAGCCAGAAAGTGTCTGTGGGATCGGGGATGTAGACAGCTCTGCCAGGGCTGCTCCTAAACAAGGTAAGAAGCATGCACAGCATTGTGCCCCCCCTTCCCCTATCCCAAATCCCCAATTGGGCTCTGTGGATCCCACTCCAGAACAGATTATTGTGCAAACCAGCAATGCATTATGGGAGATGTAGTCAGTGAAACCCCTAGCATGACAGGAATCGCACTGAACAACAAGGCACGTGACACACATCAGCGATAAGCAGGCAGAAGACAATGAGATAGTGTGGCAGAAATGTATATTTATTCTTGCTATGCAGGGCTGCAGGTACACTGAGCTAATGTACAATTTCTGTCCACAGGCGAGACATCGCGCAGGACTGCTCAGGACAAGGGAGAGAGGGCACCCGGAAGGACATCACTGAGAAGGCCAGTACGAGTGCAGGGCACACAACACCACCACAGTCAGCCTCACCACCACAGCTAGCCTCGCCACTACTGCTAGCCTCACCACCACAGCTAGCCTCGCCACTACTGCTAGCCTCACCAGCATCAACACCACCTGCAGTGCTGAGACCTAGGAGGCGTGCTGTTGCCAGACTGCTGGAGTTTGAGACCTCCTCAGAAGACTCGAGGGGGGAAACATCCACTGTGCCAGTGGATGGTAGCAATGCTGGTTTGCTGTCCACCACTGAGGGAGCACACACAGGTGCCAGACGCCGCCGCAGGGCTCGTGTGAGCAGTCCACCTCTACAGGGTGAGAGCCATGGTGTCTTCGGAGGGCTGGAGGCAAGCATGGTGAAGGTGCAGCGCCTACAAGGAAAGGCAATACAGTCAGTCCAGCGACAAATGAGGCGCCTCAATGACAACATGACCAACATTGACAAGGGCATAGGCTCAATGGCTGAGGGCATGAAGGAGATGGCTGCAGGCATGCGGGACATGTCTCAGTCTGTGATGCTGCTGTGCAGCAAAATGGATGAGGACAGAGTTACACGGCGCAGGGAGAGGCAGAAAATGGAGCACCATACAAGGGCAGTGAACCGCCTAGCAACTGCCACTTCTCTGCTCTGCAGGCGCTCCGTGGCCATGCAGGAGGGCCTGGCGCACTGCAGCACTGATGTCACTAGGGGGCTGGTAAAGGTGACCACTGCTCTTGAGGTGCTGCTGACAAGTCAGTCTGCCACTACTGGTGCTGTGGAAGTTGGGGACAGCGAGGACACGACCAGTCGGAGCAGCATTACCCCCCCTGTAACAGACACCCGGAGGAGCAGCAGACGGCATGGGGCTGCCACTGGTTCCACAGCCAGTGAGGACAGTCACTTAATGGCATCCAGTGCTGTTGTGCGTGGCCGCAGACGCTGATGCAGCCCACACTTACAGGACAGAATTGGGTGAAGTAACTCATGACTTCCTACTATGGATGTCATAAATTGGAATGCCAAGTTTGGCCGTTTGTGTTGTGGCGTAGTGCCCAGAAATTAAAACTACGTCATTACATACAACAACTGCCTGTGTCTCCTTACTTACTTAAAAATAGTTCCATGTGATCTCTGCCCGTCTCTGTCTCCCATCTGTTGCTGGTGGCACTCCTGCTGCGTTGGGCTCTGGCTGTGCTAATTCATCATCATTGTCCTCAAAATCTGTTAATTCCACTTCTGTACCTTTCTTTGTGGCAAGGTTGTGCAGCATTGCACAAGTTGCAATGATTTTGCAGCAGATGATGGGTGTGTACTGACGTGCGCCTCCGCTTTTGTGGAGGCAGCGGAACCTGCTTTTCAATAGTCCAAACGTGCGCTCCACAACGTTGCGTGTTGATTTGTGTGCCACATTGTATCGTCTCTCACTCAGGGTTGATGGGTTCAGGTAGGGAGTGAGGATAAATGACCGCACTGCATATGCACTATCGCCTAGGTGAGGAAGAGAGTGCCATTAGTCACATACACCAATACACATTCACCTGCAGTAAGTATGAGTGAGTGTCACAGTGATTTACCTAGCAGGTATCCTTCTCCAAATTCTCCCGCAGCCAGGCGTGTGTAGATCCCACTGTTCTGGAAGATGTATGAGTCGTGGGTGCTCCCAGGAAATTTGGCCACGATGTCAGTGATTATGTTGGCAGCATCGCAGATTACCTGCACATTTATGGAGTGGGTGGACTTTCTGTTCCTGTAGATATACTCAGTGGCTGCTGGTGGGCAGATTGGAATGTGTGTGCCATCAATACAGCCTATGACATGCGGGAACTGTGCCATCTGGTAAAAGTCTGTCTTGGTTTTGAGCAGTTCCGCCTGTGTGTTTGGGAAGCTAATGTAGTGGTGCATTCTCTGCATCATGGCATCCAGGAACTTTCTGAAGAAACGGGACAGGCAACTCTGAGACACCCCGTCTACCGCAGCTTTCACCCCCTGGTAACTGCCAGATGCGAGTAGATGTAGGCTACAGAGCACCTGCACATGTGGTGGTATGGTGTGCGCCCTTGGTGTTGGGTGCTCCAGGAGTGGGTGCAGGTCCCTTATCAAGTCCAGGATGGTGTGGGGGTGTAGCCTGTACCTTTCATGGATCTCAGCCTCAGTCTGTTGGAAGATTGTGATGCGCTGTCTGTAAATGCTCTCCTCCCTTCTCCAGATCCTCACTCCTGCTGCCTGTAGACGTAGCCGCCTTGCAATCACATAGAAAGCCGCCATAGTGATCACACTGTTGCATTTTGGGATTGCTTATATTCGCTGTAGATCATTACCACCTGCTCTCAGTCAGTGTTAATTACCGACTCTTAAATACCGAATTTCATGTAATTCGGTATTACCGAATTTACCTACATCTCTTTTTTTCGTTTTTACCGATTCTTATTTACCGATTCGGTAAATAAGGAATCGGTGATTTCCGAATGGGTAGTTTTGAATTCGGTAATGATGAATCGGTATTTACCGATTCATAATTACCGATTCCTTCTTTTTGGCCTCCTACATCTCAATCGCCTAAATACCAGTCGGTAACGGGAGATTTACCGAATTTCGGCCGTTACCGACCGGTATTTCGCTACCTACATATGGCCCTAACTGTTTCTCACCTCCTTATCACTAGAGCAAATAAAAGACAAAAAACAAATTTCAGTTACCAGAGGATATATTCCTCTTCATTTTCAAACATAAGGACTGGCATACGAACACAATCTTTGCAGCCTACAAATTTGCATGAAGTCAAGCAGTTCAAAATAATAGAACAGACCATGTCGTAATATGTAAGTTCCTGAGCTCGCTTCCGCCATGGACTTTCATTTGTACAAATCCAGTTTAAAACGGTTCCCAAATCCCACAAGCAGATATGAGCAAAACTATCTTCTTACGAAGTTAAGCAATCACAGTTTGCACTGGTCACAGTGTCATACATATCCACACACCTCTGGGCAAAATATATGCTAAATTTCCCTGTTAAACAAACAAACAAACTTTTTTGCAAAATTTGAGTTCAATACCAACATTTTGGACCCATGAAATCAAAGCAGAATGTCTTCTGGTATTCGAGCCAATATTGAATAACATAACACAACAGCATCCTGTCTAGACTTTGAAACACTTTATAAAAATAATCATACAAAGATATTTACCAGGTCACACTCTGGTGTCATAATGGAGCTCACCTTTTTTAAATCAAGTTTTCAATGTGTGACTTATCTCTGAAACGTGGAGCATAGCACGGCAATGATGACCATCAGATATACTCTAAATATTTCGACCAATTCGTCAAACACGTTTAGAGGTACGTGAGCACAGTACGGCACTTTCCACCATTTTCTGTCATTTTGATTGAGAACTGAAACACTGCGTGACTTATGTTTGAGTTACAGACACAAAATTGCTACAAGCTGACATTTCTCATAAGTACTGGTTGTTCGAGAGAGAAAAAATGAGACCGCTCACCAACATGCATTGAATAAACGTGACTGTCAATAAAAACTACTCTGCAATGGCCATCAGTTATTTAGAATGTCACAAATGTATATTAGTATTGATTCTTGTGAAATGTTTCCTATTATTGCTAATTAAAGTACATGTAATATGAATCCAAAAGTGAATCACGATTATTGTCCTTCTAATTCGTAATAACTTCATTAAAATGAAGCATTATTTATAAAGAAAAAGAGACAAGAGACAGGCTGCATGAAAGGCTTTCTAAGTATAGTGCTGGTTGTTTGCCATTGTTCAGTGGCCATGAGTGTGTGATATTGAAGGTCAAATAACTCCAGAGATAAAATCCATTAGCAGTCATGAAGCAGGCATAGAGTTCTTCTGTGCAAACTGCTTTGAAAAAATACTTCTTTGCCTACCAAGGAATATATAAAGCCGACGCATTATATGCCCTCTGAAACAACGCGTTATACGTACAGCTGCAAAGGTAATATTGTTCTCTAAAACAATATAACAGAGTTTCTAGTTTCCTCCTACGTTATGGAAGGAACATTACTATACATCACATTTTTCTCAGCCCCAGAGCTGTTTCCCGCGCATGTTTATCCAACAGCCAGAGGGCTGCAAATTCTTGCTTAACCCCACTATTTCTTCACTGTGCCTTTTATTGTCTAAAAGTGGAGGCGGGCTGCAGGGGGACCCCTTACCCAGGAGTCGAGCAGACCCCATTCCCTGTAGCCAAAATGTAAATAAAAGGGGAGGGAGCCTCATGGCACCCCTCCCTGAGCTTTTATAGGCCCTTAGAACCCTATCCCACAGGGTGTACCTTTTGTAAAAGGGGAGGGGGACCATGCGGCCTCTTGTGATTTAATAAATGATGATAACCATACGGGTTTTATAAGTACTTTATTCCAGACGTGGATAACTGCAGTTTGTGCTCCCTCTCCAGCCAGCAGACAACTGACTTCAAGAGAGAACCCAACTGTGTCATAGAACAGCAAGACATTAGAACATCACATGCACATTCTATGTTTAAAGGAACACGTACCCCAAGCCCATCAATAAAGATACAACACAGCCACCCTCCTTGAGCCATTTTCGGCCCCGGTGCCCCATACCCTGGGGCCCAATGCATTTATTAAGAGGGGAACACCGCCTCCCTCCCTGAGCCATTTTCAACCCACTGGACCCCATCCCTCAGGGCCCAATGCATTTATTAAGGGGAGTGGGGCTGCACAGTACCAGATCATAAGTCTGCTCCCAGCCGGTGGGAGCATTTTCAAATCTACCAACAACTGGGAACAGACTTAGCGCTTCTTTCTGTTTGTCTGTAGATTTGAAAATGCTCCCACTAGAAAGGAGCAAATACATGTTTGAACTGTGTCCCAGGGATGGGTTCCACAGGACACAGCAAGTGAGCAGGGCCCCAGGAGATGGGCTCAAAGAGAGGGGCCATGGCCCCATACCTTTTAATAAAACTGACAGTCCTGATGTATGGGGTCCCCAGGGCTTGTTTAAGGCTTGGGGAGGGGGCAACACAAACTTAACAAAGTCATTGAGCCCCAGGGGATGGGGTCCTTGTGGCCAAGCACAGCTCAGGGATAGGGACCGAGCGTCCCTCCCTTTAATCATTGGTCAGACAACCTCTACAGCTTGGTTTTGACCAGTAGGCTCTCACCAGTGTCTCCATCATGGACACACCAAGTGGTGATCCTACGGGCAAGGGGTTAAGCCTAGCAAACTGCTCCAACACTTGTTTGCAATCTTTGTCCTGCTGGTCTGTCAACTTGGGAGAGAGTACAACTCTACTCTACTGACCCATCTTGCACATTGGTGGAGAGAAGGTCTATAAGAGGCTCACTCTCCTCCTCCCCTCCTTCATCTGTGACCATCAGCATGGTCATGTTTTCCCTGTCTTGTGCGGGTTCAGTCTGGTGACATTGAGTACCCTGTGAGGACTCTTGGGGATGCCAAGGTCCATCAGGTAGGTGTCCTTACCCTTTTTCTCAAGAATAGGAAAGGGCCCAGTCCATTTGCTCTGGGAGCAACAGGCTACAACACCCACACCAACTGTCCTGGATGGTATTCAGGCATAGTAGCCTTCTGGTCATACCACAGCTTCATGAGCTCTTGACCGGCCTCCAGGTTGCTGCTTGCTCTTCTCATGTACTCTGCCATGCAAGACCGCAGGCCTAGCACGTAGTCCAGCACATCCTGTTTGGGTTCCTTGAGAGGCTTCTCCAAGGCTTCTCTTACCAAACACCATGGCGCTCTTACAGTGTGGCCACTTAGTAACTAAAAGTGGCTAAAACCAACCACTTTCTGTGGTAAGCAAACAACAGGCATGGAAGGAGAACATCCCATCTCTTCCTGAGCTTGTAAGATGAGCCCATAATCATGCACTTCATGGACTTATTAAATCTTTCCACCAGACCATTGGTTTGGGGATGATATGTGGTGGTGAACTTCTAGGTAACACCACATTTACCCCAAGTCATCTTCAGATAGGCAGACATAAAGTGGTGTCTGAGACCACCTCCTTTGGAAAACCTACTCTGGTGAAGACACCAAGTAGGGCTCTAGCCACTGTGGGAACAGTGACCATTCTGAGGGGTACTGCCTCTGGATATCTGGTGGCATTGTCCACTACCACCAAGATATATCTGTTTCCTGAGGCAGTTTATGCATCTAGGAGAACAATTTCAATCCCCTCCCTCTCAAAGAGAGACCCACCCACAGGCAGTGGTATCAAGGGAGCCTTTTGTGGCTTGCCTCCTGTCTTGCCACTGGCTTGAGAGGTAGCACAGGAGCTACAGAACTTCTTCACTTTGGCAGACATGTTGGGCCAATAGAAATGGCTGACCAGCCTGTTCCAGGTTTTGGTCTCACCCAAATGTCCTGCCAATGGGATATCATGGGCAAAGGTGAGGAGAAATTCTTAATACTTCTGGGAGACCACCACTATCCTGGTTGCCCCTGGTTTGGGGTCCCTTTACTCGGTATAGAGAACTCCATCCTCCCAGTAGACCCTGTGGAATTCACTAACATCACCCTGCTCTTGCCAGAAGACAGCGTGCCTCAGGCCCTCAAGAGTGGGATGATCTTGTTGTCCCTAGTACAGATCCTCTCTGGTGGTTCCACTGGCTCCTTGCAATTCTGCCAATTTGGACAGATCTTGCAGGGGTGGAGTTCCTACCTCAGAGGCCAGATCCTCCCCCTCAAGCATGAGCTGTTTAAACTGTTTAAGCTGTTTAAACTAGCTCATCAAAACATGTGCCCTCTCTCTTTTTTGGAGGCTTGACCCATTTTTCCAGGGTCCAAGTGTTCAGCACTCATCTGATGTGCAGTCTGTGACCTACTCACAGCACATACCCACTCAGGGAGGTCCAGCATCTGCTTATGGATCTTCCTTTCCACCCCTCACCATTCAGAAGTTTCAAGATAATTTACCTGTAGACACTTTTTTGGGAGGGCAAGAGACACAACTACCTTCTTAGGGCCAGTCACACCTTCCCATTTCAAGCTCACCGTTGCCATGGGATGGAGCTTGGTGCTGCTGTCTGCATAGGTAACCTGGTGGAATACACCAGTTAGGATCTGCTCTGGGGAAACTAGTTTGTCCACTACCATGCCAACGCTGGCTCCTGTATCCCTCAAAGCCTGAACATAAGTCTTGTTGATTGTAGGCCTCTGCCTGTACTTCTCCATGCTTGGAGGTAAGGCTGCCAGGGTGCAACTTCCACCCCACCCACACAACCTAAGGTCATCTCTGAATACTCCTTCCCCATCTTTGGGCCAACTTCCCCTCTTTTGTGTCTGGGCTTCAAGCAGTCAAAACACTTACCTGTCTTTGTAGAGTCAAAGAACTTCCCTTGATATCCTTCCCCTTGAAATTGCAATGGCTCGGGGACCCCCCACTCCTTATGCAGCTGTTCGGGGACCTTTAAATGACTCTTTTTATTTTGTATCTGAGTTCCCCAGGGCTTTCTCTTGGGAGGGGACCTGTCTGCCTTCCTTCTGATCAACTCCCTTGTTATTCCTGGTCACCCAGGTGCAAACCCACTCATCTGCTGTCTCACGCAGCTCCCTGGGACTAGACAGTATAGATTCAACTAGATACTGGTGTAACGTTTCTGAGGGACAAATAGTCAATATGTGCTTCTTCATGAACAAAATGTAGAGCCCCTCTTAGGTACTTACTTTGTTACCCTGTATCAAACCCTCAGGTGCCTTCTCAAACATGTCTACAAAGTCAACCCAGGATTGGGTAGTGACTTTCTGGGTGTCCATACACTGCATCCTGTACTGCTCAGGTGCGATACCAAATCTCTTGATTAAGCTTTGTTTAATGTGGGCATAGGAATCAGCTTCCTTCTCTCTAGGGTCAAGAGCCTGCCTCTCTCAGCTGCTGAAATCAACTCCCATAGGAGTGGACCCCAGTATTGAGAGATCACCCTCCTCATCTTCAAAAGCCCTCTCAAAAGCTGTCAACCACCTATCGATATGATCACTCGCCTGATACTTAGGGAAAATTCCCTTTTGCCAGTCTTGGGTCAAAATTCACCACCCCTATACACCCCTGTCTCTTCTTCACTGCCACCATCTCTTCTTTCCTCACATGCCCACTTCATTTTTCGCTAGGGTCAATTTCTCTGCCTCTAGAACTATGCAGGCTAACTGGGCCTCAAGTTCTCTCTCTCTGAGGGACAGTACTACTCCTCTTGTGGTAGATCCTCTCCCTCCACTAGCTCTAGGCAGGGCACCAGTTACTGTATGTGAGGACAGGTGTTCTTCCTTGTCATCACTGAGGTCTAAGGGGTCGCCCTCCCTCTCTCTCTCCTTATACCTCTGGAACCTCCTCTGTGACAGAGGCTTGATCTACTAGCTGGGACTCTGATCCAGGCTGTAAGGGCCTTTATCAGCTCTGACTTCCTAGTATTGGCAAGTGTTGGTAGTTCCCGAGCTCTACACAACTCCTTAAGCTCTACTACTGTGAGAGTGGACATGCTAGCCAGATAAAGATCCAAGGTATCCTTTAGTTTTGGGTCACACACAAAAAACTCTTGGCAAAAATTGAAGTTAGTACAATTTAGAGAAGCTTAAAAAATGAATTAATTAATATTAAATCAAATTAGAAATCTATTTTTTTTTGCACTGGGTCTATTTAGAGGATTTGTTATTGCCTTACTAAACACAAGATCACACTACTGGGCACATAATGTTGGAAGATGGTTTATTAGTAGGTAGGGGTAGGCACCTACAGCTAGTAATAACACCACAATCACAAATAAGGTCCAGTCATGTCTCAATAAATCAATCCTTGCTCAGCCCTTGGTAGCTTGTCTGATGAGAAGCTAGGCTTAACTTAGGAGACAGGTGTGTAAATCATGTAATATCACCAAAATAGTAAATAAGTAAAACACACAACACTATGCAAATCCAAAAACAATTTATAGAAATAGAGAATATTTTTATCTTTAAAATGACCCCGAAATGGCAAAAAGCTATTGTAGGGAACCAGAGATATGATTTTTTAAAATGATGCTAGACACCACAGCAGTGCACACTTAAGTGCATTAAGTCCACTGAGTTCTCTAAACCTACATGCTCTGCCATTTATTAGGGAATTATAGGTAGGTTGTCTGACCCAATTGTATTGACACCATTTACCATATACCTTTTAAGCAAAGCACTGGCCTTGGGTCTGGTTAGCACAGTCCAGGCCACTTTCCTACAGTAGTGGTATAGGGGAGTAAGGGTAATTTTAGGAGGTAATGGTGGGAAGTGGTAAAGGATGGTAAGAGCAATTTTAGTGTTTAGGGGAAGGAAGTGGTATAGGATGATAAGGGCAATTTTAGAGTTCAGGTCTGGATAGTTATTACCATAAATATACCTACCGTACATGATAAAGACATGTGCATGGTGAAGGAATGCCTGGTAAAAGCATGCATGGTAAAGACATGCGTGATAATGTCATACATGCATCACACATAGCCACTCACAGATATTGCAACACTATTCCATAGAAAATAGTGAAGAAAAGGACTTGAAATAGAACCACATAGGAAATAATTTCAAAATAATATTTTTTTACTTTGCAAAAGTACATAAATTTAATTTAATGATAAATATATATGTATATATATATATATATTTGATACTTGATAGTTTATTCGATCAAATGTGTAGATCATTTAAAAGCTCATAAACAACAGTCTCTCTTGTAAAATACAATAAACAATGGAGTATAAATAGTCATGACACAAAAAATATTAAAAATGTAAAATACTAAAATACTAAAAAGTAAGTAGAGACTTATGATCAATTGACATTAAAAAAACCATATTATTCAAAGAGTCAGTGTGTTATTACCCAACTATGCCTTAGCCTGTTTTTCCCTCTACTTTACTTTGCTATTAGTAACTTTGACCTAATATGCCAGGTATAAAGGAGATACCGTGATATGGCAAATACAAGCCATTTTCTTAAATCTGATCTAAAAACTCAGAGTGCATGTGCTGGTCGCCTAAACGATAAAATCTGGCATAGGGGTATAAGCCCCTTTTTCCTAATCTGTGCGTAGTGGGGACAAAAAACTTATTATGGTCTAATGATTCAGGACTGGGAGTACATGCAGGGTATGTCGGAGTTACAGTGGCCCGTGTCCATCTGCTTCTAATGTTGTTCAGCTGTAAAGTTCCGTACCTAAATTGTAGGTAAAGTGCACGTGCATGTGGAGGTTCAATTTCATCCATTATTGACTCAAATAGAAAAATACTTTTAAACTCTAAAAACCTTCCTGTTAGGAAGCCCTCTGCAACATAGCATGAGTCCTGGAGATAAGCCCAAAACTTCGCTTTTAGGATAGTTACTGCATCTTTTGTCAGGGATTTGGGGTCTTCCCACATGGCCTTCAGTCCTAATCTCATTAACCAGTTCCTCACCTCTTTGAACCACTTCACCCATCCTGTTCCTCTATCTCGGTTTTGTAATTTCTCTACGGCCTCTTTTACTAGGATCTGTGTTTTACGGGACCATATTCTAACCCAAAACAATAGAGATGTCAATTCTGCTATATGTTTGACACTTCTTAAACCAAGATCTAACGAACAGGTAGAAGTGGAGTGCTATTTGGCAGTTTTAATAAGGACCTTATGAACTTGCTTTCTGCCTGCTCTAAACGCTTTGTCTGGTCCAGACCCCACAGTTCTGCACCATAGAGTGCTGCCCCCAGACCTCTAGCTCGGTGTATTTCAAGGGCTGGAGAAATGGGGCGGTAAACAGATTGATTTAGTTTTTTGGCCACAGCTGAATCGACATACTGTAGTGTGATGGTACTCTTTTCAATTTGGTTTGTCCAGCTCAGATTACTATTCAGTATGGCACCTAGGTAGTCGAAGACCTTAACTTGGTGAAGCATAGTTGAGCCCAACCTAATTTTTCCCTCTAAAACTGCGATGGGGGTTAAAAGCCATGAATTTGGTCTTTGAGCAATTTATCTCTAGACCAAAGTCAGTGCAGGCTGTTGCAAACCTGTTCAGTATATTTTGGATACCCATAGGTGTTTTTGCGATCAGTAGTGTGTCATCTGCAAACAGGAGTGATGGAATTTGTCTACCCGCAAGCTTCGGAGGGTCACCCCCGCAGCTGTACACAGCTTTAAGCAGCCCATTTATGTATAATGTAAATAGGGTTGGGGCCAAGACACAAGCTTGTCGTATTTCTTTGTGCACTCCTTTCTTCCCAGTGAGTTCGCCCCCTCGGTTCCATCGGACCTGGGCATAATTATCCTGGTGCATGCGCACAATAAGTTGTAACAGCCCTTTTAGCAAACCAAGATCCCAGAGGCCGACCCATAATTTAGTGCGATTTATGGAGTCAAATGCTTGCCTAAGATCTACGAACACTACATATAGGCTGCCCTTCCTAATGATAACTTCCTTCCAGGAATACCTGATCCTGACAATTGATTACATGAACTAAGAAGCTAGTCTTGGAGAGGTGCATTAGCAGTGCAAATACAGTGGGATGCGTACCATCACGTAGGTAACTCTGTTGGGAAATCAACAGAAGGGAATATGGCAGTACGTAAAGGGAAGTGGGAAAAGGCAGCGCTGGATGTATTTAGTAGTGCCCCAACCCCAGCAGGTACACAACAAGAAAGATCAACAGCTACGAGGACACCATATATTGTGATAAGAGAATTAGTGAGAGCTCGCATCGCAGAATCTAAGAAATGGTGGGAAATTACATGACTAACAAGATATATAGAATGTAAAAGGATACCACATGTCTTTCGCATCTTTGTGATGCCAACCTTTTAGGATATGAACATAGATCTATTCGAAGAATGGAGATTGAATACAGAGGGTTGCTCCTTCAAATTGATGGAAACGCTTCTAATACATGCTAAACGCCACATGGAGGAACAAACTCCGATCATTGACTCTTTTCTGAAGGAGCTTGAACCCATGAAAGCACAAGAGGAAACGAGTAAATTACTGAAAAAGATGGAAGAACGGATTGAAAAACATGAGTAAGAAACTCGAATCCGTAAAGCCCATAAATTCAATAGAGATAGACTGGATTACCAGTTTGGCAGGATTTACACGTTTGCAAAGAATTATGAACCATGCAGAGCAAAGGAAAAATTGAACATGAGAGGGCAAGCAACAGTGGAGACCACGACACAGATGCGAGCTCGGAACCTGGTTCCTCTGCTGATGAAGGTCCAAGAGAGAAATTGGATTTTCATGAGGAAATGAGGTTGTTGAGAATGGTGACGCCCCAGAGAGGTCGAGGGCAGAATCGAGGCCGGGGGCAAGGCACTGTAAAACGAGGACAGGCAAGAGGAAAGGGAAAAGGAAAGGGAAAAGGAAAGGGGAAAAAGACAATGGAATCCGAGGATTAATCCCCTTATGTAATGAGATGGGAGAAGAAGCAGACACCGTCATAAACATCTCAGGTATTCCCTTGACATCAGGCCAAATAAAGATCTTGAACTTGGGCCTAAGCTTTTGCCCATCAGTGAGCCCTGATTTTGTGAATTTAAGAATTGAAGCTTATAAATTCACGAGGAAACTGAAGCTGCATAAACACTTTGCAATGAAGAACATGAGATCCTCCATTAAAATCATGGAGATGGTTCAATCAACTGCCCAATTCACTATTGGTGATATCCCTGAGATCATGGAAATTGCCTGGACAGAAGAGGATATAGGAGTGGCAGGAGAGACAGTGACTTATACGGATATTGCAGAACTAGAACGGATGGGGTTCTCGACAAATCAAACTATTGAGAGTGGCTTGAGGCCAGCAAGCAAGTTACCAACAGGCAATCTGGTGGATACATTTCATGAGCTCCTAACTGAGGACATTTATAGAATGAGGATGGCAACATGCCGGAAACAAAATAACAACTTCACTCCAACTGACTGGCGGGAATTGAATGCTTTAAGAAAAAAGAAGTCCATCATCTTGAAGTCCTGGGACAAAGGAGGAAATATAGTAGTAATGAGTACTGACCAATACACCAGAGAAATGATTAGACAACTAAAAATCAAAGACCACTATGAAGAGCTAAAGAGTAACCCCATTGAGAGTCACCAAAGAGAATATCATGATATGTAAAAAAATTGGAATGAGGAGGGCCTACTGTCCGAAGAGGAATATCATTACCTGAAAGTTGATTTCCCGAGGATACCTGTTATATACTGTTTCCCAAAGATTCATGAAAATCTAAATAATCCTCATGGGAGGCCGATCGTGAGTATGATTGGGTCATTACTAGAGAACAGTTCTAGATTTTTGGATTTGTTTTTATGCAACTATGTTACCAGTTTACCATCTTACATACAGGACACAAATGACTTTTTGCTTAAAATCAATGATATCCCCTGGCGAAATACTTACCTTATGGTAACAATGGATGTCTGCTCTCTTTATACCTCAATTTCTCACGAACAAGGAATTGAAGCCTGCCGTTACTTCCTAAGGTCACAAACTCTGAATTTGGTACAACATACAATGATACTTCTCAAGATGCTTTGTTTTTGTCTCACACATACTGTTTTTGTTTTTGATAAGAAGACATACCTACAGAAGCAAGGTATGGCAATGGGGGCAGCTTTTGCCTCCAAGTATGCCTATATCTATATGGGCTGGTGGGAAAAGGAAGTTGCGTGGGCAGACCAGAATATGCACCACACGGAGAGGATTGTGATGTGGGTGCGTTTTATAGATGACATTTTTATTTTGTGGGATGAAGATGAGACATCATTAAGCGAATATGAATCCATCCTGAATAAGAACATGCTCAACATACAACTTACTGTGAAGTGCAGCCCATCTGAGATAGATTTTCTGGATGTGAAGCTATAAGTCAGAGACGGATCAACACAAACTACCATTTTCGGAAGAAAACGCCATGTAATTCAATACTACATGGTAATAGCGGACATCCACGATCCCTCAAATGGAGCATACCCTACAGTCAGCTTTTGAGAGCATGAAGGATATGCTCCACTGATGAACTATTTGAGGTTGAAGCCAAGCTGATGATTATAAGATTCTCAGAGAGGGGATATCCAGAATAAGTTCTTATTGAAGCAAGATCCAGAGTTTTAACAAAGAATAGAGAACAACCACCTTTTGACAACAAAGGAATAGAGACCACAACAGCCACCAAGACTGAAAAGGACAAGGTGAAAAGGTTCTTCATGGGATATAACATGGAACATAATACGATCTGTTCCCTCATTAAACAAAATTGGCACATACTACAACATGATGAGCATCTGAAGAATGCAGTGGGCCAATATCCCAGCATTACATATCGCAAAGCTCCACCATTAGGTGATATGTTAACAAGATTCATGTTTTATCAGGAAACAAATTGGCTTACTGACAGAGGCATCGGCTTCAGGAAATGTGCCACATGCATAGCCTGTAAGTTTGGATCAAACAGAACATCTTACACAACTTATGTGGGCAGAACTTGTGAAATTAAGGAAAAGATCACCTGTGAAACTGGATTTGTGGTCTATATATTGGAATGTGGCAGTACGATTAATAAAGTAAAGCTCAGGATTTTGAAACATATCAGGGCCATCAAACATCAAGACCGAGCTTATCCAATTGCCAAGCATTTTTGGGAAGAACATCAAGGCAATTTAGCTTCCTTACAATACTATGGCATCAAACCTGTGAGAGTCCATCCACGTAGAGGGAGTAGAGAACTTGAACTACGGCGGTGTGAATCAAGGATGATTGTCTTATTACGGACAGAGAAACCGTGGGGTCATAACCTTGATGCAGAACTGTATGTTCATCTCTGATGCCTTTTGGGATTTTTAAATTGCCTTAGGCCTGGATTTTAAGAACTGACTTTTATTGTTTCTGGCTCTTTCAGTACTTTTTAGAACTTGAATTTTATTGTGAATGGAAGTAATTATTGCTGTTATTCTGTTTCCTATAGGTACCCCGATATAGGCTCAGGTAGCAACCAGACCTTTCACCTATATTCCCCTGACATTACACTACATAACATTTCTTAGTTCTGACCTTTTACCTAGTTACGGTAATGCCTAAATGACATGGGGTTTTCCCTGAAAACTAGCCTCATCCATTATGCATGAGGATTCTTGGAAACTCAGCAGGACTACCATCTCTTGCATAATAACCATGTATAAGGGTCATTCCTTCCGTCATCCTAAGTCCGACATGACACAGCAAGGTAGATCCCCTGAGGGTACCACTTTTGGGTATATAAACACCATATCTTTGCTGAGACAGGGAGAGGAGAAAAAGGACTTCCATGCTGACACACTGATGCAAGATGCTGAGGTTCCTGAATGCAGACACTCCAGCTCGCAGTGGTCAAACATCCCTCGTGGTGTGTCCCGTTCGAGACCAAGACGGGGTCCCACAGTCTCTCACTTCAGGGAATGGGTTTGCCATTATCCTAGAGGGATTCTTGGCTCTACACCTACATACATGCTAGGTACACTTAGGTACATCTAGTTAGGGTCGCATCGTAGGAGTACGCCTTTATTACTGTCATGTATTTTATATACTTGCCTGTATTCGTTATTTTAGCACTTTGTAGGGATTTACCATCCTTTTACACTGTTGGTGCTTCTAATCAGCTATATTTGTTTCTGTCTAATGGTTGTTTCAGCACACCTAGTTTACACTAGAATGACGCTGGTTCAATAAATGCTTATTGAAAACGTCCCCACCCTTTATTCTGTGAATCTCTTTGAGACAAAGTGAGCACGAGTGACTGAGCGAAAAGTATTGCACTGTTTCCACGATCCCTGATGGGACAGAGTTGTCATCTTCGATAGTTGCCAAGAACTATTCTCTACTTGGTAAGAGGGGTTTCTAGTGGCACTGTGAGCTAGCTGGTATACAGGCAAACATACCCGGTTGGGGTGTCTGGAATCAGTCTGGACACCAATCCCACAGTCTATGTTGCCAAAACGCGCAGATCCTATATAGGTTTATAGGAACTACACAACACTGTATCCTTGAAATGTGAACTTGGTGACGACATAATGCACTGAGACTTATCACCAGGGGGAGATTATTATCATATATGTTGTATAGATTTCATATTTGTGATTTGCACATGACATTTGCACCAGCACTTAAAATTAGTTTAAAGATCTCGAGTAACATGAAATAAGGATCTAGACTAAAACATCTGTCACACCGTATTAGGAATTATTATGCAGCGTTATTAGCACTTTATACTGATGTCAGCACTTTACTGGGGAAGGAGATGAAATCCCTATCTCTGCAATTGCACTATATCTACATCCCCGTATCGAGAACAATAGCTATATAATGGGTTTCATATGACCATGAGAGGTGGCATATAGTCATATGACTAAGGAATGTACATATGCACTTGCACTTTACACATCTATATTTATTTGTGGCCAAGGACAGTATATTTAATTGAAATATGGAGTCAATTGACATATATTTATATTTGACATTTGCACTTTATTATATCTTTCAGCCTTCTTGTAGATTGCTACTACAGTGGGGGGTGTTGGTAGTCTAGGAAGTGATGGCACCCAGCTGCGTGTATATGTAAGAAAATAGTATCCTAGTGTGTACGGTGCAAAAGGTAGGGGAAACACCCTATAACCCCTAAAATGGGAAAGAAAAACTTTCACAAGCCAGTAAAACAAGGTCTTATGCACATGTTTAAGAGTTGTTCATGGTAGTTCATATGCTCGTGTAAGTGACAGGATCGAAAAAAGTTCAATCGGATCTGTTCTTTGTCTTTTATTTCATAGAAACCAGCCAACACGTGTTTCATCACAATGGGAAGTATCCCGCGACTTCTTCAGGGCTGGGAATGATACAACAGTTGTGTTTTAAAGTACAATACTGGGACATGTAGCTGACAGGGGAAGGAAAAGTGCTTCATTATTTCAAAAAGTACTGGTGAAATGTGAATCAACCAATAACGTGGAAACCCTAATAAAATCCATCCAATATATGTGACACTACGGTCATGTCGAACAGACCGGGAGTACATACAAAAGAACAACATATTTGTGAAAGGTGCAATGTGATGCATCCCACGCACTGTTTGGTGAGAGCCCTATGTCCTATTGTTAAAAGATGCATACATATTCTTTTTATGATCCAACAAAAGTGTACTAAAAGTAATGATACAAAATTGTAAAGCCATATTGCACAAATGCTCAACGCGTGTATTGTGCCAC
The DNA here is from genome assembly GCA_963921515.1 of Calotriton arnoldi. Classification (NCBI taxonomy): domain Eukaryota; kingdom Metazoa; phylum Chordata; class Amphibia; order Caudata; family Salamandridae; genus Calotriton; species Calotriton arnoldi. Next base: position 1,925,400 of record CAWUFW010000756.1, on the reverse strand, counting down.
TCTAGGTGTGCGGTGAAGACCATATAGCCCATATGCGAAAGAACATATAATAATTTACATTTCATTTATAGCAAGGAAGCGAAAAAAATTGAGAAATGGCTAAGTAGGTAAGTATGTAGGTATTGAGTAGTGCTACCGGTACTTCATGCGTGAAGGGCCTTCTAATTTCTATAGTAAGAAAAGGGTAAAACAGGAGCCCGTTAGGGAAGACTGTACATAGAGGTAGATCTATTCAAGTTTGTGAGAGGTTTAAAGCTAAAGAAATATTTCAGCTGCAACCCAACTGTAAACAAAAATACTAGCAACATTCCCAATGAGAAATGGTCTGATGTTTTGAGTATTAAGGATGTTCAACACACACAGCTTCTTCTGTCATTGACAGAACTGGAGGAATCTCCACTTAGCATAGAGAGACTTTTGGAGGAACTTAATATCGACACAGACCTCACCATAGCCAGTGGTTTAAAAAATAAATCTAAATGGACTCCCATCCTTCCAGGAGGTAATTCTATTGACACTTTCTATAAACTAATTCTGGAAGACATTGACAAATATGACCACAAGAGAATCAAAACGAGACATAAATATAGAGACAATCTAACGCGTGGCGAACGTATTGCCCTCAATACTTTGATCACTGACGAAAATATCCTTATTAGAGAGGCAGATAAAGGGGGTAACGTCGTGGTTATGAACCGTGACGATTACAACCATGAGATTTTGACGCAACTAGAGGACGAGACTTGTTATGAGAGACTCTCCTATAACCCCATGGGACTGTTAACCACCAAGATCAACAAACACCTAGAGGAGTGGCGCACGGCAGGCCTCATTGATAATGATGAGTAATTATACATGAAAGTGTTTAAACCTACCTTTCCATGTCTGTATACCTTACCAAAAGTACACAAACATCTACCTTCCCCGCCTGGTAGACTTATCGTCTCAGGCATAGGGGGTCCTACGGAAAGACTCACAGAATATGTTGATCTCTTCCTAGGTCCTCTGGTACAGAATCTGCCCTCTTTTATTATTCAGGATACTAAGCACATTTTGAGTACTCTGGCGGATCTTCAATGGCAACCAGACATGACTCTTGTTACACTAGACGTAGTAGCTTTATACACAAGCATCAAACCAGATTTAGGTATTCAAGCAATAACGAAGCACCTACACAATAGGCCAGCAACACAATGGCAACACACAAATATGCTGCTTACCATGATGGACCTAATTCTCGATAACAACTTTTTCATTTTTGAGAAACAATGGTACAAGCAGACCAAAGGTGTAGCCATGGGCTCGAAATGTTCGCCCTCTTTTGCAAATCTATTCATGGGCAGATTGGAAGAAGAGTGGATTTGGGGCCAAAGAGGATCACCCTGGATTGACTATATTGTCTTTTGGGGTCGTTATATCGACAATTGTCTTTTACTCTGGTCCGGTTCCCAGGATAAACTAGAACAATTCTGCACTCATTTGAATAGTAACAATTTTGACATGATATTTACCAAAGAATCTAGCAAGTCTAACATTAGGTTTCTGGACATAGAACTTTATATCAGAGACGATAAACTACACAGTCGACAGTACCGCAAAGAGACTTCCTGTAATTCTATTTTACACGCCAACAGCTCTCACCCGGCACACCAAATCCAAGGCATCCCCTATGGGGAGTTTATAAGGGCAAGGAGAAATTGTAGCAAGGAGATAGAATTCCACAAATGCCTCACAGATATGAAATCCAGATTTAAGAGAAGAGGTTACACTACGCAAACAATCAGGAGGGCAGAAAACAAAATCAAACGATTACGGAGAGAGGACACACTCAGGGATAAAAATCGCACTCCCACAAACAACTTACCAGTAAGACTGATAACAGATTACAACAACATGAGTTACAGTCTCAAGAAAAGTCTAACCAAACATTGGGGGATACTGAAAGCGGATAAATCACTCAGTGAACATATTGCTTCCCGTCCTTAGATCACCTTCAGAAAGGGTAGAACGCTTAGAAACCGTATTAGCCCTACAGTCCCACGGGCTCGTGGAGACACTACATGGCTAACCCCACGGACCGTAGGTTTTTACAAATGCGGCTCATGTGGTACTTGCAGATGGGCCAGACACGACATCAGAGAATTCATTGGTAATGACAATAGGCAATACACCATTAGATATAACATCAACTGCAACACTAGGTTTGTGGTTTACAATATTGAATGCGCTTGCAAAGGACAGTATGTGGGCAGTATCATCCGACCACTTAAGGATAGAATAGGGGAACATATTAGAGCACTACACCATCAAGATGCCAGATATCCCATGGCATTACATGCTAGTACATGCCCTTCTCAGGGGCCACATAAGAAATTTACGTTCTACGGCATCGATCATGTGGAACCAAACCCACGTGGTGGGAACAGAGAATTGAGACTGAGACGTACGGAGGCAACTTGGATCATGCGTCTCCGTACGGTTGAACTAGACCTCAATAGTGACCCTGAACTACAGTACTTTTTGGGGGACTAAACAGCAAGAATTGAAGTTTGCAGCATTACAAATTCACTAACTGCAATTTGGACTGAAAATCGGAAAATTGATGTTTCTATGGTCTGAGGATAACAACCAACGTGGACGTAAATATATACCTTCACTCCACCTCCTTTTTCCACCCTTCTCCTCCTTCACTATTTTTTCTAACATGTTCAGTCTTCAATGATCGTATTACCGTTTGAAATATTTGTTGTGTATGCAACTTGATACTGTCTTGTACATTGATCTATATATGCTACAGGTATCACCTACAAAAGGAACAGCATACCCTTTAACTCATATACTTTAGCCAGTGTACCGCTCGATCTCTTTCAGATACACAATGTAAGATAAAAATTTCTTTAGCCAGTGTTATGGGCCTTTGACTGTCAGCATACCTATTGACCTCTAGATCAAAATAATATTCGCTCTAACCCTATTTGGGACTTCACCGCTATGTGCTACCATTCTTATTTCTATCCTACCTTTCTTTGTCTATTTTCCCTTTATTTTCACTCTTATTCTTTCAGTACCCCACTAAGCCCCGTGCGCGGTACTCACGCAGAGCATGAGGCCTGTTTTTAAAACATTTTTACCACATTTAATTTCTGATTCAGAGCTATGTAAACATGATGGCTCTGTTTCTGCACCTTCATTTGATAAAGTTATTTACTTTCAATCTTCGTCTTATTAGACGCGCTCTAGCTTTTTTACTGATGACGATATAAAAATCACTTCCGGGTGTTTCCTCTGTCCGCTTCCGGAGCAGAGAACGCACCCGTTGCCGCCACGGACATCAGCGTACTCGCTGTTGGTGAGTTTTTCTACTTCCATGCCTTTCTAACAAATTTAGGAGTCCTGCACCGTACACCTTTTCTGCGTAGGCATTTAAACAGCCCCAATAATCCAGCCTTTAATCCCGTTTTAGATCAGGCGAATACACAAGGCATTTTACACCCTTTCGTTTCTGGAATGGCAACGGCCCACGCGTAATTACAGATACCTGGATAAGGACCTTTTTACAATGTAGCATTCACTACTTATTGTGAAATATGTCACTACGCTTTGCTTACAGCTCCGGTTTTAATTAAGACAACCTTGATACTCTTTAGGTGCTTCAGTGACTATACGATATCCTACCTGCTCACGATTGTACCAAATTTTAGGTAAGGATCATGAGACTAGATGTCAGTCTCAATTACCATCTTAATATTACCTTTTGTAAGTAAGTAGAGGGACGCCTTTTCATTTTTACTTATTCAACCTCACATCATTATTTATGCAGGTACTCTCCTTCATATCCACATACTTCTCACCGCACAATTTGACGCATAATTTTTAGACCAGCCGGGTCGGAATTATCACCGGCGGAGTGGTAAGAGTTTGGATACTTCCACCCTAAGCTCTTTTCTGTCTCCTTTTTCCTCCATGTACCTCTATGTACAGTCTTCCCTAACGGGCTCCTGTTTTACCCTTTTCTTACTATAGAAATTAGAAGGCCCTTCACGCATGAAGTACAGGTAGCACTACTCAATACCTACATACTTACCTACTTAGCCATTTCTCATTTTTTTTCGCGTCCTTGGTATAAATGAAATGTAAATTATTATATGTTCTTTCGCATATGGGCTATATGGTCTTCACCGCACACCTAGAGTGGCACAATACACGCGTTGAGCATTTGTGCAATATGGCTTTACAATTTTGCATCATTACTTTTAGTACACTTTTGTTGGATCATAAAAAGAATATGTATGTATCTTTTAACAATAGGACATAGGGCTCTCACCAAACAGTGCGTGGGATGCATCACATTGCACCTTTCACAAATATGTTGTTCTTTTGTATGTACTTCCGGTCTGTTCGACATGACCGTAGTGTCACATATATTGGTTGGATTTTATTAGGGTTTCCACGTTATTGGGTGATTCACATTTCACCAGTACTTTTTGAAATAATGAGGCACTTTTCCTTCCCCTGTCAGTTACATGTCCCAGTATTGTATTTTAAAACACAACTGTTGTATCATTCCCAGCCCTGAAGAAGTCGTGGGATACTTCCCATTGTGACGAAACATGTGTTGGCTGGTTTCTATGAAATAAAAGACAAAGAACAGATCCGATTGAACTTTTTTCGATCCTGTCACTTACACGACCATATCAACTGCCATGAACAACTCTTAAACGTGTGCATAGGACCTTGTTTTACAGCCTTCTTGTAGATAACTGGATGTGGAACAAACTGCAAGCAGATAATGAGATAGATGTACATAGTTATATTAAGCATTTGCACTTTATTACATCTTTGAGCCTTCCTGTAGATAGTTGGGTGTGGAAAAAATTGCAGGCAGAAAATGAGAAGGATGTCAACCCTGACAGTATGTGCATATATTCAGACATGGTGCTATAAGGAGGTTGTTGGTTTAAGGTAAATTTCTCTATGTATCAACACCATTTTCTTGTTTTTTTATTATATGTAACATATGGAGTACAGGCCAATTGAGTGTCTTGTTTATATTTTTGCACGTGCACTTTATGAGGTATCTTTATCTTTAAACTTTGGTACGTGACCTTAAAATCCAAGCATATTAAGATATCCTATTTATTGTAGGTGTTCTAATCTTAAATGATTATTTCAGTATATTTGAATATGCATTTGCACCTTGTAAAACATCGATGTACACTTTGTGGATATCTATTGGACTTTAAAAAACAATGCATGCGCAATATATAATATGAAAGAAGTGGCCTGGCAAATGTACTGGAATGTCTTCCAAGATTTTAACAAATCATAGAGTTTGGAAGGTTTGAAAAGTTTAAGGAGCAAAGTGGATCTTTGGATGCATATGAAATGACTATGTATTAATATATATACATATATATATATATATATATATATATATACACACTAGAAGAGAATTGAGATATTGTGACTATGTAATTCAATATGGCGGAGAATTGTGACTAAGTGAAATATTATGGGATGCGGTCTAGACGAAACAAACAGGAAATGCGAGAGGTTCATGTTATGTCCATCTTTTGCTTTAAATTTCATGTCGGTTGTGGGAACGGGGTTGCCCAGTTGAAAGCGGAAGCCGAAACGCATAGGCGTTCTGTGTGGGATGTTGCGGGACATGGATTAAGCATAACAATCAAGTATGCATGATTGAAGAGAACGGGCTCACCAGACTTTCTTAAACCGTCTTGGCGGAGCGAGTGCGGGTGAGCTATTCAAGTCGAGCGGTCATTTGTGAACAGTCCACATAGAGTTTAGTAATAAAGCATTAAAAGTGAAGCACGTGTATAACACACATTTGCCATCATATAATTTCTGTTGAAAAAAATGTTTGCTTCTGACTTGTATGTGTTATATTTGTGAAAATAGTTCACATTCTTTTCAAATGTCTTGTAAATCATTGTTGTATGACACATTGAGATTATTTTTGCGAAATATGTTTTTGAATATTTGTTTGAACTGCCTTCTTTCAGTATCTGAAAATCTTTAGCACACACTATAATATTTAATAGTCTTGAAATAATGCAATTTATATTGCTTTAATATGTCTTCTCTCTGCCTCTGGAAGAGTACTGGTGAGCCTATACGACGACTAAGTAAACCACAGATAAATAAATTACATTTGCACCAACAAACTGCTGGTGGTAATTAAGAGCAAAGCATCTCAAAAACACATGGTACAGTGTTAGTGCATGTTATCTCACTGTAAAAAGGTAGGTATGAATGCAAAGGCAGTTTTTTAATAAGTTTATTTATTTAGATGAAACACAGAAGCCCACGTCCGGATGGCCCACGTCTTTTGACTTCCAACAGCAACTGTCTGGCAGTAGCGTGTGGAACTCCCAGGGCGAGAAGGTGAAAGTGAGAGCACAGGTTAAGTAAAAACAATTCTACAGCAGGTAAGTATGATCAAACACAATTCCATAAATTACACAAATACAGGACTATTAGAATTTCTTGTACATGTACCCATTACATCTTCCTTCCCCTAAACAAAAAAGAAAAAGAAAACAAATGCATGAAAGAGCAAAGTGTCCATGGAGAAGAGTGGAGTGAGTCAAAAGAGCAGAGACAAGAGTGCCTAAATAGAAATGAAAATAAGAGTATGATATTTAAGGAGACACACTGGGTTACACCAAAGGGTAGAAATGTACTGGGAGGCAAGGACAATAATTAAACGACAGGATTGAAGGAGTCCTTCGGAATAGACGGAAATAGCTAAAGTTCACGTGAGGTTATGTCAATAAAGAGAAGGGAGCAATCGGCGTGGCAAGGACGGATATGAGTTTGAATAAGATTTGGCTTTAGAGGGATCGATGTTCTGGGAGTAAAATGCTTCAAGTCTGTAATAGCAGACAGTCATTTAGAAAAGTAATTGTGCATGATTGTGTAAAAGAGGAAAAGAAAGGGAAACCTGGGAGCCATTAGCATACAAGTGAGACTCAAAGTCAAATGAGGCGATAACAGAATTACCGCTGGGGACACATATTTTAGAACAAAGATCACACCTATGTTGCTGAAACCAGAAATTAAAATAGACATTGTCATAAATTGCATTCATAACCTTTAACATAATTGTATTTATCCTCATGTAAAGCCTGCCAGTGAAGGTGCACCACACATCCCGAAAAAGCCCCAAAGATGTTGCTTGTGAGCACTCGAGCTTCCTCAAATACTGCAATGCAGAGGATTAGAATGTAGATTGTTCAGCTCAAGGTTGCAGGAAGGACAGGTAGACACAGATAAAGTCATCTGGGTGGAAACACTAAGATCAAATGGCGTGCAATGATGAAATAATTGCTCTATGACAGAAATCAGTCACTCGGGGAACCAATGGAGAGTGGAGCGCTAATAAGTCAATTAGGATATGCCATCTTCGCCATACACTGTTATGAATCACATGACATATTTTTCTGTTGGTTCAAATGCCAAGTTCTGTGCTGCACTGATACTGAGGCATGTATATATGGCAGTATATGACTGCGTGTACATATGACAGTGTATTGCAGTATGTACATAAGGCAGTATATTGCGGCATGTTCATATGACTGTATATTGCGGCATGTACATATGACTGTATATTTCGACATGTACATATGACTGTATATTGCGGCATGTACATATGACTGTATATTGCGGCATGTACATATGACAGTATATTGCGGCATGTACATATGACGGTGTATTGGAGCATGTACATATGACTGTATATTGCGGCATGTACATATGACAGTAGATTGGGCCATGTACATATGACAGTATATTGCAGCATGTACATATGACTGTATATTGCGGTATGTACCTATGACTGTATATTGCGGCATGTACATATGACTGTGTATTGCCGCATGAGCATATGACTGTATGTTGTGGCATGTACATATGACGGTATATTGCGGCATGTACATATGACGAAAAAAGCGAATCAATATCCTGAGTATCAATCATCAAAAAAAAATATTTATGAGTCCACACAGAGTTCTTGTCGTGTTCTTTGGTTTTATTCCATATTCTGTACGGTAATCATTACTTCGGTCTTCATCAATACAACTTTAGCCACAACTTTAGCCAACACTTGTTTCGTCTTTGTGGAAATATCCACTGAGGGCAACTGCAACAAATAGTATACAAACGCTAATTCAGAATCATCTCTTAATATCCAAAATTCAGCTTCCACAGTACACGATAAGATATCCTTATTCAGAAGAATCCATTCGGAGAGTACTCCTCATGTGTTCGTGGCGCCACGGGAGAGTTAACTTTGATACAGTGAAAAAGTGGGAGAATTTCCCTTTCAGGACATGTAAAACGCATATACACATGCCCTACTTTTTAAAAACCATGTACCCTGCTCAATGAGCCTTTAGGGCCTAACTTAAGGGTGACATTTATGTATTAACAAGCATTTGCAATGCAATAGGTCTCGCATTTGCAAGAGTTTGAGCTATTGGCATTGTAAATGACAATGCCTTTTATTTATGTGTTTTGAAAATCTGCAAGCAGTGTGTTAACACGCACTTTGTACTTATAGTTGTTGCTTATGAGAAGCAAGGCTGGCAGTAAAAGAGGCGCAATTACTGCTAGCCTTGCTTCTCTGAAGCAAGGACTCTAAGTACAAAGTTTATGCATCGCTTGTAGGTTTTCAAACACATAATTAAAAGGTATTGTCATTTACAATGGCAATAGTTGAAACTCTTGCAAATGTGAGACCTATTGCATTGCCCATTTAAGCTAAAAACAGGTTATGCAGCAGATGATGAATTATGTGGAACGTGCGGCAAACCCATAATTATATGTAAAATGCTGCAGCTGTGGAATCACATAAGTCCAGTGATTGTGGCAAAACCTATGCCTTGCAGTTTGCGTACAGGTCTTAGTGTTAAAAGCACTTACTGATCTACATAAAATAAATCTCATCTGCATGTTACAGGATGTGCTTTGCAGAATATACATTAACCCTCTATGCTGCTTTATTAGTCGTGACTAGACAAAACACAGATCTCTCCAGCAAGTGCATTAACCACTAGTTATCTTATTATTATAATTATTCCCTGAGATTTACTGGGCACAGAAAGATATCCACAGCAAGTGCCTTAAACCCATAAAATATTTTTAAATGCAGCTTTTGTAACCAATTATGGCAGGTCTTAAGATCTGATGTCACTTCTTGTGATGTCACTTCCTTTGTGGTTGTGGGGTGTGATGCAATGTCACGCACCGTGATGTCACTTGCATATTGACTAACTTGGTTTAGGACTTGTGCACTGATGTGGTTAATAATTTGCAGATTACAGTAAAAAAATTGTGTCTAGCTCAAACAGATGAAAAATTCACTAGAAATGAAGCAAAGCATGCTGCCACACAGTGGAAGGCCCTTTGCAGTTCTCTACTGATCACCTTTCTGTTGTTTGTATTTGGGTGTTAAAGTGGTATTAATGAGGTGAAACGTTTGTCTAGAATGAGTAAGAATGCCAAAATAATGAGGTACCACTAAAACAAAATGTGCCTCGTTGCGTTACATAATTCCACTCATCTTGTCACATAATTTAGGTCAACACTGCCACATAATTCCAGTGGTCCAGCCTACACCTTCAAAATTGTAAAATGAGACTATTTCTATTTCGCTTGCACAGCAGCAGGTGTCTACATAACTGGATTAGATACACAACAAAAAGCGAGTATGTTAACTTGAAAAAGCTATTGTTCCGGTATTTCCGAATAATATTTTGGATTCCATTTTGAAGAGTACTTCAATCACCTCCACATATTTCATCACAAGTTATTAAGGCGATGCTTTCCCTTAAATCACGATTTTCATAAATGAGTATTTGGAAAAGTGGAATAATGGTAATGAAGGAAATCATAAACACACACCAAGTCTGCCGCTACAGGTTTTTTTTGTAAAGCACATAGGAATGCCTGCAGTCCACTGCAATACCAAACGTACATTAAAAACGTTATTGGCGGTGTAGGATGAACTGATTTAGAAAGGGGATAATTTAAGGAAGCTTGTAAGAAGAAGCGTGCGCCAGACAGAAATGAACACATGCACTACTTGGGCGCAACAAAAACACATTATCGAGTATGGCCGGCATTGATGCAAGTGAATGACGTAATTTGTAAAGCACCCTGTCTCGACCGCAAAGCCCGGTAAAAGCTGCTATTCGAGCTATTATGTTGAAATGGGTAGGTTCTCAGTGAAAACGACGCAAAAAAGTATGCAACACAAATAACTCTAGAGCAATATGCAGGTAGAGTCTACATTGTAGACTGTTGCCACGGGCTGCACTTAATGTGAACCACATGCTGTGCTCTACAGAGAATGCACTTCTACTGGTACAGTTTGTGTCCATCTTGGAAAAATGGGAGGTCTGTTCACTGGATGGTGAACAAACTTATCAGCAACAAATGAGTTTCACTATGTTCCAATGGGAATACCTTAACTGGTGAAAATTAGAATGATAATTGCCCAAAACAAGGAGGAGCGCTCCTTTAACAGATATGAAACATTATGTTCTTGCCACCCTAATTAGTTCTCTCTTCCTGCTTTCAGTTGTATTCTACGAAGCAGAGGTAGAAAAAAACGATCTGGCGCAGCTGGGTGTTTGTACGTCTCACATGGACGATTCACTCTTACCGGGTGACTGTCTATTGCATTCAGGCTCATGCAATAAAAAGTAAAGTGAAATCAATTTTACATAAAGGACTTTAGAAGTTTCTTCTGCAACAGCCTGCCCCACACACAATACCAGTGACGGGGTGAAGTTCGAAAAGTTTCCTAAAATGAAATTCACCAGAGCGTAAACCACAGTGGGCAATCCAGAGATATACAGATAAGCAGGAAGCCAAGACAGCACTGCACACTTCCACTTTGAAAACAAGCAAGGCCCAATTTAAAACAAGCATGTGCTATGCAATCGCGGCACTCGTGCTTTAGCTGTAAACATCTTAAGCTAAAGCGTGGGTGCCTCAATTGCTTCAAAAGTAAAGAAATAGTAAAAAAACTTTTTTTTCTATTTCTTTACTTTTGAAGCAATTGCAGCACCGCGCTTTAGCTTGAGATGTTTACAGCCAAAGCACGAGTGCCGCAATTGAAACCAAAGTAAATAAAGAGAAAAAAATGTCGGACGCACGTTTTTTTCTCTTTATTTACTTTGGTGACAATCACCGCACTTGCGCTTTAACTGTAAATATCTTAAGCTAAAGCGGGTGCCGCAAATGGTTCAAAAGTAAAGAAATTGGGAAAAAAAGTTTTTTTCTATTTCTTTACTTTTGAAGCAATTGTGGCACTGCACTTTAGCTTAAGATGTTTACAGTTAAAGCGCGAGTGCCGCGATTGAAACCAAAATAAATAAAGAGAAAAAAAGGCATGCACCCGTGTTTGGCAATGCAACTAACCATAAGAAAGGTGCGGCTACCATTATTCCTGCCGGGGTGCCGTTATGGATACATTGTAAAACAAGGCTGAAGCTATTGCCTTCCCCGTGCTCAAGGAACCCTCTGAATGCGATGGGACGTAGCACATGGAGGAGTGGGAGGGCTGCAATGACTCATGCCTTTTCACAAACAAGACTTCAACATGCCCAATCCCCCATAAAAGGAAACCGAAAACAAACCAAATATCCTACCAAAAACGAGCCCAACTGCCGTACACATCGAAAAGTGGGAAAAGGCAGAAAAAATACAATCAACAGAGCGAGAGGAACAGAGAGGAAGGCAGTACTGACACAATTGTGGCATTAAGAGGAGATGGGAGGGAGGAATGATATATTTACATGTAAGCAGCTTTGCCTCCAAAGCTGAACACAGGCAAACAGTAACAGACCAGTAAACAAAGAAAAAAAATAGTCCCCCCAAGAACACAAAAAGAGCCATAGCGGAATGAGACAGTACTTAGTCCCTGCTGCATGGGAGGAACAGAAGGGAAAAAGGAGGAACAAAGAGGCAGGGCTGACCACTAGCAAGCAAGGATTTCTAAAGGACACTGAAACAAGCAAATCAAAAGCAGGGGGATGGCTTTAAGCCAACATGAGAAATTACAACAGGTCTTGAATGCTCGACCTAAAAAGTAATGTTTAGGCCTGGCAAAAGCTTTATTTTTCCAGGTCGAAACGGCAGTAAAACACTGCAGTCCATGCTGCGTTGACAGGGCTGAGACATGTTTTACAGTGCTAAGATAGTGGGTGAAGCCCACTTGTGGCATTTAATATTCGGGTTGTAGGTACATCAGTACCAGTTACTAGGGCCCTATAAGTAGATTTAAGGTGCCAAATAGGTGCATACCAATTTTAACATGTTTGGAAGGGAGGGAAGAGTGGTTAGCAGGAGTAAAGTGTGTTCTAATGTGCTCTAATTAGGACTCTAATGCCAAAAAAGAGGGTTAATCAAAAATTTTAAAAAATGGGTAGTGAACGGAACAATCTGGGGGAATACCACTTAAAACATGGTCATTTTCAACAGTCTCCATTGGAAAGGAGTGTGCTTGGTCTGCAGAGAAAGCAGTGCAGAGCACCTCTGCCTGGTTGTATTTTGAAATATTATCCACTCAAATACCGTTTTACATAAATAATCTGCCCTAAACTCTGTTTTCAAACTATTGACCCATCTGGTGAAGATTTCCTTTTATTAACTTCTATGAGACAATATTTTTAAACTATAATTAGGACATAATATTTATGTCAGGTGTATACTGACAATAATATTCTAGTAGTCTGTCTTGAGGAAAAGACAATCTACAAAGATCTGGTTTAACCAATGCTCCGAAGAAGCAGACTGAATTTGTACAAGCCAACTTAACATGCATCTATGTTATCAATGTTGTCAGAGTTAAGTAAGTGGTTCACCCCTGCATTGTGTGTCTCTGGTTACCATCACAAACCTCGTGAGAAAGTGAAAAAGTAATTAGGGTGGATCAAAGTCCACTTCAAGTAATAACATCACTAATCTATTAGGCCCAGTCGAGGTTTTAGTAATTTACATCTGAGCTCAACCTCTGGTAGCTACAACACAGAGCAGACAGGCGTAACTTAGAGAAAATGAGTAAAGAATTTAGAAGTAGCAAAGAGTAAAAAAGTCTAAAACACAACACAGCCAGGGCAGCTGACTTCGGAGCACAGGGTTCACGGTTCGATCCCAGGCTCCGGCGGCAGCTCAGCTCAGCACCATGTGACTCTGGGTAATAGCTCACTTAATTTCCACTACGGCCCCCAGCGCCTTGAGACCCGTAAGGGTGAGTAGCTGCTCTATATAAAAACAGACTTACATTTTTACTTACATAACACAATAAAAATTCCCAAATCTGTTTACAAAAAAGAGCAAAATTACACCAAAATGACAAAAATCCAACAAGGGGAACCTAACATATGAATCTTTAAAGATTTAAGTGGAAAAGGCACCAAGAAGTGTAACACACTCATGATAGTCAATGATAATGGCATACCAGGACCTATGCGTGATTTGGAGCCAAGCATGATGGAACAAGGGTCTGATATATCAAGCAGATTTTCCCTGCTAGTGTCTGGAAGTAGGGGAGCTCCAAAAACTTTCTAAGTATGAATCTGAAAAGGGGTTTTAGGCCTGATTACGATCTTGGGGAATGGGTTACTCAGTCACAAACATGACGGATTTCCCGTCAACCATATTACAAGCTTCATAGGATTTAATGGAATTGTTAGACCTGGCATCATTGGCATGGGTTTCCCCTGTATTTTTGCCTTTGCCTCCAGTTATATTGCTGTGTGTTGGACTTCGTTTTGCCGGTCTAGATACTTTGGGCATGTTGCCACTGCTGTTCAGTGCCAAAGTGCACGTGCTCCCTTTGTCAACTGTTGTAATGGATTGGTGATTCCATGATTGGCATATTTGATTTACTAGTCAGTCCCTAATACAGTGCACTGTGTGTGCCCAAGGGCCTGTGAATCCAATACTGCTAGTGGGCCTGCAGCACATATTGTGCCACCCACATAAGCAGCCTGTAAATGTAACTCAGGCCTGCCATTGCAGAGCCTGTGTGCAGTCTGGTACTGCCATGTCGACTTGGCAAGTGCACCCACTTGCCAGGCCCTAACCTTCCCTTTTCTTATATGTGAGTCACCCCTCAGACAGGCCCAAGGTACCCCTGTGGGCAGGGTGCAGTGTATGTGAAAGGTAGGAAATGCCCTGGTGTGTGTGGCATGTCCTGATATTGAAATACTGCCAATTTTGTTTTTCTCTATTGCAAGGCTCTCTGTTCCCATAGGATAGAATGGGGAGTTTGCTTATAACATCTTATAAACATAACTACCCTTGGGAACAAGATGGGAAAATAAAGTTTAGTATGCCTGAACTCAGAATGTTAAAATGCATCTTTTAGTGAGGGTGATTTTGACATTCTGTGTTTGAAAATACCACTTTTAGAAAGTAGGTATTTTCTTGCTTAGCCATCCAGTGTACCTCTGCTACGATGTGTATTGACTGTCTGGCTTTGGAGTGACAGGGACTGGAATGTGCAGTGGCTCCCGAGAGTCTGGATGAGTCAGGGCTGGCTGAATAGACCTGGGCTGCATTTAGGGTAGGGGGAGGAGATTTCATTTCACCTGAATGGTCCTGGTCTGCCCTCCACAATGCTGTCTCCACCTACTGCCAGGAAGCTGCACCAGAGAGGACAGAACTGGTTTTGACTGAGCACAGGGCTTCTCTGCCACCAGAGAACAAAGGATTTTGCTGTATAAATATTGGGGCCCAGACCCCAGAACTTTAGATCACTTCTAGGAATCAAGAGGAACCTTTGCCAAGGAGAAGAGCTGGAGAAACTGAGGAGGAATACTGCCCCTGTGCTGTTTGCTGTCTGGGGTTGGCCTGCAGTGGCTACTTTCTGCCAAGGAAAGGGAAAAGGACTTTGCTGTTTGCTGTGTCCCCTGCTTGAGGAAGATCTCCAAAGGCTTGAAACTGAGCTTGCCTTCTGTTCTGAAGTCTCAGGGACACAAAGAGTTTACCACCAGCTCCCCTGAACTTCCTTGCTGGCAGCTCTGACCTGCTAAGAGGTGCCTGCTGTTGTTTGGGACCTCTGGAGGCTGTTTTCCGCTGGGAACTAGAAAGGTAACGCAACTTCAAGAAGCGTGACACATCCGCACCTGTTTCTGACGCATCGCAGAAGAAATCGTCACAGTGCCTGCCCGTGGCTCCAGAAATCGCCGCATGCCGCATTGAGTGCACCGCTCTCTGAAGTATGAGATCACTGCACCGATTCCGACGCAAGCCATGGTGTGCGGCTACAAGAACCCACCCATCATCCCGGATCATTGCATTGCATCGAGGCGCCAGATCTGTCGCATCGTTGGGGGATACAGTAAGAAACCGACGCATCACCTCCCCACGCAGTAAGAAACCAACGCATCACCTCCTCTCCGGTAAGAAACCGACGCATCACCTCCCCTGCACAGCAGTAAAGAACCAACGCATCACCTCCCCCGGAGCAAGGAACCGACGCATCACCTTCCCTGAGTGTAAGGAACCAACGCATCACCTTCCCTGCGGCCCTTTGTGTTTGTGTGCGCAACGCATCCAAGGTACTCTGTGTGAAAAGTGTCGCATCTGCAATTTGCTTTGAACTGAACTATTTCTCCCAATTCATATTTTTATTACTGTATTGTGGATTTTTGTCATTTTGGTCTTGTTTGGTTTAGATAAAGATTACTTATTTTTCTACACTGGTGTGGTGTCCATTTGTAGTGTTTTCGCTGTATTACTGTATGTGTTCACAAATGCTTTACACACTGCCTCTG
Source organism: Calotriton arnoldi (assembly GCA_963921515.1). Taxonomy (NCBI): domain Eukaryota; kingdom Metazoa; phylum Chordata; class Amphibia; order Caudata; family Salamandridae; genus Calotriton; species Calotriton arnoldi. Next base: position 1,909,588 of record CAWUFW010000756.1, on the reverse strand, counting down.
AGATAAGCCTGTCTGCTCGTGCCAAGCTACCAAGGGGGTGGGCAAGGTGTTATTTTAGAAGTGTATCCCCCTTACCCTGACAAGGAAGAAGGGTCCCTACTTGGACGAAGGTACCTACCTCTGCCAACCCCCACGTCTAACAGGAATTATAATATGGCAGACGGAATATCTCTCGTTTGTGACCGAGTAACCCTGTCCACCAAGATTGTAATCAGTGCCTGATTACGATCTTGGCAGATGGTATACTCCGTCACAAGCATGACGAATATCCTGTCCACCGTATTTCAAGTTCCATAAGATTTGATGGAATTGTAATACGGCAAACAGGATATCTGTCACGTTTGTGATGGAGTAACCCTGTCCGCCAAGATCAGAATTAGGCCCTTTGTCATTTTTCAGAGGAAAAACTCTCCTCCATGCGGGACAAACCTGAAACTGAGCCTGACACCGTGGAACTGCCAGGTTGATACTTGTTGCAGTGGGTCCCCTAGAAGTTCTGGAGGAAAACTTTTGAAAGGTTCCCAAGTTTCGTTTGGTGCCTAAACAACTGCAGGAGAACACTTCCAATGCAACAAGGGCCTTAGGAGGAACTCTTAAGAACTCTCATAGTGTCAGGCAGAAGGCAACAGCCAAGTTCAATCCGGGTCCAGTTGCCACTGACCTGCTTGGATTCTTCATAGGAATGTCCTCTCCAGCTTTGTTTTCTTCTTCGAGCCACCTAGGGGTAAGTCTTATGATCCATGGAGATCTTTCTTTTCCTTGAATTCAAGTGGAATGGGGCCCAACATCCTCTGGTCCTTCTTACATGTCACAGATGCAAAGTGCAGCAGATTTAGCCCGCCTAGTACCTTTTCACAACCCCAACAGTGTTCTGAGGAAGGCTTGTAAGGGTCCAGTTTTTTAGCTTGTGGTTGGGGGACACTCTAGGACACTCCCAGCTCATCTTTGACCAAAGGAGCAAAGGAAAGGTTCTCAGGCCCTGACATACCTACTTTGGCAGTAATTCCTGTTTCCATTAATTCAATGTGTCAGGGCAAACCCCAGATGATGAAGGTCTTCAGCCACACTGAACTTGGTCTTTCGGGGCTGGGTGTGATTAGGGCAGAAGACTAAGGTAATTACCAGTGTCCACCCACAACTAACACTAAAATCCAATTTGATGCTGGCACTGTACCCACAACAATGCCAGAGACATAAGGCTGGTAGGACAAAAGCAGGGATCCTCACCAACTAGAAAAAATGGTGCAACTATTTTACATGTGCTTCAGATAGATCTGTCATGCAGAATTCAGTGCTATGGTAGCAAAGCCCCCACCTTGAATATTTTATTCAGCTCAGAGGAGTCATCTCTACCTATTCAGCTAAGACTATTGTGTGCTCCTGGGATGAATTTTGCACATCTTTCAGGGCTGTGCGCAGGCTGGAAGTCGGAAGAGGCTCATGCTAATTAGCTTTCTGACAGTTCAGGCAGGTAAGGGTAATGTTCGAAAAGTTACTTTCCCTTAATTGTTATCAAAAATATAAATTCACTATTGAAGTCCATTTTTAATAACTATTAAAGATAGTGGTTTAATTTTTTGTAAGCTGGTCCAATTCCCAAGATAAAGTATTAGAATTGCAATCTGTACTCTGATTTTCTATATAAGGCAGCTAGGCCTGCCACAGCAAAAATAACGTTATTGTCTTATCACCAGAGGGATAAGTGAACATTACTTTTTTACATGACTCACATAGCCGTGAACTAATATTTAAAGGAGATGTATTTTTCTGGAAATATTTTTTATTTTAACAGGTCATACTGCAGGTTTAAGCTGCAGCTGTCAGGCTACAATTGTTTTCCTGGTCACACTAGTGAATGGCACAATACGTCCTGTAGTTCACAGGTGATATTTTACTTTCCATGTCATGGGTGCATTTCTACACCATATACTATGGTCTCTTATAAGAGTTAAATAAGCCAATTAGGACTTTGCCAATTTCTACATGTTTTGTGGGTCAAAGCATATAGTCTGGGTACTGGATGGCAGTGTCCCTATGTGCAAAGTCTAAAAACCAGCAATAAAATTCAGCAAAACAAATGAGGGTGACCAAGAAAAAAGAACATTTTCTTACAGGTTTCAAGTGTTTTTAGACTCCTTCATAACCTGGGAGTAATTGGAGTGGTTGTTGAAGTAGGATCACCAGTGCGGCATTGCTGTACTTGGCCCTGAAGCCAAATTGGGTGCTGTAGCCCTTGCTGGCACTGGAAGGTGTCCCCCTCATGGCGTTTGACCACCAGTTACATGTAATCAGGACCCTGGAGTGCATGCTCCTGAGACCAGCTCTAGTCTCCTCCATGGAGTCCCAAGAATTTATGAACCTAGCTGTGGGTGGGCCATTCACTTTTGTTTGTTTAATAGGTTTTTGTTTCTGCCTGGAGACTGCAATCCCTTCACCCATGGAACCACATCATCTGGAGTATCACTGGGTCCTCACTGCCCCTGTCTAGTAAAATGTTATGTTATGTCGATTTGTATAGCACACCAATCACCCGAGAGAGTATCCATGTTCTTGGGCAGATGTGCATGTGTGTCCCCAAGGTGTGTCCCCAAGGTGCTTATATGAAGAGCCAGGACTTCAGCTTCTTGCGGAACTCGAGAAGTGATGAGGAGGTTATGAGGTGATACCATGTCTTGGATGCAATGTAGGAGAAGGATGTGGGGCCAAATACTCTGCACAATAAAAGTGACTAAAGTCTTGCTGCAACATGCCAAAATATTTGCAGGTGCTAATATTGTTCGAGAGGCCAAAGGTACTCCAGAGACACCGTTGTGATTCTAAAACTATTAGATAATGGGGTACTGTTGGTCTTGGCACTTTCTGCAGGGTCATCCACAAACTTTTTGCCTTCACTCTCCTGTTTTCTGAACCAGTTTATGTTACCTTTTAGGACTCTGTGCACTTTATTACTCCAAACCAGTGCTAAAGTTCTTTTGCTCTCTCGGTAACATTAGCATATACACAATTGGCTTAGTAAATTTACTTATCAGTCCCTAATAAAGTGCACTACCTGTGCCCAGGGCCTGTAAATTAAATGTTACGAGTGGGCCTGCAGCACTGATTGTGCTACCCAATTATGTAGCACTTAAAACATGTCTCAGGCCTGCCATTGCAGATTGTGTGTGTGCAGTTTAAACTGCCATATTGAAAAGGCAAAATAAACATTTTGCCAGGCCCAAACCTTCCTTTTTAATAAATATATGTCACCCCTAAGGTAGTGTATGAGTCATACGCACTTCTTCTGCACGATACAAATGAGTGTCAAGACTATCTCTCTAAAGGAACAGTTTTGCTTTCTCTCCTTTTCCTTTTCCCTTCTAGGTTGGATTTAGGAATTCCTAGTGGGCGGTCCTCTCAGGGTGCATTGACGCCCAGACAGTAAACCTGAATATAGGTACCATAGGGATTACTGAGTGTCGTCGTCTCAGATTCCTATTTTTTAACTTCTATCACTATTAGCATGGTCCCGATAAAACGTCGAAGGATCCATTAGGGACCTATTAAAGGCGTGAAACATGTCGACCTAACTGATCCACCTTCCACTATCACTTTCACCTTGACAATAAGCAGAAGGAAAATACTGACCCCTCTGATGAAGTTAATCAAGAGGCCTTCTCTTGTTACCTGTTTTAACCATACTACACGGACCCCTGCATAAAGTTTTTTAGGGTACCAGTGCAGTATTTTTAATTCACTCACCTCTTTCCCCCCCATACACCCGCACTCACCAATGCGGCATTTCTCCGAAAAGAACTCCGACAAAGAGCCCTCTCGCGGGGCCGTTGGGGGACTGCAGCGCCACCCCCACGAGGAGCAATGCCCGATGATGAAGCATGACACACGCATGGGTGTGTGAGGGCACTTTTTCCAAAAGGAGGAATTCCCCGCCTTAATAATGTCTCACTTCCAACCTACTCTAGTCCTTCTAGCGACCAAATAGGCCAGCATTTCTTTCTTCAGGAACAGTCACCCTCCAGTGATTATAACCCCTAAGGTAGGCCCTGCACAGCCTCAAGGGCAGGGCGCAGTGTATTTACAAAGTAGGACATGTACTTTAAGTTTTACATGCCCTTATAGTGAAAAACTCTTACGTTCATTTTTCACTACTGCAAGGCCTTCTTTTCCCATAGGATAACATTGCAGTTACCGTATTAAATTGTAGAAATGTAATTTCCAAAGGGGAACAGGGAACCCCTTCATGTTTGGTGTCTCTGGAATCACAATTTTAAATCCTAATTTATGGTGAAGTCGGATTTAAATTGCAATTCTAAAAATGGCCCTTTTAGAAAGTTGGCATTTTCTTGCCTTGCCTGGCAGGATGGGAAGGAGAGACTGGGTAATCAACTTACACTTGAACAGGCTGTGCCCTGTCACCACACAATGGGTTGTATGCACCCTGTAGTTAGTCTGCAGCCAGGGCCAGGAAGGCAGGGCATATGTGAACTTCAAAGGCATTCCTCTAGAAGCTACTCCCCCGCTTCAAAGGCACAACTGTGTATAAATACTGTATCTCAGGCACCAACTTTTCAGTACATTTCTGGTCCTCTTGATAATCTGCCAGGAAGAAGGACTGCTGTGCTGCTACAAGGACTGTTACTTTCTGGACTGCTGCTCTAACGGAACTACTGTCTTGCTGACCTGCTGTGCTGACCTGCGGCCTACTGGCCTGTTGACTGGGGAAGAAAGACTGGACCTACAACTTTATCTTGAACCCAGGACACCAGAGTGACTCCAAGGGCTAGTTGGCTCGCCTGCTGATCTGAGCCTCAGGGACATAAAAGGCTCCCCAACCAGATCCTGGACCCTTACTGTGGCTCAGTGAGCTTAAATCCTTGCAACCACAAACAGGCCCGTTCGCACCGAGATTACACCACTTGCACCGAAAAACAGCATGAGCTACCGTCAGCCCATCTCTTCACACTGCAGCATCGACCCCTCACAGGTGACCGTCAACGTGAGGCAGCATCCCGCCTGTCTGCGACATCCGGCCTGCTCTTCGTGTCATGCCGACAGCCTCGCCCAATGCACTCCTTGCGGCCTTCTCCAATGCGAACGGTACTCCTGGCACAAAACCTGAGAAGGTAAATCTTCTGTGGAAATAATCTGGGACTATATCTGACTTGCACTCCATCGCAGTTGGCCTGAACTTTTGACTTTGACCCGGTCCAGAGCAACCAACAAACTCTGGTTGGTGCTTTATGCTTTTAGGAGCTGTTTGCACATTATTCTTTTAAAATTAATAACTCTGGTTCTACTAACAGGCCTTTTGTTATATTGGTCTTGTTTTATTTATTAAACTCCGGTCTATTGTTCTAACCTGGTGTGGGATCCTTTTTGTGTGATATTCCCACTGTGTTATTGTTTAAAGTGTTGCATAAAAGTTTTGTCCATTGCTTTTAAGTTAAGTCTGACTGCTCTGTGCAAAGGTAGCAAGGGGCTGAGCAAAGGTAAATTTGGTGATTGCGTGTGCCTTACCCTGAATAGGATCGTGGTTGCTGCTTGACCTCGGCTCACACCTCAGTCAACCAGTAACCCGATTTTTCTTAGGTACTCACTCTACTGTAAGACTGCACTTGTGAATTTCCCTCTACATATCATTTTAAATGATTTTATTGTAGCACTGTAGTTATAAATTGTATTCCTTGCACCTATTCTTTTTGTGTCAAGTTGTGCAATTGGCATACCAGCATAGTTTTTATCTTCATAAGTAAAAGCACTGGGTTGGACATTCGTTATAAAGAGTTATTTTGTTAAATGTTGGGTTCTGTGTATAAGACGGCAGGGGACGAGAAAAAGAAGGAAACCTAAGAGAGCCCATGCATGCCTTAATGTTTTCCTTGTGCATGCCGCAAGCTGTTATTAATCAACTCATATGAGTGGAACACTAGGATCAGTGAATGAGAACACTTGTTTGCTCACCCTGCCTCTACAGCTGCATTCAACTTGCAAATGAAATACTTTGCGTGCACATTCAATCGTAGCACTTTTAAAGGTAACACAAACCATTCATGTTCACATAAATATATGCTTGCTGCAACCAATAATTAGATTCAATTCTGAAAAAAATACGTTTAAGCAAAGACGTAATTGATATTGTTATTCTGTTTTTACTGAATGGATGTTCATTGTCTAATAAAACATAATAGACCCCTGGGGGATATCTTAAACTGTTAACCAAACATATATTTTCCAACCTCTAAAAATGTGAGGTTCAGAAAATTATTTGATAAATAGAATCATTAAAAGCAGTTCCCGCCTTTGAGTGCCAAAAAGAATTCTTACGCCAAAGAAATAAAAATTGAGTATTTTAATGATGTCCATTGTAAATAAAATGTATATGCGGCGCGTTTTTAAGAACATAGGCTTATACAAATATAATTAATTTAATAAATCTGCTCAGTTAGGATAAATGAGCACCTTTTGCCATATGTTGATGAAGTATTGATGGTATGTTCATGTAACTGCCAGTAGTGACATTTCATTTGCTGACTATGTTTTAGTAGAGCCACAGATGTAGATCCTTTGATATGGGGTGTTTGTCGATTTGAACTGGTCCCTACACTAAATTTGTGTTTAAATACAGGGGCCATGATAATTCCTCCTATATGCATTGAGAAAGGTTGTAATTCTATTATTGATTCTATTTTTGTTCCCCCTACTTTGCTTAGGGATGGTAACGACTTCAAAGTGCATGATTCTATTTTTAGCGATCACAGCCCTATTAGTATTGTTTTGGAACAGTCTAGGGCAAGTTGTAGACCTCCAATCAAAGAAGCCAGAGAGATGCTCGTAGTGGCCCAGGGTAGGAGAATTAAATGGGTAAAAATAGCCCCAATGGACTTGCAGGGTGAATTGTTTGCCTCTGAGCTCGCCACTTGTGTAGCGGTCGATGGAGGATGGAAAGCGAATTTTAGAACATAGTCAACCATCCTCTGCTTGCTCCTTCCGGTTGAGCAGAGATTTGCTCCCATATCTCGCTGCAACTTGGGTGAGTCATTTTGCAGACATTTATTCTCCACCTGCGTCCACCTTCTGGAGCTAGTTAAACGGCAATTTACATGCTAAGCTCCTTACCTTTTGCATTTAACAATGGAGGAAGTCAAGGTTGGTATATGAGCACTATCAACAAACATGTTTCCAGGCCCGGGCGGGGTCCCTGCAGACTTTTATATTAGTGTTCCTGAGAACTTGGCTCTTGTGCTCACCAAGACTATCAATGCGACTGTTAAGGAGGGGCACCCTCCGTCGTGTACTATCTCAATTATAGTTCCCGTGTTTAAAAAGGGGAACAAAAGGGACCCTAAATGTGCAGGCCCATTTCCTTAATAGATTCAGTCATTTAAGTCGTGGGGAGAGTAGTGCTAGATAAACTAGTCAGTTCGGCAGAGGAGAATCAGATATAGGCCTGGACAAAGCCATCAACCAATACCTAAATCTACAACTCTTGGTCGACAAGTACATGATTGCCAAATCAGGGACTTTATATATGGCCATTATGTACCTGATGCAAAAAAGAATGGGCAATATTATTAGCAATGGGTGTGGACACTAATATCTTAGCTTTGCTTTGAGACTTGCACAATAATTTGTCAGCTGCTATGCGGTATAATCTGAGGGAGCATTTACTGATTTTTTTAATGTACAGTGTGGGTGTGATGAGGGTGGTTTCTTGCCCTGTTCATGTTCACCCTATATATGAATGTCTTGGAACAGCACCTCGTAACTAATGGGCTGGACTATGGCTGGAAATCGGTCTCGAACCGTCTTACTTTACACAGATGATGCACTGCTCTTATCTAGAACAAGAGTGGGCCTGCAAAAGTCAGTAGATTCTTTCATACCCTTTATGAGCACTCGGGATTTGACAATAAGTTATAAGTCTTGTGTGATGGTGATGGGCCTGAGGTAATCTAGGGTTAAAACAATTTACATCCAAGGTCATTCTCTGGCTAAGATTCCCTCATTTTCCTATTTAGGGGTCCTTTTTGATGATGCCCGTTCCTGGCTTCCCTTATTTTTTACTAAGAGAAATATGTTTTCTAGAGCTATAACAGTCATGTCAAATTTTGTTAAGAGGCTGGGTAAGAAACCACTTCCGGCTAGAACTATCAAGCTAAATGTATTACTGCAGTGTCTTATGGTTGCGATATTTGGGGCTACAGTGGAGGGTCCTCTCTGCAGCTTGTTGAAAACAACTACCTTAGACGCCTTTTTGGTGTTACAAAATGTACCGTTCACCAAAAGCTAGGAGCACCATATCTAGAGGTTACATTGCAATGAAATGATATAAACATATATATATACGCAGCAAATGTCCAAGGGCGTCAAGGTGCCGATAGCCAATCCTGAGAGTAACCCCGCTCATAGCCAAATCATGAAGGGTGAAAGGCAAAGTTACAGAGAGAAGATCCAAGTTTTTAAGGCCTTCCTAAAAGGCATATGCAACTTTCTACTGGTCAGATGGAAGGGAAGGGTATTCCAGAGCTTGGCAAGCGTGACCAAGAAAGCTTTATCTCCCCGTCACTTTTTCCGCACTCTGGGGAAGACCACTAAATTGTGGCCTGCCAATCAAAGAAGTCTGCTTGGGGTGTACCATTGGAACATGGATTTAATTCCCCCCGGGCTAGCAAAATAAAGTTCTTTGTGAACAATGCACATGGCCTTGAAGGTGACTCACTTCTGTACAGAGAGCCAGTGAAGTTCATGCAGCCTATTGAGACTGGGATGTATTTGAGGGTGTCTATTGTAAGCCTGACCATTGCGTTTTCCACCACTTGCAATTTGGCGAGGGTAGTCTTATTGGTGTAATATTGCAATATTCAATCCTGGATTAGATTAGAACCAGGGCCATCTGTTTCCATGCATGGGAAGGGATAAATGGAAAGATCTTCCACAAAGTTCTGATGATCCAAAAACAAGTTGCCACAGTGTGACTGACCTAAAGATCCAAGGACAGGTCACTGTCTAAGGTCTAAGTTTTTAGCTGGGTTAATGGGGATAGGCAAAGTCCCCATGTTGTTTGACCACCAATTCTGATTCCATACCAATGAATGACTCCCAAACATCAGCACCTCTGTTTTATCGTCATTCAGCTTCAGACATTTCTTGCTCATCCATACGGCCACCACCTTCATACAGTTGTTATAATTGGCTGCTATGGCCTCCATGTCCTTTGAAATGGATACAATGATCTGTGTGTTTTCAGCATACAACACAACCTAAAGACCATAGGAGCAGACCAGTCTGACCAGTGGCATAATGCACAAGTTAAATAGCGTGGGGCTCAGGGAAAATCCCTGAGGGACTCAATAAGGCAGGGAAAAAATGTGAGATTCAAATTCCCTTATGATTACCATCTGGGACCTGTCCATAAGGAATGATGTGAGCAATTTCAAGGCCGTATCTCCTATACCCAAGGACAGCAGGCGTTAAGCGAGAAGGGTAGGAGAGATGGTATCAAAGGCTGTGGACAGATCCAAAAGGATCAGGGCAGTGGCCTGCCCATCATCAACTAGACACCTGATACTGTCGGTTGAAGATATAAGGGCAGGTCTGTACTATGATGAGATCTGAAGCTGAACTGTGAGGTGTCCAGCAAACCATGTTGCTCCACGTTTGCTGTCAGGTGATGGTTGAGATGCTTCTCCATGATCTTGGCTGAAGTGGGAGCAACAAAACGGGGCAGTAGTCCCTCAGGTCAAGATTGGGTTTTTAAAGAAGAAGCCTCTTCCCACAAAGAACCTGGAAATGATTGCTCTCTTCATATTGGCAGTGAAAGGAAGAGCTATAGTACTGGATATCAGTTGGAGGATCTTAGGAGGGCACAGTTTTTTTTTCAAAAGGTAAGCTTCTGTTTAATCATAGTCAGAGGGGGGAACCAAGATAAAGATGTGGGATAACTCTCGTCCGCTTCTGTACTAGCAGAACAGTTGTTCCCTTTAAGGTGGCGGGGCAACAGTCTGCCTACTCCTCTTGGTGTAAGGGTAAGAATTCTTTGTAAATATTGGTGACTTTAGGGTGGAAGAATCCTGCCAACTTGTTGCAAAGCTCTGTTGAGCCCTCAGTTTCTGAGGGAACTGAAGGTGATGCAAGCTGGTGGACAACTTTAACCCCTTCGGTGCTCAGGACGGCCGGGAGCCATCCTGAGTCATGGTGGGCGTGTGCTCACGACGGCTCCCGGCCGTCCTGGCACCCACCCTGGCACTGGCGCTCCCCCCGTGGGCCGCCCATCATCCTGCCCCCACCCGCAATCGAAGGGGAAGCCCTTCCGCTTCACCCCCCCGCTCGCCACCACATCATATAATGACTTCCAGCGCGTCCAGCAGGTAAGAGGCGAGTTTGGCCTAGGGGAGGGTGGGGGGACATTTTAAAAAGGCATCGGAGGAAAGGAAAGTGTTTTCCTTTCCTCCGATGTCTTTTTCAAGCATTCCTGCTACACGATCGCGCTTGGGGCGCGATCGTGCAGCAGGTTTGCTTGTTTTTTTTTTTTTAAAGGGCCTTTTGTGTTTTGGGGAGCGGCCCTTTGGGCAAGGGTCGCTTCCCTTGGGGGTGAACATTTTTTGGATGGGTCTGCCCCCCTTGGGGGGGCAGAGCTATATATAAATTTTAAAAAAAGGCATTAGGTGACCACTAGGCCACCAGGGATTTTTTTATTTTATTTACAAAGTGCCTTTTGTGTCGGGGAGCGGCCCCTTGGGCAAGGGTCGCTCCCCTTGGGGGTGAACATTTTGTGGATGGGTCTGCCCCCCTTGGGGCGGGCAGATCTATAAATTAATTTGAAAAAAGAAAGCGTTATGTGACCACTAGGTCACCAGGGAATTTTTTTTTAAATGTAAAAAGTGCCTTTGTGTCGGGGAGCGACCCCTTGGGCAAGAGTTGCTCCCCTTGGGGGATATTTTTAGGTCTCGCCTGCGCAGCGCGCATGCGCTGCGTAGGAGAGACCTTTAGAAATCGGCACAGCTTTCCCTGCAAAAACGTGCACGCGTTGCATTGCTTCCAATGGCAACGCGTGCACGTCTGGCGATTCACTTGCGGGAGCGAGCAGCTGGCGCCATATGTTAATTATCGCGCCTTGCCGCTCGCTCCCGCAAGGGAATCGCGCTGGCCCCCTCCTTTCGCCCCTCCCTCTGCTGACGCGCGAGGCGCGCGCTTGTGCTTGTTGTTTCTATCGCCAGCTTCCAAAACGTCACTTGGAAGTACCAGGAAACAACATGCGTAACGCATGCGTGTAAGGTTTGCCTGGCAGACCCATGAATATCCGAAACAAAATAATGACAGTCAATAATAATCTTCCTCCAGTAAATATTACATAATAATAGCGCCCATGTAAACCCGTTAGCCCTTTTCTTTCGATGCCTGTTGAGTGAGAAAATGATTAACAAACTCGTACTGGTAATTAAATATTGTAAAAGGACAAGTTATCTAACACAACACTGCCAGTAGAAAAGGAGCAGTTATAAAATACTTGTCATCATCAGATGTATACTAAAAACTGCCTGTTTGTGATTCTTTAATTATTTAACACGACTGTTAGTCGGGTGCATTCATTGCAGACTTTTGAATCTATACCCTCAATTTTCTAAAACGTTTTATAGTTTAACTAGTACTTTTTAAAAATCAAAATCATTAGGCTACTTATTGTGGACTTTGTTTCTCACAGTAGTTGTTCTCTTCAAAGATGGCCGCCTCCCTGGCAAGGGTGTCAGGGTATATTCCATTTGACACTATTTGTAGTCCTTCTTCCTTGAGGTTAAGCCGTAGCCGGCTCCTACTGAAGGAAAGAGGTGATGGCTCTTCTGTGCACCCCTGACCCGGTGTATGTGGGTACAGCAGGCGGTTCGGAGGTTGCAAACATGTGAGGAACAGTCTGCAGCAGAGGTAGGCTTGTGTTAACCCTTGGTCCTTAGGTTGCTCCGCCCAGAAAAAGATATAAGGGTTTAACGGGTATTCATTGTTGCTGCAATTGGATTAATCTACCCCTTATCCATTTGGCGTCAAATGTGGACGAATGTAGGATGGTCACCAAAGAAAAGCTATATATTTTATAGGAACATGTGAGTGAATTAAAGAAGATCTTCTAGTCGAAGTTCTGGGGGTGCCTTTAGTTTTAGTAACATAGGAGATCCGTTTTGCTTTCGTGACACCTGGAGATTTGTTTGCTTACTGTGGTCTCAGTAATGTTATTTCGTTCATTGGCGAGAACACTTAATTATTTTCACTTTAATACAGTTTTAGTGCATTTTTGCTAATTGCAAATTACAAATATCAAGAGCAAATCCCATTGCTTTCAATGATTTGTGGAACCATATAGAACTGAGGCATCACCTATATTCATGGTTGTAGTGCAGCAGGTAACAATATTTTTGCCAGTCAATGAGTCACACAACTGAGCATATATTTCACAAGGAGGATTCCAGGGATTCAACTCCAAAATCTGCCCCCACGGTGCATGTCCCAGTCCCATTTATCAGTAATTGATCAATAAAGGAATGGCTTTTATTTAGGGCGTTTTATGAAGGTACAGTTTGCAATTCAGAAAAGAAAGAATTTTGAGAGCTCAGTCATATGTCAGTTTTGGGATATCAATGCATTATAGCAGTGCTTCCCAAACATTTTAGAATGACATACTTTTGCAACCCACCTGTTTTCAAGTCATTCTTTCTAGGATTCACACCTTGCTTTAAGAGTGCTTATTGCCAAGCTTCCCTTTCCTGCTTTCATCACCATTACCACTATTGCTATCACCATCTACCTGGTCTGTGCAATCGGATATTAGAATAAAGATGAGCATGGCACTCCTCGCTTCTCAGCCTTGGGAGCAGAATAGCAGGGAGGCGCGAACAGTGAGTAGCTTCTCTTTCATCCTCTCTTCTTTCCATTCAGTCTCTTTTTTCCTTGCTCTCACGCTTATCTCTTTTCGACGATCTCTGTTTCTTTTCCTCTCATCATCATATCGATTCTTTCTGACTTCCTCCCTCCACACCCTTTGCCAGACCACACTTTTTTCTTAGACTCAATCCCCCACCATTTCTCCATCACGTGTATTACAAGCCCGTAGATGTTCAGCAAAGAACGGGATTCATTGTGTGCCCCGAAGAATCTCTCTTCTTAGTTCATATCAGACATTGCTTTACCATGGCTCTCACTCCTTTCCATGGGGCTTCCCTTTTCTGCTGCTGTGTCTGACTTTCTGTTACTGCTCCGAGCGCCTCATGTTTCCTCACAATCCTCCCGTATGCACGTGCCTGTCTCTTAAAGGGACAAGACCTAGGGTGTCCTGGCTCTCCCTCATTCTTCAGACACTCTCTCCCTCCACTTAAGCTGCACATCCCCTCCCCCCACCTTAACTCTTCTCTCACTCATTCGATTGGTGTGTGCAGGCAAGACAGCTCAGAGGGTTAATGCGCGCCTGAAATATGTGCTGTGTACTGGAAGTCAGGAGCTCGGATTCTGCCAATTTAGGCTCCAGTAAACTGGATAAGATTATACTGGCAATAGTAACATATGTTATTTCTGTTTTTTCTTCTTAGAAACGCGGTATGATATGCTCTTTAAAAAACAAGTATTTTTTCCTCTCCCCTTCAGCCCACCCCTCTACTTTGTCCAACCCTCATCCCTCCAAGTCGTTCGGCTGGCAGGATCACAGAGTATTCTCCCTGTTTTACTTTCTTCCCTGTGTTACAATCCTCCATCGCTCTCACACTGCTTTTCCCAATCCCCATCTCTCACTTTAACAAGCATTGGCATAGCCAATAGGTCTCGCTTTTGGGACCTTATAAGTATTTAGATATGCAACACAATATCCTTGGTGCAACAACATCAACTGTTGCATAACTAAACACTTATAAGGTCCCAAAGGCGAGACCTATTGGCTATGCCAATGCTTGTTTTTAGTAGTGGTCTGCCCCCCTTGTGGGGGCAGATTGAATTAATAAAAAAATCGCTGTGAGCCCACTAGGCCACCAGGGATTTTTTTTTTTTAAATATGTTTTTGGGGAGCGGCCCCTTAGGCAAGGGCTACTCCCCTTTGGGAATCATTTATTGTGGCGGTTTCTGCCCTCTTGGGGGCAGATCAGCCTTGTTATTCTAGGCCCATCTGCCCCCAAGGGTGGCAGAAGCCATTAGACACCAGGGATTGTTTGTTTGTGTTGTTGGGGAGCAGCCCCTTGGGCAAGGGTCGCTCCCCTTGGGATCATTTATTTTGGCCATTTCTGCCCCCCTAGGGGGCAGATCAGCCTTGTTATTCTAGGCCCATCTGTCCCCAAGGGGGACAGAAGTCATTAGACACCAGGGATTGTTTGAGTTGGGTAAGGGTCGCTCCCCTTTATGGGGTATTTATTGTGGTCGTTTCTGCCCCCTTTGGGGCAGATCGGCCATATGTTTTAGGCCCATCTGTCCCCTAGGGGGCAGAAGCCACTAGACACCAGGGCTTTTTAAATGTTGGTGTTGGGTAGTGACCCTTTGGGCAAGGGTCGCTCCCCCTTTATGAGGGTGAATTTTTTGGCTGTTTCTGCTCCCAGTGGGGGCAGATCGGCCTCATGCTTTTAGGCCCACCTACCACCTTTGCTTGGCTGGTGGATAGTGTGTGGACTAGTGCATTATTTGCATATGTGATTGTAATGTATTTTTTCTCCTTTTTATTCTAGTGGAAAGCTTTTGATTCTTGTTTGTGGTTTCGGCAGTGGTTGATCTGCAGTTTTGCGTAGTTGCATTTTTTTGGTAAGAAAAACATTTTCGTTGTGTTTACTCAAATTGAGTATTAATGTCATGCATGAATGAATTTTTTGTAAGTGGTGTCATAATAGCAGCATATTTAGTTAGTGTTTTGTGCATGAAATTCTTTGCGATGTGTTTTGCGTTGTCTTATGTGTAATTTTCTTTTTCTTTCTTTTTTAGTGGGATACTGTTGGTCCTTACTGTGTCTGTGCAGAGTAGGTGGTGGTGAGTCTAGCTGCTTCTGGCAAGTGAGTGGTATAGTGTTGGAGTATATAGGTCTTTGTGCTAAAGCTACATTTTGTTTATTTCTTTTTTTACAAAGAGTTTGTTGTTGTTGATTTGTTTGACAAGTTACCTTTATTAGTAAGCATTATGGCTAGCCGTAGAATTACTGCTCAGCAGGTGGTTGGTATGCTTCTTGAATCTTCCTCTGAGCAGGATTATGAGACTGACAGTGCATCTGAGGGAGAGGAGGGAGGGGAAGATTCAGGCAGTGAGTTTTCTCTCCACATGGAATCATCGGATGCTGAAGCTACTCTCAGTGTGGATGAAGCTACTCTCAGTACGGATGAAGTGCCTGTTTCAGAGGAGGACACTGATGTGCCGATGGTGCAAGAGGCATCTGGATTGCAGCCTGGGGCTTTAAGGCTTCCCATTGGAAGTGCTGGACTCTGGGTTGATCCAAACATGGTGCAGCTGGTGTTGCCTGCCTTTAGTGGTGATGCAGGGTGTAGAGTGGATTGTGAAAATATTTTGCCTATACAGTTTTTTCAGTTGTTCATGGATGATGTATTTTTGGGTGAGATTGTTGAGCAGACTAATTTGTATGCTGAACAGTTTTTGAGGGACAACAGTGCCAGACTTAGGCCCCACTCTAGAGCTACCCGGTGGACTCCCACAAATCTGGATGAGATGAAGAAGTTTTTGGGTTTGACTTTTTTGATGGGCTTGATAAGGAAGCCGTCCCTGGCTTCATATTGTTCTACCAGTCCCTTGATGGCAACAGCCATATTTCCTGCAATTATGAGTCGCGACCGGTATTTACTTTTGCTTCGGATGCTGCAATTTGCTGATAATGCTTTGGCGTTGCCACGAGATAACCCTGATTGTGACCGTCTTTTTAAGATTCGGCCTGTTCTTGATCACTTTGTAGATCGATTTTCAGAGATCTATACTCCAGGGAAAGAAATAGTTATTGATGAGTCTTTGGTCCTGTTCAAGGGTCGTTTGGTTTTTAGACAGTACATTCCGAGCAAGAGGGCACGTTATGGAATTAAGCTTAAGCTGTATATGTTGTCTGAGAGTAGGACAGGATATGTCTTTAATTTCCGGGTGTACACTGGTAGGGATTCCACTATTGACCCCCCTGGTTGTCCGTCCACTTTTGGAGTTTCAGAGAAAATTGTGTGGGATCTTGCTAGAGGACTGTTTAACAGAGGCCACCATTTGTACCTTGATAACTTCTACACTGCTGTGCAATTGTTTAAGGAATTGTTCAAAGTGGACACTTTTGCTTGTGGCACAATCCGCTCTAACCGTAAAGGGTATCCAAAAGAGCTTGTTTGCAAAAAGCTTCAGAGGGGACAGTGCAGTTCCTTGCGTAGTGATGAACTACTAGCTGTGAAATTTGTGGACAGGAGGGATGTGTACATGCTGACTACCATCCATGATGAGAGTACTTCACCTGTGGCTGTTTGGGGTCAGATTGCTGAAGTGCGCAAACCTGTGTGCATTTTAGACTACAATAAGCACATGGGTGGTGTTGATAGAGTAGATCAGAGGTTGGAACCTTACACTGCTATTCGTAAGGCTTACATTTGGTATAAGAAGTTGGCCATCCATCTCTTCAATTTAGCAACTTTCAATGCTTTTGTTGTGTACAAGGAGTGTTCTCCTGCGTCAAAGTTGACTTTTGTTCAGTTTCAGGAGTCTGTGATAGGCAGCCTTGTTGTTGTGGAACAGGCAAGTGTTCCTAGAGTTGGAGTGGTGGAGGATGTGGCTAGATTGAAAGATCAATTTATTCCACACACCAAGTGATGCAATTTTCAATGGTTTCTCATATTTAAGATGTCCCCATCCGGACCTCTGTTCAAGAATACGTACTGACGCATTTGTTCATCCAGGACAGTTTTTATTAAGACCCAATGCATTTCGGGCTTCTGGGGCCCTTCGTCAGGGGCAACTGTCAACAAAACCGTCCGTCCTCTTCTCCTTTTCCACAACAAGTCTTGTTGTGGAGAAGGAGAAGAGGACAGACGGTTTTGTTGACAGTTACCCCTGACGAAGGGCCCAAGAAGCCTGAAATGCATTGGGACTTAATAAAAACTGTCCTGGATGAACAAATGCGTCAGCACGTATTCTTGAACAGAGGTCCGGATGGGCACATCTTGAATATGAGAAACCATTGAAAATTGCATCACTTGGTGTGTGGAATAAATTGGTTTTACAGTGAAAAGTGTGATGAAACATATGAGTAAAAGGAGTAAAAAGGAGTAAAGTAATCGACAGACATAGAAGAAGCAACACTGGGCTGTGCCATTGGTTTTGGGGTGGAAAATCGCCCCAAGAATGATGTAACTTAATACTCACGTGCCACCAGGGCAAGGCACTGTAACCTTGAGCACGCAACATAGGATGAACAAGTATGAAAAAATTGGAGGAACCGTATTTCAAGAGGGTGTGCATCCCCCATTCCTATGATGAATAGATTGAAAGATCGCCACTTTCCTGATTTAATTCCTCCCACGCCCAAAAAAAAAATCCCTGTAAGAGATGTAGAGTCTGCTTGCGAAGAGGTGTGCGGAAGGAGAGTCATATGCACTGTGCCGATTGTCCTTCTAATCCTGGGCTGTGTGTGCCCAAATGTTTCAGATTGTATCACACTCAAAAGAGTTTTTGGGAGCAACTGTGAGTCTAATAGTGTACTGCCTGGTCTATATGGTTTTATATAGTTGTTCAGTTTAACGTTTGGCAATAGAATGATGTCTTTAGTTACTGCTGTTTTTTATGTAGTTATAGTTTTGTATTTAGTTGCAATTGGTTTGTGTTTTCTTTCTTGTTTAAAAAAAATTTATGACGGTGTGCCTGGACTGGCGCTTGGCTGGCGGTGTGCGTGGACTGGTGCTTGGCTGGCGGTGAGTGGACTGGCACTTGGCTGGCGGTGTGCGTGGATTGGCGCTTGGCTGGCGGTGTGCGTGGATTGGTGCTTGGCAGGCAGTGTGCGTGGACTGGCGCTTGGCTGGCGGTGTGCGTGGATTGGCGCTTGGCTGGTGGTGTGCGTGGACTGGCGCTTGGCTGGCGGTGTGCGTGGACTGGCGCTTGGCTGGCGGTGTGCGTGGACTGGCTCTTGGCTGGCGGTGAGTGGACTGGTGCTTGGCTGGCGGTGTGCATGGATTGGTGCTTGGCTGGCAGTGTGCGTGGACTGGTGCTTGGCTGGCGGTATGCGTGGACTGGCGCTTGGCTGGCGGTGTGTGTGGACTGGCACTTGGCGGCGGTGTGTGAGTAGTGACTTGCTGCTGGTCACTACACACACTGCTAGCTAAACGCCACTCCACGCAATCCGTGAGCTGGTGTGGTTGCTGTGTCAGGAATGTGGGCGTGTGAAAGTGATGGGTCCTTGAATGGCGCTGTCTGCTGGTGTGAGTGTTGTAATGTGCTGGGCCCGCGGCTGGCGGTGTGAATGGTTTTGTATGTGTCCACGTATGAAAGGTGTATGAATGGCCTGTAAAGCGGTTGGTGCCTTGTCGTGGCTTTACAGCTCACGAGCTGTGAGTCAATGGTTCAGTTTCTCGTCCTTTCAATTATTAACAGTGCATTTCATTTTTGTGAAATCTCTGGTTAATACAACTGTATATACTGAACCATCACTCACCCTCGTGCCAAATCCAACCAGTATGTCTGTGTGCTTGAAGAATAGGTGGTTGTGCAGAAATATTTGTCTTTTCTGTCTTTCTCAATCAGGGGGTACCTTGTCCCTTTTTGTGAATGTAATAATGTGTTGGTTTCGTGCCTGGTGGTGTGAATGGTCTTGTGTGTATCACGTATGAAAGGTGTGTGAATGGCCTGTAAAGTGGTTGGGGCCTTGACGTGGCTTTACAGCTCACGAGCTGCGAGTCACTGGTTCAGTTTTTTGTCCTTTCAATTATTGACAGTGCATTTCATTTTTGTGAAATCTCTTGTTAATACAATTTTATATACTGAAACATCACTCGCCCTCGTGCCAAATCCAACCAGTATGTGTGTGTGCTTGAGGAATAGATGGCTGTGCAGTAATCTTTGTCTTTTTAGTCTCTCTGCCAAGGTGTACATTCCATCTAAGAATAACCTACCAACTGTAGATATTGTCGTAAACTAAACACCCATGGGAGTACATGGTGATGTCTCTCTTGTGGACCCCAACAAGTTATCTTACCCACAATGTCCTGCAAACCTCAAAATGTGTCTGTCACATTTTCCTTGCATTATTGTGCCAAAAGTTTCAGGCTGCAGAGAGAAACCACAAATTTCCTACCCCCCGCCTTTCTCCAAGTATCCCAATAGAAATGGTACCTCAATCGCGTGGGTGGGTCAAGGACCCGTGACAGGCAAGGGCCCAAATCGTATTGAGGCGACATCAAAATTGCCTATCACAAAACAACATGGTTTTGCAAGGGGGGTCACCTGGGTTTTTGGCCCCGTGCTCGGCGGCCATCTAGGGAAACCTACCAAACCCACACATGTCTGAAAACTAGACACCCGGGGGATTCCAGGGAGGTATGGCTTGCGTGGATCCCCCAACGTTTTCTTACCCAGAATCCCCTGCAAACCTCAAATTTAGCTGAAAAAATCACTTTTCCCACCCATTTTTGTGTGGGAAAGTTGTGGCATCACCGGGCTGACACAAATTTCCTACCACCCAGCGTTCCCCCGGGTCTCCCGATAAAAATGGTGCCTCACTCGTGTGGGAGGCCCAAGTACCCGCGACAGGCAAGGGCCCAAAACGTATTGAGGTGAAATCAAAATTGCCTATCACAAAACGACCTGGTTTTGCAAGGAGGGGTCACCTGAGTTTTTGGCCCCATGCTTGGCGGCCATCTAGGGAAACCTACCAAACCCACACATTTCTGAAAACTAGACACCCGGAGGATTCCAGGGAGGTATGGCTTGCGTGGATCCCCCAACGTTTTCTTACCCAGAATCCCCTGCAAACCTCAAATTTAGCTGAATAAATCACTTTTTCCACACATTTTTGTGTGGGAAAGTTGTGGCATCACCGGGCTGACACCAATTTCCTAACAACCAGCATTCCCCCGGGTCTCCCGATAAAAATGGTGCTTCACTCGTGTGGGAGTCCCAAGTACCCGCGACAGGCAAGGGCCCAAAACGTATTGAGGCAAAATCAAAATTGCCTATCACAAAATGAACTGGTTTTGCAAAGGGGGTCACCTGGGTTTTTGGCCCCGTGCTCGGCGGCCATCTAGGGAAACCTACCAAACCAACACATTTCTGAAAACTAGACACCCGGGGGATTCCAGGGAGGTATGGCCTGCGTGGATCCCCCAACGTTTTCTTACCCAGAATCCCCTGCAAACCTCAAATTTAGCTGAAAAAATCACTTTTTCCACACATTTTTGTGTGGGAAAGTTGTGGCATCACTGGGCTGACACAAATTTCCTTCCACCCAGCGTTCCCCCGGGTCTCCCGATAAAAATGGTGCCTCACTCGTGTGGGAGGCCCAAGTAACCACGACAGGCAAGGGCCCAAAACGTATTGAGGCGACATCAAAATTGCCTATCACAAAACGACCTGGTTTTGCAAGGGGGGTCAGGGTTCAAAAACTACAGCTAGGCACTTTTCAAAAAAAGGGTCATTTTTCACTGTGAAAATGTGGTGTGTCCACCTTGCATTTTGGGCCGTTTCCTGTCGCGGGCACTAGGCCTACCCACACAAGTGAGGTACCATTTTTCTCTGAAGACTTTGGGGAACGCGGGGTGGGTGGAATTTTGTGGATCCACGCAGATTCCAGAACTTTCCACCACGGAAATGTGAGGAAAATTTGGTTTTTTTGACAATGTTTTAGGTTTGCAAGGGATTCTGGGTAACAGAACCTGGTGAGAGCCAGTCAAGTCACCCCATCCTGGATTCCCCTGGGTGTCTACTTTTCAAAAATGTATAGGTTTTCTAGGTTTCCCTAGGTGCGGGCAGAGCTAGGGTTCAAAAACTACAGCTAGGCACTTTGCAAAAAAAGGGTCATTTTTCACTGTGAAAATGTGGTGTGTCCACCTTGCGTTTTGGGACGTTTCCTGTCGCGGTCACTAGGCCTACCCACACAAGTGAGGGACCATTTTTCTTGGAAGACTTTGGGGAACGCGGGGTCGGTGGAATTTTGTGGATCCACGCAGATTCCAGAACATTCCACCATGGAAAAGTGAGGAAAATTTGTTTTTTTTGACAATTTTTTAGGTTTGCAAGGGATTCTGGGTAACAGAACCTGATGAGAGCCAGTCAAGTCACCCAATCCTGGATTCCCCTGGGTGTCTAGTTCTCAAAAATGTATAGGTTTGCTAGGTTTCCCTGGTGCAGGCAGAGCTAGGATTCAAAAACTAGAGCTAGGCACTTTGCAAAAAAGGGTCATTTTTCATTGTGAAAATGTGGTGTGTCCACGTTGCGTTTTGAGCCGTTTCCTGTCGTGAGCACAAGGCCTACCCACACAAGTGAGGTACCATTTTTATCGGGAGACTTAGGGTAATACAGAATTGTAGAGCAACTGTTATTACCTATTGACTTTCGATGCATTTCTGCCTTCCAAATGAAAGACAATGTGTAAAAAGAAGTCATTTTGAAAAATGACCTGTAATTCTCATGCTAGTATGGGTACTCCCAATTTTGGAAATGTGCAAATATCTACTGTTTCTAAACTCTATATTTTGTTCCCATTTCAGAAATACATAGGTGTCTTTCATACCAATTTTTCCATGTATACATTTTCCCAAAATAATTGCTATATACCCGGTACATAATAAAAAAACATTGCAAGACGCTGCTCAGTTATTGGCCCTGGGTTCGTCGTGTTCTTGGTGAACCTACAAGTCCTATATATCCCCACAACCAGCAAATGTAACTGTATATTGCTTTCAAACAGCTGTCATAATTAGAAGAAGTTACAGGTGAAAACGTTGACACAAATAGCTGTTTTTTTCAACTAATTTTCAATTTTTCCTATATTTAACTGTTAGTTTCTATGATGAAACCTGAAAGGATCTACACAAATGACCTCTTGTTGAATTCAGAATTTTGTCTCCTTTTCTAAAATGTATAGCTTTCTAGGATACATTATTGGTTTCATACCCATTTCTACCATTAACTGGAAAGAGGTTGAAAGCACAAAAAATAGCAATAATAGACTATGTCCCAGAAAAATGCCAAAACTGTGTAAAAAATGTTGGTTTTCTGACAAAAGTCTGCTTGTCCCTGATAGCTGGGAAGATGATGATTTCAGAACCACAACCCCTTTTTTGATACCATTTGCAGGGAAAAAACCAGACGCTTTCATCTGGAGCCCTTTTTTCCCATTTTTAAAACAAAATAAAAACTTTAGCTGTATTTTGGCTAATTTCTGGGTCCCCTCCAGGGGAATCCACAAACTCTGGGTACCTTTAGAATCCCCATGATGTTGGAAAAAAAGGACGCAAATTTGGCGTGGACACCTTATGTGGTCAAAAAGTTACAGGGGCCTAAGTGCAAACTACCTCAAATAGCCAAAAAAAGGCTTAGCACAGCCGGAGAAAAGGCCTAGCAGCAAAGGGGTTAAAGATTTCTTTTGAGGAACATGCAGATTTAAGTTTATTAGTGCAAAAGAGAGATTTTTATTCTCCAATAGCATGTTCTCTAATAGCATTCTTATAAAACATTTTATCCTGCTCGGTGTACTGTTTCCTTTAGCTGTGTTCCTGCAGATGACAGGCCTGCCTCAATAGTCTTAGCCTATCAGTGAACCAAGGTGCAGAAGGCACCTTCCTACTAGTTCTAATACCCTTGATTGGTGTGACCACCTCTGCGGCAGTGCTTAGCCATCCTGCAAAATCTGCTTCTCCCACATCCATGGCAACTGGTGCAAGGATTGCTTCTAAAGGGAATCACGAAAGAATCATTCCTTTGGACTGTTGTGTTAGAGATAGGATTATCTTTGATCTGAGTGAACAAGACCTCTAAAGTGGAAGCTATCCACTGATGATCAGACCAGGTCAAGGGTACTACATCTTGCACCAATAACCTGGCATCTTTAGAAAAGATCCTATCTATGGTGTGTCCTGCTGTATGTGTGGGGGTTTTGACCAGTTGCGAGAGTCCTAGAGATGCCATGGTATCAATGAGTGCTCTGGAGTAGTACTCCTGGTCTCCTCTAGGTGAAAATTGAAGCTCCCCATAACAGTGACCTTACTTTTGGCTAAATAAGGTTCTATGGAAATAGCGAATTCACTAGGGAACAGGAACCTAGTAGCATGCTGGAGAGCAAATCAATGGGAGAGATTTTGATGGAGAAATAAAAGGCCTCACACAGGTTGGTACACTTAAGTGACTCCATGTAACATTGTCCCGCCGGCATCTACTGAGATGGATATCTGTTTGGTCTCAAGAGGAGACCAAGCTTAACAGGGTTATTTTAAGGGCTTGTTTATCCCTTGATTATGCTCGGAGAACTACATGGTTTAAGTACCTGAGCTCCTCATTTTTTAGCTTTGGTGATTCAGAGCGGTTTGAAAGACCTGAGAACATTTTTAAGGTGGATCTGGCCTGGATGAAGAAGGCGTTAATTACAGCCTGTCAGCTTCAGAGAACCCCCAGTCCAAGCTTATTATTTGCTAAAGACAGTCCAACTGATGGAACCTTATCTCATTTGGGTCAGTGTAGCGATCATCGATTTTGCTGACAATCTTTAGATTGATCCAATTGCATTGGCTCTTAGACTTCCCAAGAGGAATGAGTAAAGGAATTTATTCTAGTCCAAGAGCTTTTATTCTTCCACTTTTTAAGAATTTATATATTTTTAAGTAAGTTCAGCCAGCTCTAATGTTTCTGCAATTATTTAAGATGAATTTGTGTGTTACTCTTTTGCTGTTTTTTTGTCAGAGGCGCTTAAAATAAATTGTTTTCTGATTGATAATTTGTTTTAGTGCTTTTGATTGAGATAGATGTTGCGTCTTTTTGGCATCGAACATTAGGCCTTGTATGCCTTGTGAACATTTGCATGTTTTTTATTATGGTTTTTACATGTATTTTATGATGTATGATATTTATATTACGTTTCTTTACTCTTAACTTTTCTTTGTGTGCCTGCCTCCTGTCTCCAATACACATCTGGGATGGGTGACAGCTACACTTTGTACATTCGCACTTGTCTCACATCTGCCCCTGCAGTGTCTGTGTGTCCAGTTTACTGCCACTTCAACTTTTAATTTAAATCTACTTGCAAGGCCTTAAAATCCCCTTTTATTACATATGTCACCCCTAAGTTAGGCCCTAAGTAACCCTAAGGGCAGGGTGCCATGTAAGTAAAAGGTAGGACATATACTTTTATGTTTTACATGTCCTGGTAGGGACAAGCAGCCTTTTTTGTTGTTCACTACGGCGAGGCCTACCCCTCTAATAGGCCAGCACTGAGAATTCCTCAATACACTTTAAAGCTGTAATTCCTGATCAGAGACGAGTAGCTTTTCATGTTTCATATTTTTGGAATGGTAATGATAAATTCTCCTTTCTGGTGAAGATGGATTTAACATGTTTTAGAAATGCTAGTTTTAGAAAGTGGACATTTTTCTGCACTTACTGCTCTTTGTGCCTTTCAGCCTGTCTCCAATACACATTGGTGACAGCTACACTTTGTGCATTCCCTCTAGACAGCCACAAACACAGGAAGCAGAGCACTAATCTACATTCATTTGCATTCTGATGGGACTTCCTGGGCAGGGAGAAATGGGAGGGAATGTTACTTACACTTTAATAGGTAGTGTCCTGTCCACACACAAAGCACTTATTTACCCCCCACAAATAGCCTGGCAGACAGGACTGCGTTGAAATGGATCCTTGTGTACTGCAGAGAGCTGTTTTGAAGTCCCCCCTAAATCAAAGGCACTTTTGGGTATAAGTATGGGGTCTCTGACCCCCTGAAATAAGACACTTCAGGATCTTAAACTGAACCTCTGTCAGAAGGACGATTGTGCTGCTTAAAGAACTCAACTGGACTGATTTTCTGGAAGAACTGCTTTACTGCTTGTCGCCCTGCTGCCCCGTGACTCTTTTAGAAGGAGAGATGCACTCTGCCTTCCCTCCAAGTAAGCTCCAAGGGCTTGCTGGCTTGCCTCCTGCTTTCTGAAGTCTCAGGGACAGAAAAGACTTCCTGCAATTCTGCTGGTGCTGCTGGACTCTGCCTTCTGTGATTCCTAACCTTGGCTGAGGTGCCCTCTCCAAGTCCTGGGCCTCAGAAGTGGGTTCTGCAGCTGATTTCTGCAAAAACCAAAGCATTGCATTGACTGCCTGAGAAATTCCGCTGCATTGCCCTTTGACGCCGACAACATAGGCTGCTCGACGACAGCACATCCACAGCTTGCGCGGCTTGATGATGACACTTGGCGCAGTTCAATGATGACGGATTGCATTCACTTCAATGGAGCTTCACATGGGACCCCTTTTGCGCGGCTCTACGATGATGCAGTAGGCTCTCAACATCGACACTTGTTCCAGCCAAGGTATTTCTTCAACGTGACCTGTCTGGGTCCTGTAGCCAGCGTGCCATCGATCCCAGTCAGCCTGAAATTTGGATTTATTTCTAAGCACTATTTTTGTTTTTAATTTTTAAAATTATGTATCTCGACTTCTACTAATTTGTTGTTTGTCTTTTTGGTCTTATGTAACTCAGGTAAACCTGTGAGGAGTCTTTTTGTGGTATATTCATTGTGTTACTGTGTGTGTGTTGCGCAAATACATCACACATTGCCTGTTTAGGTAAGCCTGACTGCTCTATGCCAAGCTACAAGAGGGTGAGCACAGGTTATCTTTTAGTGTGTATCTAGCTCACTCTGACCAGAATGGAGGTTTCTAGTTCCTACCTGGTCCGGGTGTAAACCTCAGCCATCCTGGAAATTAATTTCTAACACTCACTCCGTCTGTCTCACAGTCTATAAATATGGTGTATTATTTTTGTTTGACCTGTCATCCTTAGGGTGGTCCTCCCCCAACTTCGTGCTGTATCTTTTGTTGGCCTTAGGACTCTGAGCACTTTCCTACTGCTAACCAGTGCTAAAGTGCATGTGCTTCTACCCTAAAAATATTGACATTGGTGTATACCTGATTGGCAAATTTTAGTTTACCTTTAAGTCCCGTGTAAAGTGGTATACCATGTACCCTGGGCCTGGAATCTAAATGCTACTAGTTGACCTGCAGCACTGGTTGTGCACTCACACAAGTAGCCTTTCAAACATGTGTTAGGTCTGCCATTGTAGGACTTTTTGTGTGCAGTTTACTGCCACCTCCACTTGGCATTTAAAGCCACTTGTTCAGCCTTAAACTTCCCTTTTTATTACACATACATTACCCCTAAAGTAGGCCTAAGTGACCCTAAGGGCAGGGTGCTGTGTAATTAACAGGACAAGTACTTTTAAGCTTTACATGTCCTTGCAGCGCCAAACAGTTAAATATGTTTTTCACTGCTGTGAGGACTACTCCTTCCATAGGCTAGCATTGGGGATTCCTTAAAACACCCTTTAAGCTGTCATTTCTGATTGGAAAGGAGTAGCGTCTTCATGTTTAATATCTTTGGAATGGTGGTGATATATCTTCTTTAATGCTAAAGTTGGATTTGACATTGCCATTTTAGAAATTGCACTTTTAGAAAGTGGACGTTTCTTTACTCTTAACTTTTCTTTGTGTGCCTGCCTCCTGTCTCCAATACACATCTGGGATGGGTGACAGCTACACTTTGTACATTCGCTTTAGACAGCCACAACACAGAAAAGGCTGGGTGTGACAGGGGATACACCTGCATTCATCTGCATACTGATAGCATTCCTGGGCAGGAAGGAGGAGAGGTGGCTCACACTTACATCTGAATAGGCTGTGTCCTGCCCTCAGACAAAGGGCTGATTTCCCCCTACTGGTAGTCTGGAGCCAGGGCTGGGTTGAAAGGAATCCTTTTTCACTTCAGAGAACTCCTTTGAAGTAATTCCCTACATCAAAGGCACTTTTGGTTATAAGTAGTAGGGCTCTGGTACTATCAAATCAGGACACTACTGGACCTGGAAAGAAATTTTTCAGAGTAAAGATTGCTGTGCTGTAAGGATTGCCACTTTACTGTGACTGGCTGTTCTGATCAACTGCTTCTCTGCTTTGCGGAGTTGCTCTGCTGATCTCTGACCTGCTGAGGACAAGGACTGGACCAATCTAACTTAAACCCAAGGTGACTCCAAGGGCTTGCTGGCTTGCCTCCTGTTTTCAAAAGTCTCAGGGACACAAAAGACTTCCTGCAATCCTGCTGGTGTTGTTGGACTCTGCTATCCATGAGTCCTGCTCTTGCGTGAGGTGCCCTGCTCAATGACAATGCGATGTGTGGCTCGACGACAACGCATTGCATTCACTTCAACGGGGCTCGACGGTGATGCAGGACCCCCTTTAGCACAGCTCAACAATGATGCAGTAGGCTCTCGACGTCGACAAAAGCAAAGTTCTTTTGTGGATGTAAGCTGGCACATTTTTGTCACCCTTCCACTCCCAGCACTCTCTGATTTTTGCCAGTGAGCGGTGCAGTTTCATAAGCGTCAGCTGCTGCTCAGCAGGGCTGATTGGTGGGCGATGGGGGTACGGCTATTCACTCAGGCTGGAGCAGACGTGCAGCGAATGCGTGCAGCGGGAGTGCTGATGGTGTGCCGAAGGCGCTCCTAAGGCAAGCCTGTCTGTGCCCCAGGGGCCTGGACCCCTGGCCAGACGCTGGTATACTCAATGGAGGAACTGGTTGAGCTGAGAGAAGAGTGCACCACGTAGGAGTTGTCCCCAGAGGTGAGGGAGAGGTTAAGGGCAGGAGGGTTACTAATTGTTGGAGGGGCGAGAGAGTCATGACAGGACCAGGGCTCGAGACTAGAGGGTTTGGGCCTGGTAAACCAAATATGATAAGTATGCATGTAGGCCCAGGAAAAGGGTTAAGCGCAATAGTGAAGAACACGCGCTCCCTTCAGAAACATAACCTAGAAATCTTCTCTTTGCTGCAAGAGGAAGGATCAGATTTGTTAACTTTAACTGAAACCTGGTGGGAGGCCGGCTCAGAGCCCGATATAGTTGCGGCCTTGACCCGGATTATCACATCCTGGTGCAAATCCGGCAGAGCAGGAAGAGAGGAGGAGCGGTGGCATTGATTAGCCGGAAACTCCTTGCCTCAGAGGTTGTGGCTGCAGAAAGTTTGGATGGGGCTGAGGTCCTGGGGATGAAACTAGTTTTAAAGACCACTTGCTTGGTAATGGTAATACTTTATCACCCACACGGACAACCCCCCTCTTCAATGGGGGAGAGGAGTTGGCCTAACGACTAGGGCGGCCGACCTCAAATCTGGGGAACCGGGTTCGAGTCTCGGCAAGGACGCGCAACATCCTGTGATTCTGGGCAAATCACTTAATCTCCCCATGCCTAACAAAAATGAATGTATCCTCATGTAACACAACTGGTGCTCGTGTAAAGCGCTCTGATACCCGATACCTTCAGGTCAAGTTTGCACTATATAAAACTCTGTAAAAAAAAAAGAGCTTTTCATTGAATTAGTAAGTGATTTGTGCTCAAGGTGTCATCAGATAGTAGTGGTAGGGGACTTTAACTTCTGTTGGAATCTGGTACCAAGAGAGCCCCAGGCGAGTGGGTTCAGCGAAGGGATGGTTATGTTGGGTCTACAGCAACTAGTGGATTCTCAGACCCATGAAAATGGCCATACTTTGGATTTAATATGGGTCACTCAGCCGTTGGTTAGGATAACAGAGATTGAACCCTGCAGCTGGTCGGATCACTATCAGATCAAGTTTATAATCCCCTTGCCCAGTCATCCAGTGCACCAGCCACCAGAGTGGCGGACGCTACATAACTGGACAAAAATAGATGAAACCTGTTTTAGGGAGGCATTAAAGGATGCAATGCACCTGTTGAGCAACACTGAGGATATCGATCAGGAAAGCGAGCGGTTTCTAGGTGAGATGCAGGAGGCCATAGACAAGGTGGCTCCCGCTCGGAGGGAAAGTGTAAGGAATAAAGGCAAGTGGGCTCCCTGGTATACCCCAGCTCTAAGAAAAGGGAAGCAAAAGCTGCGCCCATATGAAAGGAAATGGCAGAAGCGTAATGAGCCGGAGGCCTTGAGGGAGCATAAAGCGATGTTAGGCATAAATAAAGGAGCGACTACAGTGACTAAAGCAGAGTTCTATGAGTCAAGGATCACTGAAGCGAGTGACACTCAAAGGGAGACATTTAAAGTGCTGAGGGAGTTAAGCCAAACCAAAGAACAGAACACAGTCCTAGATCCAGATGACTGTAATAAGATGCAGGACTTCTTTTTGAAGAAAATTAGTGATATCCTAACTGAAGTAAGAAAAACTTGGCTTTGTCCCTGCCCACTGATAGTGGATGAGGTGCATGGCTTCCAGGGTGAGAAGCTCTCAACATTTCCACTATTGAACCTTGAGGCCCTAGCATGGTCAATGGCAGCTGTTAAATCAGGCTCGCCAGAAGACCCCTGTCCTCCCAAGGTGTTCAGAATGGCCTTTCCCGGGGTGGCAGGGAAAGTACCACTCAGATTTAAGAAAGCTATGGTAAGCCCATATTTGAGGAAGGCTGCTGCAGACCCCAAAAGCTGAAAGAACCATTGCCCAGGATCTAGGTTACCTTTGCCAGCTAAAATTGTGAAACAAAATGTAATCAGAATCCTTGCAGAATTTATGGAGGAGCATCAATTGCTCCATGCTCGCCAGGCAGGTTTTTGGGCACATCACAGCATGGAACTGGTGACGCTCTCTGTACTGGACGATTTCAGGCCGGCGGTTGACAGAAACAAGTCCTCCGTGTTGACCCTACTGGATATTACAGCCGCATTTGACACGTTGACCATCAAGTGCTTATAGACTGATTACAGGTGCAGGGGATTACAGGGTCTGCACTTCGGTGGATTTCTTCGTTCACAGAAGGTACAGCTGGATGGATATGTTTCTAGAGAAAGAGTACTCCTGTGTGGGGTTCCCCAGGGATCTGCTCTGTCCCTACTTCTATTTAAGATCTATCTCCACCCTTTGGTGGCGGCAATAGCACAGTTGGACTGCCAACTGTTTAATTATGCAGATGACACCAAGCTGATCCTGAAGATTGATAACTCTAGGCAGGCGCAGTTGAACGTGCAGAATATCCTTAGGTTCATGGTGAACTGGATGATGGCTAACTCTCTGAATCAAGACAAGACAGAGGTCTTGGCAATCACCACTAAGGGTAACCTTTGGAGGGATGGTTTTTGGTCTCAGGAGTTAGGCGCTGCTCCTGAATCTGTGCAAGTTGTGAAGAGCCTTGGCATCAAATTGGATAGGAATCGGTCATTGACTGGGCAGGTGACAACAGTGGTGGAAAGCTGCATGGGCCTACTTAGGCAGCTTCAGAAATTGGTGCCTCTTCTATCCTTCTCAACGATGCAAACAGTGGTGGCAGCACTGATTGTGTTGCTGCTGGACTATGGCAATGCTTTGAACATTGGGCTCCCTGAAAAGCTGCTGGGTAAGCTCCAAGTAGTCATGAATGACGCAGCAAGACTATTATATAATTTACCAAGACGGGCACATGCCTCGTCATTGCTGCAACAATTGCACTGGCTCCCAGTAAAATAGAGGGCCAGGTTCAAGGGCTTATGTATTGCACATAAGACCACCCTGTATGGGACGGTACCAGCATATATCAAAGACCGTTTAAGGCCATATGTAGCTGGACACTGTCTTAGTTCCTCTGAGGCAATTTTGCTGACCTGTCCACGTTTTAACAAATCGACATTGGGCGGTCAGGCTTTCTCAGTTTTGATACCTCAGTTGTGGAATGGACTCCAGGAAGGTGTGCGAAGAGAAAATGCCCTCCTTCCATTTCGTAAGTAATTGAAAACCTTCTTATATGAACATGCCTTTTGGTAGAATCTGACCGACTGTCTCTGCCAAGTATTAGTTGGTGCAAGGTGGTTAACCCTTAGACAAGCGCTAAGAGACCGATGATAATTATGCGCTATATAAGTGTTACTGGCATAACAGAACATAACATAACATAACATCCAAGGTATTTCTTCAGCTGGATATGTCTGGGTCTTGTAGCTGGCCTGTCCTTCATCACGGTCAGCCAGAACTTTGAATTTACACCGGTTCCTCATGACCTCAAGTAACCTTTTGACTGCTAGAGACATCTAAGCACTGTTTTCACATATAATCTTTAAAAATTGATGTCTCGACTTCTACTTATTGGATTTTTGTTGTTTTGGTCTTGTTTTACTCATATAAAGATTCTCTATTTTTCCAAACCTGTGCAGAGGCTTTTGTTGTGTTTTCATTGACATACTGTAATTTAAATGTTACACAAAATATTTACACATTTCCTCTTCAGTTAAGCATGACTGCTCTGTGCCTAGTTACCAGAGGGTGAACACCTAGCTACCAGAGGGTGAACACAGGTTAATTTAGGAGACCCAATTTCTAACAATTTTCCCTTGTCTCTGTCAATATTTCAACAGATGCGTAAACCTCTTTTGCACACTTTCACATAAAATGGTAATTAAAGTTTGCACATTAGTGACCATCGCTCTGTGTGCTCCAAAGAGATACCAAGGATTGGATGAGCATGTAGATGTTTTGCCATTATGGCCCTCTGATAGGCACTGTGAGAGACTCGGATGTCTTCATCGTCAACTCCAGAGATCTCAGGTGTGTCCTGTCATGAGTCCTAATTTGCATGGAAAAAGCAAATACCCCACACAAGATGAAGTAAGTATGTTAAAATGTAAATAGGGATTGCATTACTGACATAGATCTCCTAAAAGTTTTTTACAGTGATAGTTGAGAAAGTGATCAGTGTTTTTCCCTATAAGGTTAGGGACATGAACACAATGTCAGATAGGGAGGGACCTGTTTCAAAGTCAGTTTTTATTTACTACCGGTTCTGAGACCTGACAGGGCCCACACTATTTAAGGCCCTGGAGAAAAGTCAAGAGTCGCTCGATAAGGCAGAGAAAAAGTATTCGCAGTGGAATTCTTGATAATCTGAAATGAGTATGTTTTTTTTATTCCAGGTGTTGCTGGATGGTAGTAAATGAAAATCCAGCCATTTGATGAATAGGCTAAGAACAATAGCAGTGATTACATATACAATGGAAGTCCTGATAATCTTATTCACGCAGTCATTTGAATGAGGTTGTAAGCCAAATTTCAGATCTACTGAATCCAATCATTTAGTCCAGACCAAAGATGATCCATTAACCACTTGTTGACCCAAAAAAACTATTTGCTGCTATGAACCATTCGTACCAAATAATTACTGTAGACAAAGGACACTTGAAAAAATCCACATCCCCATCAATAATCAATGACCATAATCCTGAGGCTTACTTATAAGATGGACAACAGAGATCATGAAAGCTGAAGGAAGATTCACTTCACCTTTGGATTCGGTTCTCTCTGTTCACTTCCATAAAAGTTCAGCTTTTACACCTCACCCTTTTTCCTTAACAAAACATGCCTGTCAGCACCTGTACCAGAGAAAGGCCCCACTGCACTTGTTAGACAATACCCCGGTGTACCTAAAGCATGATGTTAAAACATTTGTAAATGAATGTGCTTTAAAATGATAAAAAAAATACAATCTATTATGACTGAGCAATTTATATAAATAAGTGCATAAATGCATAAAGAATGAATACATTTGAATGACAACTTTTTGCTTGAGTGTAAGAAGATGCAGCTAGTGCATTTCCCAAAGACAAACCACGGAAAGGTTTGTTTGTTTTCAGAGATGTTATAGATAATTAGATTTTTCATAAATGTGATGTGTGGGACGCCCGTTTAGCAGCACGAGGAGGGGCAGGACTACACTCCCCAGCATCACCAGGGGCCAGTGACACCACAGCTGTCACTCCGTGCCAGGAGGCACCTATATTACCGGCAAGGGGTGCCTGTTGCGTGGGACGCCTGTTAGCAGCACGAGGAGGGGCAGGACTACACGCCCCAGAACCATTAGGTGCCAGTGATGCCGCAGCTGCCATTCCACGCCAGGAGACCCCTATATTACTGGCAAGGGGGGCCCGTCAGAGTCCGGAAGAGGCTGGGCTAGCCGCCCCTCCTTGGTCTTGCTATGTGTGGGTCCTTTTATCTTTAATATGCTAGTTTTATACCAGTTATAACAGGGCTAACACTACGGACCCATTCTACTTCACAGTCGCTAATGAACACACCCAAGATCATAGATTTTTACATGGCTGTATCCATGTGAAAAGTTGACAATGCCCGACAGTAAGTGGCCACTTTATTTTAATTTTTTATTGAACTGTTACTTTGTATTCTGTCCCTTGCGGTCTTTCTTTTTGGTGGTCACCATAGGAGGAGGGCCTGATCGATCCCTCTGCAATTGAGGAGCATGAATGGGGAAGCGACCTAATCTTGATAAACAGCAAGTGCAGCCCCAGATACTGCCCCCACCCTTACCACAAACTTCAATCGATCAGATGCTACAGCGGGCTATAGGTGTGGTGACTACAGAGATGGAACTCACAGAAAGACGGTTTTCCTTGACCCCAGATTTACGATGTTCCTCGACCGGCTCAGCCCAGTCCACACCCATAGTTAGTACCACCCTGGAAATCAATCCCACGTTGCCCCCACAAGCTGTTGGCATGGAAATGAGAACTGCAACCAGACCACATACGCGGAAGGGGGATGAGAGTAAAGGTCCACCCAAGATCACCAAGACCAAACATACAACAAGGGTAGGGGTAAAACGTAAAAAGTCTAACGATGGGACACCAATAAGGTCGGAGCCACTGATCGATCATGTCCTGGACAATGGATGTAGCTCACAAATGAGTTTGTCATTTCCGCCTTGGGTGGCTTCCCTGATGGAGGATTTAAGGGATCAGTTCAAAACCATTGTGAGGGATGAGTTCGCCCCGCTGGTAGCCTGCCTGGAAAAGACGGTCATCGCCTGTGACAAGAGGGTTGGAAAAGATGATGAAAGACCAGTCTTGGCCAGAGCTAGAGGAATTGACTCTTTCAGTCAGACTGATACTGTCGATGTAATGGCCACTGAAAGGCCTAACGTACATCCAAGGGTCCTGGTCGAAGCCAGAACTATCTGTGAAGCAATACGGGGGGAATCTGCACCACTAGCCAAGGTCACCATGAAGGACAGCACAGACAACAATGGGACCCAGATCAAAGAGGATGGGGTTGGCTATGCAAACATTTTTAGGGGCAGGGTCTCTGGGGTGATCTGCCGATGATAAATCTCCCCCAACATCAACCCCATATGTTATTGTACTGGTAGGCGTACCTGAAATTAGAGCAGGGCAAAGGGAAACTCAGCTAGAACTAAAAAATAAATGTTTGTTCTGGCTAGCCAGACATCGCCAATTACCATATGAGAAAGCAGGGTAAATCGTCATGATCCGTAGGGTTAAATGGGTGGGTACCAGACCTAAAGATGTGCCTGGGGATTGTATAGTAATTAATTTTAAAAATCTCATGATTGTGCAGCATCTTTTGCGTATGAATTGTTACGGTCAAGATGCACACATGATGATTAGACCCCTCCCACTCACCCATTTGTATCCATCAAGCCCAATGGCTTAGAAAATTTTAGTGCAGGATGAGCGATACTACAACCAATCCCAATTGGGTCAGTGGCACCAACAACAGAGACCACTTTTATTTAACTTACCAGTGGTAAATAGATTTGGGGTCTTGGAAGAAGTAGATTGACTCACAATAACAAGTTTGATCAGGCGCCTATCCACCAAAGGGACTAACTGGAGAGGGATATACTGCACAGCATGCACCCCAATATGGGCATTATACCCAGGGCAGGGAGGGAACATGGGAAGGTGCAAGTAGATAAGACTCCAATGGACCGAGATAAGGTACCTACAAAGGAAGGGCCAAGGGCTACGAGGTTGAACCCCAGTGATAACTCCATGAGTTCACTTCCCAGTTTCTTTGATCCCTATGCCCAACCCAAACTACTAGAAACATCAGAAACCCCAAGTCCTGATTTTAATAAGGTGACTCTGGAGGGAGCTCCAATTAGACACATGACAAAGTGCCCTAATGATTACACCAGGGAAGAACCATAACTCAATATTGACATGTTTGCTGGCACTCCAGTAAGACAAAGCTTAGTTACCAAACTGAGGATATTATCCTGGAATATCGCGGGCCTCAAAAGCAAATTGAGTTGCCCTGACTGGGGGGCTTTTGTAGATCTTTTTGATGTATGTATGTTCCAGGAAACTTGGGCAATGCAGGAGGTGTCGCGTATGGGGTTTGCAGCACATAGAACAGCTCCCATCTCCAGGGGAAAGGGTAGGCCCTCTGTGGGGGTTATGCATATGGGTAGGCTCCCACTTGGGCTGCATGGCCAAACAGCTGGAGTCCTCTTCTGACGATATTCAGTGCACGTTTCTTACTTTTACACCGAATACCAAACTAGCACTGGTTAAAGTCTACTCTAGACCCGTAAGGCCCAGTCAAGAGTCTTTGACCCTTGACCAACTAGATCGCTTTATTCCCACCCTTACCAAAAATGCTCAGGTGGTCATAGGGGGTGATTTCAACTGCCAATTCGAGCCCCCGATTGATTTTAACGGAACCCCACCTTCTGAAGAAGATCTGCTGTGGGCAATTCCAGATCCGAATATCTCCCCAATCAAGGCATGGACTCCGCTGGCTCTACAGATTAAGTCATTAACCCTAAACCACTCCCTAAGAGCTTGTAATGGCTGAACCAAATCCAACTCCCCTGGGAAGCAAACTTTCAATAGGGTTGGCCACTACTCCATTTTAGATTACATCCTGATAGAAACCAGGATGTGGGGTAGGGTTGTTGATTTTGCTGTCTTGCCCCGACACGACAGCAACCACAATGCTTTGACCGTTGAGTTGGAGCTGCCTGCAGCAAGGGAAAATACTGACTCCAACATGCTAGCAAATGGTAGACTACTACTAACCAACGATAGGAGGAAAATAAGATGGGCGGCGATTGAGCAATCCCCTGGAAGACTGACTTCCCTGTACGAAATCATCATTCTGAGTTTATTGGATTTAGAAAAGATTTCAACTGCTGATGGCACAGCAAACTCTTTAACTGAAGTTGCCAAGATACATGAGGCTTTGTCAGCCAATCTGACGGATATGTTTTGGCCGGCAGGCTCCTAGGGAGGGGGGGGGCAAAGTCGTAGCGGTCCTGGTTTGATAGCAGCTGTTGGGAGGCCAAGAGGGCTCTGATAGAGGCTATAAAAACCAAGAATAGAATCCAAATACAAAAAATGAGGGCATCCTATAGAGACAATATCACCCTTGCAAAAAAAACTTGGGAAATGGATCAATGGGCTTCCCTGAAACAGGCTTTATCAGCCAAAGACATGAAAGCCTTTTGAAATATAATTAGTACAGGCCGTAGAGATGGGAAGCAGGCCGTAGAGCCTAATATAGCGGCTGATAGCTGGAAAGAACATTTC
Organism: Calotriton arnoldi; assembly: GCA_963921515.1. Classification (NCBI taxonomy): domain Eukaryota; kingdom Metazoa; phylum Chordata; class Amphibia; order Caudata; family Salamandridae; genus Calotriton; species Calotriton arnoldi. The sequence goes on along the minus strand of CAWUFW010000756.1, from coordinate 1,873,098 downwards.
CAGGCCCTATATTCTCTGCAGGAGGCTGTGGCCAACACTGTGGCCCCAGTGTTGAAGCCACCACAAAACTCTTACTTACAGGACTCCGTGCTGACTTTGACTGAAGTAACCAGTGCCATCAGCAAAATAGCCCCCTGCAAAGCCCCAGGATTGGACAAAGTACCAGGGGACCTTTTTCGTACCGAGCCAAAAATCTGGGGGCCACATCTATGGGTGCTATTTAACACCATACTGCAAGGGATGGTAATCCCCGCAACATGGGCTGGAGCTGAGATTTTTCCTGTGTATAAAAAAGGGTCCACACTACTGCCCATCAACTATAGACCTATCAGTCTAATTGATGTAACTCAGACAATTTTTGCCCAGGTAATGTTGGATCGCCTGCAGATATGGATAGAAGAACAAAAAATTATGAGCCCACTCCAAGCTGGCTTCAGGAAATAAATATCCACTATTGACCAAATATTCAGGCTCCAACTCCTCTACTGGAAAACGGTGTATTTGGAGGGTGGTAGTCTTTATTTGGTCTTTGTGGACCTAAAAACCGCTTTTGACCTGGTGCCAAGGGATGTACTTTGGGTGGTTCTAAGTGATCTTGGAGTTCCCCACTATCTTTTGAATATGTTAAAGAGGTTACATGAAGAGAACTGCGCCCAAATTAGATATGGGAAGCGTGGGAAACTCACTGCACCAATCCCTGTTAACAGAGGCGTCAGGCAAGGTTGTGTGCTAACCCCTACTTTGTTCTGCTTATATATCAACGTATTGGTTGATGTATTGAATGGGATGAAAGACATAGACGCCCGAAGCTGGCGCACAGAAAAGTGCAGGCAATGATGTCTGCCGATGACACTCTTCTGCTTTCTAAGTCTCCGATGGGTATCCAGCGGATTGTTGATGGCTTTGGAACTTTTTGTAGAAACGGGGGGGCTGGAGATTAATATACAGAAGACAAAATACATGGGGGCAGATTTACAATTAACTAACGCAGCACGGCGCAGCAAGTCATTTTGCTGCGCCATGCTACGTTAGTTTGGAAAACACAGGGATGCGACATATTTACAAGAATATGTCGCATCCTTGTGCTTCCCCCTGCGCTGGCGCACAAACTGCAGCCATCCGCCGGCGCAGGCACCCTTGCACCATGGTGCAAGGATGCCTGCGTCGTGGGGAGATTGTTTTTGTGCAGGAAGGGGAACCTTCCTGCACAAAAACAATCACTACAACCATTTTCCTCTTTCAATGCGTGCTGCAGAATGCAGCACGCATTGAAAGAGGAAAAAACGAGGAGAAATGAAAACATTTCTCCTCGGTGTGGCTCGCTACGCCACCTCTAGGGTGGCGTAGCTTTCAGACGCATCTCCAGAGTTACAATTTCTCGTAATTCTGGAGATGTGTCTTGTTCCATGGGTGTTGCGTGGGAACACCCACAGCAACACCCATGGAACGCCCCTTCACCGCAAAGTGCTGCGTGTGAATGGGCCGTATTTACAAGGAGAGGAAAAGTCACGCAGGGTGGCTTTTCCTCTCCTTGTAAATATGGAGCAGCCCCCTGCGCCACCAGTACGTCACAAAAAGTGACGTATTGGTGGCGCAGGGGGCTTGTAAATCTGCCCCATGGTCTTCAATCCGGCTAGTTCATCCCATCCCAATCCGTATATAAATGGCATCCAACTGGAGAGGGTACCGTTTTTTGATTACCTAGGTCTTACCCTAACTGCAAAAAATGGACTGGGGGGTCTCAAATAGATAAATCGAGCCTCAAGCTTGTGCAGACAGCAGGAGGGCTGGCCAAGGTATATAGAAATTCATTTTATAAGCCTGTAGGACCGGTCATGGGGGTCTACAAAACCCAATTAAGGGGAGCTGTTATGTATGGGGCTGAACTGTGGGGCCACTGTCATCCAAAAAACATCATTAAGGCAGAGAACAACTTTATCAGGCAGCTTTTTGGCCTCCCATTGAGCTCCCCACTCATGCCACTGCACTTGGACCTAGGGGTTAGACCGATTGCGGAGGAAATTGGCTGTAGACCCTTACTATTTTGGCGGCGAATGTGGGCGACCCCAGAACTGGCTGAATTCAGGACAGTTAAAAGATGTACTGAGACTTTCAGGTAAGGGGAAAGTGGCATGGTTTGCATACATTAAGGAAGGCTTTCGTAGCATAGGCAGTGAGAGCCTATGGAGCGACCCAGAGGTAGCCTGCCCTGCAATATCCCGTAATCAACTAGTCAGGAACTACAGGGAGGGTAAAATTGCCCAATTACATGAGAGCCCAGCCATCGGCACACTAACAGTTAACTTCCTAAAAATAAAGGATAATTACAGCCTATAGGCCTTCAACAAGCATTAGCAGGAATCTATACATGCAGTTTAGGCATGGGTCTCTTCCCCTGCATGCATTCTCTAACAAATGGACTGGTAGTTCCTCCTTACGGTGTCCTGCATGCAGTAGCGAGAAGGAGACTAAACTCCATGTATTTTTTTCTGTTCTGGATACAAAAAATCTAGGCAAAGATGGTTGGTACAACTGTTTCGGAACTTAGGCTCAAGGTGCTGTGAAGAGACCTATAGATTATTGAAATATAACACTCAACTCCCAATTGTATTTGCTGTCCCGCACTTTTTAACCTCTATGTGGTGGGCATGCAAGTCGTTTTTAGAAATCAATTAATGGATTTAATACTGATCAACTCTTTTATCTGTGTTTTGTCCTACACACTTTTATATTGTTTCTAGATGGTTTTTATCTTTTTTTAACCTGTTTTATGTATGGTATGTATATTGCACATGCACTTTTATTGTCCACAGACCGATAATAAAATATACGAATGGAATGGATATTTAATGTATTGATAAGTTAATGATATGGTCACACCCAATAAAATCATCTTATAATTAACCCTGGACGTAGTTTGCATAGTAGCACTTCACGTAGCTACATGAAGTACATTTTGAACTACACGTAGCTATGCAAATTGCGTAGTGCGTAGCTGTGTGCTTGACTGCACTGTACAATAATTGCCAAAGGCATCTTGCACAGTGCAAGTTAAGATAAAATAAATATCTCTGGCTTTATATGCTAAAATGCATATAGCATTTCACAAAAGTGAAATCGATAAATTAACAAGCAGTGAGAGAGGTGATGATTTTGGTATCCTCCCTAACCTAGGGAGAGAACCAAGCAGATGCCTTGAAAACAAAAAGCACATCTTTTGAACAATTCAGTGGTGGTCCCATCCTCTTAGGACCACCCCAAGCACAGTTATTGGCAAAAATACAATCCCAACCAAAGGCCCTGCAAAGCATTATGGGACGAGATTAGCAGTGGGCAGTGAATAGTATAGTATCCAATATCAAAAGAATTCTACAAAGAGCTGCAGTTCCACTAGTCATTACTAGATATCCCTCACGAGTCAAATGCAAAAGCTTCATGAAAGGGTTTCAATGCTTTTGCATTTGACTCGTGAGGGACATCTAGTAACGACTAGTGGAACTGCAGCTTGATGTATTAATAATTTCAATGCTTTTGCATTTGACTCGTGAGGGACATCTAGTAACGACTAGTTGAACTGCAGCTCTTTGTAGAATTATTTTGATATTGGACACTATAATATTCACTGCCCACTGCTAATCTCGTCCCATAATGCTTTGCAGGGCCTTTGGTTGGGATAGTATTTTTGCCCATAACTGTGCTTGGGGTGGTCCTAGGAGGAAGGGACCACCACTGAATCGTTCACATGATATGCTTTTTGTGTTCAAGGCATCTGCTTGGTCCTCCCCTAGGTTAGGGGGGAACCCAAAATCATCACCTCTCTCATTGCTTGATATTTTCATTGTTAAAGTTCACTTTTGTGAATTTGTTATATGCTTTTTAGCATAGAAAATTGTTTTGACAAAGCATTTGTATGTGTTTAATATACTGCTGCTATGCTATGTTGATTAGCAGAGTTTTTTTACTCTGCTACGTGCAATTTGCGTAGTGCGTAGTAACACAAACTTTGCATGCTCCGTGAGCGTAGCAAAGTATTATGCCTAGGGTTACTTATAATTGCCCTTTTCAACCCTTTTTCAAAAATTTTGTCTTTTTCCAGGTATGTAGGTATACATTTTTTAATTGAAATCTTTTCTGTCCTCATTTATAAGATCAAGTAATTTTGACATGATAAAAGTATGTCTGAAACCAACTGAACTCAGCCCATGTCTTTCCTTGAGCTGAAACATTCAACCTGTGATCAGGCCAGCAATTCTAGGCACCTACTGTACGTGTGTGGGATAAGGACATGAAGAAGCAATCCTTTGCAAGAAATGCACGGTAAATTTAAAAAAGCGTTGCACAGTAATGACAAATCGTCTCTGTCTTGAATATAATTGAATATATTGTTTTTTCAGAACTTTCTGCAAGCTCTTCATAAATATGTTTGTTATAAGTGCTAATCTCTTTACATTTCACTTAAATCGCTCAAAAATGAAATTTTTGGTTTCAACGTAATATCTAGGGCTGTGTATGTAAAAAAGAAAATTTCTCCATCTATGTCAGTTGCTTTTGCACAAATGCTACCACTGAAAACGTTCCATGAGAGGTGAAATCAATTGAAACTCCGAGCAGCATGACGGAATGGCTTTCCAGGTCACCGAATGCTCAGTCTTGCACTCTTGGGCATTCATGAAAAGGTGTAAACCTAAACATGACAGGAGAAGCAGTTCAACTCAAGTTGCTCTAATGTTCTATTTACGCGTCCTTTTCATTGCTCCTCTGTCCTATGAGGTGCTAATTAAAGATTTGTCCAAGGGTGGCATTTCAGAGCCACGGACGTGCTCATTTCTACTTTTCTTTTCTCTTGTTTGCCACCTGTTCTCACTGCAGGCCTCTTTCTCTATAGCAGTAGCCATATTTGTGTATACCAAACCCCATTTTGTACTTCGATCAAGCATCATATTAGGATGCAAGGCACTGCAGGGAAGGAAGAAGATTAAAGAAGGGTACGCTAATCCATCCATTCTTCACTGATGAGCCCTCCTAAAATAGCCACCCTAAAATAATATGCATATCTATACACAAAAGCATGACATTCTCCAGCGTGCACTGCATAAGTTCCAGCTAAGCTTCTATTAGATACAGGCCACATTCCTTCCACTATGAACACATAACTCGCTATGTGCTATTGTCGGCCATGTCTTCTACCTTCTGTTATTTGAAGACAAGGAAAGCATTTTACTGTCTTCTGAACCTAGCTTTTCCCTTCTCTCTTTTTTCAACAACAACAATGGCTAAAGCGTTTTTCACGTCATAAGCCAGGGATGTATTAATATAACTGTTTGTATCTCACTATATTCACTATACTTGCATTTTGCAGTTTCAGGGTACATTAACATTACATGTTAATCATTTTAAGTGCAGCATCATTCACAACAACAGAGTTATGCGTCAGCAATTTAAGATAGATCTGTGGCATTGAACACAAACCCCTTTGCACAATGCAATGGAAAGCTAGAGCAAACGCTTTACTGGTGCTTCCTAGGTGGCTAAGGTCATATCACATAAATAATTTTGCACCATAGCACACATCGAAATACTTGAAGGTCTGACACTGTTTTAGTCAATATGAAGTTGGTTCACAAAAGCATTTATTTATGAGTATGGGAAGTAGTACTACAGAAGTACCTGTTTATGTATGTTTATATGCCTTAGTGAATCGTCCTAAACTATCTAACTCCCTATCAGTAAAAGTACAAAAAGACAAATTCCTTTCTTTTTGTACTCATCATATAAGAATATAACCTGAATATTCCGATTTAATCTCATTTTATATTTGTGGGGGCTTATCTGCAAAGGTGTGTGAAAGTATGTAATTGGTGTTGGGCACTCCAAAATAAATTTGTGAATAAGTTCCTTTATTATGATTAATGTTTCTTTTGTTTTACATTGGTACCTTTCTGAGAGTAGTCTTTAGGTTTAGTAGTTACTTCTTTTATTCAGGTTTGATGATCACTTGTGAATGATCGCTCCTTGATGAATACAGGTCTTTCAAATGCCTTTATAGTAGTCTTGCTTTTATATGTGCATGCATATGTGAACATTTACTATGAAATCTCACCCCAACTTAGTAGAATGCTTAAAGAATTGGGGGGCATATTAGCAAGGGCACTATCGCCGCTTTAGCGGCACTTTTTGCCGCTAAAGCGGCGATATTCATATCGCCCTATCAGCAAACTGTCTCTAACAGCAGTTAGCGACAGTTTGCGGGCATTAGCGCCCGTTTTTTTACCGCTTTGCATGTCAGCGATATTTATCGCTAATGACATGCAAAGTGGGCGTTCCCGACGAACAAACCTGGGAAACACCCGCTAACAGGCCTATCGCCTATTAGCAAGGTGGCCATGGCCCCAGTTAGCGACGTGAAAAGTCGCGCTAACCGGGGTCATCGCCATTTATTTAACACCTGCAATTAGCAGGTGTTAGCCATACCTGACATGGGGGTGGATTATGCTGATACGACCACAGGGTCGTATCAGCAAGGTGTTCTCTCTTCTCCATGCAACATCGCTGGCTTTTCAGCGATGTTGGCCCATTTCTCCGCTATCGCTGGAATATTCATCGCCATAGCGCTAATCGTTGCTAATACAGCGTTAGCGTGGCGATATATTCCAGCGATAGCCGGCGATAAAAAAAATCACGCTAAGCAGGGTTAGCGATGATTATCGCCTCTTCTTGCTAATATGCCCCTGGGTTTCTTTTGCGGGAAGCACATCCACGTTGCAATATTGTACTATGTGCAAATGGTTTCTAATTTTCTTTTGTGGACTTTCCCATCTGCTGAAACATCAGAAACAAGGGGGCGGGGGGGAACGGGGATTATGTATCTGTCCTATTTTAATATTTCACTATATTTTTTGGTGGAAATTGCTTAAAACAAACCATGTATGTATGTCACATTTTAACATAGATGTTTGCATAACCCGTTCTCACTGAAATCATTTCCTCCTCCATTTCCCCTGTGTTTTTCATCAATATTACATTAAAAACTTGAGCGAACATCTGAACGGAAAGGGTCGATTTCCTGGTTGAGAATGTAAAAGCCTCTATAATGCCATTGTTTCATTTGAATCTCACCTCTTTTGACTTATGGATCACCCCACCGTCATTGTCAATTGTCAAGAGGTTTATGTGGGTGAAAACTGTAAATCATGGATACAAATTTGGGGTCTGCCAAATGTTTTAGTTTTTGAAAACATTGATATGACTTTCGCAAAATCTAGAGGTCAATGTGCAGTCTCATGATATGGGAGTGAGAATATTGATATATATAGATCTGACAACTGGTCGTCTGAACTTGATAGGAATAAGTCTGTCAGGTGGAGCTAAATCCTCAGATGAACAAGCAACTAAGTAATATTTACAATTACTACTTAAAATATGTATGTGATTCAATGTAAATAAAAACACTTTGAAAAATAACCTATATACTTTTATGTGGTATGTAAAAGGAAGCTTAATTTACTTATGCCTCGGTACTCAATTTTTGTGTTGCAGTCAATATCCGTGGCAGATGGATGTTAAATGAATAAAATCACACTTGACCCCAGCTTCAGGCACCTCACCTTCTGTTATAGATTATGAATCTACCTTTTTTCTTCACTGGCTATAGTTTTACTACTTTCATAATGCAAATGTAGATTTAGAACTGTATTTGCTCAAAATAATGAAAATATATTTCAATACAAAGTTCAGTATCTAAAGTCAGTACATCTAAAACGTAGCACTCTCTCTTGCCCCTCACCTGCACTAAGGGAAAGCTGATGAGCACAGGACCATCCCAGCAAAAAATTCTACTGCTATTCTGTCAAATGTGAAAAATATTCGTTGCAACAGAATGTGCCCACAAATCGTTGAGGGGGCTTCTGAAGATAATTGTTGGACTTGGCCCTTTTTGCAGGGTCATCCCTGAACTTTTTGCCTTCCTCCTGTATTTTCTCTGACCTGTTTTTGTTGGTTTTATGACTCTGGGCACTTTACCACTGCTGATCAGTGCTAAAGTGCATATGCTCTCCCTATTGTAAATTGATGTGTGGATTAGTGACTCCATGATTGGCTGGTTTGATTTACTTGTCAGACCCTAGTACAGTGCACCACGTGTGCCCAGGGACTGTAAATCAAATGCTGCTGGTGGGCTTGCAGCACTGGTTGTGCCACCCACAGGAGCAGCTTGTAAAGTGTGTCTCAGGCCTGCCATTGCAGAGCCTGTGTGCAGTCTGTGACTGCCATGTCGACTTGGCAAGTGCACCCACTTGCCAGTCCCTAAACCTTCCCTTATCTTCATATCAGACACCCCTAAGGTAGGCCCAAGGGCAGGGTGCATTGTAAGTATAAGGTAGGACATGCCCTGGTGTGTGTGGCATGTCCTAATAGTGAATTACAGCCATTTTCGTTTTTCACTATTGCAAGGCTACCTGTTCCCCATAGCCCAGAATGGGCAGTTTTGATTATTACACCTTATAATCCTAACTGACCCAGGGAACATGGTAGAAAAACGAATTTAGTATGCCTGAACTCAGAATGATAAAATACATCTTTTAGTGAAGTTGGTTTCAACATTCTGTGTTTGAAAATACCACTTTTAGAAAATAGGTATTTTCTTGCCTAACCATCCAGCTGCCTCTGCTCAGGTTGTGTATTGTATGTCTGGGTTTGTGAGTGACAGGGGCTGGGGGATTCCAGGAGGCAGGGTGAGTCAGCACTAGGCTGAATAGGTCTGCCTGAAGGAGGATGGGTGGGAGGAATTGCACCTGGGTCTGAATAGGGCTGTGCCTGCCTTCCACAATGCTGGCTCCACCTCCTGCTGGGCGTCTGATGGCTCTGCCCCTCACTCTCAAAGGAAAGAAGGAGTCATGTACACAAAGTGCTCCAAGACTGACCAGAACTGGTTTGGACTAGGCATGGCCCTCTCTGCCTTCAGAGAACAAAGGATTTCTGTGTATAAATACTGGGGCCCAGACCCCATGAAATTAGATCACTTCTGGGAAATCAAGAAACCTGTTGCCAAGGAGAAGAACCGGAGAAGCTGAAGGAGGAGTACTGCCCCTGTGCTGTTTTGCTGATTGGGGTTGGCCTGCAGTGGTTGCTTTCTGCCAAGGACAGGAGAAAAGACTTTGCTGTGCTTATCATCTTGAAGAAGAGAATCTCCAAGGGCTTGAACTGAGCTTGCCTCCTGCCTGAAGTCACAGGGACACAAAGACTTCACCCCTTCTGTTTGCCTGCATCTGGAACTGCTGTTTTAGCTGCTAACAGAGGGAAATTGCAACACCGACGCCGGCGAGCAACGCCGTAACCTGCACCGAAGCCGTGGGCACCGCTCGTGAAGAGCACGATGCACCGCCCGACTTGCACCGTAGGCCCGACGCCTGCCGACGCCATGCGACATCGACTCCGAAGCCGTCATCGAGGCCGCTGCCTGCACCGGAGCCGAGGACACCGCTCGTGACGCTCACGACGCACCGTCCCGACTAGCACCGCAGCCCCGACTTCACCGACGCCAGGGCTTCATCATCGCGGAGCCGATCCTCGACGTGGGTGACCCCCGAATCCATCGACGCCGCACCATCGTAAGGATCCGACGACTCGCCGCCATCCGTGACGTCACCTCCCCGACACAGTAAGGAACCGACGCCTCCCCTCCCCTGCAGTAAGGAACCGAGACATCACCTCCCCTGGGGTCGTAAGGAACCGACGTCGCCAGCACCAACGAAGCATCACCTCCCCGACGCTGTGCACTGTCTTTGTTTTCATCGAATTCCAGGTACTGTTCTTTGTGGGTCTGCTCGACTCCAGGCCCGGCGCCGCACACCTCGCGGTCGGCGCCGTACTTTGGGATTTCCACCGGTCACGACGTCGTGATAACTCCAAGTGGAGTTATTTGTTGCTACAAGCTTTATTTGATTGACTATCCTATTTTTGAAGATAACGTGAACTGTCTCTATCATTTTAAGTCTATTTTTAGATTACAGTATTGTGGATTTTTGCTATTGGGTCTTGTGTTAAGTCTATATAAAGATTACTTATTTTTACATACAACCTGTGTGGTGTCCATCTGTAGTGTTTTCACTGTATTACTGTATGTGTTCACAAATGCTTTACACACTGCCTCTGAGATAAGCCTGTCTGCTCGTGCCAAGCTACCAGGGGGTGAGCAGGGGTTATTTTAGGAGTGTATCCCCCTTATCCTGACTAGAAGCAAGGGTCCCTATTTGGACAAAGGTGCAAACCATTGCCAACTAGAGACCCCCAGTTCTAACATTGGTGGTCAGCGGTGAGGATTTGGACTTGCATTTGTGATTCATATACAGTGATTGGTGTACACTACTAGTGAGTGCAGACCAATACGCGACCACATACATTTTGATAGGACTTTTTTCCTTGGAACCTTTATTTTTGTTGAGAACTGCCAATTTTCACAATGAGCAAAAGAGGATCCATTGCACCTGCAGATATTGAATTTGAAGAAGATAGGGTTGATACCTACATGGTGCCAGAGCTCAAAGCTGTTTTGAAAAAGTTTAAAATCTCTATGAGAGGCCTCACCAGGAAGGAGGAGCTTCAAAAGGCACTGAGGGCCTGGTTGGAAGCACGGAATGCCGGTGGGCAGCCCGAGGAGCCTGTGGAGGAGGCAGAGAATTTAGATGAGCAGCTTGAGGGGCCATTAGGCTTACCTGGGAGGAGAGTGCCTTCCAGGGAGGGCAGCAGTGTTTCTCAAAAAGGCCTGTCTCCAGAGGAGCTGGAGGACAGGGAGAAAAGCAGGATGCATGAAATGGAGATGGCCAAACTGAAACAGGGAACCATGATAGCCTTGATCACAAGAAATTGGAGTTGGAAAGTAAGAGGTTGGCCATGGAAGAAAGGAAGATGCTTTTAGAGCATGAGAGAATGATGAGGGAGTTGGAGTTCAAAGCCAGGGGCTTAGGGATTCCTCCCTCTGGTGGCAGCAACATTGTATTACCTAGTGCTGAGGGAGTAGTACACACACCCAGAGATGTGGTGCCTGACTTGGAGGGGGTTAATATACACCAGGAGGTTCAAGGGTATGAGGTAGCTCCAGTGGTGCGCAGTGTCCCTGAGGTGGATTGGGGAACTGGCACAGGGGTTCATAGTCCTAGTGGTGGAAGGGACACTCTACTGACTCTAGATGAGAGGTGCAGGGAGAGGGGTTCCCCCATGTTTGAAGTCCTGGTGTGTGAGTGTGAAGACCGCCCAGAAGAGTGTGGGTTCAGTGACAGAGACAGTCAGATACTGTCTTGCCAATCTCAGGAGAGTGGTGTGGGGTACATGTGTGAGGCACTGGATGGTGAGGTGAAGGATAGCTTGGTTAACACCTGTGAGGTGTTGTGTGATCCAATTGTGGGAGAGCGTATTGTAAGTCCCTGTTTTCCAGAGCTATGCCAACACCTGTTGGAGAGTGAGTTCTCTGACCCCAGGAGCTCACGAGGGAGGAAGACCTTTTGGTGGTTTCCAGAGGGTCTGAAGAGGCATTGTGGAGTGACCCTAAGGGGAGTGGCTCAGGTATCTTCCAACCCAGAGTGGTGGAAGTGGTTCAGAGTAGCCCAGCTAGGTCCCGGTGTAGTGGGAGGGGTGTAGGGGCTCACATCCTGTCTCAGTGGAGAAGGAGTGAGTGGGGGGCTGCGTGTCCCAAGGTGCCCGAACCCCAGTCTCGTGTCCTGGATGGTTCCATGAGGGAACACCAGGACGGGAACCTAGTCTGTCCTGATAGGCCGTCAGTTGAGGGGGATCTCCTAATGTCAGGTGAACTGGGAGTGTCTGTAAGCAGACCTCCATCAGTTCTGGTGTCTGGCAGTGCCACTCCTAAGTGGAGGGTGCAGAAGTCCAGATTGAGGGGTGAGAGGGGGAAAGAGTCCCCAGTGGAAGAACCAGTGGGTCAGGGGCCAGCCAGAAGGGCTGAGTCTCCAAGAATCCAAAACGCCTCTGCACGCCTGATCCTCGACATTCCACGCCACAGCCACATTACCCCCCACCTGAAAAACCTGCACTGGCTCCCCGTCGACAAGAGAATCTCCTTAAAACTCCTGATCCACGCACACAAGGCACTCCACAAAACCGGCCCAGCCTACCTCAACAGTCGACTCTCCTTCTACGTTCCCAACCGTCAACTCCGCTCCGCCGACCTCTCCCTGGCCACCGTCCCGCGCATCCGGAGAACCACCACCGGAGGAAGATCCTTCTCTCACTGCGCCGCCAAGATCTGGAACACCCTTCCCCTCAACCTACGACAGACCCAAGACCTGCTGACCTTCAGGAGACGACTCAAGACCTGGCTATTCGACCAGTAGCGGCAACACCCCCCCCTCCTCTCCCTCAGCGCCTTGAGACCCTCGTGGGTAAGTAGTGCGCTTTACAAATCTTGTGATTGATTGATTGATTGATTCAGTGACCATGGTGACGCCACTTCTGTCCTGGGGGATCTTCATGCAGTGTCAGATGGACAGGGGTCGGGAAATCTGCGCCAGGTAGACTGTCACACGACACATGAGTTGTGTGTCACCCTCTGGGGGGGCATGTGTGCTCTCCAGGTAGTCCTGGTGTGCCGGGCAAGTGTTCAACCACAGGGTTCCATCCCTGGGTTGGGAGGCCAGGTTCAGGCTGTGCCTGACCTGGAGGGAGGGACTACTGTAAGCAGTGTCCTGACCGATGTAGCTTCTAGGGGTACCACTCCAGTTGGGAGGGTGCAGAACTCTGGAAGGGGGTGCAGAGGGAGGGAGTCCTCGCCTCTGACCCCGGAGCAACCTGAGGGTTTAGATCCCAGGTTGGTAGATCAGTTGCAGGGTCAAGGCCCTGAACTGGTGGGTGAGTTGTGTTCTGAGGTTGCCTCTCATAGGAGGAGAGGGCGGAACCCCAGAAGGAGAGGCGGGGAGAGGGCAGCCTCACCCCTGACCTCTGCCCAGTCTAAGGGTACAGACCCTCAGCTGGGATCCCAGTTGCAGGATAGCACTCCTGAACTGGTGGGCGAATTGTGTAGGACACCTGTCACAGGTGCACTGACAATTCTGGAAGGGGGTACCGCTCCAGGTGGGAGGGTACAGAACCCCAAGGAGGAGGAGGACCGGGTGTGGGAAAGCCCACCCCAGTCTACTGTCCAGCCGCCGGGTACAGGTCCGGGGCTGGTGGGTCAGTGTCAGGATGTCATACCTGACCTGACAGGAGGGAGAGTGGACAAAGGGTGCCAAGCACCTGGGGCTACTGCCCCCCGCTCTCTGACGCCACAGAGGTTTGAGAGCCCTGAGAGGCATAAGACCTGGGTCTCATCACTGACCATTGTCAGTGGCCACTGTGGCTTACTGTCTGTCTGTTGGGACACACCTGTGAGCAAGCTAAGGTTAGGTGCTGCACATATGGTGTCCATAGGTGAGGATAAGGGTTCCCTATGGGTTAGCTTAGTGGGCCCTGAGAGTATGGACAGAGGGATCCAAATAGGTTCAGATTGGCGTAGAACTGGAATATGCCCCTGCTGTTGCGGGCCAGGGTCCAGGTTCTATCGGCCAAAGCAGGGAAGCCCATCAGGGTAGTGATTGGTCTCCTCTGCGTTTTGGCTGGAAGGGGGTTGTGTTGGACTTGGCCCTTTTTGCAGGGTCATCCCTGAACTTGTTGCCTTCCTCCCGTATTTTCTCTGACCTGTTTTTGTTGGTTTTATGACTCTGGGCACTTTACCACTGCTGATCAGTGCTAAAGTGCATATGCTCTCCCTATTGTAAATTGATGTGTGGATTAGTGACTCCATGATTGGCTGGTTTGATTTACTTGTCAGACCCTAGTACAGTGCACCACGTGTGCCCAGGGCCTGTAAATCAAATGCTGCTGGTGGGCTTGCAGCACTGGTTGTGCCACCCACAGGAGCAGCTTGTAAAGTGTGTCTCAGGCCTGCCATTGCAGAGCCTGTGTGCAGTCTGTGACTGCCATGTCGACTTGGCAAGTGCACCCACTTGCCAGTCCCTAAACCTTCCCTTATCTTCATATCAGACACCCCTAAGGTAGGCCCAAGGGCAGGGTGCATTGTAAGTATAAGGTAGGACATGCCCTGGTGTGTGTGGCATGTCCTAATAGTGAATTACAGCCATTTTTGTTTTTCACTATTGCAAGGCTACCTGTTCCCCATAGGCCAGAATGGGCAGTTTTGATTATTACACCTTATAATCCTAACTGACCCAGGGAACATGGTAGAAAAACGAATTTAGTATGCCTGAACTCAGAATGATAAAATACATCTTTTAGTGAAGTTGGTTTCAACATCCTGTGTTTGAAAATACCACTTTTAGAAAGTAGGTATTTTCTTGCCTAACCATCCAGCTGCCTCTGCTCAGGTTGTGTATTGTATGTCTTTGTTTGTGAGTGACAGGGGCTGGGGGATTCCAGGAGGCAGGGTGAGTCAGCACTAGGCTGAATAGGTCTGCCTGAAGGAGGATGGGTGGGAGGAGTTGCACCTGGGTCTGAATAGGGCTGTGCCTGCCTTCCACAATGCTGCTCCACCTCCTGCCGGGCGTCTGATGGCTCTGCCCCTCACTCTCAAAGGAAAGAAGGAGTCATGTACACAAAGTGCTCCAAGACTGACCAGAACTGGTTTGGACTAGGCATGGGCCTCTCTGCCTTCAGAGAACAAAGGATTTCTGTGTATAAATACTGGGGCCCAGACCCCATGAAATTAGATCACTTCTGGGAAATCAAGAAACCTGTTGCCAAGGAGAAGAACCGGAGAAGCTGAAGGAGGAGTACTGCCCCTGTGCTGTTTTGCTGATTGGGGTTGGCCTGCAGTGGTTGCTTTCTGCCAAGGACAGGAGAAAAGACTTTGCTGTGCTTATCATCTTGAAGAAGAGAATCTCCAAGGGCTTGAACTGAGCTTGCCTCCTGCCTGAAGTCACAGGGACACAAAGACTTCACCCCTTCTGTTTGCCTGCATCTGGAACTGCTGTTTTAGCTGCTAACAGAGGGAAATTGCAACACCGACGCCGGCGAGCGACGCCGTAACCTGCACCGAAGCCGTGGGCACCGCTCGTGAAGAGCACGACGCACCGCCCCGACTTGCACCGTAGGCCCGACGCCTGGTGACGCCGTGCGACATCGACTCCGAAGCCGTCATCGAGGCCGCTGCCTGCACCGGAGCCGAGGACACCGCTCGTGACGCCCACAGCGCACCGTCCCGACTCGCATCGCAGCCCCGACTTCACCGACGCCAGGGCTTCATCATCGCGGAGCCGATCCTCGACGTGGGTGACCCCCGAATCCATCGACGCCGCACCATCATAAGGAACCGCCGCCTCGCCGCCATCCATGACGTCACCTCCCCGACACAGTAAGGAACCGACGCCTCACCTCCCCTGCGCTGCAGTAAGGAACCGAGACATCACCTCCCCTGGGGTCGTAAGGAACCGACGCCGCCGGTGCCAACAAAGCATCACCTCCCCGATGCCGTGCACTGTCTTTGTTTTCATCGAATTCCAGGTACTGTTCTTTGTGGGTCTGCTCGACTCCGGGCCCGACGCCGCGCACCTCGCGGTCGGCGTCGTACTTTGGGATTTCCACCGGTCACGACGTCGTGATAACTCCAATTGGAGTTATTTGTTGCTACAAGCTTTATTTGATTGACTATCCTATTTTTGAAGATAACGTGAACTGTCTCTATCATTTTAAGTCTATTTTTAGATTACAGTATTGTGGATTTTTGCTATTGGGTCTTGTGTTAAGTCTATATAAAGATTACTTATTTTTACATACAACCTGTGTGGTGTCCATCTGTAGTGTTTTCACTGTATTACTGTATGGGTTCACAAATGCTTTACACACTGCCTCTGAGATAAGCCTGTCTGCTCGTGCCAAGCTACCAGGGGGTGAGCAGGGGTTATTTTAGGAGTGTATCCCCCTTATCCTGACTAGAAGCAAGGGTCCCTATTTGGACAAAGGTGCAAACCATTGCCAACTAGAGACCCCAGTTCTAACAATAATGATGTTGGGGTCATTCCAGTATTTAATTGTTATGAAATACCCCAATCAGAAACAACAATGCAGAATGAATTATGACTGACAATAAAATTCAGCTGAGCGAGCATATGCCTGGGTAAATATCTTCACAAATACGGGTGCATTTCAATCTGAGTACTGGCTTAAAAGAGGAGAGTAGAAAAAGTGGTGCACCATAAAACAAATGCCCTCTGCTGCTGATAACATATCTTCACACATTGAGGAAATGATAATGGAATATAGCAGGTGCCAATATTTCACTCTTGCCAAAGCAATGCTCAGCCTGTATCCAAAGTCAATGCATTGGTGACAAAATATGTTTGAAAGATAATAACTTTTCTGCATTAAGATTTTGGATGATCAGTTGAAAAGTTTCCTGTTCCTCCCAAGGGTAAGCGAAATCGGCTCTTTCCCGGATTATCAATTCTTCTAAAACAGTCGGGAATAGCAGCTTCTTTTTTTTTTACCTGTTATGGTTTTGTTTGTTCTTGTTTAAACTAAAGTTTAAGTGAAAATCATCTAGGTTTTTTTTGGATAAGTGCATCTTTCTATCAGTGTTTTAAAGTGGGAACATTTGTAGAACGAATGGTAAGAAAACTTTGTATTGTTATGTAATTGTTTAAAACACAGCAATAGCAATTTCATCTGTCCATCTGAAAATTGTGTGGATACTTTTATCTTAGTCTTTAAACAATAAATAACTTTAGCAAGGAAACAGGATTGTTGTATGGCTATAAAAAATTCAGTAAACACAGGTATTTATTTCGTAAAGTCTATGCAATTAAAATATATATATATTATTATTACAGCATATTACAGCATTCTTGATCTTCCGTTTGGATATCGACAAATGCACAAAAATTAGATATGTAAAGGACAATAACTTTTACTCAGAAATAATTGAATCAAAGATCTTCTGACTTCTGCATCTTCTTTTTGTGCTTTCTATCATACCTATTTTTGTCAATATCACATCATTTAGAATGACTAACTAAAATGCAGTGGTATATTTAGTACCCTTAGGGGCATATTCTCAAGGAGCCATCGTCGATTTATCGGCACTTTAGCGCCGCAAAAGTGGCGATAGACTTATCGCCCCATTCACAAGCTGGTGCAAACTGCCGACATCGCCAGTTTTCCCGCGATAGCTGCCGCAAAACACATCGTCACGGATGAGAGCGACAACTAACGCTAATTATATGCAGAGTAGGCGTTCCCGTGCAAAAACACACGAAAACACCATGTCTCGATATTCCAAACGAGCAGCCAGATCAGCGATGCGATCCGAAAACAGGCAATAAGGCGCGTTAGCAGCAGGTATTCAACACCTGCCTCTTACTGGTGTTAAGCAGGACGACAACCTGCAGTATGAAAGGGAGCCCAGCCTAGAACCACATCTGAAGACCAACAGATGCCATGCAGACAATGATCATGCACAGCCTGGAGACCGAAGAGGGCCACAACACCCACCGCAACCACCCCCCGGACCCTCCCCCCCAGGTCATGAAGTCCAGCAGTCAACGGTAGTGGAAAAACAGAACTTTATTACAAATACATAAACAACAAGACGAAAAGCTCAGCCAACGCATTCCATTCCCAACGGGGAACTTCACCAGGGCAACGTGTGGATCCAAAAACTGCAAATGCTGCGGGAACTCCCCAACACCATTCCATATCCCGAAATCAGTAGTCAGAAACCTGTTGGAAAAATGGTGACAATGGTCAAGCGTCCTCATAGTCACAAACGTAATCTGGCACAGTGTATTGCACTTGGACAAACCGGAATGCATACAGGTATGATGAATCCAGTCCAAACACACTGTAACAGAAGTCCGTGTGCTCGTAACCTCCGCAGGAAAGAAAAGAAAGGTTACGACCACACAAACATCTGTTACGGTCTCATCATGCAGGATTCATCATACCTGTAAACATCACGGTTTGTATCATCTTGATACCCCTGCACCTTCACTTCCCCCACGCTGTGCATGAGACCATGCAAGGGAATTACGCCATAGCTGCCTTACCGCACGTGTCTTGGGCAATTGACTGTACACATGTACCACTTGTGCCCCCTGCCGACCCTGCACACAATTACCGCCACAGAAAGCACACGCATTTCATCAATGTGCAGGCGATAGTGGACCACCGGGGACAGCTCACCAATGTCGTCGCCAACTTCACAGGCAGTGTGCATGATACATACATCTTCCGACAGTCCATCATCAACCAGCGCTTCCAGGATGGCACCCATGGCAATGCACTGCTCATTGGTAAGTACTAACTGAACACACCACACACCTCAACTCCACAATCACACAACTCACAACTGTGGGAGAGCACACGTAACAAAATCACATACAACATGCCAACCAACAAGCCCAACTACCGGACACAACAACACAAGTAACCGTGGTAACAGGGGCCAGACATGTAGACAAACCATCCACAAAGGCAGAGCCCCTCTGCCACACAATTGCAGAATGTGGGGAGAGGTGGGAACCAAGAATGTGGAAAGGAGGCAAGTGACCCAGCAATAAGAAAGGGCACAATGCCAAGTGTGGCAGAGATGTGCTGGACAGACTGCAGTATGCAGAGCACAGACATGTCCATGTGGACATCTACTGCTGGTGTTTGCAGTGTAGTGGACAGTGGACACAAACAGGTTACCCAGGCAGTGTGGAAGACCTTGGACATGTAGCCATCTTGTACCCCCGTAAGCCTGAGCGGAGTGGCCTTGGCCGGCGTATGTTGTGAATGAATAGCCTGGGCCCTGGGCGTGGTCCACTTCCGGGATGGCCACCACAGTAACTACTGCGTGTGCCTCTGTGTCCGCCATATCGTGACCATAGCCCTACACACACGTGCCTGACCACATTCAACGGCCGTATTCACACTGGAGACGAGGTGACTACGTCCCAAGCCAACCCACGTACATCTCGTCAGCGCATGCAGGGTCATGTCTGCCAGGGCGGCGCCCCCCTCCCAGCCACGAGGCCGCCGCCGTGATCGGTGGTGCCTGCGTGATCCTGTGTGCCTGCTGCACCCCAGCCCTGGTACCCAGACCGGTCTGCCGCCCAGCAATGACTGTCCGCCCCTGCGCACCAAGGCCTAAATGCTCACCTGCAGCCACCGGCGTGTCTCCAAGAGGGCCCTCCATGTGCCGGTGCAACCTCCTCAGCCGATCGCTGGATTCCGCGCCACAGGCCCCCAGCGCTCCCTGCGGCACCACACCGTGGAGTCATGTGTGTGCTGACTGCTGCCTGAGCGTACACTGCGGTCCAGCAGGGCTCACAATTCAAATCGAGCCTTGATTTGCTGGATGCCGTATCAAGGCCAATGCATCATCGCAGGCTGCACACCCGCTCAGCTCTTCAGGTGAGCCTAACTCAGTGCAACGCAAGTCATCGCCACGTGGCGGTAGGCCCGTGCCGGACGCAGGCCATCGGGTGCCACTAACTTAGTGCAATGCAAGTCATCGCCACGTGGCGGTAGGCCCGTGCCGGACGCAGGCCATCGGGTGCCACTAACTCTGTGCAACGCAAGTCAAGGACCCCCCATGATTGAGTTCTGTGGATGCGGACGCCATCATGTCACCTCCGGCAGTGGGGGATGTGCTGTGATGGGCCCCTTTTATTGGCAGGGTCACATGTCCTGTGACGCCTGTGCTGGATGGGTGTGGTGTGGGTGTAAACCAGCCCTCAGGGAGTGGCTGTGGCATGCTGACAACTAGACCAGTGACCAGCAGATCACTACAGGGAAGACCTGGGACATGTAGCTGTGTCATCACCCCCTGTGTGGGCGTAAGCGGAGTGGGCTGGGCTGGCGTATGCCAGTCCAGCATAGGGGTGTGAACAATGAGCCCGGGGCTCTGGGCGTGGTTCAGTTCTGGCCTGGACAAGGAAGTAAGCAATGTGTGTGTCTCCGTTGTAGTGTCTGCGCCACCCGGACCGCAATCGGCAATGTTGCACCATGTCACCCAAGCCCCACAACATGTGCAAAATGGGCGTGAGGGGGAATCAATGACCCTACATTCATCCATACTGTCATACTTGAAGAATCATAGACATGACACATTTGTGTAAATAGGAATGTTTTATTCACATCCAGTGGAGTGTTGCAGCTGGAGCAGTACAGGGCTATGCACACCCCACTTGACATTGTTGCCCCGTGGAGGGCCAGCCAGAGTCCATTAGGGAAGGACAAGTCCATCGGAAGAGGAAGAGTTCAGTCCGCAGTCTGATTGCTGTGTCATTGGTAACCAAACAGAATATGGCAGTCCATGTTGAGGTCCAAGGTGAGTGCCGCAGAGTGTATCGGGGGACAGTGGAAGGTGATGATGCAGAGGGTAGAACCAAGCAGAAACAGGCCATATGGCGGAGATGAATGCTACCGCCTCCTATTTACCACTAAGGCAGACTCATCCACATCTTCGTCCTCTGATGTCTCATGTGCCTCACCTGTGGGTGTTGGTGTTTCGGCTGCAGCCCTGTGTGGCACTGACACATCAGGGGCCGGAGGTAGATTGTCGGCCGCACTGTGTGGCAGGGACACATCAGGTGCCGGAGGAGGAATGTCTGCCGCACTCTGGGGCACTGACACATCAGCGGGCGGAGATGTGGATGGTGTAGGAGCAGCAGCATTCATCTGCGCCAGGCCTTGTGGCAGTAATGCCATAATGAGGATCTGCAGGGCATGGAAGATCCCAGCCACATCTCGCTGATGTGCAGCCGTGGCAGCCATCCTTTCCGCCTCCATCGGCACCGAGTCCTCCATGAGCCTCCGCATGTGTCCCAACTCACGGCTGAGATCGCTGGAGCCACTCTGACTAGACAGGTGTTCTTGTCTCCGAGTCATGACTCCAGTGATGTCAGTCATGGCTCGTTGGAGACCATGGAACGGACTGTGGGTGTCTGTTAGGTACTGTAAGTGGTCCCTGATGGGACGTAGACATCCATGGATGGCATCAAGCTTGGCTGCCATGAGGTCGAACCCCACCCGCACCTGCTCAGCCATCTCCTTCTGGCCCTCCAACACACGGCATTGAAATGCCATGTGTTGGTCGTGGGGATCCTGGGAGACAGCCGGGGTGGTGGGTGCTTCCTGCTGCGTGGTCTGTGCAGGGGGTGGGGTCTCCTCGATGCAGCTGGGCTGCCCTGCTCCTGGAGGTGGGGTGCCGAAGCTGTCCATGAGCTCTTGGAGGGCGTCAGTGTCGAAGGTGGGGAGGTCCTCCTCGTCATCAGTGAGGAGGTGCTCGGTCTGCTCTTCAGGAGGTGATGTTTCTCCCTCTGCAATGTAAAAGGGGAGATGCAGTTTAACAGTGTGTTCCATGTATGTTCACGCATTGGCCAAGTTTCCAAACAGACTGCCTGACAATGTACATTGTGACTGTTTAGGAGGAGCTGCCTATTTGAAGCGGGACAGTGGACATTTGTGCACCATCAGGGATGTGGGGTTGTACTTGTCCATTATCATGTCATAGTTTCCTGCTATGCCAAATGTGATTGGCCAGTGTCTACACACAAGCGGCAACAGTTGTGTCCTCTGTTCTGTTATGAAAGTGTTGCAGTTTGTACCACATTGTTGTCAATGTTGATGTGCTCTGATTCTTGTGTGTGTGCTGCATTGTGGGAGAGTCGCCCCTGCAGCTCAGACTTTGCTTGGCCTTCTCCCTTTCAGGTGGTGTGCCTTTGACTTTTGTGCTTATGCAGTGCTGAGATGTTGCATACTTGGGTAAATTGGGCTCTTGTTGGGAGTTGGGACTCTTGGGCATGGTTTGTCTGCAGATGTCTTGTTGCCATCAGGGGTTGTTTGTGCACGTGGATGTGTCAGTGTGTGACCTTCTCCTTTCCGGATGTGGACCACACTCAGCCACCTCGGTGTCAGGGCGTGCAACATGTCATGACGAGTGGCCTGCAGACATGCTCATCGTCATGCAGTGTCACTTGCATTGTCAGTGGGGCTCACGGATCCGCAGCTTTGCTGGGTTCAGCACATGTGCATGTGTTTGTTGTGAGATTGGTGATGTGTGGGGAGGGCCCCCTCTGGGCACATTGTGGACGGGAGACTACTTGCTGTTTCTATGTGTGCTGCAGTATGGCAAGGAGATCAGGGACATGATCCAGAGTCATTGTGGTTGTGCAGTGTGCTATACTTCATTGTGCATGTGTGCCATTGTGCCCATCTCCCCCCGCCCCCCCAGTCCCTGGTGTTTACTCACCCTGTTGCTGTTGTGTCAGGTCATGTTGAGCAGTGTCCGTCCGGTCCCCGACTCCTGCCACCGTCTCCACACTGATGACTGTGGACACCATTTCCTCCATCTCATCCAGCTCCTCCTGTGGCGCAGGGCTCCCACCCCCAGTCTGCATTGCTGCTTTGCGGTTGTTTGCGAGTTCTGCTTGGTTTTGTGCTTCACATCATTCCAGCGCCTCTTGACCTCATCCATTGTCCTCCTCAGCACTCCGACTGCATTCATCTTGTCCACGATGGACTGCCATGTTCCATTTTTTGTTGCCAATGACACAGTGGAGGTGACGAACAGTTGTTGATGGTGTTCTATCACCTCCGTAATCAGGATCCTGTTTTCCTGTGGACTGAACCGCGTCTTCCTCTTCTTCTTCTCCTTGCCCTTCCCTGACCCCGAGGTCCCAGGCTGGTCCTCCGTGGGGCTTGTGGGGTTCGGGTTGTCCTCTGTACTTGCTCCGGCTGCCTCCATTGTGCTTCGCAGTTGTTATGGTTTTTTTGTAATTTTTTTTTTTGCTGCTTTTATGGTGATTTTTCCCGCCTGACGTGGGAATTGCAAGCCTGGCGCTGCTTGTCGCCGATTTGTCTATCGCGGTTGGGCCCATCGCAACTTTTTTCACGTTCGGGTTTCCTTTTTTATCGCCGTCACGGTAGTTGTATCGCGGACATTTGAGGCGTTATCGGGAAACTATAGCATGTTACCACCATGTTGGGACTACGACGTTGACACATAGTTATTTTCCCGCGATAGGCGGCGATATGAAAAATTGCGTTAGCCTATTTTGGCGATGTTTATCGCACGTTCTTGAGAATATCCCCCTGAGTTTGCACATATACCATATACGTGATGAAGTATGCAACACGTTAATGTTGTTCTACAAATTAAGAATGGAAGATATATTAGACAGGAAGACACTGGAATTTACATTTCCATAAGCCAAATTCCGGTTCGGGAGTATTCTGTGTCTTGTTGCAAGTTCGATTATTGCTCGTCTTCCTTGATCAGTGGGTCTAGAATGGAATCAATTATGGACTCATTGGAAAAGCACTGTCTGCATATGGCGTTTCAAATCTATTATATAAACAGCTATGCTTTTATAAATTGAAATTACGCACTAAAGAAACCACAAGAGAATGTATCATCACACATGTAAGCCTGTTGGCTGGTGCTTAGGGTGCAAATCCATTCAACTATACTTCATAGCCAGAGACACAACAGAACTGCCTGCCCCTCACACAAGCACCTATGCTTCTTAATCTCGAACATGTAATGCACCCCATTAGCTGAGTAATATAAAAAATCCCTCAACGACCAATTCCACTCAAATTACACCTGTATTAAAACTTGAGTTCTGCTACTAATGTTTAAAATATATGCATTGTGAGTTAATTCGCAAAAGCTGCAAAGCAATTTGTAATCACCAGATGTGCACTGCACTACCTTTGTATATTTAAAGAATAGGTCACATTACATCTGTAAAGATCTGTTCCTTACTTTTTGGGAGACAGTCCCAAAGCTTGCACGGGAAAAAGTGCAGTGAATAAACAGCAGCCTTACTAGGTTTTAAATAACAATGATCAATTTTCAGTTAGAGATGGCTACTTGTACCCACATACATCATGTCTATAACTTTCTTTTCCATTTCCATCTAATCATAGTAAAAAAAGCAATGTATCCACCGTAATTTGGTATGCTGGATATTCCTAGGGTTTACTAGAAAGAATACAAATAATCCCCTCGCCTATAAATACCAAAGTCATTATTAAGTCCCACCCTTGACTATTGATTATTAAGCCCTGCCAGCATGTTATATATTATTCTGCTTAACCAAATCCTGTAATTAATTAGACTGTAGAAAATTACCCTAATGATTTCAAACTTTTCCATTTGATAATTCTGTTTGTGTATCATTTTTTCAAATATTGCTATTTGAAACATATCTTGCAGACGTATGACATTATATCACCCACAAAGATATTGCGATACAAAAATATTGCTGGACAAGTATTGAGGAAAAAAATATTGACTTTACACAGTAATATAAAATACACGAATATTAACTAAAAATATTGTGGACCAAATTCTCTTTATTATTTCTAATATGATGTATAACATAAAAAAATGCAAAAAAACCGATTTTTTAATATATGTGAAACTTAATTCACACAAAATACATGGAACTTTAAAATAACCTAAAACATTGTAAAATAAACAAAAACTTATAAACAAAGAATATATTAACTAAACAATTATGAACTAAAAAAATAATAATTATAATATTTACTAAAACACTATGTAACCAAGTATAATTGCTACTTTTAATGACAAAATATTTTATATAAATAATAAAGGGTTAAAATACAAACATTGGGGAAACTGCGTACATTGGGGCTTCAGATTTATACCTCCAACTTCAGACTTACAATCATCGGGGAAAGTGCATACATTGTAGGGGGAATCGGATTTACTATTCTCAATCCAGTCTAACAAACATTGGTGAAAGTGCCTACATGTGGGAGAAGATTTACTATTCAAACTACAGTCTAAAAAACATTGAGGAAAGTGCATAAATAGGAGCGTGGGTACATCAAACACACAGAAGATGTTGGGAGGAATGCTTACAATAAGTATAACAACTGGCAATCACTTAGGGTAGTTTTCCAACCCATCGCTTCTTTCCCACCGTGCCACCTGAGTTTGGAAACAGCCATTTGCAAATCAGTCTTGACCCTGCTCCAGTAGGAGTGTTCTCTCCCTTAAACATGGTAATATTGGTTCAAAACCATGTCCCGGAGAGTTTACAATGGCTAATTCTGGAGGCACACCCACGCATCACACAGTCAGCTCTATTCAAGATAGAGCAACGATGGGTGCACCGACTAGGGCTAGACCACCTGGGGCTAAATGATGAAATACCTTGGAGTTCTTTGTTTTAAAGTGATAATCAACCTTGGTCTTCATAAATCTGAAGTAGCCATATCACTGAACGTATAATTCCAGCTTATTCAGCAATATGTTAATAGGGAGCGTTGAATATGATATATCTTCCATCCTGTCCTCTATCCAGAACTGAAATAAAGTGGATCTATCAGTTTATTCAATACCACTAGCCACTCTAAGACGGCCGACATGCCTTTACTACTCTGAAGGGTTACGCGATATGACACAATAATAACAAAACGCGGGATATATTCACAAGCAAGCTCACTGGTTTTCTATTATGCGTTTTCTTTTTCCATCAGGCGATCTTTATCCCAGTATTTAACTTGGGATATTCCATCCACACCTTCACCCGTAGCTGCTCTAAGATGGCCGATACTCTAACGTTATGCTCACCAGTACACTTGAGCAAGTCACATGACACGTCGTGGCAGCAGCTGGGGCCGATTAGCTTCCCGCCAGCCCTTAACGACGCACCATTTGGAGCATAAGAATGGAGCACTTCTGACCGTTCGGCACCATCCTGGTTGCAATACGAAGGGGTAGGTGGTTTGCGCGGCTTCCAGCGGAGGCGGGTGAGTATTATCTAAACCCCAAGAGTTGCCTGCACTCTACAGCAACTTAGTACAGGTAAGCGACTGGATTGTTGACAGTGGGGTCTGTGTGTACATGGTGACTGTGCCTGCCCCTCTTGGACCCGACATGGACCCTTATCTTTGTGGGCCCCGCATGGGGGCGGGGGTGTGTGCGGCTGTCTGTCACACACGAGATCAGTGTCAGCACTGCATCACTTCTTTGAATTTTCGCTGTGGGACTCATGCCCGCACCATTCCTGCATCTTGTGTTGGGGCTTGGGAAGATGGCCAGGGGCATGTTCTGTGACTATCCCGACGTACTGCCAGCTCGCTTGTCTTACCCGCTACTGTTGCAACGAGATGGGTTTACTATTTGTGTTTGGTCAATACAATATATATATATACCTTTTTTGAGGTTTAACCCTCCCCCATCTGTTTTTGTTGTGTTTTTTCTCACTATTATCAGACATCCTATTACAGATGTCATTATTTAGTGCTGTAACAGATGGGGCGTTATTTTGAAGCTTATTAGGTGAGTTCGAGATTGCTTACTTCATCACTCCTCACTTAAGCACCAACGATGGTATACACTAGATATCACCTTATCACCATGATACTTGTTATTTGCTGCCTAATCTATTTCCAATTGTATGTTGCTACTCATGTAATATGTACTCGTACTTTTAACTCTCAGTTTTTGAATAATTATTCTCATGACAGCATACATAGTGCCATTACTAATCAATTGCAAGGGGGTCTCCACCCTTTTTGATTTACAATGCGGCTTGCACCTTGATGGGCAATTGACTATTGGATATATAACCAAGTGTTGTTTTCCACTATCCTTACATGCAGGTTCGTCCCAGTAATAGCGGGTAGTATCCCGTTCATCCTTGTAGTAGTAGGTATTATCCTCCACACCATTCTTTTAAATATTTTAGCTATGGGGCATGCTGCACACCCCAGTCACTGTAGATAGTCACTTCTCACGGTCCTGAAGAAACGCCACCTGATCCTTTGGACTAACTGGCGTGAAACATGTCGACCATCAAGGAGTAGAGCGCCTCTTGAACCTTGGTAGCTTGTTAGTCGCCTCTCCTCACTATTTTTAATCAAGTAGAGATCCACCTAGAATAAAATTTGCTCTTAAGGGAATCCCTACTTGTTTTATTTTCACTTTCAGAACATCTACACTCACACTAGGTCCCTCACACCCACGGCACCCTTACGGCAGGAACAAAAGATCTCCGGCAAAGAGCCGCTTTATGGGTGCCCGTCGGGTATTGCAGCGCCGACCCGACGAGGAGCAGACCCATATGATGAAGCATGACACCTAGCTTGCTGGGTGTGTGAGGGCCTTAGTTCCAAAAGGAGGATTTCTCCTCCTTTCTGGGTGCCTGGGACACTACCTGCATACTGAGGACTGCGTACCTCTTTTTTGCGTATACTCTGATAGGGCAAGTACGCTGGACCTCTTGATTAAGCCCTCTGTCCCCCCCCCCCTTTTTTTGCAACATTATACGCACGGGCCTTCCCGTGGGACTTAACAGTTTAGGATACCAGGACGCCAGTGGCGATCTCTGGCCCATAATATTACTTTAGTAGTTACAACATCCTTTCTAGAACGAGCTACTTGGTTAACTCCCCCATTATGGAGGAGAATCAGGGACTCAGTTTTGGGGAGGAGATGGCAGCAGAAATCCTCAGAACTACTCCATCCATCTTAGGCTCCGAAAATAATCCAGCCACAGGTTCCACATCGGAAGATTGGGCATCATTGACAGCAATGAAGCGCGATTGGCTGAAGGTTACGTTACATGGGGCGATGATGACTGAATATCTCCGAGCCAACATCGCACCCAATGGCCTCATGGTAAAAAACTTTCCGAGACTTTTTCTGGAAGATCAGATGTTCAAGAAGGAGTGGTCCCTGGTAGCATGGAAGTGCACCAGGGATTGGCTCATCTTGATCATCAACACAGCCAAGAGAATAGCTGACGCTCTCTTAATAAGGATACAAATCGTTGAGGGGGCTCTAAAAACCACCATCCAGATAACCCAATTTAAATCCAAACTCAATGAACTCAATAATGAGATAGCTGAACAAAAAGAGTATCTCATGAAACAAAAGGTGAGCAAATTGCAAAAGGATATACAAAAATTTGAGAAAGAAAAAGTATACCCTATCTGAGATCAGACTATACCTCCACTAATAACAGCTGTTCCTCAGATGAAAGTACAGATAACACCAGAAGGGGTTCGTCTAGCAGTGACTCGAGCTCAGGCAGTTGGGGAGGAAACAGATAGAGAAGAGGAAATCGTCTGAATTTTCCAAATTATAGCATACCCAACTTTCAGGGCCCACCTCAACCATATTGGCCCTTCTCGATGTATCCTCAAGGCGCACAACAATTTTTTCCCTCTATCAACCAGCCTTTTTTAGGCAGAGGCTGGGGCAGAGGAAAAGGGCGCAATAGAAGAGGCGGGCAGAAAACGGTCCAATGGCAAGACAACCAGCAGAGCTCAATGGACACACGGAGCAAAACACAGAACAAAAAACCTTAGTGGTTAATCTATCACACCGCGTGCTATCTGAGACCGAAATGAAGGTCCTAGAGAAAGGCCTCAGTTTCGTCCCCACTGCGAAAATGGATAAATTCAGAGATCTCAGTGAGATACAGAATTTTTTCAGAAAGATCCGTCTGAGGGCATTTTTCAGGACAAACCTTCACCTGTCCGACAAGATTCCGGGTTAAGAAATCCATCTACCTTTACCCCTAATAGCAGCATGGTGCCTGTAGAAGTTCTAACATTTGAACAAGCTGTTCTTAAAGAACTCCAAACTACAAATTGTGAACCCCCTTCAACAACTTGTCGAAAGACGAAAGACTGGCGGCCAAGTCCCTCGCCGA
Organism: Calotriton arnoldi; assembly: GCA_963921515.1. NCBI lineage: Eukaryota > Metazoa > Chordata > Amphibia > Caudata > Salamandridae > Calotriton > Calotriton arnoldi. Next base: position 1,844,413 of record CAWUFW010000756.1, on the reverse strand, counting down.
TGATATTAACATCACTATTAAACAAGCAGATAAAGGTGGTGCTACTGTCATACAATCCACCACGGATTATGAACAAGAATGCCACCGTCAATTGAATAACAGGAAATTCTATACCCCCATCACGGTGAATCCAAAAACCAGACTGACCACGGAGATAGCAACCATGGTCTTCGAGGCAGAAACCAATGGATGGTTGAGTAAGAGAGAAGCTGAGTTCCTTATCACTAAGGAACCACGCACTCCCTACTTTTATACCCTCCCGAAAATCCATAAGGGCATGACACCCATCCCGGGGAGACCAATTGTCTCAGGAATAGGTTCCATTCTCGAACCACTTTCTATTTTTTGTGATCACTTTCTCCAACCTCTGGTGAAACAGACTCCGTCATACGTGAGGGATACGACAGACATACTTCGTATAATGGGAGAAATAGGAGACACACGAGACATTGACCTGCTGCTCACATTAGACGTTGAACAGCTTTATACTAACATACCACAAAGGGCAACACTCATCGTTATAGAGACAGCATTGAATCAGATTGAGTGGTCGTCACCAACACCAGTGACTCTTGTCATGCAATGCGCCACTCTAGCGTTGACTGAGAATTTTTTCGAATTCAAGAACCATCTTTTCCATCAGGCTCAAGGTACTTCAATGGGGAGTACCTTCGCTCCTAGTGTAGCCTGCCTCTATATGGCGGCATTTGAGGAGGAGGTTATCTACCATCAGAGCAACCCCTATTTACAACATTTGAGCCTGTGGAAAAGATATATCAATGATATTCTGGTCTTCTGGAAGGGTGACCTTGATACCTGCGAGGAATTTTGTAACTGGGTTAATACGAAGAATGAATACCTCAGGTTCACAAGGTCCATCTCAGCCACCAATATACCGTTCCTTGACCTTAAGATCAGCATCCAAGGGGTCACCTTCAAACTTCCTTGTACAAAAAACCTACTGATAGAAACAGCTTGCTATCTTATAATAGCCATCACCCACGAGCATTGAGGGACAACTTGCCATTTGGGCAATTTCTCCGGATCAGGAGAAATTGCAGTGATGTCAAAGATTACAAAACTGAGGCAGAGTCACTGACGAAAAACTTGATTGAGAGACATTATCCTCCTCATCAAATTGAGAAATCATTAAAAAAAGCAAGGAATAACAACAGAGAGGCCTTGCTAGAAGTAATACAAAAAGAACCCAGTGATATCTTAAAATGTGTGACTTCATTCACACCAGGTTCTAACCGACTAAAGAAAATCATAAATAAACACTGGAATATCCTCACTACTGGATCTCTTGATATCTCCAAACCAAGGTTTGCGTTTAAACGCACAAGCAACTTAAAAGATATGCTCGTACATACACGAACTAAGTCAGCAAACAAAAGCACGCAAAGAACCTTATGGAAACTCCCTCCGGTACAGGGCCACTATCCCTGTGGCTCTTGTGCAGCATGTCCTCAAACTAGACATACCAAGGAGATAACATTAACAGATACCTTCACTTGGAAGATATACACTCACACCAACTGTAACACATCTCAGTGCATTTACTTACTGATTTGCCCTTGCGATAAAAAATATGTGGGTATGACCATGCGGCCAGTAAAAAACAGGATTTCGGAACACAAAAGCAACATTCGTTGCCTGAAAACCACTACCAAACTCTACACACATTTTAAAGAACAAAACCATGTCCCGGAGAGTTTACAATGGCTAATTCTGGAGGCACACCCACGCATCACACAGTCAGCTCTATTCAAGATAGAGCAACGATGGGTGCACAGACTAGGGCTAGACCACCTGGGGCTAAATGATGAAATACCTTGGAGTTCTTTGTTTTAAAGCGATAATCAACCTTGATCTTCATAAATCTGAAGTAGCCATATCACTGAACGTATAATTCCAGCTTATTCAGCAATATGTTAATAGGGAGCGTTGAATATGATATATCTTCCAATCTGTCCTCTATCCTGAACTGAAATAAAGTGGATCTATCAGTTTATTCAATACCACTAGCCACTCTAAGATGGCCGACTTGCCTTTACTACTCTGAAGGGTTACGCGATATGACACAATAATAACAACACGCGGGATATATTCACAAGCAAGCTCACTGGTTTTCTATTATGCGTTTTCTTTTTCCATCAGGCGATCTTTATCCCAGTATTTAACTTGGGATATTCCATCCACACCTTCACCCGTAGCCGCTCTAAGATGGCCGATACTCTAACGTTATGCTCACCAGTACACTTGAGCAAGTCACATGACATGTCGTGGCAGCAGCTGGGGCCGATTAGCTTCCCGCCAGCCCTTAACGATGCACCATTTGGAGCATAAGAAGGAGCACTTCTGACCGTTCGGCACCATCCTGGTTGCAGCACGAAGGGGTAGGTGGTTTGCACGGCTTCCAGCGGAGGCAGGTGAGTATTATCTAAACCCCAAGAGTTGCCTGCACTCTACAGCAACTTAGTACAGGTAAGCGACTGGATTGTTGACAGTGGGGTCTGTGGGTACATGGTGACTGTGCCTGCCCCTCTTGGACCCGCGATGGACCCTTATCTTTCTGGGCCCCGCATGGGGGCGGGGGTGTGTGCGGCTGTCTGTCACACACGAGATTAGTGTCAGCACCGCATCACTTCTTTGAATTTTCGCTGTGGGACTCATGCCCGCACCATTCCTGCATCTTGTGTTGGGGCTTGGGAAGATGGCATGGGGCATGTTCTGTGACTATCCCGACGTACTGCCAGCTCGCTTGTCTTACCCACTACTGTTGCAACGAGATGGGTTTACTATTTGTGTTTGGTCATTACAATATATATATATACCTTTTTTGAGGTTTAACCCTCCCCCATCTGTTTTTGTTGGTTTTTTTCTCACTATTATCAGACATCCTATAAAAGATGTCATTATTTAGTGCTGTAACAGATGGGGCGTTATTTTGAAGCTTATTAGGTGAGTTCGAGATTGCTTACTTCACCACTCCTCACTTAAGCACCAACGATGGTATACACTAGATATCACCTTATCACCATGATACTTGTTATTTGCTGCCTAATCTATTTCCAATTGTATGTTGCTACTCATGTAATATGTACTCGTACTTTTAACTCTCGGTTTTTGAATAATTATTCTCCTGACCGCATACATAGTGCCATTACTAATCAATTGCAAGGGGGTCTCCACCCTTTTTGATTTACAATGCGGCTTGCACCTTGTTGGGCAATCGACTATTGGATATATAACCAAGTGTTGTTTTCCACTATCCTTACATGCAGGTTCGTCCCAGTAATAGCGGGTAGTATCCCGTTCATCCTTGTAGTAGTAGGTATTATCCTCCACACCATGCTGCACACCCCACTCACTGTAGATAGTCACTTCTCACGGTCCTGAAGAAACGCCACCTGATCCTTTGGACTAACTGGCGTGAAACATGCCGACCATCAAGGAGTAGAGCGCCTCTTGAACCTTGGTAGCTTGTTAGTCGCCTCTCCTCACTATGTTTAATCAAGTAGAGATCCACCTAGAATAAAATTTGCTCTTAAGGGAATCCCTACTTGTTTTATTTTCACTTTCAGAACATCTACACTCACACTAGGTCCCTCACACCCACGGCACCCTTATGGCAGGAACAAAAGATCTCCGGCAAAGAGCCCCTTTATGGGTGCCCGTCGAGTATTGCAGCGCCGACCCGATGAGGAGCAGACCCATATGATGAAGCATGACACCTAGCTTGCTGGGTGTGTGAGGGCCTTAGTTCCAAAAGGAGGATTTCTCCTCCTTTCTGGGTGCCTGGGACACTACCTGCATACTGAGGAACTGCGTACCTCTTTTTTGCGTATATTCTGATAGGGCAAGTACGCTGGACCTCTTGATTAAGCCCTCTGTCCCCCCCCCCTTTTTTTGCAACAATATTGGTTCATCGCCAATTGGCATTGGCTTGCCTCCTGTTCCTAAGTCTCAGTGATATCAAAGACTTGAACCACCTGCATCTGCACCTGGACTCTGCAAGCTGTGAGTCTGTCCTGCCAAGCGGTGCCACCCCAGTCCTGGATCATAGGAAGTGAGGCTTAAGGTGCTTCTTCATCCAAAACAAACACATCTTAATCAGAACTGGTGCATCTTCGCCTTTGTGTGAGTCAGAACCAGTGCATCCTCGTCATTACGGGAAGCGTACCAGGTGCTTCATCTTCAGAGCCAGTGCTTCCTCGTCGTTGCGTAGACTGAACCTGGTGCATTATCCTCGGAACCAGCGTATCACCATCAGCATCGACCCATCGCCTACTGAGAGAGCAGCAGCCACGCATCACATCAGGAACCAGCACTCTCACTTGGACTCAACACATTGCCGCAGTTGTGTGGAGAAATTTGGCGCATCTTGCCCACTGCGTGGCTCGACAATGACGCATCACTTCAGCTGCACCACACATTCTTGTCGATGATGACGCATCTGGGATCAAGGTACTTTGGTTCAGTGGGCCCCAAGTGGGTCCGTGTATCTGGCCCGCGCTCTATCGCCCTGAACATTTGACTTTTCCCCGATCTAACGCAACCATTTCAGCTCTTATTGCTTCTAAGCACTATTTTTACATTTAATCTTTAAATATTCATATTTCAACTTCTGCGCATCGAACTTTTGTTGTTTTGGTCTTATTTTATTTATCAAATCATACTTTATTTTTCTAACCTGGTGTGGAGTCTTTTGTGGTGTTTTCACTGTGTTGTTTATGAAGTGCTGTACAAATACTTTACACATTGCCTTTTAAGTTAAGCCTGACTGCTCTGTGCCAAGCTACTAGAGAGTGAGCACAGGATAATTTAGGTTGTGCTGTAACCTACCCTGACTAGGACTGCTTGGACAGGGTGCCTACCTCTGCCAACCAGAAACCCAAATTCTTACACAAACAAATTTGCAAGTTGTTCAGTTGGAGGTGGTCAACAGCGCCAGCCTTACTCTGGTTTGAGGACCGGGGAAGTTACAGTGAGAACAAACACTGTATATTTTTTTAGCTTAAGGCATTCTACTGCCAATACAATTGAATCTTTAGTGTGCAAACTCATGTGTTCAGGTGCCAGGGGGAGCCCTATATGAGTTGAAATGTAAGGATATCCTTTTTTTGTTTAATTTCTTTATTCATTTTCAACATTAACATAGTACAGTGCAATGGAGTGGAGCCTTTACTGCTCCACTGTATTCCCGACAAATACATTTACCTGGTACATCACATAAATTCACATTTAGTATGCCTGGCTCATTGTGCCTGTCTTTTTTATACCTTTAATAATCTGTAATACGATTAAAATAGCAAAAGATTGTTCCTGGAGCTTTTGCAAAATACCTTATATTCCTTTTACTCAAGAAGTACTAAAGCAGAAAAACGTTTGCTCTATGCTTGTATTAGCAGAAAGTTCGTGAAATCTTGTCCGTGTTATCAAAATGAATTGTTTTACATGTTTCCAAACGACGTGCTTTGGCTAAATTTGTAATTAGCTTCAGATGATAAGATATTGGTTAACGGGTGTAATACAAAAAATTCTCTCTTATTGACAATAAATAACTTGGGGGCATATTAACAAGCCGGCGATAAAAAATTATCGCCGCTTTAGCGTCTGTTTTCAGACGAAAAGCGGCGATAATTTTATCGCTGTATTAGCAAGGTCACGCTATCGCGTGAATCCTTGCCCTATCGCCCTTTCCCATAACGCCCATCCTGCATCTCTAATGAGATGCAAGGTGGGCATTACTGGGCGTACCCCAGATGGGCTACGTTGTAAATATCGCCGATGTGCACATCGCGATATTTACAAGGCAGCCCACAGGATGATAGCAGACGTTAGATTTTGGCGAAAACGGCCGTTTTCGCCAAAATCTAACGTCTGCTATTATCCCGACTTAGCCATCCCTAACATAGGGGGTGGATTGTGCTGATACGACCACAGGGTCGTATCAGCAAGATTATCGCCGTTTGCAGGGAACATCGCTGGAAAACCAGCGATGTTCCCTGCAAAACGGCGATAACCTCGCTATCTCTGGAATTTTTATCGCCCTGGAGAAGCGTGTTGTTAATAACGCGCTACCAGGGCGATAAGTTCCGGAGATAGCCAGCGATAGGATATCTATCGCTAAGCACGACCAGCGATAATTATCGCTGGCCGTTGATAATATGCCCCTAGTGTTTGACACAGCCGAACATAAAGTTTGTTATGATGTGGGACAGAACCCTTCAATTGCGGGTAATGTTAGCTTAGCACTGACTTCCAAGTATTTTGTGTATAAAAGTGTGTTTCAGGCGAATTCATTTAGCTCTTTAAATAACTTAGCAAAACATTTTAGCTAGATGCTTCTGAATCCAGAATCTGCATAGGTTGACTAAATTCCTACCACTTAGCTTTCCCGGACTCTACCTATAAAAATAGTTCACCACATATGTGGCTGGGGGTTGCACCCATGACAGGAAGAGATTTAACAGGGACCCTGCTAAGACCATATTGACTTCTGTGACTGGGCAATAGGCTGAGCCACACAAGTGCAGTACGGTTTTTATCAGCAGAATTGTGGAAAAACTGGGTGGCAAGAATTTAAGGAATCACCTTGGGATTCTAAAACTTTTTCTCACAGAAATACGAGAAAAATTCATGATTTTAGTTATGGTTTATGGTTTGCACAGCATTTTGCACAAGAAAAGCAATGGGATCCACACAAGTGAGATCACCCTAGACTCCTCTTTGTGTTAAGCTTTCAGAAATGTCTGGGTTTTGTAGATTTCCCTCGGGCGGTCAAGCCTCTGGACTGAAAATTGCTGCTACCCACAGCACCCAAATGGCTCATTATCACTGTCGAAAATTAGATTTTTTTTAACATCCCTAGCATCCAGTGGGCTTTCTGTCCGATCTAGGGACAAACTGGGGGCAAATCCTCAAATCTTACTCAGGTGGCGGACACACAGTTGGGACTTTAGGCATGAAGGTATTACTAGATGTGGGCATGCTTGGGTGTGGTGGGCATTCTGCACCCCCGGGGTGGGGGGGGGCAAGACTGGGCTAACCCCACTCCACAATATTCTACTTGTGGCAGAAAGAATTCTGGGGCCATTATAGAGTTGATGAATGGCCCAATGCCTGAATGGTCTGCCCCCACCTCCTTATAACCATTTTTTCTTGGTGGCTAGTAGACTTTCTGTCTGCCCTGGGGAGCCAGATTTGGGGCCATTCCTGATGTCTCAACTTTGTCTTTTGAAAAGAAGGATATTCTTACTCAATGCAGTGGATGAACCATTCACATCCACTGAACTACAAAGGTAATGAGGTTGACATGGACGGTTCACCAACCACATTGACTAGGTGAATTTACATACTGGGTTATGTACTTGTGAAAGCTCAGTGTGAGTGTGTTGCAGGATACAGAGGAGTTCGCTGACAATATGGAGGCAGATATCATTAGATCAAATGCATTTATGAGGCCACAGAATTCTGAGGTGTCTTGTAAAGCCTTAGCTCATACACTGAGGGCATTTCATTCCATATAATACACACCTGCAGATGCGTTTTACCATGAACTCATATCCATCCATACCATGCTTTACCAACTAAGGGCTGTACTATACAAAGTACCCGGGGGCACACCATGTGTCAATGCCTGTTGTTTGTGCCCACCATGGGGCACTTGGTATTTTAGAAAAGGGTCCACAGAAGCTTGCACAGGTCCTTCTGTAATATGACTATGTGCAATGAGATGTGAACTAGCCTGATCACAAGGGGTTGTTCTCTTAATTGGATGTGACTTCGACCCAGATAACGAGGGAACCCTTTGACACTGCACTTGCCCCATACTACTGACATGGAAACAATGGGAAAGAAGCTGTTAGTACGTACACTGATTGTGTGCCACATCAAATGTGGGACACAATCAATTAATCTTGGCGGTCCTTGTAAGTGGTGGTGATTGTACCAGCCGGCATGTGGAGTACCACACTGGACCCACGTGCCAGAGCATTCCAATTCATGTGAATGTAGTTACACTCCGCACCCTTCAGGAGTCGGTAGCCTGCCCCATCTTCAAACTTTGCTTTCCAGCATAAGATAGCACTCTTTCAAACTGCAGCTCTGTCTTTCATTAATGCGATCTCTTCAGCAACTGTCAGAGTTTGCACCTGTGCAAAAGATAGCATAGTTATAAGGGTAATATTTCTCCTTTTCCCACTCTTTTCCTGGTTAAGTGTTCAACATAGTATAAATAAAAACACTACCTGATTTATTATTTGAGTCCTGTGTTTAGTCTTCCTTCTCAAATTCATGGTGTAGTTCATCAACCCAAAATCCCTGGTGTCAACCCCCTCCCCAAATTTCTAGTATCGTTCCCCTATGTTCTCACTTGCAATCAATAAGCGATGTCAGGAAAACAATATGTGTTGCACTGCACTGAGCCAAAGTGATATCAGTACTTTCCTTATAGTGAGCTATTATGAACAGCTTCTAAAATCTTTTGATATGTGATGAAATATAGGGGCATATTAGCAAGACCGGCGATAAATTTATCGCCGTTTTAGCGGCAGGAAACTGCCGCTAAAACGGCGATAATGGGCTTGCTAATATGCGTTATAGAATTCAATAGAAGCCCAGGTTAGATGTCCTGCACATCTAACCTGGGCTTCTATTGAATTCTGTAACGCATATTAGCAAGCCCATTATCGCCATTTTAGCGGCAGTTTCCTGCCGCTAAAACGGCGATAATTTTATCGCCGGTCTTGCTAATATGTCCCCTAATTTTAGGATCTGTGTACTATCTGAAAATAATTTCTCAGCTCGCTGATGGTACACTTGAATCACTTTGTTGTGTAACTAAAACTGGACACTTTTCAACGCTATGTCACAGATATCATCTATTTCCTACCTCTGCTTATCATCCGTCCCATGCTTGTGTCGTACCATCAAGTGCTCTGACATTGTTTTTTGAGGGATTGAAGGGTGCATATGTGGGTACAATATCAAACACATATATCAGTACTTAGAATAAAATCTTAAAATAGACCCTATTTCACATGTCATTTGCAATAACGCAATGAAAATATATATTTTATTTAATTTTGCTATACTTTTTAGTCTCTCAACTATAATGTATTCAATACCTAGTCTTGTCTATTAATTTTGTCTTTAATCCACTGAGACATAGTCTCCTGGGCTTGTGATGAAAAATCCTTGTGACAAATACGCTAATTTCCATCATTAGGATCAAAGACACCTGACAGGCAAGCGAGGAAAAGTGGATGAATCCTGTAAGCTGAAATGGAAGTGTAAGACCAAGATAAGTAGGAGCACTACTGGGAGATTCTGACTGCCTTCATGACCTGTCACAATGCAGTGAAGCTGAGTGACATCATGGAACATGGCTTAATGCCTTCATCTCACAGGTGGAAATGACAGATACCAACAAATCAACAAACTGGAAGAGGCTCCATGTATCATCTGTAGCACACGTTCAGAAAACTATCTAAAGTTGCTGAAATGAATCTCAAATAATATTCAACTAACATTGTACGAACGATCCGGGGGAAAAAATTAGGAATGTGTGAGCATGTGTTCAAATGCATAAGGCTCTGCAAAAGAATCCAATTTAAAAAAAAATACTTTGGTTGGTAACGCAATGCAACTATAGTAAAATAACATGGCTAAATCAACCCTGCTATCCATCACTATACTTGAGTTACAACACATGACAAACGCATGACAAACTTTAATGTACAAAACCGTAATATAATATAACCCTGTGATGAAATATAGAGTTAACGTTTGAGAGCAGTAAATCATTTAGCTAAATCTGTTGTGAAGCAGGTATTATTATTTACGAAAGCAAGACTCCCGCAAGGATCTATGCAAGAATGCATCAACGAAACATTTTTTATTATTATGCTTGCCTCGAGGTTCCCTTTCATTCTAGGGTGGAGAAGTCTAAATCCAGGACGCAGCTAATATGTTAGTGCAGAGGGTTCCGTGGCACCATGGCGCAGGAATATGAAGGGGGCAATCATTCTCAGTTATGGCTGCCTTTCTGTACCGACCTGAGTGAAGGTGGGGCAGGGAGCCAACTGTACTTTATTTCATCAGAGTCTATAGCACCCTTGCTCCGACATGAGTTAACATACACTGGACAACAAAGATCTATCATTTGCGTTGGTCGTTTAAAAAATGCATTATGTGTCAACACAGAAAGAAAAGAACAAGCCCAATGACACACAAGCCGTTCAAAAGGGCTCCCAAAGTAGACTACTGTTGCAACACTATTGGCTGAAATGTGTAAGCAGACTGTTGTGTTGGATGCATTTGACCTCAGTCTAATACCGGATGTATATATCTGACCATAACTGGAACGTCTGGTGTTAGGAAGGAGCGAAACTATCACAGAAACCAATACACAACTCTGCAGATGTGAGAATCATGAACGCAGGAGTCAAGCTGTAAACAGGAGCCTGGCAACCACTGAGACTAGAGGGAACTCTACATCAAACTGAAGCATGTGCTTCTCAAGTGCTATTATTTATTCAGATAGTATTGGGATGATGCATGTTATGAGAGTGGCTTCACACAGAATAAAATAGATGTAGGTTTAGCAAATATCAGTGATTTAAAGAAATGAAGGCATGTGGGATTTAACTTTAAGAATATGTCCTGAAAAAGTAACGTATGATTTGATTTATTGGAGTGGCTGATTTTTCCCTTTGACAACGTGACATATTTTTCAATATCATACATACATACATTTCTGCTGTAGCCCATCATCAATGTTTTTCACCAGGAAAAAAAGCGGATTTGCACTCTGTTATTTTCAATAATTGCGAACAATAGCTAATATGTTTTTCTAAGTTAGTGACGTTTAATTGCAAGTGTGCCCACCAAGTAAAAGGGCCAGTCTACTTTCAAAGACAATCATTGAGTTTGAGATATTTCAGTGGGTTACATTTAAAGCCCACTGAGGACAATTACGTTTCATGCTAACTACTTCCCATCAAAGGTCTGTAGTACCCTTTTCTCCTCATGTCCAGTCTACGATATATATATTATTATAAGCTTGTACACACCCCAGATTTTCATCATCCCACCATCTTCATCATTGCTCCGCTGCGACTCACCTATGTAACAACAGGGGTCTTAACATTGTTGATGTTGTTGTTGTTGTTATTATTTTAAAGACATTTAGTTACTGGTTGAAGGGGGGGTGAACCTCTTCTCAAGCAACCACCACAATCCTTCTCAGGGTGAAGTCACAAGCAAACCTTAAATTTACCTGCGCTCAACCCTCGGGTAGCTTTGCACAAAGCAGTCAGGCTTAACTCAGAGGCAATGTGTAAAGTATTTGTGCAACACTTCAAATAGTGACACAGTGAAAACACACCATAAGGACCGCACAACAGTATTAGAAAAATAGAGTACTTTTTTTATAAATAAAACAAGACAAAAATGACAGATTATTAAAAACGGAGATATTGAACTTTAAAGTTTGTATGGAAAATAGTGCCAAGAGGCATAAAGTGGCAACTGAGACTATCTGGTTGCGCCAGACCGGGACAAATTCACAAGTTCAGGTCGACCGCGAGGGACCGTAGGCCGCCTACAGGGACCCAGTTAGGTCCATTGAACAGAGTACCTTAAATCCTGGTTTGAGGAGCATTGCGTGGATCTGCGTCGAAGATGCGCCGCGCAGCCAAAGTGATACATCAGTTCCAAGATGTGGCAAGGCTGTCAGGAAAGGTCCGGTTGCGTCGACGTCAAGGATTCTGGTGATAAAGGCCTGTGATGCAAAGTCCAGAGTTGGGAATGCGTCAGTACCGAGGAGCTGCGAGGCTGCAATGCAGAGTCCATCGTCGTCATCAAGGCTGCCGTCAATGAGAGATGCGAGGGCCTGTGCCGAAAATGCATCGCACAATGATGGTTCTGAGGGAAATGCAGGCTGCAGTGGCCATACAACTCTTTGCACTGGGTCCAGTCCACGCAGCAGCAGAGATGCATCGGTTCTGCTCAGTGTTGTGCCGTGCCACAGTGAAGCTGCATCAGTTCACTGGATCCATAGTGGCTGGCAAAGCACCTTAAGCCCACGTACAAGGGTCCAGGACTGGGGTGGACCACTTGGCAGGGTAGACTCACAGATGGCAGAGCCCAGGTGCAGATGCAAGGTTGTTGGAAGCCTGTTGTGTCCCTGAGGCTTCAGATCAGGAGGCCAGCTGACTACCCCTTGGAGCGACTCTGGGTTCTGGGTTCAAGAAATGCAGGTCCAGTCCTTCTCACCCAGGCAAGGGCAGCAACAAAGCAGTCCTTCTTCCTGGCAGAGTATCCACAGGTCCAGAATTGTACTGACATGGTGGTGTCTGAGGTCCAGTATTTATACCCAGTTGTTCCTTTGAAGTGCTGGAGAAGCTCCTAGAGGTTTCCCTTTGAAGTCCGCAGGCATCCTGCCTTCCTTGTCCTAGCGCCAGACTAACAACAAGGGGTGTGCAGCCCTTTGTGTGGAGGCAGGACACAGCCAATTCAGGTGAAAGCGGGGCTGTGCCCAGGTCCTCTTTCCCATCCTACTAGTGATAGCTCTTCTAAACACACCTCAGCTCCCTATTGTGTGTGGCTGTCTAGGAGGAATACACAAGGTCCAACTTGTCAGCTAAACCCAGTCATGTGACCAGAGAAAGGCACTAAATGGATACAGCAGAAAAATGCCAACTTTCTAAAAATGTCATCTTCAGAATTGCAAATTAAAATCCAACTCCACTACCATAAGTTTTAAAGATTTTAAATTGTGATTCCAGAGACACCAAACATGAACTGGTTATCTCTTCCCAATTGGATATTACACTTATAAAATGTAATAAGGCAACTCCAAGGTTATCCTATGGGAGAGATAGGCCTTGCAGTAGTAAAAACCCAATTTGAGGGTTTTTCACTGCCAGGACATGTAGAACTTAAAAGTACATGTTGTAATTTTAAATACATTGCACCCTGCCCTCTGGGCTGTCCAAGGCCTACCTGAGGGGTGACATTTATGTATTAAAAAAGAAGGTTTGGGCCTGGCAAGATGTTTACTTTGTAAGTCGAAATGGCAGTTTAAACTGCCCCACAGGCTATGCAATGACAGGCCTGAAACAGGTTCAAACGGCCACTTAAGTGCGTGACACTCTCAGTGTTGCAGACCCACTAGTAGCATTTAATTTACAGGCCCTGGGCACATGTAGTGCCACTTTACTAGGGAATTATGAGCACATTTAGTATGCTAATTGTGGATAAGCCAATATTACCATGTTTAGAGGAGAGAGCACAGCACTTTAGCACTGGCTAGCAATCCTAAAGCCAGGAAAAAGCGGTATGAAAAAATGTAGAGGGAAGGCAAACAGTTGGGGGGAAGACCACCCTAAGGCTGACAGGTCTAACATGTGCCCTGCCAGCTGAAAGTGGGGAGAACTACCCTACCCCTTGGGAGGTCTCATCACTAAGATGGAAGAACCTGGATAAACCATCAGCATTGGCGTGGTCTGACCAAGGACAGTGTTCCACTGTAAAGTCCATTCCCTGTAGGGAGATGGACCTTCTCAACAATTTGGGATTTTCACCCCTCATTTGCATGAGCCATCTGAGGGGTCTGTGGTCTGCCTGAACCCGGAAGTGAGTCCCAAACATTTATGGTTTCAGCTTCTTCAGTGCCCAGACCACAGTAGGGGCCTCCCCTTCAATTGCATTCCACCTCTGTTTGGCTGGATTTAACCTTCTGCTAATGAAGGCTACTGGTTAGTCTAGGCTCTACTCAATTATAATTATTATGAATATTATTATTACTACTACCACTATTGTTATTGTTGGTATTAGCATAATACTACTACTACTACTACTACTACTAATCATAATAATAATAATAATACTAATAATAATAATATTAATAATAATGATAATTATAATAATAATCACAATGACCATATTATTATTATTAATAATAATAATAATAATAATAATAATAATAATAATAATAATAATAATATGAGTATTATCAGTAGTATTATTGTCATTTTTATTATTATTAATAATAATAATCGTTATTATTATTAATCTTATTATTGTTATTATTATTATTATTATTATTATTATTACTGTTATTATTATTCATTGTCAAATTCCATTTCACTCAAATCTTCAATTGAACCTCCAAAAATGCTATCTTTCCAAAATACATACCTTCTTTCACATTTGAAAATGTCTCTCTTTCTTACAGCTAAGAAAAACACACAATGTGGACATACAATCTGTTTACACATTGTATAGATACATGTGTGTAGAACAATACTTTATTGTATTCAACAATGGAAACTCTTAGACCTCTCTCCCTTGGGATGGTCTTCCCCCAAACCTTTTGCCTTCACCCTACAATTTTATACTTAAGGCTTTGTGCACTTTACCACTGCTAACCAGTGCTAAAGTGCTTGTGCTCACTCCCTAAAACATGGTAAAATTGGCTTACACCTGATTGGCATATTTAATTAACTTATAAGTCTTTTGTAGAGTTGTATACCATATAGCCAGGGCCTGTAAATTAAATGCTACTAGTGGGCCTGCGGCACTTTCTGTGCCACCCACTTCAGTAGCTTATAACAACATGTCCCAGAGCTGCCATTACAACCTGAATGCAGTTTTAAACTGTCAATTCGACTTGGCAAAACAACCCTCTTGTAAAGGTATAAACTCCCCTTTTATTACATATGTCACCCTTCAGGCAGGCCCTATGTAGCCCATAGGACAGGGTGCATTTTAATCAAAAGGTTGGATATGTACTTTTAAGTTTTACATGTCCTAGTGGTGAAAAACTCCTAATATAGTTTTTCCACTACTATGAGGCCTACCTCTCCCATAAGATAACACTTGGTGCCTTATTACACTCAAGACATGCTCACGTTTGATTTGGAGCAGGTAAGAAATTCATGTTCGGTGTCTAAAAAGTTTTAATTAAAAATACTCTTTAATCGTACATATTTCTGCCCTACCTATTTTTGTCTCCAGCCTTTCCCTGCATCAAATTAATGGGTGTAGTTGACACTTTGCATATTCCTCCCAGACAGCCACACAATTGTTGGATTAGGTGTGTCTGGATGGGCCATCACTGCAGGATGGGGGTGGAGCTGGGCATAACCCTACTTGCATTTCAATGGGCAGTGCCCTGTCTTTACACAAAGGACTTCACACTACCTAATTGTTCATGTAGTCAAGCTGGAGCTAAGGCAGTGGCGTCACTAAACTCGAAGCATTTCAAAAGGGAATTCACTAGAAACGTCTCCTAAATTACAGAAAACACCAAGTATAAAATAGGACCCTCAGACCCATGCTTGAGTTCACCTTCTGGACCTGTGGAAGGACTTTAAGAGGATGGTCAGATGCTGTGGCCTGTCTGTGCTTTGCTGCACCTGTAAGGATTGCTCTGCTGCCTGAAGAGTGCCTTGAACCCTCAGAGGTCTGCCCTGCTGTTTGAGCACTGATCCACCTCTTGAACCCAGGACTGCCATAGCAACTCCAAGGGCATGTTGGATGGCCTCCTGACAGGGACAGAAAAGGGTACAACCATCTTGAACCCTCCAAGTGGTGCCTTTCCAGTGCTGGACCCTTGGAATTGGTGCTAAAGATGCCCAGAAAGTCAAAATCCAAAACTTGGGTCTTAAAAA
Organism: Calotriton arnoldi; assembly: GCA_963921515.1. Classification (NCBI taxonomy): domain Eukaryota; kingdom Metazoa; phylum Chordata; class Amphibia; order Caudata; family Salamandridae; genus Calotriton; species Calotriton arnoldi. The sequence goes on along the minus strand of CAWUFW010000756.1, from coordinate 1,828,727 downwards.
CTTTTGGCTAAAAAGTGCTCGGTAAACCCAGAGGAGACAGGGACCTACCTGCATGTGTATCTGCCCAAGGTGTATCGCTGGTCACCCTAACTTTACGTCAGTTCCCGCTACATTCTTCTCTGCTGCAGAAAATCCTGCCTGGTGGTGCTGGGCTTCTCAGCCTTTTGTCCATTCGGCGCCCTTGGCCTTGTTCTGTTTGGGCTTCGTCCTCTCTGGCCCGCTGCGGTCTGGGGTGTTGGTTGCTTTGGCGCCTTTCCTTTATGGGGTTTTTGCCCTTGGGGTCTCTTGGTGCTGGTCGCCTTTTTGGGTTTGCTCCCCTTTGCCTGGCGGTGTGGGTTTTTCCCCTCTTATTGGCCTGCATTCTCTGTTTCTCCTTTTCTGTTTGGATGCCTCCTTGCTGGCGCTGTCTCCTTGTGCTTGCTTTGGTTCCAGTTCCGGTCCTTGGTAGTGTTCCTGCTGGCTGGTTCTGGCTTGTTGGCCCTTTGGGCTGCTGGGGGTCTTCTTCTTTGGGTGGCCTTCTCGCTGCCCTTTGTTGTTGTTGGGCTTGTTCTCCCCCTTCCCTGTCCGTTGGGGGGGGGGGTGCTCCTGGTGTTTGCTGGTTGCCCTCTGTGGGTTGTCCGCCTCTTCGTCTTGCCCGTTGTTTTGCTGGGTGCGTCCCTGCTTTGGTGGGTCGCCCTCCTCTGTGGGTGCTCTGCCTGGTGTTTCCGGCGGGTCTCCCTTTTTGCTTCCCTTGGGTTGCTGCCTTTGGTGTGGTTTCCTGGGTGTGCTTGCGGGTTTTTTGGAAGGCCGGGTTTCTGCTTTGGTATTCTCCACTTTGTACTGAATGGGACGAGGACATAAGGGACCTGGGGGTAATGCTCTATTACTTACCGGTAATCTTCATTACTCCGGGTCCCGTTGTCCTCGTCCCATTCTTACGCCCTGTCCTCCCTCCCGGACTGCCGGCCTTCCTGTTGGGGGCTTGGTGGTTCAGGCCGGAATGCTGGGTAAGTACTGCTTATGTACTCCCAGTGGGAGGAGCAGGGTTAGTGTCCCCAGCATTCCTCTGGTCTTTTTTTCTGTCGGGAGATGGTTATCTCCACTTTGTACTGAATGGGACGAGGACAACGGGACCCGGAGTAATGAAGATTATCGGTAAGTAATAGAGCATTCTTATAGGTTCAACGTTCGTTTCTCTCAATTTGGAAAATAGTTTTCACTGTGAAGAAACACGTTTGCCATTTGGAAGAAAATATGCCTTTCTGCATGCTGTACCCAGGTTTACATTTTTTCATTTTTTGATTTATGGGACTGGATGCACTGCACTGGCATATCTTTAATATTGGAACTGAGAGGCTGCTAAACATGTCCCAGTGCAGGTGCCATGCAACTTAAGAATGACTATAAAAAATAATTGAAATTGGCATATCCCACTCCTAAACGAATGCACAGTAACACGGCACACAAAGTGTACAGTGACATAAAAGTCACGTCACATGCAGACTGAAGTGTGAATATACTCCACTCTAATGAAGGACTCTAAAAAGGCATGAAAGCTGCCCCTGAAACCTTGAAAGACTGTAGGGAGAAGCATACTCTAATTGTTAGTTAAGTAACTGAAAATATTGCCTTGGAGCACACAAGGAATGAGCCATTAATGTGTACATTTTGCAAGCCCAAGAGTAAAAGGTTTGGGAGACACTCACCAAAACGGCAAAAGGCCTTTCAGAAGGATTGCCTGATGGAAAATTCCTGCCAGGAAGAAAGTTATTTCTTGAAACATCTTTCCAGTTATCTCGGAATGTGAGGAAAGGAGGGAGACCAAATGCATCAGACACCCAGCTTGAAGCAATGGAAGAAACACTCAGGGACTCTTTTATGAGGCCCCTTGCACCGCCGGGACGTCACTTTTTGTGACGTTCCGAGGCGCAGAAGCCTGCTCCATATTTACGAGGCAGCACTAAGCCACTTTTTTTGGCTTAATGCTGCCTCGTAAATATTGTTCCCTTTAACGCAGTTTTCTGTGTTGAAGTGGCGTGCAATGGATGCTGCTGGGGGTGTTCCCAGCAACATCCATGGTTTTCTGACACTGCCCCAGATTTACGAGAAATCATACATCTGAGGCAGCGCCAAAAACTTACGGCCCCAGCACACATATTAAAAGGACAAACGAGGAGAAATAAAAATATTTCTCCTCGTTGTGCCTCCCTTACACCTCCCCTGGGGGCGTAAGTTTTTGGCTCTGCCTCAGATTTACGATTTCTCGTAACTCTGGGACAGTGTCAAAAAGCCATAGATGTTGCTGGGAACGCCCCCTGCAGCACTCATTGCACGCTCCTTTAACGCAGAAAACTGCGTTAAAGGGAACAATATTTACGAGGCAGCATTAAGCCAAAAAAAGGGGCTTAGTGCTGCCTCGTAAATATGGAGCAGGCTCCTGCGCCACGGAACATCACAAAAAGTGCTGTTCCGGCGCAAGGGGCCTCATAAATGAGGCCCTCAGAGTAGTATGTTTATTGTAAATGAGGGCTCTGTTGCTAGCATGCATTTGAGTAATGCATCCTCATAGCCATGCTGGCTCCTGTCACTCCAGTGGTTGTCCGGAGACAGGAACCAGTCAGAGTTGGCTTTCAATTGGTGGATAGGGAAGTCACCTCAATGTAATAATCCATTCCCTAGGTGGCATGACCGACATCCACAGAGTGTTAGAGGACTTCTGCCATTATGGGAGATACACCAAATAGCGTCTCTTGGCATTGTTTTACCCAAATGGAGAGGAACTGCTGCAAAAGTTGTAATTGTTTTAATACAGTTTAGAAAAATTTCTGCAAAATTGGGACGAGCCTGCTCTAGTACCTTGGTTCCGTTAGATTTAGATCTCTAAATCCCCACTATAGATTTGATACTCTTTGCGCGGCTCACACCTCCAGAGAATCAGAACACAACTGAGCTTGAAAGAAGACGCGAAGGGGAAGCCTACTGCTGACTGTTGGGAGAGGACTGAGGCCTTGGAACCTGCTCTCCATTGTACCTACGCTTTGGAAATACTCCTCAAAATTCAGACCCACCAGTCTGCTGGAGTTCCAAAGAAAAAAGGACAACATGTGGGTCTATGGAGACGAACCTGCATAAAAATGTGAACCGGAGCCTGTGCTGGAGCCCTGGCTAAAAAAAAGTGCTTGAGTCTCTCTACCACTGCTATCTGTGCCTGGTATCTTAGAAGTTGCTCATAGCAGTATGCAAGATTTAGGAGTGACAAAGGGGCATACTTACCCGGGTATTGCGCCATTGGAGCGTGACTTTTTACAACGGTCCAGTGGCGCAATGCCCCGCTCCATATTTACAATGCAACGCTATGTCCCGCATTATAAATATTGTACACTTTCACACCATTTTCTGTGTCAAAGGGGTGTGCAATGGATGTTGCTGGGGGCGTTCCACCGCAACACCCATTGCTTTTTGACACTGCCCCAGATTTACAAGGATCTGTAAATATGAAGCAGCACCAAAATCCAGCGCCATTGAAAAGCAGGCATTAGAGTGGTGCAACAAGGAGAAATACTTCTAGGAGAAACACTTTTATTTCTCCTCGTTTTTTGCTCTTTCTATGCACACATAGAAGGAGCAAATCACATTTAATGATTGTTTATGTGCAAGGGTGCTTGCTTTGCAGGGATGATTGTTTATGTACAGAAAGAGAGAACTTCCTGCACATTAACAATCATAGCTGCAATGCAGGCACAATGCAGGCACCCTTGCACCATGGCCCAAGGGTGTCTGCATTGGCGCTAGGCAGCTTTTTTAGCGCTGGAGCAAGGGAAAACACAGGGGTGTGCCTTACTCCTGTGAATACGGTGCATCCCTGCATTTTTAAAATGATGCAGCGCAGCGCTGCTAAATTGCTTGCAGCGTCACGCTGCGTTATTTCTTTGTAAATATGCTCCAAAGTTGTGAGTTCATACCTAGCTGTCCCTAGTTAATAATCCAGAACAGTTTTATGGGCTTCCCTCTGCATTCCCATCCTGGGAAAAAATGTAAGATTGCATTTGACAAGGGCAATTTATGTGTGTTTCTAGGATTAGATATTATCTTCAAGGGTTTTATTAATACCTAGAATTTGGTATGTCTGCAAGTTTTTAGATGGCTGAAATTAGGAAAATCCAGAATTCCACTGTTAATGTGGTAACTGTAGCCTAGTTGCAGAATTTCTTTATTTCAAGTGCACCATATGAACATAAAACTATTGTAATGCTAATTTTCTGAATATGGATTCGAATTGTATATTTAATTTGGGGCCCTGCAGCTTTTTCTGCTATATGCGACTTTCGTGCATTCAAAAAGCATGAACGTGTAGAATCGGTTATCATGCTGTGCTGAAAATGTTGAGTACGAATGCAGGTTTGGTTGCTGGTCAACATTAAAAGCAACATGATTACATAATTTGTATTGCTCTGTTAAGAACCTTTCTCTTCCTGCTGAAATTATGAACTCAATGATTGTATTGCTAAAATGAAGCATAAAAGCATAAATGGCATTTTATTGCCATGATATTTAGCAACACATTTCATGTTTTGCAAAATGAAAATGTTATTCCTAATGTTACGTTTTTATGATTTTTTCATACTTGAAAGGAAATTGAAATGACATTCGACAATTTACAGTAACTATTCCCTTCATTTAATTACAGTTGAAATTTAAATCATGATTTTCTGTTATAACATGTTTGTCAATTTGAGATTCACACAAAAAAACTTCTTGTTCATTTAAACGGAAAGTTGAAGAAGACTCACAAATATCTTAACTTGCCAAGGGATATGGCACAATTTAGCAACAAAGTGGCGATTGAGAATTATTAATATCATTATTATTATTACTACTAGTAATACTAATACTAATACTACTGCTATTAACAATAATATTAAGAATAATAACAATAAAAATTATAATTATCGTAACCATTATAAAGATAATAATGACAAAACAACCTTGAATGTTGTTGTGTTTTTGTTGTTATCATTATTATTATTGGCATTTATCTGGCACTTTTTGTAATCAAATTGCGCCTAGGCAATGTTAATCAATTACTTGTCGGAAGAGGTAGATCATATGTTTTTTCCCTTACAGTTTGACAAATTTGTTCCTGTCTTATAGAATCTGGCACAGTGTTCAAACCATATCCACTGCAGTTAATTTACAAAGAATTAGGGCCCGATTCTGATGCGGGTTGGAAAAGCTTCCCGACTGAATCGGTTGGGAAATGGTTTCCGACCCACTCGGATCGGGAAAGACCAACCGGCAGAGTAGGATGCATCCGGATGTTTCCAGATACGATTTGGTTGAACTCCCATTGACTTCAATGGGAACATTTGTTCCTAACCGCATCAGAATTGGGCCCTCGGTCGGGAAGACACGTTCCCGATCCGATTTGGAAGGAGCAAATGCCGTTAGGAGGCCTTCCTAACCGCATCAGAATCAGGCCATCGGTCGGGAAGCTTTTCCAACCTGCATCAGAATCGGGCCCATAGTCTTAGATGGTTACTGCATGTTCACAGTAGCATTCTGGTGGGGTTGTAGTATCTAAAGTCATAACATGAGATATTGTAGGCTAGCTGCACTTGAATTTTTCTTCACTGCCTCTAATGGGGGTTATGAGGAAGTTGAATATGAACACACATACATGCAGGCATTGTATAATGAGGTACATAACCTAAAGCAGGGAAATAATCCATTCAATTGACTATTCCCAGAAATTAACCCGAAGGGAAACATTCTTCTCTCTTTCATTGGGCCATTTGTAACAACTTTCAAGACATCCTCACACAGGTACATAATCCTCCCTATTCCTATGATGACTTGAATGACTTATTAGTGAAAGTGGACCACAGATGTGAGAAAGAAAAGTAAACAGGGCTTAGGGGACCATAAATTAGTTGTCTCTCAACAGGACAAAAAGTATAGGGAGCTGCACCGGCCGTGCCAATGGTGAATACTAAAGACTTTTAACTGAAGTGAGTGTTATTATGAACTGCATTAGCTTGGCCTGAAGTGGAGTCGGATAATTACTGTATGCAGCAGGTAGCTGCCACCACTCCAGTTTGTGACACCCAGGAGGGAGAAAGTCGTGCCACAGGGGACTATGCACCCCATCATCCCCTGCGCTTCAGCAAACGCGATCAAAAGTGCGACGCCAGCCCGCCCGGAAGAGGCTGGGCCCCCTCTCTAAGCTGTGTGTCTTGAAAACAAATCATGATTTTGACCAGTCCTGCAGGTGACCATCAACCATGGGTAAGTGAAAGGCACCTATCCAACAACCGGGGGGGCCTTGACTCATTTTTGTCAAGAGCAGCTAATGTTCTGTCACAAAAGATTGAGTTGACGGAGCGTTGCCTCTCATTGGAGGAGGGAAGGATTTACTAGTACCCCTCCCAGGGGGTCGACCTGTGTTGGCTGAGAGGGAGGATTCATGCGTACTCTTTAGCTGTCTTTCCCGAAGTCTCCATGAAGTTGGGTCACCACCACTTTCAGAGACAATAGTAGAGCCAATGGCTAAGAGGAAACGAGGGGGAGGGAAACCAAAACCAAAGATCCTAAAAGCCACGAGAACACCTAAAACTAATGAAGGGGCAAAGACCATGGACTTAACCTTGATTGATAAAGACACTTTGCTAAGGACTAATGAGAACCTATGTGTAAGATTAGAAAATATGGTTTCCTTGTTGCTCCAACCGTTATTGATTAGACTGACTAGGATTGAGGAAAGCTTAGCCTCCCTCACCAATGATGGGATTAGTTGAGAGGGGTTTTGAGAGTCCCTCAAACACAAACACAAGGGCACAGTACAGGGGGAGCAAATGCACTTACTTTGTCCAACCCACCCAGCCTGCAGATGGTCCCAGGCCTCTCCAACCAAATTCCTCAACCCTCCTCGACCCCTGAATGCCCAGCAAAAACACCTGTAAGGATCAAAGCAACAGAAACATTAAGACCAAACACCAACTTTAGTGACAATGAAAATGTGGGGGAAGAAGTGAGGGGAGTAAGGGGAGTGGCCTCAATTGTAGCTAGGGAAACTACAGGGCAAGGCAGGAAACAATATCAATCTTTAAACCCCCCCAGCTGCCTCACCATTTGTCTTGGTTTTAGCAAATGTCCCGGAGCTAAGAGAGGGACAGAATGAAGCGACAGGACAGCTTGTGGCCAAAGCCCTTCATTGGCTGACAACCTATGCAAGGAGCTATGTAAGAAGGGCTTGCAGCCTGGATAGATATTTCATCATGGCAAGGAGACTGGGGTGGGTGGGCCCCTCCACAAAAGAGCTAATGGGGGATTGTGTAATAGTTAATTTTAAGGATCCATGCGTGATCAAGAATTTGTTAAGGGAACTTCCAAGCTCTCCTTCCTCTAGCACTCGGATCCTTGTGTTCTCACTGGATTATTTTTATAGACCCACTTTTCCACTGTCTTTTGAGCCCATGGTAGGCCTTAACGATATGCTCCATCCCTCTCCTTTTGCCAATTCAGGCCCTGCCAGATTTGCTAAAAAAGAGATAAGGGTAGATAATCGCTGTGCTCTATTGGCAGACCTAGAGTCTTGCGATTGACTACCTTCCGAGTTAAATCATACTCTGTCCAATTACGATGAGCGAATAAACCAAAGAGGTGCAACATTTCCAGAGGCGTCCTTAGGAGCAGGCAACTTAGGTGTGAAAATAGCAACCTGGAATGTCATGGGCCTTAGCCCAAAGCTGGGTAATGTTGAGTGGATGTCTCTTTTGCAGAACCAGGACATATATGTCTACAGGAGACTTGGGCAATTGACCCAATATTTGTTGGAGGGAATCAATCATTCCAAACAGGAGCACTTCCTTCCCTTTCAGGTAGAGCAAGAGGTGGTTTATTGACTTTAATATCAAACAAATTGCCTGCTAAGATCAACAAATTTGAGAATCCATCCCCCTACTTTCACATTTTGCTATATGAAGGTGAAGGAGATTGGGATTGACTACTGATACATTTTTATAATAATAATTTTGGTGGGAATATGGCGGCTGTGGTGGTCTCATTGGAAGAAGAGATTAACAAAATTATCGGAGTTTTGTTAAAAGAAAAAATGTATTCATATTTTGTGGGTAGGTGATTTTAATGTCCACCCCTGGAGATACTCAACGGAGATTGTTTGCGGTTTACTTGATATCGAGGGCAATGCAATTCAGCATTCTATGTATCATGAATATGGTAACTGTTTAAATAAGATGCTATCTATTGGGATTTTCGAAATAATTATGAAGGTAGAATCAGATACTGGAGGTTTTGCGACAACATTTATACGTGGCGATTATGAGTCTGCAATTGACTTTGCCTTAGCCTCTGATTCTCTTCAAGGAAAAATTACCTAAACTGAGTCCAAATATTCCCCTTTTAGAGATCATGCAATCCTTTTCTTATTTATGACGGAGGGGGGTGCTAACCAGTAACAGTAAAGGTACCAAAGCCAATTTTGGTCAGAAAAAATGGGTAGCAGTTAAAGTAGGACAAGATTAATAAGGGGAAAGTAGTTTTGCAGATTTTATACAATAAGCTGGAGATGGTATTAAGGTGCCTGGATCCCGATTTATGCCCCGAATCTTTGTCATCATTCTTTTTGGAGTTGCTTGATGAAATTAAACCTGCCCTGACCCACACTAAATCTTCTAATGAAGCCCCTGTAAACCAATGGTTTGACGGGGCTTGCTCAAAATCCTTAAGAGATCTGCAAAGAGCCCTCAGAGTGTCACCTAGAAATCAGGCCCAGATAAAGGTACTGCGTTAAGAGTATAAGTTAGCCCGTAAATCTAGCGAAAGGGATTTGAGAGAAGCCGCCTGGGAAAACTTGGCCCAAACGGCAATCACTAAGAGTAGCAGGAAATTCTGGAAAGTAATAAATGTCCCTTTTTCAAAAAATAACGAAGATGTAACGCTGGACACCCATGTCAGCGAGGATGCTTGGGTGGCTCATTTTGAACAAATTTTCGGGGCAGCGGGTGAATCCCCGGCCAACCCAGCTGTGAAAGTGGCAGTTTTAAAAGAGTACCTGGTATTCAATTTGGACTAAGTAAGAAACGGGTTGGCCATGTGCAGTAGTGCTAAGGCCCCAGGCCCAGCCGGGGTTCCCATTGATTTCTTTCCAGAGTATCAGGATCTATGGGCCCCATTGCTGACTAATGTTTTCAATGTCCTATCCAAGTCTGGCCCTTTAGCCTCCCAGAGAACCAGCATAATTGTCCCAATTTATAAAAAGGGTGACAAGGCAAAACCAGAGAATTATAGACCTATTTCCCTCCTGGATAGCACCTCGGAGCTGATGGGCAGTCTCCTGTTAAACATACTAGAAGAATGGTCCAGGGAGAAAAACATCTTGATACCTGCACAACATGGCTTCCAAAGGGGTAGAGGGACGATAGATCAATGCCTGAATCTGAACCTGACTATCGTAAAATATACTACAGCTAAGAGCGGTCCGATTTTTATGGCCTTTATGGATTTAACGGCCGCATTTGATAGTGTAAGTCACACTAAATTATAGGTGATAATGGACGAGATGGGCATGGACGCAGTAATAATCAATTTTATTCGTCAACTGCACTCTCAAGCCACGCCATGTGTGCGTAATGGCAAAAACGGGGAATGCATGCGACTCTTCCATCAATAGGCCTAGCTGCATTATTCATTAATCCCAGTACTTGCCAGAAAGTTTCTAAAACACGAGTAAAGACTATATTTTTATCAAAGGTTGATTATGAGAGAAGGGAAAGAAACTATGCAAAACCTTCAGTAATGTTATATCAAATGACCCCCGCCCCTTATGAAGGGGGATTACTCGTATTTAGAGAGGGTGGGGAAAACACAACATAGATTTATTTTGATAAGGCTTCTTCTGAATTTAATCCCACTGATGTTGGGTTTTCCATTGAAGAGGTATCGCTTTAGCGAATTAACAGTTTGCCCATGTAACTGTAGCTCTGAGCAGTCCGACCTTCACTTATTTTTCTTTTGTGGCTTCTACAAAAAACAAAGATCAAGGTATTTTTACCTCTATTGCTACGATATAATTTTAGTCAATGACCCATTTATATGTTTTACACTAGCTACATTCCTTTGGTCCTGCATGAAATGGAGGAAATCGTGTTCAGTTGACAACCCATAGACTATTTTAGAGGTAAACTCATTTATATTTTTTATATTACTCATTTATATTACCTGTCACTTAGCACTTTATGAACCCAGCAACTTGGAACTTGAGGGAGGAATTATTCTAGGTCTTAAAATAACTGTTGTTTTATTAGGTAACTAGAACCGTTTTAAAAGGGTTTTAGTGTGGTATTAGTATTGTTTATATTTAATTTTATACATATTGGGCCAGATGTACGACTCGTCCAATTTGCGAGTCGCAAATTGCGTCGTTTTGTGACTTGCAAATTGGAATTTACAACAGAGTCTCAGATACTGTTTGCGATTCCTAATGGGGTCGCAAATTGCCTGCCTCATTAATTTCATGAGGCAGGTGCAATTTGTGACCCCATTTGGAATGGCTAGCACTCCCAGGGATGGTGGCCTGCTGGGGTCAGCAGACCACCATGTCTCTGACTGTTTGTGACCCCTTCCTATTTAAGAGTGGCTTACCACCCATTTGAAATGGATGTTAAACTGCGAGTGTTTTGCGGCCACAATTGCGGGCGCAAAACAATCTTGCATTGAAGTGCGAGTCGCTATTAGGAATGGACGCCCTTGGCATGCCACTTCCTAATAGCGAGTCGCAAACCCTATTCTGCGAGTTGGTAATAGGTTACCGACTCGCAAAATAGGGTTTGTACATAGGGCAGACCTATTTTGCGGTCGCAAATGGCCGATTTCGCCCACGGTCGTACATCTGGCCCTTTATGTACTATACATCTTCTGGAAGTACAGTGTAGGATGAAAAACGGAATATGTATGTGTCGATTATATTATGAATGAGCAGCAGGGTAACTGGATAAAATGGAGGACCCTGTGTGTGGTTTTTAGAGTTAATGACGCCTATTTTTTGTTTTAATTAACTTTTTTCCTCTACATTGCTATGTTTGATGTGTCCGCAATTTGGCTACCAAAATGCTATTTTAATTGTAATTTGCACTGATATTTTATGAATTGTGGCTTTTGTTTTGTATTGCACTTTTATGATCTATGTTCTAACTAGATCGAATACAGTTATTTGACAGACTGGCATTTACCACAATGCAAATGGGATAATTGTGTTCTGGAATGCCAGGCAGTGCGCCCCCTCCTCCTTTTGTGATTGGCTCTTTGCTGAGTTATTGGGTTTTTGAGCTTTGGGATGCACCTGTGCTCTTGGAGTGGTACTAAACCTGAGAAGACTGTGAGCAGCATTGCCAGCACCCCCAAATTTCACTTGTTACTCTCTACTGAAGAAGGACAACAATCCTAAAACATATGTCTAGAAACACACAGCACTGGCTGCACCAGCAATGGTGAGTGTTATCATGCATTGCATTTACGACAATGCATCTGGGCTATTTGTGTGCTGGTATGCCAGGCAGTGTGCTCCCTCCTCCTTTTGTGATTGGCATTTTATAATTACCTCTGGCTAGGCAAACACTGAAGCTCCATTCAATTTTGAGATTGTTTCCCTATGGCATTTACTGTAATCAGTGGAGAGGACATTGCAATTTATGTAATTTCTTTCTTTCAGCAACATGCTACTAATAAATTATATTTCATTTTCGTAGTTATTACAACTTTGTGACTGTACATATTGAGCACTTGTGTGCCTACATACCTAATACAAAATTCTTGTAAAGAAATATGAAAAACGCACTCTGGGGCATATTTACAATGAAGTGACAGAGTGCGGCGTTAGTCTTCCTGGCTTAACCCCACAATCCGCCATTTCAGAAACATAGGGCTGCACCATATTTACAACAATATGGTGCAGCCCTGCATTTCCCCCTGCGCTGGCGCTAAACTTAGCAGCCTAGCGCCAACTCAGGCACCCTTGCACCATAGTGCAAGGGTGTCTGCGTTGAGGGGAAGATTGTTTGTGTGCATGAAGGTCTCCCTTCCTGCACATAAACAATCTTTAAATGACGTTTTGTAACTTTTATGTGTGCTGCTTAATGCAGCACACATAGATGTTGCAAAATGTCATTTCTTTTTTTGATTGTTTATGTGCAGGAAGGGACACCTTCCTGTGCATAAACAATCAATGGCAATTTGCTGTTTCTATGTGTGCTGAACAATGCAGCACACATGGAAAGAGCAAAAACGAGGAGAAATAAAGCATTTCTCCTCATTTCGCCTGTTTAAGACCAGGTTTTTCCTGGTCTTAATTTTGGCGCTGCCACCTATTTATGCCACCCTTGTAAATAGGGGGCAGCGTCAAAATCAATGGGTGTTGCGGTGGAACGCCCACCACAACACCCATTGCCCTCCCCTTTCACTCCAAGTCCTGCATGAAAGGGTGCCTTGTAAATAAGGCGAAGCCCCTATCGCCATCACAACTTCACTGAAAGTGACATTGTGGTGGCGATAGGGGCTAGTGAATATGCCACTCAGTATCCAAATAGCTACTGACGATGGGTGGCTGGGTGCACAGTGTGACTAAACATCACACTCTGAGGCTGGTGCCTGCTGCCCACAACCACATACAGTTCTTCCTAAATCATGACCTCATCCATGACATAACAGATGCAATGAAAAATATTGTAACTAATACTGCAGATGCGTTTATACCATAAATAACACTTTGTAAGAAAAGACTATGAATAAAGAACTACTTATTGATTTGCCATCAACCAGCAGCTCAGCAAATTCCTGGAACAAAACCACCTACTGGATGCCTCCCAGTCAGGATTTTGTGCAAACCACAGCACTGAGACCGCACTAATTGCTGCCAAAGATGACATCAGAACACACCTCGACCGTGAGAAATGGTGGCCCTTATCCTTCTCGACCTCTGTGCAGCGTTCAACATAGTTTCCCACAACACCCTCATCAACATACTCCATAACATAGGCATACACCAAGACGCCCTCAAGTGGATCGCCTCCTTTCTCACAGGACACACACAGAGCATCCAACTGACTCACTTCATCTCCACAACCAAAGACATCATATGCGGCATTCTGCAAGGATCGTCCCTCAGCCCTACCCTGTTCAACATCTACATGACCCCCCCCTCGAAGAAGTCGTCAGATCCCATGGACTCAATATAATCTCCTATGCAGATGACACTCAACTGATCCTCTCAGTCACCAACAACCCCACCAGCATCAAAACCAACTTCTGCAATGCCATGACCAACGTAGCCAAATGAATGAGAGACAACTGCCTCCAACTCAACTCTGCAAAAAACTGAAGTACTGATCTTTGGGAAGAACACTTCCGCATGGGACCACAGCTGGTGGCCTGCAGAACTCAGACCCACACCAACCGACCACGCACACAACCTCAGCATCATCCTCGACCGCCAACTGACCATGAAGTGACAAGTTAACACAGTTGCCTCCTCCTGCTTCCACAGACTTTGCATTCCCTGCAGAATCTTCAGATGGATCCCAACCAACACCAGAAAGACCATCACCTAGGCCATCGTCACCAGCCGCCTCGACTACAGCAATGCCCTTTACGCCGGCATCTCCACCCAGCTCCCCAGAAGACTCCAGATTACACAGAATGCCGCAGCCAGACTAATCTTGGACCTCCTCAAATAAACCCACATCGCCCCCCACCTGAGAGACCTCCACTGGCTCCCCATCCAGAAAAGATACGCTTTACAAATGCGGATTGATTGATTTGAGTATGGTTTGTTAATTAATAATGTTTTGGTTTTAGGTGTTGTTACTTATTTGCATAAGTAGTGTGAGGTCACAACCATTGCCTTTGGTGTCACTGGTGTAGTTAGCATGGCTTTTCATCAGTTATAGTTTGCAGAGTTCGCCTTATTCTGTGATTTTCAGTGGTTTATTACTTTTATTTTGCAACCCTAACTATACTTTAACTGTGTTTTTAAGTGAATCTATGAGGTTTTCGTAAACATATGTTACAGTGTTAACATCAATAGTAACCACAACGTAACATAACTTGAATTTTTCAGGGAATTTAATTTCATCTACTACATTGAACTTCTATAAAAGTATATCATTTCAAGCTGCGCACAGTCTTTGTTTGTTGGAAGAAAAGCCTAATGTCTGAGCATGTCTACTTCTGAAAACAACTCACCATTGTTTAGAATAACCTCTACAGTTAACAACTTTGGGATTTCCCAGAAAACTTTCTCAAGAGTATTCAGTACTACAATTCAACTCTTACCAGTCACTTCAAGTCAGAATCAGAATAACTTTTTTCGGGTGCCAACGCAGCCATAAAAGTTCACCAAAATAACATTAAAAACAGGCAGAGCTTACATGATCGTTTCAATGTGATATCTGTTGACATGACACAAATCTCATATGAAAATGAAGCACAATAGTAAAACTTATATACATATATATATATATATATATATATATATATATATATATATATATATATATATATATAAATATATATATTATCTACTGGCGGTCGCCAGTAGATAGTTATAGTTAAAACCTATTATCCATAGGAAATCTGCGACATTCTATTTGAAATAACGTTGGCGCCGGTTGACGAATCTTCGCGAAAGTTTCCAACTTGTTGGGGCGCTCCGGTCCGCTCCTATCCTGAAAGTCTCGGGGTGATACGTCAAGCGGGGCCGAGAAAAAGGGGGTCCCAAAACGCGTTTTCCCCATTCATTTTTCCATAGGAACCTTTAGTCGCAGCTACAGCCCGAACTGCTGAACGGAATTACACCAAATTTGGCAAAGAGGTAGCCCTTGGTTCAGTGTCGTGCCTTTTGCTTAAATGGTGTAAATCCGTTCAGTAGTTCCTGAGAAAATCAAAAGTAAAGTCACATATATATCTGGGCGGAGCCTAACCACACATGTCATCGTGAGATCTGATTGGCTGTCAGCACTTCATCCTGGAATTGCTGGCAGCCATCTTGGGACCAATATAAATGATAGTACCTCATTGAAATGCATTGTAGTGAATAGAAGATTTTGAGGGTCACCAAAAGGAGAACTATAAAGGGTGATAACAGGCTTTAGTTACATTAGAATTTATTTGTTGATGGTACCATACTAATTTTAGGAATTGTGGTGTATTCTAAGGTGATTTTACCATGTGAAAAACCTTCTGCTGGGATATCATGAATCATGTTTGAGAGAACACTATTTTCTCATGCTTGTCCCATGGAGGTTTGGAAGGTGCTCCAAAAGCTAAAATGAGAGCATATTTTCTGTAAATTCACATTATCTTTCTCACTCATGTGAGAATGAAGTCTGACATTCTCAGTAAAACATGTACATCCAACAAGGGCAGAGACTGTCAGTTGATTCCTTTGTGTTCTACTGCAGCTTCCCAGAGTGTTCTAAAGAACAACTAGAGTGCTAACAGCCTTACTTATGACAAAAGTATGGCACACCTGAAGCCATCTTGATTGGAATAAACTGGTAACACTTAAACAATTTAATTTAAAAAGGAACAAAATGATGGGGTTCATTTTGTCATAGAAATTATGGTTAGTGCTGTAGAAAGAAAAATTAGGACATGTTTCAAGTGTGATCTCAAATATCTTCCTGTTATATTTCAACAGGAGCAGCCTGCCAGTTGATGCCTTTGTGTTCTACTGCAGCTTCCCAGAGTGTTCTAAAGAACAACTAGAGCGCTAACAGCCTTACTTATGACAAAAGTATGGCACACCTGAAGCCATCTTGATTGGAATAAACTGGTAACACTTAAAACATTTAATTTAAAAAGGAACAAAATGATGGGGTTCATTTTGTCATAGAAATTATGGTTAGTGCTGTAGAAAGAAAAATTAGGACATATTTCAAGTGTGATCTCAAATATCTTCCTGTTATATTTCAACAGGAGCAGCCTGCCAGTTGATGCCTTTGTGTTCTACTGCAGCTTCCCAGAGTGTTCTAAAGAACAACTAGAGCGCTAACAGCCTTACTTATGACAAAAGTATGGCACACCTGAAGCCATCTTGATTGGAATAAACCAGTAACACTTAAAACATTTAATTTAAAAAGGAACAAAATGAGGGGTTCTTTTTGAAATAGAAATTATGGTTAGTGCTGCAGAAAGACCCCTCGCAGTCCGGGTTTCGGGCCAACCACAGCACCGAGACCGCCCTTATCGCAGCCACCGACGACATCAGAACCCTAACCGACAACGGGGAAACAGCAGCCCTCATCCTCTTGGACCTCTCCGCGGCGTTCGACACCGTCTGCCACCGCACCCTAGTGAAGCGCCTCAGCAACATCGGAATCCGAGAGAAAGCACTGGAATGGATCATCTCGTTCCTCGCCGGAAGAACCCAGAGAGTCCGCCTCCCCCGTTCAGATCCGAGGCCACCGAAGTCATCTGCGGCGTTCCACAAGGATCTTCACTCAGTCCAACCCTCTTCAACGTCTACATGAGCCCCCTCGCAGCCATCGCACGCCAACACAACCTCAACATCATCTCCTACGCCGACGACACCCAGCTGATCCTCTCCCTCACCAACGACCCCACCACCGCCAGAGCCAACCTACACGACGGGATGAGAGACGTCGCCGACTGGATGAGGAACAGCCACCTTAAACTGAACTCAGACAAGACGGAAGTCCTCATCCTGGGCTCATCACCCTCCGCCTGGGACGACTCTTGGTGGCCCCCGGCCCTGGGCACCGCGCCCAAACCAACGGACCACGCACGCAACCTGGGCTTCATCCTGGACTCCTCCCTGTCGATGACCAGACAAGTCAACGCCGTCTCATCTTCGTGCTTCAACACCCTGCGCATGCTCCGCAAGATCTTCAGATGGATCCCCACTGAAACCAGGAAGACCGTCACCCAGGCACTCGTCACCAGCCGACTGGACTATGGGAACACCCTCTACGCCGGAACCACAGCCAAACTTCAAAAAGACTCCAGCGCATCCAGAACGCCTCCGCACGACTCATCCTGGACATCCCCCGACACAGCCACATCACCGGACACCTGAAAGACCTGCACTGGCTCCCCGTCAGCAAGAGAATCACGTTCAGACTCCTCACCCACGCACACAAGGCCCTCCACGACCTGGGCCCCAAGTACCTCAACGACCGCATGACCTTCTACACGCCCACCCGCCAGCTACGATCAACCAGCCACGCCCTCGCCACCGTACCACGCATCCGCAGAGCCACCGCCGGAGGAAGATCCTTCTCCTACCTGGCAGCCAAGACCTGGAACTCCCTCCCCACTCACCTTCGGCGAACCCAGGACCATCTCTCCTTCAGGAAGCAGCTCAAGACCTGGCTGTTCGAGCAGTAACTTACCCCCTCCCCCAGCGCCTTGAGACCCTCCCGGGTGAGTAGCGCGCTCTATAAATGCCGTGATTGATTGATTGATTGAAAGAAAAATTAGGGCATGTTTTAAGTGAGATCTCAAATCCTCTTCTATTTCATTAGAAAATTCTGACATGCAGACTGAAACAATCACTTTCAATACCAGCAGCAGACTACCAGTTAACTCCCTGGTGAGCAGTAGCTTTACTCCAGTGATCTAATGAGCAACTAGAGTGCTAACATTCTGAATTTATGGCAGATGTGAGACATCTGAATGCCTTCTTGATGGAATCAAAGTAAAAAACTGAAAGCATTTCCTACTGAGGAGACTGCAGTAAATGAAGAAATTAGGAAACTTCATAACAAAGAAGTCTTCCAAGATGGCCACCAGTGAAAAAAGAGCACAAATGTAGCACAAATATTACCCAGATGTAGCCCACATATAGCCCAATGACAAAAGTGTGCAAAACACTTTTTATTTTTAGTTTTTTTGCAGTTTATTGTAGTGCAGACTGGTCAGGTATTGGAGCATTGCATCTTAAAACATGACCCCCTACACTACAAAAACACCACTGCACTACCTTAAACCCTAAAACACTACCCCCAGCACGACCCCCTACACTACACAAGCACCACTGCACTATCCTAAACCCTAAAACACTACCCCCAGCACGACCCCCTACACTACCCAAACACCACTGCACTAACCTAAATCCTAAAACACTACCACCAGCACGACCCCCTACACTACCCAAACACCACTGCACTACCCTAAAACATGACCCCCTACACTACACAAACACCACTGCACTACCCTAAACCCTAAAACACTACCCCCAGCACGACCTCCTACACTACACAAGCACCACTGCACTACCCTAAACCCTAAAACACTACCCCCAGCACGACCCCCTACACTACACAAAAACCACTGCACTACCCTAAACCCTAAAACACTACCCCCAGCACGACCCCCTACACTACCCAAACACCACTGCACTAACCTAAATCCTAAAACACTACCCCCAGCACGACCCCCTACACTACCCAAACACGACTGCACTACCCTAAAACATGACCCCCTACACTACACAAACACCACTGCACTACCCTAAACCCTAAAACACTACCCCCAGCACGACCCCCTACACTACACAAGCACCACTGCACTACCCTAAACCCTAAAACACTACCCCCAGCACGACCCCCTACACTGCCCGAACACCACTGCACTGCCCTAAACCCTGAAACACCAGCCCCTGCATGACCCCCTACACTGCCCGAACACCACTGCACTGCTCTAAACACTGAAACACCACCCCTAGCACGACCCCCTACACTGCCCGAACACCACTGCACTGCCTTAAACCCTGAAACACCACCCCCTTCACGACCCCCTACACTGCCCGAACACCACTGCACTGCCCTAAACCCTGAAACACCACCCTCAGCATGACCCCCTACACTGCCCGAACACCACTGCACTGCCCTAAACCCTGAAACACTACCCCCAGCAAGACCCCCTACACTGCCCGAACACCACTGCACTGCCCTAAACCCTGAAACATCACCCCCAGCAAGACCCCCTACACTGCCCGAACACCACTGACCTAAACCCTGAAACACCACCCCCAGCACGACCCCTACACTGCCCGAACACCACTGCACTGCCCTAAACCCTGAAACACTACCCCCAGCAAGACCCCCTACACTGCCCGAACACCACTGCTCTGCCCAAAACCCTGAAACACCAGCCCCAGCACGATCCCCTACACTGCCCGAACACCACTGCACTGCCCTAAACCTTGAAACACCAGCCCCTGCACGACCCCCTACACTGCCCGAACACCACTGCACTACCCTAAACCCTGAAACATCACCCCCAGCATGACCCCCTACACTGCCCGAGCACCACTGCACTGCCCTAAACCCTGAAACACCAGCCCCAGCATGACCCCCTACACTGCCCGAACACCACTGCACTGCCCTAAACCCTGAAACACCAGCCCCAGCACGACCGCCTACACTGCCCAAACTCCACTGCACTGCCCTAAACCCTGAAACACCAGCCTCAGCACGACCCCCTACACTGCCTGAACACCACTGCACTGCCCTGAACCCTGAAACACATGCCCCAGCACAACACCCTACACTGCCCGAACACCACTGCACCGCCCTAAACCCTGAAACACCACCCGTGCATGACCCCCTACACTTGCCGAACACCACTGCACTGCCCTAAACCCTGAAACACCACCCCCAGCGCGACCCCCTACACTGCCCGAACACCACTGCACTAAACCCTGAAACACCACCCCTGCACAACCCCCTACACTGCTCGAACACTACTGCACTGCCCTAAACCCAGAAACACCATCCCCAGCACGACCCCCTATACTGCACGAACACCACTGCACTGCCCTAAACCCTGAAACACTACCCCCAGCAAGACCCCCTACACTGCCCGAACACCACTGCACCTCCCTAAACCATGAAACATCACCCCCAGCAAGGCACCCTACACTGCCCGAACACCACTGCCCTAAACCCTGAAACACCACCCCCAGCAAGACCCCCTACACTGCCTGAACACCACTGCACTGCCCTAAACCGTGAAATACCACCCCCAGCACGACCCCCTACACTGCCTGAACACCACTGCACTGCCCTAAACCCTGAAACACCACCCCCTGCACGACCCCCTACACTGCCCGAACACCACTGTACTGTCCTAAACCCTGAATCCCCACCCCCAGCATGACCCCCTACACTGCCAGAACACCACTGCACTGCCCTAAACCCTGAAACACCACCCCCTGCATGACCCCCTACACTGCCCGAACACTACTGCACTGCCCTAAACCCTGAAACACCACCCCCAGCACGACCCCCTACACTGCACGAACACCACTGCACCGCCCTAAACCCTGACACACGACCCCCAGCAAGACCCCCTACACTGCCCGAACACCACTGCACTGCCCTAAACCCTGAAACATCACCCCCAGCAAGACCCCCTACACTGCCCGAACACCACTGCCCTAAACCCTGAAACACCACCCCCAGCAAGACCCCCTACACTGCCCGAACACCACTGCTCTGCCCTAAACCCTGAAACACCACCCCCAGCAAGACCCCCTACACTGCCCGAACACCACTGCACTGCCCTAAACCCTGAAACACCACCCCCAGCACGACCCCCTACACTGCCCGAACACCACTGCTCTGCCCAAAACCCTGAAACACCAGCCCCAGCACGACCCCCTACACTGCCCGAACACCACTGCACTGCCCTAAACCCTGAAACACCAGCCCCAGCACGACCCCCTACACTGCACTGCCCTAAACCCTAAAACACCACCCTCAGCATAACCCCATACAGTGCCCGAACACCACTGCACTGCCCTAAACCCTGAAACACCAGCCACAGCACGACCCCGTACACTGCCCGCACACCACTGCACTGCCCTAAACCCTGAAACTCCAGCCCCAGCACAACCCCGTACACTGCCCGAACACCACTGCACTGCCCTAAACCCTGAAACACCAGCCCCAGCACGACCGCCTACACTGCCCGAAAACTACTGCACTGCCCTAAACCCTGAAACACCACCCTCAGCAAGACTACCTACACTGGCCGAACACCAATGCACTACCCTAAACCCTGAAACACCACCCCCTGCACAACCCCTACATTGCCCGAACACCACTGCACTGAACCCTGAAACACCACCCCAGCACGACCCCCTACACTGCCCGAACACCACTGCACTAAACCCTGAAACACCACCCCCTGCATGACCCCCTACACTGCCGGAACACCAATGCACTGCCATAAACCCTGAAACACCACCCCCAGCACGACCCCCTACACTGCCCTAACACCACTGCACTGCCCTAAACCCTGAAACATCACCCCCAGCACAACCCCTACACTGCCTGAGCACCATTGCTCTGCCCTAAACCCTGAAACACTAGCCCCAGCACGACCCCCTACACTGCCCGAACACCACTGCACTGCCCTAAACCCTGAAACACCAACCCCAGCACGACCCCCTACACTGCCCGAACACCACTGCACTGCCCTAAACCCTGAAACACCAGCCCCAGCAAGACCACCTACACTGCCCGAACACCACTGCATTGCCCTAGACTCTGAAACACCAGCCCCAGCAAGACCCCCTACACTGCCCAAACACCACTGCATTGCCCTAAACCCTGAAACACCAGCCCCAGCATGACCCCCTACACTGCCCGAACACCACTGCACTGCCCTAAACCCTGAAACACCAGCCCCAGCACGACCCCCTACACTGCCCGAACACCACTGCACTGCCCTAAACCCTGAAACACCAGCCCCAGCACGACCCCTACACTGCTCGAACACCACTGCACTGCCCTAAACCCTGAAACACCAGCCCCAGCACCACCACCTACAATGCCCGAACACCACTGAACTGCCCTAAACCCTGAAACACCACCCCCTGCACCGCCCCCTACACTGCCCGAACACCACTGCACTGCCCTAAACCCTGAAACACCACCCCCTGCACCACCCCCTACACTGCCCGAACACCACTGCACTGCCCTAAACCCTGAAACACCACCCCTGCACCACCCCTACACTGCCCGAACACCACTGCACTGCCCTAAACCCTGAAACACCACCCCTGCACCGCCCCCTACACTGCCCGAACACCACTGCACTGCCCTAAACCCTGAAACACCACCCCCAGCATGACCCCCTTTACTGCTCGAACACCACTGCACTGCCCCAAACCCTGAAACACCACCCCCAGCATGACCCCCTACACTGCCCGAACACCACTGCCCTAAACCCTGAAACACCACCCCTGCACGACCCCCTACACTGCCCGAACACCACTGCACTGCCCTAAACCCTGAAACACCACCCCTGCACGAACCCCTACACTGCCCGAACAGCACTGCACTGCCCTAAACCCTGAAACACCACCCCCAGCAAGACCCCTACACTGCACGAACACCACTGCACTGCCCTAAACCCTAGAACACTACCCCCAGCATGACCCCCTACACTACCCGAACACCACTGCACTACCCTAAACCCTAAAATACTCCCCCAGCACGACCCCCTACACTACCCGAACACGACTGCACTGCCCTAAACCCTAAAACACTCCCCCAGCACGACCCCCTACACTACCCGAACACCACTGCACTGCCCTAAACCCAAAAACACTCCCCAGCACGACCCCCTACACTACCTAAACACCACTGCACTGCCCTAAACCCTAAAACACTACTCCCCACATGACCCCTACACTACCCAAATACCAATGCACTACCCTAATCCCTAAAACACTACCCCCGCACAACCCCCTACACTACCCAAAGACCACTGCACTACCCTAAACTCTAAAACAATACCCCCCCATGACTCCCTACACTACCCAAAGACCACTGCACTACCCTAAACCCTAAAACACGACCTCCTACACTACACAAACACCACTGCACTACCCTAAACCCTAAAAAACTACCCCCAGCACGAACCCCTACACTACCCAAACACCACTGCACTACCCTAAACCATAAAACACTACCCCCAGCAGTACCCCTACGCTACCCAAACACCACTGCACTACCCTAAACCCTAAAACACTACCCCCAGCAGTACCCCCTACACTACCCAAACACCATTGCACTACCCTAAACCCTAAAACACTACCCCCAGCAGTATCCCCTACACTACCCAAACACCACTGCACTACCCTAAACCCTAAAACCCTAAAACACTAACCCCAGCACGACCCTCTACACTACCCAAACACCACTGTACTACCCTAAACCCTAAAACACTCCCCCAGCACGACTCCCTACACTACCCAAACACCACTGCACTACCCTAAACCCTAAATCTACCCCCAGCATGACCCCCTACACTACACAAACACCACTGCACTACCCTAAACCCTAAAACACTACCCCCAGCACGACCCTCTTCACTACCTAAACACAACTGCACAATTTGTTACAGGTATTGCAACGCAGGCCTGTGGTGCTTACTGGAAGTACCTGGTGGGCTGGTTGGGCCCCAGGGACTCTCAGGATTCAAGGTGACCTAATCCCCCAACTTAAAACGCGCCACGGGGCGCGTTTGCACAGTGGTGAAGGGAGGGGCGGGGCCTCAGGTGACATGTGCGCAAACACGCCCTGTGGTGCGTTTTAAGTTGGGGAGTTAATTCCCTTTGAATCCTGGGGGCCAACTAGCCCACCAGGTACCTTCAGTAAGCACAACAGAGGTGCGTTGCAGAGAGGTGAAAAAGGTGCGTGGCCTCGGAACGCCTCTCTGCAACTCAGCTCTGTGGTCCTAACTGTAGGTACCTGGGGGCTAGTTGGACCCCAGGGACCCTCAGGATTCAAGGGGACTTAATCCCGCAACTTAAAACGCGCCACGGGGCGCGTTTGCACACATGTCACCTCAGGCCCCACCTCCCTTCACCACTGTGCAAACGTGCACTGGCTCTGGTTAGTCAGAGTCAGTTACCACCAGTACCCGTCTGAAAAAGTTGTGGGCACAGGATGATTTTGCAACAAGGCCTCTTTCTGCTCCTCTGTTGGTTCTTTCTGCACATCTTTTGCTTCTTTGTGTGCGTTTTTCTTCTTTCTTCACATGTCCTACCTCTGTTGGCATAGTTAGAAACTAGCATTTAAAAAACCTTTGAAATTCACTTAAAAAACATAGGTTTCAGGCACGTTATAGTTAGAAATTAGCATTTAAAAAACCTTTGAAATTCACTGAAAAAACCAAAGGTTTCAGGCATGTTATAGTTAGAAATTAGCATTTAAAAAACCTTTGAAATTCACTGAAAAAACCATAGGTTTCAGGCACGTTATAGTTAGAAATTAGCATTTAAAAACCTTTGAAATTCACTGAAAAAACCATAGGTTTCAGACACGTTATAGTTAGAAATTAGCATTTAAAAAACCTTTGAAATTCACTGAAAAAACCATAGGTTTTAGGGACAGTTATAGTTAGTTGGACATTGCACTCGTACAAAACCCGTGAAATTCCCCTGTTATAGTTAGTTCAGCTAACTATAACTCGCGCCCCGCAATGCACTGCTGATGACGTCACATATTACATCACTCATGACATGGTCAGTGACATCACTGATGACATCACTGATGACATCTCAAATGACATCACTGATGACATCATCCATGTGATAATTTCATGCATCTTCTCACACCCTAATATAACTTTTGATACACCCACTCTAAATTACAGACTGCCATTCTCAAAACCATAGACACTCCAACACCAAAAACTACATACCCACTCACTGATTCTTAGGTCTACACACACATCCACTCACTCACCTGTACAGTCACTCATACTTACAGTCACTCAGTACAGGACTATCATATGCACTCATACACCTATATAAACATTCACAAACCGCCACTCATCCATAGAGGTACTCACACACCTAGTCAGTCATGCAAAAAATTAATCACACACCCATTTACTCACCTATACAGTTATACACACACCAGCTCACTTACTCATACAAATACTAGCACATTCTTACGCTCTTATACAATAACTGATACAAGCACACACGCATTCATACAGCCACTCTCACAATAACACACTCTCACTTATAGCCATTTAAATACTCTAACACACATATATACTGCCTTTTACATATGTAGTTACTCGCACATGTACCACTGAGATATACATTCACTCACTAACACACCCATACACACACTCACCCACCCAAGCAGTCCATCACAGATGCACTCTTGAAATCATGCACCCAGTGAATCACCCACTCACACATCTATATATAGAGTCACACACACCCCACCCACACAAACACTCAGGCAGCCATACAGATACTCAGAGAACCAATCAATAACCCATATAGACACTCATGTAGCTATTCGCAAATCCATGCATCCACTTACACACCAACAAACAGACGGATACAGACATTCACACAGTTTAGTCACTAACCCATGCATTCAGTAAGATACGTTTAATCACTCACTTGTAGAGTCAGTCACTCACGTACTAAATCATCCATTCAGACACTTATACACCCACTCATTCTTCAATACGCCTTTCCCTATATATATTAAACATATTTAAACTTTACAGAAACACACAGTCACTGGATGATGTCATCAGTGATGTCATTTGAGATGTCATCAGTGATGTCATCAGTGATGTCACTGACCATGTCATGAGTGATGTAATATGTGACGTCATCAGCAGTGCATTGCGGGGGCGCGAGTTATAGTTAGCTGAACTAACTATAACAGGGGAATTTCACGGGTTTTGTACGAGTGCAATGTCCAACTAACTATAACTGTCCCTAAAACCTATGGTTTTTTCAGTGAATATATATATATACATATATATATACACAAATAAGTCAAAACAATGAGATAAAACATTACTCAAAGTGCATAGTACAATGTGACCGCACAGAGGCTCGCAGGCAGGAACTAACATAAAAACAGGACACATCATCAGACAATTGTTGCAAAAATAAAAAGCTTGGGCACCAAATTTAAGATTCAGAGACTTCATAAAAGGAATTAAGAACAGTTTGGTAAATCTTTTACAAAAAAACACAAAAAAAGTTGAAATGCACCCTCGATTGCCCAGACCTATCATCACAAGGGCACTAGCTAAATTCAAGATTCTTTTGGAGCCCAGCAGAAAACGAAGCAGGTATTTAATTGTATCTGCCCTGAAGTGAAAAAGTAAGCATCGTTCCCAACAACCACAGGTACTAAACAAATATTGGTTGGGCGTCTATCAGGGCTCAAATGCAAGTAAGCTGCAACAGTGGGTTTTAGCACTTCTGTATTTAGCCTTTTAAATTGGGCCTGAGCAAATAATAAACCTTGCACATGATTTCTATTTAGGTTGCCACTCAAGGCGGGTTTGAGGAAGGCATGGTTTAACCCAATGTCTTGGAATGTTTTCTTTACATAGGCTAACCATAGGATGGAGAAACCTTTGTCACATTTGAGACAATCACTAATAATGTCTCTTGAAAGGGATGCCTCCTCGGTTCTCTTGATGGATAGCCACAATCAATGGACGTGCTCTGATACGATTACTCAGATAATTTAGACCCAGCTCTGTATGATAAATAAAATAGGAAGAGGATGGAGGAATGGACAGGACTTTTCTGCAGAAGCATTTTTCCTCCACCTATATAGCTGCATACTCTGCAATACCCCAGATCTCAGCCCCATAGGTTGCCACAGGGACACATTGAGTAGTATATATCTGTAGTAGTGGAGAAAGTGCCCTTCCCCAGGTGGTTGAGGGTGACTGAGGAGTGAACCAACTGCCCTGGATAACTTCATCCTTCAGTGGGTAATGTTTGGTGCCCATGAGCCCGCTGCATCAAAATTGACCCTCAGATAAGAAAAAATGCTAGTGCTTGGTAAACGGTTTGTGCTGACTGCAAAACTTGAGAGCTGAGTACAATTAGGGCTGCTCGCTATAATATATGATTTGGAGAAATTAGTCTGTAAATCGAGAGCCTGCATACATTGTACAAAGGAATGCACCCCTGGGGCCGTGGGTCCGCTATGGACCCCCGTATTTATTATAGTCAATTCCCCGGGGAGGTGGATGTCCCCGGGGCAGTGTGGGAGGGCAGACGCCCCCCCACACTTTTATTTATATTGAAGCCCCAGGGAGGTGGCGGTCCCCAGGGCTTGGAGGGGCCCACGAGGCCCCCCGCACATAATAAGACATATGCCCCGGGGAGTTGGTGGTGCCCGGAGCAGTGTGGGGGGCAGGAGTCCCCCCATGCATAATTGATACAAGCCCGGGGAGGTGGCGGTCCCCAGGGCTGCAGGGTGGCACGTGCCTCCCGCATAATATAAATCATGCCCCGGGGAGGTGGCGGTCCCCGGGGCTGTGGGGGGCCCCCACGGGCCCCCGCTACATATATTTTTTTATTGCACCCGGGACCTGGCCCACCAAGGGGCTGATTAAAATGAAGCACGGGAGTCCGCGCATCGTTTTTTTAATAATTTCGGCCGGATTCGCACACCCAGCGTGAATTCGGCCGAAATTATTTTTTTTTTTAAATGCTTTTTTGGGCTCTGGGAGTCCTTGTGGACCCCCTGAGCAGGTCTAGGGGGTCATGGTGTTTCTACCCTGCCCTCTTTTCTTTTTTTTAGCCTTTTTTTTACTGATTTTTTGTGACTCGGTCACCGAGTCACAAGATGGCTGCCAACACATTCTGGTTTGGAGTGTTGGCAGCCAATCAGAATGAAGCTCATGCTCGGGAGGGTTCGCGAATCCTCCTCGGTGCTCAGATATATAATTTTTTATTTTTTATTTCTCTGCAACTACTGAACGGATTTACACCATTTAAAAAAAGCATGCTTTCTAGACCAAGACCTACTGTCGTGTGGTTTGTGGCCTCATGGGCTGCCCTGCTACGTTAGCTGAGGCCTGGCTGCCATGATGCCTTTTCTGCACACGTTACTTTGTGACTTTGTTTTGCAAGCCTCTGCTTGTGCCAGGCTATATTAGGACTGTCTGCATTTCTGCCTTTTACCTTTTCTCCTGTTCCCTGTGGTTTACATATGCACAACATGTACAAGGTCGAAAAACAACATCCCCTGTTCTTGCTGATCTGGCCAGTCCCTCGCACCTAGACATAACACTACTTACAGCTGCACTGGAGAAATTCGTAGGCCTTTTAATATTGTGATTTCACTGTTAGAGGCACTTGGAGAAAAACCTTTCCAGAGAGAAGAGCTGTGTTTGTCTGCTGATGTCAAACTTGCATCTAGAGATTGAGGTATGAGGGTCCGCCTGACAAAGCCCAGAGGTTTTCTGTTTATATAATAAACTAGCACTAGCACGGGGAGGGTGGTATGGTCATTTAGCCCTATATCCACAGCTTTATGAAATGCTTTCCCCGTTTGTATTCTATGGAATTGTAACAATGCTGATTATTTTATCCTTATGCATTATGCTGATAGTACTGGCACGTGTACTGTATCTTAGCGCACGATAGTTGAAATAAACATTTAAACTATACTGTGTCTCTTATTACGCGCGTTGTGGACAGGTAGGAGTGATTTATGAAAGGGTGTTCTTGCTCCTGCGAGTCCTGAGAGAGATATACCGTGTTCTGGGTTGTCTAATCATTGGTAGCATTGTTGCTAATGAGACGCTACAGCTAGTCGGGTTGGGGTTTTAGGTGCTAAGGTTTATGGTCGGCTCACCACTATATTCCGAGGTCCTATTATCCTGTGCATAGCTCTGTGTATGTGGAGAATCCCTACAACATGGCGCCCAACGTGGGACTGCTTATCTGCGAGACGCTTGATTAGTACTTGTGCTTGTCCACAACCCCTTCGCAGACGCTTCCGGAAGTGTGTGTGAAGGTGACACCTCCTATATTGACATTTTTATAGGTTCTTTCAAGCTTGAAGTTGTTACAAGGTTTTTAAATAAAACCCTACATTGTGCCGCCTCATATTAGGTTGTCGAATATTTTTAGCCTTAAATGGCTGTACAAATTGCGGCACATAGCCGCGCAGCGCTCCGGGCTCACTTGACAATGTATGGAGTGCCTGACGCGGGTGTCGATCTAATTTTTGTGGTACAAGCAGATCCAGCTTACCACTTTGAGGTGTTCTACTCTTGGGTCACCTTTCCGGTGGTGGATGGGACTGATCAATTGTTCCATGAATATACAGCCACCGTTGTTCCTAATCACTATAGACCGTATAGGAATCTTGAAGTACCGCTCACGGCTTGGCAACACCATGTTTGGTTTGATGGCGCCCTCCCCCAACCGGTTACCGCGGTTCGTTTAGGCCCCTTATCAATTGATGGGGCCACTTGGCCTGTCTTGGCCGGGTATACCCCACATCCGCGTTATATGACGGTGGCAGTCGGTGAACTGCGTAATTTGCATTCGTCTTTGATACGAGTGCATAGAGCTTTAGTACAGTATGTTACAGGCAACATCCAGGAGCCCCGCCTGGAGTTGCAGCCCATCCAGCTGGAGCAGGCGGTGTAACCATAAGTCCTGTCATGGTTAATTCGGTGATGGGCAAGCGCCCACAAAATAAGGATGATTTTCCTTATTGGCTTGCAGAAAAATTTGACCAGCTGAAGGCAGTTTTTCCAAATACTTCTCCTGTGGAAAAACACAGGATACTGACGATTAGTTTGCCAAAAGACTTGATCCCCGAGTTGGCTGAATGCAACAACTGGGGTAGGGTATTCGCAGCAATATATGCAAAGTGTTTCAGCACTCCTTCCATGACGGTTCTCCCCTCTGTAATTAAACGTGTGCAGGATGAACATGGCCCTGAAGCGGCTGTGGAATTAGGGATGAGACTGGTGGGAGTGTTCGACGTAGTAGCTGATTTGATCCTTGCAAATGTCAAGGGCGATGCAGTTAACTTTCAAGTAGCTAATGCTTTGGCTTTGATCCCAGATCCGGACAAGCCGCGCGAATTACCAAAAATTATTGCCCAGGCTTACAAAACGATTGGCCGTAATAGCCTGGGAGTCAAGCCTTTTGCAAAAACGCAAACTCAATCACAACCTCAACCGAAATCTCAATCAGAGAAGGATGAGAAGCCGTTCTTTACTAAAAAGAACTGTAGACAGAAAAAACAGGGTAAGCAACAAAGAAGCCAGGGTCGCGAGGCGCTTCCCGGCTTCAGTCTCTTCTGAACGCACTTATGATTTGCGCGATAGGGCGAGAATTAAATCTCCAGAGAGATTTCAAGTCCCTGATTCGCGTTCTCCTCATTCTTCACAGGCACCAACAACCTCTCAGGCCGGTGGAGGAGATCGCCAGGATAGAGGCAGGGGTCGTGAGACTCCTCAGGGACGAGACCAACCTCGACAACAAGTCCGAGGGAAACCAGACGAATTTCCACGTTCTCGCCCACAGTTTCAGAAGAAAAAAGTTGCTGCTGTTACAGCGAGATATGCCACAGACGGTGAGAACGAGACTCCTGAATTGGTTTGGGCAGTGACACTCCTAGACAGCGCCGCGGAAGTTACCATAGTGCGGGAGGTGCTACATCCTCATGTGGAGGCGACACTAACTGATACATTCATTACTGTTGAGACAGCAGACACCAGCGTGGCACCCCCTGACAAAGTATATAATATTGTCTTTCAAATTGAAGGTGACATACAGCGTGTTATTAAAGGGATTTTTGGGGAAAATCTGACCTCTTCGTACAACATTCTGTTGGCAGAGGCGGATTGGCCGCCCCCATTCGTACTTGCTGCGCGTAGAGGGGAGGAGGTAATCCTTCCGAGCTTTTCTCGTCATGTCCCCAAGGACAAAGCGGAGGCTCTCGCAGCCGAGTGGGCTGCGTCCCTGGCTCCGGCGCTATACCGCAACCACGTGGGCTGGGATGAAGACTCTCCCCCCCATGATATTCCTTTGCGGTCGCTGCCTCAGCCACAACCCCAATATCCCATCAAGCGGGAAGCTAAAAGTCCTGTCTCCGAAATTCTGACCCAATTGGAATATCAAGGAGTGATTGAAACATGCGTGTCACCGATGAATAATCCCATTTTCGCGGTTTCTAAACCCGATGGATCGTACCGCTTAGTTTTGGATTACCGACATTTGAACTCTCATTGTCGGACCTTTGCAGTGCAAAACACACACAGTTCTGCGCTTGTAGACAGTCTTGTTCGTAAAAAATATAAAACTACCCTTGACCTATCCAATGGATTCTACACGCACAACTTAGCCCCGGAGAGCAGCCAATGGAGCTCTTTTACCTCCGATGGTAAACATTTCAAATTCCGGCGTTTACCTATGGGCTACAAGAACAGTCCAGGCGTATACGCTTTACAATTTCTGAAGCACACGCAACTTATAATAACATAGCAGTATAGACATATAAAGAAGCAAAAATTTCAAATCCTTTGGGCTTGTTCGGTCCTTTATTACAATGAATCTTCCATTCCCTTACGCCAACGCGTTTCGTCGTCTTTGGGCATAAACCCTACGACTTCCTCAGGGCTGGAAGTAATACAAACAGTCTTGTGATACACCGAATTTTTGTATAGATACATTATACATAAAATAGGCCCAAACATAACCTATGTGCGTCAAGGGACTAGTCAAAGCAAAAACATTTGTGCATATTTTCATGCTAAAATAACATACACAAACAAAATATATATACAATAAATAAAGTTCAGAATGTTCAACCAGTATTTACACAAACATCCAATACCACAATGTCACCCACGTGTAAGTGAATCAACACAAAACCAAATAATAGCCAATGTGCAATTCATTATTACTGAACCACCAGTGCATTGCAAATTCCATTGCAACACAAATGCGTAACCAATAAAAGAAATGGTACCTTAATATCTAATTCCAGAATCCTTTCTGCGAAAATTAATTTAATAAAAGCCAAGATTAGCTCAAAATACACAAGGCATGAGGCAAAAGTTATTCATTACGTCATATTATCATCTAAATCGCCAAACTCTCAAGGTAAGGCTTACCTCTATCTTTAATCTTGATTCCAAGTAAAGATTGTCTTAAAGAATATGACTAGAAGTCTTTAAGTAAAATGTTCAACCCCAATCGCGACCC
Source organism: Calotriton arnoldi (assembly GCA_963921515.1). Classification (NCBI taxonomy): domain Eukaryota; kingdom Metazoa; phylum Chordata; class Amphibia; order Caudata; family Salamandridae; genus Calotriton; species Calotriton arnoldi. The sequence continues at coordinate 1,796,677 of CAWUFW010000756.1, read as the reverse complement.
TGTAAGGGAACGCAACAAAGACATAAACCATGACACTAATCAAACATATGAATCGTATACCAACAATCAATTCGCAAAATATTCTACACTTACCGCTTATGTAATAAACAAGCAAATCCAGGTCAAAGTGTCAATACGCTGTAAACAGGAACGGAAGCTATAATTCCGCTAATTACAACAGGTCCCTGCAGTACGGGGTATCCTGTGAAATAATCGAAGAAAGCACGGTCAAATATCTGTACCGGCTTCCAAAAAACTATAATCTTCTAATAAGAAAAGACCCGCAACGTTACACATACCTGTAACACAGTTTCTTCGTGCCGCACCACGATAAGGTGAAGACGGACTCCTCGTCCCGTTAGGGATTCAAAAAGCCTTCCCAGAAAGCAAAAAGCAAAGAGGTGACTACATTACCAATACCACCAGCGCCATATTGGAATGGGTAATAAATGGTGAATCACCTATTACTATGTCAGAAGAATTATTAATATTGTCACATAACTACTTAGAAACGATAACACAAATAAAAGAAACCTCAACCTATAAATATATTTGAAGCTAATAAATCATATTAAAAATGCAAAGCCAATTTCCACATTCCAATCCTACAGTCATCCCAAATTGCCTTATGTTAAAGTGCAATTTCTTCCTACTCAAGCCTCATCCTATACCTCACACCTCTGTATTCATAAGTACAGATAGCGGGCTATGTCTATACACTGTAGCCCATTAAAATGAATAAATCCATGCCATGAATACTACAGCCATTAATCACCAAGAAAATACTGCAATTCCCGATCATAATTGAGCCCCTCCTCCACGGCCCGCAAACGCATGATCCACCGTGCCTCATGCCTTCGTAATTTCAGTTCTCTATTACCACCACGTGGGTCTGGTTTAATATGTTCAATGCCATAGAACATAAATGTTTTATTAGGACCTTGTGCAGTACAATTATAAACATGTTCAGCAATAGGATATCTTATATCATTATGCTTTATCGCTCGCATATGTTCTCCAACACGTTCTTTTAATGCCCTAATAGTGCTCCCCACATAGATTTTGGAGCACTTGCATGTAATAACATAAACAACATATTTTGTGCTACAATTGATATTAGTCAATATTGTGTAAACCTTTCCCATGCTATCTTTAAAAAATGTAATCTTGTGTTTGGCAAACCTACACATCCCACAATGACCACATTTAAAAAAACCCTTGGAAAGCTCAGTTAACCAGGGTTCCAACTCAGGTTTAACAGGATAACTGGCTCAATAAAGTGCCCAAAGTCTTACCCCTTCTAAATGTAATCTGGGGTTTATCTGTTAAAAATTCCCGTAGGGTTGCATCAGCCTGCAGGATGTGCCAGTGTTTATTCAAACTCCTGCGTAATGCAGTGCTAATACGATTATAGTCCGTAATCAATCTAATCTGCACAGTGGACTGATTATCAATATGTCTAGGCTTCAAGGTAGTAGTCCTTTTAACCTTCATAACCCTTTCCTTAGCTGCTTTAATATCACAGTTGGGGTAACCTCTCTGAAAAAACCGCTTCTCCATATCTTTAATACAAGTAAGAAAATGTACATCATCGCTACAATTGCGTCTGGCTCTAACCATCTCCCCGAAGGGGATGGCCTTAATCAGATGACGGGGGTGTGCACTTTTCGCATGTAGTAATGCATTACACGCAGTAGGTTTTCGATAAATATTACTCTGAATTAATCCATTTTTAATGTACAGTTCCACATCAAGAAATACCACACTAGTGGTGCTCAAATTGGTGGTGAATCTAATATTCAGATCATTCATATTTAAATATTCAATGAAATCTTTTAGTAGTCGTTCTGTACCAGTCCAAATCATTAAGCAGTCATCAATGAATCGCCCCCAATAGAGGATATATTCATTCCAACGACTGCCTGATGTGCCCCATATCATTGTCTCTTCCAGCCAGCCCATAAAAATATTCGCATAGGCAGGTGAAAATTTCGAACCCATAGCGACACCTTGGGTTTGTCTAAACCATTGGTCTTTGAACAGAAAAACATTATTCGTAAGTATAAGTTCTGTCATAGCCAGTATCATTTGTGAATGTTCCCAATGACATGCCGGTCTTTTAGACAAAAAGTGATACAGTGCCTTAAGTCCCAATTCATTCAATATACTAGTATACAAGGACACAACATCGAGAGATACCAAGAACATACCAGGGTCCCATGTAATATCTCCCAGTAAATTCAGAATATGTGTGGTGTCCTTTATATATGAAGGTAGATTAACTACTATTGGTTGCAAAAATATATCTACGAATTGTGATATCCGTTCTGTCGGTCCCCCAATTCCCGAAACTATGGGCCTCCCTGGTGGAAATGGGAGGCCTTTATGTATTTTCGGCAAAGTGTATAAACACGGGAATCTTGGCCGAGTCACTTTTAAATACAGAAATTCATCATCATCTAGCAGACAACTATCATGCCATTTATTAAGATATCCATTAATAGTAGTCATTAAGGAGAGCATAGGGTTATGAGCAACCTTCTCATAGCACTGAGTATTGCTCAATTGTGAATAAATTTCATTGTCGTAATCAATACTATTCATTACCACTATGTTCCCCCCTTTATCCGCTTTTCTAATTGTCAAGTCTGAATTATCCATTAATAGCTTAAGAGCTTGTCTCTCCTGTAAGGTAAGATTGTCTCTAAAGGGACTCATTAGAAGTCCCCTTTTCCCTTTATTACTGTCCAAATCATTCATAACCAGTCCATGAAAGATTTCCAAATTATTACCACTAGTAAGGTTAGGAGACCAACGAGATTTAGTCTTCAGCCCGCTAGATATTGATAGGTCTGGTCTAATATCCAAGTCCTCCAGTACCTTCCCAATTGTCACAGGATCTTCTTCCAGCTCAGTAATAGAAAGTAAATTAACAGTATCTTGTATATCTTCAATGGTTAAAACACTAGACACCGTATCAAATAATGCTGGGTTTGTGTCTTTATTAGGAATGGGATTCATGGAAAAATACTTTTTTAATTTCAGGCATCTAATAAACTTAAACAAATCAATCTTGGTAGTACATAAATCCCCAATAGACTCTGGACAAAATCCTAGTCCTTTCTTAAGTAATGATATCATTGCTTCAGTAAGTGTACACTCTGACAAATTCACCACCTCAACCTCTTTGTTTGTATCAAAAGTTATTGGGGCATATTAGCAAGACTGGCGATAAAATTATCGCCGTTTTAGCGGCAGGAAACTGCCGCTAAAACGGCGATAATGGGCTTGCTAATATGCGTAATAGAATTCAATAGAAGCCCAGGTTAGATGTGCAGGACATCTAACCTGGGCTTCTATTGGAATTCTATAACGCCTATTAGCAAGCCCATTATCGCCGTTTTAGCGGCAGTTTCCTGCCGCTAAAACGGCGATAATTTTAACGTGGGTCTTGCTAATATGCCCCATTGTTTCTTGTCCCAAGAACGAGTTTTCATCCCCAATCTGTCTCCTTCTGATCCCGCCCCTCTTCCCACGCCTGGTTTTCTTACGTTTACCAATGTTTTGGTCTGATTTTGATTCCCTCGTTTTATGCGATTTACCTCTTGCATGAAGGAAGAGTTGCCCAAAGGGTGTAATTGTCTCACTAGTGTACCGGAACCCCCCTCAGTTTCACTTTCACTAGTTGGAGTTGTATTCAAAGAGGTACTACTAGAACTGGTAGATAATTGTTCAGACGGTAGTTTATTCTTATCTGTCTGAATTAAATAGTCATATTTGCTGGAGAAGGTATAGACCCTCCCACTATTGTAATCGACTTCATCACGTTTTATTTTACGAGCTTTTCTCTGTTTAATGTCATTCTGATGGCTTGATAGCACTGTCTTCAAAATATCATAATTTTTGGCTGTAGGCTCTGGCATGTTAAGTGCCTCAATCTCAGATTCAAGTTGTGTTATTTCAGTTTGAAGTTTCATTACTTTCCTCTCCGCATTCTCTATCAGAATGTCCATTAACTTCATAGAACTACATGTCAATTCCTTTTCCCAAACATTAAGTAAGTCTTCGTCCAGATCATCATATGTCGGTATGATCTGCGAACGAAGACCTCTTGGGATCCTATGGAGTTTAACATATTGTTTCAAAGTGGTGCCGTCCCACCACTTTGACATTTCCGAACGCTTCAGTCTTTCCAATCTAATGAATTTGTCACGTAAACCTTCGTTCTGTGGACGATTACCACTTTTGACCGCCTCAGTTACAGTACTCCCTTTGCACAGGTTATCGAATAACTCTGCTGCCATCCTATCACGATCCAAATTGTCACTCATACTGAATATACTAATAGTAACGTGCTTGTAGAGCTGCCCGCCCTTAATTTACAGTTAACTAAAGTGGGTGAAGAGGGTCCTCAGGCGCTCATACAAATTTACAACTAAAAATCAAATAGAAACAATAACACATATCCTGTGGTGCATTCAAAAGGGAGAACATCCACCCGAATTCCCCAATTTTTCAATCAATGATTGAACAAAACGTTTTACAATTTCTGAAGCGCACGCAACTTATAATAACATAGCAGTATAGACATATAAAGAAGCAAAAATTTCAAATCCTTTGGGCTTGTTCGGTCCTTTATTACAATGAATCTTCCATTCCCTTACGCCAACGCGTTTCGTCGTCTTTGGGCATAAACCCTACGACTTCCTCAGGGCTGGCAGTAATACAAACAGTCTTGTGATACACCGAATTTTTGTATAGATACATTATACATAAAATAGGCCCAAACATAACCTATGTGCGTCAAGGGACTAGTCAAAGCAAAAACATTTGTGCATATTTTCATGCTAAAATAACATACACAAACAAAATATATATACAATAAATAAAGTTCAGAATGTTCAACCAGTATTTACACAAACATCCACTACCACAATGTCACCCACGTGTAAGTGAATCAACACAAAACCAAATAATAGCCAATGTGCAATTCATTATTACTGAACCACCAGTGCATTGCAAATTCCATTGCAACACAAATGCGTAACCAATAAAAGAAATGGTACCTTAATATCTAATTCCAGAATCCTTTCTGCAAAAATTAATTTAATAAAAGCCAAGATTAGCTCAAAATACACAAGGCATGAGGCAAAAGTTATTCATTACGTCATATTATCATCAGCCAAACTCTCAAGGTAAGGCTTACCTCTATCTTTAATCTTGATTCCAAGTAAAGATTGTCTTAAAGAATATGACTAGAAGTCTTTAAGTAAAATGTTCAACCCCAATCGCGACCCTGTAAGGGAACGCAACAAAGACATAAACCATGACACTAATCAAACATATGAATCGTATACCAACAATCAATTCGCAAAATATTCTACACTTACCGCTTATGTAATAAACAAGCAAATCCAGGTCAAAGTGTCAATACGCTGTAAACAGGAACGGAAGCTATAATTCCGCTAATTACAACAGGTCCCTGCAGTACGGGGTATCCTGTGAAATAATCGAAGAAAGCACGGTCAAATATCTGTACCGGCTTCCAAAAAACTATAATCTTCTAATAAGAAAAGACCCGCAACGTTACACATACCTGTAACACAGTTTCTTCGTGTCGCACCACGATAAGGTGAAGACGGACTCCTCGTCCCGTTAGGGATTCAAAAAGCCTTCCCAGAAAGCAAAAAGCAAAGAGGTGACTACATTACCAATACCACCAGTGCTTTATTGGAATGGGTAATAAATGGTGAATCACCTATTACTATGTCAGAAGAATTATTAATATTGTCACATAACTACTTAGAAACGATAACACAAATAAAAGAAACCTCAACCTATAAATATATTTGAAGCTAATAAATCATATTAAAAATGCAAAGCCAATTTCCACATTCCAATCCTACAGTCCATCCCAAATTGCCTTATGTTAAAGTGCAATTTCTTCCTACTCAAGCCTCATCCTATACCTCACACCTCTGTATTCATAAGTACAGATAGCGGGCTATGTCTATACACTGTAGCCCATTAAAATGAATAAATCCATGCCATGAATACTACAGCCATTAATCACCAAGAAAATACTGCAATTCCCGATCATAATTGAGCCCCTCCTCCATGGCCCGCAAACGCATGATCCACCGTGCCTCATGCCTTCGTAATTTCAGCTCTCTATTACCACTACGTGGGTCTGGTTTAATATGTTCAATGCCATAGAACATAAATGTTTTATTAGGACCTTGTGCAGTACAATTATAAACATGTTCAGCAATAGGACATCTTATATCATTATGCTTTATCGCTCGCATATGTTCTCCAACACGTTCTTTTAATGCCCTAATAGTGCTCCCCACATAGATTTTGGCACACTTGCATGTAATAACATAAACAACATATTTTGTGCTACAATTGATATTAGTCAATATTGTGTAAACCTTTCCCATGCTATCTTTAAAAAATTTGATCTTGTGTTTGGCAAACCTACACATCCCACAATGACCACATTTAAAAAAAAACCTTGGAAAGCTCAGTTAACCAGGGTTCCAACTCAGGTTTAACAGGATAACTGGGACTCAATAAAGTGCCCAAAGTCTTACCCCTTCTAAATGTAATCTGGGGTTTATCTGTTAAAAATTCCCGTAGGGTTGCATCAACCTGCAGGATGTGCCAGTGTTTATTCAAACTCCTGCGTAATGCAGTGCTAATACGATTATAGTCCGTAATCAATCTAATCTGCACAGTGGACTGATTATCAATATGTCTAGGCTTCAAGGTAGTAGTCCTTTTAACCTTCATAACCCTTTCCTTAGCTGCTTTAATATCACAGTTGGGGTAACCTCTCTGAAAAAACCGCTTCTCCATATCTTTAATACAAGTAAGAAAATGTACATCATCGCTACAATTGCGTCTGGCTCTAACCATCTCCCCGTAGGGGATGGCCTTAATCTGATGACGGGGGTGTGCACTTTTCGCATGTAGTAATGCATTACACGCAGTAGGTTTTCGATAAATATTACTCTGAATTAATCCATTTTTAATGTACAGTTCCACATCAAGAAATACCACACTAGTGGTGCTCAAATTGGTGGTGAATCTAATATTCAGATCATTCATATTTAAATATTCAATGAAATCTTTTAGTAGTCGTTCTGTACCAGTCCAAATCATTAAGCAGTCATCAATGAATCGCCCCCAATAGAAGATATATTCATTCCAACGACTGCCTGATGTGCCCCATATCATTGTCTCTTCCAGCCAGCCCATAAAAATATTCGCATAGGCAGGTGAAAATTTCGAACCTATAGCGACACCTTGGGTTTGTCTAAACCATTGGTCTTTGAACAGAAAAAATTATTCGTAAGTATAAGTTCTGTCATAGCCAGTATCATTTGGGAATGTTCCCAATGACATGCCGGTCTTTTAGACAAAAAGTGATACAGTGCCTTAAGTCCCAATTCATTCAATATACTAGTATATGAGACTGGTGGGAGTGTTCGACGTAGTAGCTGATTTGATCCTTGCAAATGTCAAGGGCGATGCAGTTAACTTTCAAGTAGCTAATGCTTTGGCTTTGATCCCAGATCCGGACAAGCCGCGCGAATTACCAAAAATGATTGCCCAGGCTTACAAAACGATTGGCCGTAATAGCCTGGGAGTCAAGCCTTTTGCAAAAACGCAAACTCAATCACAACCTCAACCGAAATCTCAATCAGAGAAGGATGAGAAGCCGTTCTTTACTAAAAAGAACTGGAGACAGAAAAAACAGGGTAAGCAACAAAAGAAGCCAGGGTCGCGAGGCACTTCCCCGGCTTCAGTCTCTTCTGAACGCACTTATGATTTGCGCGATAGGGCGAGAATTAAATCTCCAGAGAGATTTCAAGTCCCTGACTCGCGTTCTCCTCATTCTTCACAGGCACCAACAACCTCTCAGGCCGGTGGAGGAGATCGCCAGGATAGAGGCAGGGGTCGTGAGACTCCTCAGGGACGAGACCAACCTCGACAACAAGTCCGAGGGAAACCAGACGAATTTCCACGTTCTCGCCCACAGTTTCAGAAGAAAAAAGTTGCTGCTGTTACAGCGAGATATGCCACAGACGGTGAGAACGAGACTCCTGAATTGGATGTGGGCAGTGACACTCCTAGACAGCGCCGCGGAAGTTACCATAGTGCGGGAGGTGCTACGTCCTCATGTGGAGGCGACACTAACTGATACATTCATTACTGTTGAGACAGCAGACACCAGAGTGGCACCCCCTGACAAAGTATATAATATTGTCTTTCAAATTGAAGGTGAGATACAGCGTGTTATTAAAGGGATTTTTGGGGAAAATCTGACCTCTTCGTACGACATTCTGTTGGCAGAGGCGGATTGGCCGCCCCCATTCGTACTTGCTGCACGTAGAGTGGAGGAGGTAATCCTTCCGAGCTTTTCTCGTCATGTCCCCAAGGACAAAGCGGAGGCTCTCGCAGCCGAGTGGGCTGCGTCCCTGGCTCCGGCGCTATACCGCAACCACGTGGGCTGGGATGAAGACTCTCCCCCCCATGATATTCCTTTGCGGTCGCTGCCTCAGCCACAACCCCAATATCCCATCAAGCGGGAAGCTAAAAGTCCCGTCTCCGAAATTCTGACCCAATTGGAATATCAAGGAGTGATTGAAACATGCGTGTCACCGATGAATAATCCCATTTTCGTGGTTTCTAAACCCGATGGATCGTACCGCTTAGTTTTGGATTACCGACATTTGAACTCTCATTGTCGGACCTTTGCAGTGCAAAACACACACAGTTCTGCGCTTGTAGACAGTCTTGTTCGTAAAAAATATAAAACTACCCTTGACCTATCCAATGGATTCTACACGCACAACTTAGCCCCGGAGAGCAGCCAATGGAGCTCTTTTACCTCCGATGGTAAACATTTCAAATTCCGGCGTTTACCTATGGGCTACAAGAACAGTCCAGGCGTATACGCTGCCCGTGTTGTCTCTTTGTTAGACGGCATAGACCCAGATGCATGTTCGTATGTCGATGAAATCTATCTAACAGACGACGAATTATACCCGCATCTTTCCAGAGTGGACCGCATTATTCTAGAATTTGCGGTTTTAGGTTATAAGTTCAACTTTGCCAAATCTCACATTGCTGAATTTACCGTTTTGTTTTTGGGCTATGAGCTCAACAATGAAGGTAAGGGCTTAGCCCCCCATTTCCTGGAGAAATGTGCACTTCTGTGCCCTCCAATCACTCTGAAGAAACTTTAGTCTTTACTGGGTTTTCTAAACTTCAGGCGTACTTACATTCCCGAATATGCACAGCGTATCAAGCCACTGTATGCCTTGATACAACCTAACTTTTCGAAGTCATGCTGGCTTCCGGAGCATTCCTCCATACTGCAGTCTTTGCAGTCAGATCTACTTGAATCTAAATTCTTGTTGACTCGTGACAACCACACAAACCTGGTGATTAGAATAATACCAGGGGCCGTGGGTTTCACGTACTTAACCTTTAACGAAGGTGACACAGTACCGATCGCATACAAGTCACATCTATACACTTCCGCAGAAATGCGCTTTTCCTCTGTGGAGAAAGTTTTGACTGCAGTGCAAATGGCGATTCTAAAAGAACGTGCACTGGCACAGGGAAAACGCATTCTGGTGGTAACACCATATCCTGCCCTAGAGGCAGTGACGAAAGCAAGTGTTCCGAACTCTAAAGCTTTGCACCCCCATTGGATACAATGGGCAACATCTTTGATGTCCCCGGATGTCACTTTCATTTTTGATTCTTCTCTTCAGACACAGGAGTTTCTGCAGTATGAATTTGTTCATCCTCCTCCTCTATCTTTGCTCCCACTTGAGGAATATGATTGTATTATCTATACCGATGGTTCGGCACAACCGGCCACGGGTTCCAAGCATGCTTACTCCGCGGCATGTGCTATTGTAGGAGGTACCATGGTGAACGGAAAGTTCAAATCAACTGTAGTGCACACTCAGGCATAGGAGACAGTACTGCACAATTGGCCGAGCTGCGCGCATTGGTGCTCGCACTTGAGTTCGCTAATCCAGATGTGGCGACTCTGATTGTATGTGATTCATACTACTGTGTTCAATCTTTCAATGACAATCTCTTCTTTTGGTCACAAAATGACTATAGAGATGCAAAAGGCAGCACAATTAAGCATAAAATGCTTTGGGTTCGAGTGGCAGATTTGAAACAACATCTGCTGCTCACACAGGTGATTCACACTCTTGGCCACCAGCGTGTGGGCGCACACGCTGTTGGTAACGGTTTGGCAGACGAAGCTGCCAAATCAGCAGTAGCCACATGTTCAGTTGCAGCAGTTACAAGATCCATGACTAAAATAGATACTGATATCTTGGCAGCTATTGCTGCAACAAAGGAAGGAACCAAATACCCATGGGGTTTCCCTTCTAAATATACTTATCAATTAGGTCCCGAACAGGCTCCTTTCGTAAGTATTCCAGACGTTGGTGATCGGCTGATTCACAACGCGGACCGCAGACTTTCCTTGATAACGGCCGCACATGAAGGCATGGCTTCGGCTCATGCTGGCGTGTCTGCGACGGTTTCCATCTTGCAGCAGCGGTACTGGTGGTGTGGTTTATACAAACAAACCCGTACTTATGTGCTTTCTTGTGACGTTTGTCAACAGATTAAGCCGTCCACGGTTACACGCCCACCACAAACGCCGCTCTGCATTTCAAACAGACCTTTTGCGTGTGTTTACCTGGATCACTGCGGTCCATTCTCTTCAGACACTGCATATAATTACATCTTGGTTGCAGTGGACTCGTGCACACGGTTCATCTGGGTCTGGCCACAACGGAGTGCTGACGCTCGAAATGTCATAAGGGATTTGCATGTCTTTGTGGGAGTTTTCGCGTGTGGCACCTTCCATTCGGACCAAGGTCCAGCGTTTGCCTCTAAGGCTTACAAGGACGCAATGGGTTCCCTGGGGGTGCGGGTGAAATTTTCGTCTCCATATCGGCCTGAGGGCAATTCGATTGTTGAACGAATGAACCGTGACTTAAAGCAATCCTTGACAGCTAGAGTCTTAGGTACTGGCAGGAACTGGCTGGCCCATTTGTATACCGTACAACGTGCACTTAATAATCTCCCTAGAAGACCTCTGGGTGGGCGGACCCCATATGAAATGCTCTTTGGCATACGCATGTTTGTGCCCGACCTTGATGGTCTAGACATGGCGGCGCAGTCCGCCATCTTTGATGTAGATAATCATTCTACTATGTTACAGGGCTTACAAGAAGACCGTGACAGACTTGCAAAAGAACATTTGCCTTCAGCCACAGACACTGCTATGCAGATTCCGGTTGCCGGCTGGCTTCCGAAGATTGGAGATCTGGTTCGAGAGAAAGTGGAGAACAAAAAAGAATTTGGCCCCTCTTATCGTGCACCAGTTCCAGTCCTTGGCTTGAAAGGTACTCATACAGTCATCTTACCACCGCTTCCTGGTCGAAAGGACAACAGATTCATCTCTGTGGACAATGTCAAGCTACAACATCTGGCCGATCCTGAATAGTGTCACACCAGCGGTCTCTTGTCCAGTCATTTCCCGGACATATGTTCGTTGCCCTCCTGCCCGAACGGTCACAGATGTTGCTATCGAGATGGTTGATTTGCCTGATCGCTTAATCGACTTCCCGGCCTCCCCCTGCAAAGAGGAGACTGAGTATACATATCCAGCCAACGAGTCGGTGGCTCACGCACCAACAACGCCACTGAGCCCAACACGTTATTCCTTTGACTCAGATTCCACCTCATCACTTATCCCGTCCAAATTCGGTTTGTTTGTATCCTGGTTCAGAGACAATTTTTTGATGCCTCCATGGACATACATTTGTTTGGTACTTTTCCTAATTTTTTTGTTCATGTCTATTGGCTTTGTCACAGTCTTTTTTCTACTCATCAATGGTCACTATTTACCAGAACGCTCTGCAGTGAACTGTGTCGCTGGAACTTTGGCTCCACATTCTTCATCTCACATCATGAAGCGTGACCACACATTTGTGAACATTTCAGCCTTCCCAGTCGCTGATGGCATCGTATGGGATGCGGTAAATTTCCAAATTCATGGACCTACCGAGATAATTAATGTACCAAATGTCCTCCGTGTTTCAATGGGTGATGTCGTAAAAGTAATATTCATTCTGACGATTGGGATGTGCATGCAGTTGAATCGTTATTTACTGATTTGAAATATTATGCTGCTTTTAATGCTGAAGATTTGTACATGAATTCTGCAAGTTATGCCGATTTATATTGTTATCAGCATTGGGGCAACCATTTCCTCCATAAACCGAGTGCCCTTCGGGGTTCTCTTAATTACACCCAATGGGAACATTGTCCGACCCCTTTACCAGGCAGCTCCCAAACCCTTAGACACAAGTTTGCTTATTTCACCGACTTTAATAGATCGAACCCTGGGTCCTATTATTTTAAGTTAAACACTTCCTCTACACCGAAGATCATGTTGACCCTCACCAAGTTACTGTATTCGGGTTCCTTCTTGGCCGCTTTGGCTGTGGGTGGTTATGAGCACTGGCGGGACACCATTGACTTGAAATCTATTTGGGGCTCCAAATCCTGGCAGGTACAGGGCACAGAAGCCTTGCACCGTGCTTGCCTTATCCCGACCCAAATTCTATTTTTAAATCATTCAATCTATCAAACCACGTGTTGGGGTTTGGCTACTTCCAAACAATTAAATGCCCCTTCCATTCCTGTGTTGTCTTCCTCCACCAACGAGAGTTTACATTTTAATATTTCCCTTGCAGATTTGCAAGCTTTGTTTCAGAACAATTCCTTTAATGTTTCCACGTTTGTTCAGTCACCCTGGTTGGCTTGTCTGACGGCAGCAAATGCCTGCCAACTGCGTTTTCATGACTCAGCTCCTGGTTACAAACAGGATAGGCCAGACCTGAGGTTTTCTGACTCTCGTACTGTTACAACATATTCTGTTGGTAAATTATGTAAACAGTGGTTGCAGCACTCTACATTAGATTCTGTGAAACAACATTTATCCCTCCTATCAGGCAACATTGATCTGTCCGATTTTGTTCTGGGGCCTCGTGGCCCTCGACCTAAGAGATTCATTTATGAAACTTACAATGAACTCTGGAAGCTTTCGCAAATTGAAGCTTCCTCCCGCCTCCGGGAGTTTGATCAAGCAAATTTAGAAAAGGTGCTTGCTGTTGTTGACAATAGTATTAATACCCTGTCTTCCCGCATTTACACATTAGAGAATATTGTTTCCTCTGTTGTTGATATTGTACAAGATGATGTTTCTGTGTTATATCATGGTCAGAATCAATTGCGTTCTGTGATGCAGTTTGCATGGACTTTGCAAACGCTTAAAATGGGTAAAGTTCCTTGGCATTTTCTGAACACCACTGCCTTATTTTTGCCTTTTAATTTGACTGACAAACAGCAGTTCAAGTCCATGAAAGATGCAACATACACTCTGTTACATATCGAGAAAATAGAGCCCTTACCATTCTCTGTAGCAGAATTAGATTCTGCAGTGTGGCTAGTACACGGGGTTATCGCTTTGCCTTTTTCTTTATTTGAATTCAGTTCCTTCATGAAACATTATCCCGTTGGCCGTTTTCAGCCTTTGGGCAGTGCCTTCTTGCATGAACTGTGGTCCCTACCTTTCATGTTTAAATGTCTTAGGGATGGAAAAGAAGTTTTTCTCACAGGCGAGTCTTGTAATTCTACTGTGGGTCATTCCCTTATTTGCAAACACATCAAATTGCACGGCGCTTGTAACGTTTCGGCTCCAAATCTTGCTTGTGTTTTGAAGGGTATTCCTGCTCCTGCTATATCTCCTACTTTCACTGTGCTTGCAAATGGTAGCTATCTGCTTCTGAATAATCAGGACTGCTGTGGCATGCTGGCCGGTATACCATATATTGTAACCGTTTCCCACAGGGTTGTCTGCTGCAAAAATGTGCTTTTTCCTCCCCCGCACGACATCATAGATAGTTCCATTTGGCCTTCGATTCCTACCTTGAAGGCGGATTTCAATAAATTGAGCAAAATAAAGGCGCTATTATTGAACCAGGAGGTTATGCTCACATCCGCCCGGGAGACATTCATCCTCCAGGTGGCTAGTACCCACAGTGAAATACAGGCCCTTTTGAACACTAACCTCCCACAACATTTCGGTGAACTGATTCATTGGATTATTGCCTCTCCAATACGTCTCTGTCTCGCCCGGATTTTGTCCCCTTAATGGGTCCCTTAGAGGCTCATGAGCGGGACTGTTCTGGTGCTGGCTATATGGCGCGTGCGGCTGCACTTGGGATTTTGGAGCAATGGGATATCTGTGCGGCTGCGCAGAATCTCCTACAACAAAGTTATATTGAGTATCACGCAAGTTGTCCCGCAATGCTGTTCACTGCTCCCTCTTACGAGGAACATGACTGCTGTTTTGATTTATTGGACTGGATGGCGTCTCTTTTTTCTGACGGTTCCAACGATGTCCTCTTGGAAAGTGTGGCGTTTTTCTGCACCTACACGTTGATGGATTGAAGAAAGCCTCCGCTTTCGGCGTCCGGCCACAATGGATTTTTCCTCTACAGACTTTTTATTTTCCTCTCCCATTCCTTGTGCTTCGGGAGATTTTTCCAAAACAGCCGTTTCTGTTCTGCTCAGTCTATTTGAACTCTGTCTTCATCCTCTAGGCCTATGGACTGTCCAGGGGAGGGTGGTTTGTGGCTCATGGGATGCCCTGCTACGTTAGCTGAGGCCTGACTGCCATGATGCCTTTTCTGCACACGTTACTTTGTGACTTTGTTTTGCAAGCCTCTGCTTGTGCCGGGCTATATTAGGACTGTCTGCATTTCTGCCTTTCACCTTTTCTCCTGTTCCCTGTGGTTTACATATGCACAACATGTACAAGGTCGAAAAACAACGTCCCCTGTTCTTGCTGATCTGGCCAGTCCCTCGCACCTAGACATAACACTACTTACAGCTGCACTGGAGAAATTTGTAGGCCTTTTAATATTGTGATTTCACTGTTAGAGGCACTTGGAGAAAAACCTTTCCAGAGAGAAGAGCTGTGTTTGTCTGCTGATGTAAAACTTGCATCTAGAGATTGAGGTATGAGGGTCCGCCTGACAAAGCCCAGAGGTTTTCTGTTTATATAATAAACTAGCACTAGCACGGGGAGGGTGGTATGGTCATTTAGCCCTATATCCACAGCTTTATTAAATGCTTTCCCCGTTTGTATTCTATGGAATTGTAACAATGCTGATTATTTTATCCTTATGCATTATGCTGATAGTACTGGCACGTGTACTGTATCTTAGAGCACAATAGTTGAAATAAACATTTAAACTATACTGTGTCTCTTATTACGCGCGTTGTGGACAGGTATGAGTGATTTATGAAAGGGTGTTCTTGCTCCTGCGAGTCCTGAGAGAGAGATACTGTGTTCTGGGTTGTCTAATCATTGGTAGCATTGTTGCTAATGAGACGCTACAGCTAGTCGGGTTGGGGTTTTAGGTGCTAAGGTTTATGGTCGGCTCACCACTATATTCCGAGGTCCTATTATCCTGTGCATAGCCCTGTGTATGTGCAGTATCCCTACAACACTACCTTTTTGCCAAATTTGGTGTAATTCCGTTCAGCTGTTCGGGCTGTAGCTTTGTCTAAAGTTTCCTATGGAAATTAACATGGGGAAAACGTGTTTTGGGACCCCCCTTTTTTCTCGGCCCCCACTTGACAAATCACCCCGAAACTTTCAAGACAGGGGCTGACCTGAGTGAACCATTAGTTTTGAAAATTTTGCGATGATTCTTCAAACGGCGCCAAAGATATTGGCAAAAGAAAAAAACACTTTTTTAATAGAAACAAGGTCCTAACTATACCTACCTACTGGCGACCGCCAGTAGGTAATATATATATATATATATATATATATATATATATATATATATATATATATATATATATATATATATATATATATTCACTGAAAAAACCATAGGTTTTAGGGACAGTTATAGTTACTTGGACATTGCACTCGTACAAAACCCGTGAAATTCCCCGTTATAGTTAGTTCAGCTAACTATAACTCGCGCCCGCAATGCACTGCTGATGACGTCACATATTACATCACTCATGACATGGTCAGTGACATCACTGATGACATCACTGATGACATCTCAAATGACATCACTGATGACATCATCCAGTGACTGTGTGTTTCTGTAAAGTTTAAATATTTTTAATATATATAGGAAAAGACGTATTGAAGAATGAGTGGGTGTGTAAGTGTCTGTATGGATGATTTAGTAGGTGCGTGACTGACTATAAGTGAGTGATTTAACGTATCTTACTGAATGCATGGGTTAGTGACTAAACTGGGTGAATGTCTGTATCCGTCTGTCTGTTGCTGTGTAAGTGGCTGCATGTGTTTGTGAATAGCTAAATGAGTGTCTATATGAGTTATTGAATGCTTGTCTGAGTATCTGTATGGGTGCCTGAGTGTTTGTGTGGGAGGGGTGTGTGCAACTCTGTGCATAGATGTGTGAGTGGGTGATTCACTGGGTGGATGGTTTCAAGAGTGCATCTGTGATAGACTGTATGGGTGGGTAAGTGTGTGTAAGAGTGTGTTAGTGAGTGAATGTATGTCCCAGTGGTACATGTGTGAGTAACTACATATGTGAAAGGCAGTATATATGTGTGTTGGAGTATATAAATAGCTATAAGCAAGAGTGAGTGATTGTGATAGTGGCTGTATGGATGAGTGTGTGCTTGTATCAGTGATTGTATAAGAGCGTAACAATGTGCTACTATTTGTATGAGTAAGTGAGCTGGTGTGTGTATAACTGTATAGGTGAGTAAATGGCAGTGTGTTTAATTATTTGCATGACTGACTAGGTGTCTGAGTATCTCTATGGATGAGTGGCGTTGTTTGAGTGTCTATATAGGAGTAAGAGTGCATATGATAGTCCTGTACTGAGTGACCGTAAGTATGAGTGACTGTACGGGTGAGTGAGTGGATGTGTGTGTGTAGACCTAAGAATCAGTGAGTGGGTATGTAGTTATTGGTGTTGGAGTGTCTATGGTTTGCGAATGGCAGTCTGTAATTTAGAGTGGGTGTATCAAAGATTATATTAGGGTGTGAGGAGGTGCATCAGATTATCACGTGGATGATGTCATCAGTGATGTCATTTGAGATGTCATCAGTGATGTCATCAGTGATGTCACTGACCATGTCATGAGTGATGTAATATGTGACGTCATCAGCAGTGCATTGCGGGGCGCGAGTTATAGTTAGCTGAACTAACTATAACGGGGAATTTCACGGGTTTTGTACGAGTGCCATGTCCAAGTAACTATAACTGTCCCTAAAACCTATGTTTTTTTCAGTGAATTTCAAAGGTTTTTTAAATGCTAATTTGTAACTATAACGTGTCTGAAACCTATGGTTTTTTCAGTGAATTTCAAAGGTTTTTTAAATGCTAATTTGTAACTATAACGTGTCTGAAACCTATGGTTTTTTCAGTGAATTTCAAAGGTTTTTTAAATGCTAATTTCTAACTATAACGTGCCTGAAACCTACGGTTTTTTCAGTGAATTTCAAAGGTTTTGTAAATGACAATTTTTAAATGTATTAATTGTTATATTAATTTTTTTCATACTGATTTACTACATTTTTAGAAACAATTTTTTTTTACAGATTTTATTTTTAAATTACACTGTAATTACATTATACATTACATTACAAAAAATACTTTCTCAGAATGAATTACTTTAGTTTAAATACTTTGCACATAGGCAATAGACTTTTAAGTACAGTAGTTACAGTTGTTGCAATGGGCAACACATTTTCAAACACAATGCAACATTCAGCTCAATGTGAATTTCTAGTTAAATGCAATTAGTTACTTTATGGATTACTTTTCTAACCACAGGACTGGATCCTTGATTCAGTCCTGGTACATCTCCTGTAAACAGTTGAGTAAAAGCGTTTTGGTTACAGTCGTGATTTTTAAGGAATATTATTGTATTTTAAAAGTTGACACTTAGAAACTTTTTCTCATAGAATCACCAATGTTATCCTATGGAAGGAAATTCACTTAGCAGGTAAAAACTGTTATCGTTACTTTTTCTTACTCAGTGTTGGATCCTGGATCCAGCACTGGTGCATCTCATGTAAACAGTTGAAAGAATGCGTTTAAGTCATACAGGTGATTTTTAAGGAATATTTGTAGTTTGTAAAAATCAACACTTTGAAACTTTTTTGCTGAAAACCAGACAATGGATTCCTATGGAAGAAAATATAAGTTACTGGTAAGTACGGTTAAAATTACTTTTCAGGATTAGTACTGGGCTGAAAGATGCAGCACTGAGGTCTCTCCTGATAACAGGTGAGTAAATCGGAATTCATATTTCGGCTGATTTTAGAGGAATATTTTAAAGTTCCAAAACTCCACACTTAGAAGAATTTCCAAGTGAAACCAGTCAATGTTAGCCTATGGAAGGAAATTCAAGTTACTGGTAAGTACGGTTAAAATTACTTTTCAGGACCAGTACTGGGCTGAAAGATACAGCACTGAGGTCTCTCCTTATAACAGGTGAGTAAATCGGAATTCGTATTTCGGCTGATTTTAGAGGAATATTTGTATGTTTCAAAAAACAACACTTAGAAACTTTTTCAGCAAAAAGCAGGCAATGATATCCTATGGAAGGAAATTCAAGTTACTGGTAAGTACGGTTAAAATTACTTTTGAGGATCAGTACTGGGCTGAAAGATGCAGCACTGAGGTCTCTCCTGATAACAGGTGAGTAAATCGGAATTCGTATTTCGGCTGATTTTAGAGGAATATTTTAAAGTTCCAAAACTCCACACTTAGAAGAATTTCCAAGTGAAACCAGTCAATGTTAGCCTATGGAAGGAAATTCAAGTTACTGGTACGTACGGTTAAAATTACTTTTCAGGACCAGTACTGGGCTGAAAGATACAGCACTGAGGTCTCTCCTTATAACAGGTGAGTAAATCGGAATTCGTATTTCGGCTGATTTTAGAGGAATATTTGTATGTTTCAAAAATCAACACTTAGAAACTTTTTCAGCAAAAAGCAGGCAATGATATCCTATGGAAGGAAATTCAAGTTACTGGTAAGTACGGTTAAAATTACTTTTGAGGATCAGTACTGGGCTGAAAGATGCAGCACTGAGGTCTCTCCTGATAACAGGTGAGTAAATCGGAATTCGTATTTCGGCTGATTTTAGAGGAATATTTTAAAGTTCCAAAACTCCACACTTAGAAGAATTTCCAAGTGAAACCAGTCAATGTTAGCCTATGGAAGGAAATTCAAGTTACTGGTAAGTACGGTTAAAATTACTTTTCAGGACCAGTACTGGGCTGAAAGATACAGCACTGAGGTCTCTCCTGATAACAGGTGAGTAAATCGGAATTCGTATTTCGGATGATTTTAGAAGAATATTTGCACAATGGTGAAGGGAGGGGGCGGGGCCTGAGGTGACATCTGTGCAAACGCGCCCCGTGGCGCGTTTTAAGTTGGGGGATTAAGTCCCCTTGAATCCTGAGGGTCCCTAGGGGCCAACTAGCCCACCAGGACCCTCCAATATGCGCTAGGGGCTGCGTTGCAGAGACGTGTAGAGAGGCCACACCCCTTTTACACCTCTCTGCAACGCAGCTCTGTGGCGCTTTCTGGATGTACCTGTTGGGCTAGTTGCCCCCAGGGACCCTCAGGATTGAAGGGGATTTAATTCCCCATCTTAAAACGCGCCACGGGGCCTGTTTGCACACATGTCACCTGAAGCCCCGCCCTCCCTTCACCACTGTGCAAACGCGCCCGTGGCGCGTTTTAAGCTGGGGATTAAGTCCCTTGAATCCTGAGGGTCCCCGGAGTCCAACTAGCCCACCATATACCTCCAAAAAGCGCCACAGAGCTGCGTTGCAGAGAGGTGTAAAAGGGGTGTGGCCTCTCTACACGTCTCTGCAACGCAGCCCCCTGGCGCATATTGGAGGTTCCTGGTGGGCTAGTTGGCCCCCAGGGACCCCCAGTATTCAAGGGGAATTGTTCTCTCTGCAAACGCGCCAGGGGCGCGTTTGCAGAGTGGTGAAGGAAGGGGCGGGGCCTGCGGGCCCGATCGTTTTTAAAAAAAAATAATAATTTTTGGCCCCTGAAGGGGGGCTGTGTGGCCCCCCACACAGGTTGTTCAATTAATAAAAAAGGTGGCGGTCCCCGGGGCATGTGGGGGCTGGAGCCCCCACACAGGTTGTTCAATTAATAAAAAAGCCCCGGGGAGGTGGTGGTCCTCGGGGCTGCGGGAGGGCTCAGAGCCCTCCCGCACCATTTTTTAAAAAAGCCCGGGGGGTGGCGGTCCTCGGGCTTGGGGGCCCTTTGAGGCCCCCACACATAAAATTAAACCCCCCACCATGCCCACGGGACTTGGGCCACCCGGGGCAACATACATCGAAGCGCTGGAGACCGCGCTCGATTGCTTCTCCGGCAGGATTCGCGCACCCTGAGCGCATCCTGCCGATTTTTAAAAAAAATATATATTTTTTTTTTGCCCAAACCTAGGGGGTCAGGGTGTTTCTACCCTGCCCCCTTTGTGCGCTTTGCGCACTTGTTTCTGTCCCTCGGTTCTACCGAGGGACAAAATGGCTGCCAACATTTCCTGAATCGGAATGTTGACAGCCAGCTGACAGCCAATTAACATGCAGCTCGTGATCGGGAGGGTACGCGGACCCTACTCGGCCATAGATATCACTATCTTTTTACTTTTGATTTTCTCAGCAACTACTGAACGGATTTACACCATTTAACAAAAGGGTTCTTTCTGAACCAAGAACTACCTCTTTGCCAAATTTGGTGTAATTCCGTTCAGCAGTTCGGGCTGTAGCCGTGTCTAAAGTTTCCTATGGAAAATTGCATGGGGAAAACGCGTTTTGGGACCCCTTTTTCTCGGCCCCGCTGACGAATCCCCCGAGACTTTCAGGGTAGGAGCGGACCGGAGCGGGCCACAAAGTTTGAAAATTTCGCGAAGATACGTCAACCGGCAAGAGAGTTATTTCAAATAGAATGTCGCGGATTTCCTATGGATAATAGGTTGTAACTATAACTATCTACTGGCGACCGCCAGTAGATAATATATATATATATATATATATATATATATATATATATATATGTAACCAAAAACGCCCAGAAGCTTGAGGCCGCACACAGCTGCAGGTGAGTTACAAACTCCATTTGAACCAAACAGGCAGCTTAACATCCCTTTGAAGTCCATGGCCTGACGCGTTTCGATGCCGCTGTTTGCATCTCCTCAGAGGCCGTGTCAGCGGAGGTGATTTATGGCTGCCGCATTTCCCCTGCGTGTTTGGGGTTAGTGAGCTATCAGTGCTCCTCCCTTGGTGGAAGTTCATTTTCAAATGCACGCTGGGATATGAGGTCTCATTTTGCCAAATAACGCCCTCTGGTGGGTTACCTCCGCTGCAGCTAATTATGGACGATTATTCTCGGCCCTCCATTGAGCCTTGGATGATACTCTGCCGGCTTCATTAAAGGTACCCTGCAGCTTCAGAAAGAGGAATCTTCCTCTCCCCTAGTCCCGTTGGTTGCGTGCAGTGCGATCCCTCTGCGGCCTGGAACCGCCGCATAATATGTAACCAAAAACGCCCAGAAGCTTGAGGCCGCACACAGCTGCAGGTGAGTTACAAACTCCATTTGAATCCAGTTTTTCTTCACATGGCAGAAAATCTTATCTCACCTTCCATCTCTGCATCGGCACCATGTTCACATAGTTGCAAGTTTATAAGTAACTCTGAGCATAATATATATATATATATATATATATATATATATATATATATATATATATATATATATATAATCTTCACAATATTTCTTTAAAAGTAGACTAGCGATTTCGCATATCAACATATTTTATCTAACTGACAGAGATACGTGGTAGCCTGCATGGCAATTCACACCACAGAGAGCTTTTTCCATAATTGTTATGACCATCGGCTGCAGTCAAGTACTTCTGTTGTAACTGAGTTCTGTTTCCCAGGTAAGAATCTCTTCTCCAGTCGTTGGATATATCATTATGGATTCATACTCAAAGAACATCTCATTGAAGATACATTCACAAGTACCTACGCAAAGACTTCAGACCATCCAAAACACTGTCCCCAGACTCATCTTAGATATCCCCAGAAGTGCTCACATCAATCTCTACCTTATTGAACTACACTGGCTACCCATCAAGAAACGCTGCAAATTCAAGCTGCTCATTCACACCTACAAAGACCTCTGCAACACTGGACCAGCATACCCCAACGACCGACTTCAGCTCCTCCAACCATTCAGACTGCTATGCACTCCCTCTCTCTCCCTCACAAGAGTCACCCACATCTGCAGAAGCAAGTTAGGAGGGTTCGCCTTCTCCTTCATCACCATGAAGAACTGGAACAAACTTCCACAACACATGAGGACTGCTACTGCACTTCTCAATTTCTACAAGAAACTGAAGTCATGGCTGTTCAACTAGGAGCACTGCCTGGCCTACGTTCCTGCTCCAGCGCCTGGATACCCTCACGTGTGATAAGCTGCACCATACAAATTGACATAACATAATATAGCATTCATATTAAATTATGATTCTGTGTCCTATAGTCTAGTGAACTATACATTTGCTATACTGCTTTTGTACTATGACCATTAGTCACTACAAAGTTAAGATCATACTCAGTTCACTTTGAATTGAATATAAAGTGCCCATGAGAACTAAATAAAATCCTGATGCTGTTCATAATAAATCAGCAAACTAGAATAAATAAGAAATGGTTCTAAAAATTAGGGCAAATTGATTTCAAATTATACTCAAATACAGTCTTAACAGTCCCATTGCTAAAAATCGAGATTACAAGTTAGGCTCAAATAAACTCCTAGTGCTTACCCTAATACTGAATTTAAAGTGCATATGTCTTAGATAATGCAAACATGTGTATCTATTTATTTTGGTTCTTAATGTGCTGTAAGTTCCCTTTGTTTCATAATGTGCTACATGTTCACCTCGTCTCCTATATATCTTAACCATGACATAAAGTGCCCAAAACACTTAAAATAAGGTACTAATGCTTTTTGTAATACATTTGAAATTCAATTAAGTCTAAAACACCATGTTCCATTGTTTACCAGTAATATAGCACAGAAAAGACAGCAAACTCATAAAGGAAAAGGGAGGACCACAATAAAAATATTGTCCTTTCTTACAAAGAAAAATCCAGTTTTTCTTCACATGGCAGAAAATCTTATCTCACCTTCCATCTCTGCATTGGCACCATGTTCACATAGTTGCAAGTTTATAAGTAACTCTGAGCATAATATATATATATATATATATATATATATATATATATATATATATATATATATATATATATATATATCACTGAAAAAACCATAGGTTTCAGACACGTTATAGTTACAAATTAGCATTTAAAAAACCTTTGAAATTCACTGAAAAAACCATAGGTTTTAGGGACAGTTTTAGTTACTTGGACATTGCACTCGTACAAAACCCGTGAAATTCCCCGTTATAGTTAGTTCAGCTAACTATAACTCGCGCCCTGCAATGCACTGCTGATGACGTCACATATTACATCACTCATGACATGGTCAGTGACATCACTGATGACATCACTGATGACATCTCAAATGACATCACTGATGACATCACTGATGACATCATCCAGTGACTGTGTGTTTCTGTAAAGTTTAAATATGTTTAATATATATAGGGAAAGGCATATTGAAGAATGAGTGGGTGTATAAGTGTCTGAATGGATGATTTAGTAGGTGCGTGACTGACTCTATGAGTGAGTGATTAAACGTATCTTACTGAATGCATGGGTTAATGACTAAACTGTGTGAATGTCTGTATCTGTCTGTCTGTTGGTGTGTAAGCGGCTGCATGGGTTTGCGAATAGCTACATGAGTGTCTATATGGGTTATTGATTTGTTGTTTGAGTATCTGTATGGGTGCCTGAGTGTTTGTGTGGGTGGGGTGTGTGTGACTCTCTGCATAGATGTGTGAGTGGGTGATTCACTGGGGGCATGTTTTCAAGAGTGCATCTGTGATGGACTGTATGGGTGGGTGAGTGTGTGTATGGCTGTGTTAGTGAGTAAATGTATATCTCAGTGGTACATGTGTGAGTAACTACATATGTGAAAGGCAGTATATATGTGTGTTGGAGTATATAAATGGCTATAAGTGAGAGTGTGTGATTGTGAGAGTGGCTGTATGGATGAGTGTGTGCTTGTATCAGTGATTGTGTAAGAGCGTAAGAATGTGCTAGTATTTGTATGAGTAAGTGAGCTGGTGTGTGTATAACTGTATAGGTAAGTAAATGGGAGTGTGATTAATTATTTGCATGACTGACTAGGTGTGTGAGTACCTCTATGGATGAGTGGAGGTGTGTGAGTGTGTATATAGGTGTATGAGTGCATATGATAGTCCTGTACTGAGTGACCATAAGTATGAGTGATTGTACTGGTGAGAGAGTAAATGTGTGTGTAGACCTAATAATCAGTGAGAGGGTATGTAGTTTTTGGTGTTGGAGTGTCTATGGTTTTGAGAATGGCAGTCTGTAATTTAGAGTGGGTATATCAAAGGTTATATTAGGGTGTGAGAAGATGCATGAAATTATCACATGGATGATGTCATCAGTGATGTCATCAGTGATGTCATTTGAGATGTCATCAGTGATGTCATCAGTGATGTCACTGACCATGTCATGAGTGATGTAATATGTGACGTCATCAGCAGTGCATTGTAGGGCGCGAGTTATAGTTAGCTGAACTAACTATAACGGGGGAATTTCACGGGTTTTGTACGAGTGCAATGTCCAAGTAACTAAAACTGTCCCTAAAACCTATGGTTTTTTCAGTGAATTTCAAAGGTTTTTTAAATGCTAATTTGTAACTATAACGTGTCTGAAACCTATGGTTTTTTCAGTGAATTTCAAAGGTTTTTTAAATGCTAATTTGTAACTATAACGTGTGTGAAACCTATGGTTTTTTCAGTGAATTTCAAAGGTTTTTTAAATGCTAATTTCTAACTATAACGTGCCTGAAACCTACGGTTTTTTCAGTGAATTTCAAAGGTTTTGTAAATGACAATTTTTAAATGTATTAATTGTTATATTAATTTTTTCATACTGATTTACTACATTTTTAGAAACAATTTTTTTTTACATATTTTATTTTTTAAATTACATTGTAATTACATTATACATTACATTACAAAAAATACTTTCTCAGAATGAATTACTTTAGTTTAAATACTTTGCAGATAGGCAATAGACTTTTAAGTACAGTAGTTACAGTTGTTGCAATGGGCAACACATTTTCAAACACAATGCAACATTCAGCTCAATGTGAATTTCTAGTTAAATGCAATTAGTTACTTTATGGATTACTTTTGTAACCACAGGACTGGATCCTAGATTCAGTCCTGGTACATCTCCTGTAAACAGTTGAGTAAAAGCGTTTTGGTTACAGTCGTGATTTTTAAGGAATATTATTGTATTTTAAAAGTTGACACTTAGAAACTTTTTCTCATAGAATCACCAATGTTATCCTATGGAAGGAAATTCACTTAGCAGGTAAAAACTGTTATCGTTACTTTTTCTTACTCAGTGTTGGATCCTGGATCCAGCACTGGTGCATCTCCTGTAAACAGTTGAAAAATGTGTTTAAGTCATACAGGCGATTTTTAAGGAATATTTGTAGTTTGTGAAAATCAACACTTTGAAACTTTTTGCTGAAAACCAGTCAATCTTAGCCTATGAAGGAAATTCAAGTTACCGGTAAGTACGGTTAAAATTACTTTTGAGGATCAGTACTGGGCTGAAAGATGCAGCACTGAGGTCTCTCCTGATAACAGGTGAGTAAATCGGAATTCGTATTTCGGCTGATTTTAGAGGAATATTTTAAAGTTCCAAAACTCCACACTTAGAAGAATTTCCAAGTGAAACCAGTCAATGTTAGCCTATGGAAGGAAATTCAAGTTACTGGTAAGTACGGTTAAAATTACTTTTCAGGACCAGTACTGGGCTGAAAGATGCAGCACTGAGGTCTCTCCTGATAACAGGTGAGTAAATCAGAATTTGGATTTCGGCTGATTTTAGAGGAATATTTGTATGTTTCAAAATCAACACTTAGAAACTTTTTCAGCAAAAAGCAGGCAATGATATCCTATGGAAGGAAATTCAAGTTACTGGTAAGTACGGTTAAAATTACTTTTGAGGATCAGTACTGGGCTGAAAGATGCAGCACTGAGGTCTCTCCTGATAACAGGTGAGTAAATCGGAATTCGTATTTCGGCTGATTTTAGAGGAATATTTTAAAGTTCCAAAACTCCACACTTAGAAGAATTTCCAAGTGAAACCAGTCAATGTTAGCCTATGAAGGAAATTCAAGTTACTGGTAAGTACGGTTAAAATTACTTTTCAAGATCAGTACTGGGCTGAAAGATGCAGCACTGAGGTCTCTCCTGATAACAGGTGAGTAAATCGGAATTCGTATTTCGGCTGATTTTAGAGGAATATTTTAAAGTTCCAAAACTCCACACTTAGAAGAATTTCCAAGTGAAACCAGTCAATGTTAGCCTATGAAGGAAATTCAAGTTACCGGTAAGTACGGTTAAAATTACTTTTCAGGACCAGTACTGGGCTGAAAGATGCAGCACTGAGGTCTCTCCTGATAACAGGTGAGTAAATCGGAATGCGTATTTCGGCTGATTTTAGAGGAATATTTTAAAGTTCCAAAACTCCACACTTAGAAGAATTTCCAAGTGAAACCAGTCAATGTTAGCCTATGGAAGGAAATTCAAGTTACTGGTAAGTACGGTTAAAATTACTTTTCAGGACCAGTACTGGGCTGAAAGATACAGCACTGAGGTCTCTCCTTATAACAGGTGAGTAAATCGGAATTCCTATTTCGGCTGATTTTAGAGGAATATTTTAAAGTTCCAAAACTCCACACTTAGAAGAATTTCCAAGTGAAACTAGTCAATGTTAGCCTATGAAGGAAATTCAAGTTACCGGTAAGTACGGCTAAAATTACTTTTCAGGACCAGTACTGGGCTGAAAGATGCAGCACTGAGGTCTCTCCTGATAACAGGTGAGTAAATCGGAATT
Source organism: Calotriton arnoldi (assembly GCA_963921515.1). NCBI lineage: Eukaryota > Metazoa > Chordata > Amphibia > Caudata > Salamandridae > Calotriton > Calotriton arnoldi. The sequence goes on along the minus strand of CAWUFW010000756.1, from coordinate 1,769,439 downwards.
CGTATTTCGGCTGATTTTAGAGGAATATTTTAAAGTTCCAAAACTCCACACTTAGAAGAATTTCCAAGTGAAACCAGTCAATGTTAGCCTATGGAAGGAAATTCAAGTTACTGGTAAGTATGGTTAGAATTACTTTTCAGGACCAGTACTGGGCTGAAAGATACAGCACTGAGGTCTCTCCTGATAACAGGTGAGTAAATCGGAATTCGTATTTCGGCTGATTTTAGAGGAATATTTGCACAATGGTGAAGGGAGGGGCGGGGCCTGAGGTTACATCTGTGTAAACGCGCCCGTGGCGCGTTTTAAGTTGGGGGATTAAGTCCCCTTGAATCCTGAGGGTCCCTAGGGGCCAACTAGCCCACCAGGAACCTCCAATATGCGCCAGGGGCTGCGTTGCAGAGACGTGTAGAGAGGCCACACTCCCTTTACACCTCTCTGCAACGCAGCTCTGTGGCGCTTTCTGGATGTACCTGTTGGGCTAGTTGGCCCCGAGGGACCTCAGGATTGAAGGGGATTTAATTCCCCATCTTAAAACGCGCCACGGGGCCTGTTTGCACACATGTCACCTGAAGCCCCGCCCCTCCCTTCACCACTGTGCAAACGCGCCCGTGGCGCGTTTTAAGTTGGGGGATTAAGTCCCCTTGAATCCTGAGGGTCCCCGGAGTCCAACTAGCCCACCATATACCTCCAAAAGCGCCACAGAGCTGCGTTGCAGAGAGGTGTAAAAAGGGGCGTGGCCTCTGTACACCTCTCTGCAAGGCAGCTCCTGGCGCATACTGGAGGTTCCTGGTGGGCTAGTTGGCCCCAGGGACCCCCAGTATTCAAGGGGAATTGTTCTCTCTCTGCAAACGCGCCAGGGGGCGCGTTTGCAGAGTGGTGAAGGAAGGGGCGGGCCTGCGGGCCCGATCGTTTTTTTTTTTTTGTTCTCTGAAGGGGGCTGTGTGGCCCCCTTCCTTTTTCAGTTTTGGGCCCTGGGGACCCCATCCCCCAGGGCCTTACTCCCTTTTAAATTTAAAAACAAAAACGGGAAGGGGGCCGCGTGGCTCCCTTCCCCGGGCTCTGTATTGGCCCCGGGACCCCATCTCCCGGGCATGGCCTCTATTTTTATTTTTAATATTTTGAGGGGGCTGCGTGGCCCCCTCCTCTGGCCATTTTAAGGTCCGGGACCCCATCCTCGGGCCGGCCATACCCTTTTTTTATTTTTTATAATTTTTCAAAACTTTGGGAGTGGGGCCGCGTGGCCCCCTCCCGGGCCACTACTTGCCCTGGGGACCCCATCCCCGGGCTGGCTCTCTCGTTGGGGACTGTGGGGGTCCCCAAACCCCCACAGTCCCGCCCGGCTCCCCGTGTCCTACGGGAGCCGGCATTAGCTGTACACATGGGGAGCAGCTAACATGCTGCTCCCCATGTGGAAAGCAATCAGCTTTGGATATTGGAAGAGAGAGCAGGTTTCCTGCCTCTCTTCCAATATCCAAGCAAGTTTGTAATGACAGGACGGAGCCGCGAGGCTCCTGTCCTGTCATTGCAAACAGCAGTGTCCCGGGGTAGGCACCCCGGGACACTGCAGGAGCCGGCTCCTGGGGGTGGCGGTCCCCAGGGCCACCACAGGCTCCAGGAGGGGCCGCGCGGCCCCCTCCCATCGTGGTGCATAGCCCCGGGAGGTGGTGGTCCCCGGGCTCTGGGGTCCGTAACGGACCCCCATATTTAAATGTTTAGTGCCCCGGGAGGTGGCGGTCTCGGGCGTGTGGGGGCTGGAGCCCCCACACAGGTTTTTCATTTAAAAAAGAAGCCCCGGGAGGTGGTGGTCTCGGGCTGCGGGAGGGCTCAGAGCCCTCCCGCACCATTATGCATAAAGCCCCGGGGGTGGCGGTCCTCGGGTCTTGGGGGCCCTTAGAGGCCCCCACACATAAAATTAACCCCCCAGCATGCCCCCAGGACTTGGCCCACCCGGGGCCAATTAACATCGAGCGCGGAGACCGCGCTCGATTTTTCTCGGCAGGATTCGCGCACCCTGAGCGCATCCTGCCGATTTTTTTTTTTAAATGCTTTTTGCCCAGGGGTCCTTGTGGGACCCCTGAGCAGGCCTAGGGGTTAGGGTGTTTCTACCCTGCCCCTTTGTGCGTTTTGCACACTTGTTTCTTTTTTTCTCGGCGGGATACGCGCACCCTAAGCGCATCCCGCCGATTTAAAAAAAAAAATATTTTTCTGCCCAGGGGTCCTTGTGGGACCCCTGAGCAGACCTAGGGGTCAGGTGTTTCTACCCTGCCCCCTTTGCGCTTTGCGCACTTAGTTTCTGTCCCTCGGTTCTACCGAGGGACAAAATGGCTGCCAACACTTCCTGAATGGAATGTTGACAGCCAGCTGACAGCCAATTAGCATGCAGCTCGTGATCGGGACGGTGCGCGCAGGGTGCGCTGAGGGTACGCGTATCCGACGCGCCCATAGATATATATGTACTTTTACTTTTGATTTTCTCAGGAACTACTGAACGGATTTACACCATTTAAGCAAAAGGCACCAGTCTGAACCAAGGACTACCTCTTTGCCAAATTTGGTGTAATTCCGTTCAGCAGTTCGGGCTGTAGCTGCGACTAAAGGTTCCTATGGAAAAATGAATGGGGAAAACGCGTTTGGGACCCCCTTTTTCTCGGCCCCCGCTTCACGTATCACCCCGAGACTTTCAGGGTAGGAGCGGAGCGGAACGCCCCAACAAGTTGGAAACTTTCACGAAGATTCGTCAACCGGCGCCAACGTTATTTCAAATAGAATGTCGCGGATTTCCTATGGATAATAGGTTGTAACTATAACTATCTACTGGTGACCGCCAGTAGATAATATGTATATATATATGTATATATATAAATATATACTGATTTCTTAAGCTAAAAGACACTCAACACCGAACACCAGTAGGAGTAAACCCCTGCAGTTTTCAGAAGTCCAACCCAGAAGGGCCTCTATGAGCTAAGGTTTGTATGAAATAAAATTGCACAGCCAACATTGGAATGTATCTACATATATACCACCCACTACTTCTCCTCTAGTAGTCACAACTCAACTGTGGAAAGAGCTCCACATTTTACACTCCAATGTTGGTGGTGCAATTTTATTTCATACAAACCTTAGCTCATAGAGGCCATTGTGGGTTGGACTTCTGAAAACTGCAGGGGTTTACTCCTACCGGTGTTGAGTATCTTTTAGCTTAAAAAATCAGGATATTGGTGGGGGGTTGAAGCCATACTCAGGCAACAACCACAATCCTTGTCCGGGTGGACTTTAAAAGTCACTAAATTAACCTGTAGTTAACCCTCTGCGAGCTTGGCACAAAGCAATCAAGTTTAACTTAGAGGCAGTGTAAAGTAATAAAGTGAAAACACAACACAAGAAAAATCCTCATCCAATTTAGAAAAATTGGGTAGATTTCAATAAAAATGACAAAAATCCAATTAGTAAAAATGGAGATACACAACTTAAAAATATTAGGTAGGAATAGCACCTAAAAGTGCACAAAGTGCTACTCACAATCATTAGGTTGTGTTAGACCGGGGCAAAGTCACAAGTTCAGGCCGACTGTGATAGAGCATGGGATGGATACAAGGACCCACTGTTAGTCCCGCTGAAAAAGCTACCTTCTCCAGAATTTCAGGATATCTCCTTTTCTTGTAGAGGAGTGGACTCTGAACCAATTAGACAATGGGGAAGCACCTCTTTGGGGCCAGGGACTAACTCAAGCAGAGGCCATCAAGGCTCAGGAAGATCCAGTTGCAGGTCCAGTTGTGGCAGACCAGCTGGGCCGTTGCAGGGAGGCCTCTGAATCTTGTTGTGCCCCTGTAGCTCAGAACATGAGGTCAGCCAACGGACCCTTGGAGTCAGTCAGGTAGCCCAGGATGAAGAAAGCAAGTCTAGTCATCCTTCTCAGAGAGCAAGGCAGGCCTCAAGCAGCAGAGCAGTCCTCTGGGGAACCAGGCAGGCCTCAAGCAGCAGGGCAGTCCTCTGGGAGAACAAGGAAAGTTCAAGCAGCAGGGCAGTCCACTGCTAAAGCAGGGCAGCCCTCTGAGGAACAAGGCAGGCTTAAGCAGCAGGACAGTCTTCTGGGGAACAAGGCAGGCCTCAAGCAGCAGGGCAGTCCTCTGAAGAAAAAGACAATCCTTCTTCTGTAATGTCCACAGATCAAGGAGTTAACCAAAGAGTGGCTCAGGAGGTCCAACATTTATACCTGGTGCCATCCTTTGAAGTGGGGGTATTTCGAAGGCTAATCACACATTTGGTCCTGGAAAATCCTTCCCTTCCCCTGCCAAGGCTCCAAGAAGTCTGGAGTGAAAAAAGACTAGTGTCATTTTCCTTTGTGTCTGCTGGAGGCAAGCCTTTTGAAATATAAGTGGGGATGGAACAGCTCCGTCCATAACCACCCTGCCCATATCTAGTCCCATATTGTTCACTGTTTGGACCCACTATGCATTCTTAAAGGGGAGCAATTAACAGGCCTAGGCAGCTTGAAACATTTAGAAGGCCTTAGAAGGTTTTGGGCAGGAAAGTGCCACTGGAGTCAAGCTAGCCTGGCTGATGAGGGGTGAAACCCCGAAACTGGTCCCAGGATGCTTGTTTCCAGTCCAGGGAGGACCTGTCCTGGCAGGTCGGGCTGGACTGTTCCCATGGGAGCAGGGTCAAGACTGATTTGTATATGGCTGGGTTTAAACTGGAATAGCATGGGGAGCAAAAACAAACGATGGACTTATGCCCAGATCTCTGTACTGTGGTGAATGTTTGACATTGTTCAACATTCTGTCCATCAATTGTTCCTTTTGCATTTGTCACCCCGAGTGGGATGGGTATGCCCAGACGTGGGTCCTGTGGTATCCGTGCCACTGGAGTCAAGCTAGCCTTGCTGATGGGGGTGAAACCCGAAACCAGTCCAAGGATGCTTGTTTCCAGTCCAGGGAGGACTTGGCCTGGCAGTTTGGGCTATACTGTTCTCATGAGGAATAGGGTCAAGACTGATTTGCATATGGCTGGGTTTAAACTGTAATGGCATGGTGTGCAAAAAAACAATGGATTTAGGCCCAGATCTCTATACTGGGGTGAATTTTTGACATTGTTCAACATTCTGTCCATTAATTGTTCTTTTTGCAACTTTCTAAAAGTGTATTTTCACACTGAAATCTAAAATCTGACTTCAACAATAAAGAGGATTTTAAATTACAATTCATCTGAGTCTAAACATGACATTTCTGCCTGCTCCCAATCACAAGTTAGCACTTATTAAATGTAATAAGGTAACACAATGTTATCCAATGGCAGAGATAGGCCGTACAATAGTGAAAAATGAATTTAGGAGTTGTCTACTACTAGGACATGTAAAACGTAAAAGCACATGTCCTACTATTTAAATACGATGCACCTTGCCCTATGGGCTGTTAAGGGCCTAACTTACGGGTGACTTATATGTATTAAACAGGAAGGTTTTGACCTGGCAAAATGTACATTTTGCGAGGTTGAAATGGCAGTTTAAAACTGTACTATAGGCTGATACATGTTTTAAATTGCTACTTTAGTGGGTGTCACAATGAATGCTGTAGGCCCACTAGTAGCATTTAGTTTATAGGCCTTAGATACATTCAGTAGTCCTTTACTAGGGACTGAACAAGTAAATTAAATTTGCCAATCAGGTGTATGCCAATTTTGCCATGTTTAAGGGAGAGAGCACAAGCACTGGTTAAAAGTAATAAAGTGCTCAGAGTCCTCACACCAACAAAAACAAATTCATCAGAGCAGGAGGCGTGAGGCAAAATGTTTGGCAGTGACCCTGCGGAGAGAGCCAAGACCAGCATTTCGTTTTTTTAAAAATCCTTGAACCAAATTGCATTTAGCCTTTGCACCTAGAATTTGTTGCATTTAATTACTTTAGGCCTGACTAAATCTTAATGACGCAGGTGTAATCTGAGTCATTTCAGTAATTACGCATTACTCTTATAATGTGAAACTACCGAAATGTCATAATTACGCCAGCTTGGGTAATTAAGAGTAATTTGGGGCAAATATTCTACCGCAGGAGCACCGGAACAGCAAACGAAGACAGAGCAAGCAGGTGCTGGCTACTGTTGTTCATGTCCTGTAACATTAAGTGCTATTTCCTTAGCGCAAAATGCATCCTCTGGTCCATTTTGCACACAAGTGTGCATTTTGCACTAAGAAAGTAGCCCTAAATGATGGATTACACTTCTCACAAATTTGTTTGTGCATAATTACAAGTGATTTTGTGGTAATTATGTGTAATTCTGCTAGAGAGAAATACGCCTGTTAGGCCCACCTCTAATTATTTTGTCACTTGTTTTTTTAATGTTAGTAGACTCTCTACTAATTTGTTTTTTGAGCTCGTAGACACTGAGAAACTACAGTAAACAGATTTATCATTACCAAGGTGACACATTTTATCATTCTAGTGGACCACTCTTCCCCACCAACCACAACTTTGAAATACTGCCCTAAGACTTCCTGAAAATTGCTTAGCATATCCAAAACATGTCCCACAGAATACCATTTTCCATAGTTCACTTTTTTAATTGAAATATAGTGTATTACAACATGGTGGGTAACATTGTGTTTACGGTCATGTTTTGTCAAAGACGTTGAAAGGGTCAGCCTCCAAATTCGTGGTTCATTGGCCACATTTACAAGATGCAGAACAACTGGATTTTTGATATTGGAATCCCATTTGGCTCTGTTATTGGAAATCTTTGACGAGCAGTTTACCCACTGCAAAGTTAATTTACATGGGCCTTCTAATGTTCATTTTTCCTTTCTGGGTACACCATAACCGAGAATTTTGGTCCCAGAGAGGAAACAACACAAATATTCCAAACATTCATACCTTGGGCCTATTTTTTGTTCCTCAAAAAATAAATCACACTTTGGTGGTTTATTTCTTTGAAAAAAATACATTGCAGAGGGCCCGCTTAGCAAAGAGGAATGTTCAACATGATATCTAACCAAAGTAGCATTGGAGAAAATGGTGTACAAGGGAAGTAGTTAAGTTATCTAATGGGAGTGCATTGTTAGTTCTAGCCCTGTGACACCACTGGTAAACAACATTACTTTCTTTACTCATTTTATACCTTGTTCCTATCCCGTGCCCAAACCACTGACAACTTCAACGTCTCCTTTTCTTCCCTCATTCTTCTCTCCTCATATCCTGGACAATTTATTCTATTCTACCGTGCCTCTTCCAAGTCCTCCATTCTTGATATAACTCTAATAGAACTGCTAGAGGAAGAATATAGGCCTTCCTAACACATCTACCTTGCCTACAGAATCAAATTTTTCTCTCTAAATGTATTTGTACCCCATCCATACCATGTCCACCTCTTCTTCTCCAACTGTCCAACAGTGCTTTTGAAGAAGCCTGCCAAGATACCATCTTGGGAATCACCTTAAACCATGATAACCTCTTTATCCTGTGTGATATTAACACTTAGGTGTGATGACAAGCTTCCCTCAGCCATCATTTCTCACAAAACCTAGAAGCCATAAACTTTATCTGATACATCTCCTAACCTAACATACCTATACATACAGATGGGCACACCTTGTACAGTATTTGTTCTGCCTGGACTCATTGGAATAACAGGACATTTTCATTTCATATGGATCAACCACCACATATCATCCTTGGGCATCCACGCCAATGCACAGTAACTTTAGCAATATGCCCAACATAACAATTTACATACATTGGAGCAAAGACAAACACACAGCACTCAACAAACACCGCATTCAACACTCATCTTTTGACCGTCTCATCTCCTGACCAAATAGCAAAAATTGAACAGCTCTACAACTAGAGTTCCAAAGGTTTACACCAAATCATGGGCCAGATGTATCAAGCGTTTTCCCATTCACAAACGGACTGATTCGCAGAATCGGCCCGTTTGCGAACGGGAAAAAGCCTTTTGGGATGTTTCATCCCAAAAAGCAATTGCAAAATAGGGAATCGCAATTTTTGCGATTACCTATTTTGTGAATGCATTTAAAGAATCGCAATTTGCGATACTCTAAATGCAATGCAGGAAGTGCTTTTTAAATTGCGACCCTGCTTTAGGAATCGCAATTTACCACCAACTTGAAGTTAATGGTAAATTGCAAATCCTTAAAAAAATGCAAAATTTTGCATTTTTCAAAGTGCCATGTGGCGCACATGCATGCCCTTATGGCATGTATTTGCGCCACGTGTGCACACATGCATATTTCAGGGGTGCAACAGGGTGTCCTTTTGGCACCCTTGCGCCCTTGAAATTGCATGCGCAATTTGCGAGTACCTATTGGGTACTCGCAAATTGCGCATGCAGTTTCATTCATTCCTATGGGCCTCTAGGCCCATAGGAATGAATGTGAAGGCATTCCTTAATAGCGGATCACAATTTGCGACTCGCTATTAAGGAATATGTAGGAATCGCAAAATATTTGCAGAAACTTACATACATTGCATTTTGCGAGTCTATAATAGCGAATCAGTAAAATTCGTTACTATAGACTCGCAAAATGTAATCTTGATACATCTGGCCCCATATTCTTCAAACTTCCATGCCCTATAGCCATCAAATTAAGTTTCCTTGGTTTAATGAAGAAATAAGGATGAAGGCAGAAATACTTCACTTGAGTTACAATGGAAAAAATGTAAACACCAACATGACAAAACACATAAATCATGCAAAAGACCTACACATCTATGGAGATAGCAAAAAGACTCCACTGCTTCCAATATACATGCAACACCAAATGCTCTACCATGAAACTGCATAAGACCCTCAGAATTCTGCAAACCAGAGAGTGCCTTCACAAAGATTAACTATGTACACTTTCTTAAATGTGACTGCAGATTATCTCATTTCAAAAGCAAAGAATATGAAGATAATACATCTCTGGAGCAACACATCCAAAATCCAGGGGCAATATTATGATCAGGTGCACTGGCTCACCACAGAGCCGAGAGCCACATTTTTTAGTCCGAATAGTTTAAAGTTAAAAAATATAAGTCGGAATATCTCTGATTTGCATGAACTTTAAATACAGCAAATCAGAAAAGGTGGGCAGAAATTGCTCCTCTCTGTTTTTAGCTTGTTCTCTCCTACGTTAATGCATTAAATCAGAGATATTCTTAGTTATATGTATGAACATCAGATATCTCCAAAGCTTAAAAGCTAGGTTCTCAGCTCTGTGCTGAGCCGGCACAGCACCTCATGATACAGTCCATGGTTTCTTGACCATATTTAGGATGACCAATGGTAGATATTAGAACCTGGCCTCTGTTAATTAACTCTTGGTCTCCCAATTCTTGAAACTAGGCAAGGCAAGTAGTCCAGCAGGCTCATCATCAAACCCCTTATCTCACTCAAATCTTCCCGAACATCATGCTCTCAACAACTGCTGCCATTTCAGCAAGAACTCTCCTTTGTAACTCTACAACGTTATTTGTCTACCACTCCATGTTCAAAGCCGCTTACAAAATACTGCTCATTAACAAGCTCAATTCTACTGATCCTGATGCCTCATAAACGAATCTCCAATTACATGCTTTTAGGAAAACTGATTAAAGAGTTGCCTTCAATCACATCAGCAGGATCCAGAAAGAAACAAGCTATTTTCAGACCATCAGACAGGGCTGTACCATGGGAATGGCAACAAATTCACCCTGGTTTCCACTGGGACCAATCTGTTTACAACAGTGAACAGAAATGGAGGAGTTTTTGAACTTCTACTCCTGGATCTGTCATTCTGTTTTTACGTAGTCCATCACCACGTGCTCATTCTCCGATCTTGGAATCAAACAAACCACCCTAGGCATCTCGGGCAGATCTAGCATGATATTGCTGCCACTGTTTACCAATGATGGTGTATCAATGCTGGTGTACCTCAAATATTTATCATATCACCACATTAATTTAACATCAACTTTTACCTGCTAACAGGCCTCATTGAAACTTTCAACCTTACCTGAGAAACTATGCCAAAAGTATACTCATATCTTCCTAAAGATGAAAGACATTTGGGGCCCCAGACAGCGCAGGACTTGATCTCTGCATCTAGGGGTTGATCATTGTATGATGAATAACCACTAAAAACTGAACCTAATTTTCAGAGATTGGAAGTACTACCAGCCTACACCCATCTGGGCCCAGGAACTAGGCTCAGAAAAACTAAGAGTGACCATGAAACTTTCTGTGGTTCCCCCACAGGTGCATGAGTACTAAACACTCATCTCCCCATAGACCAAGTCTGTGCTGTGCTAACGGGCTACCCTATGAAGAGTAAGGACCAAAATATAAGCATATGTAGAGAGCAAGATTATGTGATACCATATGGGGAGATATCAACAAAATATACAATGTATGCAAGATAACAACACAAAATAGAGCTTATCACTTGCTGGCCTGGGCTGTGACCCCCAAATTGATTTGAAGTACTTATACAATAGGGTATTGTAATTTAAATTAACAACTTTACAACTTTTAGGGACTCGCAGATTCCCTGGGGCAGTGCATTAGTGAAATGTGGAGCAGTTGTTTGAAGCGCTTGCTCCATCTTCTTTAGTTCAGGCACCAAATAGCCTGTTTGATAAGGGAGAACAGAGATTCCCCAGCAAGTGGGTGCAAAGAGTGACTGCACCTACCTTTAGGGGGATGCCTGGGGAGATCCAAGCTACCCCTTTTTCCCCTTTTGGAAGTCACCCTCTGTGGGAGCACTGACTATGCCCCACCTCTTTGAAGCTCACAGTCAGTGTACCTTCTGCCAGGCTCTCTCACCATGTGCCTAATACGGCACGGTGCAGAGGCACAGTTTCCCACATTTGCATGGGGCCATGCCCCCATACATATAAAGGAACACACCTTTAGGATTGTGCTGGCGATATATCTCTGCTGGTGTGATCTCTATAGCAGAAGGGGTCACTCAAGCTTCTGAGACCACTTCTGTAATAGTAAAATGACCCGTTGGGGCACAGAAAGTGGGTCCACACTCACCCTGAGCTGTGTTCGCTTGTTTAATACAGTTGCAGGTGTCTGGCCTACTACTATAACTCTTCACATTCAGATGCCTTCGATGAGAAGAATCACTCATCTTAACTTAAACTAGGCACTTTGACATCTCCAGATTGAAGTTCCTCTTTTGGAATTTCTTTGGGGCTTTAGCATTTTACATCTATATCACCTGCTTCTTTATTCCAGAGGCTGAAAGGCCAGATATTTTCCCACATTGCTGATGCAAGATTAGCTTGCACTTTGAAAGAGTCAAAAGAATCACACACTTTATTTGAGTGGCTGGGTCACGTGGAGATGTATTGCTAGCTCCTGTTATACCGGGGATATTGGTTGACACCATCCCTCAGCTCAACGCAAATGGTGTGACTACAAATTTCCACCATGATGTGGATTGGAACCCATGCAACTCAGACAGCCTGACTGGGGTAAATTAATTAAGATCCGGAAGAAGATTTCCCCATCAAATCAAACCAACTAAAGCCAATCTTTAGTTTTCCATTAGATTACTTTCCTGGGTGTGGACTACACACTGAGACTCAAAGTAAATCAAAAATGGTATGTGGTCCCTGATGTTCAGCACCTGAGACTGATCTCCAGACAGAACCTCAGACTGATCCACAGACAGAAAAGCTTTAATATAAATACTTCCATGTGGGCAGCATATATCTTGAGTACGATACAATGCGCTCTTGTCAAAAACACTGTTGATACTTCACTTTATTCGTGCAGACCATACATGCATATCAGCAAACACACACGGGAGCGGTCACACATATCGGATGCCCTGAGTATTTGCCAGTAGCGTTCGGTGATACAACAGTTACACAAGTTAAAGCATGCTGGTGGGCCTACTTTTCAGCTGCTACCTATAATCATTGCCACTGTAGCCTGTAACTGAAGAATAGTTATCCCTAGCCCAGAGTGTGAGGGGCACCCTGTCAAGAAGAGCCCTGTATTCTTCTGCAAGACTCATAAAACAAACATGAAACAGCAATGGTCAGGCCATAACATAAAACAATCAAAGAAGCACATCACGCAGCACACACATGCAAACATGCACACACCAAACGAGTGATATTTTATGTGCGAAATGCTTCCAGCCCAAACTGTAGTTGCCAAAATTCAAAAATACCAAAACATTAAGACATACATTATTTCACTGACGTATTTGTGCCGTGATGCAATATGTGATTAATGGTATCTCGGAATATACACAGCCTTTCACCCCCGACGTCAGTGAAAAGCAACTGGTGCGGATCTTGGGGCAGATTTACAAGCCCCTTGCGCCATTTTTAACATGGGAAAAATGACGCAAAAGTGGCGCAAGAGGCTTGTAAATCTGCCCCCTGGTGCGGACACAACTTTTAACACAAAAGTGCATTTTATTTTAGATGGAATTCGTATTTTCTGCATTTAAAGAATATCTCCGTGCCTGAATGCAATTGTGCTATCAACAGAATATTTCGATTTATGGAGTTTCGTAGATCCTGTAGAGCGGTATCAAGTAGCAGCTACTGCACTCTCGACTGTACGGGGAAGTCTACCATAAATCAAACATAATTTACACTTTTCCCTATACAAAGGAGCAAATAAAAGATGATTGAAAGAAAGAACAGATATTATTATTGCAATAAACTGTGAGTGAAATTCTTTGCAATCATTCTTAACGGCGGTGCTTTTCAACCCTGGGCACCTCAGAAAATGACAGAAGGTCGCGGAGCTCAGCTCTGCATCCCGCCTGGTGATTCACAACAAACTTGGCAGGGCTGCAGAAAGCAATTTTCCAAAGATGTGTGAGTGCCTGCTGTGAAATGATGATTGGGGGTGAAGAGTTCATGATCGTAACCTCTCTAGTACTCCTTCAAAAAACGTAAAGGCCAATTCAACAAGTTCTGAGAGCGGTCTTTCACGACAACAAAAAGCGGAGACTGCACGAAACACACCACAATCTGGCAGCCGAGGCGTCCTGCTAATTTGAAATGGTGAATCATGCCCCCATTCGTGTGGGCTCATATGGAGGCTGTAGCAACTGAAGCGACTGTAACCATTTGCATGCGATGATTGGTTAGTGTGGAAGGAGGGGTCAGTGGCGTCACTCATGACCTATGCTATCTGGCAGTGCATGAACGACAGCTCCGTACATTTCACTCTAGTTACGGCATGTCAAGCCTTTTTATTTGTGAACTGGTGTTCAAATTGAAGGGTTTACATTTAAATGATCCAACTCTATATAACTTTTAACAGACAAACTTGTGGGACTCACAGTCAAAACGGTTTAGGGTTATCTCTGACTGGAAATTGAAGAGTATTGTAAAATACGAGGGATAGTGTTGTTGGAACAATATTTTTATTAAGAAAGGAGCACAGTAATAATAATAATAATCAGGGCCGGCTTTAGCACTGGTGGCGCCCAGTGCGACAATGTTTTTTGGCGGCCCCCCAATGACCACCTCCTCCACGGATTCCCTCACACCACCCTTTAACAGTCTTCATAACCACTCTCTCTCAGATGCATTTAATTAATTTTATAGCGTCACTCATAAAAGTGAAGGGTGTCAGAGCACTTTACATAACACACACATTACACAGAGACTATCAATTATAGGTGTGTAAATCAGTGTATAGGAAATGTTACATAAGACAGAGGACAACAAGGGGTGGATTCACATATTATCCATACAGGTAGGCAGTATAGTTGAAGAGTACTTGGTCTGGAGAAGCACAAACTCTGAATTTAAAATGTAACACAATGGATTGGGGCTCTCTTTAATAACAAGAACTGATTTGTACCCAAATGAACCCTTTTTTCAACATTAGAATAATGAAAGTGTGGGAAAAAATACATACGCTCTAATCTATACCTTGAAGTCTGCACACAGTTCTTTGACAGGTAATAGCTCACTGTAAACTGCAACTAACAAAAGGAAGTCTCTGACAAAAGCAGTAACCCACTGACCTGTCTTACATTACATTCACTTTTTTTTTTTTTTTATGAAGTTTTATATAGCGAGAACTTGACCCGAAGGTATCGGGTATCAGAGCGCTTTACATAGCACCAGTTGCGTTACATGAGGACACAACTTTGTGATCTGCATGGTACATGTTCTTTGCAGCAGGGATATTAACCCTCTGCACTACCTTACCATGAATCAAAACTTCCAGGAGTCAAAACCTCTACTAGACAAAACTCCGATCTCGCCTGGAAGAACATTAATCACCGGAGTTTTCTTGACACATTAATTGTTGCCTGAAAATTGCTGGAGGCCAGGAATGTGGCAGCAGGTGCTTTTAAGCACAATATAATCTAGGAAACAGGCACCCCCATGCGAAGTCAGCACCCGGTGCGGTGGCACCAGTCGCACCGCCCTAGAGCCGGCCCTGATAATAATAATAATAGCAGATAAAGATTACACCGTAATTAATAACGTATAAAGTGGAAATAATATTAGAATAGAAATATGAACAATATTTATCTCTAAACAGAGAATAAATACCGACTTGTGTTGTTCTTGCATCTATAGAATCTTGAACAAAAACTATCTGTGGATGAAAACAGTGAGGTCCACCTCGCCCAACGGCATCCTTGAAATTATACAAATGCACAGCTTCCAGTTCACTAGAACGCAAAACGTTTTATAAGTAAGGCACTAACAGGCTTATTTATGAGAGCCCTGCGTCACTTTTGCACCACTTAAAGTGGTACATGCGTGACGCAGTGCTCTCATAAAGATTTATGCAGCCACGCAATGCCACCCTGCGTGGCTTTGAGTGGCCTCATAAATCTTGAGTAAGGCAATGCAGCGCAAATCGCTGCGTTGCCTTACTCTGTGCCAGGAAGGCGTTCCATGGGAATTATAGTGGGTTTTACCACGCAACACCAATGGAATTTGATGCTGCCCCAGATGTACAAGTGATGTAAACATGGGGAAGCGCTAAATCTGTACGCCTCCCAAGGTGAGGGGTAACAAGGAGAAATAACTTTATTTCTCCTCGTCTTTTCCTCTTTCCATTCTGTAGCACACATAGAACGAGGAAAATGCCTCATTGGATTGCTTTTGTGCAGGAAGGGGCCCCTTCCGGCACAAAAACAATCCTGCCTGCAACAGAGGCACCCTTGCACCATGGTGCGAGGGTGCCTATATCGGCGCTAGGTTGTTGAACGGTGCCAGCACAGGCAGACAGGACAGGAATGCACTGTATTGCTTAAATATGCTGCATTCCTGCCCTCTTACTTTGGTGTAGGGAGCGCAACAAGGTGCCTTGCTGTGCTGCCCTACACCAAAATGCCATAAATGAGGCCTATATATTGCAAAAGGTCAACATTTTTTGGTCATTCATCCACTGCGGGGCTGGTGTATGGGGACTTGGTCCTCAATATTTCCACTTGCTTCTGCTCTGGTTGACAATCTCCGAAATACTCTCATTTTTGAGGATGTGGCATCTAGAAGAAGTTTCCTCAAACATACAGCACTGCCAGTGCCTTCTTGTCTCTCGTACAGTAGCTATCAGCATCTATAAATGGCAACAATATCTATAATTAGCTGAATTAGAAACATTGATGAACATATGCCCACGGTACCCTGTATCTGCTCAGCAAAACTAAGACTTCACAATATGCAAATAATAAAGATCATTTCAATTGCACACACCAGGCACTTCAATGACTCAGGATGCCATAATCGCCCATCTCAAAGTCATACGTTTATCACCTTTGGAAGAATGAAAGGCCGAGGTAAGCACAGTAAGTTTTGAAACCTGTGATCGATAGGCCTCCAGGCTAGCACTCAACATGCTATGCTATTTAGTTATCTGACTCTCTATTCAAATGCATTTGTCGCTTTTGAATACCTATCTTTTTATTTCTCCCAAATCGATCCTGAGAACGCATCCGGTGCTCAAAGACCCCCCACAACTGTAGAAAGCGTGAATGTGCTGTGACACACACACAGTGATATCATGAAAACTTTGAGGCTTTGGGACCTGGTCATTTACATCAGCACACAAAATACATAGAGATGTGAAATGTTCAAATGCTGCTTAAAGAGGTAGTGTACCAACTGAGCCACAAACTTTCAGCAGGAAAGTGAAGCGTGTTGTTGTAGACCTGATGTGCAAGTGGAGCATATTCCAAGATATATCTAAAGGGGATTCTGGGTGTTCCCAAATTTTTTAGGGCATCCATATCAGGAACACCCCTTGATAGAACTTAACTGGTGCACAATATTACACAGAATGGGATAATGTACTTTTGTCAATGTACAGAAAAGTTTGTGAATACCTTGCACTCATAAATGTAATGCTTTGCACAGATAATGCTAACTCACATGTGCAAATGGAAGACTCGGAACAAATCTATGTTCACATCACACTTCAAGATTAGGAGTCAACAGTCAATATTTAATAAAGATTTGCACCATTACAGAGTGACACATTGGTGCTTATTTTACAGCGCAAAAGGTATTTTGGACTGGAAAAAGTGTCCTTTTCTCAGCACAGAAAGTCCTCTTTACTGGCTGCTACCAGCCGAAGTGCCCATAGGTTTGTCACTAAGTCTAATCTACTAAGGTAGCCATACTAGACTTTTTGCATCAAAAATTAATGGCTCCTTTAAGCAGGCACTAACAGGCAAGACAAATGCTTTTATTTCTCAAACAATCCACGCTTTGCATGTGTGTTGAAGTGCACAGCAAGCATTTAATGTGTGGGGTCCTTCTGAAATGTGTCTAGGCATTTGTACTAGAAGACTATGCTTCCAGTACAAATCCTATGCGAAACAGTGCACACTTACCTCTGCACCATGGTGGAAGGCCATGCTTCATGCAAGGCAGCTTAATTAGAGCACCAGAGCAGGGGATTACAGCAGCAGCAGGGTGATGGAGCAGGGTAAATAAAATAATTTGTACCCCCCCTTGGAAAATTAATGAGCTTTAATAAATTAACGCTACTAATTGTTTGATGGAGCATGAAATAATCAACAAATGCACTTTTAGTAAACACTACATAAGGGTAACTCGCAATTTGTGCAAAATCTAATTTATTTACAATTGTGAAGTTGATTAACACTAATATTGTGATTTGCGTACTAATTAGAGTAAAATCGCATGATTTATGCTATGTAGTAGATTTGTATTGTGGCAAAGAATGCGAATGGTAAGAAAAATGGCTTTAAATGTCGCTTCTGCTAGGTAACACCTAACATGGGTCTTTAAAATGGCGGGTGGTAAACAGAAAGGCTTATTTTCTTTGTTTTAATATTGGTTGTGTTTGTTCTTATGATAGTTCGTTCGGGCCTGTTAGGCCATGCTGCGAAAATGGTTGCCGAGACAGATGAGGTCACGTGAAAAGTCAAAGATGGCCTCTAAGCGGAAGAAATAGAGAAGCTGAACCACGTGGGTACGGCCCATGCACGGAGTGAGAGATGTCAAGGTCGCGTTGACCTACCATAAGGAGGGTGCCAAGAAAGACTCAGCACGTATTCATGGGAATGGAAGAGAAAGTACTGAGCGACAATGGACTAACTAAATTGTGACCATCGGGATTGCAACAAAATGAATGGACAAATTGGACTGCTTTTACCCAAAGGTCATGAGAATCATTGTACTCTTAACTGTCCCCAAAACCAGTTTGAACAAGGAAGGCGATGAGGTGATTATCACCACCCCTCAAATGGACCAATTAGCCTGATTCTTGCCCCTAAGGATTGCCACTTTTTGTGTAGTAAGCTAGAAGTAGGGTATAAGAGGGACTACTCTTATGTGGGAGGGGTTGCTTCTATAGGCTGCTTCTTTGAGTTGCCTTTTTGCTGCTGCTGTGGCCACTGCTATTGATGATACTGCTGCCGTTGGTATTTTCTTACCATACCATTTTTCCTATTTTTCCATTTTCCACCTCAATATTATAAAGGACTTTGTCATTTTTGGACTTCGAACTTGACTGGGGAAAGAACAAGACCGTTGAGGGAAATCTGTATGGGAGGTCCGGTCGAGGAGGACTTTAGCGGGACAGTCAGTCAGTTTGGGAGTCTATTCTGTGATCTACGGTTTATCTTCTTTTTGGTGAACCATTCCTATCTGCATCTAAATGGGTAATGCATAATTTTCATTCTTTATTAGAACTTTTCATATAAATGTTATTAATGTATTAAAAGTGATTAATAAACTAAGAATCTCACCCGTGCAATTGAGAAATTAGATAAAATTTCATTCTAATTAAAAATGAGTCTCTGGTTCTTTAGTTCATTAATAAGTTTAAAGTTTAACAGGTTTTAAAGTGATTGAGCTGGTCTTAATCACCATCAACTTATTCTACTAGTTGGTCCATCGACCAAAGAGCGGAATACCTTGATGTTTGGAACTGACAGGATCAAAAGCTAATGTATATGATGTCCGAGGTATTATTCTGTCAAATTTAACAAGGTATCCCGTTCCTCCAGCAACACTTTTCTCCTTGGTGTGTGATCCAGTGGACGAATGAATGTATGATATGCGGTGTTATGGGCCCCACTGTCATATGGTTTAATAGACGTGAATGATTTACCTGGATTCGTGTCCTGAGGAGAAATGTATATTAGCCGCGCTGGATCAGATTTCTTGGTAGCAGAGTTATGGTTACTATAGATTAGTTTGGTGATTATTGATTTATTGATTATTCATGTCTAACACTTTGTGTTGAATTGTATTATGTTATGTTTAAGTCGAAACTTTGTAGCTTCCGGGAAGTAGGAAGTGGACACGTGTGGCAAGAGAAGTCACATGGAATTGTGCTTTGTCTCATTTTTCAAAATTGGTGATAACACAGGATTGTGTTATGATAGGGACATTTCATGTATAAAAACGCGTATGAGTGAAATAGCAACAGGTTTTCTTGTGAAACTCTGGCCTTAATTCTCAGGAGCAGTATAGTCTCCACATGTGTTTTATCCCCAGAGAAACGGGTTTACCCCTTGCTTGAGAGAAGGGTAAGGTAGAGAGAAGTGCTACACTTATCGAACGAAACAGTATTCTTGCAAGATAGAGCAAACTATTTCTTTTGTTTAGCGTAAACAGACAACGGTAATGTGTTTTACGTTGTAACTAATAAAATTCAATCGAGAAAAGAAGGTAAGAAAACTGCTGATAATTATTGTAAAGGAGGGGTCAGAAAAGACAGGAGTAGAACTGACGTCAATAAAGACCGTGCTGGTATTGGCCAGTTGTTGGAAAACGAAGAGCTTCCTGATTGGTGCGTTGGTGTGAAGACGCGCTGGTATTGGCCAGTTGAGAGTGACGTAGATCCTTAGGATTGGTGCGCTGGTGTGAGACGTGCTGGGATAGGTGCGGATAACCAAGCAGTAGAAGAGACAGAGTAGGAAAGAATTTTCGTGTGTTTGTTGAAGAGAAAGAACAGTGTAATATGGCTTATTATGAGTATGGTAGAGAGAAACCGTCATGGATGGCGAAGATTACATTTTTTTTCAAGAAGGACAAAAAGGTAGTGACTAGGGAAGGAGAAGTACTTCCTCCGCTGAAAACGCCAGCTACTCATATGATGTTGAAATATGGTTATCATACTTGCATTTGGTTGGCAAATTGGACAAAATATACTCAGAACGATGGAGTATTGGCATTTCCAGAAAACGGTTCTTTTAGCACAGCTGTACTTCGACATTTGAGAGAGAAAATGATGAAACTTGAACCAAGACCTAGACCAACACAGTTTGAAGCGTTAGGTGAATGGGAAGATGAGATGTATGAAAGGGAAAGACACACAGGTGCAAAGAATTATAGTTTAGTTCATGGAAGAGTATGGGGAGTGAATCATGAAGACAGGATGAGACGATGGAGGTATGCTAATATGACGGATGGTTTGTTTCCTGTCAGAACAGTTGAAGAAGTTACAGGGAGAAAGTGTATGGAGAAAAAGAAACATGCAGTAACAGAGAGGTATGGGTATGGAGGTAGCGACACAGAGGATGAGTTGCTGGAAGACATTTTAAATAGAAAACCCCTCCATATCAACAGAATTCTGCGGTGGTGACTCCAAATGCACCACCAATGGAAACTGTGAGGAGTCAAAGCCCTGAACGAAATTATGAAATAAATAGGTCTTATGAAAAATCAGAAACTCCACAGAATGCGAACCCTGATAGTGGCAATACAGCTGAATTACCAAGAACCACAAGAGAATTGACTGAGAAAATAAGAGAATTAACCATGAACATGGAAGCCGTGACTGTACCAGTGACAATAGGACCAGTAATACCGGTATTTGAAAACCAA
The DNA here is from genome assembly GCA_963921515.1 of Calotriton arnoldi. NCBI lineage: Eukaryota > Metazoa > Chordata > Amphibia > Caudata > Salamandridae > Calotriton > Calotriton arnoldi. Next base: position 1,749,152 of record CAWUFW010000756.1, on the reverse strand, counting down.
AGAATAAATGAGCATTCCTTGACAATTCCAATAAACTCGAATATGCAAAGAATGTGAGAAGGGATAATTCCAGAAACTAGAGAGACAAGAGAGCTGGTTGGCTCATATAGATCGAGTCCACCTACAAATTTGACGGTTAATGAGAGTCAGATAAATAGGATTCCTATGGGAACTGAGTCAGCAACTGAGACCCCAGAGAGAAGTACGAATTGGATAGAAATGAATAATACCCCTGTAGGTCCGACTCCAGAAGAATTAAATGAATGGATGAGGAATTTACAGAAGAAAGATACTGAACCGCAACCGTTGGATGTAATCAGACTAAAGATAGACATGGAAGAGTTGATTTTAGGGACTATTGGTACAGATAGATTGAAATCCTATCAAGATGACGAGCTCATGTTTATGTGTAAGAGTGTTACTTGGAGAGCTAGGAATTTGCATGAAAAATTGGAAGAAACAGCAAATGAACTGGGAGTAGAGTTTGGAAAAATTAGAGAATTGCAGAAACCGTACAGGGTAGATTTTAGTGAAAAGGATATAGAAAATCTGAACACATCAGGACGATTAACCCAGATAAAGGAACTGATTGTGTTATTGAGAAAATGGGGAGATGTGGACAGATGGAGGATCAGGTGGATAAGAAGAAAGGAGGGAACGACCGATAAAGCATCTTTGGCTTTTCCGGTGAAAGAAAAGGAACCAATAGTACTGGAATATCCAATGAGGGAAACTCCAGGAGGTAGCTATGTGCATGTTCCATGGTCCAGACAAGATATATTGTCATTTACAAATGACTTCCCAAGATTGAGAGAGAAACGTGTAGAATGGTATAGACTAGTGGAAAGATTTGTCAAAGTTTCAAAGGTGTTGTGGGAAGATCTGGATGGATTGTTTGAAATTATAGTACCAGCAGATTTATGGACAGAATGTAAGATTACAATTGACTGGCCGAAGGAAGAATATCCTAGAGATGCAAAAACTGGAGCTCCAGGTCCAGAAGTGATGAGAAAGTAGGAACAAGCTGTCACGTTTTTGAAAAATAAGATTCCACCGAAAGAGACAGATTGGGTAAAGATTGATAGAACAACGCAGGAAAGTAAGGAATCTGTACACGCCTATTATGAAAGGTTACTTTTGGTTTTCAAACAGTATAGTGGTTATGAGACTTTGAGTGAAAAAGACATGAGTCATTTCGTATATAGATTTGTATATGGATTGAAACCTGAAATAAGTGAAATGATTAAGCAGCATATGTTGTGTTGGCAGAATAACACTGTAGATGAGGTACTAAGGTATGCAAAATATTGTAGTGATGACATCGAGTGTAGACAGCGTAAACTAAAAGAAAAAGCGATGTGGGCACAGGTAAAGGTTGCAGAAAAACAAGAGGCTCAAATGAATAATCATACTGGTGATGCAGGACAGACTAATTCCAAACCAAATATAGGTAAGGGAAAAGGTCAAATGAGTATAGAAGAGGCTAAAAAGAAATGGCCATGCCATAATTGCAGAAAGTTAGGGCATTGGAGAAACAAGTGTAAATTTCCTCCAAAAGCTAAAGCGGAAAATCAACCATTAAATCCACAGGTGCAGAATGAGGTGAGTTACCAACAGCTACAACCACCGCAGGTAGTTACTCAACAGAGTCAGGTGCCACAACCACCTCTTCCAAAGAGTGTAAATCCCCAGAGATACAGTGCAGAGGCAGGATTCTACGGAGGAGAGCAGGTAACAAAATTGCCACGCGCAGATGCAGTGTCGCAGTATTGGTTACGGCAGGATGGAACTGAATCGGATGAAAGTTTATGACGGTGCCTAGGAGAGGAAGAAGAGTGCGTGCTTGGCGCAACTCTAGAGGTAGATCAGTCAGGTCCATTTGTGGATGGAGAAGTGAATGGTGTAAATGTTACATTCCTTGTGGACACTGGAGCTACCCGTTCTAATGTTAGATCAGTGGAAATTCCAAACCTTCCTCTCTCAGGAGAATATATCCAAGTTGTAGGTGTTTCAAACCAACAGATTAAAGCGCCTCTTACCAAACCAGTAGAGGTGAAAGTTGGACCATTCAAAGAGATGCATCGGTTTGTGGTATGTGATTGCAGTCCTGTAAATTTGCTAGGGCGCGATCTGCTTTGTAAAATGAATTGCACCATCTATTGTACCCCAGATGGTATTGCTTTCCAGACACCAGATGAAGATGTCCTGTATAAAATGACAATGGCAGAACTAGAACCAGGAGTAAATGACATGTTTCCCGTGTTCGATGCAGAGAAAATCCCAATTGAATTGAAAGAAATAGTCAGATCTGATGTATGGGATTTCACAGGCGAAGACATTGGGCTAATGAGAGGAGTAGACCCTGTAAAAATTACTGTAAGAGAAGGAACAAATTACCCGAACACTCCCCAGTACAAATTAACACCAGAAAGTATTGTAGGAATAACACCTGTAGTTAATAAGATGATTGAACAAGGAATTTTGAGAGAATTAATGAGTAGCCCATGTAATTCACCTATAATAGGATTGAAAAAGCCGAACGGGACATATAGGATAGTACAGGACTTAAGAAAGGTAAATAAGATCGTTATCCCTTGTTGTCCAATTGTGCCCAACCCCGCTGTAATATTGTATCAGATTCCACATGATGCAGAATAGTACACAGTTATTGATTTGTGCCATGCATTTTTCTCTATTCCGTTACACCCAGACAGCCAGCCATTATTTGCGTTCCAGTTCAGAGAGCGTATTTTGGCATGGTGCCGAATTCCTCAAGGGTATACAGAAAGTCCCTCAATCTTTAATCAGATCCTAAAGAAATCATTAGAAGATTTGAAAATGCCTGAAAAATCTGTAATTGTCCAATATATTGATGACCTATTGGTGGCATCAAAGACCAAAGAAGCATGTGTTACGGACACAATTGCTTTACTGAATCATTTAGAAGAAGGAGGGCACAAAGTGTCCCCGTCAAAACTGCAATTTTGTCAACAGGAGGTACAATACCTAGGTCATAAGATTGAGAAAGGGATGCGAAAGGTGACGACAGAAAGAATAAGGATTATCCGAGGAATGAGAGCCCCGATGACACAGAGAGAGGTGAGAATGTTCCTTGGAATGGTTGGTTATTGTCGACAGTGGATAAGTGGATTTTCATTAATTGCAAAACCTTTACAGAGATTGACAAAAAGAGATGTCAGACATCCGATTGAGTTGAATGAGGAAGAAATGAAGGCTGTCAAAGAACTGAAAACAAAGCTGTGTGAGGCACCGGCATTGGGAATGCCTGATTATGAAAAAGAATTTGAGCTGTATTGTAGTGAGAGAGATGGATGTGCACTTTCAGTGTTAGTGCAAAGGCATGGAAAAATGAAAAGACCCATTGCTTATTTTTCAGCTGTTTTAGACCCAGTAGCAAAGGCATTGCCTGGATGTCTGAAAGCAGTAGCTGCTACTTGTGTGAGTCTGGAACAGAGTGAAGGCATTGTGATGGGATATCCATTGAGAGTATATGTTCCACACTCTGTTGAAATTCTTCTGACTAGAACCAAAACCCAATTCATGACACATAGTCGGCTGACTAGGTACGAAAAAGTAATTTTGAGTGCAGACAATGTAACCATTGATAGATGCACAAGTGTGAATCCTTCAACTTCACTGCCAGATGAAGAAAATGTAGGAGTCAAGGATGAAGTTGATCATAAGTGTCTGGATGTGCTTGAATTTTGCACAAAGCCTCGCCCAGATATTAAAGATGAGCCCTTAAAAGAATCAGATTATGTGATGTTTGTGGACGGGTCATGTCTGAGAACGAGTGAAGGAGTTTTAAGTGCTGCGTATGCTGTGTGTACAGTAGCAGCCATAATGGAAGCATCTTGTTTGAGAGGGATACGTTCAGCCCAAGTGGCTGAGCTGATTGCTCTGATTCAAGCGTGCAAACTGGGAAAGAACGTCCGAATTACGGTGATCACAGATAGCCAGTATGGCTTCGGAGTGGTCCACGACTTTGGACAGAACTGGTCCCAGAGAGGTTTCTTGACGTCTGCAGGAACTCCTATTAGGAACGGTGAGTTTGTGAAGAAATTGCTTGAGGCGATACAGCTGCCTAAACAGATTGCAGTGGTGAAATGCGCTGCACACAAAAATGGAACTGACTATATTACAGTGGGAAATCAATACCCAGATGAAATAGCTCAATATTGTGCCAGAAATATGGTATCACTGAATAGGAGAAGAGAAAAAGAGAATGTTTCATGTCCCTTGCTGTTTACTAACATGGTTGAAACTGGGGATGAGGTAAGGCAATTGCAGGAAGAAGCAAATGAAGAGGAGAAAGAGGGTTGGATAAAAGCAGGTTGCAGACAAAGAGAGGAAGATGACGTTTGGGTTTATAGAGATGAAAGACCAGTTATGCCTGATAGCATGATTTCTAATATGGCACGGATGTACCATGGACAAGCTCACATGATATGGATGCCATGATCAGACTTTTCAGACAGACTTGGCACAACCCAAAATTTAGAGCTATAGCTGAAAGTCTCTGTCAAAGATGTCTTACATGTCAACAGATTCCAGGAAGGAAAACAGTAGTGAGTTTGGGAACAATAGGACGTGAAGGAGGTCCTTTTACCAGAATGAAACTAGATTTTATTGAAATGCCCCCGAGCAATAGATTTAAATATGTCCTTGTGGTCGTTTGTCGTTTGGGTGGAAGCCTATCCGACAAGAAGGAATGATGGAGTTACTGTGGCTAAGCTCCTACTGAGAGAATTCATTCCGAGATATGGTTTTCCAGTAACGATCGAAACAGATAGAGGAACACATTTCCAAAATGAACTGATCCAATTGATATGTGAAGCACTTGACATTCAACAAAAATTGCACTGTGCCTACAGACCAGAGGCTTCTGGAGTGGTAGAACAAGTAAATGGAACAATAAAGAATAGGTTAGGGAAAATGTGTCCAGCCACAGGACTCAAATGGCCCGATGCCCTGCCATTGGTGCTGATGACTATCAGAAGCATACCTGACAGAAAAACAGGTCTGAGTCCTCATGAAATAATCATGGGACGAGCAATGAGACAAGCACATGTACCTGTCAACAAACTGCTGACTATAACTGATGATCTCGTATTGGACTATTGCAAAGGATTGGCTGATGTGGTACATTCTGTGTTTCATCAGGTTGGACCGGATGCGACCACTCTTGAAAGAAAACCAGCTCAGGATTTGAGTCCAGGAGACTGGGTCCGCATAAAAGTTCACAGAAGAAGAAACTGTTTGGTTCCTCGCTGGGATAAGCCACGTCAAGTGATCCTGGTGACAACGACTGCTGTAAAATGTGCAGGTGTGAAAAATTGGGTTCATGCCAGTCATACCAGCAGAGTTCCAGATCCTGAAGCTCGACCTGTAAGTCGACATCTGGAGATATCTGATACCAGCTCAGCATCAGAAGCTGAAACAAGCAGATTTCCAGATCCTGAAGCTCGACCTGTAAGTCGACATCTGGAAGAACTAGGTACAAGTTTGACAACTGAAGAAGAAACTGAAACAATCAGAGTTCCAGATCTTGAAGCTCGACCTGTAAGTCGACATCTGGAAATATCGGATACCAGTTCAGCATCTGAAACAGACCAACCTGAATCTGATGAAAGACAAAAGAGAAAAACAAGGACTGACATTATAAACGAAGAAACTGAAGCAAGAGACAGTGACAGTGAACAACCAAGTACAAGTTATGGAAGAATTCCTCCAGAGATAGTTGAGTTAACTGAGGGAGACGTAGATTCAGACAGAGAGATAGGGGAAGAAGCGGAAGAAACCCGAGGAGTAGTAGGGACAGACCAACAAATAGAAGAAACACAGGGAAATTTAGATTCAGATAGAAAGATTAATATAAATGCGGAAGACAATCGAGGAGGGATCGAATCAAATGTCTCAACAGAAGAGACACAAGAAGGTTCAGATTCAGACAATGAAACTGAGATCATAAGGTTCAAGGTTAGAGGAAGTGAAGTAAGGTCTGAGACGGAATCAGAAGAAAGTGAAGAAGAAAGAAAGCAAAGACTAGGACCAAGAAAGAGAACTTGGAGAGCTGAACGAGAGGAAAAGGAAAACGAACTAAAAAGGCCAAGAAAAGGAGACAATTGGCCCCACGAAGTTAAAAGACTGAGATACAAGATAATAAATTTGAACAGAGATAATGCGGAACAAGTAAATGAAATAACAAGTCAAAAGGGACAAGGAAAACAAAGTGGAAAACAATTACAGTAAACAAAAAGAGTGAAGAGACCTAATTTGAAATATAAGTCACCTGAGTGGCTATACATCGCATTAACCGACATTATCGAAGAAGATAACAGTCACGAAAGCCCAGACGAAAGCTGTAAACCAATGGGTGAAAGTGAATTGCACCAAAACTGAAAAGACAAAGAAAGAAACCCGGACTGGACACAAAAACCGAACAAGACAAGAAAGAGTTCTGAAAAGAGCTGAAGAAAGCACCGAAACGAGACAAAGGGTAGAGTGGCTGGAAAGTCATTCTGAGGTGTGGTGACACATTTTCTGTACATATATATATATAGCTAGGTAATAGAACAACATGGTAGACACTGAGAATAGAAGATCTAGATGTGAGTTTTTACGTAGGTGGTGTAGAATGTGTTTTTATTGTACAGGTTTGCTAATGTTTATTTGGCATATTTTAGCAATAATAATTCCACTTAGGTTAGTTGTAGAAGAAACATCCGTACTAGGGAATAACACGAAAAAGGAGAAAGAAGCTGTTAGATTTGGGGGTCTCTAGTTGGCAGAGGTATGTACCCTTGTCCAAATAGGGACCCTTGCGTCTAGTCAGGGAGAGTAGGTACACTCTTGAAATAACCCCTGCTCACCCTCTTGGTAGCTTGGCACGAGCAGACAGGCTTAGTTCAGAGGCAGTGTGTAAAGCATTTGTGAACACATACAGTAATCAAGTGACAACACTACAAATGGACACCACACAGGTTATATATTTATAAAAATAGGTATACTTTATATAGATTTATCACAAGACCATAAACGACAAAAATAATCCACAATACTGTTAAGAATACTTAGTTCTGATCAAAAAGGCTTAATTCAAGGTTCTGTGCGAGTCGGTAGCCTCCTCCGGCTACGGCGATGTCGAGAACAAACAGAGTCTAACAAATCCAGCTGACCGCGTCGAGACGGGCCAACACAGCGTAGACAGACTCGGTCACAGTACCTTTACTTGAAGCGGCAGGCACGGGCGTGCGAGCCGGATGGCTGTTCGTCGCGGTCGCGATGCAAAAATGGAAGCGTTGCAGGACGCGTTGTCCCTCAATGCGGTGCAGGCAGCGGCTCGTTGACGTCGTCGAGACGGAGTCGGTGAGACCAGGGCCGTGCGTTGCAGGGCGAGACGGTGCTTCGATGCGGTGCTGGCAGGTTGCGGTGCGGCGACGGAGCCGGATTCAGGAGCTGGCGTCGATCAGTCCGGACAGCGGTGCGAGTCGGGCGGCGCGTCGCAAAGCGTGCGAGCGGTGCCCAACTCCGGTGCGGTCACAGGACTCGAACTCAGCAGCAGTGACCGTATCGGTCGGACCAGTTCGATTCGGCGTAGCGAAGCGTTGCAGGACGCGTTGTCCCTCGATGCGGTGCAGGCAGCGGCTCGTTGACGGAGTCGGTGAGACCAGGGCCGTGCGTTGCAGGGCGAGACGGTGCTTCGATGCGGTGCTTGCAGGACACCGAGTCGGTCGTGAGAGTCGGTCACAGCTCCCTACCTCTGTAGCCACTGAAACAGGTTTCCAGCAGCAATTCACAAAGGGGGTGAAGTCCAATGGTCCTGGGACTTCGGTCAGGGGGCAAGCTCTCTTCCAAGCCCTTGGAGATCCTTCACAAGTTGATGAAAGTCACAGCAAAGCAAAAGTTCCTTTCTCCTCTCTTTGGCAGTCAGGCAAACCCCTGCAGGCCAATCCCCCAAGCAGCACTTCAGGCTTAGGGATAGTTTCTCCTCAGTTTCTTCTTGGTTCCGCTCCTCAGTAAAGGTTTCTTCTTGTTCCCAAAAGTGATCTAATCTTCCTGGGGTCTGGGTGCCCCTCTTATACCCTGATTCTCTTTGTTCTCTGGAGGCAGAGAGGCCTCTGCCTAGTCCAAAACCAGTTCTGGTCAGTCCTGGAGCACTTTGTTTTTCTGACTCCTTCTTTCCTTTCAGAATGTGGGGCAGAGTGCTCAGCCGCCCGGCAGGAGGTGGAGCCAGCATTGTGGAAGGCAGGCACAGCCCTATTCAGACCTGCGCTGACTCACCCTGTCTCCTGTAGCCACCCCCAGCCCCTGTCACTCAATCTCCAGACAAGGAATACACAACCTAGCAGAGGCAGGCTTGGATAGTTAGGCAAGAAAATACCCACTTTCTAAAAGTGGTATTTTCGAACACAGAATGTTAAAACCAACTTCACTAAAAGATGTATTTTATCATCCTGAGTTCAGGCATACTAAATTCGTTTTTCTACCAGGTTCCCTGGGTCAGTTCTGACTATAAGGTGTAATAGTCAGTCTGCCCATTCTGGCCTATGGGGAGCAGGTAGCCTTGCAATAGTGAAAAACGAAAATGGCTGTAATTCACTATTAGGACATGCCACACACACCAGGGCATGTCCTACCTTATACTTACAATGCACCCTGCCCTAGGGCCTACTTTAGGGGTGACCAACATGCAGTAAAGGGAAGGTTTAGGGACTGGTAAGTGGGTGTACTCACCAAGTCGACATGGCAGCCCGAGGCTGCACACAGGCTCTGCGATGGCAGGCCCGAGACATATTTTACAGGCCGCTTCTGTGGGTGGCACAACCAGTGCTGCGAGCCCACCAGCGGCATTGGATTTACAAGCCCTGGGCACACTGAGTGCACTGTACTAGGGACTGACAAGTAAACCAATCATCCGATCATGGAGTCACTAATACATGTATCAATTAACGATAGGGAGCACTTGCACTTTGGCACTGATTAGCAGCGGCAAAGTGCCCATGAGCATCTAGTCCAGCAAAAACATATCGGCAACCGTGGAGGCATTATGAAAAAATGGAAGGGAGACCCACGCCAAGGATGCCAGGTCTAACACGTGTCCCCTCCAGCTGAAATGTGGGGAGAACTATCCTACCCCTAGGGAGTTCTCATCGCTAAGGCGGAAAAATCTGGACAGTCCATCAGCATTGGCGTGTTCTGTACCAGGGCGGTGTTCCACCGTAAAGTCCATCCCCTGTAGGGAAATGGACCACCTCAACAGCTTTGGATTCTCACCCTCATCTGCATCAACCATCTGAGGGGCCTGTGGTCTGTCTGAACCCGGAAGTGAGTCCCAAACAGGTATGGTCTCAGCTTCTTCAGTGCCCAGACCACAGCAAATGCCTCACGCTCAATAGCACTCCATCTCTGTTCCCGGGAAGTAACCTCCTACTGATGAAGGCTACAGGTTGGTCTAGGCCCTCCTCATTGATCTGTGATAGAACAGCCCCTACACCATGCTCTGAAGCGTCGGTCTGAACAATGAACTCATTGGAGAAGTTGGGTGCCTGGAGCACAGGCGCCGTGCACATGGCAGTCTTCAAGGTGTCAAAAGCTTTTTGACAGGCGTCAGTCCAAATCACTTTCCTGGGCTGCTTCTTGGAAGTCAGCTCGGTCAAGGGGGCAACAATGCTGCCATACCCCTTGACGAATCTCCGGTAATACCCGGTGAGTCCTAGGAAGGCTCTCACCTCTGTCTGGGTCTTGGGGGCTCCCAAGCCAGAATGGTCTCAATTTTCGGTTGGAGGGGCGCCACCTGGCCGCTCCCAACCTGGTGTCCCAAGTACACCACAGAACCCTGCCCAATCTGGCACTTACTCGCCTTGATTGTGAGGCCTGCCCTCCGCAGCGCCATCAACACTTCCCAGAGGTGGCGCAGATGCTCTTCCCAACGGGCACTGAACACTGCGATGTCATCCAGGTAGGCGGCACTGAAATCCTCCAGTCCAACCAACACCTGGTTGACCAACCTCTGAAAGGTGGCAGGGGCATTCTTCATCCCAAAGGGCATCACCCGGAACTGGTAGTGCCCATCTGGTGTGGAGAATGCTGACCTCTCTTTTGCCCCATCAGTCAAGGCGATCTGCCAGTATCCAGACGTTAAGTCAAACGTGCTGAGGTACCGCGCAGCCCCTAACCGATCTATGAGCTCATCAGCTCTGGGGATGGGGTGGGCGTCAGTCCTGGTGACGGAATTGAGTCCCCTGTAGTCCACACAGAACCGGAGTTCTGGTGTGGCACCAGGCGCGGCAGCTTTTGGAACCAAGACCACGGGGCTGGCCCAAGGGCTGTTAGAGGACTCAATCACTCCTAGCGCAAACATCTTGGAGACCTCCTCCTTGATGCAGGCTCTGACCCTGTCAGTCACCCTGTAAGCCTTGTGCTTCACAGGAAGACTGTCCCCAGTGTCCACATCATGGACGCACCAATGGGTGACACTGGGAACCAGGGAGAACAGGTCAGGGAACTGTCCCAACAGTTGGCGACAGTCACCCTGCTGCTCAGGTGTCAGGGAGGTAGAGAGGTTTACTCCCTCCACTGATCCATCTTGCTCTCGGGCTGACAGGAGGTCAGGAAGAGGCTCGGTCTCCTCCTCCATTCCATCATCTGTAGCTAAGAGCATGCCCACTTGGGACCTCTCCAAGTGGGGCTTCAGGCGGTTCACATGCAGGACCCGCAAGGGGTTCCTGGGAGACTGCAAGTCCACCAAATAGGTAACTGGACTCTTGCGCTCCACCACCGTAAAAGGGCCGGTCCACCTGTCCTGGAGCGCACAGGGCTCCACAGGGGCCATGACCCACACTTTCTGACCAGGCTGAAGCTCTACCAGAGTGGCATTCTGGTCGTACCACCGCTTCATCTCCTCCTGGCTGGCTTCCAGATTTGCCTCAGCAAGCTCTCTGAAACGCCTAGTCTGGTTCCTGAAGGCCAGCATGTAACTGTATACATCCTGGGGAGGTTTCCTGGGAGATTGCTCCCAGCCTTCCTTGACCAAACTCAGAGGTCCTCGCACCGGGTGTCCATAGAGGAGCTCAAAGGGACTGAACCCTAGAGACTTCTGTGGCACCTCCCGGTATGCAAACAACAGGCATGGTAAGAGGACGTCCCATTTACGCCTCATGGGTTCTTCCAGACCCATAATCATGCCCTTGAGGGTCCGGTTGAATTTCTCAACCAGACCATTTCCTTGAGGGTGGTAAGGAGTGGTGAACTTGTAAGTTACACCGCACTCCTGCCACAGGGACTTCATGTACTTGGACACGAAGTTGGTACCTCTGTCAGACACCACCTCTTGAGGGAATCCCACACGTGAGAAAATTCCCATCAGTGCCCGTCCCACCACGGGGGCCGTCACTGTCCTCAGAGGGATGGCTTCAGGGTACCGGGTGGCATGGTCCACCAAGACCAGGATAAACCTGTTGCCCATGGCTGTCTTGGGGTCCAGTGGCCCCACAATGTCAATACCCACCCGTTCAAAGGGGGTGCTGACCACAGGGAATGGCTGGAGAGGAGCCTTGTGCTTCCTCCCACTTTTTCCACTTGCCTGGCAAGTCTGGCATGTTCTGCAGTGAGTGGCGGCACTCCTGCGCATCTGGGGCCAATAGAAATGGGTAACAAGCCTGTCAAAGGTCTTGTCCTGCCCCAGATGTCCCGCTAACGGTACATCATGAGCCAACCCCAGTAGGAAGGCTCTGAAGCGCTGGGGTACCACCAGCACACGGGCTGACCCAGGCTCAGCAACCTTAGGCTCTGAATACAGGAGACCATTCTCCCAGTAAACCCAATGTGATCCAGACTGATCACCTGCTGCCTGGTCTGTGGCCTGTTGCCTCAGACCCACGAGAGAAGGGCATGTGTTCTGCTCCTTGCAGAACTCTTCCCTGGAGGGTCCTCCTTCTTGCTGCCAATGGGTCAGCTCAGGTAGGTCCCCCAGTTCAGCTACCTGTTCCCCTGTAGGTTCCAGGGCATCCCCCTCAGGGTCTGCCTCCTCCTGGACCGTGGGAACCTCGGGGGCCGGTTTCCCGCGCCCCCTGCCTCCTCTCTCTCCGGCAGGCACCTGGGCCTCCTCTCAGGCTCCAGGTCCTCTTGAACACCTTTAGCTGCCATTGACCGGGTGGTCACACATGCCCAATCAGGCAAGCCCAACATTTCTAAATGCGCACTCCGCTCCACCTTAGCCCAAGGTGAGCTCTCCAAATCGTTCCCTAACAAACAGTCAACAGGCATGGCTGGCCTCACAGCTACTTGAAGAGTACCCGAGACCCCCCCACTCAAAGGGAACCTGAGCCACCTTGCAGTGACTCTCTGTGTTGTCAGCGGCAACAACCGGATAGAATGCATCAGGGATAACCTGCTCTTTAGACACCAGGTGACACTTGACAGCTGTCACACTGGCTCCTGTGTCTCTCAGAGCCTCCACCCTATGGCCATTGATGGTCACCCACTGCCTGTATTTCTTAGTGTTCTCAGGCAGCGGGGTCCTAGGGACCATCTCAGAGTCTCCTAATGAGACAAGGGAAAACACTGTGGGATCCCCCCACCTTGGGCACCCAACTCCTCCCCCAGGGCTACACTAGCCAACTGCCGGGGGACTGCACTGGTGGGTGCTGGTTTTCCATGCAAAGGGCAACGAGGATCGTTTGCCTTGTGGCCAGGGGCGCCACACTTGTAACATACCAGTGGTCCCTGGTGAACAGGGGGCCTGTCAGGGCCACTGGCTTCTTCTCAGGGGAGGCTGGGAACCTTTCCCTTGGTTCCCTTGGGGTCTACTTTGGGGCCCTTTATGGAACTCCTTCTGTTTACCCTTGTCCCCCCCACTCTTCTGCTGGGGACCCTGCCCACCCTTGGCGGAGTCTCCCACGTGACCCTTGTGGACCCGGGTACTCACCCAGCGGTCCGCCTCCTCAGCAAGCTGCCTAGGGTTAGTCAGCTTACTATCAATCAGGTGCTGGCGTAGCTCAGGAAAACAATTACCGGACAAGTGCTCCCAGGCAATCAAATCAAAGAGCGCCTGAAAATCAGTCGCTTTGCTACCCTTTACCCAACCATCCAAGGCTCTGCAAAAGAAGGTCACATATTCAACCCAGGTACTGCTTTCAATCTTACTACAGTTCCTGAACCTTTGCCTATAAAGCTCAGGGGTCAAACCATATCTAGTCATTAAGGCATCCTTCATGTGGCTGTACGAATTATAGACTTCAGAGGGCAAATCCAACAAGGTATCCCGCCCTTCACTGAGGAACCGTCCCCACAACCCCGCTCCCCAATCCTTCTCAGGGACCCGGTGGGAAGACATGGCTACCTCATAGGCTTTGAACCACTGCCCTATGTCGTCATTTTTAAAAACTCCTTCACCACATCTTTGGGAATATACACCCTAGCTTCAACAGGCACAGGCGGTACACTGCCACCAGAGGGAGTAATCTCTAAGCTCTTGGCCTTCAATTCCAACTCCCTCAAAACTTTCTCATGTTCAAACTGCATTTTCTTTTCCTCTAGGGCTAATTTCCTTGTTTGCATTTCGAATTCTAACTGCTTATTCAGCTTGAGTTTGGTCAGCTCTATTTCGTGCATCCTACTCTCTTTCCTGTCCTCCAACTCCTCTGGAGACAGTCCTCTGGCAGAAACACTGCTACCTACTGGGGAAGGTGGTCTTCTAGCCCCTAGACCCAATAGCCCCTCCAGCTGCCCTTCTGCATTCTCAGCCCCTCCACAGGGGCACTCCTTGATCTCGACCCAGGCCCTCAGCGCCTTTTGGAGGTCCTCCTTCCTGGAGATCCCGGTCATGGACACTTTAAACTTTTTGCAGAATTGCTTGAGCTGCTTAAGGGTGTAGCATTCTAGCCTCTCTTCTTCCCAATCACATTCAACAGAGGCTACTGATGCTGGTTTCTCCATAGTGACTGAACTTGGCATTTGCAAAAATAGGAAATCCCAGAAAAATGCTATTAAAGTATGTGGTTGCGTTTTGGTCTGCACTCACTAAGTAGTGTTCACCAATCACTGTACATGAGTCACAAATGCAAGTCCAGAATCCTCACCGCTGACCACCAATGTTAGATTTGGGGGTCTCTAGTTGGCAGAGGTATGTACCCTTGTCCAAATAGGGACCCTTGCGTCTAGTCAGGGAGAGTAGGTACACTCTTGAAATAACCCCTGCTCACCCTCTTGGTAGCTTGGCACGAGCAGACAGGCTTAGTTCAGAGGCAGTGTGTAAAGCATTTGTGAACACATACAGTAATCAAGTGACAACACTACAAATGGACACCACACAGGTTATATATTTATAAAAATAGGTATACTTTATATAGATTTATCACAAGACCATAAACGACAAAAATAATCCACAATACTGTTAAGAATACTTAGTTCTGATCAAAAGGCTTAATTCAAGGTTCTGTGCGAGTCGGTAGCCTCCTCCGGCTACGGCGATGTCGAGAACAAACAGAGTCTAACAAATCCAGCTGACCGCGTCGAGACGGGCCAACACAGCGTAGACAGACTCGGTCACAGTACCTTTTACTTGAAGCGGCAGGCACGGGCGTGCGAGCCGGATGGCTGTTCGTCGCGGTCGCGATGCAAAAATGGAAGCGTTGCAGGACGCGTTGTCCCTCGATGCGGTGCAGGCAGCGGCTCGTTGACGTCGTCGAGACGGAGTCGGTGAGACCAGGGCCGTGCGTTGCAGGGCGAGACGGTGCTTCGATGCGGTGCTGGCAGGTTGCGGTGCGGCGACGGAGCCGGATTCAGGAGCTGGCGTCGATCAGTCCGGACAGCGGTGCGAGTCGGGCGGTGCGTCGCAAAGCGTGCGAGCGGTGCCCAACTCCGGTGCGGTCACAGGACTCGAACTCAGCAGCAGTGACCGTATCGGTCGGACCAGTTCGATTCGGCGTAGCGAAGCGTTGCAGGACGCGTTGTCCCTCGATGCGGTGCAGGCAGCGGCTCGTTGACGGAGTCGGTGAGACCAGGGCCGTGCGTTGCAGGGCGAGACGGTGCTTCGATGCGGTGCTTGCAGGACACCGAGTCGGTCGTGAGAGTCGGTCACAGCTCCCTACCTCTGTAGCCACTGAAACAGGTTTCCAGCAGCAATTCACAAAGGGGTGAAGTCCAATGGTCCTGGGACTTCGGTCAGGGGGCAAGCTCTCTTCCAAGCCCTTGGAGATCCTTCACAAGTTGATGAAAGTCACAGCAAAGCAAAAGTTCCTTTCTCCTCTCTTTGGCAGTCAGGCAAACCCCTGCAGGCCAATCCCCCAAGCAGCACTTCAGGCTTAGGGATAGTTTCTCCTCAGTTTCTTCTTGGTTCCGCTCCTCAGTAAAGGTTTCTTCTTGTTCCCAAAAGTGATCTAATCTTCCTGGGGTCTGGGTGCCCTCTTATACCCTGATTCTCTTTGTTCTCTGGAGGCAGAGAGGCCTCTGCCTAGTCCAAAACCAGTTCTGGTCAGTCCTGGAGCACTTTGTTTTTCTGACTCCTTCTTTCCTTTCAGAATGTGGGGCAGAGTGCTCAGCCGCCCGGCAGGAGGTGGAGCCAGCATTGTGGAAGGCAGGCACAGCCCTATTCAGACCTGCGCTGACTCACCCTGTCTCCTGTAGCCACCCCCAGCCCCTGTCACTCAATCTCCAGACAAGGAATACACAACCTAGCAGAGGCAGGCTTGGATAGTTAGGCAAGAAAATACCCACTTTCTAAAAGTGGTATTTTCGAACACAGAATGTTAAAACCAACTTCACTAAAAGATGTATTTTATCATCCTGAGTTCAGGCATACTAAATTCGTTTTTCTACCAGGTTCCCTGGGTCAGTTCTGACTATAAGGTGTAATAGTCAGTCTGCCCATTCTGGCCTATGGGGAGCAGGTAGCCTTGCAATAGTGAAAAACGAAAATGGCTGTAATTCACTATTAGGACATGCCACACACACCAGGGCATGTCCTACCTTATACTTACAATGCACCCTGCCCTAGGGCCTACTTTAGGGGTGACCAACATGCAGTAAAGGGAAGGTTTAGGGACTGGTAAGTGGGTGTACTCACCAAGTCGACATGGCAGCCCGAGGCTGCACACAGGCTCTGCGATGGCAGGCCCGAGACATATTTTACAGGCCGCTTCTGTGGGTGGCACAACCAGTGCTGCGAGCCCACCAGCGGCATTGGATTTACAAGCCCTGGGCACACTGAGTGCACTGTACTAGGGACTGACAAGTAAACCAATCATCCGATCATGGAGTCACTAATACATGTATCAATTAACGATAGGGAGCACTTGCACTTTGGCACTGATTAGCAGCGGCAAAGTGCCCATGAGCATCTAGTCCAGCAAAAACATATCGGCAACCGTGGAGGCATTATGAAAAAATGGAAGGGAGACCCACGCCAAGGATGCCAGGTCTAACAGAAGCTATCACACAAAACACTGCAGCATTAGTAGATAGTACATAAGGATAAGTCCATAACTGATTTCTCCAAGAATGTCTTCACGAAACTGTTGTATGAATATGTGGAGACAATGGATGTGAGGGATTGTTATGTCTGTATGCAGTTACCTGCGTCTGTCACAGAAGGTGTGACCTATCATCACCTTCCTTTGACGTATGGGATAACTTGTAGCGTACTAGCTAGTTTATTTTATAAAACAGGTAGATTAGAATATTATTACACTGACATAGACACTGTTTTTGCAAAAGTTCCCGTAATCCCTGAACTAAATAAGGTGAAAGATGCAAAAATGTTTGGAGAATTTTTCTTAGAAAATAAAGATTTAACGTTAGAATATATAGTTAGACACAATCTTCCCTGTGAATTAAAGAAAGAGGAAAAGATTTTCTTTTATATGGTAGAAAACAGAAGAGTTAAGCTTCTAAGAAAGGTAGTAGAAGAAAAGACAAAAACACCAATTTCGGCGTTTGAAGAGAAAAATCATGACAAAGGAGAAACAAATGCAGCTATGGTTCTGGATTGGCCTCAACAGGGAAAATTGTGTATTAGTAGAAATAAGACTATGTATGATAACTATTTTGTGGGTTCCAGTGAATGCCGAGATACATATAAAATTTTAGGAGGATGGGGATTTAAAGGAGGAAAAGATCCAGTATTTCCAGGGATCTATTATATTTGCGGAAATAGAGCTTATTATAGGTTGCCGGACCATTGGTACGGAACGTGTTATTTAGGCCTGGTCTTTCCAAAGATTTTTCATGTGGAGAGAGGAACGAAAGGAATACACGAGATAGGTAAAACATTAACACGCAGGAGAAGGGAAAGCTTCTCAGAAATAGTAGGTGACATTTTTGGAGCATTGATACCAGCAGTGGGTATACCTTTGAATGCATTCAAGATTCGGAAATTGTCCACAGTAGTAGATCGTTTATCAACGAATACTGCTGGAGGGTTCTTGATGGTAAATACCGAAATGGTTGCCATGAGAGCTATGGTAATGCAAAATCGACTTGCCCTTGACATTCTTTTGGCAAAAGAGGGTGGAGTCTGTGGAATGCTGAAAGTCCAACATTGTTGCACTTACATTCCAGATAAAGTGAGAATATACAGAAGTATATAAAGAATATTACTTATTTGCACAAAGAAATTGCTCCACTGGAGGTTGAAGGTGTTTGGGAGAGACTTGGTAAGAGTTTTTCCTCAATGCAAAAATGGTTCATAGAGATAGGTGGTTCTCTTATTGGGAAAATACTAATATCAGTAACAGTGATAATATTAGTAATATTATCAGCAATATTAGCATATGTGTGTATTAAAAGGAGAAAAAGACAAAATAGAATAAAAAGTGAAAATGAGAAAAATAAAGAAAGAGAACGGGAAATGGGAGAAATAGAATTAGAAGAATTAAAAGAGAACATATACAAAAGGTCTAAAAGACAAGATGAGAAAAACACCGTTGTATGAACTAACGAAAGCAAGTGGACAAGAAAAAATTTTCTGAAAAATTTTAGGGTAGGGTTTTGTGGTGATATTAAAAATCACCAAGGGGGAATTGATGGAGCAGGGTAAATAAAATAATTTGTACCCCCCGGAAAATTAATGAGCTTTAATAAATTAACGATACTAATTGTTTGATGGAGCATGAAATAATCAACAAATGCACTTTTAGTAAACACTACATAAGGGTAACTCGCAATTAGTGCAAAATCGAATTTATTTACAATTGTGAAGTTGATTAACACTAATATTGGGATTTGCGTACTAATTAGAGTAAAATCGCATGATTTATGCTATGTAGTAGATTTGTATTGTGGCAAAGAATGCGGATGGTAAGTAAAATGGCTTTAAATGTTGCTTCTGCTAGGTAACACCTAACATGGCGGGTGGTAAACAGAAAGGCTTATTTTCTTTGTTTTAATATTGGTTGTGTTTGTTCTTATGATAGTTCGTTCGGGCCTGTTAGGCCATGCTGCGAAAATGGCTGCCGAGACAGATGAGGTCACGTGAAAAGTCAAAGATGGCCTCTAAGCGGAAGAAATAGAGAAGCTGAACCACGTGGGTACGGCCCATGCACGGAGTGAGAGATGTCAAGGTTGCGTTGACCTACCATAAGGAGGGTGCCAAGAAAGACTCAGCACGTATTCATGGGAATGGAAGAGAAAGTACTGAGCAACAATGGACTAACTAAATTGTGACCATCGGGATTGCAACAAAATGAATGGACAAATTGGACTGCTTTTACCCAAAGGTCATGAGAATCATTGTACTCTTAACTGTCCCCAAAACCAGTTTGAACAAGGAAGGCGATGAGGTGATTATCACCACCCCTCAAATGGACCAATTAGCGTGATTCTTGCCGCTAAGGATTGCAACTTTTTGTGTAGTAAGCTAGAAGTAGGGTATAAGAGGGACTACTCTTATGTGGGAGGGGTTGCTTCTATAGGCTGCTTCTTTGAGTTGCCTTTTTGCTGCTGCTGTGGCCGCTGCTATTGATGCTACTGCTGCCGTTGGTATTTTCTTACCATACCATTTTTCCTATTTTTCCATTTTCCACCTCAATATTATAAAGGACTTTGTCATTTTTGGACTTCGAACTTGACTGGGGAAGGAACAAGACCGTTGCGGGAAATCTGTACGGGAGGTCTGGTCGAGGAGGTCTTTAGCGGGACAGTCAGTCAGTTTGGGAGTCTATTCTGTGATCTACGGTTTATCTTCTTTTTGGTGAACCATTCCTTTCTGCATCTAAATGGGTAAAGCATAATTTTCATTCTTTATTAGAACTTTTCATATAAATGTTATTAATGTATTAAAAGTGATTAATAAACTAAGAATCTCACCCGTGCAATTGAGAAATTAGATAAAATTTCATTCTAATTAAAAATGAGTCTGTGGTTCTTTAGTTCATTAATAAGTTTAAAGTTTAACAGGTTTTAAAGTGATTGAGCTGGTCTTAATCACCATCAACTTATTCTACTAGTTGGTCCATCGACCAAAGAGCGGAATACCTTGATGTTTGGAACTGACAGGATCAAAAGCTAATGTATATGATGTCCGAGGTATTATTCTGTCAAATTTAACAAGGTATCCCGTTCCTCCAGCAACACTTTTCTCCTTGGTGTGTAATCCAGTGGACGAATGAATGTATGATATGCGGTGTTATGGGCCCCACCGTCATATGGTTTAATAGACGTGAATTATTTACCTGGATTCGTGTCCTGAGGAGAAATTTATATTAGCCGCGCTGGATCAAGGGCAATCTTAGTGAATATGGCTCTGCATTGTTTTTTCCTATGTGCATTAACACACAGCAAATGTAGTTGTTGTGATGCATGAAAAATTTGTAAATCTGCCCCAACGTGTCTTGTTTGCCTATATATTGAGAAATGCTTCAAAGTCTCATTTATAAATCAAAGAAACATTTTGAATTATATGATTAAAATATCTTTTGACAAATAGTAGCCTTCTTTCTCATTACTTTATGGGACCCAGCAAGATAGTCCCTAGATTAAAGTTATATTATGCCCTCACTTTACAGTTACTGAAAGGAAACATTAACAACAGGGGCTAATTTACAAGCTCTGTCTCCCACCGGAACGTCCCTTGTTATGTTATTAAAATTTATAAAGCGTGCAAATACCGAAAACGGTGTCTTGGCGCTAGTAGTCCAGAATAAGCAGGGACCTCTATTTGTTAAACAGCCAGGTTTTAAGCGCCTTCCTCAAGGCTGTCAGAGAGGGAAGAGTTCTGATAGAATTGGGGAGGCTGTTCCAGAGCTGCTTCATAGCCCCCACTGTGAATCTCCTACTGCCCCAATTGGCTTTGTGGAATCTGGGAGTAAGCATCAGTTTTGCTCCTTCAGAATGGAGATCTATTTGGGGCATACCAGTGCAATGACCGCCTCAAGAACTGAGGGCCGGTGCGTTGAAGTACCCTGTAAGTAATGCAAAGGACCTTAAACATGATGCGGCCCCTGACTGGGAGCCAATGCAATTTCTGAAGGTGCTTTCCAACAGATTTAAACTTGGGAATCCCTAGCAGAAGCCTAGCAGCGGCATTCTGAATCGTTTGAAGCTTACGTAGCTGCTTCTCAGGCTTGCTAAGGTAGAGCCCATTGCAGTAGTCCAGTTTGGCAAGAACTAATGATGTTACCACAGTTTTCTTGCTATCTGCTGGAATAAAAGGTAGTATTTTCTTAATCATCTTAAGTAAAAAGAAACTGGATGAGGAGACAGCATTGACTTGTGTCTCAAATTTCAGTTTCTCATCAATAATCACACCCAAGTTTTTAGCCTTGGGAGCTGGAATAGGTGCTGCCCCCAATATGTCTGGTCACCAGATCTGTGACCAGTGTGAGGAAAAGTTACCAAAAAGGACTATCTCAGTTTTTCCTGAGTTCAGCTTGATGCAGTGTGAGCTCATCCATGAGCTGACTGCAGAGATGCACTCCCTAAATCTTTTGACCGACGGCATACTGTTTTTAAAAACAGACAAGACGATTTGAGTGTCGTCTGCATAAGATGTTAGTGCCAAGCCGAAGGATCTGATTAATGCTGCTAGTTCTGACACGTAAACATTAAAAAGGGTAGGACTCATTGAAGAGCCCTGTGGAACCCCGCAGGGGAGCACAAAAGAAGGGGATTCGTAGCTACCCAAGGCAACCAATTGTGTTCTACCAGATAGAAACGTGGAAACCAGTGCTAGAGCATTATCCGTGATGCCAATAGAATTCAGACGATTGAGTAGCAGATTATGATCGACCGTGTCGAACGCCGCCGACAGGTCGAGCAAAATAAGAGCCGCTGCACCTCCTGCATCTAGAACTGCTCTAATTTCGTCTGTGGCTTTTATTAGGGCCAATTCAGTGCTATGTTCTGCCCTGAAACAAAATTGGGCATCATCTAGGAAGTTATGTTCGTGAAGATAGAATGTTAATTGATCATTCATAACTCTTTCCACCAGTTTGGCTGGGAGTGGAAAACGTGAAATGGACCTATAGTTGTTCGGTTCGGTTGAATCAAGGTTGGATTTTTTCAATAGAGTTAAGATTGATGCCCTTTTCCAGATGGATGGAAAGACGCCTTCTGTGAACATGGAGTTGAAAATGCCAGTTAAACTTGGGCCAAGAATCTCAGGGGCCTGTTTGAACATCATTGGGGGAAGCAGGTCGTAGGGAGAGCCCGATTTGGCCTGCTGGATGAGAGTTGTTATCTCATCATTAGTTACTGGCCTAAATTCCGTGAATACAGGAGCATTCGAGGAATTCGAATTAACTGAAACAAGTGCCCCTGATCTGGTCATGTTGTCAAAAGTGGCAGGAATTTGCTCCACCTTGTTTAAAAAATGCTGAGCTAATGAATTACAAAAAGCTTGTGAATGTTCGTTTGCACTTGTTTTTGGGAGTGTGGACAATTTAGTTACTACCTGAAAAAGTTCCCTTGTGGAGTTTTTTGCCTCCTCAATTTGCTTGGTGTAGTAGGAGAGCTTTCCCATGAAAAAATAAGATTTTTATATTTAGCTAGTAGAGTTTTATAACTGGAGAGCTCGCTTGCGTTATAGTTTGACCTCCAGCATCTCTCCTGCCTTCTACATTCTTGTTTTTTAGCTCTGAGGATTTCTGAAAACCACAGAGCTGACGAGCTGACGTGCACCAGCGCTGGCTGAAAGGACAGGAATGCACCGTGCTCTTGTAAATACGGTGCATTCTTGCCCTTTTGAATTGGCGTAGGGAAGCACAGAAAAATTACTTGCAGCACTGCCCCATTCCAATTCATTGTAAATATGCCCCCAGATTTCCATGCTAAAGAATAACCAGCACTTTGACCACACCGTAAGTATATCAGTTAACAGCCATGTTCATACCTTATTTTCCATTTGAATTCCATTTGTGTTAAATGTGGGTGCAGCACCACTCGTTCCAGTACCAGCTGACAGATGTGCACTATATAAATCATGCAGAACGTATTGCCATCAGATCTGGAATTCCTAATCCCACTTATAGGCACCCTCACAACTGAAACTAAACTTCAAAATCAAGGTACAATGCAGAAGTTGTAAAAATAAGAATAAATCAACAAACATGTATAAGTGCACATATATGCGGATGAAAATTGTGGCAATATATCCAAAATATTACCTAGTTCAACGAAACGAGAAGATAAATAAAAGGAACTTCGCAAGTTGAGAAAAAGGATAAGAAAACTTAGTATAGATTCTTAGATTCATGCATTTCAATATCATTCCTTCTTTTGGTGGGGAGAAATAGGTTTGTACTTAGCTTCTATAGTGCTGGCGGCCTTGCAGGTCCTAGTCATTTATGCAGACAGACTCAGTTTTGTTTGTTGTTGGTGGCCCTCAAACAAAACTTTTTTTTAGGGAGGGGTGTGTTTTTCTAATTTGGGTTGTCTTGTGCTTTTATTTGTTTACTGTTTCTGCAATTCAATTGCACAGAGTCACTTATAAACTTGCCTTTCCTAAATTGATGGAATGCAGAGTATGATCTTCCATTATTTAACTCCAAATCCTGGGATTCTTCTAGAAGCACCAGATGTTGGTCTTCCACTGCATGCAGAAGAGACCAAAGATAATCACCCAAGGATTATATTCTTCCACTTCAATCAGTACTTATTAGGGAACATTGTTGTATTTCTCCAATTCCTACCGTCCTGTTTCTTTTCTCTTCTTCTACTGCAGGAACCTCCCAAACTGCTTGTCATGCTTCGACTTTAGTTGTTGTCACATGTTTGCAAATGTGAAGAATAAAAAATTGAACCTCTAGTGCAAAATTAAACACATCATATTTGTTGCAAAAAGATATTAGAAGCAGTTCAATACAAGCTAGATTTAAAAAAGCTGCAATAGTTTTGCAGATGTAGAAACATGCAGAGAGATTATAACTTGTCTATAATTATCTATGGAATGCAAAAATTAATCATGTTCTTTCTGCTAGTCACTTTAAGGTAGAAAAAGAAAGCAGAAAAAAGAAAATCAACATCTCATCTTTATTGCTTTCAGAAGCTGCTCAGAGACCTGACCTGCCTTTTACCTTGGCTGCTGTCTCTGGCATCAGGCATTGTGACCTCAGAGAGTGGCGGCTCCTCCGCTACGGCAGAGGAGCATCACCCCACTGCTTCAAAGCAGTGGAAGGGAAAAATAAAATGATAAATACAGAACATTATTATTATTTTATTTTTTGTATTGTAGTTGCCGCCAGGTTAGAGTGGATTGGGGCTGAGCTTCCAGCGTCTCAGGGAGGAGAAGTGGTGCTCCACTCTAAAGTGTGCATAACTGTTTGGCCGGCCCTCTCCGCCAGCCAAACAGTCATGCGCACTTTGCATGTTCTCCACCCAGGCTGCATTACAGCCTTCCACTCCCTCCCAGAGCGCTGTACCATGGTGCTCAGACCAATCACGACGCTGCTATCAGCAGCGTTGTGATTAGTCAGGGGAGTCTGGAAGCCTGGGTGCTTCCTGTTCCGGGTTCCTAAAGAGAGGCGGCGGCTGGAGGTGGAGGTTGGTGACGGTGATGGTGACCGGCAGGTAAGTTGTATATTTTACTTATTTCCTATCCCCAACCACCTTCCCCCACCACAGTCACCTACCAGCTGCCAATGACCTCAGAACTCGACTGCAATAACTTATTACAGTCCAGTTCTATATTTGGTGCATCCCAAGTGACCGTTTATATAGAAATTAGAGTCAGGCGGTTATACAGGGATTGCAGAATCCCATGCGGAGCCGTCTATACCAGTCTCAGTAGAAACACATTTGCAATATAATAAAGGGATCTCTATAAGGTCGTCAAGTACTCTGAGGTACTCCCTAATGTTACACACTGTGCTTTACCATAAAAGTACAGCTAATGAAGTGAAAAAAGGTTCATGCAAGCTTGCATTTTGTACAATACTAATTATCTATCGTAAGTCCATCTGTGATATCTAAAAGCCTTTTATCAAACTTATGATTTTTTTAAACTTTACATTCTGAGAGCTCTGATTAAAATTAAGATCTGGTATTCTTGAGGACCATTTACTGACTTACAAAAGGCTTGAGTAGTGCATTTGTTTTGATAAATATCTTTTAGGAACTATATATTTAAATGCTAGCATGCTAAATATAGTGTACTTTCTGCTGATTTATAATGTGTGACACTCGTTGCATTTCTCCAAATTCTTGACCAAGAATCAGCGATGTTAAGGCATGACAATTATAAACAAGTTTTGTTTCCAGGAAACTCATACTTTCCACTTCTGGAGCAGTATTATCACTTGCCTTTGTTCTGTAGAAGGTAGCAGCAGCAACATTGCAGTAATATTATTGTTTTCACTTCAAGATAGTAGTTGGTAAAAAGTAGCTGCTAGTATGAGGGCTTTGTGTTTGAAAATCATACGCACACCTTAACTAATCAGCTGTGAATATAATGTACATTTCGCAACTTTGATCATCACCATCTGGATTCTTGCCAATTTCATGGAACTTGCAAATTTACCAGTCAATGTGTGAAACTCATGATGAAAGACAACAGTATCTGCATGAGAACGATGGGCTTGTTTTCTGGAGTGCTGATTAAATCATTGTCAGATCAGTCCTCGTTTATGAGTATTTCTGGGTACAGAGCTACAGGGATATTTACGGAATTTCATCTTGTACATGGAGTGAGGTCAAATATTTAATTTTCTAATGCACAAGTTAATAGAGGTACAGAATCAGAGTTGATTTTGGCAAGTAACTTGTGTTGTATTATAACATTAGTTTGAACTTACTACACGTTGTTGGCCAATGAAACACTTTATCCATACTATTGGACCTGGCCCTCTCTGCAGGGTCACCCCCAATTTTTTTTCCTTTACCTTTCACTTTTTGTTGAATTTGTTTTTGCTGGCCTTATGACTCTGTGCACTTTACCAGTGCTAAAGTGCTTGTGCTCTCTCCTTAAAACAAGGTAGAATTGGCTTATACCCAGTTGGCATATTTAAATTACTTGTAAGTCCCTAGTAACGTGGCACTACATGTGTCCAAGGCCTGTAAATTAAATGCTACTAGTTAGTGGGCCTGCTGCACTGATTGTGCCACCCACCTAAGTAGCCATTTAAACATCTCAGACCTGCCATTGCAGCCTGGATGTGCAGTTCTAAACTGCTATTTCAACCTGGCAAAACAAAACTATTGCTGTGTCCAAACTTTCTTTTTTAACACATATAAGTCAGCTCAAGGGTAGGCCCTGGACAGCCCAGAGAGCACCATGCAATGTATTTAAAAAGTAGGACAATTGGTTTTAAATTTTACATGTCTTGGTAGTGAAAAACTCTTACATTTGTTTCTCACTTGTGCAGGGCCTCCCTCTCACATAGGAAAACATTGGAGTTAGCTCATTGAATTTTATAAGTGTAATTTCCAAATAGAAATAGCTAACCAGTTCATGTTTGGTGTCTATGGAACTCTAATTTAGAATCCTAACTTATGATCAAGTCAGATTCTAAATTACAGTTTTGAAAATACCATTTTTAGAAAATTTGCATTTTCTGCCTAAGCTATTTAGTGCCTGTAGCCTGTTTCTGGTCACATGATTGTGTATAGCTTACATTTGGGCTTTGTGTATTCCTCCTAGACAGCAACACACAATAGGGAGCTTAGATGTGACTAGGTAGGCCATCACTGGCCGGATGGGAGGGAGGGGTTCCACCTACACTACAATAGGTTGTGTCTGGCCTCCACACAAAGGGCTCCATTCCCCCTGTAGTTAGTCTGGAGCCAGGACAGGGAAGGCAGGATGCCTGGGGACATCAAAGGTAAACCTCTAGAAGCTTCTCCCCCACTTCAAGGACACAACTGGGTATAAATATTGGACCTCAGGCACCAAATCTTCAGTATACTTCAGGACCTGTGGATTCTATGCAATAAAGAAGGACTGCTGTGCTGCTGAAGGTCTGCCACTCTGCTGGACTGCACTTAGCTAGACTAATAACTTGCTGTGCCCGTGATTTGCTGCCCGATGGCCATCTGCCTGGATGAGAAGGACTGGACCTACATCTTTTCAACCCAGAACCCCAGAATGACTCCAAGGGCTAATTGACTAGTCTCCTGACTTGAGCCTTAGGGACAGAAGGCTCCAACAACCTTGTTCCTGGACTCTGCCATCTGTGAGTCTACCCTGTAAGTGGTGCCTACTCAGTCCTGGACCCTTGGTAGTAGGCCTAAGGTGCTTTGCCAGCTTCTGTGGATCCAGCAGAACTGATCCATGTCTTCTGCTGTGCAGTGCAACCCCGAGCAGTACCGTTGCATCTCCGCTGCTGCCTGGATTGGACTCTTTATGAGAACCTGCATCGCCGCAGTAGTCCCCATTGCATTTGGAACAGCCACTGTGTGATTCATCATTGGTGCAGACCCTCACATCCATGACTCTGGACTTCGCTTTGCAAGCCCTCGTCGACGGGATCTTTGATTACAACGCAACAGGATCTCACACCGCAGCCTTGCCGCATCTCAGAACCAATGCATCGTTTTGGCTGTGCGACGCATCTTTTCCACAGATCCTCGCAGTGCTCCACAAACCAGGATTCAAGGTTCTTTGTTCAGCTGGCCTAACTGGGTCCCTGTAGCCGGCCTGTACTCCACGGTGCAAGCAGATATCCACAGTTGACGCTTAGTGTCTTTTGGAGCTATTTTTCTTAAAACTTTAAAATTGAATATCTCTGGTTCTACTGATTGGAGTTTTGTCACTTAGGTCTTGTTTTATTTATTAGAAATGAGTCTGTTTTGCTAACTCAGTTGTGAGCTCCTTTTGCAGCATGATTTCACGGTGTTACTGTTTGAAGTGTTGCACAAATGCTTTACATTAGGCCTGACTGTTCTGTGCCAAGCTACCAGGGGGTTGAGCATAGGTTAATTTGGGGTTTGCTTGTGACTTCACACTGAGAAGGATTGTGGTTGCTGCTTGACCAGGTCTCATACCCCATCCAACCAGTAACCCAATTTCTTACACATATGGTACAATGGTACACCATATTGATTTGTGGTTAGAAGTTCATTATCTTTGTTTTGAGCCATGTTGGGAACTGTTTCCAGTCGTGCCTGATGACCACCGAGGTGCTTTTATGGCATTATTAGCTGCAGGGATTGCCAGTGTGATGGATGAGAAAGTGTGAGAGACGTGCATCTTTCATTGTTTGTAGTATGTTGGCAGCTCTAGTATTCTGGCAGCTCTGATGCGGTCTGCAGGTGGCTTTAGTGCTTTGGTCTTTTTTTTCTTTTATGGTCTCAATCCCATTTTCTGTCCTGGCTGTGGCAGGAAGTCATTAACCTGAGATCTTATTGATCCGGGTGAGGTAACAGGTGTGCCGAAAGATTGAGGGTGAATGACGATTTTTAAAGGTTAACTGCATAAAGAATCACAATTATATAAAAGACAAGGAGATTAGAATTATCCATTAACATTTATTCACTCCTTCTGAGCAACATCACTTTAAAGTTCCAAGAAACAAACCACAGAATCACATCACAAAGAAAAATACTCTTCAATCCTATAAACAGTCCTTGTCCTCCATATTCTTCCCTTTTTGATTCTCCTTCTATACCATTATTCCTCCTCATCACTCTACCCTCAATACTCTGAAATAAGCAATTCATCATTATTTATCTTTTTCTATATTCAATTTAATTCTCCTCATGTAAACAATATTATCTAGAACTGCATTGCTCACTACTATCAAATTCCTTAGAATCCCTATCCCTTTTCTCCTTTCCAATAAAAGACAGGAAGGGAGGGAGGGATAATGCTAGCTTCCTTGACTTTTATAAAAGCGCAATTCTTTATGCAGTTAGCCTTTAACAATTGTCATTTTATGGCAAAACAGGAGACTGCCATTATGCAAGTTCAAAGTTTTTAATTGCACAGCTTGAAACATTTTCTATTGGTTTAAAATAAAACCTCCTAACCATATCTGCATTTGACCAATCTGCTGCTTTCAATCTTTTTTCTAGTTGCCCTCCTGACATATAAACTTCACTTGCCATAGCACCCCTTACAGAATGTGCCTTCAATTGAGCTAAATGTATGCCTGCCTTCTTCATTGCCACCTTCACCCATCTTGCAATGGTAGAATTTGAAACCCCTTTGTATGGCTTTACTTAGGAAATAAACAACTGATCCACTCCAGCACACCTTTTCTGCCTCATCCTAGCTTCATATTCCTTTAAACATTTTACCACACATAACTTCAGACAACTGACTCAG
The DNA here is from genome assembly GCA_963921515.1 of Calotriton arnoldi. Classification (NCBI taxonomy): domain Eukaryota; kingdom Metazoa; phylum Chordata; class Amphibia; order Caudata; family Salamandridae; genus Calotriton; species Calotriton arnoldi. Next base: position 1,720,435 of record CAWUFW010000756.1, on the reverse strand, counting down.
TCACAGTCTTAGTCCTACTCCAAATCTCAAACACCATTCCATTTGGCTGGAAAAATCTACTGGACACCTCCAATGTCTTTACATCTGATAACCTCCTGAAAGAAATCAAACAAAATTAAGTTGCTAACTTCCATGATAGCTCTCTTTTTTCCAAATATTTAGTACTATGCCAATTTTCAAACAACTTCAAAATCATATCCACATCCCAAAGTGACTAATACCTGGCCTTTGGGGGTCTCTTTAAATGAAGTCCTTTCATTACTCTGCAAATCAGATGACTCCTACCCATTGAAATCCCCTGTATTAAAGAATGTACTGCAGCAAAAGCCGACCGGTATCAGTTCACTGTTCTTCATGACAATCCTTTTGTAAATAATTCTGCCGAAACATTTGCCACCTCTACCTCATCTGCCTCCCTGGGATCTAAGTCCCTTGCAATGCACCAATGTAACTATGTTTTCCCATGCACATCTGTATCTCTTTCAGGATTCATTAAGCAACTGTGCAGCTGTTCTGAAAAAATCCGAGAATCTCCCTGAATTCCTGTAATTTTTCAGACTAGAAGGTTGAGTAAACCCGAATCCACTAAAGCATGTTCTTCCTGCTCTACTCCTCTCAACAGACCCTTATATGACTTTATTAAATATGGTATTTCCATAGCCATTTCCATAGTTGTCAGGACTCCAAATAGGTGCAACTAACTCTATTTCACACTTTTGTCTCTTCACCTGAATTAAATCTCTCTGAGTCATTGAGAAAGGTGGAAAAGCAAACTCTTCCATCCCTCTCGAATCCTACATGAAAGCATCTACTGCCATGGCCCCTGGATCTGGTCTCTAACAGATGTTATGTTGCAACTGGTAAGTTAACCGGGAGGCAAAGAAATTCACCCCAAGTGGACCCATACATCTTGGAATATTCTGAAAACACTCCTCTTTAAATTTCCAATCGCTGAAATCTGTCAAATTCTGTGAATTCCAATCCGTGACTACATTGTTGACACCTAGTAAATAATCTGTCTTCAAACCGATCCTGTGTTCCAAACAAAAATCCACATCTCCTTTGCTAAATTTGACAGTCCCCTCGATCTGCTTCCCTCCAATTTGTTTATATATGTCACAATTCTGTACATTTTTTTATTAACCATTCAATTAATTAAAGTAATGCAAGCATAGAAGAAAAAACATTATGATTAACCCTTCTTAGTTTCCTTGCAGATAAAACCATCCTCAATTGATCTTGTAATATTTTCAAGCAAGTAGGGAATTTATAAAGTGCAATTTCCCCTGTTTTGGTTTGTAAGAGCATTCTACAAAAAACAGGAGAGTAGTGTTAAGTGCTTCAGGAAGGTAGGATGGTAAATGGGTGCGAATGCCCCTATCTAAGTTTGTTAAGAGCTTTCTTGTGGTGCCACCTAAGTGCTGAAATTCATGATTTACCTCCCTATCGTTAGTATTCATCCTTCGACTTTTGTTAGTATGTAGTGACTAGTGGCCCCAAACGGTGATACTAATCCCACTTGCAGGTTCTAGGTGCATTGTTAAATCTTATTCATGGGCTTTGTCATGTTTCTTGGTATACACATTTAAATTAAAGAGCTTGGTGCTAGTTAGTACATGCAGTGTCTTAGTCTGTTCCCAAACTTATTAGGCCCGTGACTGCTCGTCAAGTGCCAGTCTAATTATGTGCGTGAACTTTGACATTCTTGCTAAGTTGGTTGCGTCAGTTTCAGTGAAAAGTAAGCCTGAGGCCTCCTTGCAAGATCTCAGGCCCTTGGCCTTGATGATTGGGCGAAGCAACCGTTGGCGATCCTTAGCCAGGGTAGGGAAGTGTTGGACTTGGCCCTTTTTGCAGGGTCATCCCTGAACTTTTTGCCTTCCTCCTGGTATTTTTTCTGACCTGGTGTTGGTGGTTTTAGGACTCTGGGCACTCTATCACTGCTGTCCAGTGTAAAGTGCATGTGCTCTCTATGGTAAAATATGGTAAGATTGGTCTACACCTGTTTGGCGTATTTAATTTACCTATCAGTCCCTTGTAAAGTGGTATCTCAGATATCCAGGGCCAGTAAATTAAATGCTACTGGTGGGCTTGCAGCGCTGCTTGCGCCACCCACTAAAGTAGCCTTTCAAACCTGTCTCAGGCCTCTGCCATTGCAGGGCCTGCACGCACAGTTTACTGCAGCTGGGACGTGGCACATAAAGTGGTTGCCTCGTCCATGACTCCCCTTTTACTACATATCAGTCACCCCTAAGGTAGGCCCTAGCTAGCCAATGGGCAGGGTGCAATGTAGGTAAATGGTAGGACATGTGCCTTAACTGTGTGGCATGTCCTGGTAGTGACAAACAGCCATTTTGGTTTCTCACTACTGTGAGGCTCCCCTCTCATAGGAATGCTTTGGGGATTCCCTGATAAGTGTTTCAGTGGTAATTCCTGATCTGAGAGGAGTAGCGTGATCAAGTTTGGTATGTTTGGAATAGTGGTAATAAATGCTGCATAATGGTGTGCGCAGATTTATTGTCACTATTTTAGAAATGCCACTTTTAGAAGTGGGCATTTCTATGTGCTATGTGTCTTTGTGCCTGCATGTTGTGTATTGCATGTCTGGCTCGGGAGTGACAGGGACTGGGGAGGTGCAGTGGCTCCAGAGGGGCTGGGTGAGTCAGCACTAGGCTGAATAGGCCAATCTGCATTTGGAGTAGTGGGAGGAGTAGCACCTGGGACTGAATGGGACTGTGCCTGCCTTCCACAATGTTGGCTCCGCCCCCCTGTGGTGTGTCTGGGGCCAGAGCCTGCGCTGACAATGGGGACTGTTGTGCACTTGTTAAGTGACCCCCAGAACTGGTTTGGACCAGGTCCAGTGCCCTGTGCCAGGGCAGAACAAAGACCTTTGGGGATATAAATATTGGGGCTGTGACCCCATGTAAAGGTGTGTTTGTGGGGCTGTTGGTGCTAATGGGGAACTTGCGGCAGGCAGGCTGCTGGACTGCCAGGAGGAACCGCCGCTGGAAACTACCTGCTGCCTGCTAGGTAGCTGAAGAGGTGCTCCCCCTGGAAAGGGGCCATGCGTGCTGGCCTGCCTGTGCATGGTTTCCTGTCCCCGGACTGGAAAGAGGTAGCGTCTGCCTCCCCTCACTGACCGAGGTGTGGTGGGCGCTTTGGCCCGACCCAGGAACCAGAGAGTGGGAAGCACGGCCTTCCTGCACCCCTGATGAGAGGGGGTCCTGCCCACTAGGAGTGCATGGCGGGCGCTGTGCTGTCATCCCCCCTGAGCCCTAGATATGGGCTCTTTCCACTGTTTACAGAGAAAAGCCTTCTGCGAACTGGAAGTCAGGCAAGGAGAGCCTGACTGTGGGCGGGGCCGACCAGGAAGCTAATCCCGAGCAGGAAGCCAGGCGAAGGACGCCTGATTGTGGGCGGGGCTCCCATGAGAAGAGGAGAGCCCAGTGTGATTGCCAAGTGTGGTTAGAGGTGTGGCCGCATTCCAAAAAGGAGATGGAGCCCGCTGCTGGAGAAGGCTGGACAGAGGGAAGACTCCGACGGAGACTTCACTTCATGGAGCTGAGGCCGCACCTGGTACCAGCGCGAGGAAGGAAGTTACTGAGACTGGGCTGCTCAGCCCCGCAGGCAGGGGGATTCAAGGATTCTGATTCACACAGGCCGCGGGTGAGTTGCTGAATAACCAGCAAGTGGGTGAAACCCGGGAGAGGCCTCTGCCTCGGTTGCGGCTGGGTTACCCTGCAGCAGCTGCCCCGCTGTGTGATTACGGGCAGCTGCATACCACGAGGGCCGGCATAGATTAAGCACTGGGGACCGAGAGAGGTCTACAGCAGGGTTTGTTTTAGTTTCCCTCTGCACTGCACGATCACATGCGGAGACGGCTCCCTCACTTAAGGGGGCATTTGACCAGCCCACGAGGCTAGCTTGTCGGGTTGGCAACCCTCGACGGAGGTCCTGTCCCTCCCATGACCATGCGGCCCACATGATAAGCGATGTGGCTGCAGAGTTGGGGGTAGGGGTGAAAGTACTTTGGTGCCCTACGCCCGGGCTGGATAATTCAGGTGCCTGTGAGCCCTGGGAGTGGCCGTATGCACATGTGTTGTGCCCTGGTGTAACTAGGCTGTGGATAAGGTGTTACATACTGTGTGCAGCTTATAATGGTTATACTATGGTGCATGCTGATTATATGTATGCTTAATGTGTTTGGGCTGGGGTACTACGACCAGTGTTTACTGTGATGCACTATGGTAGGGGTTTATGCCTAATGTGGTGTGCTAGACACACCTTACCAGTAATTACTGGTTGTCTTCACTAATTGTGACATATGATGGTTATGACAGTGGCCCGATTGGCCCTGTAGTGTATATAATCCCTGTAAAATAATACCTAGTGCCAGGTGGCACAGTGTATATATGTGATTATGCTCTGATGTGTTTTATGGGTAATACAAATGCTATTTTTATATAACCTTGTGTGGAGTTTCTTTTGTGGTGTGCCGAGTGTGTCGCTGCTGTGTGTGTGTGTTGCACAAACGTTTTACACATTGCCTCTGGGATAGGCCTGACTGCTCGTGCCAAGCTACCAAGGGGGTGAGCAGGGGTTATCTTCAGTGTGTAACACCCTTGCCCTGACTAGAGTGGTGGTTTCTGCCTGGCTTAGGCGCATGCCCTAGCCAACCATAAATCCCATTTCTAACAGGAAGTAACACAGCAAATGCAACCACAATTGTTTTCTGTATAAGCATAACCTGCATGAGGCACTTTCCCCCTTACAAGCCCATGCTGGGTTAAAATCTGTTATTCTTAAAGCTATGAGCGGCATGTAAAGAATCTTCCTGCCTGCCTGAACTGACAATGTTTCACATAAATAGGGCTAGGCTTTCCCTGGATTATTTGATGTGTCCAGTGCCGCAGTGATGGGTTTGAACTGAGTTGTTCTCATATCCATTTCAGCCGAGATGATCTGTACCTGACTCTTCACCACTTTTTTTCCATGCTGATATTGGGATTGAGGGTAAATACAGACTTCCAGCTTGTATCCTCAGGCTGCCGATTGCTTGCTCCAGCTCAAGACGTCACAGGGAATGTTCTTACTTAAAGATCGTTCCCAAGTGATGTTTGAGTGAGCTTTCTAGAGCTCTTGAAGTTCTGATGTAAAACTTAATGAAATCCCCCTGGAGCGCCAACTCAGGCCTCCCAAGCCCTAGCTCCAGACTTAGCCTTGCTCTTCTGGCTTGCAGCCGGGCTTGCATCACTAGTGTATTGGCTTTGGCCTGTACTGCTGTTATAAGACTGTTCAACAAAGAATTGGAGTTTCGGAAAGCAATCAAAACGTGGCTGTTTAAGCAATACCTCTAATCTCTGTCCAGCCTCAACCTGCACCCTGTCTCTTAGCGCTGGGAAGCCCAAGGGCAGCTATGCGCTATAAAAGTCACAAATAATAATAATAATAATAACCCACCCGGGAAGGCTAGATGACCATAGCTAATTGATGGTGTAAGTTTCGCTTTCAAGACTGTCAGCATTGGATCAGCTGTTGGACTTAACAATCGTTGCCCAAGTTGCCTCAATGAGCGGATGGTTTGGTCTGCCTTCCCCCTTTTGTGTTTTAGATGAGTGCCAGCTCTTGCATTCTGGGAAAACCATATAAGCTCTGGTTGTCCCAGTTCGATAATCACCCAGCTGCCAATGTCACAACAGAACTGGATTTCCATGCAGCTCCCTTCTGAAACTGTGCAAAGCAAACAATCTTGCTTTAATTTCTAGACTATTTAGGTGTTCCTTCCTTTCCAACAGATTCCAAACTCCACCTGTCTCTTGACCAGAACACAGTGCACCCCATCCTAACTTGCTCACATCTGTCTCCAGAACAGTCTGGTTTGATTTCAAACACTTCATGACTGTTCCAGGCCTCCAAATTTTCTAACCACCACTTCAACGCCTCCTTTGCTTCTTGAGTCATGTGCATCTTATCCCCGTACCATAAACTCTTTGATAGGCCCAATGTTTTCAGACAATGATGGGCCCTCTAATGTAAGGGTCCTGGAAAAACCACTTGTATGAAGAAGATAACAGCCAAATCACACATGCCAACCCCCTCAGCCTCACTCCTTCCTTTTGCAAAAGAATTTTTAATTCATGTCTTATCTTCCTTAATTTTTTCTCCGATAATTGTAACTGACTCTTAACTGTATCCACCACAAAAAATCCTAGAAACTCCCAACGCTGAAACGGATTCATGATATACTTTTCGATATTGACAACAACAAATATGTTTATTTTGATTAAACAAACAAAAAATGTAACTTAGATCACCTTATCATTGCAATGATTACAATGTGAGTGCTTTACGTCTAATGGACCATATCGTGCCGAGCAACTTCGCTACAGTGCATGCATAATACAGACTGGGATCACACCTTAATATTCTTAATGCTATTGCATGGATCCTTACGCATAATGGTAAGCAAATTGGCTTGATCCATATGTCTCGGGTGTGTATAGGCCACACAACCGAACATTACGTGGGTGAGATTTTCATTAAACTTTTTACAACCCGGACATATTAAAGACATCCTGACTTGCAATGCCCATTTGGCAGTGAATGCCTTAAGTGAGAGGGAGCCTATCCTGAACTAAATGTACAGTTTTTTATTGACTGGGTTTGTAATATGATCCAAATAATATTCATACCGTTAGGTTGACGTAAATTGGGCAAAATCCAATGACAAGGACCCTCGATTGAGATTATGTTCATCCAACTGTACCACCCATGCCAATACAATTTCTTAATTAGCCCTTTAGATGGCAATATCTTGAGGTCAGTAGACTCTCACAGCCTCATCAAACCCAGAGAAGTCAACACATTTTTTATATTCTTTCACCAGTCTACTTTGTGGAATCTATTCAGCCTAGTTACATCATGAAGGGCTTCCGTAAACTTAGATTTCAAGTGCGCCCTTTTCGGCACCATTTCTTTTTGAGCCACTTAGGACTCCCTTCTTATTAGCTGCACCTTCCATATGCCTCCTCTTTTTTATGCATTTGCCTCCTGGCCCTCTATTACCTCTGTGTTCCTCATCTGAGGCAGAAAAATACTCTTCATCCTCCAAATGAGTGAATCTCCTTTTATTATTAAGAACCTTTTTCATTTTTTCTTAACCACATTTTGCATTTCCTTACAAATTAATTTCCTTATAATATCCTCCTGACTGTTTTCCCCATTTTTAATATATTCTCCTTTACATTTTTATTGTATGTATGCCCCTCCAGCACTTAACTGTCACCTGTGTGAAAACTGCAGTTTTTTCCAACCTCGGAACGTCGGCAATGCATTGCTAAGCAATATGATTTGCACGCCCACTGCCTTTAGAAACAAGCCTTTTTGTCTAAAACAAGGCCTTTTGCCTCCTAAAACACTGTGCTATTGATAGAGCGCTATGCTCTCGTAAAAATTGTAGGGGTGCATCATAATCATCGTTAGACTGTACCCGCATATATCCAGTTATATATCAATGAATGGTTAGTAAAATGTAGTCGTAACTTGCATTATTAGAGTGAATAGAAGGGTAGTTGTGCTATTATAATCCTGCAAATGTAATGCTTAACTGAAACATGTTCAAAATGATGCATTAATGGATTAGGCCATGTGTAACCGAGGGGCAGTAGTTTAAACGTGTACCATATTAAATTGCACGTGTAGTTCACTTTTTGCATATGAAGTGTAATGAACTAATGCTTATAGAAGTGATCATAATTGTGCGTTTAAATTGTGTAAGGGCCTGACTGCATATACGTAAAGGAAATATTTAGGAAGACAAGGGTGCCCCAATATATGAACCTGGGGTAATATGTAGTTTAAAGGAACAATGGTTCTAGAGTGGCCTAAAAGGTCCAAGGGAAGTAACCCTGTAAAGGGCACTGAGATAAGTAAAGGGATAGAAACTTAATTCATAAAGAGAGCAGTAGGAAATATAACGAGGGACATATAGGTCAATGTATGACAAATATTTATTACACAATGAAGGTATTCAGGTGCTCACACAGTAAGTGACAATAAGCGTGACGTGAGAAGTGAGGGTGAACTTAAAATAATGACATCGCATTGACAACAGAAATAGAAGCTCCTTTAAAGATTTTTACAGAGTATAAGGAGTTCATGTTGTAGGGGTCGACGACGTTTCGAACTCAATTATTCGAGTTCATCTTCAGGACAAAAAATGTGAGCAACTTGAATTGAGCTGAAGAAGAAAGAATATCCTTGGTAAAGGCGTCTGCGTAGCGCTGTGCTTCTTAAGGTGACCGGGATAGCCTGCGATTAATGCGCGTTATGGTGGGGCCGGTAGGGAAAAAAACAAACTTAGTTTGCTGGAAGCAAAGCTTAAAATCCTTCGCCGTTAAATGGCAATGTGCTGTGCCGGGAATTAATTAAATTGGCCGGTCACAGTTCAGTAAATGGAGGCCTGGGAGATGAAAGGAGCGTGTCCTGCTCAAAGGAAAATCCGCGCTGATTTTCCTTTGAGCAGGACACGCTCCTTTTATCTCCCAGGCCTCCATTTACTGAACTGTGACCGGCCAATTTAATTTAATTAATTCCCCGGCACAGCACATTGCCATTTAACGGCGAAGGATTTTAAGCTTTTGCTTCCAGCAAACTAAGTTTGTTTTTTTTCCCTACCGGGCCCCACCATAACGCGCATCATTCGCAGGCTATCCCGGTCACCTTAAGAAGCACAGCGCTACGCAGACGCCTTTACCAAGGATATTCTTTCCTTCTTCAGCTCAATTCAAGTTGCTCACATTTTTTGTCCTGAAGATGAACTCGAATAATTGAGTTCGAAACGTCGTCGACTCCCTACAACATGAACTCCTTATACTCTGTAAAAATCTTTAAAGGAGCTTCTATTTCTGTTGTCAATGCGATGTCATTATTTTAAGTTCACCCTCACTTCTCACGTCACGCTTATTGTCACTTACTGTGTGAGCACCTGAATACCTTCATTGTGTAATAAATATTTGTCATACATTGACCTATATGTCCCTCGTTATATTTCCTACTGCTCTCTTTTATGAATTAAGTTTCTATCCCTTTACTTATCTCAGTGCCCTTTACAGGGTTACTTCCCCTTGGACCTTTTAGGCCACTCTAGAACCATTGTTCCTTTAAACTATACGTAAAGGAAAGGCCTGATTCGTTCTTATGTTAGCTTATTTTGTAGGTAGAAAAGGTTCTCTTAGAAAGGCTCTCTGGGTACAGTTGGTAAATTAGTGCAGAGGGAAAAAGTCTGTTGAAACGTATCTTCTGTTGCAGATGCAAGGACATATGCCTCGTTAGCGAAAGACTGGCTCTTTGTTTCACGAGTTGGGGTGGTGGGAGGCATTGAGATGGGAGTACACTGGAATGCAGGGATGATACTTTCAGCGGAGAAGGTGCCTGGGACTCAAGGTCATCGTAACCATCCTGGATGAAGTAAGAGTTTCGATGGAAAAGTACGAGAAGGAAGACTTGGCCGAAGAGGCGTGACAAGGGTGTGTTCAATTGTATTTGGGTTTTGTATTAGGGACAGTGCCCCGAGGGTGGTGGGTAGAGAAGAGGTAGAGGAGACCAGAGAGAGAAGACAGAGAGGGATTCTAGGAAGGAGCATCTCAGAACGAGCTCGAAATGCTATGTGAGTGTACTTCTTAGGAAGTCTTCACAGCTGACACCTTTTCTTTACTCTTGCCTGGGTAATTCGTTAAGTAGGTATGTCACCTGAGTGATAGAGTAGGGACAGCTAATGGTTTTTATGCTTATCTAGGTAAATGAGGAATAACATAGAGATTGGAGCAACTATTGCTTGTCTAATACTTCTGGAGCTAACGATTCTTCTTATCCTGAGTCGGATGAGACTCCTGAGTAGGATGCTATTTGTATTAGTGCCCATCTATTTCTTTAACCTCGTGTTGAGGTGCTTGCACGTGCAGTTATTCTTGGCTGTAATAAACCCACAAAATTGAATTCGTAGTCAGTGGTATTTTAAGGTGAACTGGATTCTAAACCGTCGTATAACTGAAAAGATTTCCTTCCCTTCACACTATACAGCAGGTAAAAAGATCCTGGCGACCTGAAGATCCTTAGAGGTGATAAGATAAGGATCAGCTTTATCAGTTGGTAGCAGAGTAGGATGGTTTCCTCTGATAGTAAGGGGAGATCTAGATTAGGATAAGGGATTATTTGCCCCATAGAGCCCGAGTGATGGTGATCCAGTGGATCGTAAGAGGAGGACGTCGGCGGTAGCTGAAAACTGACGGAGAGTGACGGTGCGGCGGAAGTAGCAGTTCGTGGTAGAGTGAGTATGAACAGGGTGATGCTTGTTAGATTGCGGTGTTTAACCCCTTCCGTGCTCATGACGAGCTCAGCTCGTCATGCTGCGCGGTAGCGCTGTGCGCATGACGAGCTGAGCTCGTCACGACCCCACCCGCGATCGGAATGTCCAGCACACGAGGGGAATTCCGATTGCGGTCAAGGGGTTAATTGTTGTGTGATGTCTTGCGGAGTTGGAATGAGAGTCGTGTGATTGAGGATCGGACCGTGAGCGCGCACGGGGCCGAGAGATTTGATATTGTGGTGTAGAAGACACCCAGAGCTGAGATTGTTGACCAGAGGTTGTGGGGGTCATGAGACGTCGTTGACAAACCCACTGAGGATAGGGAACATATGTGTGAGTGTGTGAATAACCGACGCTGGTCGTAGGTTGTTGTGTGCAGAACATTGAGCGTTTGGATCCTATCGATTGTGTTAAAGGTGATTGTCGGACAGACAGTTGCCAGATTGAGGTCAACAATTTCGAGAGGCTGGTCGGTCATCGGTGGACCGACAGTCAGAGAGGTAATTGTTCGGTAGGATGGACAATTGCTTCAGAGTATGATTGTGAATGTGAAGCTCTGGATTTTAGTTTCTATATCTCAAATCACTATACTTTTAAGGGCACACTCATTTACAGACCACCGGGACCGAGAAACCCGTTTATTATAAAAGCTGCCTGTATGTTTGAAAATGGGTTAAGTGTCAGCTCTTATACTATTTTAGGAGATTTTAACTTCCATTTGGAAGCACAAACAGACCCAGACACCTTAAATTTGCTAGAGATGATGAGTAATTTTGATTTAAAACAACTGGTCAATGGTCCTACCCATAAAGCAGGACATACTTTGGATGGCATATTCTCAAATAACATGCAAATATCAGTTTCAGATCTTCTCCCAGTGATCTGGTCAGATCACAAAGTTGTGCTGTTCACAATGGCTGTGCCAGAGCGACATGTGATAAAATCTGCTACTAAACAACTAATAAGTAGGGCATGGAACAAAGTAAATGCAGAAGAACTACAGGAGGTGTTAACCTCCACACTTTTAATCCTCATACAGATTTGGATGAGGCGGCGTTGCAATACACCAACTGGCTGAATGCAGCCGGTAACAATCTTGCCCCTGAAAAACGTATTCATTCCAATAGAGCACGTCCCTCTGCTCCATGGTACACCCAGGAACTCAGAGACCTGAAACTGGTCTGTAAGCATCTTGAGAGATCATGGAGGAGGGAGTATAAGGACAAAGAAAAACATGAATATAAAAATGGATTAGTCCAATATAAAAAGATGCTGCAAGAAACAAAGCAAGAGTTTTTTGTGAAAAAATTAACTTAGCAAAAACTCCACTAAAGAACTTTTTAATACTGTAAATGCCTTAGCGCATCCAGCTCCTCAACCTATTCAGGCCAGCCAGGAACTATGTGACAAAATTGCAAAGTTCTTTTTTGACAAAGTGGATGTTATCTTCTCATCCTTTACTGGTTCTGGGTATATGATCCCTATTAAAAATCTGGACTCTGAAATAGAAACAAGTACTAGGCTACAACTTGTCCAGTTCACTGCAAAAACCACCATGGACACTTTAAATGTACTCTTGAAAATGAAAACGGGATCACCTCTGGATCCATGCCCAGTCTCGTTTTTAAAATTGGCAGCTGAATCTGTGGCTCCTACTTTGACCCACATTATAAATGCTATGTTCACTGAGGGACACATTCCCAGGTTGTGGAAAGAAGCACTAATATTACCACTGCTAAAAAAAACGAGTCTGGATCCCGGTGATGTGAATAATTTCAGACCCATATCCAGACTCCCTCTCCCGGCGAAAATTGCAGAGAAAATGATGAATGAACAACTGGGCACCTTCCTGGAAGAAGCTCAGATACTTGACTCCACTCAATATGGCTTTCGCAGTGGTCATAGTACGGAAACTGCGCTACTTAAAACCACAGAGGAGATTAGGACTACTCTCGACCGGGGAGGAAAAGCAGCTATGATTATGCTGGATCTTTCTGCGGCCTTCGATACGGTCCACCATGCCCTGTTGATGGACCGGTTACAAGAGATCGGAGTACAGGGTTTAGCATGGAAACTACTTAAATCCTTCCTTTCAGACAGACAACAGACAGTCACCCTTGGCGAATTCTCATCTAAACCTTTTTCTCTGCCTTGTGGGGTTCCTCAGGGGTCGTCCCTGAGCCCAACACTTTTTAATATTTATGTGTCGCTCTTAGCTCCCCTGATTGAATCATTTGGGTTCAACTTAACATCATACGCAGATGACACCCAAATTGTAGTGTCATTGAGGCCAGGAGAGTTGCAGGGAAGGGCAGCCAGATTTCACAACTGCATGATAGCAGTGGGCAATTGGATGGCCCAAAACTGCCTAAAATTAAATTCCAGTAAGACAGAGGTAGTCTTGTTCAGCAATGATGCTAACTTTTGGAACTCAACTTGGTGGCCTGACTCTCTAGGTCTTCTTCCCACGCCTGCCAAAAAGGCAAAGAATTTAGGAGTCTGGATAGACAATAAACTTAAACTCAAGGATCAGGTGAATGCAGTAGTTTCATCCACCTCCTATATATTAAAAACTTGTAGGAAGATCATACATGTTTTACCTAATGATAGCCATCAGTTAGTGATTACTGCTCTAGTGATGTCCAGACTAGATTATTGTAACAGTTTATATCTCAACATTCAGGAAGGTCTGATGAACAAATTGCAACTTCTACAAAATGCAGCGGCCAGACTACTGTCCGGCATCCCAAAACATGCCTCCATCTCAGCAGAGATTAAAAGACTTCACTGGTTGCCGATGCGAAAACGGGTAAAATTTAAGGCCCTATGTATAGTGCATAAAGCCCTGCATAAAACTGGGCCCAACCATCTCATTACGCAATTCCAATGGTACACACCAACTAGATGTTTACGCTCTTCAGAAGCTAAACTGGTATCAGTGCCCTTTGTAAAAAAGGCCAACTGGGGTGGAAGAAGTTTTGTGGTTAGCGCAGCCAAGGCATGGAACGGCCTTCCGCCGCAGTTGAGATCTCAGCCAAATCTGTTGGCTTTTAGAAAGGCTCTGAAAACTTGGCTCTTTACTGCATAGTCTTAGGCTTTTAATTTTCTGCTCTTGACTCAGGTTTCCCTCTATGACTTCATTGAGCGCCAGGACACCCTTGGGTAACAGTTTGCGCTATATAAGTGTCAATAACATAACATAACATAACATTGGGACACGTGCGAGCGAGAACGAGAGAATTAGGAAGGAGGGGAACTGCTGCGAGTGGAGGAAGGGTGACGTCAGACAGTGCCGCGCTGCGATAGGCCGGTTGATGTGAGCCGCGCTGGCATTGGTGGATTGAAGTCAGTAAGTAAAAACAAAATATTGGGTGCGAACAGAAATCTGCTTTACCATGAAATGTTTTAAAGTTTTACGAGAACTCTGTAGAGGGGATAGACATGTGGTTACTCGGGGGAGGAGAGGAAGCCCCTCCCGAGGATACGCCAGCACGTTATATGGCTAAGAATGTAGGATTACATACTATAATTTGGCTTGAGAATTGGCACAAAATGACAGAAGGAGAAGAAGAATTGACCTTTCCATGCTATGGTACTTTCAGGTTGGAAGTGTTATACCAGTTGAAATCTGTGTTGTCTTCCTTGCGACCATTACCTAGGCCTACACAGTTTGAGGCGTTACATGCATGGATTAGAGCAGCGTACGACAGGAAGAGAGACAAAAGCCAAGAAAGGGTGAAGAAGTCGATCAGGGCATTTCAAGATGCGAGATGGGATGCACTGGAGAAAAGATGGAGAGTGGAGACAATTGAGGGGGACAGATTATATCCGTTGTTAGAGGGAACGGGAGGTACGCAGGGGAAAAGCACAGAGGAAGATGACAGTGATACGGATGACAGCTTGTTAGACAGGTTGCTGGCAGAGAGACCACCTCCATTAAATCCAGAATATAGCGCAGGAAATTCGATTGTGGCAGGAGGGATGGACGAGTCATACAATCAGACAAACATGAGAGTAGTAGGAAAAATCTCCACAGGAACGGAGGGAGCGGGAACCCAGTCTCCCATGGGGAATATGCGGTTGACGGACTCCCTGACTGTACCCGTTACCATTGGTCCTATAGTATCGGTGTATGACCCAGATCGAGTAAGGGAAGGAAGTCTAATGCAGACTACAGGGAGAGAGGGGATCAGCGCTAGAGGGGATGGCGTAGAGGTACAATTGGTCCGTTCTCCGAAGCCCATAGAAGCGAGCACGCCACTGCCAGCCACCGCAGACTCCTCTAGTGGACAGGTGGATGAGAGACCGGCAAGACCAGGGTCTTTATTCGAGTCCAAGTCAGCTTTGAGGATGTGGACACCATCAGTAAGGAATCAAAGTGATAGAATGCACGGAGATAGGGAACGAGAAATCTTAGAAAATAGACCAGGTTCCAGGAATACGACAGAAGAGAACAAGTCACGAGAACAAAGCAGTGACTATGACGAGCGGAATGGTGCGGTTTGTCGAGAAATGCTGAGGAGTGCAGTGAAGGCGAGGTTGTTGGATGTAGTAAGACTAAAGGCGGAGGTAGACGAAATGATTAGTGGGAGCCTGCCTTTGGAGAGAATAGAGATTTATGAGCCAGACGAGCTGCTTTTCGTGGCAAAAGATGTGACTCGTAAAGCAAGGACCGCACATGAGAAATTGACAGAATTGGCCAAGAGATATGAGGTGGATTTGAATAAAACAAAAACGTTGCAAGGATCACATAGGTTGCAATATAGTGATGAGGAATTGGAGGAGAAAAGGATCACAGGATTAAGGACGCATACTAAAGACCTGATTGTAGGGATGCGCATATGGAAATTGTTGGATAAATGGGAGGAAAGGTGGTCAAAGAAGAAGATTGCAAAAACAATTGTAGGAGAAACGCCGCCTCCGGGGGTGGGGCGACGGGCGTCGGGAACTATCCTTTACGGGAAGTACAGAACGGAGGGTACGTGCATGTGCCGTGGAGCAGAGGGGACTTGGCTGCGTTTACAAATGATTTTCCTCGGCTGAGGGAAAAACCCGTAGAGTGGTACAAACAGGTTGAGCGTTTCGTTAAAATTTCGAAGGTACTATGGACTGATTTGAACACTTTGTTTGATATAGTGGTACCAGTAGATTTGTGGACAGCTTGTAAAATTGCAGTTGAGTGGCCGACCTTTGAACCTGAAAGGGATGCTGTTACATATGGTCCATCACCCATTGTCATGAAAAAATTCGAGCAAGTGATTACATGGTTGAAGTTGAAGATCTCGCCCCAAGACATCGATTGGGTTAAGATAGATCGAACTGTGCAGGAACTTAAGGAGACGGTGCATGAGTATTATGAAAGACTCTTGCAAGCTTTTAAACAGTATAGCGGATTAGATGCCTTAGACCCCAAGGATATGGGACAGTTTGTCTCAAAGTTTGTCTTGGGATTGAGACCAGAGGTCAGCCTCATGATACAGCACCATTTGATCTGTTGGCAGAACAAGCCGGTAGATGAAATCTTGCGGTATGCGAGGTACTGTAGCGATGAAGTAGACTCGAAGCACCGGAAGCTAAAGGACAAACTGATGCTCGTTCAGATGCAGACAGCTCAGGTCCAGCCTAGTGGAGGGACGCTGGGAAGGAGACAGGGAAATTACCAAGGGAACCAAAATGGGCAAAGCCAAGGAAAAGGGAAACCTATAGATCCCAAGACGGGGGTGGATGTGGCGACATTGAAGAAGACCACTGCGTGTCATCTTTGTCATCAGATTGGACATTGGAAGCGCGAGTGTCCCTTGAACCCAGCTAACCAGGTGCAGCAGGAGGTAGAAGTGGTCCAGGCACCTGTGCCGGAGGTAGTTAATACTGTGATGAGGCCCAGATCGATGAAAGGGGGGACGTATAACCCACAAGTACAGGTCCCACAGCCACCAAGAATTTCACAAGGAATGCGGACCTACCAGCAGATGCCCCTTTTCGAAGGGTATGACAAGTACAGTCCAGACCCGTTGGCCTGACGGTGCCTGAGGGGGGAGGAAGATTGCACACTTGGAGCAGTCTTGGAGGTAGACCAGAGAGGACCTTTTGTGGAGGCAGACATTGATGGTCATCCTACCACACTGTTGGTTGACACTGGTGCTACCCGGTCCACTGTAAGATCAGCAGTGGTCCCCAACCTACCCCTCTCGGGACAATCGATCCAAGTTGTTGGAGTGGCAAACAAAAAAATAACTAGCCCACTGACCAAACCGATTCCAGTGAGGATAGGCTCCTTCCAAACTACACATCAGTTTGTGGTGTGCGATATGAGCCCGGTCTGTCTTTTGGGAAGAGACCTATTATGCAAACTGAACTGCACTATCTATTGCACACCTAGGGGAGTGGAGGTTCAGACGAAGGATGATGATGCCACCTTCAAAGTTGCCAATCAACACCTGTGTATAGAAATGTATCCAGTGGTGACAGTGGAAGAACTTCCACTGGATTTCAGAGATTCCGTGTCGCAAGAGGTGTGGGATTTCACAGGAGAAGACATTGGACTGATCAAGGGGGTTGAACCTGTACAGATCCAGGTGAAGCAGAATGCTGACTTCCCTAGAACGCCCCAGTACAATCTGTCGCCTGAAACGATCGCAGGGATTAAACCTGTAATCGAGTCTATGATCAAACAAGGCATTCTGAAGGAGATAAGAAGTAGCCCATGCAATTCACCCATCATGGGACTACAGAAACCGAGCGGGAAGTTCAGGATCGTGCAAGACCTGCGAAAGGTCAACACGATAGTTATCCCATGTTGTCCAGTGGTACCGAATCCATCAGTGATACTGTTTCAGATCCCATGCGAAGCCGAGTGGTTTACTGTCATTGATTTGTGTCAAGCATTCTTCTCGATACCGCTCCATGAGGAAAGCCAATTTCTTTTTGCTTTCCGGCTGGAAAATCGTGTGTTAACATGGTGTCGTATCCCTCAAGGGTATACAGAAAGTCCATCGATCTTTAATCAGATCTTGAAGAAGAATCTTGAGAGTCTTGTATTGCCGCAGAACTCAGTTCTCGTGCAGTACATAGACGATCTGCTTATCGCTTCAGAAACGGAAGATGCTTGCAGGATAGACACGATAGCCCTATTGAACCATTTGGCAGAGAACGGACACAAGGTGTCTCCAAACAAGTTGCAATACTGTCTAAACGAGGTACAGTACTTGGGCCACAGATTAGAAAAAGGCAAGAGGAAGGTGTCACCAGATCGAATTGAGGCGATAATGAACATGGCAGTGCCCACCACTCAGAGAGAAGTCAGGATGTTTTTGGGAATGGTCGGCTATTGTCGCCAGTGGATTCCCAATTTTTCCTTGAGAGCAAAGCCTTTACAGAGTCTCACGCACAAGGATGTGAGTGATCCGGTACCATGGGACGAGGAGTGCTTGGTGTCATTCCTAAGACTGAGAGAAGAGTTGTGCAGTGCACCAGCTTTGGGAATGCCTGATTACAACAAGGCTTTCTCACTGTTCTGTTGCGAGAAGGAGGGTTGTGCATTAGCAGTCTTAGCTCAGAATCATGGAGGTGTCCGTAGACCAGTTGCCTACTTTTCAGCTACTCTAGATCCAGTAGCTTCTGCGTTGCCCGGATGTCTAAGATCCGTTGCTGCAACAGGTGTCAGCATTGAAAGATGTGAAAGCATTGTAATGGGTCATCCTTTGACTGTTTATGTGCCACACTCGGTTGAATTGTTGATGACCAGGACTAAGACTCAGCACCTAACGAATAACAGGTTAACGAGGTATGAACAAGTCATACTTGCCGCAGAGAATCTGACTCTGAAAAGGTGCTCCGTCTTAAAACCTGCGACATTAATGCCCATACTGAATGCAGATGATGAAGATTGTGCGGACCATGATTGTCTTGATGTGACTGAACTATGCACCAAACCGAGACCTGACATTGTCGATGAACCACTGACTGACCCAGATGAAATTTTCTTTGTCGATGGTTCATGTCTAAGGGACAGTGTCGGCCAACTAAGAGCAGCATTTGCTGTATGTACCATTTCAGGAGTGGTGGAGGCCGCTTGCCTAGAAGGAGTACACTCCGCGCAGGTAGCTGAGATCATTGCTTTGACTCGTGCCTGTTTGGCTGCTGATCAAATCCGAATCATGATCTACACGGACAGCCAGTATGGGTTCGGTGTGGTTCATGACTTCGGACAGTTATGGTCACAGAGGGGATTTTTGACATCATCTGGTTCACCCATTAGGAATGGAGAACATGTAAGACAACTGTTGAATGCATTGCAATGTCCGAAGGAAATTGCAGTTGACAAGTGCACTGCGCATGGAAAGGGGGATGATTTTGTCTCTCTGGGAAACAACTATGCGGACGAAGTCGCCTGCTTCTGTGCAGAACAAGGATGCATATTTACAGAGGGTTACACAGGAGAGAGCCAAGAAAGAACCGAGCTCAACATGATGTTGGCCATGGCAGACACTTGGGAGGAACTCAAGCGACTGCAGGATGAAGTCTCAGACCAGAAACGGAACAGATGGGTCAAAGCAGGGTGTGAAAGAGGGGATGTGGATGTTTGGGTTTCCAGTGATGGGAGAGCTGTATTGCCAGAGAATTTGCTGAGCCCAATGGCGAGACTAATACATGGACCGGTACACCTAGGTAGAGATGCAATGATGCGTGTGTTTAGACAAACGTGGTATAACCCACGATTTCGTGCGATTGCTGAAGCAGTTTGTCAGAGGTGTGTTACGTGTCAGCAGATGAATGCTGGAAAGAAAACTGTAGTCACCTTGAGTCACATTGGGAGGTCAGGAGGGCCCTTCAATAGGATACAGCTAGATTTTGTGGAAATGCCTAAGTGCAATGGGTTGAGATACATTTTGGTGGTGGTATGTGTATTCTCACGGTGGGTGGAGGCTTACCCAACAGGCAGGTGTGACACTCTCACAGTGGCTAAGTTATTGTTGAGGGAACTCATCCTGAGGTTTGGGTTTCCAACCTCTTTGGAATCAGCTAGAGGAAAACACTTCCACAGTGAAATCATGAAGTTACTTTGTGCCGCATTGAATGTCGATCAGAGACTCCATTGGTTCGGTAAGAGGTGTTCTAATCTTTCTATTAGCTACTCCCACTACTTGGATAGCTTCTCCAGAGAGAGGAAGGTCTGGAATGTCTGCTGTTCTCACAGTTGACCTGGTAGCACCAGTGTCCAAAAGGAAGGTAATATCATTACCTTTCACCTTCCCTTCAACATATGGACCTGACTGATCTACCGATAAGGATGCGCCAAGTACGCACTCCTTCTCCCCTCTCCTAGGCACCGTCATGAACTGTATTGACAGAAATCGTCCTGTAAATGAAACTGTGATGTTACATAATCATTCTTACCACTTCCTCCTTGATATCCGACGTCTGTACCGTGGTTTGCTCTGCTTACATTACCCTGAATAGGTGCAGGTGGCAACTGACTCTGAGGATTTACACCCTGCTGTGAGTCATTCTGCGTCTGTGGATTTAAATTTTGATTTGGGCCATTATTATTCCGAATCTTTTTACATTCATCCTTCCAATGCCCCAATTTTCCACATCCATGACAAGGAAATTTCTTTTTAGCTTCTTCTCTACTCATTCGTCCTCTCACTTTTCCACTATTCCCAGTATCGCCATTCGTTCCAGAATCCTTTCCTTGATTTTCACTTGGATTATCCAAATTAATTCCCTGTTTCTCAGCCATTTTCACGTGTGCCCACATCACCTTTTCCTGCAATTTCTTGTGCCTATCCTCAATATCATCTCCACAGTATTTCGCATATTTCAGAATCTCATCTATGGGCTTGCCCTGCCAACACAACATGTGCTGCTTAATCATCTGACAAATCTCTGGCTTCAAACCATAAACAAATCGATACACAAACTGACTCATGTTCTTATCTCCAATGTCCTCAAATCCACTATACTGCTTAAATACCTGCAATAAACGCTCATAATAAGCGTGTACCGATTCACTAGCTTCTTGGGTGGTTCGGTCTATTTTCACCCAATCTGTTTCTTTCGGTGGTATTTTGCCTTTCAGGTAAGTTATCACCTGCTGATACTTTTTCATTACATCATTTGACGGGGCACCTGTTTTCGGATCTCTAGGATACTCGTCACTTGGCCAATCAACTGTAATTTTACAATTGGTCCACAAATCTGCAGGTACCACTATGTCAAACAAACCATCTAAATCCTTCAACAATACCTTTGACACTTTCACAAACCTCTCAACCTGCTTGTACCATTCAATTGGTTTTTTTCTCAACTTTGGAAAATCATTCGTAAATGACAAAATATCCTGTCTACTCCATGGGACATGTACATAGCCCCCTCCTGGAACTTCTCGCATCGGATACATTTGATCTGTTTTCCCTGTTTCTTTCATCACATATTCAGAGGCTGTTCTACTGGATCGTGCCTCTTCCTTTTTCTTTGCCCATCGAACTCTCCATTTATCTAGGTCTCCCCATTTCTGTAAGACTATCATTAATTCTTTTTCTTGTAACTTTCTTCCAGAGGCATTCATATTTTCTAAATCTTTGTCTGAGAAATCTGCTCTATAGGGTTTCTGCAATACCTTTGATCTCCCTATTTCAATTCCCATCTGCAGAGCTAAATCTGATAATTTTTCATGGAATATTTTTACATTTCTGGTGATACTTCTGCATATAAACAATAATTCTTCTTCATTGTAAGCATTTAGGCGATCTAGCCCCACATTTCCTGCTATTATTTCTTCTAATTTGCCTTTTAATTTATAAATATCCAAAAATTTTGGAGGTGTACACTGCTGTTCTGAACCTTGTGCCCACCTTTCTAAGTCTTCTGGACTAACTACAGTGACACTTTTTGCTCCTGATGAGGTTATCAAGTTTATCTCTTTCGAGCACCCAGGTGCAGTTCTTCTGGGAGTACTATTGACAGAATCTCGAATTGGTAAATCCATTAGAGATATCGTAGATTCACAATCACTAAAGTGATCCTCAACCATTACTGTTGCTTCAGGTTTAGGAATATTCAGAGGAGTAGGCATAACTAACGGTGGAGGACAGTTTCCCTGACTACCATATAATGGAACTACTGGACCAATTGTTACAGGTATGGTCAAAGAGTCAGGATGCACTTTTATCTGTGTTATTTTCTGTATTAATTCTGCTCTGGTCTTCTCTAGGGCTTCTTTCTCTTTATTGTGAAGTATTCTACTGGGGGTGAAATCATGCATTACCTGTGGTACTAATGGAGTTTTTAACAGTGGGGCACTTGGGGTGCATCCACTTGTCCCTTCCTGATATGGTGGGGGTTCCTTAATATTTCTTCTATAAATTCATCTTCGGAATCTCCATTTCTCATTAGGTGTTTTGTCTTTTCTGTGCATTTGCTTCCAAATTTTTCTTCTGCTGTTAACAAAGGATATAATCCTTCTGTAAGCATTGCCCTCCTCCATTGTTTCATCTGACCGCCCCAAGACTCATGCTGGTTTCTTGGGGAAAAATCCTCGATAACCCCTATTACTCCTGGATCGGTCACGCTCAAATCCCTCGGTTTTCCATTCCTCTAAGGCTTCATATTGAGTTAATCTAGGTCTAGGTTCTAGGTCATTCATCCTCAATCTCAAATTTTGAAGAATTCTTCCATTGAAGGTACCATTCTCGGGAAATGCTAATATTCCATCATTTTTGGTATATTCTATCCAATTCTCTATCCATACACAAGTATGATAACCTCTCTCCATCATCATGAATGAAGCGGGCGTTTTAGCTGGTGGAATGATAATTCCTTCCTAGTTTTGATTGGTTTATCCTTTTTAAAATAGTTCTTAATCTTTTGCAGAAAGGACATTTTTCTCTTCTCTCCGTACATTCTATCTAATCTTCGGTGTATAAAATTATATTCTGCAAAACCTAGGAATCTCCTATCCGGACGAGTTCCTGTTAAAGTCGGATCGCGTTTTAACATGCAATCTCTATCCACTAAGATTTTAGCTTCTAGAATATCACCCAATCAAGTGTCTGCTTTCTTCTATTTCTAAACCAAACCTAGCGCGGCCTTTCTGTGACGTTAGTTTGTCAACCCCTCCTTTACAATCTGCGCTTCTCTGTCCCTTGCTGTTTTCAACCAATCCCAGCGCGGCACCTGTGACGTCAGTACTGCTCCTGACTACTGACCCCTCCTTTACAAGGTCTTTCCACACCCGCTGATTCAACCAATCCCAGCGCGGCGTTTTCTGACGTCAGCTCCCTCTCCGGCAGCTGACCCTCCCTTTACAAAATCTTACGCAAACTTATTTTCTCTATAAATATTAATTAAATTTCAGTAACAACATAAAACATTCGCTATCGTGCCAGTTTCTCTAAAAAATTGAAAAGATAGTTTTCCTCCCACACTTAGTAAAACCTTTCCGTTTACTAAACATACACTACGAGTAAAAACCCTTCCGTTTACTCTTCACACAAGCTCCAGAAGTACCTGTTACTTCTTCAATGTTACCCTTTCTAGGTGATATAACATCAAGGGGCATATTAGCAAGACCGGCGATAAAATTATCGCCGTTTTAGCGGCAGGAAACTGCCGCTAAAATGGCGATAATGGGCTTGCTAATATGCGTTATAGAATTCCAATAGAAGCCCAGGTTAGATGTCCTGCACATCTAACCTGGGCTTCTATTGGAATTCTATAACGCATATTAGCAAGCCCATTATCGCCGTTTTAGCGGCAGTTTCCTGCCGCTAAAACGGCGATAATTTTATCGCTGGTCTTGCTAATATGCCCCCCAATTTTTACCAGCGTACTCTTTTGCTATTACTCACACGCATAGATTCCCTACCCAGTACTGATAGTCCTGCTTAACTTTTCAGTACTATTTCTGCCTGACAGATAACCTCACTGCAGTATGGCTTCCACTTACCATCTGCTATTCAATTTTTTTTTCCGGGGATTCTAGACAACATAAAACAAACTTTGAATACCCGGATGTTAATTCATAAAAATAAAATTCTCATTACCCAATTAACAAAGAGTAACCATCCTCTGCTACCAGAAAACTGATCCAGCGCAATATTAGCAAACAGCATTCATACACCAGATACTCACTTGGGCCCATACATTCATACTATGCTAATACTTACGCTGGGGTTGTCAGTTGTTACTCTTTATCAAAATCCCTGCTACCAATTACCTTCAGATTGAAGAGTAATGACTTACCAATGAATCCTTTGCTAATTGGGAAGTTTAAAATGAGTGACATTCATTATAGTACATAATCCTGAAATAACCACTGACTCAGGAAGTTTTAAAATGTTTATCTAAAGATTTAGCAGAGTAAATTACATAACCACATGGTACTTAATCGCATATCACGGATGAAGCATAGAATAATAATTATTGATTAATGACGGTCCCTCAGAAAGGAGAAGATAGAGACAGCAGCGCAACTAAAGGTTGCATTTATATTTACCTAAGTGCGAGAACCAAACCCCTTGGCCAAGGAGTTGGAAAAGAATAGGACCCAGGAAGGATGAAGAGCAAAAGACCTCCTCCAGGATCAGGACAGGACAGGACCGGTGACCTCTCTACAACGACGCCTGCATCGTTCCCCTCTCTGATACTCAACTTCTCCTCGATTCTCCCGTATCTTCCTTCTAATGGACTCCGCCGCCCCCTCCTCAGAACCTCTCTGGACAGCGGTTTAGTCTGCAATCGATCAGCTTGGCGGTCTGGAGCTCTTCTGCCTGACAGCATGAACGCCTGTTCTGTTGCAGCATCTCCTTCTAAACTAATTAGCTAATTCTATATCTATTATACCCTTCTACGCCCATGTACCTCCCCTTAATGTTGCCAAAATATGGGACCACTACCTCTGATTGGAAAGGGACAGGGGGTGGATTCTCACACCATATGATTTTGGTTCATTTTCTGTAGGCCATTGTTTTTAAACTACCGCCCATCAATTTTAATACATTGGCTTTATTTCCCACCCGTCTCACGACAAAGTTTATTCATTTTCATATACATAGTTGCAAGTTTGGCAGGACCACATGAATATATCAATATCGGCCATTAGGTCGTGGCCTTGGACGACGTCCAGGTGGACTTCATCTTTTTATTCTTTGGCAGCCAAGCAGGACACATGCGCAGAATCATTGTCTCTCGAGTTTCAGATCACCAACCCCAGGCCCAAGTTTACGAACTAATAAAAGTCAAAGAAGAAAATATTAAAATCACAAATAATATGTTTCACTGTATACCCACTCTTTCTATTCTATCCCCATTTACTTATAAATCTATCCTGCATTAGTAGTGTTAAGAAAACACAAGAGCAAGCTGAAGCATGTGAAAACATCAAGCAGCCATTTTAAAGCACACTGCGCAAAAGCAGAAATTTCCCACCAAGCAAAAAAATAGACGTCACAACACGTGATATGGTTGAGACATGCGCAGTAAAGTTCCCGCGCTTTAGCGGCCATTTTAGATTACGGACAAGCGTTACTTGTTAGTTAGAACACATAGGCAAGCTTCCTTGCTATTCATGTAGTGTATGCAAAGTTAATATACACAATACAAGATTAATAAATTAATACTGTGAGGAGATTGTATTCGAGAAAGTCTCATTTGTGAGTCCTTGCTCCATCAGCTGTAATAAACCCACAAAATTGAATTCGTAGTCAGTGGTCTTTTAAGGTGAACTGGATTCTAAACCGTCGTATAACTGAAAAGATTTCCTTCCCTTCACACTATACAGCAGGTAAAAATATCCTGGCGACCTGAAGATCCTTAGAGGTGATAAGATAAGGATCAGCTTTATCAGTATGATGTATTTCATCATACGTGCAATGTGTCATCACTCAACATGGCGGCGTAAGTGTACACTGCAGCTGAAGGCAAGCTGCCCTCACTACTGCCACGAATGCCACGAATGCCTGCCATGCGCGAGAAGGATCCAGCTGACAATCTTTGGCTCTTCAAAAAACACAGTGCGGCTTCAGTAATGCTTTTCCAAAATGTAACTCCTTACAAATACTTATTTACAGTATGATTAACTTCCTCTTTTCATTCATTTGTTTTTTTTTGTCGAAATCCTTTAGTAAACCACCCTTTTCAGCTTCCTTATTTCCACATTAGAATTACATTTAATTGAACATTGGAATAAAGACTTAAAATATTACATTAATAAAATGTATCTCTAACATTTATACAGCATATAACCAGTAAATTGGGTATCTCATATAATCAAAATACATTCAATTGAATACACTTTACATTATACAATTGTTTCTCATTAGCTATGTAATACTTATCTGCTCAGAAGCAGCAAATAAAATAGGAAGAATATGGAGGACAATGACTGTTTTCTAGGATTGAAGATTCTTTTTCATTGTGATATGATTCTGTGTTCTGTTTCTTGGAACTTTAATGTGTTGATACTTCGGAGGAGTGAATAAAAGTTAATGCAAAATGCTAGAATCCTGTCTTGCCATAAAATCAGAGATCTGTCTGGAAAGACTGCTACAGTACTACTTCATATGATTGTTATTATCAGACATAATGTTAGAAAATGTGGTAAGCATCTATGCATTATATTCACTATTGTTGTCAGTATAGGGTGTTGGTACTCTAAATATACAACTAGTTGGGACCTGCAAATGACTGTGCTAAAGTCTTTCAGCAACCAAAGATTTCTGGCAGGTCTCTACGGTCTGTGTAGGCTTAGGCTTGTCTAATAAGTAATTGAGTGGTTAGTTGAGCAGGCTGGTATAACCTTTGCCTGCGCCTTCCAACACAGTCCCATAGATCCGTTCATACATTATATGCCTGTCGTATTGATAAATGAGGAATCAATTAGTGGATTGGTATATGAGATCATAAGCTGACACTGATTATATCAATTTGAGACAGTGAGGACTGGCAGAAAAACGAGTGTTACGTGATTATAGGGACATAGTGCAGACAGTTTTTTACTATGATTGTGATGTGCGTACAGACCTTTGATTCGAAGCTGCACATCTTCAGGAGCTGAGTGGTAGCAGGAACTTCTAATATTGAGTTGAAAAGCATTTCTTATGTTTGGGCTGGTGCAGTTATCATATTCCATCCATATGTCAACATCATTCTGAGGCTGTATTGGGCTGAGGTCAGATGCTCTCCCATATTAAACTGATGATAATTTCACATAGTATTAAAACTGTTTATTCAGTGTACTTCAGTGGAAGTTTAAAGTATTAATGCATGAACTCTGAACTGAAAATACTAAGAAGAGGAAGGATTTAAAATGCACAAGTTTCATGACTTCCTATTACCAATGAAATATACTAACATTTTCCATGTTCATAAATGGAGTGTAATTAGGAGTAAGGTGCAACAAGAGCATACTTGAATGTACAAGTGTGTCACTGATATATATATATATATATATATTATCTACTGGCGGTCGCCAGTAGATAGTTATAGTTAAAACCTATTATCCATAGGAAATCTGCGACATTCTATTTGAAATAACGTTGGCGCCGGTTGACGAATCTTCGCGAAAGTTTCCAACTTGTTGGGGCGCTCCGGTCCGCTCCTATCCTGAAAGTCTCGGGTGATACGTCAAGCGGGGGCCGAGAAAAAGGGGGTCCCAAAACGCGTTTTCCCCATTCATTTTTCCATAGGAACCTTTAGTCGCAGCTACAGCCCGAACTGCTGAACGGAATTACACCAAATTTGGCAAAGAGGTAGCCCTTGGTTCAGTGTCGTGCCTTTTGCTTAAATGGTGTAAATCCATTCAGTAGTTCCTGAGAAAATCAAAAGTAAAGTCACATATATATCTGGGCGGAGCCTAACCACACATGTCATCGTGAGATCTGATTGGCTGTCAGCACTTCATCCTGGAATTGCTGGCAGCCATCTTGGGACCAATATAAATGATAGTACCTCATTGAAATGCATTGTAGTGAATAGAAGATTTTGAGGGTCACCAAAAGGAGAACTATAAAGGGTGATAACAGGCTTTAGTTACATTAGAATTTATTTGTTGATGGTACCATACTAATTTTAGGAATTGTGGTGTATTCTAAGGTGATTTTACCATGTGAAAAACCTTCTGCTGGGATATCATGAATCATGTTTGAGAGAACACTATTTTCTCATGCTTGTCCCATGGAGGTTTGGAAGGTGCTCCAAAAGCTAAAATGAGAGCATATTTTCTGTAAATTCACATTATCTTTCTCACTCATGTGAGAATGAAGTCTGACATTCTCAGTAAAACATGTACATCCAACAAGGGCAGAGACTGTCAGTTGATTCCTTTGTGTTCTACTGCAGCTTCCCAGAGTGTTCTAAAGAACAACTAGAGTGCTAACAGCCTTACTTATGACAAAAGTATGGCACACCTGAAGCCATCTTGATTGGAATAAACTGGTAACACTTAAACAATTTAATTTAAAAAGGAACAAAATGATGGGGTTCATTTTGTCATAGAAATTATGGTTAGTGCTGTAGAAAGAAAAATTAGGACATGTTTCAAGTGTGATCTCAAATATCTTCCTGTTATATTTCAACAGGAGCAGCCTGCCAGTTGATGCCTTTGTGTTCTACTGCAGCTTCCCAGAGTGTTCTAAAGAACAACTAGAGCGCTAACAGCCTTACTTATGACAAAAGTATGGCACACCTGAAGCCATCTTGATTGGAATAAACTGGTAACACTTAAAACATTTACTTTAAAAAGGAACAAAATGATGGGGTTCATTTTGTCATAGAAATTATGGTTAGTGCTGTAGAAAGAAAAATTAGGACATATTTCAAGTGTGATCTCAAATATCTTCCTGTTATATTTCAACAGGAGCAGCCTGCCAGTTGATGCCTTTGTGTTCTACTGCAGCTTCCCAGAGTGTTCTAAAGAACAACTAGAGCGCTAACAGCCTTACTTATGACAAAAGTATGGCACACCTGAAGCCATCTTGATTGGAATAAACCAGTAACACTTAAAACATTTAATTTAAAAAGGAACAAAATGAGGGGTTCTTTTTGAAATAGAAATTATGGTTAGTGCTGCAGAAAGAAAAATTAGGGCATGTTTTAAGTGAGATCTCAAATCCTCTTCTATTTCATTAGAAAATTCTGACATGCAGACTGAAACAATCACTTTCAATACCAGCAGCAGACTACCAGTTAACTCCCTGGTGAGCAGTAGCTTTACTCCAGTGATCTAATGAGCAACTAGAGTGCTAACATTCTGAATTTATGGCAGATGTGAGACATCTGAATGCCTTCTTGATGGAATCAAAGTAAAAACTGAAAGCATTTCCTACTGAGGAGACTGCAGTAAATGAAGAAATTAGGAAACTTCATAACAAAGAAGTCTTCCAAGATGGCCACCAGTGAAAAAAGAGCACAAATGTAGCACAAATATTACCCAGATGTATCCCACATATAGCCCAATGACAAAAGTGTGCAAAACACTTTTTATTTTTAGTTTTTTTGCAGTTTATTGTAGTGCAGACTGGTCAGGTATTGGAGCATTGCATCTTAAAACATGACCCCCTACACTACAAAAACACCACTGCACTACCTTAAACCCTAAAACACTACCCCCAGCACGACCCCCTACACTACACAAGCACCACTGCACTATCCTAAACCCTAAAACACTACCCCCAGCACGACCCCCTACACTACCCAAACACCACTGCACTAACCTAAATCCTAAAACACTACCACCAGCACGACCCCCTACACTACCCAAACACCACTGCACTACCCTAAAACATGACCCCCTACACTACACAAACACCACTGCACTACCCTAAACCCTAAAACACTACCCCCAGCACGACCTCCTACACTACACAAGCACCACTGCACTACCCTAAACCCTAAAACACTACCCCCAGCACGACCCCCTACACTACACAAAACCACTGCACTACCCTAAACCCTAAAACACTACCCCCAGCACGACCCCTACACTACCCAAACACCACTGCACTAACCTAAATCCTAAAACACTACCCCCAGCACGACCCCCTACACTACCCAAACACGACTGCACTACCCTAAAACATGACCCCCTACACTACACAAACACCACTGCACTACCCTAAACCCTAAAACACTACCCCCAGCACGACCCCCTACACTACACAAGCACCACTGCACTACCCTAAACCCTAAAACACTACCCCCAGCACGACCCCTACACTGCCCGAACACCACTGCACTGCCCTAAACCCTGAAACACCAGCCCCTGCATGACCCCCTACACTGCCCGAACACCACTGCACTGCTCTAAACACTGAAACACCACCCCTAGCACGACCCCCTACACTGCCCGAACACCACTGCACTGCCTTAAACCCTGAAACACCACCCCTTCACGACCCCCTACACTGCCCGAACACCACTGCACTGCCCTAAACCCTGAAACACCACCCTCAGCATGACCCCCTACACTGCCCGAACACCACTGCACTGCCCTAAACCCTGAAACACTACCCCCAGCAAGACCCCCTACACTGCCCGAACACCACTGCACTGCCCTAAACCCTGAAACATCACCCCCAGCAAGACCCCCTACACTGCCCGAACACCACTGACCTAAACCCTGAAACACCACCCCCAGCACGACCCCCTACACTGCCCGAACACCACTGCACTGCCCTAAACCCTGAAACACTACCCCCAGCAAGACCCCCTACACTGCCCGAACACCACTGCTCTGCCCAAAACCCTGAAACACCAGCCCCAGCACGATCCCCTACACTGCCCGAACACCACTGCACTGCCCTAAACCTTGAAACACCAGCCCCTGCACGACCCCCTACACTGCCCGAACACCACTGCACTACCCTAAACCCTGAAACATCACCCCCAGCACGACCCCCTACACTGCCCGAGCACCACTGCACTGCCCTAAACCCTGAAACACCAGCCCCAGCATGACCCCCTACACTGCCCGAACACCACTGCACTGCCCTAAACCCTGAAACACCAGCCCCAGCACGACCGCCTACACTGCCCGAACTCCACTGCACTGCCCTAAACCCTGAAACACCAGCCTCAGCACGACCCCCTACACTGCCTGAACACCACTGCACTGCCCTGAACCCTGAAACACATGCCCCAGCACAACACCCTACACTGCCTGAAAACCACTGCACTGCCCTAAACCCTGAAACACCACCCCGTGCATGACCCCCTACACTTGCCGAACACCACTGCACTGCCCTAAACCCTGAAACACCACCCCCAGCGCGACCCCCTACACTGCCCGAACACCACTGCACTAAACCCTGAAACACCACCCCTGCACAACCCCCTACACTGCTCGAACACTACTGCACTGCCCTAAACCCAGAAACACCATCCCCAGCACGACCCCCTATACTGCACGAACACCACTGCACTGCCCTAAACCCTGAAACACTACCCCCAGCAAGACCCCCTACACTGCCCGAACACCACTGCACCTCCCTAAACCATGAAACATCACCCCCAGCAAGGCACCCTCCACTGCCCGAACACCACTGCCCTAAACCCTGAAACACCACCCCCAGCAAGACCCCCTACACTGCCTGAACACCACTGCACTGCCCTAAACCGTGAAATACCACCCCCAGCACGACCCCCTACACTGCCTGAACACCACTGCACTGCCCTAAACCCTGAAACACCACCCCCTGCACGACCCCCTACACTGCCCGAACACCACTGTACTGTCCTAAACCCTGAATCCCCACCCCCAGCATGACCCCCTACACTGCCAGAACACCACTGCACTGCCCTAAACCCTGAAACACCACCCCCTGCATGACCCCCTACACTGCCCGAACACTACTGCACTGCCCTAAACCCTGAAACACCACCCCCAGCACGACCCCCTACACTGCACGAACACCACTGCACCGCCCTAAACCCTGACACACTACCCCCAGCAAGACCCCCTACACTGCCCGAACACCACTGCACTGCCCTAAACCCTGAAACATCACCCCCAGCAAGACCCCCTACACTGCCCGAACACCACTGCCCTAAACCCTGAAACACCACCCCCAGCAAGACCCCCTACACTGCCCGAACACCACTGCACTGCCCTAAACCCTGAAACACCACCCCCAGCAAGACCCCCTACACTGCCCGAACACCACTGCACTGCCCTAAACCCTGAAACACCACCCCCAGCACGACCCCCTACACTGCCCGAACACCACTGCTCTGCCCAAAACCCTGAAACACCAGCCCCAGCACGACCCCCTACACTGCCCGAACACCACTGCACTGCCCTAAACCCTGAAACACCAGCCCCAGCACGACCCCCTACACTGCACTGCCCTAAACCCTAAAACACCACCCTCAGCATAACCCCCTACACTGCCCGAACACCACTGCACTGCCCTAAACCCTGAAACACCAGCCCCAGCACGACCCCGTACACTGCCCGCACACCACTGCACTGCCCTAAACCCTGAAACTCCAGCCCCAGCACAACCCCGTACACTGCCCGAACACCACTGCACTGCCCTAAACCCTGAAACACCAGCCCCAGCACGACCGCCTACACTGCCCGAAAACTACTGCACTGCCCTAAACCCTGAAACACCACCCTCAGCAAGACTACCTACACTGGCCGAACACCAATGCACTACCCTAAACCCTGAAACACCACCCCCTGCACGACCCCCTACATTGCCCGAACACCACTGCACTGAACCCTGAAACACCACCCCAGCACGACCCCCTACACTGCCCGAACACCACTGCACTAAACCCTGAAACACCACCCCTGCATGACCCCCTACACTGCCGGAACACCACTGCACTGCCCTAAACCCTGAAACACCACCCCCAGCACGACCCCCTACACTGCCCTAACACCACTGCACTGCCCTAAACCCTGAAACATCACCCCCAGCACAACCCCCTACACTGCCTGAGCACCATTGCTCTGGCCTAAACCCTGAAACACTAGCCCCAGCACGACCCCCTACACTGCCCGAACACCACTGCACTGCCCTAAACCCTGAAACACCACCCCCAGCACGACCCCCTACACTGCCCGAACACCACTGCACTGCCCTAAACCCTGAAACACCAGCCCCAGCAAGACCACCTACACTGCCCGAACACCACTGCATTGCCCTAGACTCTGAAACACCAGCCCCAGCAAGACCCCCTACACTGCCCAAACACCACTGCATTGCCCTAAACCCTGAAACACCAGCCCCAGCATGACCCCCTACACTGCCCGAACACCACTGCACTGCCCTAAACCCTGAAACACCAGCCCCAGCACGACCCCCTACACTGCCCGAACACCACTGCACTGCCCTAAACCCTGAAACACCAGCCCCAGCACGACCCCCTACACTGCCCGAACACCACTGCACTGCCCTAAACCCTGAAACACCAGCCCCAGCACCACCCCCTACAATGCCCGAACACCACTGTACTGCCCTAA
This sequence comes from Calotriton arnoldi, assembly GCA_963921515.1. Taxonomy (NCBI): domain Eukaryota; kingdom Metazoa; phylum Chordata; class Amphibia; order Caudata; family Salamandridae; genus Calotriton; species Calotriton arnoldi. The sequence goes on along the minus strand of CAWUFW010000756.1, from coordinate 1,687,601 downwards.
ACCCTGAAACACCACCCCCTGCACCGCCCCCTACACTGCCCGAACACCACTGCACTGCCCTAAACCCTGAAACACCACCCCCTGCACCACCCCCTACACTGCCCGAACACCACTGCACTGCCCTAAACCCTGAAACACCACCCCTGCACCACCCCCTACACTGCCCGAACACCACTGCACTGCCCTAAACCCTGAAACACCACCCCTGCACCGCCCCCTACACTGCCCGAACACCACTGCACTGCCCTAAACCCTGAAACACCACCCCCAGCATGACCCCCTTTACTGCTCGAACACCACTGCACTGCCCCAAACCCTGAAACACCACCCCCAGCATGACCCCCTACACTGCCCGAACACCACTGCCCTAAACCCTGAAACACCACCCCTGCACGACCCCCTACACTGCCCGAACACCACTGCACTGCCCTAAACCCTGAAACACCACCCCCTGCACGACCCCCTACACTGCCCGAACAGCACTGCACTGCCCTAAACCCTGAAACACCACCCCCAGCAAGACCCCCTACACTGCCTGAACACCACTGCACTGCCCTAAACCCTAGAACACTACCCCCAGCATGACCCCCTACACTACCCGAACACCACTGCACTACCCTAAACCCTAAAATACTCCCCCAGCACAACCCCCTACACTACCCGAACACGACTGCACTGCCCTAAACCCTAAAACACTCCCCCAGCACGACCCCCTACACTACCCGAACACCACTGCACTGCCCTAAACCCAAAAACACTCCCCCAGCACGACCCCCTACACTACCTAAACACCACTGCACTGCCCTAAACCCTAAAACACTACTCCCCACATGACCCCCTACACTACCCAAATACCAATGCACTACCCTAATCCCTAAAACACTACCCCCGCACAACCCCCTACACTACCCAAAGACCACTGCACTACCCTAAACTCTAAAACAATACCCCCGCATGACTCCCTACACTACCCAAAGACCACTGCACTACCCTAAACCCTAAAACACGACCTCCTACACTACACAAACACCACTGCACTACCATAAACCCTAAAAACTACCCCCAGCACGAACCCCTACACTACCCAAACACCACTGCACTACCCTAAACCATAAAACACTACCCCCAGCAGTACCCCCTACGCTACCCAAACACCACTGCACTACCCTAAACCCTAAAACACTACCCCCAGCAGTACCCCCTACACTACCCAAACACCATTGCACTACCCTAAACCCTAAAACACTACCCCCAGCAGTATCCCCTACACTACCCAAACACCACTGCACTACCCTAAACCCTAAAACCCTAAAACACTAACCCCAGCACGACCCTCTACACTACCCAAACACCACTGTACTACCCTAAACCCTAAAACACTCCCCCAGCACGACTCCCTACACTACCCAAACACCACTGCACTACCCTAAACCCTAAATCTACCCCCAGCATGACCCCCTACACTACACAAACACCACTGCACTACCCTAAACCCTAAAACACTACCCCCAGCACGACCCTCTTCACTACCTAAACACAACTGCACAATTTGTTACAGGCATTGCAACGCAGGCCTGTGGTGCTTACTGGAAGTACCTGGTGGGCTGGTTGGGCCCCAGGGACTCTCAGGATTCAAGGTGACCTAATCCCCCAACTTAAAACGCGCCACGGGGCGCGTTTGCACAGTGGTGAAGGGAGGGGGCGGGGCCTCAGGTGACATGTGCGCAAACACGCCCTGTGGTGCGTTTTAAGTTGGGGAGTTAATTCCTTTGAATCCTGGGGGCCAACTAGCCCACCAGGTACCTTCAGTAAGCACAACAGAGGTGCGTTGCAGAGAGGTGAAAAAGGTGCGTGGCCTCGGAACGCCTCTCTGCAACTCAGCTCTGTGGTCCTAACTGTAGGTACCTGGGGGCTAGTTGGACCCCAGGGACCCTCAGGATTCAAGGGGACTTAATCCCGCAACTTAAAACGCGCCACGGGGCGCGTTTGCACACATGTCACCTCAGGCCCCACCTCCCTTCACCACTGTGCAAACGTGCACTGGCTCTGGTTAGTCAGAGTCAGTTACCACCAGTACCCGTCTGAAAAAGTTGTGGGCACAGGATGATTTTGCAACAAGGCCTCTTTCTGCTCCTCTGTTGGTTCTTTCTGCACATCTTTTGCTTCTTTCTGTGCGTTTTTTCTTCTTTCTTCACATGTCCTACCTCTGTTGGCATAGTTAGAAACTAGCATTTAAAAACCTTTGAAATTCACTTAAAAAACATAGGTTTCAGGCACGTTATAGTTAGAAATTAGCATTTAAAAAACCTTTGAAATTCACTGAAAAACCAAAGGTTTCAGGCACGTTATAGTTAGAAATTAGCATTTAAAAACCTTTGAAATTCACTGAAAAACCATAGGTTTCAGGCACGTTATAGTTAGAAATTAGCATTTAAAAAACCTTTGAAATTCACTGAAAAACCATAGGTTTCAGACACGTTATAGTTAGAAATTAGCATTTAAAAACCTTTGAAATTCACTGAAAAACCATAGGTTTTAGGGACAGTTATAGTTAGTTGGACATTGCACTCGTACAAAACCCGTGAAATTCCCCTGTTATAGTTAGTTCAGCTAACTATAACTCGCGCCCCGCAATGCACTGCTGATGACGTCACATATTACATCACTCATGACATGGTCAGTGACATCACTGATGACATCACTGATGACATCTCAAATGACATCACTGATGACATCATCCATGTGATAATTTCATGCATCTTCTCACACCCTAATATAACTTTTGATACACCCACTCTAAATTACAGACTGCCATTCTCAAAACCATAGACACTCCAACACCAAAAACTACATACCCACTCACTGATTCTTAGGTCTACACACACATCCACTCACTCACCTGTACAGTCACTCATACTTACAGTCACTCAGTACAGGACTATCATATGCACTCATACACCTATATAAACATTCACACACCGCCACTCATCCATAGAGGTACTCACACACCTAGTCAGTCATGCAAAAAATTAATCACACACCCATTTACTCACCTATACAGTTATACACACACCAGCTCACTTACTCATACAAATACTAGCACATTCTTACGCTTTTATACAATAACTGATACAAGCACACTCGCATCCATACAGCCACTCTCACAATAACACACTCTCACTTATAGCCATTTAAATACTCTAACACACATATATACTGCCTTTTACATATGTAGTTACTCGCACATGTACCACTGAGATATACATTCACTCACTAACACACCCATACACACACTCACCCACCCAAGCAGTCCATCACAGATGCACTCTTGAAATCATGCACCCAGTGAATCACCCACTCACACATCTATATATAGAGTCACACACACCCCACCCACACAAACACTCAGGCAGCCATACAGATACTCAGAGAACCAATCAATAACCCATATAGACACTCATGTAGCTATTCGCAAATCCATGCATCCACTTACACACCAACAAACAGACGGATACAGACATTCACACAGTTTAGTCACTAACCCATGCATTCAGTAAGATACGTTTAATCACTCACTTGTAGAGTCAGTCACTCACGTACTAAATCATCCATTCAGACACTTATACACCCACTCATTCTTCAATACGCCTTTCCCTATATATATTAAACATATTTAAACTTTACAGAAACACACAGTCACTGGATGATGTCATCAGTGATGTCATTTGAGATGTCATCAGTGATGTCATCAGTGATGTCACTGACCATGTCATGAGTGATGTAATATGTGACGTCATCAGCAGTGCATTATGAGGGCGCGAGTTATAGTTAGCTGAACTAACTATAACAGGGGAATTTCACGGGTTTTGTACGAGTGCAATGTCCAACTAACTATAACTGTCCCTAAAACCTATGGTTTTTTCAGTGAATTTCAAAGGTTTTTTAAATGCTAATTTCTAACTATAACGTGTCTGAAACCTATGGTTTTTCAGTGAATATATATATATATATATATATATATATATTTATATGTATATTAACTTCCTCTTGCACTATAATTGTTTTGGTTTCAGTTATCTTCAAACGTATTGTTGCATGTTAAACATCAAATACAGCACGCACATTAAACTATACTTGTTGTTCTATTATGGGTTCCTGTGTCTAGAACAATATAGTCAAAATCTTCTGACTAGCCTGCACTACTTTATTTCATTATATCACTGCTGCTGACACTAGGTATATACATAACAAAGCCTTGCATTATGCAGTAAGACAGTTGAGGCAACATGAAACATGTTCATCTAAAAAAATCAAGTCTTATTCACACTTGAAAAGATTAGAATGTTTAGGTGTAGCCCAGTACCAAATTTGAGCAGGTGGTTGCCTGTGGGGCCCACAACACTCATTTTTGGGGGCCGGATCTATTTTTCCTCATTAGACATTGACTAAGAGCAAGAGTGGGAAAAACACACAAAGAGAAAAGAAGGAGGAAGAAAAAGACAGAAAACCCTTTGCCAGGAGGGAAAGGAGGAATTAGCAAGAGAAAGATAAAAGTGCAGGGTGTGTCTAGTAGTGGATTAACGTGGTATGATGTGGATTAGTTTGCAGAAATGAAATAGCACAGGCAGCGGGCAAATTAACAGAGCTGATCACATTCATTTACAGTAGCGGTCGGTGGTGGAGTTCCGCCGAGCGCTGACGTGGGGCGGGGGAGGCAGGGTGGGGGTAGTAAACTACGTATTACGGCTGATTACAGGTAAGTAAACATATAAATTAAAAACGAAGTTCAGTTATGCGCGCTGCATCGCCATATGCGATGCAGCGCGTGTAACGAACTTCGTTTTATTTATTTATATGTTTACTTACCTGTAATCAGCCGTAATCCGTAGTTTACTACCCCTCACCCTGCCCCTCCCCCGCCCCACGTCAGCGCCCGGCGGAACTCCCACCACCGACCGCTACTGTTCATTTACAAACTAAGCACTGAAAGCCCTGTGTAGAAAATATCCTCTGCCGTGTAAAAGAGCGGGGAACTTTGAATGCTGAACATCAAGGATCCTACCATTTGGAACATATAGCAACCGTGGATCAATAGTCTTTTCTTGTCAAGTCATTGATCCAATCCAATGTAACATCCCTGTTAACTTGTAATAGCGATGAGCATACATCAATATATTAGAAGGTAGTTAGACCAAAAGGTTTTGAGACCAATTTGTCACTTTCACCAGGTGCTGAATATGTGGTTCCGCCAGACCACGTTTTGCTGACAAGGGAGAACTGCATTAAACACCTGAAATCCTCTTGTTTCTTTTACTTGCCTATTCAACAGATATTTGCAGTTTTTACAGGCCACATTTGCTTTTTAAGAGCATTCAACAAATGCTTGCATTTTTCTCATATCGCAATTCGGTGTATATATTGACCCACCACTATATATATGATCAGGGTTTCCATCCAGGAAATCTTTATTCTTATGGGAAATTCAACTTCGTAAATGGACTTTTCTACTAGAAGTAGTCATGGTTAGAGGAGAGAAATGAAAATGTTGGTATTTTTGGGGTTGGGGAGGGGCATCACTGTGCAAATCTGTATGTCCACAACGTTGTGAACTTTGAGAGTATTAACAAAATATGTATACCAATTTCCACCTAGGATACATACTATAAAGTAAAGCAACAAATATGTAAGTGTGAAAGATATCAAGATGGGAAATCCCAATATTTTATTTGATTGTTAGAAAGGGAAACCTCCCAATGGAGCAAAAATTCCATGCAAAGATAAATATTGCAAACGTTTACAAAGCACACTTTACACCCAATTCTTAAGTCAGCTGATTTTCTTCTGCAGAAAATGTGTGTCAGAAGACCATAAAGTAGTGGTGTAGATCTGAAACTCTGAAAATCACACGTTTCTGAGTTTAAGCAGGGGAATTCTTTGAATACACCAACAAGAGTAAATGTAACTCCTCAGTGTGTTTCTATTTAATTTATTTATATGCGTAGGAATGTATGTCAACGTGTTTCGATTGCTCCTGGCAACCTTGCTCCGGACAAAATATATATATATATATATATATATATATATATTATTATATTATTATATATATATATATATATCACATTGTTAAATGTACCATCAGTACTCACTATTCAGTGGCACAAATCATAGATAAAACTTCTTTGGGGAAAAGCAATTAGAGGTCAGGCGCTACAAGTGCAAGTGAATCGTGAAAAACATTGGGATAGTGCACAGCATAAGGGATATATAGACATGAAAATTTTGGCTGTGAAAATAGACATTTAGTGGAATGCGGACATCAACAAGTGTTACTGTTCCATGCAAGAGCAGATAAATACATTAGCCAAAAGTGAATGAATCTCGCCCTTTAACGCCTGGGATCAAACGCTTACAGGTTTGTTCTGTGTCTACAATGGAGGGGATGAAGGGCCCCTCTACATAGGGTGCTAGCTTCTTCTTGGTCAAGACAGGTTCTCAAAACGTGTCAAATAAAAAAAAATGCTTGCTCTTTGCACAACAATCCTGATTCAAGATTCAAGCTACCTCAAAGGCAAAAGATGGGTCCAATGGCAGGAGAAGAAGCTTGTGTTGTCATGCAGGCATCTGTCCCTGGAACCTGAAGAACGTTTGGCGTGCCCTGCAAATATCTGTAAACCAGGCCTGGCAGTACTTTGAAGAGAGTGAGTGAAATATTTCATCCAACTCAGTAGATATAATTGTATTGTGATTGAATACATTTTTAAATGTCACATGCCACTTTGAAGGCACAGCAAAGCAATTTTCTAGAAGATGGGCAAGTCAAAAAGGAATCTGGATATCTACCCCATATGGCGTGGTCATCACAATTGGGGGCAGTCAGTGCTTTTTAACCCAGATTCCGTGCTAATCAGAGTACCATCCTGCAATAGAATATTTTAGTAGAAAAAAGCACTTCTAGACTGTTCATTCATAACAAGGCAGCAGGGTAACCCGACCCCTAGATACCACCAAATGCAGGAAATGTCGGGTAAAGTTTAACGTTTTCCCCAGAAAACTCGTTTTGTCATAGAACGAGGTCCTGATTGCATGAAAACAAGAGGTGGGACATACATCAACTGTTTGACCTGGGCCCACAAAATCAGGGGTTGAACCAATTTAAACTGTCATTCCGTGCATCTTTTAATGTACTCTGGAAACAATGGCAAGGCGCCAATTTGGTGGCTACCTTTTAGTGAACACTAAAAATACACTGTGGGTCAGTGTATGGGTGTGACATCTCTTATCATTGCTGAACTGTCCTGGGCAGCGACATATTTGTCAGTAAATACACTTTATGACTATATTGTGATAGCTGTTGAAACACCGGGATGTTTCCTTTCGTTTAGTGTTAAAGACGTGGTGTTGTTGCAGTAACACACAACTAGGCTGGTGATCATTGCTTGTCAGTGAGAATGCTTTGTCGAACTTTGAATGCAGCATTGCACCTGCACCGCAACTGCACCGGCAAGAAACAAAGCACGAACACACGCAGATTAGTGATTAAATCTGCTGAGGCCTGACTCAGCAAAGCTAGCCACTTTCATCCCATTGTCTATAGGGAATCTTCAGGTTCAATAAAGATGTAAATTAACAAATTGTAGAATTCTTCGGACAGGTTGTCCATAGTTAGCCATTATTTAATGAATTCATTGACATATATTAAGTAGTTACTGCAAAACCAACTGACACAAGCAATTATGAAGCCTCCCATTTGAACAATCTTCCCAGGCAGCATCATTCATTGCAACATTTGCAGCCCGGGGTACAGAGGAAATTAGTTATGATTTGTATTTCTTATTTATGTTTCCATTTGTAAATGGTCACATGCACGCGCCAGGACGTGCTCCGCTGCATTAAAATTTCAGAGTGGACAGTGGCAGCTACATTTAGCTCTGCTGATTATCTTGTCTAGTAAAAGTGTCTAAAAGTCTAAAATACAAAAAATAAGAGGCATTTCTTTCTACTTCTATACAAGTGAGACAGTAAGAGGAAATAAGACGAAAGGCAGGAGAAGGTCATAAAATGAATTGCCTCGTGGCTCATAAATAATAGAAACATAAATGTCATATGAACTTTATTTTATGGTGTAGGTGGCCTAATAAAAAAATTTCAGCAGAGAATGGCGTATTGTGAGGAGAAGGCCACCTATCCTCTGTCACTGGAGGCAGTTATTCAAGCTCGGTGACACCGCAGACCTTGTGACACGAGCTTTCAATTGGTGGCCCGCGCCAGGCTTCCAGCGCCTGTCATTTTCAAACAGAGCGGACACGATAAGGGATTGCTTTACTCTGAGTGGCCTGCTTCCCGGTGATAAACCGCTATCTAATCCATACGAGATTTAAGATACCTCAGGTACACTCATCTCATCGGCTGTCACCGGAATAGAACTCTATCGGTGCCTTCAAATTTGCAATATTGCAGCCATACTTTCCATTCGCTGCATTCACTCGGTGACCTTTCGTGCTGCCCCCGAGATGAGCCCGTCGATACCGATGCGCTGTAAATGAAAGCCCACTTTTCCCCTAGCAGGGAAGAACTATTGTTTATTGCAAATATGAAAATCAGATTAGCCTGTTCTGATAGTGCGCAAGACAGTTTGCTGTCTCCCCGTATGTCATGCAGAATCATTTCAAGCTTCTCTCCGATGCAGTTAAAGAGAGGTAATGGCATTTAAAAAATCATGTCAGTTTAAGTGAGAGCAGTGGAGCACATCACGGAACATCTGTAAGTAAATCATTGTTTATCGTCGCCAAGGCGCATCTATTACACTAACATTCACGCCTGCCTGCGTGCTGCGCGCGACTGTCTCTCTTATTCTCCCAGACTCCATCACAAATGGGAACAGGCATGCATGCGCACAGCCTGCCAGACCGACGCCTGCACAGTGACATGCTCGCCTTCACATACATTGAGACTAGTGTTGCAAATACACCCGATTAGGACAGCTGCCTGCAGGAAAGTGCCTCTTTTTGTATGGTCACCACCATTTTGTGGGCACTGATGCTGCTGTTTTTTGTCTCTGTGCATTAGGACTCTGCTAACCAGGGCTAGTGAATGTGCTCTGACCACTAATACATGTTGGAATTGCTTTTCCTCCAAATTGGCATATTTAAACTACCTATAAGTCCCTAGTATATGGTGCCAAGTGTACCCAAGGCCTGTGAGTAATATGTTACTAGTGGGCTGCAGCACCTATTCTGCCATCCAGTACAGTGACAGTGTAAACATGGCCTCAAGCCTACCACTGTAGCCTGACAGTGGCAGTTCAAATACCGCAACCAACCTGTCAACATAAACCCTTTTGATAGGTCTAAACCTTTTTTTTTTACATAATATAAAGTCACCTCTAAGTAGTGATGGAGCAAGGACTCGTAAATGAGACTTGCTCGGAAGCAATCCTCTCGTTTAAATCACTAACGAATTATTAACAACGTGTTTTGTGATTAATAATACGCATTTCCTTTACACGCGGGAGAAAATGAAGCTTGCCTATGTGTTTACTAACTGCAATAACATGAACGAAGGACTAAGATGCATTCTAACACTGGATCTTTACTGCGCATGCGTCTACTGCATCTACGTAGTATGACGTACTAACGCTTGGAGGGAAATTCTTGCGCTTGCGCAAAGAACTATAAAATGGCCGCTTTAAAACTCACATGCATGGCACCTGCTTGCTGAAATTAGAAAATAAGTTTTATACTAACGCAAATGCAGAAAGGGAAATAATAAATGGAATGGGTTAGAGTAGAGGTTGGTGGTATACAGTGAAATCATTTATTTTTGAGAATAACATTTTTTCTTTTGACTTTATTATTAGTGCGTATTTGGGCCTGTCAAATTTGTCTGAGTTGAGCAGACTGACGTTGCACCATGCATGCGCCTTGGCGAGAAAGTACGAAAGATGACTAAGGACTTGTCACGCGTCCAAGGCCATCGAAGATGTGCCCTGGGAACATGAGGGTGAAGAGTTCATATGAAGGAACTTTATTCAAGAGATCGCAACAATTGTATTAATAAAGTTTGGAGATGTATGAGAAAGGAAGAGACTTAATAAAGTTTGAGGGGAGGAGTTTTGAAACAATGGTTTAAAGAAATAAGCGAAATGTAAGTATGGTGTGATGATCATCCCCCTTGCCTGTCCAATCAGAGTTAGTATTTTGTAGAATTGAAACATTAATGGGTGGTACATGCTTATGGAAGGGTATAATTGAGGTCGTTTTAGTTAGCTAAGAGAGAATTCGGAGAGATCGGTTCGGAGAACTGGGTGTGCTGAGGCAATGCAAAGCTCGGGATGCAAAAAAAAATATATTGGTAGTAGCAGTTCCCATGCTCGGGAAAACACCGCACAATCAGTAAGAATGAGTATCAGCTAAAAACTTTATATAGTGTGAATCGATATACAATCAATGTTCCTGTTTAGTTCTAACACGGGGTGCTAATTTAGCTCACTAGCACCTACTACCAAGAGATGCTATTATCACAGAAGTAACCCACTGTGTATACAATATACAAAAAAAGAGAGAGAGCAATTCCAAGCACACCCTGTTGCAATTAAGGCCACCCCTTAATTGCAACAGGGTGTGCTTGGAATTGCTCTCTCTCTTTTTTTGTATAAAGCTCGGGATGCTGTTGGTGCTTGGTGGTGCTGAAGCTGTGAGACGCAGATGAAGAAAATCGAATGCAGAACCATCTACTTAATTTGGATGGGTTAGAAAGAAGATCGCGGCAGAACCACGAGGAGGAAGAGAGTGTCAGAGAGGGGTGCGACGTAGTCGTCGGTATCTAGAGAGGTGAAGTATCCTGTCCTGATTCCTGTCCTAAAGTCTTTGTCTCCTGATCTGTCCAGGGGGTTGGTCTTCACACCATACTTGGTAATTATAAATTCATCGTCTTGATAAATGATCTTCTCTCTCTATCCTCTTCTTTCAGAGCATAGTTGTTGTGTGGATCTGAAATTATTATATCTATTGAATTTTTGATTGAATTGACACTTGCGAATGAGGGTGTTTGTACTGAAATGTTTGAGGTGGTTTCACAAACAACTAATTTAGATAAAGATTTTAAAATTTCTTGAGTCTGTGATTATTTTATTTCAATTAAGAAAGGTTTAATCGAGTTATGTTAATTATCACCATCAACTAGTTCCACCTAATGGTCCATTGACCAGAGGAAAGAACTATTTGATCAGTGAAAGGTTTAGTTGGAGAAGAAATAACTAGATCTTAAAGTATGAAAATCATAAAACTAAAAAGTTCCAGCGGTCTACTTGGTGTTTAGTGGAAGTGAGTTGTATGGGCCCAGGTGAGTATATGGTAGTGGAGTATCTGTTGCTAGTACGCCGCTGGATCAGTTTTCTGGTAGCAGAGCTATGGTTATTAGTGACTAGTTTGGTGATAAGTACAGATTATTAATTATTTGGTTTTTGTTTAACAAAAAGAGTTAGCGTCTTGTTTTATGTCGTTTGGAAAATTCCCGGGGAAATGAATAGCGGGTGGCGATAGAAACCACACTGCAGTGAGGTTACTCATCTGTTGGAATAACACTGAGGAGCAAGGAAAAGCTAGCAGTGTTAAATTAGGGACTACTTTCTGTATAAAAGTGAGAGTGATTGATAGCAAAGAGTTTGCTAGTGAAACTTTAGGCGTTATATCACCTAGAAAGGGTAACCCTGAAGGAGTAGCAGGTTCTTCTAAACCAGATTGATAGCAAAAGGAGTTCGCTGGTGAAACTTTGGTCTCAAATTTCCCAAACGGGTGATACCGGAGGAGTAACATGTTCTCTGGAGCTTGTATGAAGAGTAAGCGGAAGGTTTTACTCGCAGTGAAAAGAAATAAACTATCCTTTTGATTTAGTTGAACAGACAGAGTAGCAAATGTTTTTACGTCGTTATTAGCAAAGAAGTATAATTTTTTTTTCGAGAAATAAAGTTTCGTATTACCTTGTAAAGGGACGGTCAGTTGCCGGAGTGGTACTGACGTCACATAGAGCCGCGCTGGGATTGGTAGAAGCAGCGGGTGTGTGACAGGAGGAGCTTTGTAAAGGAGGGGTAAGAAGTTGTCGGAGTTGGACTGACGTCACAGAGAGCCGCGCTGGGATTGGTAGAAACAGCGGGCGGGTGACAGGAGCAGCCTTGTAATGAGGGGTCAGTAGCAAGGAGCAGAACCGACGTCAGGAAAAGGCCGCGCTTGCATTGGTCGGATCACGGGTGTGAGCCTAATTTCATTGGTAGCTAGATAGAAGCCGCGCTAGGATTGGCGGAGAGAAGATTGTATGCAGGATTTTGATTTGACTGTAAGTGCAAGACATACAGGTAGAAGATTTCAAGGGTTTGCGGAATACAATTTCCTACACCGTTCTTCAAGGATGTATGGAGAGGAAAGAAAGATGTCATTTTTTAAGAAAATAAACAATTTCTTTGTAAAGGATAGACCTGTGTTGACTAGAGAGGGAATTCCTATTCCACCACCGAAGACACCAGCATCTTTTATGATGATGGAAAGGGATATCATACTTGCGTGTGGTTGGAAAACTGGGTAGAATATACGAAGGATGATGGTGTGTTAGCGTTTCCTAAGGATGGTACGTTTAATGGGAGGATTCTTCAGAATTTGAGATTGAAAATGAATGATTTAGAACCTAGACCTAGGTTAACTCAATATGAGGCTTTGGAAGAATGGGAGACTGAGTCATATGAAAGAGAGAAATGCAGAGGTGGAAGATATAGAGGATTCTTTCCCAGACATTTGCATGAGTCACGCGAAGGGCAGATGAAACAGTGGAGGAGAGCTATGGTATCAGAAGGGTTATATCCAGTGTTGATGGCTGAGGAACAATCTGGAGGAAAGTGTAAAGAGAAAACGAGACATATGAATTCGGCAGGTTATGGTGAATCAGATGACGAGTTGTTAGAGGATATTTTAATTAAAAATCCACCACCGTATCAAGAAGCAGCTAGTAAGGTTACTCCAAGTGCACCAGTAATGGGAATGCCATTAACCCCACAAATTTTACATGAAACATCATATAACAGAGTGTTGCAAGATAATGAAAGAGAAGCTTTGAATAAAACTAGAGAAGAATTAGTTCAAAAGATAAGTCAATTAAATTTAAATACTGAAGCTTTGACAGTACCATTGACCATTGGTCCGGTAATCCCATTGTATGGAGATAATAAGATTTGCCAGAAACCACAACTTGTGACAGTTCCATTAAATTGTCCTAGAAAAGAGATAATAATCACAGATGATCAGGTTAGCGAAAGTGAGTCAATTATTTTATTAATGGATCTCCCTATTGTGGAACCTCTGACGGAAACTCCAAAGAGAGTTACACCTATGAATTTCAGAGAAAGAAGACCTTTGGTTCCTGCTGGAACTGGAGGCGCAACAGTAGTCACCTCTGAAGAAATAGAAAGGTGGGCTCAGGAAAGAGATAATCAGAACCCAACACCACAGATTTTAGATATCAGCAGATTGAAAGTGGATTTGGAAGAGATGATGACAGGATGTGTGGGTATAGAAAGATTAAACGTTTACAACGATGATGAATTATTATTTCTATGTAAGAATATAACTAGGAGAGCAAGAGCATTTCATGAGAGACTGACGGAAGTTGCTTCAGAGATTGAAATAGACATAGGGAAATCAAAGTTGTTACAGAAACCCTATCGAGTGGACTTTACTGATAAAGATTTAGAAAGTGTAAATGCTTCTGGAAAGAGACTACAGATAAAGAAATTAATGAACATTCTGCGAAAGTGGGGAGACATTGATAAATGGAGAATTAGATGGATAAGAAAGAAAGAGGAAGTACAAGCAAGAGAAGCAGCAGCTGCATTTCCAGTAAGAGAATCAGGCAGAGTGGAAAAATTGTGTCCGATGAGAGAGGTTCCTGGAGGTGGATATGTTCATGTTCCTTGGAGTAGACAAGATATTTTATCATTTACAAATGATTTTCCAAAACTGGGAGAAAAACCAGTTGAGTGGTACAAGCAGGTAGAGAGGTTTGTGAAGGTTTCAAAGGTTTTATTGAAAGACTTGGATGGTCTATTTGATATAGTGGTACCTGCTGATTTATGGACAGAATGTAAGATCATAATTAATTGGCCTAATGAGGAGTATCCTAGAGATGCAAAAACAGGAGCACCTTCGGAAGAGGTGATGAAAAAGTATCACCAAGTGATTACGTATTTGAAAGGGAAAATCCCTCCTAAAGAAACAGATTGGGTAAAAATAGATAGAACAACACAGGAACCAAATGAATCTGTACATGCGTACTATGAACTGTTATTTCAGGTGTTTAAGCAGTATAGTGGTTTTGAGAATATCGGTGACAAGGATATTGGACATTTTGTGTATCGGTTTGTATATGGTTTGAAACCAGAAATCAGTCAGATGATACAGCAGCACATGTTGTGTTGGCAAAGTAAAACAGTGGATGAGATTCTAAAGCACGCAAAATATTGCGGAGATGACATTGAGGCCAGGCGTAGGAAGCTAAAGGAGAAAATGATGTGGGCACAAGTTAAATTGGCAGAGCAGCAAGAGGAGAAAGCAAATGACCAAAATAATAATCAAGTGAAAGAACAGAGTCAGAATAATCAAGGAGCGAATGGTAATAAATATAAGGGACGAATGGACAGAGAAGAAGCAAAAAAGAAGTTTCCTTGTCATGCATGCGGAAAGCTTGGACATTGGAAGAACGAGTGTAAGAGTACTCAGAATAAGAATAAGAATAATGGGCCAAATCAAAATTTAATCCCACAGATGCAGAATGAAGTACTTATGAATCAGCAGCAGCAGGTAGTTACTCCACAATATCAGGTGCCACCAGCTCCTATGCCAAATTTTGTGAACCATCAAATTTTCAGTGCGAACACCGGATTTCAAGGAGAAAGTGGTAAGAATAATAGAACAATTGCACAATATTTTTTACAGAATGATGAAGAACATTCAGATGCCGCACAATGACGGTACCTGAGGGGGGAGGAAGAGGAGTGCGTGCTTGGCGCATCCTTGCCGGTAGATCAGTCAGGTCCATTCGTTGATGGGAGAGTAGAAGGTAAAGACATTACTTTCCTATTGGATACTGGTGCTACCAGGTCTACTGTGAGAACAGCAGACATCCCAAACCTACCCCTCTCAGGAGAGTCAATCCAAGTTGTAGGCGTATCTAACCAACAGATTAGAACCCCAATCACAAAGCCAATGGAGGTGCACATTGGAAACTTCAAGGAAATGCATCGATTTGTAGTATGTGATTCCAGTCCAGTAAATCTGTTGGGAAGAGACCTTTTGTGCAAGATGAATTGCACGATCTATTGTACACCGGATGGTGTCGCTTTCCAAACCCCTGATGAGGACGTTGTTTACAAGATGATGTTGGCCAAACAGGGAACAGAAGTAGATGAAATGTTTTCATTAATAACTGAGAATGAATTGCCAGAAGAGTTAAGAACCACAGTTAATCCAGAAGTGTGGGATTTTACAGGAAAAGACATTGGGCTGATGACAAATATAGACCCAGTTAAAGTGACAGTGAAGGAAGGTGCAGTGTATCCAAATACCCGACAGTACAAAATAAGTCCAGAAGTAAAGGCAGGAATTATTCCAGAAATTAAACGAATGGTTAAACAAGGTATTTTAAAAGAAGTGATGGGTAGTCCCTGTAATTCGCCAATAATGGGACTGAAAAAGACTAGCAGAAAGTACAGAATAGTGCAAGACCTACGGAAAATAAATAAAATTGTAATTCCCTGTTGTCCAATTGTGCCAAATCCAGCAGTGATCCTTTATCAGATACCTTGGAATGCAGGATGGTTCACAGTAATTGATTTATGCCAAGCGTTCTTTTCTATTCCTTTGCACCCTGACAGCCAGTATCTTTTTACGTTTAAATTTGAAGATCGCATTTACGCATGGTGTCGAGTTCCTCAAAGGTACACAGAGAGTCCTTCAATTTTTTTTTTTTGTTTAAATCTGTTTTATTGATTTTACATTGTTAAGAAGGTAACAATTGCATGTGAGAGCAGCCATTGCAGTAAAAGTCCAGGTCGAGATACATGTATGACCACTTGCCATCAGTACATTGCAGAATCTATTTGTTATCAAGTTTACAGTCTATGTCATACAAATTGTGTGCGTTCAACATCTATTGTTGTGCGCAGGCATTGATGACATCTGTACTCCAATCATTATCACATATTGTGTAGAGTCACAGCCTAGACAATGAAGTATGAATGAGGCAACTATGGAGTTTCGCAATAGTCCTTCCAGGGAATTCAATTCGGAATTAGTACAGATGAAATAACAAATAACGAAAACAAAAACAGTAACCAGCCCGTGTTGTCTTATCCCCTTGTCCCTACACATGTGTACATTTAATTTCCTTATGGTTCCAGCACCCATCATCTCCCGTCAGTGGTGCACATGTCGCGCAGGCTCTTAAGTGATCCCTATGTGTTCATGGAGTACCATGGCGCATCGTGCATGGGTGTGTATGGTTCACAGTGTCTGTTCTCCCTCTGCGCGGTCTCTTAGTTCCCCAGATCCCCCCTCCTCAACACGCTGTAGCGCGTCCAGGAAGGCGTCCCAACGAGCTGCTATGGGTTCTGTACGCAGCCCCAGCGTTTCTTCGCGTTTGATGGTGATGCTTTCCGCTTTGGCCCATGCTAGTAAAGAATGGTGCCACGCACGCGCAAGGGGCGGATCCTCAGCTTTCCACCATTTAGTGAGAAGCCTTTTAGCAACCACTATCCCCAAGTCCAGGAACCTGGAGACTACCCTAGTGGCGGGGGTCCTCTTAAATTGATGCAGTAGGTATACTGTCCATTCAAAAGGCAATGTGCGGCCAGTGCAAGTGTGTAGTAACCTACTTACTGTACTCCAGTATATATGTATCCGGGGGCAGGTCCATAGCATGTGCACCAACTCAGCCCCTGGCTCAGCACATCTCGGACACGTCGCATCTGTGCGGTGAAAGTAACGATTGATCATGGCAGGTGTAAGGTAGGCCCTGTGGATAATGTACAACTGTATTTGCCTAAACCTCATGTTTCTAGGTATGCGTACTGGGCTCTGTAGTATCCGTGTCCATTCTTTCTCTTCTAGCGGTCGCCCCAGGTCTAGTTCCCATTTACGGCGGAGCGGGTCGAGGCTTACTGCCGCGTGGGTTCTGAGGGATGCTGCGACGAACCAGCGTATGAGATGTCTTCCACGTCCCATGACATGTAGATACTGTATGGTGAGGTGGGGGCTCGGTTCAGTGGCCATGTCTCTCCATCTGGCTGTCAATGTGGTAATCAGTGAGCGATGCGTGAGGAATTGTCCCGGGGGGAACCCCTCCTCATCTACCAGGGATGTGTATGGTATGAGCATTCCATCTCGGTATAGGTCTCCCAACGTCTGGAGGCCTCCCTCCAGCCACTCCGCAATTGATTGTGACGTGAGCACTATGGGCCCGCTAGGGGACCCCTCCAGCGGTATTGCTGGTGCGTAGGGAGTGACCTTTCGGGTAATGTATAGACATCTGCGATAGCATTTGTATGCCACCGCTAGCAGCAATGGCGTTGGTGTTGTAACCCGAATGGCGGGGTGAAAAAGTCGGACTATTTGGTTCAATGAGTGGGGCGGATGTGTGGTGGCCGTGTCTGCACGATTCCGATCTGCGAGCCAGCGGGCTATCCACTGCAGTTGAGCAGCCAGATAGTAGTGTTCAAAGCAAGGCCACCTTGGTCCGTAGGTAAATATAGCTTCGCCAATGCCATTCTGTGCCGTGTGTTCCCCCACAGGAAGTCCCTAACTAGTTTGGTTAGTGTGGTAAAAAAGGATGCAGGGATATATATGGGCAAATTGGCAAAATAATATAGGAGGCGGGGAAGGATTACCATCTTGGTTAGCGCCACTCTGCCTGTTACCGCCAGTGGAAGCGTGCCCCAAAAGCGCATTTGCGACCGAATTGCAGTTAAGGCCCTCCCCAGATTCCCGTCAAACAGGTCTTTCGGCTGGCGATAAATCCGGATTTCCAGGTAGCGGAAGGTGTCCTCTCTCCACTGCAGCCTTCTACCATTGATAGTATAGCCCGGATCCCGACCCCCCTCATGGAACGCATACATGCAGGACTTATCAGCATTTACTCGCAACCCGGAGATTGTGGCAAATGTCTGCAGGAGGTGCGCCAATTGATCAGGAACCCTCTCTATATCTTTGACATAAACCAGGAGATCGTCCGCATAGAGTGATACTTGGTGTATTGCATCACCCAGAGGTATTCCGTCTCCCAACACGGTGTGCATCGCCTCGGCCAGGGGCTCTATTGCGAGCGCGAAAAGGAGGGGGGACAGGGGGCATCCCTGCCTGGTGCCCCTGCGCACTGGTATAGAATCCGATATGTACGGCCCCATTCGCACCTGAACTGTAGGGTTTGTGTATAGTAAGTTAACCATTTGGAGAAACCCTAGGCCTAGGTCATATTTTAATAGTACTGCAGAGAGGTAGCCCCAGTCTAAGGAATCGAATGCCTTTTCCAGATCTAATATTAGGCACCCAGCTTTAGGCCATTCCTGCGTAGCGTCTGTCGCCACTCTAAAAAAAGCCTCAGGTTTAAGGAGGTGTTCCGCGCGGGCACGAAGCCGTTCTGGTCAGCGTGAACCAGCTTGGGGACCACTGGTGACAGTCTATCCGCTAACACCTTGGCAAGTATTTTATAGTCAGTATTAAGTAGGGCCAAGGGTCTATAGGAGCTCAGGGCTGTGGGATCTCTATCCGGCTTTAACAGGAACACCAGATACGCCTCCCGCATCGAGGGAGGTAGTTCCCACTCTTCTAGAGATGCCGTGAAGAGAGTATGGAGGCTTTGCGTGAGAGACTCACGGTATGCCTTATAGTACTCTGCTGGCAGGCCATCCGGCCCTGGCGTTTTCCCAGATGCCATGGATCCTATTGCATCTCCAATCTCTTCCAATGTTAGCGGGCCATTGAGAAGCTCCTGTTGTTCCCCCGAGACTGTAGGCAGTTGCACGGAGCTCAAAAACCCTCCAATTCTTGGTCCGGACAACGCCCTCTAGATCGATATAGCTGGGTGTAGTGGTCTGTCAGGGCCTTGTGTATCTCGCGCTGTGTATAAACCAGTGTCCCTTCAGATGTACGTATGGCCCCTATCGGAGCACGGTTGTTTTCCTGCCATATCAGCCAGGCAAGCAGTCGGCCCGCTCGATCAGCTGAGGCATGGGTGCGAGCTGTATGTGCTGTGTAATTATGGCATCTTAATCGCTCCAGTAGGTCTGCATGTTCTACGCGCAGCTGCTCCAGGCGCCGCAAATCCCTTCCCTCCCCCTCCCCCTCTCGCTCACACCCCAGCAGCTGGGTTTCTAATTTTGTGAGGGAAGTCGTCAATTGCTTACGTATGTTCCATGTGGCCCCTAAACAGTGCCCTCTGATCGCCACTTTAAAAGCCTCCCACTCCACGAGCGCAGTGCTCGCTGTACCTTCATTTAGTTCAAAGTATGTGAGGATGGCTGTCCCTAGCGACGAGTGGAATTCTGGGTCTCCTAATGCAGTTGTTTGGAGACGCCATGTGGGTATGGGGGGGCGGTTTGTTTCCCAATTGAGTTGCATCCACAGGGGATTGTGATCGGAATGTGTCCGGCCGAGGTACTCTATCTTCGTAATTAAAGGGAGCAGTGATTGGGAACTCACTAGCCTATCCAGACGTACGTGCAGGTCATGTACTGCCGAATAATAAGAATAGACCCGCTCTGTGGGGTAAAGAGTGCGCCATATATCCAATACCGCCAGTGTGTAAGCCAGTCCGTAAGTGCCTGGGCATTAGACATGGCGGTGGTTTTATGGAGTGGGGGGAATGATCTATCCAGATCAACGTTGAGTACCGAGTTGAAGTCTCCCCCTACCATCCAGGGGAGCCCAGCGTATGGAGTCAATGTTTGTGACAGGCATGTAAGAAAGGAGGGTTGGTCCACATTTGGGGCGTATATAGAGCCTAGCAATATTGTCTGACCATTTAGCCTTCCTCGTACAAAGGTGTATCTACCCTCAGCATCGATTACAGCTTCCTCATGTGTAAATGGGACTCCTGCCCTCACCCAAACTAGTGCGCCTCTCGCATGTGCTGAGTACGCAGTGCCGAATATCTGTCCCCTCCACCGCCTGCGCAGCCGCTCCAGTTCTATTTGCGACATGTGTGTTTCCTGCAACAGGGCGATGCCCACCGAATGTCTCTGAAGATAGGCGAATATTGAGTACCGTCGCGTGGGTGTGTGCATGCCGCGTACATTCCATGTTAGTACGTTAACTCGTGCCATTGCAAGCATGTGTCACCTTCAAGGGGAGAAGGCGCGAACACTGTATTATCAAACATGTGCCATGTATAGGTGGTGTCGATCTGATCTTATAAAACCAATACATCGATGTAACTGCTAACATCATAACGATTGGGGCGAACTTTGCGACGAAGTCCATCCAAACTGTGTGTCTAACAGTGACAGAAAAGTAACTATTCCAGTACGGTGCCTGGTGGGGGTGTGCGTGTAACGAGTGCTCAACTACAGGGCGGGGCACTCCCAGACCCTATCTGGCCCTACAGCGGTCTTAACTATGCCAGTGTAGGGATTGGTGTGAGGTTAGGGTGTGTGCACTGGTAGGAACATCGCGCATCCCTCTGTAACAAGCATCTGTCACCCGTGACCCAACCTATGCGTTGATGTACGCCTGCATTGTGTGCACTCCTATTTGAGTGTAGCTGCGACTGGGTACATAGGTATGCAAAGGACAAGGCATTAACAGCCGCACACAAAATAAAGGAAGATTTCAACACTGCGAACATTCATTATAGGATAGTCTCTACTTGTGTGTGCAGCAGCTCATTCTGGTCCCGCTGCCGCGATCATATAATTTCATCCGCGGTCTGCGGTGTTACGTCTGGCGGATGCGTTTCATCTGGGTCTTCCGGTCTTGGAGTGGAAGATCCGCTAGTCGTGACAGATTCGGAGGAGCCCACTGCACGGTTTTCACGGTATGTCTGTGTTCCCAATGCCGCTGCCGCTTCCAGGGCGTCCCGGCGTTCTATTTGACTCTGTGTTGGGGCCGGTGCCGACGTTGCTGCAGTCACGCCACCAGTCCTCCTCCGTTGTCCACGGCATCGGGTGCCTCTGCGACTGGGGTTGGGTGCTTCTGCGTTGAGAGGACGTGGCCCCGTCCACAATCCCGAGCTCTCCAGCCAGTCCCAGACATCTGCAGGCGTGTCGAAAAAGCATGCTGTTCCGTTGGCTACCACTCTGAGTTTGGCAGGGAACAGTAGGGAGTATTGAAGATCCAGGGTACGTAACTGACGTTTCACCTCCGCATAGGTGCTTCTCCGCCTCTGTACTTGCGCTGTATAGTCCGGAAACAGCATGACTTGATTCCCGTCTACTTGCAAATTGGGGATCTTGCGAGTTTCACGCAAGATAGCATCGCGATCCCTGTAGTTCAGGAGTTTGAAAAGGAACGGTCTCGGGCGAGCTCCAGGAGGTGGTCTGTGTGCTGGCACGCGATGCGTGCGCTCCACTACAAAATGCGGGGATAGTGACCCAGTAGGTAGGAGATCGTTCAGCCAACGCTCCACATAGAGTTCCGGAGTCCGTCCTTCCACGCCCTCCGGAAGGCCCACCACGCGGACATTATTGCGGCGAGATCGCCCTTCGGCGTCTTCGACTCGGTCCTCCAGTGCGTGTACGCGGTCAAGAATATCTTGCAGCGCCGCAGTATGGCTTTGAGTGACAGGCTTGAGCTCTGAGAGGGAATGGTCATGTGACTGGACCTTCTCTGTTAGCTTCTGATGATCTGCACGCAGTAGTGTGAAGTCCGTGGTGACTTTGTCAATGCGCGATTCAAGGGATGTCCTTGTTTGGTCCAACGCAGCCCCAATTTTCTCGACTGCCGCCAGCACGGAGTCCAGCTTGGCGGCAAGCGCTGTGCCCGATACTTCAGCGTTAGCATCATCTCCCGGAGGCGACGAGTGCGACAGGTTGGACTTCGCGGCTAGCTGGTGCGCATTGGTGCGAAGGCGTCCCATGGCTAGTTTCTGGGCGGACAGCATTGACTCCTAGACAGGGAATGAATATGTGTCCTTGTAGATTGCGGGTCTGGCAGGTGACAGTAGGGACCTGCGATATCTCCGGACTGCCAGAGGATGTTCGCCGGGGTGCACCGATAGTGTGCGGCGCAGCCGGTGTCTTGCAGCACAAGTAGGAATGCTAGACTGATCCGCTGCGCCCTCAGGGCAGGCGTCAGTAAGGTAGACTTCCCTCGGGGATCGCCGGGACAGTCCGTCTGCGTTGCCTGGTGAGTGAACTTCAGGACCACTAGAGCCAGGGGGCAGCAACAGCAGTCCCTGTGGGTCAGCGAGCAGATAAGCTCATGGACCGCCGAGTCGTCGCTGCATCACAACTGCGCTGTCTGCGACATCGACGACGGCCACAGCTTCTCAGCGGGGTATCAGTTCACCAACGCTTAAGGCCCCAGGTCAGCACCTCCACAATGTCCGATCAGTTCAGTTGCCGCTGGTATCGGTGAATAGGAGTCCGTCTCCCGTGCGCGTCTCCCCGGGCCCACGACCGCCACCGGGGGGTCCGAGATCCTGGTTTTAGGCGCTCAAGGGAAGCCTTCAATTGGGGCCGGGATTCTTCTATATCGCTCGCGCCGGTTGATGCCCCCACGTGCTGGGCCCCGTAACATAAACGTCACTATCTGGGTTGGTAGGCAGGTAGATCACACAGTGCGCCGCAGAGGTTATCACGGGCCGCCAGCAGGGCTGCGCCACGAGGCAGGGCGCAAGAAGCGTTACACAGGAACGGCTGTGAGGTCTCCCGGTTGGTGCGGCTGATGTCTACTTGCCCAGTGCGAGTTTCGGTTTGGCACTGCTGAGAGGGGCCCCTTGAGAAGCTCCAACGCGAAGGGCAGCGGGGCTGGCAGAAGGATCAGGGTGAACGCATGTGTAGCGGGGGTGATATGGGCGTCAAGTGACGTACCTGCTGCGAAGGTGTAGTCAGCAATTATGGTGGCAGCAGTCTGCCCCGGTCAGTCCACGGTTCCCAGTCACCCAACATGCATTCAAGCATCGTCACGAAACACTCCCAGCACCGCCTCCAGCGTCGATAACGCTCGTGTTAGGTGAGTGTCCCCGGTCACTATGTCTACGCTGCCCCGCGTCCGGACCTCAGGGGCGTATCGTTTTGGTCCCGGCCGCCGCTGCATCCAGATCTGCGCGGAGTTGAGCTCAGGGCGCGGATTCCCCTCATCCACGCCTCAGCAGCCAGGCCGGCAGTCCCTCGGCATCGGAGCGCGTCGCATCGCAGGGCCAGTACCGGGTACGCACCGGCGCGGCTGCCGCTCGACGAGGCAGGCTACAGGTCGCCTCCGCTGGGCGACAGGGAAGCAGGCTCACCTGGGTATCCGGAGCCCGCCTCGCGAGGTGTCTCTCTCAGGCCGCCAGCAGGTCCATGGTAAATAGCTGCCACCTCCGCGGGATCACCGGGTAGCACCGCGGGGACCACGACAGCGGCAGTTACCCCATTGCAGCCGGTTCAGGCGCCCACTACCAGTCCGTCCTGAACAGGCCTCAGTCCCACCACCAGCACCTCGCCGGGTGGGCCGCAAGACGCCACTCGCCGTTTCCGCAGCTCTGGTTCGTCTGCGGCGCGATCAAAGGATATCAACGGGGGTCTCAGATCAATACCAATGCATTCCCCGCATTTACAAGGGCGGATGGGTCGGATGCAGGATTACTATCAGGATAACTGAGGGATGTGATGCGGAGCACTAGTAAGTTGCGTCCGCCATGTTGGCTCGCTAGCCACGCCCCCAAGAGTCCTTCAATTTTTAATCAGATTTTGAAAAAGTGGCTAGAGTCATTGATTATGCCTGGAAATTCTGTTCTGGTTCAGTACATTGATGAAATATTAGTGGCATCAAAAACACGAGAAGATTGTGTCACAGATACAATTGCATTACTGAACCATTTGGCTGAAGGAGGACACAAGGTGTCTCCAGAAAAGTTACAGTTCTGTCAACAAGAAGTTCGATATTTAGGGCATAAAATAGAAAGAGGAGTTAGAAAAGTGACACCGGAAAGAATAGAAATAATCAAAGAAATGCAATTGCCACAGACTCAAAAAGAAATGAGAATGTTTCTAGGAGTGGTTGGATACTGTAGGCAATGGATTAATGGTTTTTCTATGTTAGCGAAACCATTAATACAGATGATCCGGAAACGAGCAAAAGATCCGATTGATTGGAATGATGACTGCATAGAGGCATTTGTGAGACTAAGAAATTGTTTGTGTGAGGCTCCTGCTTTGGGTATGCCTGATTATTCAAAAGATGTTGCTCTGTTTTGCTGTGAAAGAGAGAATTGTGCACTTTCAGTCTTAACACAGAGACATGGATTGAGTCGACGTCCAGTGGCATATTTTTCAGCGACATTGGACCCAGTGGCTTCAGCATTGCCTGGCTGCTTAAAGGCAGTAGCTGCTACTTGTATGAGTCTGGAGCAAAGTGAGTCGATAGTGATGGGACATCCGGTAAAGGTTTTTGTTCCACACTCGGTTGAGATTCTTTTGACAAGAACAAGAACACAGCACCTCACCCCTAGTCGTTTGACAAAGTATGAAAGAGTGATTTTGGGAGCTGAGAATGTGACTGTGATAAGGTGTACGATCATGAACCCAGCCACCCTATTACCAGACCCCTGTGATGAAGAAGTGAAAGATGAAAGTGATCATGATTGTTTGGACGTGACTGAGTTATGCACGAAGCCCCGCCCGGACATAAAAGAGTCACCTTTGAAAGAGGCTGACCATGAGTTATTTGTAGACGGTTCCTGCCTTAGGACACAAGAAGGAGGACTAAGTGCTGCATATGCTGTTTGTAAAATATCTGGGGTAATTGAAGCATCCTGTTTACCTGGGGTCAAGTCTGCACAAGTAGCTGAATTGGTTGCCTTAACAATGGCATGCAAAAAGGGGAAAAACTGGAGAGTAACCATATTCACGGACAGCCAATATGGGTTCGGGGTTGTGCATGACTTCGGCCAGCTTTGGATGCAGAGGGGATTTCTGACTTCTTCAGGATCTCCTATCAAAAACAGCAAAAATGTGAAAGATTTGTTGGAAGCATTACAATTGGCAAAAGAGATAGCAGTTGTAAAATGCGCTGCACATCGGTCAGGAAATGACTATGTGACTGCTGGCAATAATTATGCTGATCAAGTGGCCAAATACTGTGCTAAAAATGCAGTAGCCATAAACAGAAAAATTGAAACGGGTGAAACCAGATGCCAACTTATGTATTTCTCAGTACCAGAAACATGGGATGAGATTAGACAATTGCAGGAAGAAGTTGAGGAAAAGGAAAAAGAAATTTGGATAAAGTCAGCCTGTACAAAGAGACCACATGATGAGGTATGGGTGTATTTAGATGGAAGACCAGTCATGCCAGATTGTTTGCTCTCAAAAATGGCGAGAGTGTATCATGGAGCAACACACATAGGGAGAGATTCAATGATCAGGCTATTCAGACAGAGTTGGTATAATCCGAAGTTCAGGGTAATCGCAGAGAGCCTTTGCCAAAGATGCTTAATCTGTCAACAGCAGAACCCAGGTAGAAAGACAGTGGTAAGCTGGGGAAAGTTCGGAAAGGCAGAAGGACCCTTCACCAGATTACAGTTAGATTTTATTGAATTGCCCCCATGCAATGGACTGAAATACGTACTTGTCATAGTATGCCTTTTCTCAAGATGGGTGGAAGCCTATCCCACTAGAAGAAATTACAGTCTTACAGTTGCAAAATTGTTGTTGAGAGAGTTAGTTCCGCGATTTGGTTTTCCGGTCACTTTGGAATCAGATAGAGGCCCTCATTTTAATAATGAAATAATTTGATTAATCTGTGCTGCGTTTAACATTGAACAAAAACTGCACTGTGCTTATCGTCCAGAGGCTTCTGGAGTTGTTGAGCAAATGAATGGCACAATCAAGTCAAGATTGGGAAAGGTGTGTGCTTCCACAAAGCTGAAATGGCCAGATGCATTACCTCTTGTATTGATGGGTCTCAGAAGCATTCCAGACAGAAAAACAAGAATGAGCCCACAGGAGATTCTCATGGGAAGAGCCATGAGACAGGCATTTATTCCTGGAAATAAACTAATGAGTATAACTGATGATCTGGTATTGGACTATTGCAAAGGATTGGCTGAAATGATGCGTTCTATCTCTCACCAGGTTGGAGGAGACGCGGTTGAAAGACAGCCAGACCAAGCGCATGATTTGAATCCTGGAGATTGGGTGCTAGTGAAGAAACACGCAAGGAAGTCGTGTCTAGCACCAAGGTGGGACGGGCCATGGCAAGTCATACTAGTCACTACCACAGCAGTGAAGTGTGCAGGTCTGCCCAATTGGATTCATGCCAGCCATACCAGAAGAGTTTCGAGCCCATCAGATCAACAAGAGCCACCACTGACTGAGCAGGCTGAAGCGTCAGGAGTTGTAAACTGTGAAATTGAAGAATCTAGAGTGATAGATTCTGAAAGACAACCATATGACGAACAGCCTGAGATAAGTCAGGAAGAATGGATCCCAGTGATTGAAATAATTGATGATGCAATTGAAACCAGAAGAAGAACAGAACTGAAAAGACAGGAAAGTAGTCAGGAAGAGACAGGGGAAGAAGAACACACTCAGGTGAAAACAGAAAGAGACTCAAACAAACCTGAGGAGGGAAAAATAGAAGAACACGTTCAGGCGGAAGAAGAAAAGTTTGAATTAAGACCTGGACAGGACCAGATAGATTTAGAAGAACAAGTTCAGGCAGAAGAAGAAAGGTTTGAAGTAAGACCTGAACAGGGTCAGATAGAATTAGAAGAACAAGCTCAGGAACAAGTCGAACAAAATACGGTAGAACCTGAGCAGGAGGAAGCAAAGGAAGGTACAAGCACAGAAAACAGAGAAACAGAACAGATTGTGCCTAAAATAAATGAAATAAAAAGAATTTTACAAAGAGACAAGGAAGGTGAAAACGCAGTACAAGTCAAAAGAGTCAGGAGGGGAGACAATTGGCCAACTGGAGTAAAGAAACTAAAATATCACTTGAGAAAATCAGAAAAGAGACCAGAACAAGTAAACGAAGTCACAAGTAAAACAAGACCTAAACAAACTTTAGCAAAAATAACTCGAAGAAGTCCAAGATTGAGAAATTTAAACAGGAGATACAAGGCTCCTGAGTGGACATACGTTATACTCGAAGAATTTGAGTCCTTGGATCTGTCTGATGAGACAGAAGAGGTCCATATTGCACAAATTGATGAAAGCAAATTGAAACCTCCTTAAGAACAAAAAGGAAGGCTAAGACTGAAAAAGAAAAAGAGAAGAGAAAAGAAATTTTCTCAGGAGTAAAATGGCAGAAACTGAAGTTACCGGGAAACCAAAGAGTGGATTAAAAGGAAACTGTTTTAGATTTTGTTTTTGTAGTATTTTACTAGCAACATTAGAATGGTTATTCCTAACAGTAGGAGTACCTTTAATAATGAAAACGAGTGACAAGAATAATACAGATACTTATATTAAGGTGGATAGAATAAGAGAAACTAAAATAGAAATAGGGGTAAAAGATGAAGCAAACTATCATAATGAATCAGACTATAATACGTCCTCTAATGTGTTTATTAAATTGTTATTTCAATATGTTAGTACAATGGAGATTAATAACTGCTACGTGTGTATGAAGTTACCCTCATCAGTATCAGAAGGAATGACGTATCACCATATACCTTTAACTTATGGTGTGTCATGTAGTATTTCGTCAAGTTTATTTTATGCTATAGGGAAACTTAAATATTTTTATTCAGATATAGATGCAGTATTTTCTGAATTACCTATTAGAAAGAATATGAATCCAGTAGCTAGTAGTAAAAATGCACAGTTTATGGGTGAATTTTTCATAACGATGAGTTCAATAGATTTAGTTCAAGCACGTAAAGATAATCTAACATGTACATTAAGAAAAGAAGAAAAAATATTTTTTGAATTTAGTGGAAGAAAGGAGACAGGATTTAATGAGGATGGCAACTACACAGAAAACCCATGTACCTCCATGGGTTGGGAAGGAGGAATCTATGCAAGTGGCAAGGCTCATGCTGCGATGTCCCTGGACTTTGTGAAAAGGGGAAAATTCTGCCTCCATAGATTAAAGACAGATTATAACAATAACTACATTGGTTCCAGTGAATGTGAACATAACTTCCTAATATTAGGAGGATGGGGACTAAAAGGGGGAACTGATCCTGTGTTTCCAGGAGTGTATTATGTTTGTGGGAGCAATGCCTATTATAGGTTACCTGCAAGATGGTACGGGAGCTGTTATTTTGGAATCGTTTTTCCAAAGATTTATCATGTAGATAAAATCAGTGGAACCAATGGAAATTCTAATGGACTAACACGTAGAAGAAGAGCTAGTTTTTCTGAAATTGTAGGAGACATTTTTTAGTGCACTGATACCCTCAATTGGAGTCATTCTAAATTCATGGAAAATTTGTAAGTTATCAACCATAGTTGATCGTCTTTCTACAGACACTGCAGGAGGATTTCTAATGATTAACACAGAAATGGTTGCAATTAGATCTATGGTTTTACAGAACAGTCTTGCTCTTGATATATTGTTAGCAAAAGAAGGTGGAGTCTGTGGCATGTTGAAAGTTCAACACTGCTGCACTTATATTCCGGACAAGAGCAGAGAAATTAAAGGATATATTGAAAACATTACAGGAATGCATAAAGATTTGACCCAACTGGAGGTTGACAGTGTGTGGGGAAGACTAACTAAAAGTATAACATTAATAAGGAAATGGTTTACTAATTTTGGGAAAGGTTTCTTAGGTCAAATAATAATACCATTAGTCATGATAATAACGGTAGTGATGTTAATAATAATTACATATAAGTGTTGTAGAAGAGGTACGAAAGAAAAAGTACACTTGGAAAGAAAAGGAAGGGGGCAGACGCGAAAGAGAAAATATGATGAAATACGTTTGGAAGAAATGAAAGGCAGGTTATATAAGAAGATGCGAGATTTAGAAGGAAACAAGATTATTGATGAAAATTTGAGAGAAGAAATAGAGAAAACTGAGAAGTGTTGAAGTTGGTATCTGGGATGGATGGGTAATTTTATGATGGCTTAATATGCCATCAGAGAGGGGATTGATGGAGCAAGGACCCGTAAATAAGACTTGCTCGGAAGCAATCCTCTCGTTTAAATCACTAACGAATTATTAACAACGTGTTTTGTGATTAATAATACGCATTTCCTTTACACGCGGGAGAAAATGAAGCTTGCCTATGTGTTTACTAACTGCAATAACATGAACAAAGGACTAAGATACATTCTAACACAGGATCTTTAATGCGCATGCGTTTACTGCATCAATGTAGTATGACGTACTAACGCTTGGAGGGAAATTCTTGCGCCTGCGCAAAAAAACCCCCATAAAATGGCCGTTTGAAAATGGCACCTGCTTGCTGAAATTAAAAAATAAGTTTTATACTAATGCAAATGCAGAAAGGGAAATAATAAATGGAATGGGTTAGAGTAGATGTTGGTGGTATACAGTGAAATCATTTATTTTTGAGAATAACATTTTTCCTTTTGACTTTATTATTAGTGCGTATTTGGGCCTTTCAAATTTGTCTGAGTTGAGCAGATTGACGTTGCGCCACGCATGCGACCTGGCGAGAAAGTACGAAAGATGACTAAGGACTTGTCACGCGTCCAAGGCCAGCGAAGATGTGCCCTGGGAACATGAGGGTGAAGAGTTCATATGAAGGAACTTTTTTCAAGAGATCGCAACAATTGTATTAATAAAGTTTGGAGATGTATGAGAAAGGAAGAGACTTAATAAAGTTTGACTGGAGGAGTTTTGAAACAATGGTTTAAAGAAATAAGTGAAATGTAAGTATGGTGTGATGATCATCCCCCCTCGCCCGTCCAATCAGAGTTAGTATTTTGTAGAATTGAAACATTAATGGGTGGTACATGCTTATGGAAGGGTATAATTGAGGTCGTTTTAGTTAGCTAAGAGAGAATTCGGAGAGATCGGTTCGGAGAACTGGGTGTGCTGAGGCAATGCAAAGCTCGGGATGCTGTTGGTGCTGGGTGGTGCTGAAGCTGTGAGACATAGATGAAGAAAATCGAATGCAGAACCATCTACTTAATTTGGGTGGGTTAGAAAGAAGATCGCGGAAGAACCACGAGGAGGAAGAGAGTGTCAGAGAGGGGTGCGACGTAGTCGTCGGTATCTAGAGAGGTGAAGTATCCTGTCCTGATTCCTGTCCTGAAGTCTTTGTCTCCTGATCTGTCCTGGGGACCCTTACCAGCCCTTTGGCCAGGGGGTTGGTCTTCACACCATACTTGGTAATTATAAATTCATCGTCTTGATAAATGATCTTCTCTCTCTAGCCTCTTCTTTCTGAGCATAGTTGTTGTGTGGATCTGAAATTATTATATCTATTGAATTTTTGATTGAATTGACACTCTTGCGAATGAGGGTGTTTGTACTGAAATGTTTGAGGTGGTTTCACAAACAACTAATTTAGATAAAGATTTTAAAACTTCTCGAGTTTGTGATTATTTTATTTCAATTAAGAAAGGTTTAATCGAGTTAAGTTAATTATTACCATCAACTAGTTCCACCTAATGGTCCATTGACTAGAGGAAAGAACTATTTGATCAGTGAAAGGTTTAGTTGGAGAAGAAATAACTAGATCTTAAAGTATGAAAATCATAAAACTAAAAAGTTCCAGCGGTCTACTTGGTGTTTAGTGGAAGTGAGTTGTATGGGCCCAGGTGAGTATATGGTAGTGGAGTATCTGTTGCTAATACACCGCTGGATCAGTAGGACCAAACTGGGTACCCAAAGCAGCCCTGGCAATTTTGTAGGGCCACCTCCTCCCCTCCCTAGGGGAGGTGGGTGGGAGTGCAAGTGTGAAGCACTGCTGCTTTTGTTACTGGAGACCAATATTGCAGCAACTCACTGGCCAGTGGTTCCTCTTAATATTATCTCACACATTCTTTATGTTCTGTTTTCTTTCTTTGTCATTACAATCCTTTGTTTAAGACAGAATAATTCCTCTGTTCGCTACAGGAAA
Source organism: Calotriton arnoldi (assembly GCA_963921515.1). Lineage (NCBI taxonomy): Eukaryota > Metazoa > Chordata > Amphibia > Caudata > Salamandridae > Calotriton > Calotriton arnoldi. The sequence goes on along the minus strand of CAWUFW010000756.1, from coordinate 1,656,379 downwards.
TCCAATGAATCTCATTGCCAAGTCCTTGTGAACCCCTTAACAGATAGCGAATTGAGACAGACTGATGGTGCTAAATATGCATGAGAAAACCCTGGCTCTATTGTGGTTTCCCAGAGGTAGCCAACTAAGTTTGTGATTGAGAGTCTCACACGGCACCAACAGGACCAAAACACACTGTGTTTTCAGCAATGGAGTTATCCAATGAGGGCACAATACAGACTCAAATCCCTGCAGAAAATCAACAAGACAATTTGACAGTTTAATGAAACCCTTAATTCACTGTAGTCTCAAAAGCGAGAGGAAATCATATATTAGAGAATCTTAACCAGACATGGAACAATGGAAATTGGATAAAGTCACAAATAATCTATGAGTTCAGCAAAGGTTTCCTTAGTTACGAAACAACAAAGGCATATGTTAGTGCTGAAGGAACCAACCCAGTAGATAGTTAATATTTGGCCCTGTTAGAGCACTATTACATGAATGTTCTTCTCAGAAAGGCACAGTAGGCAGACCTTATACCAGTGCTTAATTTGCAAAGCAATACGAGCCAGGACCCTCGACAGGAGGTGTTGGACTTGGCCCTTTTTGCAGGGTCATCCCTGAACTTTTTGCCTTCCTCCTAGCCTTTTTTCTGACATGGTGTTGGTGGTTCTAGGACTCTGGGCACTTTAGCACTGCTGTCCAGTGTAAAGTGCATGTATTCTCTGTGGTAAACATGGTAAGATTGGTCTACACCTGTTTGGCATATTTAATTTACCTGTCAGTCCCTTGTAAAGTGGTATCTCAGATACCCAGGGCCAGTAAATTAAATGCTACTGGTGGGCTTGCAGCGCTGATTGCGCCACCCACCAAAGTAGCCTTTCAAACCTGTCTCAGGCCTCTGCCATTGCAGGGCCTGTGCGCGCAGTGTTACTGCCGCTGTGACGTGACACCTAAAGTGTGTGCCACATCTGTGACCCCCATTTTACTGCATGCCAGTCACCCCTAAGGTAGGCCCTAGCTAGCTCTATGGGCAGGGTGCATTGTAGGAAGGTAGGACATGTACCTTAAGTGTGTGGCATGTCCTGGTAGTGACAAACAGCCATTTTGGTTTCTCACTGTTGTGAGGCTGCCCTCTCATAGGAATGCATTGGGGATTCCCTGATAAGTGTTTCAGTGGTAATTCCTGATATGAGAGGAGCAGCGTGGTCAAGTTTGGTATGGTTGGAATAGTAATAATAAATGCTGCGCAATGGTGTGCACAGATTTATTATCACTATTTTAGAAGTGCCACTTTTAGAAGTTGGCATTTCTGTGTGCTATGTGTCCGCCTGCCTGATGTGTATTGCATGTCTGGCTCTGGAGTGACAGGGGCTGGTGAGGTGTGTGTGGCTCCAGGGAGGGCAGGGTGAGTCAGCGCTATGCTGAATAGGGGATCTGCATTTGGAGTAGTGGGAGGAGTAGTCCCCTGACCCTGAATAGGTCTGTGCCTGCCTGAGTGAATGCTGGCTCCGCCCCCCTGTGGTGGTCTGATGACCGATCCCCCACCTCACAAAGGGGAAGAGGAGCCCTGTAAACAGAGTGCTCCAATACCCCCCAGAACCAGTTGAGACTGGTTCCCCCAGCCCTGTGCCAGGGCAGAACAAAGAGAAATGGTGTATATATACTGGGGCTGTGACCCAATGTTGTTGTGCTTGTGCTACTTGGGGACTTGCTGCTCCTGGGCCCCAGGAGGAACCGCCATGAGGGACTGTCTCCCTGCTGGAGAGCCCTGTGTGCTGGCCTGCCTGGGCCCAGCCATGCCCCTATGAAGCTTTTGGGCTCCAGTGCTTCGTGAAGCGCTACATCTCTACTGTTGGAGCCCCAGGGAGGGGGACTCCAGTCCTGCCAGGAGACAAGGAGCATGCGTGCTCCTGCAGCGCTGGGCTGCAACTTGCCCGGAGGGAATCCCGACGTGGGGATTCCCCAGCATTTGTTGGTATTTCAAGGCGGGAGCCTACCCCGCATTGTGAGGAAAGCGGGAGCCCACCCCGCATTTGCCAGGAGATAGAGGAGCGGGAGCCCACCCCGCGATTGCGTATTTTACAGTGGGAGCCTACCCCGCACCGCGGATGCAAGAAGGGAAAGCCGCCGTCAAGATCGCCGACCCGGAAGACAGGCAGAAGCCTGTGCCTGGTTGTGGGCGGGGCTCATCCACGGCCCACCAATCGAAGCGGGCCGGGAAGAGGAAGCTGCTGAGGCCGCCAATTGCAGCGCGGCTGGAGCCGGGGCAGCGTCGTACCTGAAGGAGAGCGGGAGCCTACCCCGTCTCCGAGAGAAGCAGCAAGACCAAAGCGGAAGGCAGGCCAGCAGAGATCGCCGGTGACAGGAGGGAGACCGGAGGCGATCTGGAGAGGTCCCGTTAGCAGGGGCCCGCCGAGGCACACTGTCGGTGCCTGGGACCTGCGTGTCAGTCCCGAAGTAGAAGCCCCGGTGAGTGGGGCTACAATTGAGCATTGCAGTGCCCCGGAGTGGCACTGAAAGAGCTCCAGTGAGAGGGGGCTCCCCTAAAGCATTATGGCCCCTTTGAGTTGGTTGAGTCCCAGAGTGGGGCTCAATAGGCACAGTGGTGCCAAGCCTAATTCTCCAGCTGCACTGCGAGAGAGAATGGGCAGCTGCAACGTTGGAGGGCGATTTTGGTTCCTTAGCTCCGGAGTAGGGGCTTTAAGAGGCACTGTTAGTGCCCGTGCTGGGTTGTCTTTCTCAGCTACACCACGAGAGCGAGGGCAGCTGCAACATGGGGTCATTTCTGTTTAGGTGACAAGAAGGGAGTGAGATACACACCCCCTGCATGACGCACAGTGGTTGCGGTGCAAGGCAGCCAGAGGGCCAGTGAAAGGCACTACATTTACGCCCTGATGTTTTGGACAGAGGGCGTTTGAGCCCCATTGGAAGGCCAGTTGGCCTGGGGTCAGTTTGGTGATATTAGTAGAGCGCCAGGCTCTACAAAACTGCATAATTTGTTTATGCCTAATATGACTGTTGCTAATGATTTATGCACCATGACTATGGCATAATATGTTTATGCTTGTGATGCCTATTGCATAATGTGTTTATGCCTACAGAGGTTGCATAATAGGTTTATGCTTATGTGATTTATGCATAATGTTTTATGCCTAATGTGATGCAGACATAATGTGTTTATGTTGTAGGTGATAATGCTGAGGCCATTATTGTACCAGTAGTTACTGGTTGTGTTATTTACTACTTGTGCTTTGTGATGGTTCTGACAGTGGCCCGATTGGCCCTGTCCTGTATATAATCCCCTGTGAATACTGCCTAGTGCCAGTTGGCACAGTGTATATGTGTGGTTATGATCTAATGTGTTTTGGATAATACAAAGGCTATTTTTATATAACCTTGTGTGGAGTCTCTTTTCTGGTGTGCCTAGTGTGTTGCTGCTGTGTGTGTGTGTTGCGCAAACGCTTTACACATTGCCTCTGGGATAAGCCTGACTGCTCGTGCCAAGCTACCAAGGGGGTGAGCAGGGGTTATCTTCAGTGTGTAACTCCCTTGCCCTGACTAGAGTGGTGGTTTCTGCCTGGCTTAGGTGCTTGCCCTAGCCAACCAGAAATCCCATTTCTAACAGGAGACAACTGCAGCTTGTGACACCTTTTGCCCTTCCTAATGCTGTCAATGACAGTACCAACATAACTACTAACCATCACACTGCTACAGGTGAGACAATTCAGACTATTCCATGCCCCAATGCTACAAGATGGTTTGGGTGGCAGGTATTAGTAATTTTTACAGTATATTGAACAAATAAACAACTATTCCTGCCCTGATCTCTAAATGAGATATACAGCGTCACCATGTGGCAATTAATTTAGGCAAATTAGTATTCCAGGAGCGAAAGAATATGTAGGAGAAACCTGCCAATGTTAGGTGAGTTGTTTCAGCTTTCCACTATACTATAGTTTGCACCCGAATTTTCAGTCCCCTCACAAAGCTGAGGAAGGCTCCATTCCAGTGCGCAGTCGACTTCAGTCCAGTATTTCCTCTTACCTTTACATAGTTACCTTTTGAATGTCGTCCCTAGGTTCCTTTTACAGGTGTGCACTGTACCCATTCAGCCCATGTATGGGTTTAGAGATGAGGAGAAGGGCTTTCAAAATCTGACAGGCAGACATAAGTCCTCCTATGAAATGTTAGGATGGCAAACCCACCACCTTCAACTTACTTCCTGAACTATTATTCTGTCATCCTCTTCTTGTCTGTGACAGTATAACCAGTGGTTTCTGCTTCATCTGAGGAGAGGGAACTAGCATGTGCCACAGATCAGAGGTAGACATAAAAGAGGACTTCCGAAAGTGACTCCTGCAATAAGCTTCATGATGAAGTAGCTGCCAGATTCTTCAGTGGAGCATAATGATCTTTGGACGTTTTGGCCCACTACCATCAATTACTTGTGACTAAAGCACTGTGGCAATTTATATTATTTGACAGGGCTCCCCTATTTTTTGCCTTTTGTGGACTCTATTTTTGCTGGTAGTTTCACTATATTCACTGGGGCTCTGCCTTACATGCCACAGTCCATGCACTCTTTCCTTAATACACTTAATTGGTGTCTTTACCTTTCAATAAGGCCATGGTTAGTTTGTGCAGGGAATACCCTAGCACGTGGAAGTCAAATGGCATATGTCAACTGAAGTGTTTATTTATATCACCCACATGTATGACAGTTATGTATTGTTCCAGAGAACACAATTGTGCTCTGATTGACCTAGAGTCTTAAAATCACTGCAGTTCCTGACTTGACACCTACATGTATACGTTAAGGGCCATATGTATCATTCCAAATTGCGATCGCAAACGCCGAACTTTGCAGAATTTCAGCGTTTGCGATCGCAATTGGGCTTAGTGGTATGTATTAATGAAAAACTGCCTCGCAAAATAAGGAATCGCAAAATTTGCGATTCCCTATTTTATGATTGCATTTAAGGAATCGCAAATTGCGATTCCTTAAATGCAATGTAAGAAGCACAAAAAAGTGCAATTTGGTCTTAGTGAATCGCAAATTACCACCAGCTTCAAGTTTGTGGTAATTTGCGATTTCTTTGAAAAATTCACTTTTTGCATTTTTCAAAGTGTAATGTGGCGCACATACATGCCCTTAGGGCATGTATGTGCGCCACATGTGCACCCATGCTTATTTCAGGGTGCAACAGGGTGTCCTTTGACACCCTTGCAACCTTGAAATTGCATTCTCAATTTGCGATTCTCTAATTGCTAATCGCAAATTGAGAATGTCTTCCCATTCATTCCTATGGGCCTGTAAGCCTATAGGAATGAATGGGGAGGGTTTCTTAATTGCGAATCGCACTTTGCGATTCGCAATTAAGGAATATGTAGGATTCGCAATTTTTTTGCAAATCCTACATACATCTCGTTTTACGATTCTCAAATAGCGATTCTCTAAAATTCGCTATTTGAGAATCGCAAAACCAAACTTTCATACATATGCCCCCAGGTCACCTCAGATTCTATGTCAGGACTGGAGTCGAGGATTATGCCTTCTTTCTTCACTCTTTATTACAGCAGCCATGTAAACTGTAACAAAACTACTTTTCCCATGGTACATCGGGAAACAACTGTAGTTTAAACAACCAATGAGAACACCAATGCCCACCAATCAGCATGGAGCCTGTCCCTTATAGTCCCTTCTCTTTGTGTCCTTGTCCTCTTTCTTCGCTGCTGCGCAGCCAAGATAAGTACTCTGTTTTTTCCTCAAAGAAATTTGTTTTTCGTGATAATGATGTCGATTTCATGCATGCGCTTCTGTTGTATGCGAACTGTGTGCTTCATGCCGCTTCCGCTTTTGTTGCGCAGTGCTTATTGCTTATGTAAATAATTGTTGTGTTTTCCTTATAGCGCGTATCGCTTTAGTCCCGGTGCTGTTTTTGGATAATTGTAAGCTCGCAGCGGGCTTTCCCGGACGCGAGAGCGGTTCGCTTCACTCTTACGAGCCCCTGTGCCTGGAGAGCAGTGACCTCCCGCCCCTAGGGGGCGTGAGAGGCGCAATGGGAGCAGCGCGTTCTTTGAATTCCTCTCAGAGGAATTTCAACGTTCATGCGCTTCCCGCTGTGTGGTACGCCGGTGAAGGGAGACGCCCGTCAGGGTCCGTACAGCGAGAGCCGACCTGTAAATTACGCTCAGCTTGTGCTGGTACCTGCCAAAGTCGGTACTGTTTTTCTTTTTGACGCCTCTTGTGAGGTCACGTACTAGCCTGTGAAAGGCACGTTTATTGGGACACTTACCCCCCGGCTGAGATTACCAACTGCACATAAAGATTATTTTGCTCCAGGCGGTGTCCCAGGGCTGTGACCCATTTAAAAGCTGCGTTTTTTACGCTTCATCACTGGACTGACACCCAGTCCCCCATACTAAAGGCCACTTTTTCAAGGGCTAACAGTCTGCCACCCAGACTTATTACGCTGTTGGGTTCCCACTGTTTGGGTTTTTTTCCTCAATTGCCTGATTTCTTTATCATGGAGTATGAAGAGGATTCACAGGGGGGTGCAGACCCCATGGCTGATCTCCCATGGGACGACGATTTTTATGACGCGGTGGACGCCTCAATATATCGGGCGGTAGAGGAGGCTATGACTCCTTTAGAGGAGAGACTTTCACGCCAGATTGCTCAAGCATTTGACAAATTGACTCCGCCACCTGCGTCAGGACATCCCCCCCTTCACCTGTTTCGGTGGATCCATTGGGCCCTCCTGCAAAACATATTCGTGAAGCAGGGGTGGATGTGGACGCCTTTGATAGGCTACGCCAAGCTTTTATGGCGTCGCAACCCTCTTTACCACCTGGGAATGACAATATTACCCCGATCACTCTCCCTTCTACCCCTAAGGGTTCAGGGAACATAGTCAATATTCCTGGTCCGTCTGGTCTTAATGACCCCGCCCGGCCTCCTCCCTCCAACAATGATATCTCTGACATGTTGGATCCAGCGGATATAATTCACCCTCGATCCTCTGAGTGGGCTCCGGCCGCTAAGGTCGCTTGCTGTATGGCAAGTCGTGTACGAACCCCGCTGGAAAAGGAAGCGCGGAACTGCTTACGTGCGGAATGTCCCCGACCCTCTTTGGAGGGCAAAGTAGCCTTAACTCCGGATATTGATCCACGCATGGCTACCTTTTTGCAGAAGTTCATAAAGGACCCCAAAAAGGGGATAGATCGTTCTTGGCGCGCATGCCAGGATAAACTCCTGGATGCTTTGGCGCCCCTAGCCAAGATTCTGGACATGGCTGAGGAGGCCAAGATTTCTGGTGCATTAATTTCCCCTGATACTCTGTCTGGGTGGGCTCAACGAGCTATAATATTTTTGGGTAACGCAAACTGTGCCCTTTCAACTGAGAGACGTCGATCTCTCCTCATTAAAGTGGACCCAAAATTGGGGGATCTTGCGGATTCTGAGGCAGGTGCTGTCGCTCAAGGGGGCCTCTTCGGAGAACCGTTTGTGAGGGAGCTTGGCAAGTTTGTGAACACTTTCACATCCTTGGATAGGGCACAATCAACAATTAAGAAAGTGTTTCCGCTGGTTTTCCGCGGGGCCGGTCGAGGCAGGGGTCGCTCGTCCGGCCGAGGTGGAAACCAGTACCAGCAGAAAGGTAAAGGCCCCCGTCAGTATCAGGACCAGACAAGGTTCGGCAATTTCTACCCTACAAGAGGATGCCGTGGCAAGGGTAGAGGATACAGAGGAGCGAATTGAACCTCAAACCCCGGTGAGTGTACTCCCTTCTTCCCATTTAAAAATAGGGGGGCGTCTGGCAAATTTTTTCCCAACCTGGACTTCCATCACAAGGGATGCATGGGTCCTTCAAACAGTCCAGGGTTTTCAGTTAGAGGTTTTGGGGAACCCGATACAAAGAGGGCGTCCTCGGCCCCTCCAGTTTTTTCTTCAGGATACCATTCTAGTAGATCAAGAAGTAGCTTCTTTGCTAGCCAAAGGCGCCATTCTGCCGACCGACCCTCACCCTTCGGGTTTCATCAGCAATATTTTTCTCGTCGAGAAGGTAGATGGTGGCCAACGACCAGTGATAAACTTGAGCGAATTCAACCAGTGGGTGGTCTATCACCATTTCAAGATGGAAGGGATCCACCTTCTCAGAGATGTCCTGAGGCCTCTAGATTGGATGGTCCGTTTGGACCTCAAGGATGCGTATCTGATGGTTCTGATTTTTCCTCCACACAGGAAATTCCTTCAATTCATCTGGAAAGACCAGACATACGAGTTTGCATCTCTTCTGTTCGGTCTCTCATCAGCCCCGTGGTGCTTTACCAAAGTTCTCAAACCTGTGGTGGAACACCTCAGGACTCGAGGAGTACGACTAATGGTCTATTTAGACGATCTACTTCTCATGGATTCTTGTTCCCAGAGACTACTTTCACACCTTCACATGGCTGTGAATCTCTTACAGAGCCTTTGCTTTGTCATAAACGAGAGAAAGTCTCTCTTGACACCATCTCAGTCAGTAACGTTTTTGGGATTCATAATAGACTCCACCTCCTCCACCTTAAGTCTTCCGTCCAGGAAAATAGCGAAGATTCGTCACCAGTTGAGGCAGACTCTGTCCAAACATCAGGTGACTCTCAGACAGATTGCTTGTGTGGTAGGCCTGCTCTCTTCATCGATCCAGGCCATCTTCCCGGGCCCCTTGCACTACAGGGCCCTTCAATGTCTAAAAGCGTCCCATCTCCGCAGGGGTTGCCCATTCTCTCACAAGGTGTCTCTCTCCGCAGAGGCTCGAAAAGAGCTCAGTTGGTGGCTATGTCACATGGAGGCCTGGAATGGCCGAGCGATTTTCGGTTTAAAGAGAGATTTAGTTATAGAGTCCGATGCCAGCAGGACAGGCTGGGGGGCAAGATGTGGCGCAGTGTCCACAGGAGGCTTATGGTCGCCAGAAGAACACCGTTTACACATAAACTGTCTAGAACTTTTAGCGGGTTCTTTCGCAGTGCGTTGTTGGACAAAAGATTCTATTCAGTCGTGTGTCCTCCTGAAGATGGACAACGTATCGGCGGTCCATTACATCAATCATTTAGGGGGCACTCGCTCAAGGGCTCTTTCAGATCTAGCAGTGGCCTTTTGGCAGTATTGCCTAGAGCATCAGGTCTCAGTCACGGCGGAATACCTACCAGGCTGCGAGAACCAGCAAGCAGACTTTCACTCTCACAATCTCAGGGATGCCAGCCTTTGGAAGCTGGACACAGAGGTATTTCCAACCCTCAATTCTCGCTGGGGTCCTTTTTCAATAGATCTCTTTGCCTCGAGGCTAGATCATCAGCTGCCTCATTTCTTCAGTTAGAGGCCGGACCCTCTGGCTTTGGCCACGGATGCGTTCCTTCAAGACTGGAGTCTGGAGACAGGTTATGCGTTTCCCCCATTTGCGATGATCACAAGAGTGACAGCGCAGGTCAGGAGGCAGGAAGCGGACGTGGTCTTGGTTACCCCCCTATGGAGGTCTCAAGTCTGGTTTCCAGTTCTTCTGGAACTTTCTTGGGATTCTTCAATCCTACTCCCCCAGTTTCCAACTCTCCTCAGGAGTCCAGAACAGGTTCCTCATCCTCTTCTTCAAGAGAATTCAGTTTGGCTCATGGCGTGGCGGATTTCCGGACACGCTGGGAAATCCCAGGTCTTTCGCAGACAGCTGAGGGCCTTATGGCCAGAGCATGGGCACACAGTACGATCAAGAGGTACAAGTCCGCTTGGGGCAGATGGTCCAGTTGGTGTATGCGAAGGGATCTCAATCCCTTGGACTCAGATGTAGTCCATATTCTTAATTTTTTGGCTCACTTGGCTCAGAGAGGATTGGCCTATAGGTCTATCAATACTTTCCGATCGGCCATTTCGGCCGGCCACGTCCCAGTTAATAATGCTGCAGTGGGTGAACATCCTTTGGTCTGTAGATTGCTTCGAGGTATCAGACTGTCTCTGCCCCCAGAACCTCGTTATTCCTCTCTTTGGGATGTTAATCAGGTTCTTAACCTTTTTCTCTCCTGGCAACCTAACCGGTATCTTTCCAGGAAAGAGCTGTCAGCCAAGCTGGCTATGTTACTTTGTCTAATTTCTTGTCACCGTGTCTCTGATGTAAGGGCATTAGATGTTACTGGTCGAATGTTTACCCCAGCTGGGGTCTCCTTCACTTTACAGAGGAGAACAAAATGCCATACAAGAGTCATTTCTTATCCAGAGTTTCCAGAAGTCCCTAAACTATGTGTGGTGCGATGCCTCAAGGCGTATGAGGAGATGACAGAAGAACTCCGTCCCCCTGGAGAACGGCAACTACTCATTGCTCTCCGGAAACCCTTTAAGGCAGTCTCTTCTCCCACCATTGCTCGGTGGGTTAGATGGGTGATGCAGGAAGCCGGAATAGACCTCAGAATTTTTGGGGCTCATTCAGCCAGAGGCACGATGGCCTCTAAGGCTTTTGGCTTGGGCGCCCGTTTGGAGGATATCCTAAACGCGGCGGATTGGTCATCAGACTCCACCTTTAAAAGGTTTTACTTCAAACCAGTGCTTACCATGGCACAATTGGTGGTTAACAAGCTTTAAACTAGCATAATCCTCGCCTCCAGTCCTGACATAGAATGAAAAGTTTCCTAGCTATCGTAACAGAAAGTTTCAATTCTATTAAGGACTCGGAGGCGAGGATTATCTCACCCTAGGGAGTTTCCGGTGAACTTCGCCCTCCCCGTACTGAAGTAAGTAACCTATGTATTTTCAGATGTTCAGTGGTTTTGACTTACTGTCTTTCATTAACTCAAGATACATATCTATCCACAGGTTTTATATCAGTAACAAACCTTTGGTGGTGACAATTGTCCTTCTTGTTGTAGGTGTCGATTCTAACAAACAAGATGCTTGAGGAGGATCATGTGGCTGTCTTCGCGCTTCGAAAGAGGACAAGGACACAAAGAGAAGGGACTATAAGGGACAGGCTCCAATCTGATTGGTGGACATTGGTGTTCTCATTGGTTGTTTAAACTACAGTTGTTTCCCGATGTACCATGGGAAAAGTAGTTTTGTTAAAGTTTACATGGCTGCTGTAATAAAGAGTGAAGAAAGAAGGCATAATCCATCGCCTCCGAGTCCTTAATAGAATTGAAACTTTCCGTTACGATAGCTAGGAAATTTTTCATTGTGTCTTGCAAGTCCACAGGACTGGGAGCTTAATATATAAAACTGGAATATACTAAATATTAAGGAAAAGTATCTCTCCTCAGTGAAAAGATGACAAAACATGTTTGTCACTGTCTAAGCCAAACTTCATTTTCCAGGGACATGCCCAATTGTAAATATAAATGTTTTGCATGTCTCAGTCTGGGAGAATGGCAGAGAAATATTTTTCATATGTCAACTGGAGTGTTTATTTATATCACCCACATGTATGACAATTGTGTATTGTTCCAGAGAACACAATTGTGCTCTGATTGACCTGGAGTCTTAAAATAACTGCAGTTCCTGACAGGACACCTACATGTCTACGTTAAGTCACCTCAGATCGTGTCTTGCAAGCCCAGAGGACTGGGAGCTTAATATATAAAAGTGGAATATACTAAATATTAAGGAAAAGTATCTCTCCTCAGTGAAGAGATGATAAAATATGTTTGTCACTGTCTAAGCCAAACTTCATTTTCCAGGGACATGCCCGATTGTAAATATAAATGTTTTGCATGTCTCAGTCTGGGAGAATGGCAGAGAAATTTTTTTTTGACCTGTTATGTTGAACTCAATCCAATGGTCAAGTGGATGTTTGATAAATAGTGTAAAGGCAAATTTTAAAAAGGGTTTTTTAAAACTTTGTTATAGCAAACTGGGTTAAAACAGTTGGACTAGTAAGGTCAGTTTACTGATTGTAATACACATTCAGGAATAGATGGGAAGGACTGGAGAGTTGTTGCTTTTTTCTCTCTTTTTCCCTAGTACTCTGGGTGTTTTGTCTCCTCCTCCTTCTGACTCCATACTTCTGGAGAGGATTATTAAATGTCTTGTCCCTCTATCATGAGGGAAAGATAAAATTCATCCTGTCTTTTTCCAATACGGTAAGGGCAGTTCGCTTCTTTAGGGTAAGGGTCTGGGATCCTCACTATACCCAGAATAATATGAAGTGATCTCAAGGGCAACAAATCCAGACACATACGAATCTTAGAAAAAGTTTCAGAAAACATGAAGGAGAAGTCTGTGAGACTCACACTTCCCAACTCAGCCCAGTCCTGAATAGAGATCATAAAAATTAAGCATCCAACATGAGAAGTCTTGGGAGGTCAGCTGTCAAATAAAATGACAGCGTATTCCAACAATCAAACATGATAGGTGATTGAAACTGTCAGAACTTCCTATAGATCCAAAATGAGATGTAATTAATGGTCAGAAAACACAGAGCCCTGTGTAAACCTGTAAGAAATTGATGTATTAATTGAAGGGGTGAGTACCCACCTCAGGTAATAACCACAATCCTTGTCAGGGTGAACCCTTAAAGTCATTAAATTAACTTGAGCTCAACCCCCAGGTAGCCATGGCACAAAGCAGACAGGCTTAACTTAGAGGCAATGTATAAAGTATTTATGCAGTACCAAAACAGTAATAAATTCAAAACACAACACAAGAAAAATCTCAAAGAAATATAGATTAAAACAGAGGGCATTTTAATGAATGGAATGAGACCAAAATGATAAAAATCCAAGAAGGGAAAACAGAGTTATGAATTTTTAAGATTTATTTTTTAAATGTGAAAATAGTGCCAAAAAGTATTAAAGTCGTACCATTGTGATTGATGGGTACCAGGGACTTAAGTTAAGGCCGGCCACAATAGAGCACTGGCTTGATACAGAAACCAGTTTTGACCCCGTTGGAAGATTTACCTTCCGACTTAGGGGCTGATTACGATGGCGAGCGGAAAAGCATTCCGACCGTCGTGCTATCGGGAAACTTCCGCTCGCAGGTACCACAGCAAAACCGCCGGCCAGATTAGGATGCACCGCCAGAAACTCGCTACCGCAGCGGTCGGATTCCAGGATTCAGCGCCGGAAAAGCTGAAAATCCGTCTGCGGCGGTCAGATTTGCTGCGCTCTGGAACACATGGAGCTTTCCACAGTATTGCCACCGCCATCCTCGAATGGCCAGATTATTCGCAGCGGTGTGGTGGGCTGTTTGAGGCATCGTGATTTGACCGGCGGTCGTGACTGCATTCCGCACGGCAGTACCTCTCTTTGGCGCCGTCCGCTACCGGTGCGGACGGAGATTTTCGGCGGAACCCGGAACACCGCAGCGGACGGGAAATGGGCTATCTATGCCCATCATAATACGGCGGACGCAAAGACCGCCGATGGAGTGCTGAAAAGGGCATTTTCCGCCACCGCCAGCACGGCGGATGTGCCTCCGCCCGCCATCGTAATAAGCCCCATAGTCTCTGAAATGGAAGTTAAAAATCCTCAGAGGGCAAGGCGGCAGGCTGTGTCTGAGATTGCCTTCGTGAGGCTGGATAGCTGCTGGATGAGGCCTCTGGAAATCCATTGACTTTTGGTTGGGAAATGTTCATGCCTAGAGAAGGTCACTTGCCGGATGGATAATTTGTGCCTTTACCTGATGAAAATGTATACCTTCTGCCTTTGTCACCTTTTTGGAGCTTGGATTCTTCCAGCGAGACAAGGCTACAGACTATAGCTGAAGAGGGCACAACAGGAGGCTAGATACCTTCTCCACAAGGTCCTGCTGATTCAGATTTGCTCTTGTGGAAAAGCTCCAAGAGAAAGCAACCTGAATCTTTGGCTCAGGGGCAATGCACTTTTTTCCTGAAATGCTTCGCAGTTTGGTCCCGGTCCTCTAGGGGCTTGTGAAGCCCAAACAATTTGGAAATCTCAGGTTTCAGGAAAATTTAGAAGGAGTACATTTTGATACTTGCCATGAGTCTAAGACCTCGGGGACAGCACTTGGGAGTTTAAAAAAAACTCCAGCAGAGGCAAGCAGTAGGGTCCAGGCTGGTCTCGTTCGAACTGTTCTGCGCAGTTGCAGAAAAATCATCTTGTAGCTTGTTGTGTCAGTGTAACTTGAACAGGAGGTCAACCTTATAACCCTTGAGGTCTAGTTCTTTGTCCTGAGAACAAGAGGGAGAAAAAGTCTAATCTTCTAGGCTCTTCTCAGGTCACGAAAGCAGGTCCAGCCCTCTTCTAATCTTTCACCGGTCAGAAAGTGTTCTGAGGAGGTTACTCTGGGTGCTACATTTATGCATGGCACCACTGTGTGTGTGTTGGGTGAATACTTGTCCATCCCTAACCAATGGAGTATAATTTCCCAGGGACAGACCTATCCACTTTTGCAGCACTTCTTGTGTGCTCTGCGGCAAACAATCCCATAGTGTCCCTCTCTGCCTAAATGCAAGATGGCGAAACCCTTCTACCCGTGTGCAGATTATGTGTGCCCACCCAAGAGGTCTGGCCAGGGAAATGAGCAGCCACTCTCTTGTGGTCACTCTAAACCACTTCTGGAGCACCTCCTCTCCCACTGGGATTGGAACCTGCCTGTGCTGGGGGGTTACAAGAAGGGTCATGCCCAGGAGTCAGCAAACACTTTCCTGTGACATGGTAGGCCTTTTTGAAGTTAATTAATTTCCTGGGAAAGACCAGATGGCTATCCTACCAGAGGAACAAATCACCTCCCCAGACCCAAGCCCTTTGTCTCTGGGAACAAGTTCACACTTCATTAAGGGATATATTTAGTTGTCAGGTGACAGGTGGGCTCATGCAAATGGATATCAAGAGACTTTAGGAAGGGAAAAGGTAACCTTCTAAAAGTATGTTTGCCAAAATATGTATTACAAATTCAACTTCACCAGTGAACTGCATGCGTAATAAATATTTCAAAAAATCCAAATTGAAATTTGTAGCTACTTCCTAGCTGGACACAACAATATTAAATTTAGTATTGTATCCCAATGATTTCCTATAGAACAGCCAAACCTGCTACGGTGAAAATAGCTTTTAGGGCCTTTTCACTGTAAGGGCATTTTTAACATTAGGCTTTTACATGTCATATATTTAAATACAATGCACCCTGCCTTATGGGCAGTAAGGCCTAACCAGGGGTGACATATATTTAAAAGAAGGGTATAGGCCTGTCAAACGTAGTTGTTTTGACAGGTTGAATTTGTAGTGTAAAACTGCACAATCAGGCTACACTTGGCAGGCCTTGAGTCATGATTGCACTGTTACTGTAGTAGACAGCACAAGGGTTGATGCAGTTCACTTGTGACATTGAATTTACAGGCCCTGGGTACAATTGCTTACCACAGACTAGGGACATACAGGTAAGTTAAATATGCCAATTAGGGGTTTGCCAACTGCATCATGTTGAAAGGGGAGAAACTGCCATTTTGCCACTGGTTAGCAGGGGTAAGGTGCACAAAGTTCTGTAGCCAGCAAAAACAGCCAAGGCATACATCTGGGGCAGCCCTTTGTTTGGAGGCAGGATACAGCCTTATTTATGTGTAAGTAGGGCTGGGGCCATCACTGCTCTCCCATCCTGCCAGTGATGGCCCATCCAGGCACACCTAAGCTCTCTACTGTGCTCAGCTGTCTAGGGGAATACAAAAAGCCCAACTGCCAGCTACACCCAGTCATGAGAACCAGAGACAGGCAGCAGGCACTACATTGTCTAAGGAAGGCAAATGCCAACTGTGTAAAACTGGCATTTTCAAAATTGCAATTTAAAATTCTACTTTAAATTTCTACTCCACCATGAGAGAGGATTCTTCGTTACAAGTCCAAAGACGGCATACATGAACTAGACACCTCCTCCCATTTGAAAATGATCACTTATTAAATGTAGGAAGTAAACTCCAATGTTATCCTATGGGAGAGGGAGGCCTTGCAGTTGTGAAAACAAACATAATCACTTTTCACTGCCAGGGCTGTAGAACTAAAAAGTCCAACTTTTTAAATACATTGCACCCTGCCCTCTGGGCTGTCCAGAGCCTACACTAGGGGTGACTTATACGTATTAAAAAGAAAGGCTTAGACTTGGCAATAGGTTTATTTTGCTAGGTCAAAATGGCAGTTTAAAACTGCACACATGGGTAGACAAATGCAAAAAGAATAATTGATGAACAGAATGATGAACAGTGTCAAACACTCACCCCCTGGTCGGAGATGTAGGCCAAAATCCATCATTTTTTTGCTCACCACTCCATTTCAGTTTGGACCCAGCCATATGCAAATCAGTCTTCACCCAGCTCCCCATAGGAACTGTCCAGCCCGAATTGCCAGGCCAGGTCCTCCGTGGATAAGAAACAAGCATCCTAGGACAGGTTTCCGGATATCACCCCTCATCATTCTGGATAGCTTGAGTCCAGTGGCATGGTGAGCACAGGACCCACATCTGGGCACACCCGTCCCACTTGGGGTGACAAATGAAAAAAGAAGAATTGATGGACGGAATAATTACCAATGTGAAACCCTCACCCCCAGTCAGAGATCTGGGCCTAAATCAATCCTTT
Organism: Calotriton arnoldi; assembly: GCA_963921515.1. Lineage (NCBI taxonomy): Eukaryota > Metazoa > Chordata > Amphibia > Caudata > Salamandridae > Calotriton > Calotriton arnoldi. The sequence continues at coordinate 1,639,853 of CAWUFW010000756.1, read as the reverse complement.
TTTTCTCACTGGGCCATTCCAGTTTGGACCCAGCCATATGCAAATCATTCTTGACCCTGCCCCCCATGGGAACAGTCCAGCCCGAACAGCCAGGCCAGTTCCTCCCTGGACCAGAAACAAGCATCCTAGCACCGGTTTCAGGGTATCACACCTCATTAGAAAGGACAGCTTGAATCAGGAGACATGGTAAGCACGAGACACAACTCTGGGCATACCCTTCCCACTCTGAGTTTCAAATGTAAAAAGAACAGTTGATGGACTGAATGGTGAACAATGTCAAACACTCACCCCCTGTCAGAGATCTGGACCTAAACCGATTGTTTTTTTGCTCACCACGCCATTCCACTTTGGACCCAGCCATATGCAAATCATTCTTGACCCTGCTTCCCTTGGGAACACCAGCCTGAACTGCCAGGCCAGGTCCTCTCTGGACCAAAAACAAGCATCCTAGGACCGGTTTCAGGGAAGCACCCCTCATGAGACAGGATAGCTTTAATCCAATGGCATGGCGAGCACGGGACCCACGTCTGGGCATATCCGTTCCACTTGGTTGACAAATGCAAATCATTCTTGACCCTGCTCCCCATGGGAACAGTCCAGCCCAAACTGGCAGGCCAAGTCCTCCCTGGACTGGGAACAAGCATACTAGGACCAGTTTTGGGGTATCATCCCTCATCAGCCAAGATAGCTTGAATCCAGTGGCTTGATCAGCACGGGACCCACGTCTAGGCATACCCGAACCACTCGGGGTGACAAATTCAAAAAGGACAATTGATGGACAAAATGCTGAACAATGTCAAACACTCACCCCAAGTCAGACATCTGGGCCTAAATCCTTCTTTTTTAGCTCACCAGACCATTCCAGTTTGGGCTCAGCCATATGCGAATCAGTTTTGACTCTGCTTCCCATGGGAACAGTCCCGCACGAACTGCCAATTGGCATGGGGAGCCAAAAACAATGGATTTAGGCCCAGATCTGTGACTGAGGGTGAGTGATTGACATTGTGCAGCTTTCCATCCATCAATTGTTCTTTTTGCACACAAGTTGCAATGGCAGGCTGATGCATATTTGAAATTACTACTTAAGTGGGTGGCACAATAAGTGCTTCAGGCCCACTAGTAGCATTTAATTTACAGACTCTGGGTAACTTCAGTACTGTTTTCCTTGGGACTTATAATTAAACATGCCAATAGGGTGTATGCCAATTCTACCATGTTTTAAGGAGAGAGCACAAGCACTTTAGCGCTGGTTAGCAGTGGTAAAGTGTGCAAAGCTAGCAAAAATTAAGTCAGCAAAACAGGAGGATGGAGGGCAAAAACCTATGGAAGAACCAGGCCAAGGATGCCAGGTCCAACAAGATTTCCTAAAAATGGGACATTAGGATTATCATTTCTTGTGCGTATGTAAAACTTGTGGTTGGGGAAGAGCTTTAATTGGGGTTAAAGATGAATATTGGAGTGCTCACCAAAATGGATTTCGAATATTGAATTCTGGTCACCATTAAGACCTGCGCCTCATGACAGAATTTGCTGGTTTGGAAAATGCTTTGAGTTTCTTTATGGCATGATTAATGGCTCTGTGTTCAGTTTCTATATGCTCGATTTGTGCTGACAATTGAGAGTTGGTCTCCATGTCCAGAGATTTGATTTTGTTGGTCAGAAAGAACGCAAAGCCATCACTATGGAACTATGGAGATACGTGAGTCAGTATCGGTTGACGACTTGAGGCCAAACTATACATAATAAGTTAATTTTTTCTGGATTAGGCATCAGTAGATTTGAAAACATCCTGTTTATTTAAATTAGAAAGGCACTTTTTAGTTTAAAACTTTAATGAACTGAGGGTATTTTATATTGATCTGTGTGTCATATTTATATTACTGGATAACCACATCTGACTACTTTAGCTGGAGTCTAAGTCGCTCCATATACAGAGTGAGTAACGAGTGTGAATGCTGACACCTGGGAACCACCACACACAACAAGACCCGGATGAAAGATGTACTCTGTAGACTAACCAAATGCTTAAGGCTTCTTAGAAAGGCTGATAATTAGTTCAAGATCTCAGCTTTTATGCACATGCAGGCCTCAAGAACCTGAAGAAGTCTTTGGTGATCAACCATGCTAGAGAACATTGACAATTTGCGAAAGATGATGAGGCAAGTGGCACAAACATGCAGCAAGCAGTAAAAGTCATCCAGGATCTTCATAATTGACGGTTTTGTGCTGTAGCCCATCTGTAATCCAGACTGGAATGGGTCTCATATCATATGTTTTTAGTTCATATAAAATATTCATTTTATTCTGTCAGATCCACACTGTAAAGGAGTAATTGGATTAAATGTAAATACCTTCTTGTAAATTCTGCATTTCTCAGTTCTAACAAACAAGGATGGGAGTAAAATGAGAAAGACATATTTTCATACTTCAGAAACTCTGGTTTTCACTTGGATGAAAATGGACCCTTCCTTTTCAAAAACTGACTGAGTCAAATACAAATTATTTTTGGCTGTTAAAGAAATCACCCGGTCCTTGTTCTGAGGAGAACCTATAAAGGAATTTGGGTTTGAAATGCATAGACCATGAATAATGGGGTATCCGTGCACAACGCACATCAATATGGAGGACTATAATTAAGTTTTTGTGAAAGATATTTTCTTTAAGTCCATATTAGATGAGTCTGGACCCCCACACTGTGTACCAAGAGTGTCTGTTGTTACTGTTAAGCTCTGGCTCTCCAATTTTAGGACTGGTTGAACACTGAATATCACATGTGTTTCTTTGTCACTTTAATTATGCTTCAATATTTGTTTGTTATCTTTAGATTGAGCACAATGTTTTTAAGAATTTGCGCATCTCAGAATTGATAGTTGGTATCACTCTCTTCTTTGAAATGATAATGAAGCTTGAAAAGTGATGTAGCTATGTGTAAAAAAAAATCAGAGGTCATGTTTATTGAGTAAAAGGATTTTTACGAAAAAGTAAAAACGTGTTTAAATCACGCAGCCACCTATTGGTGTTTTGCTTTTATGTTCACAGAGGTCCATGGTGGTTGTTGTTATGGGCCCTACCCCCCTATGTTGATATAACGTTTTGAAAGTTGGCAATTTTTTGTCCCAACCATTTGTGCCTTCTGACAGTGTCCTGGGTCACATGACTGTGAATGCCTCTGCTGCTAGAGTTTGTGTATTGCTTCCAGAAAGTAACACCAAGGGGGCTTAGGTGTGGACAGAACGGGCTATCCTGGCAGGAGGACTGGAGAGGAGCTGTATTCAACCTCACTTACACTTCAAATGGCTTTGCCTCCTGCACTGTTAAAGAAACATGACACCAGGCCTGCCTTGCCTTTACAGGGGAAGGACCTTTTAGAACCAGGAGTGGGCTTACGAGAAGGAGTAACCCCACACACAAAGTGTGACACCAGGTATATGTTTTGGACCTCCAGAGCCACTATCAGAATACTTCTGGACTGCTGGAAGTTACAGGAAAAGGACTGCCCTGCTGTCAGAAATCTGCCCTGCTGCTGGAAGGACTGTCTTGCTTTCTGAGAATGAAGACTGGACTTGCTTGCCTTCATCCCAGACTAACCAGAGTGACTCCAAGGGCCAGCTGAGTGACCTCCTGTGTGAGCTACAGAGAAACAGCAGGGTTCAGATGCTTCCCTGCAACTGCCAACCTGACTTCTTGCAACTGGACCTGCTGAGCCCTGCTGGCTTCTGCTGGAGTGTGTCCCTGATCCTCAAGAGGTGCCTCCCTAGGTCCTGGACCCTTGGCTGGTATCAGGGTGTACTCCTCCTGAACTATTTTTTAAATCCTGAACAGTACCGTTTGTGCTGCCCGTGATGACGGCCAATGCAAAGTTGTAGTGAGACCATGTTCTTTGCACCAGCAGCAACGATCTGCAATGCGAGACTTGCAATTCATGCTGCAGCAAAGACAGCCTGCGACAACCACCAATGTGAAGCTACAACGATGGCCATCAGACTGGCTCTTTGCACTACAGCGACCACCATCTGCGACATACATCAAGAGAACTCTTTGCGCTCGACTTTTCAACAGGACTAACTGGTCCCTGTATCCAACCTGCGCTCCATTATGGTCAGCCTGAACTTGTGACTTTTCTTTGTAACCTGCGCAACCAGATGACCCTGGGTGGCGCTTTGTGGTTTTACATGCTATTTTCACTAAAAACTTTAAAATTGAATATCTCTGGTTATGCTGATTGGATTTGTTTCTTTCTGGTATTATTTTGTTTATAAACATTTACTCAATTTTTCTAAATTGGTTTGGGAATTTTCTTCTGTTGTTTTTCACTTTATTACTGTTTGTGGACTGTATCAATACTTTACACATTTTCTCTAAGTTAAGCCTGACTGCTTTTGTGCAGAGCTCCAAAAGGGTCCAACACAGGTTAATATAGTGACTTTTTGTGGTTCCCCCGACAAGGATTGTGGTTGGAGAATGTCCATTATAATTGATGTACTAAGCTGTTTATAGCTTGCATTTTTATGAGAAAGCAATGTTGTACATTTTAGTATGTTAGTAAACGGTGAGATTTGCAATGCTATTGGCTACTTGGGTAATCTGGAACAGACTGTTGTATATTATCTTAAATGTGATGTCTGTCTTCTTAAGTGTATTTCTATGTGTTCTTTTTCTTAGAAATAAATATTTCTTTAAAAACCTCAGTCACTGGTAATCATTTGGGGTCTCATTCCAGTTCATCATACCACTTTAGGCAGAGACTATCCATATGCTAATCGGATCTGGTCCTGCTCCAGTAGGAGGAGTCTGGCCTGAAATATCTGGCATGGCCATGTCTAAACAGCAACTTAAGTAACTCCAGAACAGTTTCAGTCTATATGGGTTTATCAGCGAGGTACAACTTGAGTCCAATGGCACAGCAAGCACAGGACCTATGTCTGGATATACCCATTATCGCGTATAAAAAAAAGATGATGGGTGGAATGCTAGAAGTAATTTCATCAGGGTAATTGCTTGGGGCTGCGTTCCAGTCCATCAGGTTTTGCTCACTATGCCACTCTAGAAAGAGATCACCCATATGCAAATTAGACTTGGTCCTGCTCCAAAAGCAATAGTTCAGCTAGACCTGCCAGGCAACAACAACTCCAAACAGGAATAAAAGCAACTGGCTTGGTTTTTCAGCATCCCTGCAGTAGCATAACAGTGGGGGTGGTTCCAATGCGGGGAAGCTAACAACTTTACTTCTGTGGCGAGCACAAACCACTGACTGCTGTCACAATGAAAGCTGACTACTCCATTCATTTATCTCCCTAACAGGCAACAATTCGGGAGCTGACCGCCCCATAAATACATCTGACAAACTGGCAATAATTTGGAAGTGCCTAAACTCGGAGTACCTTTGATCTCTTCAATTATTATTGGGAGATCGCCCAACCAAGTTGGAGAGGCCTGAAAAGCAAGGACTTTTTACTTTTTGAAGTTCCCGACATTTAAGGCATCCATTGCTAGCAAACAAACTTTCTCCAGAGCTGTTGTTTCACCATTAAATTCACTTTCTCCATCCGTTTCTAACAGTTAGGATACACATCAAGGCTCATTTGCTAGAACAATTCTTTAAAACTCTGATTAGTCTTTTGACTTTTTTCCCCACCCACTCTTAAGATCCCCAATCATCAATGTCCCCCATCTCTTTAGTCAGTCTTATATGTGCCACACAACCTGTCTTCTAATCCGGCATCAATTTAGTTTACCAGTTTATTCTCACCCATCTCATAAGATATGTTCCTGTGTTTTTTTAAAAAACTTGTTTATTGATTCAGTCATTGAGGGATTATAGAAATGTTTAAATAAATAAATACATTGAAGATCAGCCTTCTCCACAACAGAATCTCGAAACAAATTCATAGTGATACTCTGTGGCCACAAGGATGCCTCTATCACTTCCCGAAGTTTGTAAATATGGTGTTAGCTGTCGGTGACGAATGCACTGTGGCTTATCTGTTTTTGCTCACAATCGGTGCCTACTAGCAGGAACACTTCCAACACCTGGGAATTGCTTTCAAACATGTAGATCCATACATTAAATATCCCATAATCCAATTTAAGCGAGTCATGTGTCCCCTGCTTCCAACACTAAAGTTCACTGCACTGAATACACCATTCGCTCATTCTTAAATACATGATGCTGATACAGATGCTAAAATCGTTTCGTAATGATTCATTCTCTTCTAACGCAACCAACAGCTCTTACTGTTAACAACCACTGCACATTCCCAATGTGCTGCCAAATGCAAGATAAATCAATAATACATTATTTAATTCACAACAGACTTATTAATTAGATCGTGCATAGGTACTTGTTCGCCTTAGTCGTTCACAGACTAATGAAACCTGAACGATTGTGTATTTGTTTAGATTATTAGATGCTTGAAGCTAGGTTTTAGGATGTTAATATGTTTATAGGATCATTAACCGTTCAATGAATCACTTTAAAATTAAACTGGCTGTAGAGTCATTTATTAAACTGTCTTCATAAACCCTTACCGGGGAGGACTGGTTTATGGTCTGCAATTGGAGTATCTCAGATGCAGAAAAGTCTGGGAAGGCAGCATTATTGATGAACGGAAGATAGAGGTAACTAAACTCTACTAAACGTCTCCACCCTCCTCATCTCACAGAAAGAATTTGCATAGTGCCTTAGAAAAGCCAGTTTCTAGCCCGTGTATTCTCTCAGTAAACACAAATAAAGAAAACGCGGTCCCGAGGCAAATGTACTGGCATCGAAGCAAGGAAAGAAAACTGCACTAAGCCATTCCGTTCTTTTTTTTTTTTGGAGCAGTCAGTGCTTTGAAGGGTAAGTACAAACCACAGCGCACTAATTCTGCTACATCAAAAGTGCCCATTGCAGCCATGGCTCATAAATATTTCAATATATCGGGCAGATGTTTGCATCTGGGATACTGCCAGTTTGTATTTCTCAGTAGACCATTATGCCTTCATTTCAGCAATCTGCATCACTACAGGCCGCTGGTGCCTGTGCAGCAACTTTAATTGATAGTGAGCATTGCAAAATTCAGTACTGAAAACCCTTCCACATAATATTCATTTTATAAAGACGTATTTACCTTTCAACACATTCATCTAAATGCATGACTGATCAACTAGCAAACCTAATCGGAGACATAATTTTTCTTTTGAAAATCATAAAGAACTACATTGAAACTGACTAATGCGTGATCTTACTGGTGAGGTGATTCTGGATAGGGTCTGCTGCTTTTAGAAAGCAAATAAAGACAATAGGGATAGGGTGCCCACATATTTAATTGAAGATGCTGGCACATATGTATACATACTCATACACACTTATAGTATGTTTGATGGAACAGTGAGTAACTGTAAAGGAGAGCCTGCATCTGCATTCAATGATAGCACAGCGCTAAGTAATAAATGGCACCATCAGATACCAGTGGGGCTGGTAATTTTAGCAGGGAGGAGGCGGGGGTACACACACACACTCACTCACACATATGCAGTCACACGTGCACACACACATTCACAACACTCACTCACAAATACACATACATTCATACATACACGCACGCATGAAACATCAGAAAACATAACACTTGCCTTTACTGCAGCTCTCCAGGAGGGACGCATCACAGGCCACAGGACTGCTGCCTTCCATCACTGGCTGATCTTAGGTCAGGAGTGTGGGAAGTCAGCAGAACCTCACTTCTCACAGAGTGTGATGGGTCAATAAGACTGTTGACCCCACTTCACTCTGTAATGAGGTGTCACTGACTGACACTTGGCCCTGGGCACTTCAGGGCTTAAAACGGAAGTGCCAGGTCTGAGGCTATCAGTGACACTCCCGTCATCACAAGGGGGAGGACCTCGAGGAACTTCTGCCAGGCTGAGGAGTTCATGCTCACAGGGCTGAGAAATCTTTTTCCTGGCAAAGTTCAGCGCAGGTAGTCAGGTGCCTATGCATTTAGCGAATGTCTTGCTCCTGGCTGCCTGACCTGAACAAGAAGAGTGTCTGTCAGGCTGACAGACACTCTTCTTGTCGGGGAAAAAAGTGGGAGCCAGGCCCCTCCACCCGTACTGATGGTCCGCGGCTGTTAGATCCTTGTAAATTCGAGTTTGGAGATATAGGAGGGAGATTTTAAGGGAGAGAATGGAAATGTAGTTATGAGTGGTAAGATGATAAGATAACCCTGTTGACCAGTGTATCCATTTCAGAGATCTGTTTGTAACTTCAAGAATACAGGATTAATTCCAGCAGGCCCATGTTGCCTTTCATTCTTTATGGTCCACGACAACAGTATTATTTGATAGAAATGAACATCCTGTTATTTCAGCATTAAGTTACTGGTTTTAGGGTGCATATGTGTATTATAAATACAGAATGTTGTATTTTACAAGTAGAAAGGTAAGTGATGTCAGGACTGAAATACAAATTGCGAAATACACATCTGTGATTGCCATCTTACAAGTGGCTTATGTATAAATTCTGTTTGGTTAGTAATGTTTCAGGTGCCTTGTACAGCCACAAGGGTTACACATTTGCTTCACATTTTTAAAGGGTAGGTGTTAGAAAGGGGGGTCTCTAGTTGGCAGTGGCTTGTACCCTGTCCAAGTAGAGACCCTTCCTTCTAGTCAAGGCAAGGGAATTACACAGCTAAGATAACACCTGCTCACCCCTTTGGTATCTTGGCACAAGCAGTCAGGCTTATCTCAGAGGCAATGTGTAAAGCATTTGTACATAAACACACAGTAACACAGTGAAAATACTACAAGTGGACACCACACCAGTTTATAAAAATAACCAATAATGCAGTCATAGAAAACTATGGATGCGTCGATTTTAGCACAAAGTACTTGTGATGTGTCACAATTCAAAGAAGAAAACAGGCACAGGGGAGGTGAGGCACCGGAAAACAAAGCAATGCGTCAGTTCCTTACTCCCAGGCGAGGTGATGCGTCGGTTCCTTACTGCCAGGAGAGGTGATGCATCAGTTCCTTACTACAGCGCAGGGGAGGTGATGCATTGGTTCCTTTCTATCAGGGGAGGTGATGCGTTGGTTCCTTGCTGTGAGGGGAGGTGATCCGTCGATATCTGGACACGCGTCCTTGGTTCCTTACTGCTGGGCAAAGTCGATGAAGAACTTGGCGCACAGGTGTGATGCGTGGAAAATCCAGACGTGCTGTGGTCGATGCAGCAGCAATGAAACAGGCGCTGCATCTATTTTTCCAGCCACAAGCGCTGAATCTTCAGCTGCACAGCAGGGACTGCGTCAGAGTGGGTGTCTCTGATGTCAGCGACATGGTGCTCAGGACTCGGGCTGTGGCGATCTTGGACCAGCACGACAGGTGTTGCGTCGATTCTTCTGCCACACCACGGCGATGCATTGGATTTCCAACTGCACAACAAGCTTGCGGTGGGAAAAACAAGCACTGACGACAGACGCATGGATTATCTTCCTATCTTGCAGCAGAAGTCACCTCCAAGGGCCCAGAACTGGAATTGGCACCACATGGCAAGTCAGAACTCCCAGCAGAGGAGTTCAGGGGCTGCAGGTAAAGTCTTTGATGGCCCTGAGACTTTGATGGCTCTGATACTTCTTAACAGGAGGCACACACACACAAGCCCTTGGAGAGCCTTGGTAAGCAGGATGATGAAAACCAAGTCCAGTCCTTTCACTCTCTAAGAAAGAAGCAGCAAGCAGTAGGCCAGCACAACAAAGCAACAAGCAGAGTGGCAGTTCCCCTCCTACAGCTTCTTCAGCTCTTCTTATTCGCAGACTTTCCTCTTAATCTAGAAGTGTTCTGAAGTTATGGTGTCACAGCTCCAGTACTTATGCCAGTTTCTTACTTTGAAGTAGGCAAACTTTAAAGGAAAGTCTTTATAGTTTCCCTGACCTGGCTCTAGACATACTACAGGGGGGTGGATACAGCTTTCTGTGAGGACAGGCACAACCCTATTCAGGTGTCAGTGACAACTCCTCCCACCACTGTAGCTTAGGAAGACCCATCAGCCAGGTGAAGGGCCATCAGGATATGCAGGGCACGCCTCAGCTCCCTTTGTGTGACGGTCTAGAGTGAATGCACAAACAGCCCAACTGTCAGTCTAAAACAGACGTGGATTCCACAGGCAGGCAGAGGCACAGAATGGTAAAGCAAGAAAATGCCCACTTTCTAAAAGTGGCATTTTCAAACATACAATTTAAAAAATAACTTCATTAAAGGATGTATTCTTAAAATTTGAGTTCAGGGAACCCAAACTCGAAATCTCTATCTCTTCCCAACTGAAAGTTACACTTGCAAAAAATTACAAGGCGGCTCCAATGATAAGCTATGGGAGGGATAATCCTTACAATAGCGAAAAACAAAATTGGTAGTATTTCACAATCAGGACATGTAAAACACACCGGCACATGCCCTACCTTTCACATGCACTGCACCCTGCCCATGGGGCTACCTAGAACCTACCTTAAGGGTGCCTTACAGGTAGAAAAAGAGAAGGTTTGGACCTGGCAAGTGGGTACACTTGCCAGGTCGACATGGCAGTTTAAAAACTGCACTTACAGACACTGCAGTGCAGGCCTGAGACATGTTTGCAGGGCTACTCATGTGGGTGGCACAATCAGGGCTGCAGGCCCACTAGTAGAATTTGATTTACAGGCCTTGGGCACACGCAGTGCATTACTAAGGACTTACGAGTAAATCAAATTCGCCAAGAATGGATAAACAAATCACAATCACAATTTACACTGGGAGTACTTGCACTTTAGCACTGATAAGCAGTGGTAAAGTGCTCAGAGTTCTAAAACCAGCAAAAACTAAATGCAGCAGACATTCAAAAACAGGAGGTTAGAAGCATAAAGACATGGAAAAACACGCCAAATATGCCAGGGTCAACCACATTGTCTCAATAGATTTGATTAAAACACTTCAGGCCTCTGAGGATAAAATAGCCATTTGTTTAATCTGAGGCATGTGATGACACCATGACTCTTTACATGAGTGTGCCAAACCCAGGCAATCATAGATTATGACCTATCTAGCACAGCAGAGCCTGTCTTCTATTTTAAATTTGACTTGCCTACTCTCGTGCAAATGTCATTTGTTTTGACAATATAAAGTAAGGATGTTCTTACCAAGGTATTGTTTAGGTAGGCAATTAGTCGTTGGAGTAGTCCCGGTGCCTATCCAAAAAAGAAAACATTGGTGTTCTACAGGATATGAATAATCTGCCTTCCTAGTTTTGAAGGGAGAATATACCCTCTCAGGAAGGCTGGGGACTGGAGCCATTGGGCATTCCTGCTATTAGCCACAAAAAGTCTAATACTACTAGCATTGTTTATGTCAAATATAGGAACTTCTTCCCAAGTACTGGTATGAAGACAAGCTACTGTACTGAAAGCTTTAGATTTCAGTATTAGTATTAAATAGTGAAATGATTTGTTGAGCAGTAATATTTGAGCAAATCTTAAAATATATGGGATTTATTGAACACCTCTGCAAACAAAATGCCACCAGTTTGTAAAAGCTCAAGGACTAAAGTGCTAACTGAGACACAGCAATGGCAAATTATATTTAATATGGCTTGGCAACTGTTTCTGAGAACAACAGAGTGGATAACGATCTGAGTGATTTCAACTACAATAATGCTGAATGAAAAATGTTCTTTGATGCAAGTGAAAAATTCATATAAATCACAGATCCCATTACTCGAGTTCTACCTCTTCTACACCAGTTAGACTTTTTTCTCCTCTCACAGGTCATAAACCTATTTGGGACTAAACTCAAATACTGCCAGCTATACATGGATGTTCCAAGAGTGACTTCCTAACTGCAATTTAATATGTCTATTGTTCAATAGACAATATTTTGTAAGTCCTGTTTCCAGCAGCCACAGATGGATTTTTTTACAATTAACTTGTAAGTACTGACAAGCAATTCTTGGATAGAACTGGATAGATTACTCCTCTTAAATGTGTCCTATTGGCCACAATAGATATAGACAGAATTAACATTATATTTTTATACTCGATATTTTTACAATAATGTTTATGATGTTGTCACCAGGTGCTAGAAATGGGAGTCTCTCTAGTTGGCAGTGTTTTGCACCTTTGTCCAAATAGGGACCCTTCCTTCTAGTCAGGACAAGGGGGATACTCTTCTAAGATAACCCATGCTCACCCCCTTGATAGCTTGGCACAAGCAGTCAGGCTTATCTCAGAGTCAATGTGTAAAGCATTTGCACATAACACACAGTAATACAGTGAAAACACTACAAAAAGACAAAACACCAGTTTTAGAAAAATAACCAATATTTATCTGTGCAAACCAAACCAAAACATTAAAAGACCAACATACAGTAATCAAAAATATGTACTTTGCAAGAATGACTTTAAAATGCAGTTCCTTAAAGCCAGTCGCTGCATCCGGGGCTACCGCGGTGCTGAAAACAACAGAATCTAACGGTTCCGTCCTACCGCGTCGGTGTAGACCGGCGTCAGTGTCAGCAGATTCGTAAACAGTACCTGTGGTTCTGTCCGACCATGTCGGTGCGGGCCGGTCGTGGCAACCGTCACGGTTGCGATGTGAAGCGTAGCGGTGTGGCTTGCGGTGCCCTCAGGTCGCGGTGCAGGCAGTGGCTCAGTGATGGTCGTCCAGCAGCGTCAGTGAGACCAGGGCTGCGGTGCGAAGTGGGGTGGTGCTGACAGGTCATGGTGCAAGTGGTAGTGCTGGTTGAGGGGAGCTGGCGTCAGCCGTCCCAGACTGGGGTGTGGGATGGGGCGGTGCGTCGTGTGACATAGGAGCAGTGCCCCCAAACCACAGTGCAGTCACAGGTGTCGAGGTCAGCATGTAGTGACATAATGGGTGAGACCAGGGCGGCAGAGTGAAGTGAGGCAGTGTGGAGTGCAGTGCCCACAGGTCGCGGTGCAAGCAGAGGCTTGGTGGCAGTAGTAGTAGTCATCGTCGGTCAGACCCGGGTTGTGGTGCGAAGTGCAGCAGTGACCCCCCAATTGTTGCCACAAGTAGTACATTGTAAAATCTAATGCTAAACACAGCTGAAGGAGAATGTAAGATATTGCTAAAAGATTTTAAAGGTTTTCAGTTTGGCATTCTGTTGGACTTGGCCCTTTCTGCAGAGTCATCCACACACATTTTCCCTTCACCCTCCTGTTTTCTGAACCTGCTTTTGTTGGTTTTTAGGACTCTTTGCGCTTTATCACGGCTATCCAGCTCTAGCGTGCTTGTGCTCTCTCCTTTAAACATGGTGAAATTGGCTTACATCCAATTGCCACATTTAATTTACTTGTAGGTCCCTAGTAAAGTAGCACTACATGTATGCAGGGTCTGTAAATTAAATGCTATTAGTGGGCCTTCAGCACTCATTGTGCCACCCAATTAAGTAGCCCTTTAAACATGTCTCAGGCCTGCCATAGCAACATATGTTTGCAATTTTTAGCTGCCATTTTGACCTGACAAAAAATAACCTTTCGTCAGGTCTAATCTCAGGCCTAAACCTTCCTTATTAATCTATATAAGCCGCCCCCAGGGTAAGCCCTAAACAGTGTACAGGACAGGGTGCAGTCTATTTAAAAAGTTGGTTATGTGCTTTTAACTTTTACATGTCATGGTAATGCAAATATCTCAAATTAGTTTTTCACTATTGCAAGGCCTGCTTCTCCCATAGGATAACATTGGGTTAACTTATTACATTTAATAAGTTATGCATTTCAATTGGGAGCAGGTGCGAATGTAGAGTTTGGTGTTTAAAGAATTGTAATTTAAAGCCCTCTTTAATGGTAAAGTCAAATTTTAAATCACAATTCTAAAAATGCCACTTTTAGAAAGTTGGCATTTTCTTGTCCTAACCATTTGGTGCCTGCAGCCTGTTCCTGAGTCACACGACTAGATGTAGCTTGCAGTTGGTCTTTATGTATTGCTCTCAGACAGTAAGACAAAGGAGAATGGGTGTTGGCAGTATTGGCCATCTCTGAATGAATGACAGGGAGGAGTTGTCACCTACCACAGTTGCACATCACAACACCTCTGCCTGAGCACTACCACAAAGGGTTTGACTTTTGTGGTCCCAGACAAGCTGGGGCCAGGGCAGGGAGGCAGGGAATTCCAAACACCTCTGGGGGTGGAAAGCTCCAGAACCTTCTACTTCAAAGTGGGCACCAGGTATAAAAATGGACCCTCGGACCCAAAATCTCAGTACACCTCTGGACGTCTGGAAGACTCAGAAGCACTGCTGTGCTGCTCTGCCAGTAGGACTGCTACTCAGCTGCCCTGCTGCTCTGCTGCCTGAGTGTAAGGACTAGCCCTGCAGAATGATCCCAGGACCACCAGACCCCCCAATTGTTGCCACCCCAGTCCTGGAACCTTGGCAGTGGGCCTGAAGGTGCTCAGCCAGTCAAGGCATAGTCCTGTGAGCAGGACAGATGCAGCACAGTGCATCTCTTTGCAGCCACTTCAGAACCACCGCTGCACAACGCATCTTTGGCGCAGGCCTTTGCATCACAATCCTCTCATAGACAGCATCCTCAACGACAACACAGGACCTCCCATTGCAGCCTGCAGCTTCCTTGGAACCGCTGCTGCATGACACATCCTTGACACAGGCCTTCACATCAAAAGCTCCACATCTACAGCATCCTCAACAGTGACGCAGGACACAGCATTGAAGCCCCACAGCTTCTTCAAAATTACTGGTGTGCGATGCATTTTTGATGCAGGGTTTCGCATCACAAGTCCCTCCTCGACAATAATGCAGGACTCCGCATCGCAGCCTCAAGGCTTCCCCAGAATCCCCGCTGCGTGATGCATCCTGAATGTGGGGTCTCGCAATGCTCAGCAAACCATGAATTAGGATTCTTTGCTCAGTGGGCCTAACTTGATCCCTGTATCGAACCCACACTCCATCATTGTCGGCCTGATCTTGTGGTTTTGTCCCAGTCAGGCTTGACCAAATAATCACAGTTGGTGCTATGTGCTTCTAGGCACTATTTTCACTTGAATCTCTGAAATTGCATATCTCTGGTTCTACTGACTAGATGTTTGTAGTTTTGATCTCAAATATTTTACAAAGTTTTGCTCTATGTTCCTAAATTGGTGTGCAATGTTGCTTGTGTTGTGTTTTCACTTTATTACTGCTTGAAGTGCTGCATAACTACTTTGCCTCTAAGTTAAGCCTTAACTGCTTGTGCCAAACTACCAGAGGGCTAAGCACAGGCTAATTTGGGGTTTATTTGTGACTTCACCTTGACAGGAATTGTGGTTGCTCCTTGAGTAGGGTTTCACCCCCCTCAACCAATAATCCAATTTCTAATACATTCACACACATGAAATTGCTTTTATTTAGGCTGATCAACACGTCAATGTGAATATTAAAATTGCTTTTATTTAGGCTGATCAACACATCAATGTGAATATTAAAACACTGCACTGGAAAGCATAATTGTGTTGCATGGTATTTTGAATATGAAATTACAATTAAAAGTAATTTTCTCCTGCCTAAAAGAGAACTATAAATTGCAACTTTAAAGAGAGATGTAGGTAAATTCCATTGAAACCCATGAGCTAACAAGCATTGGTAATGCATCGGTTTTGTCTATGTAATTATTAAAGAGCTGTTTTCATCAATCATGGTCCAGGAGAAGGAAAGAGCTCCCTGACAGGTAACACAGCAGTGGAGAGGATGTTGAGCAGCGGCCAGAGCTGCTTGCTCGAGAGCTGGGGATCCCAGTTTGAGTATCAGCAGTGCCGCGCAACATCCTATGATTCTATGCAAATCACTTAATCTCTCCGGGTGATACATTGTTGTATAAATATGCTAAAAGGCAAAACTTTATGAAAATGTAGTTCCACCAAAGCGGATGGTAACAGTATTTCGATGGCAGGCAACTGATAAGAGAAGCAGATGAGGAACAAGCATTGACAAATGCAGGAAAATATGCTACAGCCAATAGAAATGGAGGAAAGGTAAGTGGCACGCACAGGAACCAATGAGAAGCCAGGAAAGAGAGGAGGCGAGATGTAAAGTCCCTTTTAAGTTTGTATTAAAAACAATAGATTTCTCAAGCACAGCGCAAGCGAAACCTAAAAAGGGATATTCTAGGAACAAGAAAGTACCATTTGCTAATGGCTGAAACCGCTTTTATTAACAACACATCAAAAGCTTTAGAACATTTCTTCTTTGAACAGCTGCAGACAAAAATTGAATGACAAGCTCTGGTGAGCTGGAACACAGGATTTGTGACGTCACAGCAGCACAACCAAAAATTATAATTAAATTGTTATTCAGTTTACAATAATAAATAGAATATATTGGACTCTTTAGAAACATTTCTAGCTCAATTTGACTAACTCATAAACAAAGACAGTAATGTGGGTAATCACAGATTCCTGCAATCATTTGGTCTTGGAATGGAACTAACTTAAAAGGTTTTTGGACTGACAAACATAGAGATCACTAAGTTATCAGTCTTTTCTACAAATTAGAGTAGACATCCATTACAGTTAATGGACCAAGAATCACAGGTGAAAATGGAGTGGAGTGGGAGATCAACACTTGTGTGTAGAAATCATTTTGCGACACAGTTAACTGAGAAGAATCCCAAGAATGGATAAATATTAACCCGTTATCATCATTTTAAAGCGTGTCTTTCAGAAATTCACGAAACCCGGGTATTTGAGGTTATTATATCCAAATATCTAATAGGTAGGATAACCATACATTTATTGTAGCAGTCTTTCATGATTTCTGTGTTTGTACATTTTCACGCACTGTTGCATCTGCTCTCACAAGCAGTGTTGGAATGAGGATCCATTTTCATCTGCATTATGTTTCCAAATTTTGCTCTGTATGAGCAGAAGAGCAAAAGAAACTCTAAAGTATAGATGTAGAACAGAAACAGGTTTTTAGACCCTTTTGAAATGACAGGTGGTTATCAGTGACTCTCATCTGGTGTCGCAAAATATTCCACTTCTTTGGGATGAGAAGGGTTGAAGTGCCTTCACTGCTTTGCCCTGGTATATATTGAAACATTAATAACAAATGGTTGTAACTAGAATGAAGAAGTCGAAAAGCTGCAGATTTCTTGAAAAGTGGCTGATGAAAAAAATGTTGGTTTAAATGAATGGCTCAGTGAAAAATATCAAAGCTGTTGAAGATGTATAGAATTGCAGATTACAGTGTATGTTTTTCACTGAGTGATCCTGAGTAACATCAATTAGACAGCGAGAGCGAAGATCGAGTTGTCTATGATCTCACTTAGAACACCTAATTTGGAAAAAACATTACCATAATTCACGTTTTTCCTATTTATCATTTGTGTGGTGGACTCACATCTACCCCCATTTCCAACATGTACACAGGGGCAGAGGAGATATGAGGGAGCGATATATAACGTGAAAAAAATGTGAAAAGAAAAATTGGCTCCTACCACCCACGGCAAACAGCATTGAAGCATACCTTCCCTGTCCCACAAAAAATAAATACCTGGCATATCCTTCACCTACATCCTCCACCCTTTATGCCATCCAGTTCCAGCACAAACCTATACTGTCCAATCTCACTTTGAGAGCAGGCAACACACTGACAGCTGCTCTGGCATAGCCCCTTGGGTTGATTACTCCTCTCAGCTTGGGTCTTCCCTCAATCAATCAATCAATCAATCAGGGATTTGTAAAGCGGGCTACTCACCCTTGAGGGTCTCAAGGCGCTGGGTGGAGGGGGGGGGTAAGCTGCTCCATTCAGTCGAAGAGCCAGGTTGTTAGTGTCTTCCTAAAGATGCTCATAGAGGGGGCGTGTCTGATGTTGATCGGGAGCTCGTTCCAGGTCTTGGCCGCGATGTAGGAAAAGGCCCTTTCGCCTGTGCTGGTTCTGCGGATGTGTGGGGTTTCGGCGAGGGTGAGGTCGGCGGATCGGAGGTTTCTCTTGGGTACGTGGAAGGAGATTCTCTCGTTGAGGTATTGGGGTCCGGTGTTGTGGAGGCATTTGAAGGCGTGGGTGAGTATCTTGAAGGTTACTCTCTTCTCCACGGGGAGCCAGTGGAGGTCTCGCAGGTGTTGGGTGATGTGTTCTTGTCGAGGGATGCCGAGGACGAGTCTGGCTGCGGTGTTCTGTATGGTCTGCAGTTTGCGGAGCAGAGACTTGTTGATTCCGGTGTAGAGGGCGTTTCCGTAGTCTAGTCTGCTGGTTATGAGTGCGTGGGTCACGGTTTTTCTTGATCCGGGGAGAACCATTTGAAGGTCTTGCGAAGGATGCGGACCTGTTGGGTCATGGAGAGGAAGGAGTCGAGTATGATGGCGAAGTTCCGGGTGTAGTTGGTGGGGGTGGGCAGGCTGCTGAGGGCGGTGGGCCACAAGGTGGTATCCCATGTGGTGGTGGAGGGTCCGAGGGCCTCTGTCTTCACCGAGTTGAGCTTCAGGCAGCTGCTGCTCATCCAGGATGCAACATCCTTAATTCCTTCCTGGAAGCTGAGTCTGGTGGTGACGGGTTCCTTGGTGAGGGAGAGGATGAGCTGGGTGTCGTCGGCGTAGGAGACTATGTTGAGTCCGTGCTGTCTGACAATGGCGGCGAGGGGGGCCATGTAGATGATGAAGAGCGTAGGGCTGAGTGATGATGCTTGAGGCACTCCGCAGTTGATCTCTGTGGGTTCGGAGAGGAAGTGTGGTCGTCTGATTCTTTGGGTCCTGCCGGTGAGGAAGGAGCGGAGCCATTCGAGGGCAGTTCCCCGTATTCCGGCATCGTGGAGTCTGGTGGTGAGTGTGCGGTGGGAGGTGGTGTCGAAGGCTGCAGAGAGGTTGAGTAGGATCAAGGCAGCGGTGTGGCCTTGTTTGAGGAGGGTGCGGATGTTGTCTGTGGCAGCGAGTAGGGCGGTCTCGGTGCTGTGGTTGATGTGGAATCCTGATTGGTAGGGGTCGAGGATGGAGTTCTCTTCAATGAATTTCGTTAGTTGGGCGTTGACGGTGTTCTCTGTGAGTTTGGCCACGAAGGGAAGGAGGGAGATGGGCCGGTAGTTCTTGAGGTCTGAAGGGTCTGCCGAGGGCTTCTTGAGCAGGGGCTTGACTGTTGCGCGTTTCCAGTCGTCGGGGAAGGTGCCGGTTTCGAAGGTGGTGTTGATGGTGCATCGTAGTTCCGGTGCAATGGCGACGGTGGCTCTGTGGAAGATGTACGGAGGGCAGGGGTCCATGGTTGCTCCTGAGTGGATGCCTTTCATGGTCGTTTTGGTGTCTTTGGTGGTGGCTTGGGTTCAGGCGGAGATGGTGGGTTGGCTGGTGTTGTTGGAGGTGGGGTCGTTTCGGAGTCCGGAGTTCATTCGTTGAAGTTGTCGTAGAGGGACTTGATTTTCAGATGGAAGTAGGAGCTGAGCTTGTTGCAGAGGCCCTGGGAAGGGATGATGTCTGTTGCCTCGCTGGGGGGTTTGGTGAATTCTTGGATGATGCTGAAGAGTTCCTTCGAGTTGCCGGGGTTGGTGGAGATCTTGTTCTGGATGAAGGTTCGTTTGGTTGTTCTGATGAGATGGTGGTATTCTGTCATGGCGTTCTTGTATGTGGTGCGGTCTTCCGGCATTTCGCTGTTTCGCCAATTTTTTTGGAGACGTCTGCAGGTGCGCCTGGATTCTTGGAAATCGGCGGTGAACCAGGTGGCCTTTCTGGGGCATTGTCTGTCGGGGTTGCAGAGGGGTGCGAGTTCGTCTGCGCAATTTGAGATCCATCTGTGTAGTTCTTTGGCTGCGAGGTTGGCGTCAGTCGAGGAGGAGGGGGCATCGCAGTTGAGGGTGGAGTTGAGGTGCTCCTCGGTGGCCTTGCTCCAGTTCCTTTGTGGTGGGCAGGGTGCAGGTTTGGGGGTGGTGGGTTTGTTGACGTGGAAGTGTACACAGTGGTGGTCCATCCAGGGGGGTTGTGTGGTGTGGCTGAAGTGGATGTTGTTTCCTCCTGCGAAGATGGGGTCAAGGGTGTGTCCTGCCTTGGGTGGGTGGGGGTGGTGACGAGTTATTTCAGTCCGAGGTTGGCGAGGTTGTCCAGGAGGGTGGAGGAGTTGGGGTCGTTGAGGTTGTCGAGGTGGAAGTTGAGGTCTCCGATGAGTATGTAGTCCATGGAGGTGATGGTGTAGGGTGCGACGAGGTCGGCGATGGTGATGGCGAACGGGGTTCGCAGTCCAGGGGGCATGTAGGCGAGCGTGCCATGTAGTGTAGATCTGGGGCTGGTCTGTATCTGGAAATGGAGGTGCTCGGTGGTGGACGGGGAGTCGCTCGCAGAGGAGGTGGTGAGTCGGAGGGAGCTCTTGTGTGCAATGGCGAGTCCTCCTCCTGGGCAGTCAGGCGGTCTTTCCTCTGGATCTTGTATCCGTCGGGGATGGCGGTGGTGATGTCGGGGCATAGAAGGCATTGGTTCAGGTTTCCGTGAAGAAGGCGTCGTCTGGCGAGAGGGTGTCGAGGAGATCCCAGGTCTCTACGGAGTGTCTGTGCAGGGAGTGCATGCTGAGGAGGATGCACTTCAGGGCTTCGGTGGTGTTAGCGTCCGATGTGGGGGTGGTGCCTGTGGGGGGCAGAGGGTAGTTGAGGTCTGGCAGCAGTGGCGGCAGGAGAACTGGCTGTGGGTGGTGTTCGGCGTGGCCAGCTGGCAGTTGATGTTCCTTCTGGGGTTGAGTGCGAGGAGGGCAGCTGTGTCGTAGCGGTGGCGCTGGTCGGATCGCAGACGGGTGCAGACGGGCTTGCCTTTGGCACGGTGCGGCTGCACAGCGGCCACCATTAAATAGGGAAGGGGGAGAGAAGCTCAGCTGGGAGGCAGGAGTGAGAGCAGCAGGGGGAGGGGCCGCGGGGGAGCAGCGGTGGGAAAAGAGTTTCGAGGGACAGAGGAAAAAACCGGGGCACAGGCAAAAAAGAGAAGAAGGGCAGAAAACGGAGGCGCAGACAAAACAGGCAGAGAAATCACAATATAATACAGTGAACAGACAGAGCAAGACATGAGGACAAAAACGGGCACAGAAATCACAATACAGTACAGTGAACAGACAGAGAGACACAAAGACAAAACGGGCACAAAGAGGCAGACAGACAACAGTGCACAGCAGAAGAGCAAGGCTCTCCCACTGGACCACCAGGGATGAGGCGCAGGCAGAAGCCTGCGATTGGAGGAGGGCCTCGAACACCTACTAGGTAGAGAGGTTTCTGGGGCAGCGGCAGGCGAGGCTACAGCGGAGCTGCTTCGGTGGAGAGCGGGACCCTGGCCAGGATGTCACTCTGGCAGGGAAGACAGCAGTTGGTATAGGCAGAGAGCCATCCTTGTTCTCCTGTGTCCCTCTGGTCTGTGGAGACATGGGGGAGGCAGAAGACGGCAGATTAGACTTGGGTGAGGTGGCAGAATAAAGGGGAAGTGAGCACTTCCTCCAGTGACATCATAAAACTTGTTACCCATTTTCAACCGATAAAGGCTTCCTATGAAAACCATACACAACAAATATTCTCATGTGCTTAGTTTGGGTTCAAAATATGTCATAAAAGGAGACATGTTCTGTTTCGATTATTACTTAGTATTGTGAGTTGTATAGTTCTAAGATGACCTTATAATACCCATGGGTACAGTTACAGTTAGAAACACAGCATCCAAGGTCCACTACTGAAATTCCTGCTGTGCCAACATTTCTGTGGTTAAGTTTTGTGTAGAAAGAGCAGGTGCCAAGAGGCTCATATCACTCTAACTCATGGGGTCGAGAAGAGGTCACCTTTAATCTTGGTCACATAAGATGTATGGCGGCTCAATCATCAATATTGTTCTGGCCAGGAATTTGATGTCACCCAAATCCTCTTATCTCTTGATTGGCACCATGATCCCTGGTTGGCTGAGGTAGGCACCTCAGGCCAAATAGGGAACCGCGGTTCCATGTCAGGGAAAGGAAGGTCACCTTCTGAGGTAGCCCCCGCTCACCCCCTCGGTAGCTTGGCACGAGCAGCCAGGCTTATCTTCAAGGCAAATGTGTAAAGTATTTGCAACCACGCTCACAGCAATCCAATGATGACACCACAAATAGACTCCACACGAGTTTTATAAAAACGAGTATAAATTTTATATAAAAAGATATACGATAATACCACACGATATAAATCCAACAAATGCGTATTTGTAATATTCGTCCTGGCCGGTTGTTAGGCCAGCCAGCCCTTGTAAGTTCTAACGATATCAATGAGCACTTCTAAACATTTCACTGTAATCCTAATACCATGTTATGCAGTTCGTAATGCTAGAATCAGGCACTTGTGCAATGTAGAAATCATGCAATGCGTAACGCGACAATCAAGCACTTTGCAATGTAAGAATAATGCAATGCGTAACGCAACAATGAGGTACTTTGCAATGGAAGAATAATGCAATGCGTAATACAACCACCAGGTACGTCTTCATGCAGAAATAAGGCAATGCGTAATACAACCACCAGGTACGTCGTCATGCAGAAATAAGGCAATGCGTAATACACTAATCAGGTAGTCTGTTATGCAGGAATAATGCAATGCGTAATACGCTAATCAGGTAGTTCGTTGTACAGGAACAATGCAATGCGTCATACGACAATCAGGTAGTTCGTTATTCAGAAATGATGCAATGTGTAATACGACAATCAGGTAGTTCGTTATTCAGAAATCAGTTAATGCGTAATACACTCCGGCACCGATCACGGTGCCTTAGGCGGTCTCTCCGCCACTCCATCTGACTCGCAGTCAGCATCTGTCACAGTTGTCCCCAACACGGGTATGGTGTAACAAAAATGCAGCTCCGCACTCCGGCCCCGGTACTGCCACTCCTTTGGCAACATGGGCCACGATACGAGCCGAAGCAGAGGCTCGCGCTGCTGAAATGAGAGAGAGGCCGAGAGCGTCTGCCTCCGAGCCCGCACCCCGCCCCAGGAGTCGACACACGTTACCTGGGGGGCGCGAACCCACTCTCCTCTCCTCTTCCAACCAATTGGGCCTCAGATGCAATCTTTGTGAATGGGCAAAGGCGGGCTCGGGCCGGCGGCTCAGCTCCTCCGAGGCTGCCGGTCCGGGCCGCTACTGCTACGAAGATCTCAGGCTGCCACAGGGCACACGCACACAGCGTCGCTGAGCCTCCCTTGAGCTTCGGGTGCACGATCACCGGGAACTCCACACGACGTTCTCAGGCTGCACGAAGAACATACGCACAGCGTCCCTGAGAGTCACTTTAACTTCAGGTGCACGTTAACAAGGCAATCCTCACGAAGGTCTCCCGCTGCACAAAGCACACGCACACATCGTCGGGAAGACTCACTTGGATTCCGGGGGTGCACGATAACAAGGCAATCCTCACGAAGGTCTCCCGCTGCACAAAGCACACGCGCACAGCGTAGAGGAGACTCACTTGGATTCCGGTGCACACGATAACTGGACAATCCTCACAAAAGGTTCAGGCTGCACGAAGCACATGCACACAGCATCGCTGATCCTCGCTTGGACTCCACGAGCCCACGATCACAGGGCACTTCTTACGAGGGTCTCAGGCTGCACGAAGCACATGCACACAGCGTCGCTGAGACTCTCCTGGAAACTTTTGTGTTCCTGAGTTTCCGCAACAGGGAGCCAGCTCACCTCGGGCCCTTGGGGATAAGTTACTTCCGGACACAGCACACAGCAAAGTCCGTTCAAGCAGGGGGACACAGCACACAGCAAAGTCCCTTCAGCCTTTCCTTGGTTAAAACAGCAAACTGCAGTCCAGCCCCAGAACACACAGCAAGGGTCAGTCCTATCCTTCAGTCTATTCAGTTGTTTCTTCCTTGGCAAAGGTACCTCTTGACCACGAAGTAGCCACCAGTCTTGTTCAATCTTGATCAAGCCATTCTCCAAAGTTCAGGGGCTTCAGCTCTCATAGTTATACCCCTCAATGGCTTTGAAGTCTTTGTGTTCAGGGGCACTGACCCCTGTTCAAACCAGTTCTGGGTGCCTCCCTGCCAGTGACACCTCTATTCCTTTGATAGTGGGGGTCTGGATCCTCAATCACTCAGCAGGGGCTGGAGCCATTGGTTTATGG
This sequence comes from Calotriton arnoldi, assembly GCA_963921515.1. Classification (NCBI taxonomy): domain Eukaryota; kingdom Metazoa; phylum Chordata; class Amphibia; order Caudata; family Salamandridae; genus Calotriton; species Calotriton arnoldi. The sequence continues at coordinate 1,615,799 of CAWUFW010000756.1, read as the reverse complement.
CTGCAGCCCAGGCCTCTTCACATCTAGGGGCTACTCCTCCCCCTACACTCTAGATGCAGGTCAGCCTGTTGCTGTCTCACCTCCTCCCCTGGGTCAAGACATTCCCCAGATCCTATCACTTTCAAATCCAGACAGTCAATCCACAACCAGGCAGAGACACACAGAAATGTTAGAGCACAAAAACTCAGCCACTTCTAAAAGACACAATGCAAAAACCACCTTCATAAAAAGATGTGTTATTACACTGTGAGTTCAGGCATACTAAACTTCACCTCTCCATCTTAAGCCTTTGGGAAGATAGGCTGGAAAACATATTACACAGCCTCCCCATTCTGTCCTATGGGCAAGATGGCCTTTCAACAGTGAAAAACGACATGGAGATTATTTCACTGTCAGGACATGGTACACACCTTAGTACATGTCCTACCTTTCACATGCACTGCACCCTGCCCAGGGGGTACCCTGGGCCTACCATAGGGGTGTCTAATGTGCATAGAAAGGGAAGGATAAGGTCTGGCAAGTGGGTGCACTCGCCAGAACACAACATGGCAGTTAGCAAACTGCACGCAGGCACTGCAGAGACAGGCCTAGGTTCCCTTTTCAAAGCTACTTGTGTGGGTGGCACAAATAGTTCTGCAGGCCCACTAGTAGCATTTGCATTACCAGCCCTGGCACACATAGTGCACTTTACTAGGGACTTTACTAGTAAGGCAAACATACCAATCATGGACAACCAATTACCATTACACTTTACACAGGGAACACTGGCATTTTGACACTGTTTAGCAGTGGCAAAGTGTCCAAAGCATCTAAGTTGGCAAAACAGAATCATCACAGCACCAAATATAGAGGAGGTAGAGGCAAAAAAGGCAGGGGTAATCACGCCAGAAATGCCAGGTCTAACAATGACATATACATGGAAATGTCCAAATGCCTTTTTGGGCGGTTTGTTTAGTATGACAATATTTTCCTTCTTATCATGTGAGTCTCAGTTTTTCGAGTAGTGGCATTAGCATTTTGCTGATGTCAGATGCCGAATTATACAATTTAATCTGGCCTGAAGTTCCTGGTGCTAAAAGAAAAATGTAAATTGATCTCCCTAGTAATTCATGCAGACTCAAAAACAGAAAAATTCTGTTCGTACAGAGCGTCTCACACATTTCAACTATTCTCAAATCCATTGTTCCAAAAGTACTTTATAGGCACACAAATGAAGAAGAAGCGTACACATAGTTTGCCATGGTTCATATTGCTTTCAAAGCTGTTTCCATATAACAAATCTTCCGTTCTTATTAATTTTGTATTGTGTAGGTAAAACATTCCTCTTCCAACGCCAAATGAGGCTTAAAATGCCTTGCTCTGTTACCATCATCAGTTAAATCAAGCAGACTGATTAATCAAAGCAAAGGGGCACCAGGCATGGTGGGTGTGAGTTGATATTACAGGATAGGCCAAAGAACATGATTTTTTTGTGGTGTGCTCGAGTGTGTAATGCTGTAGTGCATGTTTCCAGGATCTGAATTTCCTCTAGATGCTCACAGGGAAAAAGGACTGGCATGTTTATATATAGAGCTTCATATAGGTGTTCAGCCTGATTACAGAACTGATGCCACATGACACAAAATGATATGTCAAACCAAGGATGAGAGTTACAATTATCTTAATTAGCATTGTTTCACAATCTGTGCTTGCGGTTCCTAAGCTGGCAGCTGTGCTAGGAGAGCACATCTCTTCTCCTGTGCATTGAGGCCAGCCTTAACAGAAGAGCAGCGACAGAGATTAAGGAAATAGGCATCAAATAGCGGCAACCACGCGCTCAAGATCAGCCTGCTTAGCAAGGGTTAATCGGGGTATGTGATCATTAAGACAACCACGGGATTTTCTCTATAGTGCTAGTGTGAGAAATTTCAGGTGGAATGGGAAGTCTCAACAAAGAAAGGACTTGAAAGTGCAAACTGCACTAAAATAGGTTTTCTTTACTCTGGTAATGGCTTATCCATCAGATTTAAAGTTAAAAGGCAGAACCAAACTGGAACAAACCTCCTCTATCTCACCCTTGGGCGCCTTTGTATCAGCACTATCAAGTCATGAATGGGGGACTATAATTAAGATAGCATAAAGCACACCTACTTTCAGATGAGAATGTTCAACTCATCCTTCGTTTGATCTGTACCAATTTCCTACCCTTTAAATCAAATATCCAACTAATGATTACCTTCCTGCCTCATGTGCGTGAGCTTCATGATAACAGTCTCAGCAGGGCATTTCTCAATGTAGTAAAGTAGTGAAGTCAGTCATTATATTCTCCCACCCCCGTGCAGGCTAATTAGATTAATGGTAGAGGATCAATATAACTCTACAGCCTGTGAAAGATTAATTTCTTCAGCCCTCGGTGAATTAATTATTAGTGCAAAACCTTGGAGCAGCACAAGCCAATCTATGCATTGCCTACTGTAAAAATGTGCAAAGGAAGAGAGTATACTGTAGGTATGGCTTGTGAAACCTTTTCATATTAAATACAATATTGTTACAATGACAGCTAGCTTTAAGAAAAGGATGACTTTTTAACCCAAGACTAAATAACAATTTGGCAGCCCAATCGATGTTTTCAAACAGCAACCTGAAAAAATATGAATGTTTTTATTGAAATCTGCAACATGTTTTGAAATAGAAAAATAATTCCATGTGTTCATTTATTAAACTTACAATTTCTAAATATTTCTTAGGGTACACATTTTATTAGCACCACAAAAACACAAAGCTATTTGTGGGCATAGAAAGAGAAAATACAGCCTTCTGTATCGGAAATATTAATAACTGAAATGTGTCTTACACTGCATCAATGCAGAGAGAACATACATAAATGTGGTAAGATGCGACTTTTCGGTGACCGAGTGAAAGATTTCAAATTTCCAGTGCTCAAGTATGGGTTGTAGAATCATGCACGTTACATACGCTAGAACCTCGAACGTATATAAAAGGGGTCTTCAGCAAGAAAAAAAATGCAAAATAGTACCATAGTAAATTGTATCTCTCTTTTAAAATACTGGTAACATACCAGTATTATACAATCGAACTGAGTAGGTTTCAATTCCATTTAGAACCATCGAAATAAAGCGCAAGTTACATTTTAAAGGACTAAAACAATATTAATGATTATGTTTAACTTTTTTACTTCCGGGCCCAATTTCTCCGTATTATTTGTGGGACAGAATATAGTTTAGTCTGGTTGCTCATAGACATATCACTACACAAGCTTCTCAACATTTTGGTCTTCATCTTGGAAACTGCAAATACCATTTTTTTCTATGAGCGCGTATAAACAGAGAACGTAAACCAAAAATGCTTTATTTTGTTACCACTTGGGTGTTGCAATTATTAGAATATTGAATTTGGTTACTGATGGATGTTACTGATCTATTTGATTGATTAAAGATTTAAGGCCTATCATCTGAACCCTGCTAAAGGCATTTTTGTAAGTAAATAGTGTGTATTATAGTATGCAGTGGCAGGTCAAAGTGGAAAAGCAAATGAAAGGTTAAATGTGCTTGATTGCAAGCTGTTAGAGCTGACAGCCTTAGGGTGGTCTTACCCCAACTTTTTATCTGCTTCACTCCATTTTTTTATCTTCGTTTTTGGTTACTTTAGGAATCTGTGCACTTTACCACTGCTATCAAGTGCTAAAGTGCTTGTGTTCTCTCCCCTAAACATGGTAATATTGGTTCATCCCCAATTGGCAAAGACCTTGAAAGAAAGTGGCGTAATCATTATCTCTCGGAGGATATGATCATTTACAATGAAGCTCTAAAATCACACTATAAAATGGTGAAAACTCCTGATAAGCCCACCTCATACAGGCCCATCTCCCTAATGAACGCGGATGCAAAAATTTACTCTAAAATCTTGGCGAACCGCCTCCAGAGGGTCATAGCCAGCCTTGTGTCACCTTGGCAGCATGGCTTCGTACCAGGTCGAGATACAACTGACCATTTAAGACGAGCAGTGGCCCTATTCGATATTATGGGGGAGACTAATGGATATTTGGCTATGATCCTTTTGGATGCGGAAAAAGCATTTGATCGTGTGTCATGGGAGTATCTATGGGTTGTTCTGGCAGCCAAAGGGTTTGGCCCCCGGGCCGTTACTGCAATCAAAGCAATGTATAGGGCTCACTATGCGAAACTACAGTTGATGGGTCGAGAATCAGACATGATAAGGGTGTCACGGGGAACAAGGCAGGGATGTCCTTGTTCCCCAATCTTATTTGCCCTCTATATAGATCCACTTATCCAATCGGTAATTGAGAACCAGGCAATTGTACCAGTGACGACACAGGGATTCAGTACTAAAGTGCTAGCCTACGCGGATGATATCGCGGTATTAACACCTAACCCTGAGGAAGCAATGAGGGAAATCAAAGCTATTGCTACTATATTCGGAAAGGAGTCGGGGTATTTATTGAATAAATCCAAGACTCAAATAATTTGCACCAAAAATGTCACCTTCCTCGATAACCGACGAGTTAGTACAGCTACCTATCTTGGAGTAAGGATTACTCCAGACATCGGTCAGATCGCCAAAATTAACTTAAACCCTGTGATTAGTAAAATAGCTACAGACCTGAGGCGAATGAGCTCACTTCATTTAACCATTATAGGGAGAGTTAATGTTCTTAAAATGGTAATGCTCCCCAAGGTGCTGTATCTATTCAGGGCACTCCCGGTTGAAATTGAAGGGTCTATAATCAAAGCTCTAGACTCTTTATTCATTAGGTTCATTTGGCAATATGGTAAGGTCAGGAGATCTTTAAAGTTTCTTACGTTGCCACAAGCACGGGGAGGGTGGGCTGCTCCTAACCTAACTTTTTATTATTGGGCAGCTCTGCTACAACAAATGAATATACTCTTTTCGAAAATACTGGCAGAGCTAGTGGGGCACAGGTGGAGGATCTCCCAACAATTTATGAGCTGGCACTTGGGGAAAGGGCAAGAGCACTGTTTCTACGTGAGTTGGAATCCAGCTATTATAAGAAGGTCCGATTTAAGATTATATCGAATGCGTGGAAAGTTTGGGGAGAATACAAAAACATATGAATATCGAGAAGGTAACAAAGTATACACCCATTTGGAGATCATCTTTATTTCCCCCCGTTTTTTATGATGTCATAGCCAAACAATGGGAGCAACTTGGCTTACGAATAGTGGGAGATATCCAGCCAAATGGCCAACTATATTTGTTCAGTGAGTTACAAAGAGAATTTGGAATTCCGGATGGGCACTATTTTAAATATCTACAAATAAAGGGGGGTTTTGGTAAAAGGAGACAGGCAATCCCTAGTGCTAAAATTGCATTGTTCGAAACTATGGGGAGATCTGCCTGTAAAATTAAACATTTATATAGTATGATGATGGAGCAAGCTCCAGATGATATTGAAAAAACCGAAAATAAATGGGCCTGTAGATTAGAGAATGAAGACACCGATATTGATATGTCATTACGGTTAGTAAAGAAAACGCTCCTATCCGCCAATTTAAAGTCACAACATTATAAAATGATATATAATCTTTATTTCACTCCGGCCAAATTATTTAAATGGGGGAAAAGGGAGGACGACAAATGCCCCAGATGTGGGGTTGGACCAGCAGAAGAGATTCATATGTTTTACGGGTGTTCACAGCTGGATCCGATAAAAACCGATTTGGTCAAGTTTTGGGAGAGGATCCTTGGTAAAACGGTGGTACTAACCCCTTCGCTTATGATGATTGGATATGACAGCAATGCTGAGCTAGACCAAGCTCAGATCAGTATCATTTTTATTTCAGTCACTATAATTAAGCTACTCATTGCAACTAGATGGAAGGAGCCAATGCCCCCATGCTTTCATGAATACCTGGCCCGCTTTATAGCTGTATATAAACTTGAACAGGCCTTATATACTTGTAAGGGATACCAGGCTAAACAATGGGGCATTAAATTATGGGCTCCAGTTGCGAAGTGGTTAAAAGGGTTAGGGTAATGTACATAGATTAAATTTGTGCTAGTGTATTGTCTTTTCCTCTGTAACAATATTAATTTGGACTAAAAGATAACTAATGACAATGTATAACAAATGGATTAATTTTGTATATGACTATTTGTTTAATGTCTCTCTGAATATCATTAAATAAAAAAAAAATAAAAAAAAAAATGGTGAAAACGGCCAAAATAAGCTATCTGCAGAATAAAAGTGCAATCACCAATAACAGGGGTAAGGACATTTGTAATATCCTCAAGTCTTTTATGGCTGCTAAGGCGGCTAGCAAGGAAGTCCCGCTATCAGCAGAATGGACGAGCCAGGTGGCCCGTTCCTTTCACGGAAAGATAATGATGATCCAGCAGTCCCTCTTTGCGGAGGCGGGGGAGGACATCTCTTCACCTTGCATCCACGATGGAATCATACAACCCCCCCCGGCATTTTCACAATGGCCACCATTGTTACATATTCCAGCCATTGAACCTAAGGATTCACTTGCTTATCTCATGGGCCTCAAGTCGGGATCACCAACAGATGCGTGCCCAGCTGCCACCTTAAACCAACCAGTCAATAAGGTACTGAACGCCTCTCTTGATACGGGCATTGTGCCACCACTCTGGAAGCAGGCAAAAATCCTGCCACTTCTAAAAAACCAAATGCAGACTCTAACGTTCCCACGAACTATAGACCCATCTCCCTCCTCCTGGCCTTCTCTAAAGTGCTGGAGAAACATGTTAATAAAGTACTTATGGAGTATGCGGAGAATCACAATCTCCTGCACCCCACTCAATCCAGCTTTAGGGCCAACTATAGTACCGAGACAGCTCTGCTGGAGGTGACGGAACATCTTAGAGATAAGCTAGACCATGGGGGCAGAGCGATTCTCATTTTACTCGATCTGTCGGCGGCATTCGACACAGTACCACACGTGATGCTCCTCGACAGACTGAGGAACATGGGCATCGGAGGGAAGGCACTAGCCTGGGTAACATCCTTTTTGGTGGACAGAGAACAGGTAATATAGACTCCCGCGTTTTCAGCCCCTATGCCCAGTATGCAGGTAGGAGTCCCACAAGGCTCCTCATTAAGTCCAACTCTTTTTAATTTATATATGTCATCTCTAGCAGAGGCACATGGCGCCAAAATAATCTCCTATGCTGATGATACTCAGCTGATTTTCACATGCGACAAAGGTACAGACTTCAATGGGGACGCAATTAGATCCTGCCTCACAAAGGTTTTTAAATGGCTGAAGGAGAATCAGCTCAAGTGCAATCCTGATAAATCCGAGATTGTCTTCTTCGGCCAGCCCTCTGTAAGCAATTGGAGCCAAAGGTGGCCTGGAGAATTCTCCCCCCCCGTGCTGCCCAATCTACGTTTAGGAACCTGGGTATCTACATCGATAATGCTCTTGCAATGCAGTCCCAGGTGCAGGCCCTGGTGGAAACCTGTTTTGGTCTATTGCGGATGCTGAAAAAATTCCTTCTGCTTCTCCCTCCGGATTCCAGGAAGACAGTGGCTCAGGCGCTGGTCACGTCTAGATTAGACTATGCCAATGCTCTTTACCTGGGACTACCGGACTACCTCTTCAGCACCTTCAGGTAGTGCAAAATTCAGCAACCAGGGTGATCCTCAGATTGAAACCTAGGCCTGATATGACCCCTCATCTCAAGGCCTTACACTAGCTTCCAGTGAGGGAGCGGATAAAATTCAAGGCCTTGGTAATTTTCTTCAAAGCCTTTCATGGCATGGGCACTGGCTACCTTAGAAGGCGAGCTAGCCGCTACACATCCAGTTGAGCACTCAGATCATCCTCCGCTGATTTGGCCTGCATCCCTAAGGCACGATTGGTGCGGAGAGGCCTTCGGCCTCCTAGGAGCCCAAGCATGGATCAAACTGCTGGCGGCTCTGAGAACATCCACAGATCTGACAAGAAACTGCTGAAAACATGGCTTTTTAAGAGCTAAGCCTTTATCAGGGCAGCCATGCGAGAACCATTAGCGACGGGACACTCCTGCTGGAGAAGCTGTGCGATTTATAAGTACGGGTCAGTCATTCATTCATTCATTCATTCATGCATTCATGCATTCATTCCTGTTCCTAAGTCTCAGGGATATCCAAGACTTGAACCACCTGCAGCTGCACCTGGACTCTGCAAGCTGTGAGTCTGCCCTGCCAAGAGGTGCCACCCCAGTCCTGGATCATTGGAAGTGAGGCCTAAGGTGCTTCTTCATCCAAAACCCACACATCATCATCAGAACTGGTGCATCTTTGCCTGTACGTAAGTCGGAACCAGTGCATCCTTGTCATTACGGTGAGCGTACCAGGTGCATCGCCCTCAAAGCCAGCGCTTCCTCGTCATTGCGTGGAGCGAACCTGGTGCATCATCCTCGGAACCAGAGTATTGCCGTCGGCATCGACCAATCACCTACTGCAGAAGCAGCAGCCACGCATCACATCCAGAGTCAGCAATCGCACTCAGACTCAACACATCACTGCAGTTGCATGGAGAAATTCGGCACATCTCGCCCACTGCGTGGCTCGACAACCACGCATCGCCTCAGCTGCACCGCGCATCCTTGTCGATGATGACGCATCCGGGATCAAGGTACTTTCGTTCAGTGGGCCCAAGCGGGTCCCTGTATCCGGCCCATGCTCCATCGCGGTCACCCTGAACTTTTGACATTGCCCCGATCTAAAGTGACCAGATACCCCATTTCAGCTCTGTTAGACCCGGGATCCCTGGTTGGCTGAGGTAGGTACCTTAGGCCAAATAGGGACCCGTGTTTCCACGTCAGGGAAAGGGAGGACACCTTCTGAGATAGCCCCCGCTCACCCCCTTGGTAGCTTGGCACGAGCAGCCAGGCTTATCTTCAAGGCAAATGTGTAAAGTATTTGCAACCACGCTCACAGCAACCCAATAATGACACCACAAATGGACTCCACACGAGTTTTATAAAAACAATTATAAAGTTTATATAGAAAGATATACGATAAGACCACACGATATAAATCCAACATATGAGTATGTGTAATATTCCTCCTGGCTGGTTGTTAGGCCAGCCAGCCCTTGTAAGTTCTGACGATATTAATGAGCACTTCCAAACATTCCACTGTAGTCCTAATACAATATTATGCAGTTCGTAATGCTAGAATCAGGCTCTTTGCAATGGAAAAATAATGCACTGCGTAACGGAACAATCAGGCACCCTGCAATGGAAAAACAATGCAATGCGTAACGCAACAATCAGGTAATCCGTTATGCAGAAACAATGCAATACGTCATACGACAATCAGGTAATTCGTTATGCAGGAATAATGCAATGCGTAATACACTAATCAGGTAGTTTGTTATGCAGGAATAATGCAATGCGTAATACACTAATCAGGTAGTTTGTTATGCAGAAATGATGCAATGCGTAATACAATAGTCAGGTAGTTCGGTATGCAGAAATGATGCAATGCGTAATACACTAGTCAGGTAGTTCGTTATGCAGAAATGATGCAATGTGTAATACGACAATCAGGTACTCCAACAACAGTTGCCTCCAACACGGGTATGGAATAACAAAAGTGTAGCTCTGCGCTCCGGCCCTGGTACTGCCACTCCCTTGGCCAGTACGGGCCGCGATACGAGCCGAAGCAGAGGCTCACGCTGCCGAAATGAGAGAGAGGCCGAGAGCATCTCCCTCCAAGCCCGCACCCTGCCCCAGGCGTTGACACACGTTACCTTGGGGGCGCGAACTCACTCTCCTCTCCTCTTCCAGCGACTTGGGCCTCAGATGCAATCTTTGTGAATTGGCAACGGTGGGCTCGGGCCAGCGGTTCAGCTCTTCCGGGGCTGCCGGTCCGGGCCGCTACTGCTACAAAGATCTCAGGCTGCCACAGGGCACATTCACACAGCGTCGCTGAGACTCCCTGGAGCTTTGGGTGCACGATCACAGGGCACTGCTCATGAAGGTCTCAGGCTGCACGAAGAACACGCACACAGCGTCGCTGAGACTCACTCTAACTCCGGGTGCACGATAACAAGGCAATCCTCACGAAGGTCTCAGGCTGCACAAAGCACACGCACACAGCGTCGCTGAGACTCACTTGGATTCCGGTGCACACAATAACAGGACGATCCTCACGAAGGGCTCAGGCTGCAAAAAGCACACGCACACAGCGTCGCAGATCCTCGCTTGGACTCCAGGTGCCCACGATCACAGGGCACTTCTTACGAGGGTCTCAGGCTGCAACAAGCACACGCACACAGCATCGCTGAGACTCTCCTGGAAACGTTTGTGTTCCTGAGTTTCCGCAACAGGGAGCCAGCTCACGTGGGGCCCTTGGGGATAAGTTACTTCAGGACACAGCACAGCAAAGTCCTTTCAAGCAGGGGGACACAGCACACAGCAAAGTCCCTTTAGCCTTTCCTTGGTTAAAACAGCAAAGTGCAGGCCAGCCCCAGAACACACAGCAAGGGTCAGTCCTTTCCTTCAGTCTCTTCAGTTGTTTCTTCCTTGGCAAAGGTTCCTCTTGACCACGAAGTAGCTCCAGTCTTGTTCAATCTTGATCAAGCCATTCTCCAAAGTTCAGGGGCTTCAGCTCTCATAGTTATACCCCTCAATGGCTTTGAAGTCTTTGTGTTCAGGGGGCACTGACCCCTGTTCAAACCAGTTCTGGGTGCCTCCCTGCCAGTGACACCTTTATTCCTTTGATTAGTGGGGGTCTGGATTCTCAATCACTCAGCAGGAGATGGGACCATTGCTTTATGGCTGCAACCCAGGCCTCTTCACCTCTAAGGGCTACTCCTCCCCTACACTCCAGATGCAGGTCAGCCTGTTGCTGTCTCACCTCCTCCCCTGGGTCAAGATATTCCCCAGATCCTATCACTTTCAAATCCAGACAGTCAATCCACAACCAGGCAGAGACACACAGAAATGTTAGAGCACAAAAACCCAGCCACTTCTAAAAGAGTGGCTTCTAAACACACAATGCAAAAACCACCTTCATAAAAAGATGTGTTATTACATTGTGAGTTCAGGTATACTAAACTTCACCTCTCCATCTTAAGCCTTTGGGAAGATAGGCTGGAAAACATATTACACAGCCTCCCTATTCTGTCCTATGGGCAAGATGGCCTTTCAACAGTGAAAAACGAAATGGAGATTATTCACTGTCAGGACATGGTACACACCTTAGTACATGTCCTACCTTTCACATGCACTGCACCCTGCCCAGGGGGTACCTTGGGCCTACCATAGGGGTGTCTGATGTGCATAGAAAGGGAAGGGTAAGGTCTGGCAAGTAGGTGCACTTGTCAGAACAACATGGCAGTTTAACAAACTACACACAGGCACTGCAATGGCAGGCCTGAGTTCCCTTTTTAAGGCTACTTGTGTGGGTGGCACAATTCATGCTGCAGGCCCACTAGTAGCACTTGCATTACCAGCCCTGGCACACATAGTGCACTTTACTAGGGACTTTACAAGTAAGGCAAACATACCAATCATGGACAACCAATTACCATTACACTTTATACAGGGAGCACTTGCACTTTGACACTGATCAGCAGTGGCAAAGGCCCAAAGCATCTAAGTTGGCAACTCTATGTCAGAAAAAAGGTCTAGGGGAAAAGCAAAAAGTTTAGGGAACTTTAGCCAAAAGGGCCAAGTCCAACACAACCCACTCCCAGCCAAAAGCCAGGGTAGACCAATCAACTACCTTGATGGACTTCCCTGCTTAGGGCGATAGAACATGGACGCAGGCCCGCTACCAAAGGGACACCCTCCTGTTCTATGCTTTCCTGACCCCGGGGGATTCTCTTGGTCACTACTCCCTGGGCCAACTATGCCGCTCCATGGGTACTTCCTGGCGGTTGGCGCCTCTCTAGGGGTGCTGGTCCCTTGCCAACCCCCACCTAGAGCGGTATCCCTGGAAGACCCATCAGTCAGGATACTGTTCCCAGTTGTCCTGTCCTCCAGGTTAGAAGTGGGTTTACCCTGGTTACTCCTAGGGGACCTAGCTCTACTGGCTGGACACGGTCCCACGGGTTTTCCCATGGGGGAACATCATCCTCCCTTAACATCCATTTAGATTTCTGTGCCTGCATTTAGGAATGACACCCACAAACTGCAGGACCGCAGGAGCTCTGGTGAAAGACGCCCCACGCCCTCTTGACGCTAGGTGTTCTTCTTCGCACAGCTGGCAAGTAGGCGCTAGTCCTCCAACCGGGTGCTCCTCTAAGGAACCCTCCAGTCTCTGGGGTGGGGTGGTGAACCCCTGGGGACGCTGCTCACACTCCCTCCCTCTCTTTTGAGACAGGGCGCTAGCCCGCATGCCCCCCCCACTACTCTGGGACCTAACGGTTCTACTTCGCTTCTCTTCCCTCTCTAGGGCCTTTTCAGGCCCTTGGACCCATGACCAGGGGTCCGGCTCTTGTGCCAGCTCCCGGGAATCAAAGAGCTCACACCCTAACACGGGTTGGCGCAATCCTGGAAAACAATTACTGAGCCTAGGCTCCCTAGGGGAAAAGATGAGCAACCCCTTCAAATCATTTGCAATGCTCACCAACACCCAATCATCCAGTGCACGCTTGTACTCATCCACACTTGGCACTGGCTGTACGCTGCCACCATTTAAACTGGACTCTGCCTGTTTAACCTTAATGTCCAGTTCCCTCATGCTTAACTCATGAGCTAAGAGAATCTTTTTCTCTTCCAAGGCGAGAGCGTTCCTGCTCTCCTCTGCTCGCTTTTCACTTTCAATGAGCAGCTTCTTCTCTTCTGCTTGAGTTTTAAGTTTTAAAACCTCCAACCCATGCTCTCTGACCCTTTGGTTTTCCTCCAGCTCCTCTGGTAAAAAACTCCTCCCTGAATGGCTACTACCAGCCCCTAAGGCTGGCCCCTCCGCTGGCAAATCCTGTGGACCAAATCCATTCCCTGGGTCATCCTCATCCACCTCAACATCACCCGCCTCCTGAGCCCCTTTGGTTTCCCACCAGGCCCTCAAGGCCATTTGCAGCACCTCCTTCTTGGCGCTACTTTTCATGGGACATCCCAAAGCTCTGCAGAATTGCCTCAATTGATCAACTTTGTAGGTAAGCAATGCCTCAATGTCGAACTCTAATTCTGCAGCCTCACTGGCTACTTGACTCCTCTGAGACATGATGTGTGGCTTAAAGGTTGTTCAAAAATAAAATCAACTAGAACCAACAAATCAAGAACACAATATGTGGTTGCATCGTGGTCTGCGCTAAACTTATGATGTACACCAATTACTGTGAATGAATTTGCAAATACACATTCAAATCCCACTCCGCTGACCACCAAATGTTAGACCCGGGATCCCTGGTTGGCTGAGGTAGGTACCTTAGGCCAAATAGGGACCCGCGTTTCCACGTCAGGGAAAGGGAGGACACCTTCTGAGATAGCCCCCGCTCACCCCCTTGGTAGCTTGGCACGAGCAGCCAGGCTTATCTTCAAGGCAAATGTGTAAAGTATTTGCAACCACGCTCACAGCAACCCAATGATGACACCACAAATGGACTCCACACGAGTTTTATAAAAACGAGTATAAAGTTTATATAGAAAGATATACAATAAGACCACACAATATAAATCCAATATATGAGTATGTGTAATATTCCTCCTGGCTGGTTGTTAGGCCAGCCAGCTCTTGTAAGTTCTGACGATATTAATGAGCACTTCCAAACATTCCACTGTAGTCCTAATACAATATTATGCAGTTCGTAATGCTAGAATAAGGCTCTTTGCAATGGAAAAATAATGCACTGCGTAACGCAACAATCAGGCACCCTGCAATGGAAAAACAATGCAATGCGTAACGCAACAATCAGGTAATCCGTTATGCAGAAACAATGCAATACGTCATACGACAATCAGGTAATTTGTTATGCAGAAACAATGCAATACGTCATACGACAATCAGGTAGTTCGTTATGCAGGAATAATGCAATGCGTAATACACTAATCAGGTAGTTCGTTATGCAGGAATAATGCAATGCGTAATACACTAATCAGGTAGTTCGTTATGCAGAAATGATGCAATGCGTAATACACTACTCAGGTAGTTCGGTATGCAGAAATGATGCAATGCGTAATACACTAGTCAGGTAGTTTGTTATGCAGAAATGATGCAATGTGTAATACGACAATTAGGTACTCCGTCAACAGTTGCCCCAACACGGGTATGGAAAAACAAAAGTGCAGCTCCGCGCTCCTGCCCCGGTACTGCCACTCCCTTGGCCAATACAGGCCGCGATACGAGCCGAAGCAGAGGCTCGCGCTGCCAAAATGAGAGAGAGGCCGAGAGCGTCTCCCTCCGAGCCTGCACCCCACCCCAGGCGTCGACACACGTTACCTGGGGGGCGCAAACTCACTCTCCTCTCCTCTTCCAGCGACTTGGGCCTCAGATGCAATCTTTGTGAATTGGCAACGGCGGGCTCAGGCCGGTGGCTCAGCTCTTCCGGGGCTGCCGGTCCGGGCCGCTACTGCTACGAAGATCTCAGGCTGCCACAGGGCACATGCACACAGCGTCACTGAGACTCCCTGGAGCTTCGGGTGCACGATCACCGGGCACTCCTCACGAAGGTCTCAGGCTGCACGAAGAACATGCACACAGCGTCGCTGAGACTCACTTTAACTCCGGGTGCACGGTAACAAGGCAATCCTCACGAAGGTCTCACACTAGACAAAGCACACGCACACAGCGTCGTTGAGACTCACTTGGATTCCGGTGCATGATAGCAAGGCAATCCTCACGAAGGTCTCAGGCTGCACAAATCACACGCCCACAGCGTCGCTGAGACTCACTTGGATTCCGGTGCACGATAACAAGGCAATCCTCACGAAGTTCTCACGCTGCACAAAGCACACGCACACAGCGTCGTTGAGACTCACTTGGATTCCGGTGCACACAATAACAGGACGATCCTCACGAAGGGCTCAGGCTGCAACAAGCACACGCACACAGTGTCGCTGATCCTCGCTTGGACTCCAGGTGCCCACGATCACAGGGCACTTCTTACGAGGGTCTCAGGCTGCAACAAGCACACACACACAGCGTCGCTGAGACTCTCCTGGAAACTTTTGTGTTCCTGAGTTTCCGCAACAGGGAGCCAGCTCACCTCGGGCCCTTGGGGATAAGTTACTTCAGGACACAGCACAGCAAAGTCCTTTCAAGCAGGGGGACACAGCACACAGCAAGGTCCCTTTAGCCTTTCTTTGGTTAAAACAGCAAACTGCAGGCCAGCCCAAAACACACAGCAAGGGTTAGTCCTTTCCTTCAGTCTCTTCAGTTGTTTCTTCCTTGGCAAAGGTTCCTCTTGACCACGAAGTAGCTCCAGTCTTGTTCAAACTTGATCAAGCCATTCTCCAAAGTTCAGGGACTTCAGCTCTCATAGTTATACTCCTCAATGGCTTTGAAGTCTTTGTGTTCAGGGGGCACTGACCCCTGTTCAAACCAGTTCTGGGTGCCTCCCTGCCAGTGACACCTTTATTCCTTTGATTAGTGGGGGTCTGGATTCTCAATCACTCAGCAGGAGATGGGACCATTGCTTTATGGCTGCAACCCAGGCCTCTTCACCTCTAAGGGCTACTCCTCCCCCTACACTCCAGATGCAGGTCAGCCTGTTGCTGTCTCACCTCCTACCCTGGGTCAAGACATTCCCCAGATCCTATCACTTTCAAATCCAGATAGTCAATCCACAACCAGGCAGAGACACACAGGAATGTTAGAGCACAAAAACCCAGCCACTTCTAAAAGAGTGGCTTCTAAACACACAATGCAAAAACCACCTTCATAAAAAGATGTGTTATTACATTGTGAGTTCAGGCATACTAAACTTCACCTCTCCATCTTAAGCCTTGGGAAGATAGGCTGGAAAAAATATTACACAGCCTCCCCATTCTGTCCTATGGGCAAGATGGCCTTTCAACAGTGAAAAACGAAATGGAGATTATTTCACTGTCAGGACATGGTACACACCTTAGTACATGTCCTACCTTTCACATGCACTGCACCCTGCCCAGGGGGTTCCTTGGGCCTACCATAGGGGTGTCTGATGTGCATGGAAAGGGAAGGGTAAGGTCTGGCAAGTGGGTGCACTTGTCAGAACAACATGGCAGTTTAACAAACTGCGCGCAGGCACTACAATGGCAGGCCTGAGTTCCCTTTTTAAGGCTACTTGTGTGGGTGGCACAATTCGTGCTGCAGGCCCACTAGTAGCATTTGCATTACCAGCCCTGGCACACATAGTGCACTTTACTAGGGACTTTACTAGTAAGGCAAAGATACCAATCATGGACAACCAATTACCATTACACTTTATACAGGGAGCACTTGCACTTTGACACCGATCAGCAGTGGCAAAGGCCCAAAGCATCTAAGTTGGCAACACTATGTCAGAAAACAGGTCTAGGGGAAAAGCAAAACGTTTAGGGAACTTTAGCCAAAAGGGCCAAGTCCAACAAGCTCTTATTGCTTCTAAGCGCTATTTTGACATTTAGGGGCCGGAATTCCTTCCGCCCAACACCGACTCGGTCCTGAGACACACCGACACCCGGTCGGCGGTCCCGCCTGCCTAATTAGGATGCGACTGAACACTTATCTGTCGCATTCCTACATTTCACTATGGGAGCATGCATTACAGCCATAAACCGGCCGTTATGCATGTTCCCATAGGGAAATGGGAGGTGCAGTTCATCCCTGCACCCTGTGGCAGGCACCTTCACAAAGTGCAGGTATCAACAGGGGGGCCCCCATAGGTGACCCCTCGGCCTCCAATCGGAGGCTGTGCACCAAAGGGGGCCCCCAAACATGCTTTGGGTCCCCCATCAGGGCCGGCATGGAAACCATGTCGGAAACCGTGCATTGTAATCTGAAGGGCGAAAAGGCCTGCCCGTGAGATTACTGGCCGGCTCCTGGCTGGCCGTCGGGCTCTCTGAACCCGTCGGAAGCCAGCCGGAATGACCGGCTGGTTTACTTTCCGACCGGCTTCATCATAATGAGGCGGTCGGAAAGTAAAACAAGGAGCCCAATATGATGCCCGTCGGAGCCTTCCGAGCCGCATTGTAATCGAACCCTAATTCTTTAAATTTCATATCTCAACTTCTACACATAGAATTTTTGTTGTTTTGGTCTTGTTTTATTTATCAAATCATAATTTATTTTTCTAGCCTGGTGTGGAGTCTTTTTTGTATGAAGTGCTGCACAAATACTTTACACATTGCGTCTTCAGTTAAGCCAGACTGCTCTTTGCTAAGCTACCAGAGGGTGAGCACAGGATAATTTAGGTTGTGCTGTGACCTACCCTGACTAGGACTGCTTGGACAGGGTGCATACCTCTGCCAATAAGAAACCCAACTTCTAACACAAACAAATATGTAAGTTGTTCAGTTTGAGGTGGTCAACACCGCCAGCCTTACTCAGGTTTGCATTGGGGGAATTTGCAGTGAGAACAAGAACTTTATGTTTTTTTAACTTAAGGCATTCTATTGCCAATCCAATTGAATCTTTAGTGTGCAAACTTACATGTTTTGGTGCCAGGGGGAGCCCTATATGCATTGAAATGTAACGGATATCTTTTTTTTGTTTAATTTCTTTATTCATTTTCAACATTAACATAGTACAGTGCAATGGAGTGGAACCTTTACTGCTCCCACTGTATTCCCGACAAATACATTTACCGGGTACATCACATACATTCACATTTAGCATGCGTGGCTCATTATTCACGTACTTTTAGCATTTGTCCCAGAAACGGATATCCCTTGCAATAAGGCAAAAGGGATATTTATGCATATAACACTTGCAGTAAGGCGGAAGGGATTTCTGTCAAATTTGTGATGGAAAACCTGTCTGCCAAACTCTAAATCAGACCGCAAGATTTGGATAAAGATTGTGGGTGGATTAAACTATATCCCGAATGGTGAAAAAAGCCACCATTTCATTAGCAATAAAAAAAATCACAGCTTTCAGTTCGATCTGTAGCTTCCGAGTGGCTTAAAAACCTATGGGTCCTTAGCAGATAAACAATTATAAATTTCAAGAAAGGCTTTATACACTTTTGTGTATCATTTTACATTATTTGGTGTTATCAGCTCATAGATTAAGCCCATGGGGAAACTATGTAACTTATTTTCAGGTGAATTTTATTACCGACTTCTAAATTGTGCACACTGGGGCACCACTGTCCAGTGCCCAGTGTATGTGTTCTGATCCCTAGCACATGTAGAAATTGACTAATCCCTGACTGGTGTATTCAAATTTCCATAAGGCCATAGTGCATGGTGCAGAAAATACACCCTTGGCATAGAGAATTCAAATGTGGCCTGCAGCACCTATTGTGCTATTGTAGGAAAAAGCCACTTTTTGCATGATCTCCCCCATTTTTTGCTGCTGATGCTCAGTAGCATGTAAGAACGGGGTGGGGTGAGGGGGTAGGGATGAAAACAATCACAAATACACTTACCTTCTTCTTCTTCGCCGCCTCATGTCTCTCCTCCGTCCTCACCAGCATCAGAAGTACTGAGGTTCCTGGACTCTCCCAGCCAATCACGACGCTGCAGGAGCAACGTCCTGATTGGTCTGAGCGGCCTGTTTGGCTGCTCAGGTAATACCTGGGAGGCTGGGCATGTTCTCCACTGGGCTGTGCAACACAGCCCAGAGGAGAACATTCCAAGTGTGCATGACTGTTTGGCCGGCCCAAGAGGCTCGACCAAGCCGTCATGCGCACTTAGGGAGGGAGTGCAAACCACTCCTGCTCCCTCTGATGGCGGAGAGCCCAGCCCCGCCCCGCCCAACCTGGTTGGAGTCCCGCAAAGAAAAAGAAAATGATAATAATTTCTTGTTATTGTCATTTTATTTTTATTTTCCACTGCTCAATGAGCAGTGGGGCAATGCTCCTCTGCCTTAGCGGAGGAGCCACCACTGCTGATACTGCTGTGTGTTTTTGACTCTTTGCACTGGGACTCTGTTAACCAGGCCCCAGCACATGTGATGTGAACCATAAAAAAGTTTAAAATTGGCAATACTGCTAATTGGTATATTTAACTTAATTATAAGGCCCTAGTATATTGTTCAAAGTGTGTCTAGAGACTGCTAGTTAAAAGTCACTAGTGGATTGCAGTATCCATTGTATCACCTACTGCAGTAGCAGTGCAGTCATAATTGCAGGCCTATTATTGTAGGCTGGCTGTGCAGTTTTAAAACTGCAAATTTACCTCTCAAAATAAACCCTTTTCACAGGCCTAAACCTTTCTTTTAAATACTATCAATTCATCCCTATGTAGGTCTTTGGGTGTGGGAAGGTGTTGTTGTTCTCTTGACTGGATGCCCTGTTAGCTAAGCCCGGGATCTTAATTACCTTCAAAGAGACCCACCCTGTCACAAGCAGATGTAGCTTACACCATGGCCAGCCCGTCCATTTCTCCACCTAGTGAGGAAGACCCAATCCCAGTGGAAGGGTGTTGTCCCAAGAACTGGTTAAGGGTCTGCTCATTATCATCAGCATACGTCTGGGCTGGTAAACAGGCTCTGAACAGTAGAAGAAGGTTCTACCATGTTGGCTTAGGTAGTGAGGTGCAGTGTGGGATTGTTTACTGTATAGCAAGCGGAAACTGCTGCAAACGTGGGTAGGATTACTCCGTGGACCATTTTCCCTATTGGTCAGGAAGAGGCCAGGAGTCTCTCCCACCCACAATACTGCCAGGCATAAATCTGGAACCCCTGTGTACCTTCTTCGGAACACTACTGGACCTCTCAAAGACAGAAGAAGGACTGCACCTGCTGTTGAGACCTATGAGTAGACCTGAAAGGCCAGACCTTCTTCCACATGTACCCAGGACAAAGAAAAGTTCAAGCTACTGAGACAGAATAAGCTGTTAAAATCCCTTTTCCTGAAGAGCCCAGCTGAGCAGTTCCAACTGAACCTGCCCTCCACCCTGCTGAGGGTTTCTCCTGGATTCTCCTGGAATGAGAATTTACCCCCAAGTGCTGGTCCTGAAGTCCTGAGACCCTTGGCTGTGTCAAAGTGTACTCCTTCTAATATCTTGAAAAACCTGGGACTTGGAAATGTTTTGTCTCCAAAGCCCTCCAAAGGACCAGAACAAACCTGCCAGGTTAATCCGAGGAAGGTATGTTGCTACTGGGCCCAAGATTCAGGTAGCTGCTTCTTAGAGTTCTAATGCAGAAGCAAATCCATTTCAGCAGAACTTTGTGGAGATGGTATCCGGCCTCGTGATGCCCTGTTCAGCTACTGCTAGTAGCGTGTCCCCACTGAAAGTAATAAAGTGTCCATAAAGTGACTAAGTCAAAACTGAGAAATCTTCACCAGGCAAACGCGCCAAAAGAATTCAGGCCAGCAAGGGACCTGCCTTGGACATGAATTGTAAATTTCTCTCCTCAGAGCATTCCTGCCAAAAGTCAATGGATTCGCCGGGACCTCTGAGGCAGCTACCAGGCCTCGTAAATAGGTTTTTGACCACAGCCTCCTGCCTTGCCCCACTGAGGATTTTTTAGTTCCATTTCAGAGACTAAGTCAGAAGGAAAAAATTATGACTGGGATGAACCTGGTTTCTGTACTCAATCCACACTCCATTGCGGTCAGCCTAAAAATGGTGCTTAGGCCCTGGTCAAGCACAACCAGATGACTGTGGTTGGTGTGTAATGCTTTTTGGTGCCATTTTTAAATGTAAACTTTAAAAATGTATATCTCCGGTTTTCCTTTTCGGCTCTTTGTCACTATTATTTAATTTTGTTCATTAAATTATTTCATATTTGTTAGACCTGAATGCCTTATGGTGGTCTTCCCCCAAAGTTTTGTATGCCTCCCTCCATTTGTCTCGCTTTTGCTGGCATTAGAACTCTGAGCTCTTTACCACTGCTAAACAGTACTAAATTGCTTGTGTTCTCTCCCCTAAACGTTAAAATGATTCTTCCACAATTGGCATGTTTAATTTACTTATAAATCCCTTGTAATGTGGACTACATGTGCCCTGAGCCTGTAAATTAAATGCTACTATTGGGCTGCAGCACTGATTGTACCACCCACATAAGTAGCCCCTTAACCATGTCTCAGGCCTGCCATTGCAGGGCCTGTGTCTGCAGTTAACTGCCACTTCGGCTTGTCATTTAAAGCTACTTGCAAAAGCCTTAAACTCCCCTATTAGTACACCTAAGTCACCCCTAAGGTAGGCCCTAGTTAGCCCTAAGGGCAGAGTGCTGTGAAAGTACAAGTTACGACATGTACTCTTAAGTTTTACATGTCCTAGTAGTGACAAACAGCTTATTTAGTTTTCACTACTGTGAGGCATACTCCTCTCTTAGGGTAACATTGGGAATTCCTTAACACACTTTTAAGATGTAATTCTTTATCAGAAAGGAGTGGCTAAATGTTTTATATCTTTGGAAGGGTAATGACAAATCGTCTCTACTGGTAAAGTTGGATTTAACATTGCTATTTTTAGAAATGCCACTTTCAGAAAGTGGACATTTCTGTGCTCTTAGCTCTGTGTGCCTTGCGGCCTGCCTCTAATTCAATTCTGGGGCGGGTGACAGCTACACTTTGTGCATTCCTTCTAGACAGCCACAATCACAGGAAGGCTAGGTGTGTCTGAGTACCCATCTACATACATTTGCGTTCTGATGGCACTGGGAGGGAAGATCTGACACACTCCAATAGGTAGTGGCATAACCCCAAACAAAGGGCTGATTACCCGCTGCTGATAATCTGTAGCCAGGGCTGAGAAGAAAGGACCTTCTGTACTTCAAAGACCCCTCTTTGAAGTCACCCCGCCTTCAAAGGCACATTTGGGTATAAGTACTGGGTCTCTGACCCTGCCAAGTTAGTATACCTCTGGAACTGGGACCCCTCTGCCAGGAAGAAGAGGAACCACTATACATCTAAAGGCCTGCTAAATCTGCTGTTTGCTGAACTCTTGCCTTGCTTTGTTGCCCTGCTGCTGCCAGTCTCTCTCTCTACCTGGGTGAGAAGGACTGGACATGTATCACTTGAACCCAGCGTGACTCCAAGGGCTTGCTGGCTTGCCTCCTGTTGTCTAAGTCTCAGGGACACAAAAGACTTAAAACTCTCCTTTTCCAACCCATGGGCTCATCTGCTGGTCAGCCTGTCCAGCCAAGAGGTGCCACCCCCATCAAGAACCCTTGGACGTGGACCTAGGGGTCTGCTGCAGTATCAATGGCCTGCTGCCACTGGAATGGGATTGGAACATCGCAACCAGAGCTGCTGCATTGCACTCAGGTCTGCCGCACACCAGGACTGATGCTTCGCTCACGGCCCTCGTTGCATCGCTGCTGCTACATTAGGGATCAATGAAGCATCGTTCGGCTGCATCCTTCCTGTGTCTACATGAACCTAGGATCAAGGTACATTTGTTCAGCAGGCCTAAGTGGGCCCCTGTATCCAGCTCGCACTCCCTCTCGGTCGGACTGAACTCTGGACTTTGTCTCGGTTTGGTGTGACCAGTTAACCCTTTAAGCGCTATTTGCTTCTAAGCTCTACTTTGACATTTACGCCTTCAAAATTCATCTCAGCTCCTACATATTTGATTTTCATCGTTGTTGCCTTGTTTTAATTATAATGTCATACTTTATTTTTCCAAACTGTCTTTTTGTGGTGTTTTCACTGTTTTAGTTTTACTGTTTAAGTGTTGCACAAATACTTTCCACATTGCCTCTTACATTAAGCCTGACTGCTCTGTGGCAAGCTACCGAGGGAGCGCACAGGATAATTTAGGTTATGTAGTGACTTACCCTGACTAGGACTGTGGCTTCTACTTGGACAGGGTGCATAATCTGCCAATCAGAAACTCCATTTCCAGCAATATTTTTATACATTGGAGTGGGGTTTGTATTGTGTTGTCCTGGGACTTTTAAATGGTTTTCAAATTTTTTAAGTTGAGGCTGTCTGCTCTGTGCCAAAGCTAACATGGGTTGTACTCAGGTTGAATTACTGAAACCTCTCCTGCATCTTGCAAGAATAGTGACATTATTACTTGATGGTGTAGTATCATCCACTCCAACTAATAATCCACTTTTTCACAGCCATCCACTACAGTGGTAGTGCAAACATTGCTATAGGTATCTTGTGTAGCCTGACTGCAACAGTGAAAAACATACAGTGTGACCTGTTAAAATAGCACTTTTTACCAAGTAAAACCCTCCATTTTAAACATTAGTAAGTCACCCCCCATAGGCCTTGAAGCTCACAAGCCAAGGTGCATGGTATTTAAACATTGGAAATGTAGAACGTTAATTTTATCATGCCCCTATAGTGACAAGGCCGTAAAATCAATTTTTACTTTACCAAGACTAGCTGTCTTATGTAGAAAATTAGATTTGCCCTGACATATTGCATTTTAGGCCTGTTTGCAGTAAGGCAAACAGGAACTATTGCAAATGAGTGTAGATCAGGGCCTGGGAACCTTTGCACCATTGGTCATAAATGAACAAGGAGTGTCTTAGGTGATCCTCACCCACAGGATGATGAACCCAACAAAGCTGGACTCTCACCCAGACTTCCTCAGAACACTGTTGGACTTACAAAAGGATAGAGATGGACTCACCCTGCTACACTTATCATCTGAGACCTGAGAAGGACCTGAGGAGGTTTAACCTCCTTCCATATGAAACCCAAGGACAGAAAGATCTACAGTGATCATAAAGCTGATCCCTTGGATGGCGCAGGAACATCAAAAAGTTTAAGAGGACATTCCTGTGAAGAATCCCTGCTGACCAGTGGTAAATTCACTTTGCTGTTACCCTATGCCTGACACCCTTAGAGTCCCGAAGTGCTCCCCTTGAGGTCCTGGGGGCCCTAGAAGTGAAGTCCTGTGCTTGTTTGGATACCAAAGAAGTTTGGGAACTTTTTCAAAACATTTGCGCCAGAGCTCCAGAGCTTTAATTGGACAGACAGCGAAACGTGTCTGACTAGCTGTTCCATGTCATCTCATTGGATTTACAGTTATTTTCGCATGCCGAAGCATTTTTACTCAGAAATACAACAAAGTCCCGTTTACAGACTGGGACTTAAATCACCCCTAGGACTTGGTATACACTGACCACAGACTACTTATTGGGGCTTTGCACCTTTAGGCGCTATTTGCACTTACATTTTTAAATATTCGTTCCCCTTAATGGATTTTTGCTGTTTTGGTGTCATTTTGTTTATTGAATTTTACTCTATTTGTATAAATTAGAGTGGGGTTTTTATTGTGTCTGGTTCTCAAGAGTTTTTGTTCTTCTAAATGCTTAACACATTTTCGATACCTTAAGCCTGTCTGCACGTGCCATGGCTCCCAGGGGTTGAGCTCTGGTTTAAATTATTGAAACCTTTGACTGGGCCAAACAGAATAATGACTTTATGACTTGTGGTGGACACAATCCACATCAACTAATAAACCATTTTTTCACCAGCAGTCACTGCCTTATGTGTTAGTTGTATGGCTAGTGTTAGTGGATTTGCAATGATGATATCTGTGCATTGACTTATTAATTAATAAAAACAATACTATACAGGGATCAACAGAACAGGTATGGTGTAGAGTTAGCAATGTACTACATATGTACAGAGATCTAGATATAGAAAAGGGAATATATGTACTTATAGGGAATGTTGCAATCCTGCTGTGTATTCCCTTTTGCCATCTGCACTGCAAAACTACATAGCGCAGCAGTTATAGGTGGCTATATGTCAGGGCCTGAGGGAAGGAGCAGTTGTACGGGGGCACCCGGTAAAGAAAAAAAAACTGGAGGGCCATGGGGGACCCTCCGCCCCTGTATAAAGATAACCACAGACCAGAAGCTTATGTTCCATTCCGGTTTGTGATCCATCAACAACAAACAAAAAGAGGCTGCTGTTCTAAAACAGCACGGAATAAAGGCAAAAAGAAAAAAGGATATGTATTAACAGGGAGAGTGCATCTGTGTGCTCCACATGAGGGGCGGCTCTTCCGCTATGGCGGAGGAGCGTCGCCCCACTGCCCGCAGAGGCAAACAAAAAATAAAATTATCTTAATGCAGATCATTTTATTTTTCGTCCTGTGGCTGAGTCTTGGGGGAGGGGCCACATCACTGCAGCAGGGGGAGGAGCAGTGGTGGGCCCTGCTCTCAGTGTGCATGACGGTTTGACCAGCCATCTTAGGACGGCCAAACTGTCAGGCGCACTGACATCTCTCCATCCCATCTGTGTTGCTGGGTGGAGAGATCAGCAGGCACAGGCTACCTGCTCCTGATGGAGTGCAAAATAAGCCTGCTACACCCAATTCCGACACTGCTCTCATGGTGATAGCACCGTCGGGATTGGCCGCAGGGGCAGCTGGGAGCTTCAGCCTGTGCCCAGAGGAGAAGACTGGCGAGCAGAAGACCGGCAGGTCCTTTTATTTTTGTTTCAACCACCTCGCGCTGCCCCCGCATGCTGCACCCCCCCACCCTGCCCAACCACATTTTCCTTACACCAGCTGCTACTGCTCCACACGGTGAAATGCCTGCAAATCTAAATACAGATGGGGAGGTAAACTCATATATAGATATAAATATAGTACAGGTGCAAATGTAGGAATGTGTAAACAGTATAGCTATGCTCTTTTCTTTATAACTGCCAAATAGTGAAAGCTATTGTTTATCATTTCCTTGAGATTGTATTTTGTACTTAGAATATAAAGATTTGTGTGTATTTTATTATAATGTGTATGTTTATAATTCTTCCAGGTTCAGATAGAGTAGGTGCATAGGACATCTCCCGGTACATAAATCGAACAACTCTCAAGCCAAACTTTCTATTTTCTCTGTCCATCCAATGACTCCGAAATTTCTGTCAAAATAGAATATTGTGGACATCTGTCACAGCATACTAGATGGTTTTTTTTGCACAGGAATTTTTTTTTTTTATACAGAATGACAAACAAATGCAAAAATGACGATCATCTATTTATAACAGTCCCTTTTGTCATTCACTGCCTCCAATACCTTATGGTACATGATAATTTCCCAAGGCCGAGCTGACAATGAATAAGTTGTTCTATAGATCTTTTTGGAGCAAAACAGACGCATCTAAACAATCAAGCATGTATATGAAGATGAAAATGCACGGTTAAAAGCCATACATTCCAATCTGAGAATTGGATAGTAGAATGTCCGGCCTTGTTCTTGAATTCATGGGTGCTTTCTAAGCGAATGTAATGCTTTCAACTTCAAGTGGGTTACATTGTGTGCTGTTTAAACAAAAGTTACATTAAAATGGGCACGTGTAAAGCCTTAATGGCCTTCCATTAACCAGTAATTAGGAATCAATTGAAATACTTTTCCTCATTTGCATTGTATTCACTGTCTATACAGTTATGAGTATGAACCCCAGTGACATGCAAGTATGGGCTCCATTTTCTTCTGCAGTTCTGTAGATCGGTACATTCCTATCCATAAACAAACATCAACAATTGAATCACTGATGTGCAAGAGAGACAATACACAGAGGCTCTGTTCTGTTTTTTATAAGGGTGGGCGTAACTAGCATAATTCTCTCTAGTGTAATTACTCGAAATTGCCGCAAACTTACCTGTCGGTATGGGATATTATGTGAGAAGCATAAACCAGCATTTAGCGCTATCTTTGAGCAAAATGCACCTTCGCCCCTAAAATCGGCCAGAGGATGCATTTTGTGCTAAGAAAATAGCACTTAATGGAATAGGACACGAACAGCAGTAGACAGCAGCCGCTCACTCTCTCATAGTCCATTGTTCCTGTGCTCCTATGGTAGGCTTTTTGCCTCAATTACTCATGCTGGCGTAATTGCATAATTCAGTAATCTCGCATGACGAGAGTAATGTTGACATACTGAAATTACTCTGATTACTCCAGCGTAAATCACATTTCGTCCAGGTCTAGTTTTTTTGCAGGCCAAAGTCCGATTTACACCTAAAAAAAGTTGGAATATTCTTGTTTCAAGTATTTATTATTTACAAAGACACTTTTTAAGCACATGCGTACAATCTATATGCAAATTTGGGAAACAACCTATCTGTACATTAAGCATATGTATTTCCACTACGAGTGAGCAAATGTTGGAGTTCCCAAGAGTGTGTCAGAGTATTGTCCTCCAATGGGCAATGCACATTAGGTGACCACCTACAAATAAGTAACTTTCTATATATCTACAAGTATGTACAAATACATTACCCACTTCTATAGAGACTTAACATGGCTCTAATGTAAGTAATGCAGTGTGAGAAATGCAAATATCCGTCCAATTTTCTTAAAATGCATCTAGAAAAGGCATTGTTTTATATTAATTGTGTTCCTAAAGACAGCAAAAGGTAACCTAAAAACTATACATTTTCTCAAACCCTATACTGGCACAATGCCATAATTTACACCTAGGGTTAGAAAACGCCATGTGGCATTAGTGCACATTAGACATTAAAAACCTTACAAATCTCAATGGGATCGGCAAATAAAGTTCTTTAAGGGACTTGTTGGTAGATGGGTTCAATGCACGGAGGATTAAGAATAGATGAGTTTTCAAATTTTTCCTGGCGGGCGAGGTGGTTGGCTGTACTGTAGACGGTCAGAGGTAGCATGTACCAGAGGCAGACAGGACAGCAAAGTGTATTTTGCTGTTTAGGCAGCAGCCCGTGCAGGGAATCTGGAAAAAGTATTTAATTTTTCTCGCCAGAGGCTAGTAAGGGTCAATGGGGCAGGGATGGATTATTTTATAGGATGGCTTAATTGGTACAGTGTAGGCAGGAGCTTTTGGCCATTCTCAGCAATTCTGGGTGGTTCTAGTGGCATGATCGCAAAGATGCACCATCGAAGAAGGAGATATGCTGGGATGAAATCATTAGAGGTCATTATGAACAACAACAATATTTTTTAATCAAGGGATAATACTAGGATATTGATTTTGGAACTGGGCAGACTGAACCAGTATGAATAGTGTTCTGACAAGTGGTAGTGCTTGCTGACATTGACTAGTAGTTAATTTTGTTCTCTGAAACATGACCACATAATCATTATTCAACATTGTAGTCTAAAATCATAACACTGGGGAGCAAAGCTTAACATTGAGCAATGTGTAAAATTTTGCCTGAGCTCCAAATATTACATTTGCACCTTCGTTGCCCTGGTAGCTTCCCTGTCTCTCTTACCCCTGGAATGGGCCATTGAGGGAATGTAGCAATGGTATGGGGATTGATTGCTGGGGCACAAGGGGATCTGGTGGTCTGCTGCAAGCTTCACCTTTGAGACAGACCATAACAAAATGCCCCCCAAAGAGAAAATCTTGGCCAGCCTGTGAGAGGGGTGGTTGCTGCAGGTCTTGGTGAGTGCACTCTCTTGAGCACAATATCGCCCAGCCAGTCCCAACTAAACTGGAGCCTGCCAAGAGATGTTGGAGAGGTGCCCTTGGAACTTGGGGAAGAAACCTGGAGAAGCAAGGTGGCAGATCCTCCCTAAAACGTGTGGTCTAAGCCTTTGTTTATTATATGGATTTGAGTCATTGTGTGATGACAATCACTCTACACAAGAATGGAAATGACATAGAAACAAGGTAGGAGCGTTAAAAAATACTTTTTCTAACCCGCTTAGGCAGGAAGAACGATGTAGGTGAGGATGATGAACCCATAAATACTGCTGGATGGTTGGTTAAATACAAGGGAACATGCTGTCTGCTGTAGAATCCATGCTACAGAAATGGACAAAGTTAAAAACGCATCAGTTGTTTTGGAAGAGCACCTACAGAATGTGAGAGCTAACATGAGAGAGATAGAGGCATCTGTGAGAGAGGTGGGCTCCTGGATACAGCAGGGGAAGAGTCAAGTGTCCATTCTGGAGATGTTCCACAGACTCCAGTCCACATTTCAAGGTAGAGTGGCTGGGGATCTGCTGATGTTAGATAATCAAGTTGAGGCATCAGAAAATATGAGGCACTTAGCACACATTAGGGTCCTGCAATTTTGTTTTATACTGTTGGATCAGCATACACTGGAGAAGATGGAGAACCCCTTTGGAGGGGGCACCTCACTTACTCTGAGCAATCAGCACATGTGATGCTTAAAAAGGCATATAGACCCCCTCCCCCCAGCTGCTGTCAGCAATCAGATGGCTGTGGTGGGATCACCACTACCACAGTTCCAAGAAATCCAGAATTGCAAGACCCCATTTTGAAACAAGCTGTTTCTCTGAAACACACATTGGAAGCGGAAGAAAACATATTCTACTGTTTCCGCATCCCAGCTCACTGACACAATCTAGATGAAAAGAGTTGCATGTTGTGTGAAAGTAATTTCTGGCAATGGTTCCGGTGCATACCATGACTTAAAGTAGTGAGGAATCAGGGATGTAATGCAGGCCTCTGAGGCCCTGTTGAGCTTGTGGCCTCCAAACTTTCAGGAGGGGCCCACTCATCCCAAGACCAATGAATATCTGTGTAATATGGGAGACTCAGGGGCACCTTCATCACAATGGCTAGTCTTATGTCTTCAATAAAACTAAAGTGTCTCAGTTACTTTTGTAATATTTCAGGATGGTAAGTTCCTAGATACACCCTTCCTGACTGTGGTAGAAATGTCTTTGTTTTGGCAGAAGCTATTTGACCCTTCTTAATTACTGTTGAGTTAGAAGAGAGAAGTGGAATTTGTTTGCGTTATTTTGAGGTAATGATTCCCACCTCCAGACTTTTCTGCGCTCAACACCACCCACCCTCCAAAACATCCGAACGGGGCATTTGACGTATAGGAATTCCTTTATGCATGTTTATGTTAGACATTATGGGGCCGATTACGATGTCGTTCAGAAAGGCTCCGAATCGGATTTGGGTCTGCCAAATCCGATTTGGAACCCGTCATTCCGACCGATTCGAAAAGGTTTCCGAATGACCGATTACGATGTTCGGAAAGCGTTCCGACTTTCCAAGTCGGTTCCGGATGTCATTCGGAGGAACCGAGTCATTCGGAGCTGACTCGTACAGGTCTACGGACCGCGTTTCCAACTGAACGATTATGAAGTCAGATTCGGACAGCCTTTCCGAATCGGTTTGTCCGACACAGATCGGCTGTTGGAATCTGACTTTGAGGGCCCGTAGCAGGCCCCCCTTCACCCGGAGCCTTCCGAATGGGTCCCATGGGGGTACCCAAGGGACCCCCTTTCAGACCATGCACAGTGTGGCAAACCCCAAGGGGAGCCCGCCACAGGGTGCACGATTTTCCCCACCCACCCCTTTTTAGGTCTCGCTGAGCCAGCGCATGCGCTGCTCTGCGAGACATTTAGTAAGGGGCTTTTGAAAGTGCTACCAAGCCGGCCATCAGCTTGCTGTTACGCGCACAAGCACGTGCGACGTGCACAGCAGCTGCCATCTGGCTTTCTACAGCGCGTGAATCCCCTCCCCGACCCCCACCCACTCCCTCCTCGTCGCGCACACAACTCCCGCTTCTCCCCCTCCCCCACCACATATCGCGTCTCACGGCCGCTCGCGCGCGAGCGGCCAATGCTTGTTCAAGCTCCTTCAACTTTTTTGCCCCTACATCCACCTTTCACCGGACCCCTTTGACTGGTTGTTTCCCATATTTTTTCCTTTTGTCCAACCCTCCTGTCATTACGGTTTTGAAGGGGTATTCCCACCGTTCCCCGAAGTTTAGTAACTTTTCAGTGGCCTTGACCGAAGCGACACGTCATGCTCCCTGCACTGACGTCACTTTCGAGTCACTCTATAACTACCGGCGTCTCCCGTGACTCGTCTTGTTCCGGGACCGCAGTGACCTTAACCAAGCAACTTAGAGGTAAGATGGGGGCTCCGCACCCCTTACAGACCCACTTACGCTCACCTTATCACACCCTACCGTCTTCCAGCGTGTCTCTCCAGTCGCAGACTCACGTCTTCCAGCGCGTTATTTCCTCAGACGCCATGCTCCGTATCCTCCACCCACACATTACTTTAAAATGTACTTCTTAGCCATGGTACTCTAATGCAGATACCTCCCGTACCTCTTGGCATACCAGCTCTCGATACTCACAGCACGTCAGTTTC
Source organism: Calotriton arnoldi (assembly GCA_963921515.1). Classification (NCBI taxonomy): domain Eukaryota; kingdom Metazoa; phylum Chordata; class Amphibia; order Caudata; family Salamandridae; genus Calotriton; species Calotriton arnoldi. The sequence continues at coordinate 1,584,744 of CAWUFW010000756.1, read as the reverse complement.
ATATTTGTGGTCAATTCCCCCAGTACCATTACTTTTCACACGCGCCTTTTAGCGAATGTTGATTCATTGAAGATACCTCCCATAGGTCACGGCATACCAGCTCCTGTGATTTACAGCACGTCAGTCTCTTACATGTGGCAAGCTCTAGTGACCCCTTATGTTTTGTTTACCGTAGGAATACGATTTACCGTAACTAAGCCCTGGTAAGCAGTTGATTTTTATGATGTACCAGCACCGCTTTTCTTTGCCACTCTGCATATTTCGGTTACCTTTAACATATGCTTATCGTTCATTTTCCACTTTACCTACGTTGCTCTATCTACCAATTTGTGTCCACCGCGCATTCACTGTTCAACGTTAACGCATCCCTCCCTTTTAATATGCTGTTCTTCTATATTTATCGTTGTGGCAGTACGATGGTTTTACTGCTGGAGTCGCTATAATGTATCCACCTGTGTATACGGCACACATTAAGTGATTTTTGATATTTGCAATACAAGTAGGCAATTTAGCACTGTCGCCATAATGTATAGAGAGTCTGATTTATATAGAAGCACGCATTGTCACCGATTTGTATAGAGATTCATGTTTTACCAACTATAGGTGTATGGATAGTCACTTACATGTATAGAGGATCCTGTGTCTACTGGACTGTATACATATTTTATTTTCATTTGCTTTGGACTATACCATTTCCAGCTGAAAGGCAATATTTCTCTCCATGTGTTCCCATACATGGCGTGTCACGCAGTTTGGTGCTTACTTTCCCTCCATGTTAAAGAACAGTAGATGTTTAGCACCCAGGCTAATGTGCTGCATAGCTAAATACATGTAAGGTCCCAAAGGCGAGACCGATTGCATTGCAAATGCTTGTTTCAATGGGAGCCTCTTATTGGAATGGAACACAGGCTCCCATTGAAGTCAATGGGAGTCCGACCGAATGGTATCCGGAACTATCGTAATCGGTCGGTCGGACTCCCCAAATCCAATTCGGTCGGAAACCATTCCGAGACTGATTCGGTCGGAATGCTTTCCGACCGACATCATAATCGACCCCTATATGTTACTGAGTACATATTTTAGATTGTGAAAGCAAATGAGATGGTGACCTGCTTTAATTGAATATTGGTGTCAGATTCTCTGTTCTGTGATACCCTTTGTTTTATTTGGCACACCTAATAGAATGATTTGATCTGAAAATCATAAAACTGCAGCTATTTTTAAAACCAAAGTTTTTGACATTGCTACTTAACAAGGATGTGTGGACAATGTCATCCACAGTGGATATGTACTTGCCTGTATCGTGTGACAGTTGAGTGGGCAGAGGCTTAGTGTTGAACTCCCCTACCCTATTCACACAACATACCCACCCCACAACCTACCTCAGTGGGGGGAGGATAGCAGGGCACAGTGTGAGGTTTCTCATGTCATTTCTAGGGTGTAGTGGGGGGAGGGAGTTATATGCCTACCACCACCAATCTTTCTTCTCTTTAGCAGTCTTTTCTTCATTCTACAGGATTCTGTATGGTAGGATTCTAGAATAAAAGCAAAATCGCCCTGTAAGTTCCCTGGGCCTGAGCAACTGGAGGTTTGCTTGGTAATGCTCCGCCCCTGTGTATAAGTTCTATTTCTGGACGAAGGCGTTTAGAGATGGGGTGAACAGACTTAGAAGATATAGCACCTGAAGGGCCATACTTTAGGTACTCAGTGGCTAATCCGGCGCGTGGTCAGGATAGGTCCTATCATCGCTGACTGCCTATGAATCAATCACCTGTAAGATAACCCGTTACATAGTATACATTAAATTCAGCAATATTTCTCCAACAGTAATTGCATGCTCTCATTTTGTTTTCTCGTGGTCCTTTTCTCTGAGGGACCAGTGCATTAATTGAACCATGGCAGCCGGAGGTGGGTGCAGGTTATGTGATATCAGCGCTATGATTGTAAGTATTATTGTTCATCACCATTACAACTAAAGGCAAACCATGAAATAAAATATACCAACGTTATAATAATTGAAGGGACCCTTTCTAATCTTCTGTTTTATTACGTTGTACATATTTGTTCTTGGAGGATAAACGCCAATTATTTCAGGGCATATTGTCCTTTTGTAAATTTCAATCTAATATGCAAGTAAATTGGAAAATAGACTCCAGAGACGACAACCTGTCATCCGATGGGTATTTTCTATATCGCATTAAAAATGTTTTCAGTCACTTAAAAAAAGTTTTCAATACCAGGGCGATTAGACGTTTTAGACAAGATCAACACTGCGGTAAAGGTTTCTTTCTCAACACTAACCCGAAAAATAAACTAAACTAAAAGTAATGGGGAAGGAAGTACTAAAACTACACACACTGCACCGTCTACCTAAAAAGTTTCTGCATTTCTTGCCTAAAGAAATGGCTCATGAATATTCTGTCCGCGTCCATGGAAAACGGATACTTTTCCACTGCACTGAAACACCTCATAGCAACGTTCTTAAATCAGTGTGCCCTAAAAGAGTTTATGCTGTGGGCTGTACTCATAAAAATGTATCGTTTTCATGCACATTTTTCTCTACTTTGAAAGGGAAATATCACAATCACATACACGTTTTAAATCAGCAAACAAAGTACAAGTATAATTTTACACATCAGCATGACGTGCACAGTACTAAATCTCTTTTGTTACAAAAATAGCATTTGGCAAAGACAAGTTATCCTTGAAAGAATGCCTGGTGACGGCAGGTGAGTGAGTGGTGTTTTGCGTGTCGTAGAGTCAACCAAAAGATATATAAATTATTAAAAATGAGTCAAATACATTTTACAAACGGCCAAATGTTTATGTACTCTAAGTTCGCTTTCAAAGTTATAAAGATTACTTGGGTTCGTGATGTACAGTTATATGTAATTAAAATATCTAGGGCCTCATTTACAAACTTTTGATGTGCAGCAGCACAGCAGGCCTTCCAGCAGCGCTGCCGTGCGTCAAAAGAAAAGGGCAGGGATGCACCATATCTACAAGATACGGCGCATTCCTGTCTTTTTCCCCTGCGCCGGCGCACAAATTGCAGTCGTGCGCCAACGCAGACACCCTTGTGTCATGTTGCAAGGGTGCCTGCGTTGTGGGGATGATTGTTTTTGAGCAGGAAGGGACCCTTACCTGCACAAAAACAATCATTAATGGCATTTTCCTCTTTCTATATGTGCTGCAAAATGCAGCAAGCATAGAAAGAGGTAAAAACGAGGAGAAATAAAAGTATTTCTCCTCCTTGCGCCATTCCTACGCCTCCCGTGGGGAGGCGTAGGATTCTGACGCATTCCCAGTTTTACAAAATGTAGTAAATCTGGGAATACTTCAAGTTCCATGGATGTTGCGTGGGAACACCCACAGCAACACCCATGCAATGTCCCTTTCAGGCAGAGTAATGCTTGAAAGGGGCCCATATTTACAAGGCCATGAAAAGTCACGCAGGGTGACTTTACGTGGCCTTGTAAATAAGGGCAACCCCATTGCACTGCCGGTGCATCAAAAAGAGTGAAGCACCGGCGGCGCAATGGGCTCGTAAATAACCCCCATATTTTTGTACAGGAATGTTCGAAAATGGGTGTAAGAACTGTGCTTGCAGCTATGTGACACCTGCCCACATAGTGAGGACAAAAATAGGCCCTTTTCTTAAAAACATCATATTACCCTGTTCCTCATGTTTCATCCCTCACAAACAAGGTACTGTGGGGGTTATTTACGAGCCCATTGCACCGCCGGTGTGTCACATTTTTTGATGCACCGGCAGTGCAATGGGGTTGCCCATATTTACAAGGCCACGTAAAGTCCCCCTGCGTGACTTTTCATGGCCTTGTAAGTATGGGCCCCTTTTACGCATTACTCTGCCAGAAAGGGGCGTTTCATGGGTGTTGCTGTGGGTGTTCCAATGCAACATCCATGGAACCTGACACATTCCCAGATTTACAAAGTTTTGTAAAACTGGGAATGCGCCAGAATCCTAGGCCTCCCCAGGGGAGGCGTAGGAATGGCGCAAGGAGGAGAAATACTTTTATTTCTCCTCGTTTTTTCCTCTTTCTATGCTTGCTGCATTTTGCAGCACATATAGAAAGAGGGAAATGCCATTAATGATTGTTTTTGTGCAAAAAGATGTCCCTTCCTGCTCACAAAACAATCATCCCCACAACGCAGGCACCCTTGCAACATGGCACAAGGGTGTATGCTTTGGCGCATGGCTGCTGTTTGTGCACAGGGGCAGGTGAGAAGGACAGGAATGCCCCGTACCTTGTAACTAGGGCACACTCCTGCCCTTTTCTTTTGACACACAGCAGCGCAACAGGAAAGCCTGCTGCGCTGCCGTGCTTCAAAAGTTTGTAAATGAGGCCCTGTAAATTTACAATTATTAATCCTTGAGAGTAGTATGCACAAGTTCCAGTCTAACTGGTGCATAGGGGGTATGCACGTGTTCATCCCTTGTGAAATATTAACAAAGATAGGAACATTTCTGTCTGCACATTGATACTCTTCTGTCTAGGCTTTGAACCAAATAGGCACTAGTTTGCAATTGATTTTTAATGCGTTATCATCTCCGCCCCAGATTCTGCATCTAAAATGTGATGCTCGTGATTTGCTACGGAAGTCCATTTGCTCAGCGTTGTAAATGGACATGAACGTTCAGTTGCTGCGCTGATGAAAGAAGAGATTGCAACATAAACCTTCAGGGAGATTTTGGTATTGCTCACCACATCATGAACCAATCTGTTGGTAATGGCAGAACATCAGAGGAACAATTTGAGCTCTAAATATCATTAAAGCACACTTAGTTGATTTCTAACTAAATGCACATTGGAAAAAGTCAGAACTAAAAGGAATTCAGACATCCACGGGCTTCAAACTGACCATTTTCCTGTTTTATAAATTTCACTTTTAAAAACTTGACAACATGTCGTTAGCAGGAAGCAAATATGATTGTCAGTTAAAAACAGTACACTCCCCCCTAAAACACAGGCTTTACAAATTCGGCAACCCACGCTATTTTTCATAAATGAACATGAATAGACCCAATTATAGTCAAAAGTTTTTAACTATTTGCCTTAGGCTAAAGCTTCAATTGACAGATAATAAAATACTTTTGTAATGGAGCTGTACATTGCTACATTAGTAACTGAGGCATGGCCTTGACTAAATGTGGGATAAACTCACAATTACCGCTTGTTTGCAATTTCAAAGAACACATAGTACAATATTTCATTTGGTGCAGACATACTGGCTTACGACGCACAATTGAGCAGAATGAATAAAACCTGTTACCCCGCCCACACTGATGGTGGATCTTTCTGGGAAGGGCACATTATCTTCCTGAATCAGCCTCCTTTTGACACTGAGAGACGAGTTACGCCCTTGTGTGAACTTTTTACGAACTGCCAGGTATGTTCATTTTGCGCAATACATTTAATTATGCACTTTGTCGCTACTTTCCCGCCAAAAGTGAAAACTCAAAAACCTGAAGACGGTGCATCGCAGAGCAAGGTAGGTGACTTACTAGACTCTGGGTCAGAGTTGCCATCGCCCTCGGTTCGGCTGTTGGGCGAGGCCTGCTCCAAGTACTCTTCTTGAGGACAACCGAGGGGGAGGGGGTGGGCAGTGCCGCCCCCACTCCTCGGCTCGTGATCTCCTTTGTCGCTGTCACTGGAGCTCTCCTGGGAGCCATCCGGAAGGTGAAAAGTGACCCGCCGCTGGGACTGCAAGGAGAGAGAGAGAGACAGAGATGACATGTTTCAGTGACCGTCTGTGTAATTGCTTATTGCAGCCAATTTAGGAAATGTATTATTTCAGCTATCTAGTAAGGACACATTAGTATTATCTACAGTTGTGCACAATTTGAGGCTTTCATGAACAGGCAGTTCTGCGATCAAACCGGCTTTACCTGACAGCAAAGCTTTCCCCGTTTTTCAAAGCTGCCGAGCCTGACGCAAAATGAAAGACACCTCACACTAAAGAGATCCTGTCAACCTTCAGAGGTCTTTGATGGCTCCTATAAATCGACTTAGAGATTTCAATCACTATTTAGGGCGGAATTTATTTCTCTGCTTAGTTTCAAAAATCATTCCTCCTTTCATTGGAAAAGACTTCAATGCTTTAAGGCTACGAGCAGTGCAGCAATTTCACCTCAGGTTGTGGCTTCAGTTCTAGCATTGCGCTGGGCCCCGGCAAAGGGATGCGCTTCAAAGCAGCAGCGTTGAGGCAGCAAGAATAGAGAGGCGTCTGTGCCTCACTTGGAAACGCTTTTGCCGTCTTTTGTTCAGAGGTATTTTAGATATAGATACCTATGCCAGTCACGAAGTGGCAAAGGAAACAGCAAACTGATAGGAAAGTATATGATTCCAACGGTTCCTTCAAAAACAAGCATTGGCAATGGCAATAAGTCTGGCTTTGAAGGAATGGTCTACGGTAATGAAGATACATATATCTAGAAGACAAATAGATGTGGAGTTAAGAATCTGAATTGGACTATATTAACCTTTATGTACTTACCTTCATGATATTGTGGTATTCTATATTCTGCATACAATATTTTGATTGGATGATAATTAAAAATTGACATTGTAGTTGAACACCAACTAAATGAAGCATAAGACAGGGTGACTAATAGCGTCAGGAAAAGCTAAATCAAAGTAAAGTTGTCTCCACGTTACTAATTACATAACAGTCAGATCAGTAAGTAGCAACTGGCACAAGGGAAATGCTAAAAGCAGTTTCATTTTTTTTGTATTTTCAATCATTTATGTTACAAACTTCAATATAGAATTTCTCAAATACATGGATTTTTTGTCAGATACGCACTTTCCATTTTGGTTTGACACTCTCAAACAAAATCTTAAATTTTCTTGCAAAGTGTCCTTGTTTGTTCAATATGGCTAGAGAAGTCCCTCTGAATTAAGAATTGTGCTGGGCTGGACTTCAAGAAACTTCTAAGGTACGAACAAGCTACCAGTTGCTCTTAAGCCAGCCATTGGAGAACAATGCTTTATAATCACACATCACTGATATTGTAACAACAGCCATGCACCCTTATACGATGGTGATGTGGCGTTGAGAGATCATAACAACACAGCACAAGATATAACTTACAATAAAGGCCTAGCTCAGTCAGCATTTTTACTTGTTAAAAAGAAGATATTTATTTTCAAACTGTGAGCTCAAAAGTGCAAGGAAGCAAACAAATATGTTAAAGAGAACTAGTAAGTATAATAACTAATGCACATAAAATAAGGATCCTATATTATTTAGAGAAAGAGATGTGCGAAGCCGTCAGAAAAGAACTGATTGCAGTATTTGGAAATTATATGAGCCCTCTGAAGAGCGCGAGATCTCGGCGAGCGCGCCCTTAGGGCCCGGCCCCCCGGACCCACGCCACACCCCCATAGTCCGGTCCAGTAGCCCGATTGGCTACTGGCCGGTAGAAGTCCTTCCGGGTCACGTATGACGCGCTTCCGGCCGGAGGAGAGTAGGTTAGGGGCGGAGCCAGGGGGGGCTATTTAGCCCCCAGGTTCACCTCTGCACTTCCTCTTTTCCCGCTCTTTGACCCCTGGATCAGTGGAGCGGAATCGATCTGGACCTCGTTGGACTTCGAACCGCGGTCTGCTTGCATGCGTAGGGTTAATCGCTCCTCGTGGAAGGTCGGATTGCGGACGGCTGTCGGGGAAGCGTCTCTGGTGCCTTGGATCCGGAGGTGAGGTGTCTGGGGCTGTGGGAAGCACTGAGCGGCCTTTGGGGCACGGTGGGCGGCCAGAGGCGAGTGGTGCAAGGTCCCTTGGCCCCCGCTGGACCCCGGTGGCGGCACGGTGTCCCCCCCTTTGGATAAGTGTGCCAATTCGTGGGCTCGGCGCCTCCCACTGAGATCTAGGGTTCGTGTGCGGGGTACTGCCTGGGGCGCGCTAAGTGTGGGGGGGCGAGTCGCTGTGAGCGGAGCGGGGGTTAGTTCGCGCGTTTTTCATCGCAGAGGTAGCGTTGTGGGGGCTTTCACGTGGCGGGCATTCCTTCAGTAAAAATTACAGGAGATACGGGTGAGCGGGTGTTTAGCCTTCCCGCGCTGGATTATTCCTGAGGGGGTGCGTGCTATCAGCGGGTTCGGGACGTCCTTCGTTTGCATCAGCTGTTCGGGTCACAGCTGTAGCGCGGTGTGGGCGGTCGCGGGCATTCCGGTGATTTGCTGCGGGATTAGACGGAGAGTGTGCTGTGCCGGGTTGTCTTCACTAACCAGTAGCAGCACCAGGCATTAGTTTTCAGTACAGCGGATTCCCGCGGTTGCATTGCCTTACGCGGCGGGGACAAAACGGCGAGTGCCTCAATTAAGGCAGCGTGTGTGTTTTAGCGCGTAATTATTGTGGCAGTTTGGCGCCCATCGCCCGGTGTAGCGGCGTGCGCCGCTGATATCCAGAAGTGCTCCAGGGCGTTTTTTAGGCACATTTGGGGTGTTCATGATCTTGGGCATCTACGCTGCGATAGATTCGCATCTCGCGCTTTGTATGGCATGTCGGTGGTGCGTTGAAGGGAGCAGCGCGTGAGGTACAGTGCAATTGATTCTGTTTGCTGTAGTGAGGGGGAGCTCAGTCAACGCGCATGTGATAGCAGGAACTAAGTGCAACATTAAGTACCATTGTGTCTCGTGCTGTTAATTAAAGCAAGGAGAGGGGGGGCTGACCCGAATTAGATTTCTCACACAGTTAGTGGACTGGTCATAGGCACAGAATGCCACCCAAGCGCAACCAGAAGAGAAAGGAGGGCGAGTCAGAAATAGCACAGCTATTGAAGCTAGTGCTAGCAAAATTAGGCAGGGATGATGATAGTGAAGAGGAACACGGCGGGGAGGCTCTGGTGTCGGACAGTGAGGAGGTCCCTGAGACAGTGGCGGGGGTCCACCCTCGTAGAACCATAGTCCCGCAAAGGCGGCTTTTCCTCCACTAGTAAAGAAGCCCAGGGTGAGTAAGAAAGGAAGGGGGGTAGGGAGCCGGAAGAGCAACCTCCTGCACCGGCTCCTCCGGCGACCCCTCTGCAGCCAGTACTCCCGCTGCCTAGTGGGCCCGCAGCGCCAACGCCCAACGTGCCAGAACCAGTGTTGCCGTTACCTCCAGGGCTCCCAGCGCCGGGCCTTATTGTCCCCATACCCATTGTACCTTCAGTACCAAGGCCCAACCCAGCTCCTCAGCCTCCTCCCGATGTACCCCCCAGCCAATCAGTGTGCTTCCAGGGCAGGGACGGGAGGACGTGGGCACAATATTGGCCGAGATTAGAGGTGTTTTGAAGGCCTTGACGCCAGCCCCAATCCCCCAATCCCCATAATACCAGAAGTAATACCAGTGGTAGCGCCAATCCCGCAGGGGGGAGCACCGAGTGGAGTAGTTCCCACCACCCCAGGACAGCCGGGAGCAGCAGCGGAGGGAGGGCAAGCAGCCACAGCGAGTATATTGGCTACAGTAGCAACTCTTTGGCGCAATTGGGTGCTCCCACAGTAGGGAACCCGATCTGTGGCGCGACGGTTGCACTCATGGGCTTCGCCGACAGGCACAGGGGGGGTGCTCGGCGAATTGAGTAAACAGGTGGCCCTCTTGGGCAAAGCGCAGGAAAAGGATTTGAACACGCCCCTCCAGGCGGTGGGTCAAGCGGCCCCCGCAATACCGACGACGACAGGGTCCACTGCAGGTAAGGCAGTGGAGTGCTCAGGCAAGGAAGTAGATAAGGGGTGTGCAGCAATTGGTGGTCATGATTCTGTGTTATCCAAGCGTGGTAAGTTGGCGGCACATGTTACGCTGGAAACAAGAGAGAAGATTTGGAAGGGGAATTTGTTGATATATTCTCCTTAATTAGACCAAAGAGGAGAGAAGTAGAGTCTAAAGAAAAAGACAGGAAAGAAGGTTCCTTCAGAGATAGGAAACCAAGAGTAGAAGAATCAATCACTAACTGGTTGTTTGGTTTCAATGTTTTTTCCATTGTAATGTTGGAAAAGAAGCCGGAATTGGCGATACCCCTGATATGTTATGCGAATAAGATTTTAAAGGCGCAGACAATGTATGGGGGAGTAGCTTGGTTGGATTATGATAGGGACTTTAGATGGGCCAAGGTAGACGACCCTGACATGGGCTGGGACCAGACAGAGGTAAATGTATGGTTAGAGAGCGTCAATAATAAAGCGCCCATGAAACAGTCCTTTCGGACTTCCCAAGGGGGCGCAGGGGAGAAAAAAGGAACGTGTTGGGCTTTTAACCGAAAGACGTGTACCTGGCCCACAGGTGCATGTAAGTTCAAATATGCATGTGCATATTGCGGCCACCCTTCCCATCTCAAGTTTAAATGTATCAAGAAGTCCAAAGAAAAAGGGAGGGAGTCTAAGCCACCTCCTCAACAGTAAGCTACTCACGCCAGTGGATATAGGGAGGCTGATTTTCTGGCTGAATCAGTACCCTGACAGGAAGGCAGCCAGGACATTGTATGAAGGGTTCTCCACAGGCTTCCGCATTCCAGCCCAGGGGGTGCCCCCAGTGGATTATTGCAATAATCTATTGTCAGCGCGCAGGCACCCTATGGTAGTGTCACAGAAGGTTGATAAGGAAAGGGTGCTGGGGCGGGTGGCTGGCCCGTTCACTGCTCCTCCATTGCCAGGATTTGTGTGTTCACCTCTGGGCGTGGTTCCTAAAAAGGAGCCAGGCCAGTTCAGGATGATTCATAACTTATCAGCGCCAAGGGGGGCGTCAGTGAATGATGCCATAGATCCGTCCATGTGCTCGGTGACATATTCTTCCTTTGACACAGCACTTCAGAGGCTGCGCAACTTAGGGCCCAACGCCTTCATGGCAAAAACTGACATTGAGTCAGCCTTCCGGCTCTTGCCGGTGCACCCCGAAGATTATCATTTGCTAGGTTTTCAGCTGAACTCCCAATTTTTTTATGACAGGTATGCCAATGGGTTGTGGGGTGTCATGCAAGTACTTTGAGATGTTCAGCTCTATGCTGCAGTGGGTGTTTGTCTTCAGAACGGGGCACAGGGACATAGTACACTACTTAGATGACTTTATGATCATGGGCCCCCAAGCATCAGGAACTTGTGGCCAGGTCTTGAGCAAGCTAGTATCTATGTTTGAGGAGCTGGGGGTGCCATTGGCCCCCGGTAAGACGGTAGGTCCGGCTACTAGCATGTCTTTCCTGGGCATTGAGATTGACACAGTAGTGGGGGAATGCAGGTTGCCAGTGGACAAGGTACAGGCTTTCTCGCAAGCAATAGATTCTGTTCTGGAGGGTCCCAAAGTCACGCTGCATCAGCTTCAGGTTTTAGTGGGCCAGTTGAATTTTGCCCTGAGGATCATCCCAATGGGGCGCCCCTTCTCAAGGTCAATTGCACGTGCAATGACGGGGTTGACGCAAAAGCATCATCACACCCGACTGCAGGCTGATGTGAGGGAGGACCTGAGGGTATGGCGTGGTTTCCTGAGTGACTTCAATGGTAAGGTGATTTGGCCAGAGCCGGCAATATCCAGCACAGACTTGGGCTTGCTCACTGACTCAGCAGGCAGCATTGGGTTTGGAGCAGGGTTGGGGTCCCACTGGTGCAGGGGTGATTGGCCGGCATCCTGGCATGAGAGCGGCTTGACCAGGAACATAGCCTTTTTGGAATTATTTCCGATTATAGTGGCAGTTGATATTTGGGCTGAATTTTTTAAGAACAAGTCAGTGATTTTTTGGTCAGACAACATGGCGGTGGTAGAAGCTATCAATAGGCAGGGAGCTACATGTAAACATGTTTTGAGGCTGTTAAAACATTTAGTTTTGGCTTGCTTAAAGCTCAATCTGTTTTTCAAAGCGGCACATATTCCAGGTGTGGAGAATCTGGCTGCTGATGCTTTGTCTCGCTCCAAGTTGCAGGATTTCCGAAGGTATCACCCTCAGGCAGAGGAGCAGATGACTGTGTTCCCGACATCTCTGTGGAGGATTGGAGCCCCGGCCTAGCTGGGCTGGTGGGAGCCTCATTGAGCGAGCGCACTAGAAGAACTTACCAACAACAGTTCCAAGCATACAGGATATTTACTAAGCACACAGGCCGGGTGGCTCTTTTTTCCACAGGGGCGCTCTGCAAATTTTTGCTAGCTCTAAGAGATCAGGGGAGGCCGGCTTCTTACGCTAGAGCGCACGTGGCGGCGATAGGCTTCGTTGCGAAATTAGCGGGACAGCGCGACCCCGGCGCAGCTTTTGTAGTGAGGAAAGCACTGTCAGGATGGGCTAGGCTAGAAGGGGTCAAAAAAGATAGTAGAAGGCCATTGGATGTGAACACCCTGGGCGACATTCTGGGGGTATTACAGGCGGTATGCTCCTCTTATTATGAGAGCATCCTATTTGGGGCTGCATTTACCTTAGCTTTTTATGGTGAGTTTCGACTAGAGGAGTTGGTAGGGACCTCCAAATCAGATCACGCAGGGGGGCTCCAGTGGCAGGACGCAAACTTAGTCCAAGGGGGCCTGGTGGTGGTTTTGAGGAAATCCAAGACAGACCCGTTGGGGAAGGGGGCCACGATCCGCTTGTCCCCCGCACCGGGGGAGGGGATTTGCCCGGTAGCAAGGATGAAAGCATACTTGGCGATTCGTACATCAGGGGGTGGACAGGCACTGTTCATACATGAACGGGGCGAATGCTTGTCACAGTACCAATTCAGGGCAGTCTTTAAGCGTGCGCTGGTGTGTCTGGGCCTGGATTCTAGCGGGTATTCATCACACTCATTCAGAATTGGGGCGGCAACACTGGCAGCGGGCGCTGGCTTACCAGCTGGGGCGGTCAAGAAGGTGGGGCGCTGGTCTTCGGCCTGTTTTAAGCGCTATGTGCGGCCCGAATTACTTTAAGACAACGGATCGATTTATTGGTATGACCATGCTGACGTTTCCATTTCTCTTCCTACTACTAGTATGTCCTCAAAGGTGATATGGGTGTTGGGGCACTCGTTCGTGCGGCGTGCCACAGTTCGGCTACGGCAGAAGTGAGTGTCAAAACCACCGGGTTTAAAAAGGACGTCGTTCCTATGGCGAGGCGTGGGCGGCCTACGAATTCGGCAGTTGCGGCAGCTGATCGAGGAGATGCGTGAGCACGAGGGACATCAGTCCCCGGATTTGGTGATCCTACATTTGGGCGGAAACGACATGGTGGAGTTGGGACACATGGCAGTCAGGGAAGCCTTATTGACCGAATTTGCCTGGATAGGGAGAGCCTTTCCTAATGCTCGGATTGCATGGTCGTGTATGATACCTCGCCGGACATGGGCCACTGGAGTCAGATCGTGAGCTTTGAACGTGTCGGTGAGGCGCCTCAACAGTGAATTGGCCAAGTTGTGCTCAGGCCCGGGCCGCTTGTGTCATATTCCACATAGACTAATCACAGGGGACCTGATGTTTCACCATGACGGCGTGCATCTGTCGGACATTGGCACAGATGTGTGGATCAAAGGGATTTGGTCGTTGGTTCAGAACTTGTTTGCAATTGGGAAGGGTGAAGGACCTGTGGGCCCTGGTCACCCTAGTGGCGGAAAAGAGGCCACAGAACTTTGATTTTCAGGGTTAACGGGAGGCCTGCTTACATACTCCCGAGGCCAGCACTGAGGGGAGAGACGGTAAGCTCTCCACAGGGAGAATGGGGACACCGGCTGGGGAGGCAAGGGCGCCAGGTCACACAAGCCTCCTTGGCAGCCTGGTGGTAGAGGGGTGGGCCCCCGGAAATGACGGACAAGGACCGAGGGCTGGGGGCTCACTGCTCAAGGATGCAGGTGGGTTGTGCCTTGCGTGGTTCTCAGGTAGGGGATGCGAGCCAGAGCGCCCCTTGGTGCTGGAGTAAGTAGCTATTGCATAACCGGTGGTTATGATCAGTTATAATACTTGTAAATATTAAAAGTATGAATATTGAATTTTAAAATGTGAATTTTACAATGTTTTTGTCATGTTTATGAATGTTTTGATGGTTATTAAACATGGCCGTTTTACCCACACTCTTAGACTGGCTAGTTTGATTGTGGGATTGCATGAGGTTGGGGCGGGGGACATGCTGGGGGGTCTGGGCTCTATGTCCGATGCAGCTGTATGTTACTGGGCATAGGGGTTATTTCCAGCCACCCAGGATCACCTGCAGGTTCTAACTCAGTCTCCTAAGCAATAATAATGTACTTTTGGAGCAATATATTGAGCATGAGGATTCAAATGACAGCTGGGCTTGTAGATCTTAGGAACACATGGAGTATCAGGTTACTGGAGCTGCAGAAATCAGAAGAATGAGGGTGAAAATGTATTGTTGGTGAAGATGTATATAGGCAATGGTGAGATCGTTTAACAGTTAAGGCTACTGTTGCTATAAACAGTATCAAAGCACACATCAGCAAATGCACTCATTTTGTAAGCCCTACAGTCCTTTGTAGGCCTTAGGGCCTAAATCATTAAAGCCTCAGTGTACTTTGGTAGGTAATAGTTATATGGTTGAAAAACAATCGACACACCAGATCACTAAACAACTCACCAGAAGATTAAAAACCAACCAGAATTCGGTAGCCAAGCTCATCCTGATTTTTAAACTCACACAGAGACCTCACACTGACTCCCAGTACACAAACATGCTCCTTTCAAAATCCTCACACATACACTAAAGGCACTATACAACTTAGTCCCTACCTACCTGAACAGTCTTATCTTCTTTCACCAACCACCCAAATACCTCCACTTTGCAGGACCCCTACTCGCACACAGCCCACACTTAACACAGAACCAGATCAGGAGGATGGAGGATCTCTTGCATAGCTCCTAAATCATGGATCAACCTCCCAGCCAACACCAGAGCCTCCTCATCACTTCCTGACTTCCACAAGAAGTTGAAGATCTGGCTTTTCAGCTAACCAATCCACCCTAGGCAGGGTTAGGTACACATAACTTCTGAACGCCAGGATACCCTCGCAGGTGATAGGATGCTTTAGCCATAAATATAACATAACCTAATCTAAACTAACCTAACAATTTTTGTAGAAAGGGTTTACTTGATGTCATTGGCCCTACAAATTTTAAGAACAGTGGACCACGGTTTAAATGTTTATAGTAAAGACTATACTACATTATAACGAGCTTTGAGATGATATGGAACCATAACTGAAATAACGCCAGGTAAATCCATTATAAATATGAACATGGTCCATGCAAAATAGGACCTCTCGTGTTCCCATGTGAGCAGTCTTCAGTTATCTTGGGACATTAATTCTAGCATTGACGAACATATTTAAATAGAGAACTTATGCAGAAAAGAAAATCACCAGGCCACATAGGTGCTAAATGATCTTGAGCAGCAATACATTTATTGATAGAGAAGCAAACCACATTGGCATACTGTGTTATGAAGGATCAACTCAAACTGAGGATTGCTATCTTACTGGGGATTTATAAAGCACACATATACCAAATAGGTTCCTTGGCGCTTAGGTAAGAGGATTCGGGATGCTGTCCAGGATTAACCATACTCTTGTGTGAAGAGCATTGTTTTTAAAAACTGCCTGAATCTTGTGTAGTTGGAAATCGACCTGATGTCGGGAGGGGGGGGGGGGGTGAGTTCCATATATGCAGGGCACACACCACAAATCTAGCACTGCCTGTCTTTTTCCTTTTATATTCTGGCACCATCAGGAAATTCAGGGAGCTGGATCTTAGATTGCGGTTAGGTGTGTAGCTCTGAATTCTGGAGAATATGAATGCTGGGCTTTTGTCATACAGAAATTTAACGATGATGCTGCTAGTTTTGAAGATGGACCTCTGAGTTACTGGGATCCAGAGTAGCTTTTTTATCAATGGACTAATGTGGCAGTGGCTTGGCATTTAAAAACCTAGACTGGCTGTTTGGTTCTACGCTATTTGTAGTCTACGGTTAAGACCCACTGAGAGATTCAGATAGACAGCATTGGAATAGTCTATCCGGGAGATGACCAGAGCAATAATGATTTGAATTATGGCTTCATGAGTGAAGTATTTCCTGATTTTTCTTATTCTGCGGAGTTGGAGAAAGCCTGAGGAGATTACTGCTCCTATCTGTGGCTTCATGGAGAGGTCCTTGTCGATGATGGATTTCCACATATTTCTTCGAGATGGGATGTGAGCCCAACTCTGGGGGCCAGAAGAAGGGATTAGATTGATAGATTTTATTTTTTTTGTTAACAATTTCGTTTTTAATTTTTTTTTAATTTTAAAATTATGTTTTAGATGGTTGCTGTTCATCCAGTCTTGTATGTGTGTCATTGTGTTATGGAAAACTTCCTTGGATTCTGAAGTGTTGTTAATAGTGAAAAGCAGCTGCATGTCTTCAGCGTAGTTGTGAATTCTTATGTTTTGTTTCTTTAGGACATGTACAAGGGGGCAGATATACAGGGTAAACAAGTGAGGGGATAGGGAGGATCCTTAAGGTACTCTGCAGTTTAGTTGGACCCTAGGTGAGTAGAAAAGGGGGCAGAGACGGACCGACTGGGAACATTCTTTGAGGAAGTCTTTCAGCCGATCCAGGGCAGTACTTTGCAGGCCCACAGCCTTGACACGATCGTTCAGAAAGTATGCTCGACCATGTCAAAGGCTGCTGATAAATCTAGGCAGACCAGTGCCTGGGTGATATCTCTGTCAGCCTCTTCTCTCATGTCATCCACCACAGAGCGAATGACTGATTTAGTTGAGTGGACGGGTCGAGGGTGTTCACATCCATGGTGAACCAAGATGAATATAAGTGTAAAACTTGCCCTAGTTAATTTCATGAATATGTATTCCTATTGAACTCAGGCCAAAAGGTGGTTTTTATATGTATTGGAATACATCTTACAGTGATCGTGGGATACTAATACTAACATTAGTGAACATATTATTTAAATGGAGAACTTACATATTTGATAGGGAAGAAAATCACATTGGCATACCGGGCTATCACTGATGCCCTTGAATTGAGCACAGTTAGGGAATTTGAATCCTTGGTGCACCAGGATGCATACATTTGTAAAACAAGTCACAGCTAATTGCGTATTATGGTTTCCTATTATATACAGGCCAAACTGTGATTTTTATGTGTATTGATTGCATGGAAACAATCATAAGGAAATCAAGAGGCCTCCTGTTAGAACTGGGGGTCTCTAGTTGGCAGAGGTAGGTACCTTTGTCCAAATAGGGACCCTTGCTTCTAGTCAGGGTAAGGGGGATACACCACTCAAATAGCCCCTGCTCACCCCCTTGGTAGCTTGGCACGAGCAGGCAGGCTTATCTCAGAGGCAGTGTGTAAAGCATTTGTGAACACATACAGTAACAAAGTGACAACACTACAGATGGACACCACACAAGTTGTATATAAAAATAAGTACTCTTTATATAGACTTAACACAAGACCAGAACAACAAAAATTCACAATACAATAGAAATAGGACTGCCAAAATGGTAGAAAATAGTTCAGTTCCAAGGCAGGTGATAAATGCGACACTCTACGTTCAATGTACCTTTGGATGCATAACGCGATACAAACAAAAGAGTTGCAGGGAAGGTGATGCGTCAGTTCCTTACACGCAAGAACGGTGATGCGTTGGTTCCTTGCTCCGGGGAAGGTGATGCGTCAGATCCCTACTGCTGTGTAGGGGACGGTGATGTGTCGGTTCCTTACCGAAGAGGAGGTGATGCGTCGGTTCTTCACTGCGTGGGGAGGTGATGCGTCGGTTTCTTACTGCGCTTCTGTGGCGATGCGACCAGCAGTGCCTCGATGCGATGACGACCCGGTGCAATGAAACAAAATGGTATCTTCTTCTCGATGCGACAACGAAAGGGGCTATGCGTGCACGCCCGACGGCCGTGCGGCGACTCGGTGAATCTTCTGAGCCGCGACAGGCCCTGCGACGCGCTTCTCCGATGATGCGACGGTGTCTGCTGCGACGGCGACACTCTTCTCCGGTGATGCGAGGCGCTTCGGTGATGCGATGGCGACAGCAGCAGTGGCGGCACGCTTTCTCGGCGATGCAACGACAATTGCTGCGGCGGCGAGACGCTTCTTCTTTGTGAGTCGCGCTTCCAGCTCCCAGCGACACACAATCTCTCAGAAGGCCCAACACAACAGTAGGCACTTCAAATTCCCAGCAAGGGAATTCAGGGGAGCTGGTTGGTGAAGTCTTGTATCCCTGAGACTTCAGCAGGAGGCAAGCTCAATCTTCAAGCCCTTGGAGATTTTCTGCAAGATGATGAAAGTAGGCACAAAGTTCCTTTCTCCTTTCTTTGGCAATCAGGCAACCACTGCAGGCCAATCCCTCAAACAGCACACATCATAGGGATAGTCTCCTCCTTCAGTTTCTCTGGTTCCTCTCCTCAGCAAAGGTTCTTCTTGTTTCCCAGAAGTGATCTAAAGTCTTGGGGTCTGGGACCCAGTATTTATACCAGTAAATCCTTTGTCCTCTGAAGGCAAAGGGTCCTGTACCTAGTCCAAATCAGTTCTGGGTGCATTCTGCCAGTGCACACCTTCTTCCTTTGTCAGTGTGGGCCAGGGCCATCAGACGCACCACAGGAGGTGGAGCCAGCATTGTGGAAGGCAGGCACAGCTCTATTCAGGCCCAGGTGCTACTCCTCCCACCACTCTACATACAGATAGGTCTATTCAGCCCTGCTGACTCACCCTGTCTCCTGGAGCCCCCCAGCCCCTGTCACTCACAAAACCAGACATACAATACACAAGGTAGCAGAGGCAGGCTGGATGGTTAGGCAAGAAAATACCTACTTTCTAAAAGTGGTATTTTCAAACACAGAATGTTAAAACCAACTTCACTAAAAGATGTATTTTATCATTCTGAATTCAGGCATACTAAATTCGTTTTTCTACCATGTTCATGTTCCCCGGGTCAGTTAGGATTATAAGATGTTATAATCAAACTGCCCATTCTGGCCAATGGGGACAGGTAGCCTTGCAATAGTGAAAAACGAAATTGGCTGTAATTCACTATCAGGACATGCCACACACACCAGGGCATGTCCTACCTCTTACATACAATGCACCCTGCCCGCAGGCCTACCTTAGGGATGACTATCATGCAGAAAAGGGAAGGTTTGGAGACTGGTAAGTGGGTGCACTTACCAAGTCGACATGGCAGTACCAGACTGCACACAGGCTCTGCAATGGCAGGCCTGTGACACACTTTACAAGCTGCTCCTGTGGGTGGCACAACCAGTGCTGCAAGCCCGCCAGCAGCATTTGATTTACAGGCCCTGGGCACACGCGGTGCACTGTACTAGGGTCTGACAGTAAATCAAATAAGCCAATCATGGAGTCACTAATCCATACATCAATTTATAACAGAGAGCATATGCACGTTAGCACTGATCAGCAGTGGTAAAGTGCCCAGAGTCATAAAACCAACAGAAACAGGTCAGAAAGAGTACAGGAGGAAGGCAAAAAGTTCAGGGATGACCCTGCAAAAAGGGCCAAGTCCAACACCTCCTATGTCAATTAAACAGGAAGTAGGTGAATGTTATCACATGGTTACAAGGACTGCCGAGTTGGAACTAAGACATGTTAAAATGCTAAGAAAACAAAAGGTGTTCGATACTTATATGAGAGGAATTAATTTTTTGTTTTTTTTAAACATCAAAGAAATAGGAAGATCAGCACAAGTTATACATGAATAAATATAGTGGATTTTTTGATGCTTTAAGTATTGAATTATATATCTTTGCTGCATTGTTCTGAGGTAGATGGAGCTTGGCAAATAAATTGTATCTGTGACGTTCTTTGTGCGATGACACTCAATAGCGTAACACAAAATAATGCCCTCCCCTTAACATCACTTATATTCATTGTCATTGAGCTGAATGGGACTCCGTGAAAGGCTGAGGGCCACTTTGGGTTTGTGTACGCCCATGACGCCCCTGATGACACTGGGAGATCCAGGCCGGCGTTTTGGCCTACACTCAATGACCTTGCAGTTTTTGGTGAAAATAGAGTCAGGAAATGATGTCAGAGGCCATCGGTTGTAGTGTAGAAGACAGATGAAATTGCTCAGGGATAGTTTCACAGATATTGATTTGAGCCTGAATATGTCAAGCTCTATAGTAAGTATAGTATTATTAATGAGACTCGTAAAATGGCATAATTTCAATTGTTGCTCCCTAAGAATGTCTATTTTATTTAACATAACATAACATAACATAGCATAACATAACATAACATAACATATCACAGCATAGCATGGTATAGCATAGCATAACATAACATAATATAACCTAACAAAACAATCAAAAACAGATGACAACTAATGGAAAGTGAATGGGCACCCTTAAGCGGTGCCTCAGACTAGCCTGCTGTACATTAGAAATGGATACACAGTTACAAATCAAGGTGATCTAACCAAACCTTTGGATAGCCCAGGGTATTTGGCTTATCCCATTTCAGCCACATCTTCATAATTTGAATCCCTTAGGACGACGGGAGATAGAGGGCAGGTCATTGGAGCATGGAGGCAGCTTCCAGGCTTTTGGTTTATTGAGGAAGCTGGGCTGAAGTGTTTCTGTCAATGGTGTTGTGGGACAGACTCATCTCAGCAGCTTCTCAAGGTACATAGTGAGATTTTGCCTTTCCTGGTTAAGGCTCACTGTGGTGTGACAGGATCCAGAGTGAAACGAAGGTTCAACATTGTGACCAATACATACTGGGAAATTGTGTTAGTTGAGACTGACTTAAAGTACAGTCATGAACTAACATGGTTGGCATATTTTGGGAGACCTAGTTACAACTTACTGTGTTCCGGCACACATAGAGCAGTGTATGATACTATTATTTTTATTTACATGTATTTACAAATTTAGGCCTGAGGGATTAATCGATTTTCTCACAATCACACAATTTCATACAATAGGTGAAGCAGGATTTAGAACACAGGTCCGTTTGTTGCAAAAGTGGCTGCAAAGGCACAAGATTACATCAACATCACATTACAGCATGAGGTGTTGAGGTAGTCATCCAATCAGAAGGCATCCTTGCCTCATGCTGCTTCAATGTCCATGGTCAATCAGGCACTAATCTATTACCTTCCCTATGCCAGCAAGTTTCCTAGGGAGGTTAGCAAGGGAAGAGAGAAGGTTTTCACTTTTCCTCCTGAGAAGGCATTTGTGGTGATAAAGCTAGTAAAGCCAGGAAAATGAAAAGTTCTGAGGGTCTTAGAAAGTATTCTGCTCAAACCTTTGAGAAACATTTGGTTTGGAGCCCATACAGCCTAGTCATTGTATTCTGGACAATGTGAGGGTATGAAAAATAATGGAGCTGAAGGAAAGAAGATGTTTGGTAAGAGGGATAAAGTCTTCGCATTATCCACCTATTATTTTTGTTTTCCCCTATACTTGAGTCTCTTAAATAAACACAGGAAACCTCATTGGGTGTTTTGTGAGCCCTCAGTCAGGCATATCTCTAAATCTGACACTCTATGCTTTCTTTCAGGGTAAATTAACAGTTCAACTGCTAAGGCATAATTTATTTTAAAATGAGAATACAACTATTTGGGGGTGTAGTAAATTTGATTCCTAGGCTATTGGGGAGACAAGATACAGTACTGATGTGAGCTATGACCAAGTTCTCACAAGTTCTAACAATTAAAATTTTATTGGGCAAATTGTTTTATGGATGGAACCCTTGGATTACCTTTTGTAGCTTGCCTCAAGCAGCAAAGCATTCTTCAAAGAAATACACGTGATGAATGTATAATAACACCAAAACAAAAATATTGTGAAGAAATAAAGAGCTTGACATTTCAAACAAAGTTAGATAAAAACAAAAATATAATGATTTATAATAAAAAGTCCAGAAATGAAGAAAATCAAATGTAGGGACCAAGAGTTATAACAAAAAAAAGAAATATTCTATGGCACAGCATCTTCCGTCAGAGCTGGGACAAGACCCTAGACAGGCAAAAGGGGGAGAGCATTGATGGTATCCTTGAGGCACAGAGCACTGCTGTTCCATAGATACGAGGGCTTTAAAAGGTTCCTGCTAGTACATGACTGCACTGCCACTTATAGTCCGGTGTCTTGTATATCCCATTTAAGCCATTGAAATACCATGGGTGGTGTTGGCTACATGTGTGAGGCATCAGTGCATATAGATAGGCCTGGTTGGCAATTTCTCTATCAACTGTTATTTGTTACTTGAAACAGGCCTTGGGCTACATTTCCTTTTGGAGGCATGTGGCCCATCTTCAGAAGTTATGACTTATAGCTTGAGAGGGAGGACAGTGGGACCTGGTTTTATACGGGTTCGTGCTAGGGCTCTGCATAATGGATGTTGCACCAATAATTTTTACTACTGCCCAGCTAACCACTTGCAACTGAAATGAACCAATCAGGGAGAACCAGGAGGAGACATAGACCCATCCACCTACAAAGAATTCTTATATAAATAAGTCAAGGTAGAGCACAGTGCTGAAGCACGTAGTCCCAGAGTCACATTATGATGGATACCTTCACTTTACCTCTGGCAAAGTCTTTAATCAGATTGGTAAAATATCCCAGAAAAATATTCTCGGGAAAGGGAATAAAGAACGGTAATGGAGAGTGGGAAACAGGCAGGTGCAGAGCGGTATGATGTAGACTGCCAAGCCAGTGATATGGGCCCTTATCTTGATGAACCCTGTTGCAGGGGAAGCTCAATAATTTTTATCCACTGGGCCCATTCCATACAATTTGGACAAATTAGTTGATTATCTTTACTCACACCCACGAGGCTTTGGTCCTCTGATGGACCTTCCTCGTCGCATTGAGGGGTGAGGAGCTAGAGTGTCTCCTATTGGCTACCCAAGGAGTACCAACTAATTGTTTACCAACTCATAAATTCAAAATCAAATTTAAGTATATTACCCTTAAGATCATACTATATATGTGTAGGATAACAACAGGAATTCCGAACTTCCTAAAGAAGTTCAGTCTGACCAAAATCATACAAACAAATCATTCTGCGGTAGCAGTGCAGAAAAATAATAAAATAATTTGATGCTCTGAGAATAATATTTGGCTTTCTTCATTAGGCATTAGTTATAGTATGCACGATCTGTGTGAAAAGAACATTTCAGGTTACGATTTTAAAGATGACTCAGACAATTTGGATCGAGTTTAGTTCTTTGTAATAAACAATTCAGAATTCAAAGCAGTAATCAGTATTTAGGCAATAAGTCATGAGCCTTGATAAGCAATTACAAAATTGTAGTTTAAAATCACACATTAGCAAAGATAAATCGAATACACGTTTACTAGAAAGTACAGAACTTATTATTTAGCCACAGAGTCCATAAAGTTCGCTAGAGAAAGGGAAATTCCTACCACCAAAAAAGGCAGGAGGATGGTTCGGGAAAGTTCTTTATCATAGCTAAAAAGTTCTGTCAGAGCTCGGATTGGGGAAAGAAGGCAGATACTGGGACACCAGTAATGTCAGCGAGCTTCACTGACATAAGTTCCAAAGGTAGCTAGGGAGAGGAAAGTCAACATCAGCAGTCTCAGCATTGGGAAAACGAGGACTGCTAAGGCAAGGATGTCTGAGAGCATGTCGCTGAGAGCCAGCATCTGCAGGTGTCTGAGAGTTGCAACTGCCTAAAAAGGAAATGCCCCCCCACCAAAGGTCATTTCAATAATACATTAATTGCAGCATCTGGAGGTGACATCAAACATCACCCCACAATAATCCGTCACTAATGTTACCATCTTCCACTCACAAGGTGGAAAGGAAGGTACTTTAGAGAAATTTCCCATACCATCCATGGGAACTGATTGTCTTTTCCAGGCACACTGATCAATCCACAAAGAATAATTCAATATGCTGCATTCAATGTACTAGTGTCAAAGTTCAGGTTCTCACTTAGAAAACCATGTCAAAGTGTCAGAAAAGTATCCTTCAAGGATTAGGAATGTTGTGTGGAAGATTGCAAAAAAGTTAGATGAATAGGCAACAGAATCCTTTCGCATTAGCCCATGAAGTAAAATGCAATCCTAAAGGTAAAATCATTAAATACATTTAAAGCAATGCGATTCGTATTAAATAAATGAATGTGCAATTAGATCCAAGCATAATAAACTTAGTTAAGTATTCATGTCTAAATAGCAAGGCATCAATATTTGTATAGAAATGTTCAATCTTAAGCAGGCCTATTACTACAAGTCACAAAATACCAATATGTAGCATAATTCAATACATTATTTAATCATTGTTGTTTCAATAAATCTAGGTTCTTCTAAGTGTAAAGCAGCTGCATAGAATGTTTCATTCATGCAAGTTGCATTATGAAACTTTCGCACCAGCTTTTCGATCTCTATGATGCATTACAATGGAAGAAAATAAAGCTGGCTTTTATATTTGTTTTACACATATTGCGCAATTAGCCGGGTCTGATGGCTTAGTGAACTAATGCATCCACTGTAGGGGCCTGTGTTCGACTTCATGGTCACTGGTTTAAATCTCAGTGGGTCCACACAGCCTTTCATCCTTCTGAGGTTGATAAAATGAGTACAATTGAGTTGGGTAACATTAAACATGTTATTCAGTACCAAGATACCCTTGGGTCAATGTGCGCTTTACAAATACAGATGCTATGTTAATTAAATCAAGACTCATGTAAGCATACATAGATGACTTATCAAGTTTAGTTTGTATCTTACCGGTGCACACTTTTTATGAATTTTCATTCTCACCTTGTTAAACCATCAATAAAGATGATTATTAGACAGGTTAAACACCCAATATATGAATTCATTTAATTTCTACAGCTCAAAGCACTTTATCATGGTTTTTGTTCTTTGTTTCTAAATGATATATTTGAAATACACTTAATGTGTGCAAAGTGCACAATTGGCTTTGTGTGTAGTTTTGGTGTTGCATCCAGTGTTTAACGTAATAAAGCTTATTGACATAGCGTGTGTGGCATCAACCCTCTCTTTGATTACAATTCAGGCCGTCACAAAATTTAACTTCATATGTCACAGATAACAGTTTCATTGTCTTTAATCTTTTATGTCTGGACTCTTTCAGAGCTTTTATTTCATCATATTACTCAATTTGTTTGTCTTCAAGTTCAACCTCTGATCTTGATCTTTTCACTGCTTGTTTATATCTCATTTGCCTACAGAATTGGATAGTCACCAACATTATGCACAAGGAAATTCCCACTAAGGGTCTCAAGATGTTAACCACCAACCCACTTCCTAAGTTACCCAACCAGTTGCTAACAGTTGACAATACTTTACCAATCTTTTCCCAGGCACCATCAGTCTTTAACCCTTTCAGGTCTTTGTTTAAGTCAGTAATGTTTTTGATGTAACTTCTCAAGTCACTGCTTAGGTGCAACATTGTTGAACCTTTAACAACTGCCATTTTGTGAGAATTTAACACTACTCCTACTGAAGGTATTAATGCACCCACACATTTCCCACTATCTCACTTGCACTTGCACTTCTCTTCATCCTTCCAGGTTGCTCCATGTTTACTTCTTCAATTTGTCCCACATGATATATTTTCGGAAACACTACCCCCATACTACACGTTCTACACCATCCCCTTGGAAACCTGTAATTAGCATTTTTCCCACAAATATAATGCACACCCGGGAGCGCAGGATCTACTCCTCCTAAATATCGAACACAAGTTTAATACATTTCAAACTTATGTTCACATTCACTACTACCTACAATTTTGTGTCAATAGCAGATTTCTTTCTATTTATACAAAGTTTCCCTTTATTTTGCCAATCTAATGCTAAAGCAGCCATGCTTCCTGTTATTGTATGCTCTTCTTCTTGCAATATCCAAGGGTTGGGTTTCAGTGAGGCATTAGTTTTAATAGTTGCATTTCTCTGTCTATCTTCTACTGAATTAATAAATGTCCTTTCTGTTTCCTCTAAAATACAAGTTAAGTTATTTCTACGTGCATAAGCCATGTCTAGTAATCGAGGTGGTCTAAATAAATAGCCCATTGTCTCAGCTTGTGAAGCTTCAGGATGTGGTATTTAAGCATTTCAGCATAGGAATTCCAGAAAAAAACATATCATAGATTGAAAAATAATATTGAAATTGATCAGTACCATAAAACAAGCTAGTTAATAAACTACATGAAACACCATATGTTAACAGAACACTATGATATTTTATTCTCTCAGCTACTGATGCAGGAAATTGCATACATACTAAGCCTGGGTCGGAGAACTCAGCTCCATTCGTGGAGTTTGCAGAGTTTTCTGCACTCTGTGCTCCGCGGAGCTTGCAGAGTGCAGCAGAGTTTTTTCCCCGCTCACGCTAGCGAACTGTAAGTTGGCGAGCACGAGCTGCCGCTAGGGTAGAATTTCTACTAGAGCGGCAGGAAGATCAGCATAAACGGCAGTTCGCACTGCACTCTGCCACTTGCGGAACTCCGCTGAATTTGTTTGTCACTTTGCAGAGTTCTGCGTAGCGAAGCTCCGCCCAGGCCTGATACATATGTAGCAATCACTAGCATCCATTATATTTACATACTCATATAACAATCTAGAATATACATTTAGGGAATAGTCCCCCTTAGAAAAATCTAAATGCAAAGATTTGTCATTTAAAGCAATAGCACTTCTAGTAGTGGATGAAGAAGTTTTTAAAGGATTTGTAAGTTTTAAATCTTCAACAGGCATATAATGAGGCAAATTCAAAATTATAAGCAAAGCAATTAGCATTAAAGTATTACCAGCAAATACTCCTGCATATATGTGCTTGTGTCTAAGAGACTCCTTGAGACTCAGACTGTTTAGTTGGAAAAATTTGCAGCAATTGGTTTGAGCAATGTTCAGCAAAATTCAGCATAAATACCTAGGGACAGTTCTAATGTTCTATTTCAGGCAGAATACATTTCCAGATCAGCTTCATTGATGAAAATATTCAGAACAAATCAAGTTAGTCCATTCAAAGGCACACCAAGTTCAAACCTCAACTGCACAACAAAGTTCAATTCAAGGAGGTTCAGGTGAACTCGAATTGTTACAGCAAAATGAGTAAAACGCTCACGCCCAGTCATTGGCTGCTAGATAAGTCCATTCCGAAGATGAGTACTTTTGACTTGGCACTCTCGCTCTTTTTGATCTCCTTACAGATGGATGTTCATCATCACTATCACTAAGGTCAGACTGTTCACAGCATTCAGGAATTGGTGGAGGCACGGGCACTTCTGTTAGACGACGCCTCTGTATCTCTTGTCTACCTGGGCAACAGTGTCCAGGTACTACTCACTTTCTTAATGTAACATGCCTTTCATTTAGGTCCGTTTCTCTCGCAGTCAACTCTACTGGGGGCGACCCTTCGGTATCTACAATAGTTGACTCTCTCTGACCTTCCTCAGGCCAAACGGATGCTGTCCCAACTACTTGAAGGTCCCCAACAGCTTCACTAACCTGATCCCTCTGTTGAACTCACTGTAACCACCGGCACATCAGGAACAGGTGCTGTTATATCATCAAGGGGTCAAGGGACTCTACTACTATTAGCAGCATGTACCCAGTTCGGGAGACCTCGACACTTCACAGCAGTGTTGGTTACCAGACTCGCCTGGTATGGCCCATGCCAACAAGTTTCCAAGCACAACTTTCACACGTGCTTCTTCACCATTACACAGTCATCCGGACTAAGCTCATGGCACTGCTCCTGTTGAGTTGCAGTAGCAGCCTCTCTGACCTGGTGAGACACAGAATGCACTACATCAGCCAAACCTTTGCAATAATCCAGGATTAAGTCATCTGTGATGTTCATGAGAGCATTAGCATGCACCGCTGGCTGTCTCATCACTCTGTCCATAATAATTTCATGGGGCGCCTATCCAGCTCTCCAGTATGCCATGCTTCTCAAACTCTTCAACACCAAAGGCAATGCATCGGGCCACTTTAATGATGTTGAAGAGCACATCTTCACCACTCTGGGTGTCAATGTGACGTTCATCTGTTCCACAAGGCCATAGGTCTCTGGACGGTAACTGCAATGTAGCTTCTGCTCAACTTGCAATGCTGCACACAACATTTTCATGACCTCACTATTAAAGTGAGTTCCATGGTCTGACTCCAGAGAAGTCATGAATCCAAACCTAGGAATCAACTCTCTCAGCAGCAATGTAGCTATTGTAAGACTGTCATTCTTTCTTGAAGAATAAGCTTCTACCCATTTGGAGAAATACAAACAATCACCAAAACATATTTCAAACCATTGCACAGGGGCATTTCAAAAAAGTCCATTTACATCCCGTTAAAAAGACCTGCTGAATTCCCTACATGACTCATAACGACAGGTGTTCTCTTTCCAGCATTGTGTTGCTGAAATAGTACACACTGATGGCACAGATTCTCAGCCATCAATCTAAATCTGGGATTAAACCACGTTTGTATGAAGAGACGCATCAGTGCGTCTCTTCCAACATGCACGGCACGATGTTAATGTCTAGCCATAGATGGTAACAAACTGTCAGGTAATACAGGTCAGCCATCAGTAGAGACTCATACATCACCCTCTCTTTTAGAACTGCTCTGTTCAAACCCTGCTGTTCTGCTTCAGTAACGCCTTTCTGTAGTCCTTTGACCTCATCCCAAGTGTCTATAGCCGTTAACAACAAGTTGCAATTTGAGACATCTGAAGTTTCATTCAATAGATCTCCATTAAATGAATGTGCATTTAAGGCATAATACTTGGTGATCACATCAGCATATTTGTTGCCAACAGTCACATAGTTTGTACCCTGCCTGCGGGCAACACACTTGACTATTGCAATTTGGGCAGGCAATTGTGGGGACCAAAATAATTTCTTACACTCTCTCCATTGCGAATAGGCGAACCTGAGGATGTCATAAATCCACGCTGTGACCACAATTGCCTCCAAAGCTGTACTGACTATCAGTGAAGATTGTCACTCGGAGTTGTTCTGAGACACTAAAAGCCCTCGTCAAAGCAATCAGCTCCGCAACTTGTGCAGTATACGCTCCTTGCAACCATGATGCTTCAACCCCACCTTCAAGCATACAAACAGCATAGGCAGCTCAAAAATGTCCTTTATGATGTAGCAAACCTGAGCCATCAACAAACAACACATGATCTGATTCGGGTAAAGGCACGCCCTGTATATCAGATCTGAGTTTGGTACATAGTTCAGTTACATCCAAACAATGATACTCAAGTTCCTCATTCTCATTAACAATCTGAATGGGTTAAGGATTGTATACCTCTTAAGGGTAATGTTTTCCACACCCAACAAAATTTGATCGTACTTCGTGAGTCGATGATTTGTCAAGTACAGTTTTTTGGTATAAGGCAACAGTACTTCAACAGAACGGGGCATGTACACAGTGAGTGCGTGACCCTTCACTATATTTTCACACTCCTCAAGACTCACACAAGTTTAAGCAACCGCTTTCAAACATCCAGGTAAGGCTGCGGCAATAGGATCCAGTGTAGAAGAAAAATAGGCCACTGGCCTGCGAGCGTTTCCATGCATTTGTGTCAACACTGAATGGGCATAGCCTTCCATTTCAATGCAAAATAATACAAAGCATTTGTTGTAATCAGGCATTCCCAGAGCTGGGGCACGACATTGGTTTTCTCTCAACTCTGTGAAGGCACTCATACAACTGTCATCCCAAGGTACAGAGTCAGTCACATCTTTGTGTGTCAACCTCTGAAGAGGTTCAGCTGTCAAGGAAAAGTTTGGAATCAATTGTTGGCAATAGCCCACCATTCCTAAGAACTTGCAAACTTCCTTTTGTGCAGCTGGAGGACTTGTATGGATTATTTCTTGTGACTCTTTCCTCACTCCTTTCTCAAGGTGATGTCCTAAGTACAGGAATTCAGTTTTTGCAAAACTGTAACATTGTCAGTGACACTTTATGTATGTTTCTGGCCAAATGATTAAGTAGCGCAGTAGTTATATTTCTGCTTGCTTCTTGTGTATTCATCTCCACCAATAGGTCATGGATGTACTGCACTAAAACCGAATGGTAAGTGTAGGAAGCTGGCTCTGCATATACTATACCAAAGTAAGGTATAGTGTGCACAGAGTCCATGGGATCCCCAGATGTATAGCAGAGGCTACATTAGATAATCACTAACAGCTCTCTTTGAGGTAGTGTGGGTGAGCAGTTAGGCTTATCAGGAGGGTGTGTTAAGCATTTATTGTATTCACTCAATCAAAACTGATGTCACACACTCAGAGACAATTAGGTGAGTATCAAAAGGTATACTTATATTTTAATTTCATTTCAATTCATTTGGTTTTCAAGTGCTGTCGTATGCTGACGACACACAAATCCTCATCTCCATTTCTAAGAACCTGCAGTTGGTGGTGGGGAAGTTCAACCAGTGCATGTCCAGCATCAACTGCTTGGTGAAGGACAACTCCCTGAAGATTAATGCAGACAAGACTGAAGTGCTTGTGTTTGGTTCTCAAAACTCCATCTGGTCAAGCACTTAGTGGCTAGATGTCTGCAGACCTCTCCCCTCCCCTGTCAGGCCAGCCAAAAACCTTGGGGTCATCTATGATGACTCTCTGAGCTTTGATGCTCAGGTCAGTCATACTGTCAGCACTTGCTTCTACATCATTAGGACCCTGAAAGAGGTCATCCCCTACATCCCATCGGAATTGCACCAGTCAGTCATCATTGCCCTGGTTACCTCACAATTGGACTACTGCAACGCTTTGTATCTGAATATTAATAGTTCCTCTCTGAACAAACTTCAGGTTGTACAAAATGTGGCAGCTCGTCTCATTTTGTACCCTCCAAAGCAACATTCCGTTAGGGAGGGGATCCGCTCCCTTCATTGGCTTCCTGTCAGAAAAGGCACTGCTTTTAAGGCTTTGTGCCTAGTTTTTAAGGCCCTTCTTAATAAGGGCCCCTCTCATTTGAATGCGCTTTTTCAATGGTGCATCCCGGGGAGGATACTGAGATCCTCTTCTTGAAAAAACGAAGGATCCCCATATATCGGAAGACTAGATGGGGTGGGCGCTCCTTCTTGGTAGCAGCCGCCAAACTATGGAATGACCTACCTACTTATATTTCAGATGCACTCTTGGAGAGATATACAAGACATACACAAAGGGACGTTTTCAATATTTATTGAACCATCATGATTTTTCTATAACATATATGCACTGCAATGATCAATAGACAGAAGCAGATAAAAGTGATTAGAAGTATAAGGACAGTGAAGAGAATGAACAATTCCACCATCGAGCTAAAACAGTGTATATATGCTGGCATATAAGTACTGGGTATAGTGTACTCCTACAATGCGTTCCCTAACCTAGTTGACCAGGGTGTGTGCTCTGCCAAGAATCCCCTTTAGGATGATCTAACTCCCCTTAAGTTGGAAGCAAGGTATTTAGGTTCTTGCCTTGGTCACAGGTTGGACATCTCTCCTCAAAGGGGGATCAACAGGAAACAGCTAAGCTGAAACATCAACAAAGCGATGACCCCGGAAGTGACAGCTGAGTGTTCCTCTAATTTGAGCATGGAAGTACATGTGTATCTATAACAATGGCATCCATGCTTCCTTGTTGATGCTTCAGCTGAGCTGACATTGTTTATTGTCTCTTTGACAGTAAAGTTGCCTCATGAACGAAATAACAAATAGCATTTGCACAATGTGTGTCGAGGCCTTGTACGAAATATTCAAGTTGTTGTGATAGTGCACTTGCAAAGTGGTTTTGTAAGTCATGTGGTTTTGGAGAAACTAACCCTGCACTGTCACACAAGCAAATGTGGGTCAAAAGTCATTGTGTGAAGAGAGAAGGCAACTTAAGAAACATATGCATGTTAAAATGGCAGTGTTTCTTCCCAGGCCTAAGTGAGCCACATGACATCCACTCCTCGGACATGTCGACCAAAAGCTTTCTAATAATAAGAAAGCTATGCATTAAAATGCAATAGCATATACATATAAAAAGATACCAAAAAATCTATGAAATCATTTAGAAAAAGGCCATAATACAGAAGGCAAAATATACAGAAAGCCATTTAAAAATATAAAAGCTGTTGAAGAACCAAATGTAAAACAATTTAGGATAGTAAAACAGGCTGAATAAAATGTTCCCACCAAACAGAATTGCCAATTGTTTAGTGTTCCTAGAGGTAGACGAAACAAGTCTGTTCCCAGCCACCACAGATGATAAACACAAAGGCACGCCTCGGAAAAGGTTTATGGAGCAAATGTGTTCCCATTCAGCCCCCACAGCAGCCACTGAAGAAGTGACCACAGCCAGTGAAGAGTCCGCAGAACCAGAGCCAAGATCCAACTCAACAGGAGCATTCCAGGAAGGCTTGGAGAAAGCGTTCAGAAGCAAAGGTATATGCAGGCCCACTGGAATTATGTGATTATGGAGCCGTGGGAATTTTTGCATAATTATAGATTTGCCGCATTTCCCACATAATCTATCATATGCTGCATAATCTGCAGATTTTAGCAAAAATAATTTGTTTGTAGCTCAAACTGTTCAAACGTTACTAAAAATGCAGCATGCTAGAAGGTCCTGTGCAAAACTGGACTGGTCATCTTCCTGTTGCTTATTGCTATATTTGGATGTTGAACTGGTACTAATGAGGTGCAACCAGTGCCCAGAGAGTGTTACCAAGTTTAAAAATGACTAAATAATTAAGTAATACTGTTACAAAATGTGCTGCAATATGCCACATAATTTGCCCTTTTCTTGCAGCATAATTTACTCAAACCTGCTGCATAATTTGGCGCTCTCCTGCCACATAATTACAGTAGACCTGGGTATACACAATGGACAGTGATACAAATGGGCCTTTAAGGGGACTGATGCAGCAGTAATTTCACGGTAATTTCTCAATGCAAAACCTCATTTACCTTCTAATTTACCGCTGCAAAGGTACTGGACCCTTGCCACTGTATATTACCATCAGGAGATTTACATAAACATGAAAAATCAAAAATGCAATTAATATTTAAGCCAATAAAGAGAGTTGTGAGTATTTTAAAGGGTTTTATTTTCTAGTTAAAAGTTAAGGTTCTCTGACCCTTTATTCATTAGTCAAATATCAATCAGGTTACAGAATTTGGAAAACAGGAAAAATAGAATTAATACAGAACATATTATAGGTTGCATACAAAACATTCCATAAAGGAAGGGAATGAGGCAATCAAATGTCAATCAAAATTCTCCAAAGAATGTTCAGGAAATATAATTCAAGAGTGAATTATGCAAGGCTAATCAATAATTAATAATTGGCAAAAATCTCCCATAAAGAGAAATAAATGCATAAGACAAATAAATCTTTTCAAAAATAATTAATTAGTCAAAGCATGAACTTAAAATTTTTTAGCATCTAAATCTAATCCTGTTCTATCCAGCTCCACTCTCTGCCCTGGTCTGTTCATCTGTCCTCTCTGTGTTCACAGAGAGACGCTGCTCCAGAAAAGGCCCCTCCTTCACAGACCACAGAGGAATGTGATCTACCTTGCCAAAAATATGACGTGCAAGGCTAGCCTATGCCCCCCACCTCCCTCTATCTCTCATCCGACGCAATCTGCTCTCAGACTGCACCCGCAAAAGCTTCTAAAGCCTCTAAAAAAAAAACTAAAAAACCCCCACAAAGCCCCCTAAAGAGGTCATATTTATACTCTAATTCTTGGCTGACTATACTAATAAGGTTGCAATTTTCAGTAAAGCTTGCACCCTGATTGGATAGCTTAGATGACGAGGGTCTCACCATCCTGTTCTCATTGGCAAATCCAACCCACACCAGTTTTAATAAAAAAAGCGTTAATGATTAATACAATTATATGTTTTAGCAACATTTACTAGGAAAAATGTTTCAGTCTATTTCCTCCTTCCTGGCATATTGCACGCAGGAAGGACACATTCCACAAACACTGGTACATTGGCACGATAACAAGAATGTACAGTTCATGGTGGCCTTGAACCAGGTCTTCATTTGAGGCACTTGGCAGTATGTAGCTGGTATAATCTGCGCATGCGTCTCTCATTCAATACACAGCCTTGCTGGATTCACAGGCAGCCATTTTATCTTAGGCCCAAAAACAAAATAAACACAAAAAGAGTATTAATTTTCAAATGAAACCCATTATGTTTTACCTCCCTATACTAATACCCTGTATAAATGATACCTTGCAAAAGCTATTAATGTAAAGCAGCTTTTCTTATTATTTGTGCAAAAAATGCAAAAATGTGCAATGTACAACATAGCATAAAACATGCACTAGTGTAAATTTTGAAAGCGCACACAGTTAATACATACTCATAGTAACATGCTCTAATGTTTTAGATAGCTTTTCATGCAAATGCTTTGCCCCCGTGTAGTGATGGTGCATGGTTAATTAATACACATTATAAAAAGATGTGTTATGAACTGAATATGTATTGTCTAAATATGCAACAAAGCCAAAGTCTCTTGAGACAGGAACAGGGAGTGTAGATTATAAGGGAAAGGATACTGGGAAGAGAGAACACATTCCATGATTCAAAGCTAAAGAGGCCACTGAAATC
The DNA here is from genome assembly GCA_963921515.1 of Calotriton arnoldi. Lineage (NCBI taxonomy): Eukaryota > Metazoa > Chordata > Amphibia > Caudata > Salamandridae > Calotriton > Calotriton arnoldi. The sequence continues at coordinate 1,550,214 of CAWUFW010000756.1, read as the reverse complement.
ACGAGTTTTCTCTACACTGCAAAAACACATGTTAATTCAGCACAAGCATTTCAGACTGAAAGCATTTATGAATAAGCCTCATTTTATGAGTACTGTCCTGGGCACACGCGGTGAGGGTATTAACAATATATCTATCTGTTACGAAATGTTATATGAATGCAGAGAGTCGGCATCAGTATTGGAACAAAAAAAGTTTATTTATATCTCAACACCAACTATGTTGAATACAAAAAGCCAGCCGACACGTGTTTCATCACTGGGAGAAATCCCGTGACTCATCAGGGCTAGAAAGCGAATGTATCAGAAGGAGTGTTGACCCCGAGGACCGGTGATAATTCCAACCCGGTATGGGGTGAGCTGGAGGCTGGAGCAACAAGGCTGGTAGGCGCTGGAAGTGGCGCCACGAATGTTACAGCGATGGTATGAGACCGCGGGCTGAAAGGCAGCCGAAGGCGGACATGAGGTAATGCCTGGGTTTGGAATGCCACAGCACTAAAGGGGTAGAATCCTGAAAAGGCAGGTTGAGGCTGTCCAGTGTCCGGCGTGGTGAAAGTGTAGACCGTCAGCCAGGCGGAGTGCAGAACCTAGCTAACCCGGGTGCGGGAAAACAAGGAAAATTTAAAATGGCGGGATATCGCAGAACTCTGGAGTCCGGTGCGGAGAAGGGCGTCAGGACAATGGAGCCAAGTTGTGAGGAACTGAATTTTCCTTGTTTTCCCGCACCCGGGTTAGCTAGGTTCTGCACTCCGCCTGGCTGACGGTCTACACTTTCACCACGCCGGACACTGGACAGCCTAACCTGCCTTTCAGGATTCTACCCTTTAGTGCTGTGGCATTCCAAACCCAGGCATTACCTCATGTCCGCCTTCGGCTGCCTTTCAGCCCAGCGGTCTCATACCATCGCTGCTGACATTCCAGCGCCTACCAGCCTTGTTGCTCCAGCCTCCAGCTCACCCCATACCGGGTTGGAATTATCACCGGTCCTCGGGTCAACACTCCTTCTGATACATTCGCTTTCTAGCCCTGATGAGTCACGGGATTTCTCCCAGTGATGAAAACGTGTCGGCTGGCTTTTTGTATTCAACATAGTTGGTGTTGAGATATAAATAAACTTTTTTTGTTCCAATACTGATGCCGACCTCTGCATTCATATAACATTTCGTAACAGATAGATATATTGTTAATACCCTCACCGCGTGTGCCCAGGACAGTACTCATTTTACAGTGTGGATCCTACGATTCACACATTTCCCAGGGGTTATCGGGTTACTCCCCTGACCTGGAGGCACCGCATGCATATAAGCCTATAGTTAGTACACGTAATAGCCTGAGCGCCACTTTCCTGTCTTAACTAAAAAAAAACCATCTAATCTCAAGCCTCATTTTATGTTTTTCACTTTTGCATGCACCAAAAGTGCCACTTTTACAAAAACTTTTGACTAGGCATGTGCCATGTGTCTTCACTTGCACCAAAATTTGTGTGCCATTTTAAATGCAGTCTGTCTGAAACATAAAAATAAAGCAATGCTTAATTTGAGAAATCTAGCTCTATCAGGACCACCAGTACATATATGTCCGAGGGCTTGACCAATTGCATTCCTAGGTATAAGTCCAAGGCACACTCAAAAGCGCACAGCAGACAGCGGAATACAGGCTGTACGCAGTGAAGCCAAACAGGCCGAAAGGATAAGAACCAATGCTCATTCAGTTCCTGAAGCAAAGGTGTTCTGAAGCATTGCACCATGAGTTTATGGCACAGGAGCACATGTGGTAGTGCCAGCTCCATTTAATCTTGAAATAGGAAATCCATTGCGGAGCAGAAAATTAAAATTACAGTCCCGACATTCAGGAACAAGTCAAATGAAAGACCTCCAAAGACGCTTCAGAGGACGGACTGAATGAATGATGGATTAACTCCGAAGACCATCTGGAAGGTGCTAACCAAACCAGAGCCCAGACTTTTAAAAAAGTGTGCTACCCCCGCGTTAAGGGACATAATAATAATGCGATGCACCAACTCTCCAAAATGCTGGAAATCAGTTCGGAGTAGCGACTGTATCTCCGAAGAGGACCTTGCAACTTGAAAATCAAACGTCTCCTTTGGAGATGTTAAGGTCACATCTTTTTGAAACAGTAAGGTTTTCAGTCTGTGCAAGGCATCAAAGTGCATATTTGAAAGTTTTATTGAAGACCATAACATCACCTTCGTAACTATATGTGCAAGTGGAATCCTTCTGCACAACAAGTCACAACGTAAGACACCGTTACAAAATAAGCTATGCCAGGTCTCATCCCACAGCAACCTTGATTGTTCAACATCAAATAACTCCCATTCGAGAGCAATCTGAAAGCCGAATTAATCACAGCCGCTGAGGAACCCTTCAAGTTGCAAGATAAGTTTGCTACGGAAGCATTACATGCCCTGTGCAGCAAAACCTCCTTGCACACTAAGGAGCCACTTAAAGCATTCTCTCAGCCAAAGCGGCTGAGAAAGACTTAAGTATCCTTATTCCGACAATGGAATTTGAAAGGTAATTTCCAAATACTTGTGTACATACCCTTCCCCTAACGCTTCATATCTGTCTGCTTGATGGTGTTCTAAGCAATATTGGAAATAAAATGTCGAAATTGGCAGAGTAATGAGCTCATGAATTATCCAATCTGAAGAAGGTGCTTCAGCAACAATGAATGGTAGCCTCTCTAATTTCTCTATGTGCAACTAGTGTATGTCGCCTCTTTGCATGCCATGGGTATTTGCTGTTTTGTTAGTTGGTATAGTGAAAACAAGCTTGTGGCATTAATATGTCACCATGGTACACAACCAGAATGAAGCAGGGAGAGGATGTAGCCTTACAGCTAGAGCGGTCGACCTCGAAGCTGGGGAACCAGGTTTGAGGTTCGGCAACGATGCTCAACATCCTGTGATTCTAGGCAAATCACTTAATCTCCCCGTGCCTAGCAAAAATGAATGTGTCCATCTGTAACAAAACTGGTGCTCATGTAAAGCGCTCTGATACCCGATGTCTCAGGTCTAGTTTGTGCTATATAAAACTCTAAAAAAAAAAGTGTCTAAAGCGTCCAACTCAGCAGCAAGATGGATCTGAGCTGTGATTGCCTGTGTTGTAAAGCGGACTTGTCATGCTGTATGATGTCAATTGCTGAGGATACTATGTTGCCCGTGGAGTACATTCTAGAGGTTAATGTTGTCATCCCATTGTCAACTACTTCTAAAGCCTATTCTAAATAAGCCTTGTCAATTTCACGCATTCTTTGAACAGCCTCCTGCTGAGAAACATTTCATATTTCATTGTATATTGCATACAGGTAGCATTTTTGATGTGGTTTTTGAGGACCTAACATGAAGTCCCGTAGTTCCAGGTCATCAGAAAGAAGGGACAAGTGTTGTTTCACCTGGGACAGTGTTGAGGTTTTTAGCCAATCAAGGCACAACTTCCCAACACTGTACGTTGTCACCACCTCTGGGTGTTCTGTCTGCATGTAATGCTGGCCAGGCCTGTTGATTGTAAAGAACTCAGCATTGCCCAGGAAGTGTGCTTGACATCCGTTAGTATTTAACGGCCACACTAACCATCCCCTCCAATTGGTGTCCAATGAATTGTACGTGCTATTGCATATCATGGCATCTAATGTTTCCTCCCAATATTTTGTAAACTGCTGCCAGTTTACAAATTGTGCAAATGTGGGAATACATGGTGTGTTCAAATCCTTTATCTTAGTTATACCAAGACGTGAAGTTTGTTGCACAGTTTTTTTCAGGAAAATCATTTGTTGTGTTATACGGCAAGCTCTTAACAAAGCCTCTTTCCCCTTAACTTGCTAGTCCTTTGTCCCCCAAACTGATTTTACATCAATAGTGTCCTTCCAAAAGTCGAACCCTTATGTGGGAAAGCTGGGAAAGAAAAGAAGCAGAATATATCAGGTTGGTGTTTGTCAGCATATTTTTTTTTGCAGGTGATGGTGCAAGCCTATAACAATAAGAGGCTGGGTCAGATGTATCATAATCAGAAAAATAAGCAAACTTCTGTGCAGATGTTTTTGAACTACCCTGTGGTGGTGTATGGCAATGTTCCCATTGTGTGTAATTGAAAAAAGCACGTGTAGAAAAAATTTTATTGCAAAAAATGATTGCCACAATGTTGAAAACAAAACATTTCATCATAATTAGATATACCTTCGTACAGTTAATCAGAAGAAAAAACAGTAGAAAGCCCTAGATCTTCTAGCATTTCATGTACGGTATCTATATCCCAATTGTCAGAGATAGTGCTAGGGGTGACAATGTCATTTAGAAAAAGTTTAAACAAATATGGAATTTGTAAAAGTTCACTGGGGCCATACACATCATGCGATACCCATTCCAAACAACCCCATCAGGAACTGGAAAAGCTGAAATGTTCACCAGGTAAAGGTCACTATGTTGTCTTCGTGTCCGTTTAGAAATAGGAAAAAGACTGTCACCAAACCAACCCAAATGACAAGAAAAAGTAACCCAATTGTAATCCAAAGGTGCAACTATGGAGAAACAAAGTATGTCTTTTTCAGCCAAAGATAGAAAACACAGAGTCTCAGCTGAAACAGTAGAGGTGGAGGTGGAGGCGCTGGCTGATCAGATGAATCCAATGAGAAGTAGCCAGAGGCAGTCCAATCTATTTTTGGCAGTTCAGCAGGCTTTTTGTAGAACTGGGAGAGGACTCGATTTGTGGTACATTAACATAAACAGCATTCTTGTCAGGATTCCAATTTGAAATCTGTGTTTCTGTACTGGTATATTGTACAGTTGTTGTTGCAGTAACAGGCAGACGAGATACTTCATAGTTGTTTACTGTTATCTCACACTGGAGAGGGGATGCTTCATCTAGTATTAAAGCTTCCTTCCGAACTTCCTGTATGGTAGCGAGAGGAGGCAGGTAGCTACCCAGGAGCCCACGTGTCATGCTGTTGAGACTCAGCCACATAATGTGGTTTGAGCAGATCAATAGAGACAAATCTCTTGTCCTTGCGACCGGCAAGAGGCTGAAGAAGTACAGTTCTGGTACCTTCAACAGCAGAACAGGTTCAGGCGCTCTGTAAGATGGTCAAAATTCTTTCTTGTCCACAATGTTTTCCCATACAAGAGCCCCAATCTTTGGGATCCATCCAGGCTTGCCAGTACTTCCTTCACTTCTCCAGTGGAGGTGCATTTTACTTGGACATTTCTCTGTCTGTCCTGGAAACTGTTCAGTTCCTCTAAAATAGCCAGATGTTCATTTAGATCAAATGGTGTTTCTGCCGCCACTGTGCTTGGACTGTTGAGGTCTGGGACGTACATCTCTGACCACCCAGGGATTTTCAAGGCAGATTGTTTAGTGCACTTTGCACCCCATATAGATGATGGACCCAACTGCGACCGGAGCCTAATACCCTAGCTGTTAAAGACCCAGTGTTTCCTCTCCACAACCTGCATTTCCCCCAGGATGGTATGGGGAGAAGTAATCCAGGATCACACCCAAACTTTTCATAGCCCCTTTGTAAGCCCTAGAGCTAAACGTTGGACCCCGGTCGGAATGTAGCGTTCCTACTGAGTATGCCCCTATAAAGACTCGCAGGTCAGTTATAACAGTTTGGGCACCAGCCGATCGCTGTGGCCATAACCATAGAAATCGAGTGCAGGAATCCACTGCCACTAAAAGGTACTTGAAAGCCCCATCTGATGACAAAGGGCTGCAGTATTCCAAATAAACACAAGCCAGAGGCTTGTTAGAAATCAATAGAGGTGTCTGTGGTGGACGCGCTACTGGCAGATGTTGCATTTGAAGACAAAGGGGCCGATTCCGATGTCGGACGGACTCAGGTCCGTCCGACATCGGTCAGGAGCTGTAACCGACCAACCTGCTGTCGTCGGTTACGGCCCTGCAAGTACGATGCGACCGAACCCTGTTCGGTCGCACTCGTATACTACACAATGGGAGCATGCATTCCGAGTGGAATGCATGCTTGCATTGTGGAAAGCAGGGGTGCAGTTCATCCCTGCACCCTGTGGCCGGCACCCCAAGGTGCCTGCCACCGGGTGCAGGGATCAACAGAGGGGCACCATAGGTGCCCCCAGGCCGCCATTCGGCGGCCTCGCATCCATGGGGGCCCTACTGGGGGCCCCCAAAGACAGTTACCGACTGCCTTTTCGTGCCGGAAAGACCGGAACGAAAAGGCAGTGAAATACTGCCATCGTACTCCCTCGGTCGTGAAGAGGCGGCCGGGGGAGTACTGAAGGATTTCTGGACGGCGGACGGGCTCTCCGAGCCCGTCGTAAGCCATCCGGAAATCCCAGTCGGATTCCTTTCCGACCGAGCCCATCGGAATGGCTCGGTCGGAAAGGAATCCGGCCGACACGTTCCGATTCGGTCGGAAGGGCTCTGACCATCGTTCGGTGCCCTTCCGGCCGAAATCGGAATCGGCCCCAAAGTCTTAGGTCTGTTTTTAAAGACCTGGTAACCAGTAGCGTTGCTTCAATTATGAAATTGTAAGCAGTGATCCCTCCGTGTACAGATGTAAGACCCTCATGTGCAGCTAGAATTAATCCCAACCGGCGGTCTGAATTAGGAATTACTCTATCCCCCACGACAGGAATGTGAGCATATGGTATGTTCTGTGCATCAAACTTTAGGAGTACTTGAGTGGAAAGCCTTTCAGCAGGTGGGTGTCATTGCGAACAGAGTTGGCAGCCACCATTATATCTGTGTCTATCCTCGTACTTGAACAAGTTATTTCAGCGACTGTAGCAGTTCGCACCATTGCTTTAGCAGCTTCATCAGCCATTGAATACCCTGCAATGTGTACACCAGCACGTTAATGACTCAATGTGTGTGCTTTAGGGCTGACATTGGTGGCAGCAACTGCAGGACGGGCCTATTTTCATGTTTTCTGGATAGCAAGGTTTGTCTCTGATCTCTCCTGTTTTAAATTGTCTGCTATTTCCTTACAATGTCGACACCACTGAAGCATTCCGTAAATCCTTTAAAATAGACCAGACATAAAGGTGTGGCGGATAAGAGGAAGAAGCCCACTTGAAGTGTAGGAATAGCCTTTGCCCTTTCCAGTTTCCAGTTTGACTGTTCCCCAGAGGTTTTAGCCCCAATAGGTTGTAAGGTAACTGAGTGAAGAAGTCTATCGCTCTTTAGTGTCTTTGTTTTATGTTGCCCTGACAGGGAGTCCCAGGCTCCACCCTTCCTTTATGCTGACTCTAGAAGAAAGACACTGGACTTGATCAATCTGATAGAAGTGTACCAAAGTAAGGAATTGCCTGACATGACTCTGAGGACTAGACCATTGGAATACACAGTCTCTGTCTGCAAATAGGTATAAATATGGGACAGAAAATCCCAGGCAATTAGCCAGAACTACTGATTGACCTGTGCCAGTGGTCCCTCCTCAGTCGAGGTCAGAAAAGACACTGACTAACAACTCTCCTTTATCAGGTTCAGTGACAGGAACATGGATGTCCTGCATCTTGCCAAGAAGAGATGTCTTCAAGCTACCTTGATGAAAGGAGCCTACTGAGTGCTGCAGACGGGTGCTGGAAGTATGTTTGTATGAAAGAAAGGCTACTTAAAAAAGGAGCACCAAGAAGGCTGTGCAGGAAGAACTGAAGTTGACTTGCTGTAACGTAGGGAATGATCTGCATTGCCAGGTTGTGTGCCAAACACTTGTGACACTGGTTCGTTTACTATATGCCCAGAGTGATGAAACTTGCCCACAAAGCTGGCCTTGTTTAAGACTAATGAACTCTCATTTCCAATTTGTGGTGCCTTTAAAAAATAATGGCCAATAGATGAAGTGTGACAGAAAGATGGAATTGGCAAAATAAGCACTGTGATGGTTTGGTACTTCAAAGCCTTGCAACTAAATAAGGTGGTTCTTCACAACAGCAAGATCACTGCTGTGACACAGGGCGAGTTCTTCATTTGTTTGGGTGGTGGGCAGGAAAATCCTGAGGATGATTTCCCTCCCCCTAACTGGCTGCGTGAATGTGGTCCTTCTTACCTGTGTATGCCACCCCCTCATTGACTGATTCACACTGACAGAGGGCCATGCAGGAGACTGCCTGAACAGGGCAGAGTTCAGCATTTTAAGCCCCCTGAAAACCCTCTGTCCGCAAGCACCCAGCGAGGAGAAGTGCCAAAGCCCCAACACACTTGCAATGCATAACCAAGACTGAGGAGGTAAAGAATGCTTACAAATATCCGTTCAATTACACTAGACTATGACTACTGTCCAGGGTAAATAAAAGTAAGCTGCACCCCCCTGAGTCTGGCAGTCTCTCAGTGCTTTTTCTCCCTTGCATAATGTGTTACCTTGGAGAGTGGGTGTTAATCACAGAACAGTATTAAGGGCCAGGAAATGCCCGCTGCATTTCCTCTGTAATACTTAGCTGTGCGTCACAATTGAAGTATTTTTGCGCAATAATTTCACTTGCTGTCCAAGAATGTAATGATTGCTAGTACATGCTTCATTGAGGTTTGAGTTTGCATACCACATCTCATCCACAAGTACTGCTCGAACATGCTACCTTGAGAGCCAAATGCAAAAAGGAGTAACTTGGTGCACATTTTTTAATCCTACTGTTTGAATAAGCAACAGGACACTAAGATATAAGGCTCTCATTATTTCAATCAGAGCCCAGGAGATCTTGATTGCCCTGGGACTGCTTGTTACTCATTTCTCACTCTACTAATCAACGTGCTACCATTAGTCAAAGGAGCCTGTTTGACTCAGATTTTCACATGAGAAGCTCATATTTTAGTTAGTTCAGTAAAGCCTGTTTGACTCACAAAGTTTAGGCATTTTCACATCAGAGGCTTTTATTTTAGTTAGTTCACTGTAGTACATCAAAGCCTTGAGTATTTAAATGTTTTCACTAGATTGACAGTGCATGAAACATTTATTTCTCAGCATGCATTTTTCTGAATACGTTTAACAAAGGAGGCTGTACACATTCATTAAGACAGGGGTCCCTATGTATGTATATTGAATAAAATAAATAGACAGCTCATAAGCATGTCTTTTTTACCCTTCATTCAGTAGTGTCAAACGCTATTGGTTTAGCCACACAGCCTTTAACATGTCTGTACTAGGGCTCTAATTATTGCAATAACAAGTTTGTTCTTGAGTAGTCTGAAGTTTTGATCAGGCTTTATATGGGTTTAAATAATGAATAAAGTACATCTTTTTTTCAAAATATTTCAGTGCAAACCCTCCAGGGTAATGATGCTTTACAAAATGCAAATCTTTCCTGGATGCCAGATAACCACTCTATCAAAACTTGTGATAGTGCTGGAGGCATCTCTGCAAGCAATAATCGATCTCTTTTCATTGCTAAACACCGCAAGCTTTAGCAGATTTAACAGTGAAGATCTGGCGTTTCAGACTTCAACTTCTCTTTTACCTTTGATGCACACACACATAAACACTTTTGTGTGTGTGTTCGTATGAATTCCATAAAAACCGTTAAAATGGCATCATGCATGCAAAATATAACATAGAGCCAATAAAACGGGGCAGTAATGCTGTGCCAACCTCAACTCGCCCCCAATGTGCTACCCATGAGCGCGCTATAGATGTCTCGATGATTTTATAAATGATGATATCACCATTAAATTGCTTGTTCCATTATTACTTATTGATATTGAATTTCTATGTTTTGTTAGGCTTCGGTACAAAATATCACCTCACCTTTAACCGTGCACTGGGCCCATCCCAATACAGACATAACCCACTGCCATTAATTTGACTGTGCACCGGATGGGGAAAAGACTAAGGGCCTTATTATGACTGGCAGTGTGGAAGCAGGCTGCCACACCAGCGCCCCGCTCCCGCACCACCAAAGCCATAATTACACCAGACACTGGATTCCGACTGGAATCCAGGTCGAGCGGCCCTGCGGCGGATGGCCTATAGGAGAGCCGTAACAGGCACCACAATGGGAACGCCATTGCAGGTTCCTGCAGAGCATGGACTGTCAAGTCCATGCCCTGCAGGAACTGGGGGTGCATGCAGACAGGGGGGCACATTTTGTACCCCCCTGCATGCATCCCCAGGTGCAGAGGCAAAAGGGTGCCTTGCAAGGGCCCCTTTGTTCCCTCTCTGCCAGACTTTTCATAGCGGGCTCGCAGCCATGAAAACTGTGGCAGAGAAAAAACTCGTAATATGCTTGGCGGGGCCGCAGCGGCCTTACCAAGCATATTGTGGCATCAAGAATGCTGCAACACCACCAGGGATCTCTGATTCCTGGTGGTTGCAGTGATGCCAATGCGGTCCAACTGCCCAAGTCGTAATGGAGCGGCCGGACCTCCGGTGCCCACACTGCCACCGTAGTCATAATAAGACCCTAGGTCCCCCATGTGGAATCCCTGTGCAGAGAGAACAGATTGGAGGGTGTGGCTGAATTCTAGACCCTCCACCGAGCCACCTCTGGACATATCCAACTGTACTCTACATAGCGGGCATTGATAGAGGGCTTGGTATTTCATCTGGCTCTGTGCCAAGGCGCCAAATGCACATAACCAAGACCACATACCATTTGGCTATGTGCAGTGGGGATTGAGCAGAAAAAATTGGTCCTTACACATGTATCACTTTCCACTTAGTCCAGAAGCATAATGAAAGGCAGACTTTGTATTTTTGAGCAATTTTATACAGTAATAGTGTTTTTTACTTTCATAAATGTGTCACTTTCTGTTTAGTGTTTTTTCTAATTGTCAAATGCCATTCCTACATTGTCTCAGTGTTAAGCTAATTTTTCTTTCACTGTTACAGTTGCCGTACTCCCTGAGCCATAGTGATGTCCCCAATTATGTTAATGGCGGAATGATTTTGATGATACCAGTGATGGCTTATTATGCCATTTGAGATAGCATTTGTTGCATCATCTCTGAGGTCATGAACAGTTGTTAATTGTGGGCGAGTTATTGTTTTTTCTGGTTTCATAACTGTCACTTTCAGTTGAGAGCTTGTCCTACTTTCAAATGCAATGCCTAGTGTTTCTGTGTTTTGCATCCAAGTTTCTTTTGCTAGTATAAAATCGCACTGCCTGTAAAATATTGATGTCACCATTTATGTCAATTGTGAGCTCAATTTTGTCCCCACGACATGGATGACGATTTCATTTAAGATACAATTTTTACATCATGTATAAGGTTATGAGTAGTTAATTGGGAGCAAATTATGGTATAAACAGATTACCAAACTGGCCTGTTTCAATGCGTTTTTGGTTTCGTTTCATAACCAAAGCAAACATGTGTGTCTATTTTTTTTTAGGAAAATTCAGATTTTCATTTTTTCCAGAAATAGTTTAAAATCCACTACTCCTAATCATCTGTGAGCCCAATCTTCAATGTGTATAGCGTTAGACCAGTGGTACAGCGACTGATTTGACCCCTCGACCATGTGGCATTTGGCCCTGAGCGTGGTCTGTATCCAGACCTTGCATCAAACCTCCTGCGCAGCCAAATGGCACCGCAAATGGACATTGTGTGCATTTTTGAAGTAGAGAAGGAGGTCCCCAAAGCAAGAAAAAGTATTTTATTGTGGGGAAAAAAACACAATGAACTCACAAATTTGGGTGGCACAAATGTATCGGCTCACACAAATTTGTGAATTCAGGTCACCATTTCAAATATGAAAATGTTGAGGTAAGGTACGATTTCCATTAAAAAGGTGTAATTGATTTGATTATAATGTCGATGTTGTTTTACAAATCTGCTTGAAATTTGTTGGTTGTTTAGCATGTTAGGTGTAATATGGGGACCATCTTCAGGTAACAAGGTAAAAATGTTTTTAGTTGCTAAGGCTTTCATGTAGATGCACAAAAGGGGTTGAGTGTCATACAGTTTCGAACCCTGTATGCCGTAGAGTGGATGGACATACAGTGGAGTAGAGTGGCATAAAGTATAGTACAGTAGAGTGGGATAAAGTGTAGTAGAGTGGAGTATAGTGGAGTGGAGTACACTGGAGTGCGTAGCTTTGAGTGGAGTAAAGTGTCATAGAGTTGAGTGGCTTGTCGCAGACTATAGTGGTGGGGAGTGCAGTAGAGTGGAGTGGCATGTCGTACAGTATTGGAAAGTGTTGCAGACTACTGTAGAGTGGCATACAGTCTAGTTGAGTTTTGTAGAGAGGAGTGATATACAGTACAATGTTGTGGAGTGTGGTAGCGTGGATTGCCATTCAGTGTTATAGAGTACAATGGCATAGAGTGGTGTAGAGTGGAGTGGCATACAGTGGAATAGTGGAGTAGAGTGGAGTACTGTGTCATAGAGTAGAGTAGAGTAGAGTAAAGTGGGGTGCAGTAGCATGCAAAGCGTCGCGTACCATGTCGTAGAGTGGACTATAGTATCTTTGAGTGACATAGAGCAGAGTAGAGTGCTGTACAGTGGCATACAGTATAGTAGAGTGTTGTACAGTGGAGGTTAGGGGTATATAAACAGGCGTAACGTGTCAGAGAGTGGCATACAGTCGATTTTTTTTAGGGTAGGGTTAGATAGAATACAGTAGTGTGCCAAACAGTGGAGATGTACAGAGTGGATTGTTGTAGAGTGGAGTAGTATCATGAAAGAAGGGAAACCCTGGGATCGTTAGGGACCAAGGGTACTAAGGGAATCTACAAACAAGGGTCCCTCAACATAGCTACATTTTCTTAATAGTCCTCATGGATACAATAATCAGTTCCATGATTGATTTCAATGAGCAGAATTTTTTTATTTTATCACTTCATATAAATTTCAACACAAAAAAAAATAGAGAGAGAAATTACCCCCGCTGGAGTAAATTAAAAAAAACTGACAAAACAACACATTTATAAACATACAGGCAAAAAACAGTGACCAACATTTATGTACAAAACTCAGGTCACTTATTAGGAAAAACAAAACACTGCTGCACCCTGAACGGAAAAGATTCTAACCATAGTCTAGAGGGTCAGAGTGTGTGTCGATGGTGTTTTGATCCCCTGAGACTGTGGAATCATCTTCAGGACTAATGATCAGTTGCCTGGTATAATACCTAATGGTATGTTACATTAAACACCTGGATTTTACAACAATCCTTAATAGCGAACACTTTTGTGCCTGTTAAAATTAATACATATATAAACCACCTTATGACGATGGGACAGAATACACATGAAAGTGGGAAATTGTCGAGTTTCCAGTATATGTTGAGCCTACACATGCGGGTCATCAAGGCGCTTAACCAAGTTCCCCCAAGTTCCAATGGAGCAATAGCCAGGTGTTGGTTAACAATCTGAGCAGAAGAAACGTCCGTGGTGTTCCGTGCCGCCATTATTGTGAGGCATCGCTCATGTGGCGAATTCTCCATTGAAACTTGGCGGGACTTGCTTTAGGCGCCTTGACGACCCGCATTCTCAAAATGAAGAAAATGCTATGGGTATGGAAAGTTTTGTGGTGATTCGTCAGATGGATGGAAAGATATTAAGGAGCTAATATCCAAGGAATTCCTATCTTTGGGAATACTAACTATGTTATGTTACTGGGTATTTGTAGAGTGCGCGGCTACTCCTAAGAGTGTCCCGGCGCTAAAGGAACCCCTTAACAGAACAGTGCCCACAACGGCCGATAAACCTCGTCTAATGTTGGAAGAGCCAAGTTTTTAGATTTCTCCTGAAACTAAGGAGATCCTGCACCTGTCTCAGGGAGGGCGGCAGGCTGTTTCATAGCTTGGAGGCCGCCACCTGGAATGAGCGCCCACCCATACGAGAACGAAAGAACTTTGGCACGATCGACAACTGCATGGTCAAAGACCTCAAGGTTCTGGATGGAGCATAGGGCTGAATTCTATTCCTAATATAGGGAGCCCCTATGTTGTGAAAGGCCTTGAAGGCCAGCACCAGGGCTTTAAAGTCTACCCTCTTTTGCACCGGGAGTCAGTGCAGGGACCTCAGATGAGGCATCATATGTGTCCTGGGGCCAACCATGAGTACGGCCCTTGCCTCCGTGTTTTGTACCACCTGCAGGCGGCCTAATAAGTAATCAGGAAGGCCAAGGTACAGAACGTTAACATAGTCCAGCCTCGACGTGATCAAGGCTTGAACCACTGTTTTCCTATGCGCGACCGTGAGTAAGGGGAGGAAGTTCCTCAGCATTTTCAGTAGCCCAAAGCAAGTGCCGGCCACTGTTTGAACCTGGGACTTCATGGACATATCAGCGTCCAGTTTCACCCCAAGGTTTTTTACGGTGGTGACTGAGTTTGCTGGGGGGGGACATACTCTGGGGCCACCATTGGCGCCATTCCTCACCTGGACTATGGCCGAAAAAGATGATTTCAGAACTATAACTACAAAGTGGTAAACAGATTTAATGTGATTTATTTCTTTTTATCTATTGTATTGTTATGAATTGGTTTATTGGTTTATATAATCATATGACCAGAAATGTGAGTTTTACTTGTTCATGTAGTTATTCTGAAACTTTACATTAGCAGTCTAGTTAATTTTCTGGGCTTCCTTGCTACTTTAAGTAGGATTGTGATACATACGAAGCCCAAAGTGAATGAAAGCCAATCATTGTTGTTATAACAATTAAGATTATTCTTTTTTCCTAATGGCCAATTATCATGTCCTTCCTATATACTTTGCATAGCTTACTGCTAAGTCACTTTTCCATTATGTTGCACAGGAGCAATTCAACGGTGGTGCTGTGCAACAGGACAAATATCTTCATTTATGTGAAGCTGCACCTTCATTGTTGTAAGTTTCTCAAGTGCATGAAACAATGTAGGGAAATGACTCACTATTTCAGAATGGCCATTCAAGTTGTAGTTAATAGAGATCAATCGAATGTCAACAGCAGTATCAAAACTTCGTAAGCCTGCACTAGATGACGTACCTGCACTGTCGTTTTCTTGTGCCGCATGGTCGCTACAAAGGACTCTTTACTCTGCAAGGGCGTAGAAGCTGCCCAGGTGTACACCTTTGTTCTCGACGGTGTGAGAGGGGGTATCAGAGACAGTTCTTTGTACTTTTCTGCTGGCACGAAGTTTATCGACGCACCTCTGTCCATAGTAAAAGTTGTAGGGAAACCATTTACCTTGAGTGTGATTTTGGCACAATGTCCAAACCACCATTGTTGCTTCGTGTGACGACTCTTTTTGATTTGTGTTCTTCTTTGCAAGCGACCAATCCTACATGCGCACATCAGTCTGTGACTGACATTGCAATCACACATCCATCTTCCTCGCTATCACTCGATGATGATGTTAACTAGCCTTTGGAAGATGAATAATGATCGACTTCGTTTAATTTCCACTTGCCTTAGTCGATGTTGCTGTTTGGCCTTGTGGGAGTGGCTAGAGTGCTTCTGAAACTTTGTGGTGTCCATCTTCTCGTCTCTGTGTGACACACTTAGTTTCTCTTTCACTTTGCAAACCACTATGAAATGGTTTTCCTTCCTGAAGCCTTTGCATATTTGTCCGATGGCAGGACAGTTACCATTACGTGGCAAGGAGAATCCACAGCAGAAACACAATTTCCTTTTCATCAGAGACATCCCTCTGTGGGCCTCTGCCATTTGCTTCTGCTTGCTTTTCATGATTAATGCTGATAAATTTTGGGTTGTTCCAGCTTTCATATCAGCAGATGTTGATCGGCATGTTCCTCCACTCTTGCAGCCATGAGCACTTTCTCCAAGCTGAGCGTTTCTCGCAGTATGCATCATCAGAATGATTCGTAGAAGCAACTATCAATAACTCTAAGACGAATGGCTTCTTCATCATTCAATTCACTGAACTTGCAGTGCTTTATAAGAGCATCAAGTCTCTCAACAAACTCATCTATCATCTCACCAGGTTGCTGTCTTGCTTGGTTGAAAGTGTACCTTTCATAGTCAACCTTCGGCATTGGTTTGAACTTGGCCTCCAATGTCTTCTTGATTTGATGGTATGATAGTTCACCAGCTTGTGATATCCTCTTCATCACTTCTTTTACTCCGTCACCTGCGAGGTTCTTTAAGTATTTGATGATCTTTTTTGTCATCCACTTCTTCTATAGCATTTATGAAGTAATCGAACGTTTCAATCCAAGTAGCCCATCTGGCGCCAATATTCTGCTTGTTGGTGATATTGAAAGGAGGCGGTGGTTTCAGGAACACAGCAGCACTGTACTTTGTGCTGTTTTCTACTGACATCAACAGTATATGCTATTCAGGCAGTGTTTGATCTAAGGCGTCTTTTGCCCCAGTGACACCTCTGTAAATATCAGCCTGTTCACGAGTACTCGGGTCTTGGTGCCCAACCTAAGGTCGGTGGGCGCCATCTTCCTTCTTCCCTGTGAATAATGGTTTTGCTTCTTGCAAGTGCTCGTGACTTCTCTCGACTTTATGCATTATGCCTGGCTGTCATTTCCTTTGGTACTTCTTTGTACCTAGTTGTCACTGTCTTTAGCATTTCTGCTTTGTATTGTTAGTGGTTCTTGTGTTTTGCTGTGGCACAATGGCTGGCTTACTGATTGTGCTCCTCCATAAGGCCTTCACCTTCTTCGAAGGCTTCTCAAATGCTGGAGTTGTGCTTTTACTCCACATTCGCCAACCATAGACCGCTTATTGAGGTGCACACACGAGCAGTTTTCTGGACCGCGGCAAACTCTCAGGGAGAGCAATCTTGTATACTTGGGGGCACATATCCCCTATCTTGTCGCCAGTTGTAGTGTCCTTCCCAAGCCCAGAAGCATATAAAAGACCTCGCCACACACAGAGCTCTGGTTTGCACATTTTTATTCTACAGCATGCAACCGTTAGCTAAACGTACTGAGTAACAAACTTTGTAATGTAATGTAATGTAATGTAATGTAAATTGCATTTATTAACCTCACTCAGTCATAACCACCAGGTTATGTATTACCTGTAAGTAGTCTGCTGAGGACCACTAGAGGCCTCATACACACAAACACAGCACACAACAGTGACCATAAATGAGTCTTTCAGTTGTTCATGTAGTAAATCTGAAACTTTACATATGCAGTTTATTTTATTTTTTTAGGCTTCCTTTGCAATTTGTATTAGGGTTGTGCTACGTATGAAGGCCAAAGTGAATGAAAGGCAATGATTGTTATTGCTATAAAAACTGAGATTCTTTTTTTTCCCCTAGTGACCAATTATCATGCCCTCCAAATAGTAGTTTGTGTGGCTCACTGCTAGGTCAATTTTTCATTTTGTTGCACAGGGGTACATAAGAAAGATGATTTTTGTTTGGCTTGTTGGGTCAGTTTAATTTTGTGAGCCAGAGAGAATGAAAATTAAACTTATGTGGTTTAAGATGTATTCTATTCGTTATGGATTTGTTTATAGGTTCCCATTACCATGTGACCATAAATGGGTCTTTCAGTTGTTCATGTAGGAAATGTGAAACTTTACGTAGGTAGTCTAGTTTATTTTTTGGCCTTCCTTGCTACTTTTAGTAGTATTGTGCTATAAGGTATAACTAAGTTGAAAAACTTACCAACTTAAAAAATACTTACTCTACTTACCTTCAGTACCCAAAAGAGTCATCTGCACACCCTAATATCTAATGCTGCCAAATTTCTGCAAAATCTGACTGGACGTTTTTGCTCTACACAAAATACAAAAGTGTATGTAAAATGGATTAGATTTCAAGTCTATTTTGGGACCCCCCTTTTTTCTATGCACATCTTTGACCAAACGTGGCAAAAGTTTCAGTCATATAACAGTGAAACCGGTACAATAGGCAGTGGCGGCTCGCATAGGGCGTGCTGCGGGGCGGTGTCGCGGGGGCGGGGGGGGGCATGGTGAGGGGGTAGTAAACTCGGAAATACGACGGAACGGAGGAACGTAATAATTACTTTCCTCTGTTCCATCATATGTCCGAGTTTACTACCCCCCACCCTGCCCCTCCCCGTCCCACCACCCCGCAGCACGCCCTATGCGAGCCGCCACCGACAATAGGTCTGCAAAGTATCGGGGACATTCATCAAATGGACGCAAAGGTATTAAGGGACAAAATTATTTTTAAAAACCCTATCTCTGGTGAACCTAACTATAACTACAGAGTGGCTACTATGTATAATCCCTGAAAAAAACAAAGGTTACAGGAACATTAGAGGAAATTCAGAAGTTATAGTTACCTGAGCTAACTATAACTTATGCCCCCGCAATGCACTGCTTATGAGCTCACATATTATATCACTCATGACATGGCCAATGACATCACTGATGACATCTCAAATGAAATCACTTATGACATCCCTGATGACATCATCAAGTGAATATAAGTGTTTTCTTAAGAGTTTGAGTGTCAAACATATATACTAACCTACCACAAAAGTTAGATTAGTATACTAGTTGTACTACTAATAAGTGATACTATTTAGTAGCATGTGATCTGAGTGGCTGTGTGACAGTCTCTATCAGTGTGTGAGCGGGTATCTGAGTAGCTGTATGGGTGTGTGAGTGCAAGCATAAATGGCTGTTTGGGTGAGTGAGTGGGTTTCTGACTAGCTCTGTGGGTGTGTGAGTGGTTGTATGGGTGTGTGAGTGGTTTTGTGGGTGTGTGAGTGGGTGTATAGGTGTGAGTGGGTGTGTGGTGGCTGTACAGGTGTATAAATGGGTGCATGCATAGCTGTATGGGTGAGTGATTGACTGTGTGAGTGGCTGTATGGATGTATGAGTAGGTGTGTCAGTGATTGTATGGGTTTGTGAGTGGGTGTGTCAGTGGCTGTATGGGTGAGTGAGTGGTTGTGTCAGTTGCTGTATGGATGGGTGAGTGCATGGGTGTCTGAATGGCTGGATGAGTGAGTAACTGGGTATGTAAGTGGGTGTATGGGTACGTGAGTAGCTGTTTGAGTGTGTGTTTGGTTAAGTGAGTTGGTGTGTGAGTGGCTCTATAGGAGAGGGAGTGTCTGTGTGAATGGCTGTCTGGGTGATTTAGCAGACATGGGAGTGCTTGTGTGGATGTGTGAATGGGTATGTAAGTGGCTGTTTGGGTGAGTGAGTGGTTGTGTGGGTGAGTGAATGTGTGGGTGCTTATATGGTTAAGTGTGTGGCTATGTTGAGAGGCTTTATGGATAAGTGAGTGGGTGTGTGTGTCTGTATAGGTGAATACCTCTATGTGTGGGTAGCTGTATGGGTGAATGTGTGGCTGTGTGGTGTGAGTGGCTGTATGGGTCAGTGACTGGTTATATGAGTGGCTATATGGGTGAGTGAATGGTGTGTGAGTGGCTGTTTTAGTGAGTAGGTAGGTGTGTGATTGACTATGGAGGAGTGAGTGGTTATATGCGTACTTGTATGGGTCTGTGAATGGGTTTGTGAGTGGTTGTGTGGGTGTTTGAGTGGGTGTATGAGAGGTTGTATAGGGTGTGAGTGGGTCTGTGGATGATGTCATTAGTGATGTCATGAGTGATATCACTTACCATGTCATGAGTGAGGTTATTTGTGAGGTCATAAGCAGTGCATTTCGGGGCGTAAGTTATAGTTAGCTCAGTTAACTATAACCGCTGAATTTCACAGGTTTTGTATGAGTGAAATTTGAGCCTACCTATAATGTCCCTGTAACCTTTGTTTTTTTCAGTGAATTTTTAAGATTTTTTCAATTCTATTTCCTAACTATAACATCTCTGCAACCTTCATTTTTTCTGTGAATTTATAATTTTTCTTAACGTTAAGTAAGATGCCCATTGCAATGCATAATAGGAAGGGTTGATCCCAGGGCCTTGCCAGGCCTGGCATTGTGCTGCCCCCACCCAAGCTTGCTGTTTCTGCCCCCCCTCTTCCTTGCCATCCATTGTCCAAGTTTGTGACCCTGCTCACTCATTACAGCCGTGTGTGGCCCTTTCTGCCTGCCCTAAACAGCTAGCTTGCTGCCCCATCCACCTCCTCCCTGCCCTCTGTTGTCTGAGTCCATGTACCAGCCCCCTGCATCCTCCCCTGTAAGGTTTGATATGCTGCTTCTGCCCTCCATTTAGCTTGGTATCCCTGCCCACTACTCCTGCCCTCCATTCCCTAATTCAGTGTCCCATCATTTCCTTCCTGCTTAGCCTTTGTGCTTATCTTGCTGCCCATACTCTCCTTACCCCTGCCCTGCAATGTCTGTGTGTGTGGCCCTGCTTCTTCCTTTCTGTCTGCCATATCCCATGGACCTGCCACCCTCCTATCTACTCTGACTGTTCTGTTGAGCTGCCACTGCCCCTCCCACCTGCCTTGCATGGTCAGATGGTTGCCGCCTGTCCCTGAAACTTCCAACATGCCTGTCCAAGTTTCATGTCCCTATCCCCTCCCTCCTGTCCTCCATGGTCCATTTTGCTAATACTCCCTTCTGCCCTTCATGCTATGTTGTGCTGCAACTGCACCTCCTGTCTGCCCTGCGTGTTCTGTTGGGAAGCCCCTTCCCCTGCCCTCTAATGTCTGTGTCCAGCCCCTCCCCTACCTTCTGCCCTCCATGGTCCTTGGTGCATGCCCCTGCCCCCTCCCTCTTTCCCACCATGGCCATCGTGCTGCCACTAACCCTCCCCTTGTCATTCATGGACTTTTGTGCTACCACAGCCCCTCCCACCTGCCCTGTGTAGTCAGCTTGCTGCCCCTGACCCCCTCCCACCTTCCCACTGTTGTCTTTGTGTATGCCATTATAGTCTCACTGTTGCCCTCCATGGTGTGTTATGCTTCCAGTGCCCATCCTGCCTGCTCTCCATAGTCAGCTTGCTGCTCCTGCCCTTCCCCCTTGCCCCTGCCCTCTGTTTTCCATGTGCAGACCCCTATCCCCTCCCTCCTGCCTTGTCTGGTCAGCCGTTCTGTCCCTGCCCTCTACCTCCTGCCCCTCATGGTCTGTTATGCTGCAACTGTCCCTCCTGTCTGTCTGGTATGGACAGCTTGCTGCCCTTCCCTCTTTCCCCTCGGGCCTCTGTTGTCCATGTGCATGGCTCTGTCCCTTCCGTATTGCTTTCCATGGTCTGTTGTGCAGCACTGCCATCCTGCTTGCCCAGTCTGGTGTATTGTGCTGCTGCAGCCCGTGACTCCTGCCCTCTCTTATCTGAGTCCATATTCCTACCCCATTCCTCCTGTCCTTCATGATCAAATGTACCTTACTTGTAAAGATTTTGAACTTTGTAAGAGGGAGATTTTGGAAAAGAAACGGAGGATTTGATTTTCCCCATTGACTTACATTAAAAAAGAGGACATTTTAGGCAGGAGACAGTTAAAATAAAGCCCCTTTGGGCTTAAAAACATCAGAGTCTCCCTCCTGAATTGGGTCTGTTGGCATGTATGGCTGTACTGCCACTGCCTCTTCCTTCTGCCCTCAATGGTCTTTAATATTGCCACAGCCTCTCTTGCCTGTACTGCATGGTTGATTTGTTGCCCCCGCCCCCCCTTTCCCCTGCACTCCATGGTCCATTGTGCTGCCACTGCCCTTCCCCCCTACACAGCGTGGTCAACTTGTTGCCTCTGCACCCTCCTCCATGAGACGGTGTTATTCCCATAGAAATTATGGTTAGTGCTCTAAACAACTAAAATGAGGACATATTTTCTGAGTTCTCAAATAGAGACAAAGCACTTTTAAATAATTTGCTATCTTTATGTATTTTATCCAGTTGATCACTTGAATATATGTTACACTTAAGGGAGAGGATGTGGCATTACGGCCAGAGCTGCAGACTGTGCAACTAGGGATCCAGGTTCGAGTTTCGGCTTCAGTTCGACATCCTGTGATTCTGGGCAAATCACTTAATCTCCCCATGCCTAAAACCAAAATGAATGTGTCCTTGTGTAATGTAACTGGTGCTCATGTAAATCACTTTTATACCTTCGGGTCAAGTCTGTGTGTTATACTGC
The DNA here is from genome assembly GCA_963921515.1 of Calotriton arnoldi. Lineage (NCBI taxonomy): Eukaryota > Metazoa > Chordata > Amphibia > Caudata > Salamandridae > Calotriton > Calotriton arnoldi. The sequence continues at coordinate 1,528,378 of CAWUFW010000756.1, read as the reverse complement.
TGCTGCTCAGCCTGGGTGACTGTGTGTGAGAATGTTGGTGAGTGGAATGTTCATGAGTGTGACTGTCAGTTGGTGGATGGGCTGAGCAGCAGTAAGGCTGCTCCTGGTGGGGTTCTCCCTTGTAACATCTACTTAAATAAATCAACTTGAAGATACTCATGGACCAGTCTACTTATTTGCAACATATTTTGGCGTTGATTGGAGAAGAAAGAACCTGCGCGTACCATCTGTTGGACTATAATTTACAAGCGCTAAGTAACTGTATGTTCTTGAAGACGCTGGCAGCCCCAGCCCCACCAGTGACCACTAGACCGGTCAGCCCCACCTTGGGCTTGCCAGTCCCTGCTGCATTTTCACCCTACTTGTTCTGCTGCCTGCCACTTCTTGCTGGACTTTCTACATCCTCCCTGCTGTGACCCAAGAATAAGTGTCCTTCATGAGGAGTTGAGTTCCAAGGATTCTACCTGTGACCTGCTTTGCCTTGCTGCAGAAGACCCGCTGTTCCTGATTCTGCCTACATCCAGTCCTGACAGATCTTACCCATCTGTGTGCCTTTAACTTGAATTGCCTTCTTGCCAGCCCTACTTTGAACAACATACCAGCCCTGTCTACTCTGTTTTGACACCCAGAGTCATCGGGGATCAACACTCGCTGATCGGGTACTTTTATTTAGTATGGGCAGGACTGATGCCGGTGTTCTGCACATTTGCTGTGAGTACTTTATTAATTTTACACTTGTGCCCATTGCCTCTGTCTGTGTGTCTCCTCTGTGACAGTTGAACTGCTGCCACGTATTTGAAATGCCTCGAGCACACACAGAGCCCGCGCACCCTTACCTTCCTCCTGCTGCCCTGCGAATCTTCAGTTCGCTCCACTGTGACGTCGGTGATGCTTGCGTCATGCTGCTTGGACTGTTGCGTGCATGGTGATGCTGGGAGCCATCCAGCACGTTGTCACCAGTGCATGCCGCCATCTTGTGTTTGGCGCGCTCCTTCAAGTCTTCTACAGCTCCCAGCATTCTACGTGCTCTGCCAACCACGTTCCTTCTTCTCATGTCCGCTTCAATAACGTTTATTTCAACGTCGTTGTCTTGCAGCACGTACTTCCCACATCAGGCTCTGCAGTTTTCCTCCTGGGCCTGCGAGTTTCTTATGTTGTTTCCGATTTCTTCGTCATTCGTGAGGAAAAGAAAGACTGTAAGTCCTGCCTTAACAGGAATTATGATCTTGTATGAAGGTACTGTTTTTTTTTTTTTTCACTGCTGCTCGTACTTGCATCATGTCGAAGTCATCCTTTCAACTTGGCATTTTGTACATGAGGAGCATTTTTTCACTGTGTGCCTCTGTCAGAAGACTAACTTTACCGTCACGCATCATTACTTTGAACATTTGGTCTCTCAAGTGAAGTTATGCAGGTCTTGTTCTCTACTTGACTTTGTGCGTCATTTCAGCCAGATGGAGTTCCGGTTTTCCTTTATCGTGTCGTGACTGTATGCAGTTTTATTTTATTCCTTGTCTATTCTGCTGAAAGTTTTGACTTACCACTATTGTATGTAATTCTTTTTTTTTAACTTATTTAGCATTGTTAATTTTGAGCCTATGTGCACTGCTCCATGTCCATGTTTTTCTACAGTGCATGTCCTTACTTCTTAAATTTCCAGAGAGGTAATTCAGAGTGAATGTTACTTTCTTCTTTTTTTTTTAATGGGTTTTGCAGTGTTTTCTCCCACTTTTACGTGGTTATAGCTTGTTCCTGGATAACTACCTATCGCTGTATGGATATTGTAGAGTGAGTGGTTTTTCTCTTTTCATTCATGGAGTTGTTGACTTTCAGTTGTGCATTTACTTACCTTATGTGCATTTACTGTTGTTCTGTGTGGAGTCCCTTCCACACATCACAGCCCAACTTTATGTTTGGGTGGAGTTTCTGCTTGGTCTGTTCATGTTACATGTGGAGCGCCTTTTCCACATGTCACAACCCAGCTTTCAGTTTGGGTGGACCTTATGGTTGGTGATCGGTGTGATTTTTACGTGTTCCGTGTAGAGTGTTTTCTACACATCACACCCCATCTTTTACTTGGGGGGAATCCTTATATGTTGAGTGAAGTGTTGTGCGCTTACCTAGGTTCTGTGTAGAGTGTTGTCTACATCACACCCCATCTTTAGTTGGGGGAAGTACAATTGTTATTCTTGCTGTTTCGTGTGGAGTCCCTTTCACACATCCCACCCCAACTTCTGTTGTTGGGGGAAGTGCTGAAGTTGTTCTTGGTGTTCCGTGTGGATTCCCTTTCACACATTCCACCCCAACTTGTGTTGTTGGGGGAAGTGCTAAAGTTGTTTTGGTGTTCCGTGTGGAGTTCCTTCCATACATTCCACCCCAACTAAGGTTGCTGGGGGAAGTGTTAAGTTATCCTTGCTGTCCCGTGTGGTATCCCTTCCACACTTTCCACCTCAACTTGTGTTGTTGGGGGAAGTGCTTCGTTCTCTATTGGTCGGTTTTCATTCACACTGTTGTTGTTGGCTCTCTTGTGCTTCTCATGTTTGCCTGGCCAGCTTGCACGATCCAGGTACTTGGGTTGGTCTGTAGCCTGTGGTGTGGGAGTGTGTGGGTTGTTTTTGTGCTAGAAAGGAGGATGGTGTGCATGAGTCTTTGTACTTGTGTTACTGTTTCTCCCTTCCTACTTCATTTTCTCTGCATGAATGTTCCATCTTTAATGTTTCATGCTATCCTTCAGAAAGTTGTCATCTTATGTATTTCTTGCAACTTTTCTGATGTCTTTTGAGAGTTCCTTCTTTTCTATTATAAAGAAAGGGGATGTGTTATACTGCTGCTGCTCAGCCTGGGTGACTGTGTGTGAGAATGTTGCTGAGTGGAATGTTCGTGAGTGTGACTGTCAGTTGGTGGATGGGCTGAGCAGCTCTAAGGCTGCTCCGGGTGGGGTTCTCCCTTGTAACATCTACTTAAATAAATCAACTTGAAGATACTACATAGACCAGTCTACTTATTTACAACACTGTGCTATATAAAACTGCAGAAAAAACAAACATATTAAGTATTTTGCACACTTCTGTCTCTGGGCTATACTTGGGCTACATCTGGGTAATATTTGGGCTCTTTTTTCTCTGGTGGCTATCTTGGGAGACTTACGTGTTATGAAACTCCCCATTTACTCCAATATCCTCAGTATTAAATGCTTTCAGTTTTCAACTTCGATTCCATCAAGATGGCGTTCAGATGTGCCACACTTTTGTCATAAATTCAGAATATTAGCACTCTAGTTGCTCATTAGAACACTGCAGTAAAGCTGCTGATCACCAAGGAGTTAACTGGCAGTCTGCTGCTGGTGTTGAAAGTGCATGTTTCAGTCTGCATGTCAGAACGTTGTAGTGAAATAGAGGAGGACGTTATTTGGGAGCTCACTTAAAATGTGCCCGAATTTTTCTTTCTACAGCACTAACCATAGTTTCTATGACAAACTGAACCCCCTCATTTTGTTCCTTTCTAAAGTAAATGTTTTATGTTTTACCAGTTTGATTCAATCAACATGGCTTCAGATGTGCCATACTTTTAAAAAACACTGTTGAAAAAAAACAAACCTGGGGCGTTACTTTATAGAGGAAAGGGGCATGCAGCTCCACTCAGAGCCTCCCTGAAGCCATGGTGACTAAATCCCCAGGGAGCAATATGTAAATTACATACATTAAAAGAAGGGAGCAGGTGGTGCCCCTCCCCTAGCCTCCTTGAGGTCCTGGGGACCCCATCCCATGGGACGTCTTTACAATACGGGGGAGGGGATGTGCGAACCCAATTCCCCAGGCCCTAATCCATTGTGATATCCTGGAGACCCCGAACCCCCCTGGACACCACGATTTCGCTCCCTACGAAAGCGTGGGCAGGGAAATGTTATGTGCCCCCAGCCGGTGGGAGCAGAAAGCTGCTCCCGCTGGATTCCCAGCACAAACGTTTCTCCTTGACTGTGCTCTAGCAGGGAAGGAAACTTAGAATAGAAAACTGCTCCTGGGGGGTGTGGGCAATGCTGGCTCCCACTGCACACAGGATGGATGCTGGCAAGGGAGTCAGTAGGGATTCAGGGACCTTTGGGCTCCCCCTGAAGCCCCAAGAGAAAAAAAGGTGTAGATTGCCCCAGGTGGGACAGGTATGCCCAGACGTGTCTCCCATGTACACTCTGTCACTAGAACCAAGCTAGCTGGAACTGAGTTATCTGATGAGCCCCGACTATGGCTAAAATGGTCCTAGGTTGCTTGAGTTCTGGTTCAGGGAGGACCTGGCCTGTAAATTCAGACTGGATGGTTCCTATTTGAGCAGGGTCATTACTGATTTGCATGTGTCTGGGTCCAAAATGCGGTGGTTTGGTGGTCAAAATAACAATGGACTGGGATACAGCCCAAGTAATTACCAGTGGCTGAAATTAATTTCAGCATTAAACCCATCACTTTTTTGTCTACTTTAGTGTATTGCCCTAAGTGGGACGGGTATGACCAGGCCTGTGTCATTGGAACCAAGGCATACCTGGCTTCTGAGCCCTAACTCGGTGAAACTGTTCCTAGGGTTGCTTGCGTTCCAGTTCAGGGAGGGCCTGGCTTGGCAGTTCGGTCTGGACTGCTCCTATTGGAGAAGGTTCAAGACTGATTTGCATATTGCTGGGTCCAAACTGAGGTGGCATAGTGAGCAAAATAACAATGGACTAGGATGAGCCTGAGTAATTACCAGTGGCTGAGAATAATTCAAGCATTCCATCCATCACTTTTTAATCTACTTTACCGAGTAGGTACCAGGGCACCCCAGTTAAAAAAAAAATAAGCTACTTATAGGAAGCCGGTCCTAATGAGACACGAGCAGTAATTATGGGTCGTAATGTTGATATCCCTCAATGGACTGGCTCTTGTATTTAAGTTATGTGTGGGATATTACATATGTTGAGAAACAAATCCCATCCTGATTGCTTGACAATTATATGTCAACCAGGGAGTTATGTACAGTGTCTTGCTTTTCTGGTCACATTTATATGTTTTTCACTTGAGCACTGCATTGCCTGCACTGCAGTGCCTGTACTATCACTATATGTTGTATCTTGCTTTTAGATCTTCACTATAAGTAAAACGAAGGATAATTAAAAGATCTACCAAGAGAAACATGACATGCATTCAATGGTTTTATACATACTTATTAGCATGTGAATTTCTGATCTAAACAAGTGGGTCCCATGGGACAATTGTTATAGTCAAGTATATTCACCCTGGTCCTCGTGGGCATACAGGGTTGTCCTTGTAATACATACACACTCTGAGGTTTCAAGGCAGGCTCCAGGCAGCAAAGGAGTCCTTCCAGGTACAGCAAAGCAGTTGTGCAGAGTGCACAGTGGGTCACAGCAGCGGGTAGTCCTCTAATAGTCCTTGCACAGGTCAGGGAGTAAACTGAAGAGTGGGTCTGAAGGTGCTTATTTTAATATCCTGGAGCCCTTCCTCTGGAAGGTGGGAGAAACTTTAAGAAAAATTCTTTAAAGTGCATGGAACTTCATGACCCCCCCGCCCTGGATCCAAGCTGGATGCAGTGAAAATGTGGAGGTAATTAGTTCTTTGCATGAAAGCAGAGCACAGCTTATTCAGTTGCAAGTGTGTCTGTGCTCAGCTCTGCCCCACCATCCTGTCAGCAGATGGCCCATTCAGGCACACCTAATCCCTCTATTGTGTGATTGTTTGGGATGAATTCACAAAGTCTAACTGTAAGTTACACCCACTCATGTGACCCAAGACAGGCTGCAGGCACAAAAGGGCAGGAAAATTCCAGCTTTCTAAAAATGGCATTTTCAAAGTTCTAATTAAAAATCCAACTTTACCATTAAAGATGATTTTTCATCATAATTTCATAGATACCAAACATGAACTGGCCACCTGGCCTCAATCAAATGTTAGTATTTACTAAATTGAATAAGGTAATCGAATTTTATCCTATGGGACAGGTAGGGCTCTCAGGAGTGAAGAACAAATTTAGATGTTTTTCACTTCCAGGAAATGTCAAACTTAAAAATAACCTTTTAATTACAATGAACCCTGCTCCATGGGCTACCTAGGGTATACCTTAGTAGTGACATCTGCAATAAAAGGAGAGTTTAAGGCTTGGCAAGGGGGTTATATTGGCAAGTCGAATTGGCAGTTTAAAACTGCATTCTGGCTGCAACAGCATGCATGGGGCATGTTTAACGTTGCTACTTAAGTGGGTGGCCCAATAAGTGCTGCAGACCCACTAGTATCATTTAATGTGCAGGCCCTGGGTATATGATATACCACTCTACAAGAGACTTGCAAGTAAATTAAGTATGCCAATCAGGTGTAAGCTAATCAAACCATGTTAAAGGAGTGAGCACAAGCACTTTAGCACTGGTTAGTAATGGTAAAGTGCACAGAGTCGTAAGGCCAACAAAATTAATTTCAGCACAAAAATCGAGGGAAGTAGGCAAAATGTTTGGGAGAAGACCACCTAAGGCTGACAGGGCGAACAGGTCTAATAGGCGTCATTTTATTTATTTAAAAAATCTATTTTTATAATTTGGTCTGGTTTGTTTCTTGTGTTGTGTTTTGATGTTATTACTGTTTAAGTACTGCATAAATGCTTTACACTTTGCACCTACATTTAAGTCTGTCTTCTATGTGCCATAGCTACTAAAGGGTTCAGCTCAGGTTTATTTAGTGACTTTTGTGGTTCACCCTGGCAAGGATTATGATTTTTACTTCAGTTGGGTTCTAACCCCTCTTAACTAATAACCCAAAATTCTTACGGTCGTCATTATATTTTTGCCAGAACAATGATGAGATAATACTACACATGATATTACTAATACTGTGGGATAATATTTCGAGGGACAGTACTGTGATATGGTATTACCTCTTCAATGCATTTTTTCTATTGTCAGAAGTGGGAATGAACACAGACATTTGTGCTTATATGTGAAAAATGATGGGGTATTGCCACGTGCACTCTTACATCAGTGCTAACACTTGCTATGCCAATGTTGGTGGAAATAGTAATTGCTAGTGCTACAGATAAGACCAGAAAACAAAGAAATAATGATGGAAATTACTATAGTACATTATAAATGCGTAGTCAACTTTCACAAATGTTTGAGATAATCTATATCTGAATCCTGTTTTATATATTTGATATTGCAAGCTTGACATGTATTATCAGAGAAACACAATTAATCTATTGGTATATTGGCCAGTTTTTATACAGTAGTGTGTTGCTTAACTTTTGAGCATTCTATTACTTGTTAGATATGCTTTTCCCATCTCTGAACAGAGAAAGTCTTTTTGAATACCTGATCTTTTTTAATTCAAAGTATTCTGTGAATTATTCATTCACATCTAAGATTCAATTTTAAATAATGGATATTAATTGATCTAGTCCTAAGAACATTTTAATATGAATCACAACTTTACTTTTGCATTACTCTGCTGGCTTAAGAATGGCCTTTTACTTTTTACTTTTTATGTGTGCTGCCACTGTATCCTTTCAATGAGCCTGACTGTACAATAGTATAATTTTCTCAAATTCCCTGCAAACAGCCTGCCTAAATGCAATTTGTCCTGAAAACCTTTATTATGAAATGTATCGGCAGAAGCTTTGGTCTCCATCCTGCTTGAAGATGCTGACTTTCCAATAGGTGTATTAGTTTGTTTTTGTGAAGGTATTTATGTGTGTGTCTGAGTTAAAGTGTGTACAGTGTGTGTTTGAGACATAGAGAGAGTTGATTTATGAGTGCCTAGGTGAGAGAGAGAGAGCATGAGGATGGGGAGAAGTATAAATTCATGGCAGTTAATATGGAGAGAAGTATACATTTGTGACAGTAGTCAAGTTCATTCAATCTTGTTTGCAAAACGGGCTTAATACTGAACAAAGCTAGGATACTGAATTTAAATTCTCCACAAAACACAAAGCTGGCCTTGGCCAAATACCGTCATACCAAGAAAAACAGATTTACACCAACTAACCAAAAACTGCTTGTTGGAATGGGTAACTATGATGTCAATGAATACAATGATATGTGCAGGCCCGACATCAGCAATACCAATAAATACAACGTCAACGTATGTCATAAACTGTGCCTGCATAACCATGTCAGTATCCATAAATGCAATGTCAATATATGCCCTAATCTATGCCCACCCAACAGTGTTGATACCGGCAGTAACGATGGCAATGTATGCCATAAGCCATGCATGAATGACAATGTTGTTACCAGTAGAAACAATGTCTATGACCTAGTCAAGCATTACTGTGTCAATATCAGTAAAGACAATGTCAATGTAAGCTATGACAACCGTACGGACATTGTTGAGAATGTTGATAAAAATGATACCATTGACTGACATATTATTTTCCGGCGTTCCAACATACTTGTGTCATTGCTGTCAGATTTACCCAAGGTGACCTCCCCATCAACACAGAGTCAGAGATATGTGGTCAGGCAGGCCCTGCGGCCTGCACTCACCCCTATCAAGTGTCAGGTCACAGGCGGGGTCTCTCTTAACCCAAAGGCAAACACGCACCCAGGGAAAACCCTGATTGATCCCACAAATAGATAGTTGCACCACAAGCAGGACCGAGGAAATTGGCCCCAATAAAACACATTTGGCCAAAGGCTTGTATTTCCCAAAAATACCACAAAGCTAGATAGCACATGTAGATAGGAATACTCAGCCAATCAGGACACGACATGCACACCAAACGTAGTGATCATGCGCTCCTCATGCCAGACATCTAGACACATACTCACTGGCCCACCCTAGCTCTCCCGGACATCAAGAGCATCTGTGTCCTTATCTGATGCCCGAGCTTGTTAATTTATGACTGAGATGCTTTTTTAGGAATGCCGAAGTTACTTTATTGTACCTCACAAGATGTATAAAATACCAGCCAAAACTTTGCACACCAAGAGAAATTCCTCAGACGCATTCTGTTGAGACTTTCCCAGCCACTGCATTTGATTAAATCAACTTGTTCCTGTTTTGCCAAATGCCTCTTGTCTTTTCATCTCTTTAAGGTAAATTCATATCTGAACAACAAGCTTAATAGAGTATATGTGAAGATCCCAAAAAAGACAATAAAGTCCCACTGGTAATGAACAAAAAAACACAACTATAAATACACTACTCTCAATACAACACAAGCCCATACCCACATAAAATGCATTATATTTGGGTATTGGCAGACAGATATTAACACTTCAACCATAAAGCAAACTACAGCGGATGTTAGGCAAAGAACCAACAGCATAATGCACGTGTCCAAAAATAAGGATATAATGATTTTCAAAAACAATAAAGAGACCAATGATCATATAATTGTGCAAGCAGATAAACAAATCTGCACCTTGTGTGTTGCATGCTTGCAAGTGTGTGTGTTTGTGCACAAAAACATAAACACTTTTCCCATGGTCAGGGTCCAGCAGTCACTCATTCCACACCACTCTCAGCAAGCTAAACATCGTTAGATGTCATTGAAAATTCGACCCATAGCTTGGATGAAGGAAGATTCAGGGCAGCCAAAATGGACTAAGGGACATCTAATCTCATTCCCAATATAATTTCAATTGCACCCTCACTTCATCCATGTGTAAACTTGAATATGTTCTCACAGTTTTCAATTGCAAATGCATCACTGATATTTAAGACACTTTGGGTGTCAATGTGTGACTATTTCACAAATTAGTTGTGTTGCACCTGGTTGTGGTGGGAATATGTTGTTTTTTTGTGCTGCATTATTGCGTTATATTGTTGTGTTGCACTATGGTGTTTGTGTTCGGTTTGAGCTTTTTTTCTTGTGCTTATGTTTTGGTTATTTTGCTCTGTGTTATATTATTGTAATTTGCTCTTTTATGCTTATGTCAAGAAATGTTTACAAGTGCAGTATGAACAAGGAAGGCTTTTGTCTGACTCAGCCTGGCATCTATACACAGGTAGCCCTGTTATGGATTGAACTCTGTAAAATTGGTTTTGGCCTGTGAAGGCAGTGTAATTTAATTGGACATCCAAAAAGAAATGTCCATTTCTTTTTGACTAAAGTTTAAGGGTCTGATTTAAGGTTTTGTGATGGGATAGTCTGTCAGAAATATGACGGTTATCCTGTCTGCCGTATTACAAGTGCATTATGTCCTATGACACTTCTAATAAAGATATCCATCATGTTTGTTACGAGTATCCCATCTGCCAAGCTCTAAATCAGACCTCAAAGTCTGTAGTGCTAAATGCAATTAGACTTTTGGTGAAAAAGCTTTAAAATACATTTTGGAGCGGCTCAATATAGTAAAGCCATTGAAGTGACATTGTCTATGTCTCCCTGGTCACAAAATGCATAGTAAATATGAATTTTGACCCTGACACATTTGTTTAACTTTTTTGTGACCTTATCTTACATCAGCCTTGAAAAGGATCTGGTTTTTGAACTCCTCTGCTAGATTACGTTAATCACTAGGGTGGCCAACAGGCAGTTAGGGGTATCAGAAATGCACATAATTTACTTATGAGTAATTATGCAAACTTACCAGAAATATGCATAATTGACCGACATAAAAAAAATATAATTTCATACTACATTTTAACGAAGGCTGTATCCTAGTGTACATTTTTGGCACTGAGGATGAAGTTAAACAAAAGCACCTCAAACAACAACTTCTCATTAGAGAAGGATTATCATTATACGGAGAGAGGAAGGGGCAGAGTAGGTATCAGATTAGAGTTGTTAGCTGGCAAGCTTGGAAAAACCTTTCTCATACTGACAAAGGGGGAACGGTAACAATTCTGGCACTAGTTATACCAGTATACCATTCCCTTAGAAATCTTAGAGGTTTGAAGAAAGAAGTCTTCCAGATCATCACTTGATTCTGCCATTTTCAAAACTTCTACAATGCTATGTAGGGGGTGGGCCAGCTTGTGGGCTGGTTCCCAGTAAATATTAGTTTGGAATGCAGGGGTGATGTGGAATCTCAGGATTGGGTAGGGACTCCCATCTTCTAGAACTGTGCCCCTTCACTTTTAAATCCTGTACAGGGGTGGGGACTGAGAGAGGAGAGGTAATCACAGAATTGAAATGAAGTATTTGCTCATTGATGAACCTCTGCTAGGGTCAAGGAATTCTGAGCTTGTACTTCTTGGACTTGGAATCTGTCTCTAGAAGCAGTGGTCTGCACTGCCCAGTACCTATGGGGACAGTTGTGGGTTGATTTGCTGGGAAAGAAGCCTCCTAGGACTTCGGGGACCAGTTCTAGCTGTAGGTGCACTGGGGAGGGTCACCCTTGACTCCTTTAAGACACACATGTTGCCTGAAAGTGGTCAGGTTGCTTAGGGGCCTGGGTAGTGCTGCCAATGATTGTTGTCTATTTGAGGGTTGTAGGGAGTTGCTGCTCAGAGAATCATGATCAGGAGACTGTTGGAGCATGAAAATCAAGGGCAGATCTACAAAGCTATTCCTCAAAGGAGGAAGAGCAGCCTAGATAAAGCTCCAGAACAAAACTACTAACATTTTGGAGGCCATGTGTCTCCGTAGCAACATTCCTGGTTGCTGCAGTCCTCCATCAGAGGAAAAACAACACAAGCCCTACTCAAATTGGCCAACTGGGGCCAAGAGGAGAGGCAAAAGAGCTTTTCTATGCATGGGCTAGCCAGACCTCTGAAGTCACTGGGCTAATAAAGCCTTAACTGAACCCAGCAGTTTCTCACTTACACTAACAGGAGTCTGTGGACAGTTGGGTCTCTCAAGGAGCTATCAAAGTTTAGAGCATGATGTGCTTAATTCCCAATATTTGCTGTTGTTAGAGGTGGGGGAGGGACAGGCACCAAAGGATACCACTAGCCCAGGGAGCACCTTGGCATGACTGACATGTTGGGTAAAGCAAGAAGCCCCCATGTGCTCCAACACACACTGTGTTTTGTCCCGAATGTCAATGAGGAAGGAATGACACAGGAGAATTAAAGTCTGCTAGCTCCTCCACCTAAACACATAGGAAGAGTGTGCTGAGCTGGAGGGGGAGCCATCTTGATCCCCATGGCAAGAAGCTACCACACAGTCAGCTTTGCATAAGTACCCCAGGGGCAAGCAGGGCATCCAGTGTACATCCTGCCTAGCAGCACCAGATGAAAAAAAGAGAAAGGAAATTTACTGGCCACATCAGTTGCCCACTGACAAGGGGTAGCCCCGGGCAATGAATCGCTCACTGCAGGGAACTTAGTGACTTTGCAAGACATAGACACAACCCACAACACAATGAGTTTTTTATGAGAGCACCGGGGGCTGCCAGGAGAGTGGCATTCCCCCTTATAATGCTCCGCACAGATGGCTACATTTTTTGGCACTATAAGAATACTGGGGCACAGACATAGACCTCAGGAAAATTTTCTTAAGCACTTCTGGAGCGGGAGAGTTTACAGAGAGACTCTGGTGTGCTTGGCCCCTTATTGTTCAGTTGTTTGAGGTTGGAAGGTAGCCTTGTTAAAAGCAGAGATAAGACCCTTGAATGAAATTTTCACTGTTTTAATGTTTATCAGTGCAGTAATATTATGGTGAATAATGAAAGTTAAATTCAATACATATCTATGGTACCATTTGAAATGTTTTTCCGCAGTTGAAATGCATTATGATTATGGGCTTATGTTCTGCAGTTATATTCCTTGTTTGCACCCATGCAAAGCTACTAGGCTTGACCTTATATTAATGTGCTTGTCATGCTAATGAGATGCACATAGGTGGGTATTGTGCATATAGTGGTCGGCCTGCTGGTGCATAAACCATTAGAGGTGCCCACAGCATAGGTCAAAGCCAAATTTAGAGAGTTATGTCACCTGTGTCCTTTATTTGTTATGTGCCCCCATATCAGATTGTGAGGCCCTTTAGAGGGTGTCCTTCTAGGCATTTTCACAGGCCTGCTTGCAGATGTTAGCTAATGCATGCATAGTATTTAGTTTTATGTGTAATAAAGTAAGTGCTGAATTCAGAGTCTTTAGCCACATCACTCTGTTGAGAAATCCTGAAGGAATAAGACTACCTACCCTCACTACCCTGAAAGTCAAGTGCTAAAAGTTCCCAGTTTGGAGGTCTGGAGCAAGGGGCCCTAGGTAAACAGAAGGAAAAATGTCCTGTTGTTACAGCTGTGTGCTAATACCTTCTGATTGCCCGGGGGCCCTGTGATATAGATTTGTCACTGTTTATCACATCAATTCAAGGTTGAGTCTGAAAGTTTTGTGGTTGATAGCCAGAATCAATGTGGTTTACTACACTGAATGCACTGCTTGCCATATCTTGAGTGGTCAGCTGGAGGATGGTAGAGATACATAACAGTAAGTATGGAGGGTTAAGAGAGATCATATTCTTATTCTACCACTAGGCATTAAAATGTGGGGTAGAATTTATTCAGTGTTCAATGTTCAGGTTGTGTATTGTTGTAACTCCATCACTTGTTATGCCTTTACAGTTGAAAAGAATGAGAAAGCAGGTCCATTATAGTTTGAGGTTTCATTTAGCTAGGTTCATGTAATTAGATCATAAAGTTCAGCTTTTTTGTGATGACATTGTCGGCTACATCTCACCTCTCTTTGACATCCAGACATCCAACTGACACTTCAGCAGAAAGCACAATTAAGGGCATGTAAAGGGGGCTTGGCTTGCATTGTAATGTGAAGTGGGACAGTGAAGCGGTATTTAGAGAGTCATAGTATTCTAAAATGACATGGAGGCCATTGGGGCGAGGTTTGGAGATCAATGCTCTTGATTATTTCTAGCAACACTGCACATGACCAGTGCTGGAAATGACCATGTTTTGGGTCGCTTCTCCTCAGATTTTTGCCTTCTTTTGCTGAACCCTCATTTGTTGACGATAGGACTGTGTGGACTTCACCCTTGCTAACCACAGATAACGTCTTTTGCTATCCTATGGAAAAATGGAAAAATTGGCACAAACCTTATTGGCACATTTAATTTACTTATATGTCACTAGTAAATGGTACTACATGTACCAAGGGCCAGTAAATTAAATTATACTAGTGGGCTAAAACACTCATTGTGACTCCCACTGCACTATCTATGTAAAGAATGTCTCTGCGCCTGCCACTGCAGTGTGGGTGTACAGTGTTAAATCGCCATTTGACTTGGCAAAACAAATCTTTTGCCAGGCCTAAACCTTTCATTTTAATACTTATGAGTCACCCCTAAGGTAGGCCTGAAAAGCCAATAGGGCAGGGCTCATTGTTTTAAAAAGTAGGACATGTATATTTAATTTGTTACATGTCCTGGTAGTGAAAAACCTACACAGTCGTTTATCACAGTGGCAAGGCTGGCTCTCATATAGGCTAACACTGGTTTACACCATTGCAGTTAATAAGTGCTAAATTCAGTTTGGAGATGACTGGAAAGATATTTACTAGTATTTTAAAATCCAACTTAATGAGCAAGTTGGATTTTGTTACTATTTTGAAAGTGAGACTTTTAGAAAGTTGCCATTTTCCTGCATAAAAATGAAAGGATTCCCTGCCAGAGTCAATCTGTCAACTGACCCCTGATGGCTCCCCTGTGGTGAGATGTGTATTGCTACCATACAGGTTTGCCTGGGGGCTGTGCCCAGCTGAGATTCAAAGGATGCCTACCTTGTCACTGGCAGATGAAGGTCTCACCTAGTCCTGTTCTCCTTTTGTCTCTCTAATCAGGCTGGTTCCAAATCCAGTGGGAGGGGAGGAACTGATCAGAAATGGTTTATGGGGTAGACAATGGATTGGCATTGGGCATAAAGTTGGACCCCACAGACCTCTCCTCAGAACACTCCTGCACCTGAGAAGAATTAGAAGAATCAGAAGGACTTCCCTGCTTTCTGAAGAACCTGAAGGAAGACTGAACATGATTGCCTTGAGCCAGGACCCCGGAAGTGACTCGAAGGGTCAGTTGGATGACCTCCTGTTTGAGCTACATGGAAAAACAGGCTTTCCGAGGCCTCCCTCCCTCCCTTGCACTGCCCAGCTGACCATTTCCAACTAGACCTGCCCTGGACCCTGTTGCTGACCTCTGTTGGAGTGAGTCCTAACCATCAAGTGGTGCCCCAAATCCTGGACCCCTGGCTGGTGTTATAGTGTACTCCTCCTGTCCAAAACTGCAAGAAGTGGGACTTAGAAACTTTTTTATAACTTTATGTCTGGAGAAACAATGGAGGCTGGTATTGCTGATGAAGCTACAGCCTTCGAATCGCTGGTCAGCCTCAACTTGTCAGCTTGCTCTACTAAAGGAGATCTGACTTGCAGAAATGTGTGAACAAAGAGGGCTTCACCGGAACTGACACTGAGGAACATCCGATCAACTTTGAAGCCTTCCTCAGCACGGACTTTAGCCGCTCGGAGCTTTCCTGTCTTCATTGATTACCTCACTGAGACCCTGTTCAGCAGTCCACTGTCAACAAGCCCTGCTTTGGCTTCAGCTTGCAGCTTACCCCTAAGACAACTCGTTGATGATCACTTTTCTCCATAAAAGTTTCTAAATGAGAAGGTAAACTTTCCAATGGGATGAACCTGGTCCCTGTAGCTGGCCTGTGATCCATCTCGAGCAGCCTAATTTTTTTACTTTGACTTGGATAGCATTATCAGATACATGAAGTTGGCACTTTGTGTGCTATTTAAATTCAAACTTTAAAAATTAATATGTCCGATTCTACTGATTGGATTTTTGTTGTTTGGCGTAATTGCATTTAATAAATTATTCTTTAGTTTTCTAAATTGATTTGGAAATGTGCTAGTGTTGTGTTTTCACGTGATTACAGTTTGGGTGCTGCATAAGTACTTTACACATTGCCTCTAAGTTAAGCATGACTGCTTTGTTCCAAACTACCAGAGAGTTAAGCAGAGGTTTATTTTGTGATTTCAGTGATTCATCCTGACAAGGATTGTGATTAATATTTAAAGTGAGTTCTTTCCTCCTTCAAATAATGCTCCAATATCTCACAACCAGGAATTGTGCTAAGCGTGAACACACAGTGGCCTTCAAGGACATACTTGGAAGTGGTGTATAAATCTGTGTAAAGCTATTTCAGATCCACAAGAATATATCCAGATTTGTGGATAAGAAGAATAGATCTGAGAACTTAAAGCAATATCTGAAGACGGGACAATTGCAATTTCTGACAGGATGGATTTATTTGGGATGTGTTCTAGGAGGAGTGGCACTAAAGTGAGGGGCAATGAGTGGTCAGTCCTTGGTGTGTGTGGAGAGATGTCTTCCTTAACAGAAAGAAAACTGATGGTATGAGATCCTTTGAGACAGGGAATATAGATATTGACTGTTAAATGAACCGATGGTCACTCTCTGGTAGAATAAGATGCCCAACTCTTGGACAATATTAGAAAATCATGACTGGGTAAGAAGCAGACAGAAATGTTAGAAAGGCTTATTATAAAGGCAAGAGGTTAATACAACACATTAGCACTGGAACATTGGGAGCTGGCCAGCCAAGCAGACATCTACTTTTCTGGCTAGCATGAACATTATAAGCCTGCCCACAGAGTATCCAATAGTTGCCAGCTCCGAGTCCATACTTCCAGTGTCCTCTATATAGGTGAGCTTATGAATGCTCCCCTAAAGCACCTCTCCCACCACAGCCCTTCTGTTTAGCTCATTCCATTCTGCTGATGGAGCACGATTTTTGTAAATAAAATCTGCTTGATGTAATCCACCCTAATGCATGCTTTAATAACATGAGTGGAAGCACTAATGTATAGTACAAGAGTGTACAACATGTGAAATATGCACAAGGCATGAAAGTTTGATTTCTTAGTCAAAAATAAATGAGAATAATACTAACTGGATGTTATTCTAGGGGCGTGGCCAAGCAACATGGCTGACAGGACATGAGCCTCTCGAGCTCTCCGTCCGTCTGCCCGAAAATCCTGCATTTCTCCTGGTTGCCCCGCTGGAAACCTGACGCTCTGAGTGGGAAGCGATCGCTGGTGATCCCTGGAGCCCGCGGGATCGACTTGGGGCGAGCTGCGAGCCCACATCACTGGGAGCGAGAAAGTGTGTGGCGCTGATCGGGCCTGCGGGAAATGCCCTTCCGGGGCCGGGACATCGTCGCGGGCCTCTGGATTTCAGCGGAGTGGAGTCTCGGCTTGTGACGCTCCTTCCCTGCGCCTTGGATTCCTGGGCTGCCATTGGGCGGGCGGGTGCTGATTTGCCACTGATGGAAGCCTGGGCGTGGAGGGTAGCAATCCTGCTGCGGACCGTGTGACTCGACGGAGACGCCTACTGGTGGGACGGCCTGTTGCGGACCACCAGCCGGGATTGCGGAGAGCTCCTGGCACGCGCTGCAATTCTGAGCTCAATCGGACTGTGAGGGCTGTGACCCTGAACGTTGGCATGCCGATTCTGCTGCGGTGCCCCTGGTGGGTGTGCGGGGACTGCATTGGCTTGGCCTGTGGCTCCTGGTGGCCAAACAAAGTGAGGGATACAAGGGGCGGCGCTTGGGTCTGAACTGCTGGCCTAACTGCATGGCCTAATACATGGCACGCTGTATGTAAAAAATGAGAACTCTTTCTGCAGCCCTGCTGGCCCAGGGTCGTTGTGCGTGTGGGCCCTCTGGTAAATGCGTGGCTGCAGTCCTTGGCTTGCTGCTCGTGGGACGGAGGAGCAGTGTTTAGTATCCTGCTGCATCAGGGATCTTTGTGCATAGGGTGGGTCCCTATGTTTTGATATACCTCCTGGCCTGGCTTAGTAGTGGACTTTCGCAGGGGAGGACTATTGGCATGTAAATTGCACCCGCAGAGGCGCCGAAAGCATGTGACAGTGATCGCAATTGGCAAAGAAAAAGCCCAGAAGCCGACCGGACCCAACACCATCACGCAGTATACTACCTCTAGGCATCCCCCCAACGGCTGACCAGGCAGACTGGAGGGGGGGAAAGGGACTCAGGGGGGGAGAGCTTGGAGCCCACCAGGGCAGAACTTATGGCAGCCATCCAGGGCTCTAGAAAGGTGCTTGATGACCGAATAGACACTGTCTCTGTGGATGGGAACCTACTACTTGCGGATCTCCGCAAGGTGGCTGACAAAGTCACAAGCGCTGAGGTGGATATAGCAGACCTGAAAGGTGAGGTGGTAACCCTAAAGAAGCAAGCAGCGCACATGACCGTGGCCATGAAGACCTTGGAGAGTCGTGCCGAAGAGGCGGAGGGGAGAGCAAGGCGCAGTAATATCGGAGTGCTGGGCATACCGGAGATAGCGGAACAAGGAGCAGCTGAACAGTTCTTGGAGCGCTGGATTCACACCCAGCTGTGCCCCGAGGGACTGTCGGACATGTTTGTGATAGAGAGAGCACATAGGGCCCTCATCCCCCCCTCCTCCGAGGGCGAAGCCCCGAGCTATTATAGCTAAAATTCTCAACTACTGGGACAGAGACTGCATCCTGAGGGCGGCCAGGGAACACCAGAACCTCCAGTAACAAAACAACAAAGTGGCTATCTACCCTCTATTGCACTAAGCAAGTTCAGGACCTCTGAAAATCCTTCTTAGGAGTGAAGCGCAAGTTGCGTGAACTGAACATGCAATATATGCTCCTGTACCCTGCTAAACTGAAGGTGCTCTTGGGGGGTAAAGCGCAATTATTTGATTCCCCGGAGGATGTCTGGGAGTGGCTGGAGATCCGTGGAGATGGTCTGCCGCCTGGAGAGGCGAGGGGTCAGAAGTGATGATGGGGATGCGTCCGGACAGAGCCCGCCGGCAGTAGCAGAATTGGGCGGAGTTGCAGAGTGCTCCGGAGACATCGCAGCGGAGGATAACGGTGGGCGAGGATGGATTGCTGCAGTCGAACCCCCTTGTGGAAGGCGCTGTGGACATGTGGACATTGACTCGCTGGGAGCTGCCTCTGCTGATCCTGATGCACAGGATCAAACTCTACAATTAACAATGGACACTGTGCCAGAGACCTTGTTGGAAGATCTTCCTGGGTGAGAAAGTGATTAAAAAAAAACATTAAATACAGAGCCCCAACGTTGCACACTGTACTAGGGCTACTCCATAGAGGTACGGTGAAAATGCATAATGTTGTCTGTTGCTGTGGGAGATGGCAGGTGGCCTGGGTGTGGGGGGAGGGGGTGAACTGAGACACTTGCAGGCTCGAATGGACACGGTGAGGGACATCTCCTGGCTTATGGATATATATGAGGGGTATGTTCCCCGAAATGGCAGCGGGCTTATAGATAAGTGGAGGGAGGGCGGACTGGGGGACAAGACACTTTTGTTGCCCCTGTTGGGCTTAGTGGGATGCTGTGTATATCTTGGCACAAGCAGAGGGTGGGCAGAATCGTCTGCAATTGTCCGTGGGTGGGGGGATTGTTTGATTAGTTGGTATTGTGTGAATGTAAGTTGTGTTATGAAAAAGGGTGTGTCATCACAGGGGAGTGATGAGTCCTGGCACAAGGCCAGACAGCATATATGAGTAAATGAATATGGCGCGCAAGGTAAAGTTTCTTAACTGGAACGTTAGGGAACTGGGCACCTGCACTAAACGGCATAGAGTCCTCTCATTCCTTAAAAGGCATAACATAATGTTTGCATGCCTGCAAGAGACGTATTTGGATGATGCTGGGCCCACACGTCTGGCAGAAAAATGGAGGGGCCAGGTGTTTCACTCGTCGTACTCTACCTATGCTAGGGTGGAACTGATTTGGGTGGAACCCGGTGCCCCTTTTACGCTACAGTACACCGAAGCAGACATAGAGGGTCGCTATGTGTTATTAAGGGGCAAGTTGGATGGTAGAGATATTAGCATACTAAACACTTATGCCCCTAATGTTGATGAGCCCAATTTTTTTGTGGCCCTGCAGGATCTGATCACTGCAGACTTGGACATCCCAATGCTGTGCTTAGGAGACTCTAACTGTATGCTGGACCCTGAGCTGGACAGACGTCCGCCCGGGAGGGGCACCAAGCCGCGAATGACCAAGCAGTTGCAGAGGCTGATGAGTGACCTGGGCTTTCAGGATGTTTGGAGAGATCACCACCCAACTCAGAAAATATTTACATGTTACACGGCCACCCATAATACACATAGCCGATTAGACAGGGTGCTGGTGACAGAGTACCCCGCGTTTATAGCAGCTGAGATTACTCATTTGGCACGTTTTTTGTCCGATCATGCACCTGTGTGCTGTTCGGTTCAGTGGGTGAGAGCAGGGCCCCCATAGCTGGCAGTTACCCGCCGATATACTGGAAGATCAGGTTAGGAGAGAGTCAATTTCGAACGCTCTGACAGAGTACATGTCTATTGCAAGTAATAGAGCCAATGAGTGGGACGCGATGAAGGCGGTGGTCCGGGGGGCAGCAATGGTATTGACGTATGGCGTTCGGAAGCAATTGCAGTCCGAGCTGCTGGACAGGGAGGACTCACTGGCAGAGCTCCAGTTAGGGCCGCAGGGGCAAGATGATACCCAGGAGCGAGAGCGTACACTGCGTGAGCAGGTTGCAGACACTTGGGATAGGCTGGACAAGTATACGCTTACTAAGTATAGACAACGGCTGCACGCGGAGGGAGACAAATCCGGCCAATTACTGGCATGGATGTTGCGTAGGGAACAAGCCGCCCCGCTGATTGCTAGCCTCCGCTGCCAGTCGGGTGAGCTGGTCTATACTCGGGCAGGTATGCTGGAGCTATTTTGGCAACACCTGGAGAAAGTGTACGGGGCTGACCCCTTGGTCAGAGCTGACCTCTATATCCCTTTCTTGGAGGGTCTCCCACTGAGGAAGCTGTCTGAAGTAGCTAGGGGGGAGATGGATGCGCAGATCACTGAAGAGGAGTTAGCGGAGGCAATAGCAGACATCCCTGGGGCTAAGGCTCCGGGGGGCGACGGGCTGCCAATCGAGTATTACCAGGCATACTCAGCGAAGTTGATCCAGCCATTGCTGCAGACATTTAATGAGTCCTTCGATAGTGGAATATTGCCCCCTACGATGCACAAGGGCAAAATCTGCATGATCCCAAAGCTGGGTGGGGATGTTCAGGACCCGGCAGCATACCGACCATTGACAATGATTAACACAGACGTTAAAATCCTATGCAAAGTGCTGGCCAAATGGCTGGGACTGCAAATGGGCTACCTAGTTCAGGAGGACCAGTGCGGTTTTATCTCGGGCCGTAGCACGTCCATGAACATACGACAGTTGGCGCATATACTGCACGAGATGCAGACGGCCCCCGAGGAGATGGCACTGGTCTTTATATGCTGGATGGTCTTTTTACGAATAATGAACAGATCTCGGTAAATGAGATCATTCCTCTGATGTGGTCCGATCACCATGTAGTATTATTCGACATTGGTATTTTGCATCCTACGCCCCCACACACTTGGTCAGTCCCCCCTAAACAGTTTAAGGCTTGGAGTGGTATAGATCAGGCTCTTCTCAAACAGTATCTATCGAATACTCAGTCAGAAGCTGTTTTGGACCCAGAACTGGCCACTACAAACTATACGGACTGGCTCCAGACTGCTTTTGCTGAGCTGGTTCCATATAAAACAGTTTCCAAAAACAGGAGGACTCCCTCTGCCCCGTGGTTCTCTGAGGCATTGAGGCTGGAGAAACAACGGTGTAGGAAACAAGAGAGGCGCTGGTGCTTAGAATATGACAGCCAGGAAAAATGTCTCTATAAGTTGGCACTGGCGAATTATAAACGCCTTATACTAACAGAAAAGAGCAACTATTATACTAGGGATATAGAAACCGCACAAGATTCCTCCAAACAGTTGTTTCAGGTGGTTTCTAAACTGGCAGTGCCAGCAGACAGCTCTGCTAAGGTAGCATCCCAAGCGCTTTGCGACTCGTTGGCCCTCAGCTTTCAGGATAAGGTGGGGCAAATCTATTTGAACTTTAATGCCTCTGCTGAGGGCAGGAGTCAGCTTGACTTAAATAGCAAGGGACAGGTCAGCTCTGCCTTCAGGTAATTTAGGCCAGTCTCAGTGGAACAGATAATCGATTTGGTAAACACAGTCAAATCAGGTTCACCGTTTGACCCTTGCCCCCCTTCAGTTCTGAAACAGATCCCAGATCAAATAGGCACAAACTTGACCAACATTTTCAACTCTATGTTTAGATCTGGCACCTATCCTTCCCAATGGAAAAAAGCCTCTATTCTCCCGTGTTAAAAAAAGCTAATCTGGATCCAGGGGAGAATAACAATTATCGACCTATTGCGCGTCTCCCTTCGCCGGCCAAACTTGTTGAAAAAATTATGAACGTTCAACTGGCTCAATTTATTGAGGAGAGTAAGCTATTGGATCAAACACAGTTTGGCTTTAGGAAAGGCCATAGCACAGAAACCGCACTCATCAAAGCTACTGACGAAATCAGGTTTGTGTTAGACAAAGGAGGTGCTGCGGTACTTGTGCTATTGGTACTATCAGCGACTTTTGACACGGTTGATAACACCACGCTGATCAATCGTGTCTCTGCTCTAGGCATTGAGAACAAGGCAAAAGCCCTTCTGTCATCATTTCTATCTAATCGTACTCAGCTAGTTAGTCAGGGTGATTTCAATTCCCCAGTCTTTTCACTCCCATGTGGTGTCCTGCAGTGGTCCTCGTTAAGTCCGACACTGTTCAATATTTACGTCACCGACTTAGCACGAGTAATCAAATTGTTTGGACTAGCTATCACGTCATATGCAGACGACACCCAATTGGTGCTCGCCGTTCATAAAAACAGGGACGCAGTATCGGCTAGCTTTCACAATGGCATGCTGGCCATCAGTACCTGGATGTCAAGGCATTGCCTTAAATTAAACTCATCCAAGACAGAAGTAGTGGTCTTTGGCAACCTATCCCCGGGGTGGTCTGCAGGCTGGTGGCCGGATAAATTGGGATCACCCCCAATTCCGTTCACTAAAGCCAGGAACTTGGGTGTCATTCTTGACGATAAATTGTCTTTTAGACATCATGCCAACGCAGTGGTCTCCTCATACTTTTATGTCTTAAGAATGGTAAAGAAATTGCTGCCGTTTATCCCGGTTGGGGCCCGGAGAAAGCTAATCTCTGCTCTGGTTATGTCCAAAGTTGTTTACTGCAATAGCCTTCTAATCAATGCTCAAGAAATGGTTCTTAGTAAGCTGCAGTTGGTGAAGAATGGGGCTGCTAGGTTACTGTCGGGTACCCCAAAATTTAAGTCCATCTCTAATGTGGTGCGACAGCTTCACTGGCTGCCCATAAGAAGCAGAACACAATTTAAAGCTCTCTGTATTGCCTATAAGGCCATTCACAATACAGGGCTGGAATTTTTGAAGAAGTCATTTCAGGTATACACTCCCATCCGATCCCTTTGATCAGCAGGTGCTAATCTTCTTGTCGTCCCTAGAACCAAGAGAACCAATTGGGGCGACAGAAGTTTCGCAGTTGCCACTGCTAAACTGTGGAACTCTCTGCCCTTGCAGATTAAGGTTAGCCCTACTCTGCTGTCATTCAGGAAACAAATAAAAACATGGCTTTTCAAGTAACAGGTTATTTTCCATTCTAAGCCCTACCTTCAGCAGCACATAGCGCCGAGACACCTATGTGTATTTGCGTGCTTTATAAGTTGTTTAAATAAAATAAATAAATAAATATTGACCTTGAAAAAGCGTTTGACACGGTGGACTGGGGTTATCTGTTCTTGGAAGATTGGGGATTGGACCACGCTTTTGTAGGTGGGTTAAAATATTATATACGAATCCTGCGGTTCGTGTGCGGCTGGGTCAAACCAGGTCAGTACAGTGGTTGTTGGGGCGAGGCAAGCTGCAGGGATGCCCCCTGTCGCCACTGCTGCTTGCTCTGGCCATTGAGCCTATGGTGGTATGGGCAAGACAGGACATAGGTCGTTGGGGCATATAAATCGGGAATGGTACACACCTTATCTCGTTGTATGCAGATGACGCGCTGTTCTACGTTATGTCCCCGCGAGAGACAATATCAAAATTGCTGCTGTTGTTGGATCAATTTGCGGCATACTCGGGATTGCGCATTAATAGGTGCAAGTCTTTGGCGTTCCCCCTGGCAAGACTGAGAGTGTAGGGCGGAGGAGCTGCCTAGTCTGGGTGTGAGATGGGAGACGGACCACTTTCGATACCTGGGGGTGCAGGTGGCGCATAGGGATGCAAAGTTACTTCAGCTGAATATAACTAGGGTAGTTGAGTCACTGAGGCGTTCCGTGGACTTTTGGAACATGCTGCCACTGTCCCTAATGCGTAGAATAGCTGTGGCAAAGATGGTGATGCTGCCGAGATGTCTGTATGTCTTGCAGAATGCGTTGAGCCCGATTCCTGCGAAGGTGTTTCGTCAACTGAACTCACTATTAATATCCCCGTTTTGGGCAGGAAAATGCTGCAGAGTAGTGCTGCAGGTCCTTTCGCAGCGGTATGAGGAGGGGGGCTGGGGGTGCCTAGGGTCGACCTCTACTATCACGCGGCACACCTTCAGCATGCTGTGCAATGGTTGGATGAGGGTGATAATTGGGAAAAGCGCTTTCTCAGCGGTCAGGTGCAACCAGAGTACCTACCTGTGATTTTGATGGAGGGTGCTGGGGTGAGTGCAGAACTACCATATGTGGTTAGGCAAACAGCCTTTTTGTGGCAGAAAGTTGTGGAACGAGTGTTGGGGCAGGCTCCATTTCACCCGGAGTTGCCCATCTGGCAGTTAGTTCCAGTGCGAAGGAAGGTGGAGAGCATGTCTTTCCAGGGTTGGAGGGATGGTAGCTGCATGGTTTTGGCAGACTTGTACATGAATGACACCTTCCTTACCTTTGAGCTGGCGTGGGAAAGGTTTGACTTGGGGTAGGGGCAATATCTTCAATACGCATGCCTGGTGGAGCTGGCCAAAGTCACATGGCCCACTTACCCAGAAATGCCCAAGACCACTGAGACCCTAGACATATTACTAACGTGTGGCGGTGGGCGTAGGCTGGTGTCACTGTATAACACCATGAGGGTGGACTCGGGGTCTCTAGCCCTTAAGGCATGAGTTGCCTGGAATGAGGATCTGCAGGTGCCATTGTCAGAGAAGGATTGGGTGAGGGTATGTACACTAATGCGTAAGGTGTCTTGTAATGCCCGGCTGAAGCTACTGCACTATAACTTTTTACAGCCAGTGTATATGACCCCTGTGAGGCTCCACCGTATAGACGTCACCAGGTCACATGAATGCCCTAGATGTCACAGGGCCCATTCAGGGTTCATGCACCTGGTGTGGGAATGCCCAGAAGTACAGCAGTATTGGGTTACTGTAGTAGCAAGACTCCATGAAGGGGTGGGAATCTTATTAGAGGCTACTCCAGAACAGTGTCTCCTGGGGCTGCTACCACAACGCAAAAAACGGAAAATGTCCAATAAGTTATTACAGTTAGCGCTGGTGTTGGCCAAACGGAGGGTGGCAATATGCTGGATGGGTGAACGGGCTCCATCGTTCGTAAGTTGAATAAAGGATGTGGGAGAGTAGACTCTGGCGGAGGAACTGAATATGAAAGCCTGTCGCAGGGATGAGAAGCTTGAGGAGGACTTTGTAATCTGGAGAGAGTTATGTAGGGAATTGTTAAATCCAATGGTGACTGGAAGTGAGCAGGATAATGGGTCTGATAGTAGCAGTAGCATGTAAATGTTGGTGCTTGGGACAACCCTAACTATGTATGACGCTGGGTTTGCTGCTGTGCCATAAATGTGTAAAGTATAACTAATTGTGAAATGTGTTCAGGACTCAAATGTATATACTGGAAATAAGACAATGGATATCATCTAGAAGGATTCTGTGTATGACCGCTCAGTTATGGTGTGAAAAATTTCATAAAGTAAAAAAAAAAAAAAATGGATGTTATTCTGTCTTCCTAACTGCAGAAAATAAAACGAAAAAATAAAAAGCGTTATTCTTCGTGAACGTAGTGTAGGCTTTTACAAATTATTCTCTCTTTTGTTAAAATAATGTAGGCCTGAGAATTATTAGGGGATGTGCTTCACGTGCTCCTGATCCTGATTTTCAGATGTTTCAAAATGCTTTCTTAGAGCCCCTGTCCTTCCAATGTTACAAATGCTTCCTTAGACTACAGATATTTTGCCTATTTCTGCATAAGTCTTTAGAGTTCTTTCCTGTCTAGGCGAGGGACAAATGTAACTAATCCAATGCTTAAATACATTTGTAGCTAGGGTTTCTTCCTTTTCCTCTCTTGGAAGTTATAAAATATTTGGACAAAGTGTGCTTAGAAAATAGAAGTAAAGTCACTGTCAGTGGACTGTCACACCATTGCGGTTAACCAATGAAGAGTCTTGCTGGGGAGAGAAAATGCAACATATTAACGAAAGTAAGGAAGCAGCGTATTATAAAGATTCCTGTGGGAAAGTGTTCCTTGACTCGTTCACAAGATTGGTGACCTGTTCCTGCATTCGTGGTAAGCTGAATGCTGTGCTGATTCCTGATTCTCTGCCTGGCGATACCTGCTAAACCTGAGAGACCTTCCTAGAGACTTTGCACATCATCGGCTGATGGTGCTGCCTGTGCTATATCCTAACGGCCGTGGGGTTAGCTTTTCAGACTAATTGCACGCTGTGCATTAGTATTTCCATTACATAAGTGAAATATGTTTCACTGATGTTTTTTTCCTCTCTCCCTCTCACTCCTTTATATTTGATGTTCTGATGTTTTCATAATGAACTGTGAATGTGTATTGTGAATCTAATCTGTAACATTGAGAACCAAAGAAATGACATTCTAATTTGTACTTGTGTTTGACCATTCATATTATGAAATAACAAGAAAAACCTAAATAGAAAAGAATAGTGTTTGTCTTTATTTCTGAGTTTCAAGTTATTTGGACATGATTATAATGACTAATTTTTAGAGTATTTTTTCATTGTAGGTCCTCGTGGAGAAATAGCATTCTGTCTTTCATTATTTAGTCCCTTTTAGCTCTACCAAAGATTAACCCTTTCGGTGCTCATGATGTAGCTGGACTCGTCATGGCACACAGTGCTCGTGTGCTCATGACGAGTCCAGCTTGTCATAAGACCCACCCACGGGGGAAGCGCTGGCGCTCCCCCGTGGGGATCCGATCGTTGGGTTTTTTTCGGGGAAGGCAGGGGAAGGGCTTCCCCTGCCTCCCCCCGCCCCCCCTCTTCAATGACATCAGCGCGCGAGGCGCGCTGACGTCATTGGGGGTTTCCCTAGCTTCCCGACGCGCTGGAAGCCATTTGCTTCCAGCGCGTCGGGGAATAAGGTCAGTTTTGGCTCGGGGAGGGGGTTTGAAAGAAAAGAGGCATTGAGGGAAAGGAAAACCCTTTCCTTTCCCTCGATGCCTCTTTGTGTCATTCCTACTGCACGATCATGCGATCGTGCAGCAGGAATGCCCACTAGACACCAGGGAATTTTTTTTTTTTAAATGTATAAATACTGTTTCGGGGAGCGGCCCCTTGGGCAAGGGTCGCTCCCCCTTTGGGGGCCATATGTATTTGGTGTTCTGCCCCCCTGGGGGGGGGGGCAGTTTTTCCTGTTTGTAGCCCACTAGACCACCAGGGATGGGGAGTGGCCCCTTGGGCAAGGGTCGCTCCCCTTTTGGGGGCCATCTGTATTTGGTGCTCTGCCCCCCTGGGGGGGGCAGTTTTTCCTATTGTAGCCCACTAGACCACCAGGGAGAAACGGTGGGGAGTGGCCCCTTGGGCAAGGGTCACTCCCCTTTGGGGGCATTGTAATATGTAATGCGTTTTTATATAGCGCAGACTTTACCCGAAGGTGTCAGAGCGCTTCACAATAGGGAGAATGGCAGTGCATACACCACCCCCCCCATGTGAAACAAAAGAGGCATCGATGTGCATTCCTGCTTTGGGGAGCAGCCCCTTGGGCAAGGGTCGCTCCCCTTTTGGGGCCATATGCTGGGGTCTTGAATCGGGCAAGTATTGTGCACTGGCCTTGCAGGTTGCTGGCAGTGCATACACCACCCCCCGTGTGTGGCAGCCCGGGCTGAAACAGCTTCCGGGCACACACATGATATAGAGGTATACTGTCAGAGCGCTTCACAATAGGGAGAATGGCAGTGCATACACCACCCCCCGTGTGAAACAAAAGAGGCATCGATGTGCATTCCTGCTTTGGGGAGCGGCCCCTTGGGCAAGGGTATCTCCCCTTTTGGGGGCCATATGCTGGGGCCTTGAATCGGGCAAGTATTGTGCACTGGCCTTGCAGGTTGCTGGCAGTGCATACACCACCCCCCCGTGTGTGGCAGCCCGGGCTGAAACAGCTTCCGGGCACACACATGATATAGAGGTATACTGCAATAAGTGGCACTCAGAACACAATGAAGAGCGAACTAGAGGGGGCTGAGAGTGAAAGTATAGTGTGTTTGGAAGAGAAGAGATTTGAGGTCAGCTTTGAAGATCCGGGTAGAGGAGGTGGCACGGAGCAATGGGGGAAGCGATTCTCACCGGATTGCACCATCGATCTTTCCCTTTTGAAGAGGGGGGGGTGCGCAAGCAGAAGCTTTTCCGCATTGCGAGCCACCGGACAATTTCAATTTATTTGCCAGGTAACGAGGGGAGGACGTGTGTAAGGCTTTGTGTGTGATGCAGGCAGTTTTGTAAATAGATCTTGCCTCGATCGGAAGCCATCGAAGAGAGGACAGGATAGGAGTGACGTGGTTGCTTCGTTTAGACCCTGAAATGAAGCGAGCTGCTGAATGGAGGATGGATTTGAGAGGGGAGAGGTGGGATTTGGGTAGGCCCTTCAGAAGAGAATTGCAATAATCCAGTCTTGAGAGAACCAGAGATTGTACTAAGGTTTTTAAGTCTTTCTCCGGGAAGAACTGACGGAGCCCCCATAGAAGGCGCAACTGGTAACGTGCGTTCTTAGCAATAGAGTTGATGTGGGAGATTAGATTGAGTCTTTTGTCAAGAATGACACCAAGGTATTTAGCGCTGTAGACAATGATGGGTTTGTTGTTGAGTAGGTTCAGCTGATCCATCCAAGATTGAACAGGAGGAGGTGAGAGAGGTAGAGAGGAGGAGGAATTCAGTTTTGGCGGGATTCAGAATGAGTTGGTGAGCTAACATCCAGTTGTGAATAGAGTAGAGTTGAGTAGTGAGAGATCGTGTGCGGAAGATAAAGGTATCTTCCCACTAGTCCACCAGGAATTTATTTGTTGAGAGTGACCCCTTGGTGTCAGAATAGCAGTATGTTTTTAGGCCCATCTGCCCCCAAGGAGGGCAGAAGCCACTAGACACCAGGGTTTTTTTTTATTTTTGTGTTGGGGAGTGGCCAAAAGGGCAAGGGTTGCTCCCTTTTACGGGGGTGAATATTTTATTTATACTCTTTGGCCCACCTACCCCTTAGCTTGGCTGGTGGATTGTGTGTGGACTGGTGCATTATTTGCATATGTGATTGTAATGTTTTTTTCTCCTTTTTATTCTAGTGTAAAGCTTTTGATTCCTGTTTGCGGTTTCGGCAGTGGTTGTTCTGCAGTTTGGCGTAATTGCATTTATTTGGTAAGAAAAATATTTTTGTTGTGTGTACTCCAAATGAGTATTATTGTCATGCATGAATGAATTTTTTTGTAAGTGGTGTCATAATGGCAGCATATTTGTTAGTGTTCAGAGCATGAAATTCTTTGCGATGTTTTGCATTGTCTTATGTGTAATTTTTTTCTTCTTCTTTTTAGTGGGATATTGTTGATCCTTACTGTGTCTGTGCAGAGTAGGTGGTGGTGAGTCTAGCTGCTTCTGTCACGTGAGTGGTATAGTGTTGGAGTATATAGGTCTTTGTGATAAAGCTACATTTTGTTTATTTCTTTTTTTACAAAGGGTTTGTTGTTGTTGACTTGTTTGACAAGTAACCTTTATTAGTAAGCATTATGGCTAGCCGTAGAATTACTGCTCAGCAGGTGGTTGGTTTGCTTCTTGAATCTTCCTCTGAGCAGGATTATGAGACTGACAGTGCGTCTGAGGGAGAGGAGGGAGGGGAAGATTCAGGCAGTGAGTTTTCTCTCCACATGGAATCATCGGATGATGAAGGTACTCTCAGTGCAGATGAAGTGCCTGATTTAGAGGAGGATACTACTGTGCCGATGGTGCAAGAGGCATCTGGATTGCAGCCTGGGGCTGCTAGGCTTCCTACTGGAAGTGCTGGACTCTGGGTTGATCCAAACATGGTGCAGCCGGTGTTGCCTGCCTTTAGTGGTTATGCAGGGTGTAGAGTGGATTGTGAACATTATTTGCCTATACAGTATTTTCAGTTGTTTATGGATGATGTATTTTTGGGTGAGATTGTTGAGCAGACTAATTTGTATGCTGAACAGTTTTTGAGGGACAACAGTGCCAGACTTAGGCCCCATTCTAGAGCTACCCGGTGGAGTCCCACAAATCTGGAAGAGATGAAGAAGTTTTTGGGTTTGACTTTTTGATGGGTTTGATAAGGAAGCCGTCCATGGGTTCATATTGGTCTACCAGTCCCTTGATGGCAACGGCCATATTTCCTGCAGTTATGACTCGTGATCGGTATTTACTTTTGCTTCGGATGCTGCATTTTGTTGATAATGGTTTGGCGTTGCCACAAGATCACCCTGAATGTGACCGTCTTTTTAAGATTCGGCCTGTTCTTGATCACTTTGTAGATCGATTTTCAGAGATCTATACTCCAGGGAAAGAAATATCTATTGATGAGTCTTTGGTCCTGTTCAAGGGCCGTTTGGTTTTTAGGCAGTACATTCCTAGCAAGAGGGCACGCTATGGAATTAAGCTGTATATGTTGTCTGAGAGTAGGACAGGATATGTTTTTAATTTGCGTGTGTACACTGGTAGGGATTCCACTATTGACCCCCTGGTTGTCCGTCCACTTTTGGAGTTTCAGAGAAAATTGTGTGGGATCTTGCTAGAGGACTGTTTAACAGAGGCCACCATTTGTACCTTGATAACTTCTACACTGCTGTGCAATTGTTTAAGGAATTGTTCAAAGTGGACACTTTTGCTTGTGGCACAATCCGCTCTAACCGTAAAGGTTATCCAAAAGAGCTTGTTTGCAAAAAACTTCAGAGGGGACAGTGCAGTGCCTTGCGTAGTGAGGAACTGCTAGCTGTGAAATTTGTGGACAGGAGGGATGTGTACATGCTGACTACCATCCATGATGAGAGTACTTCACCTGTGGCTGTTTGGGGTCAGATTGCTGAAGTGCGCAAACCTGTGTGCATTTTAGACTACAATAAGCACATGGGTGGTGTTGATAGAGTAGATCAGAGGTTGGAACCTTACACTGCTATTCGTAAGTCTTACATTTGGTATAAGAAGTTGGCCATCCATCTCTTCAATTTAGCAACTTTCAATGCTTTTGTTGTGTTCAAGGAGTGTTCTCCTGCGTCAAAGTTGACTTTTGTTCAGTTTCAGGAGTCTGTCATAGGCAGCCTTGTTGTTGTGGAACAGGCAAGTGTTCCTAGAGTTGGAGTGGTGGAGGATGTGGCTCGATTGAAAGATCGCCACTTTCCTGATCACATTCCTCCTACACCCTCAAAAGACTTTCCCACTAGGAGATGTAGAGTCTGTTGGCGAAGAGGTACGCGGAAGGAGACTCGTATGTACTGCCCTGAGTGTCCTTCTAACCCTGGGCTGTGTGTGCCTGCTTGTTATAGAGCGTACCACAAGCAAAAGAATTATTGGGAGCAACCATGAGTGGTAAAGTGAACTGCCTGGTCTGTAATGTTTAAGAATTGTTGTTCTGTTTCAAGGTTGGCATTAGTGCAATGTATTTAGTTTCTGATTTTGTGTTAGTAGATTTGTATCTATTTGCAATTTGTTTGTGTTTTCTTTTTTGTATAAAAAAATCCTAAATGTGATGGTGGTGTGTGTAGGCTGGTGCTTGGCTGGCGGTGTGCGTGGAGTGGCGCTTGGCTGGCGGTGTGCGGGGAGTGGCTCTTGGCTGGCGGTGTGCGTGGAGTGGTGCTTGGCTGGCGGTGTGCGTGGAGTGGCGCTAGGCTGGCGGTGTGCGTGGAGTGGCGCTAGGCTGGCGGTGTGCGTGCAGTGGCGCTAGGCTGGCGGTGTGCGTGGAGTGGCGCTTGGCTGGCGGTGTGCGTGGAGTGGCGCTAGGCTGGCGGTGTGCGTGGAGTGGCGCTAGGCTGGCGGTGTGCGTGGAGTGGCGCTAGGCTGGCGGTGTGCGTGGAGTGGCGCTTGGCTGGCGGTGTGCGTGGAGTGGCGCTTGGCTGGCGGTGTGCGTGGAGTGGCGCTTGGCTGGCGGTGTGCGTGGAGTGGCGCTTGGCTGGCGGTGTGCGTGGACTGGCGCTCGGCTGGCAGTGTGTGAGTAGTGACTTGCTGCTGGTCACTACACACACTGCTAGCCGAGCGACACTCCACGCAATCCATCAGCTTGTGTGGTTGCTGTGTTAGGAATGTGGGCGTGTGAAAGTGATGGGCCCTTGAATGGCGCTGTCTGCTGGTGTGAGTGTTGTAATGTGATGGGCCCGCGGCTGGTGGTGTGAATGGTTTTGTATTTGTCACACGTATGAAAGGTGTATGAATGGCCTGTAAAGAGGTTGGTGCCTTGTCGTGGCTTTACAGCTCACGAGCTGTGAGTCAATGGTTCAGTTTCTCGTCCTTTCAATTATTAACAGTGCATTTCATTTTTGTGAAATCACTTGTTAATACAATTGTATATACTGAACCATCACTCACCCTCGTGCCAAATCCAACCAGTATGTGTGTGTGTGCTTGAGGATTAGATGGCTGTGCAGTAATATTTGTTTTTTGTCTTTCTCAAGCAGGGTGTACCTTGTCCCTTTTTGTGAATGTTGTAATGTGTTTGTTTCGTGCCTGGGGGTGTGAATGGTCTTGTGTGTATCACGTATGAAAGGTGTGTGAATGGCCTGTAAAGCGGTTGGGGCCTTGACGTGGCTTTACAGCTCACGAGCTGCGAGTCACTGGTTCCGTTTTTGTCCTTTCAATTATTGACAGTGCATTTCATTTTTGTGAAATCTCTTGTTAATAAAATTGTATATACTGAACCATCACTTGCCCTCGTGCCAAATCCAACCAGTATGTGTGTGTGCTTGAGGAATAGATGGCTGTGCAGTAATCTTTGTCTTTTTAGTCTGTCTGCCAAGGTGTACATTCCGTCTAAGAATAACCTACCAACTGTAGATATTGTCGTAAACGAAACACCCATGGGAGTACATGGTGATATCTCTCTTGTGGATCCCAACAAGTTATGGTACCCACAATGTCCTGCAAACCTCAAAATGTCTGTCACATTTTCCTTGCAATATTGTGCCAAAATTTTCACGCTGCAGAAATAAACAACACATTATCTCAAAATGACCTGGTTTTGCAAGGGGGTCACCTGGGTTTTGGCCCGGGGCTCGGCGGCCACATAGGGAAACCTACCAAACCCACACATTTCTGAACAGTAGACACCCGGGGGCTTCCAGGGAGGTATGGCTTGCGTGGATCCCCCAACGTTTCCTTACCCAGAATCCCCTGCAAACCTCAATTTTAGCTGAAAAAATCACTTTTTCACACATTTTTGTGTGGGAAAGTGTGGCATCACTGGCCTCACACAAATTTCCTACCACCCAGCGTTCCCCCAGGTCTCCCGATAAAAATGGTGCCTCACTTGTGTGGGAGGCCCAAGTACCCGCGACAGGCAGGGCCCACAACGTAGTGAGGCGACCTCAAAATGGCCTATCACAAAACCACCTGGTTTTGCAAGGGGTCACCTGGGTTTTGGCCCTGTGCTCGGCGGCCATCTAGGAAACCTACCAAACCCACACATTTCTGAAAAGTAGACACCCGGGGGCTTCCAGGGAGGTATGGCTTGCGTGGATCCCCCAACGTTTCCTTACCCAGAATCCCCTGCAAACCTGAATTTTAGCTGAATAAATCACTTTTTCACACATTTTTGTGTGGGAAAGTGTGGCATCACTGGCCTCACACAAATTTCCTACCACCCAGCGTTCCCCAGGTCTCCCGATGAAAATGGTGCCTCACTTGTGTGTGAGGCCCAAGTACTCGCGACAGGCAAGGGCCCACAACGTAGTGAGGCGACCTCAAAATGTGCCTATCACAAAACCACCTGGTTTTGCAAGGAGTCACCTGGGTTTTGGCCCTATGCTCGGCGGCCATCTAGGGAAACCTACCAAACCCACACATTTCTGAAAAGTAGACACTCGGGGCTTCCAGGGAGGTATGGCTTGCATGGATCCCCCAACGTTTCCTTACCCAGAATCCCTGCAAACCTCAATTTTAGCTGAAAGAATCACTTTTTCACACATTTTTGTGTGGGAAAGTGTGGCATCACTGGCCTCACACAAATTTCCTACCACCCAGCGTTCCTCCAGGTCTCCCGATAAAAATGGTGCCTCACTTGTGTGGGAGGCCCAAGTACTCGCGACATGCAAGGACACAAAACGTTTTGAGGCAACATCAACATTGCCTATCAAAAAATGTTTTGGGCCCTTGCCTGTCGCGGGTACTTGGGCCTCCCACACAAGTGAGGCACCATTTTTATTGGGAGACCTGGGGGAACGCTGGGTGGTAGGAAGTGTGCCACACTTTCCCACACAAAATGTGTGAAAAAGTGATTTTTCAGCTAAAATTGAGGTTTGCAGGGATTCTGGGTAAGGAACGTTGGGAGATCCACACAAGCCATACCTCCCTGGAAGCCCCGAGTGTCTACTTTTCAGAAATGTGTGGGTTTGGTAGGTTTTCCTAGATGGCCGCCGAGCACGGGGCCAAAACCCAGGTGTCCCCCTTGCAAAACCAGGTCGTTTTGTGAAAGGCCATTTTGAGGTCGCCTCACTACTTTGTGGGCCCTTGCCTGTCGCGGGTACTTGGGCCTCCCACACAAGTGAGGCACCATTTTTATCGGGAGACCTGGGGGAACGCTGGGTGGTAGGAAATTTGTGTGAGGCCAGTGATGCCACACTTTCCCACACAAAAATGTGTGAAAAAAGTGATTTTTTCAGCTAAAATTGAGGTTTGCAGGGGATTCTGGGTAAGGAAACGTTGGGGGATCTACGCAAGCCATACCTCCCTGGAAGCCCCCGGGTGTCTACTTTTCAGAAATGTGTGGGTTTGGTAGGTTTCCTAGATGGCCGCCGAGCACGGGGCCAAAACCCAGGTGACCCCCTTGCAAAACCAGGTCGTTTGTGAAAGACCATTTTGAGGTCGCCTCACTACGTTGTGGGCCCTTGCCTGTCGCGGGTACTTGGGCCTCCCACACAAGTGAGGCACCATTTTTATCGGGAGACCTGGGGGAACGCTGGGTGGTAGGAAATTTGTGTGAGGCCAGTGATGCCACACTTTCCCACACAAAAATGTGTGAAAAAAGTGATTTTTTCAGCTAAAATTGAGGTTTGCAGGGGATTCTGGGTAAGGAAACGTTGGGGGATCCACGCAAGCCATACCTCCCTGGAAGCCCCCGGGTGTCTACTTTTCAGAAATGTGTGGGTTTGGTAGGTTTCCCTAGATGGCCGCCGAGCACGGGGCCAAAAACCCAGGTGACCCCCTTGCAAAACCAGGTCGTTTTGTGAAAGGCCATTTTGAGGTCGCCTCACTACGTTGTGGGCCCTTGCCTGTCGCGGGTACTTGGGCCTCCCACACAAGTGAGGCACCATTTTTATCGGGAGACCTGGGGGAACGCTGGGTGGTAGGAAATTTGTGTGAGGCCAGTGATGCCACACTTTCCCACACAAAAATGTGTGAAAAAGTGATTTTTTCAGCTAAAATTGAGGTTTGCAGGGGATTCTGGGTAAGGAAACGTTGGGGGATCTACGCAAGCCATACCTCCCTGGAAGCCCCCGGGTGTCTACTTTTCAGAAATGTGTGGGTTTGGTAGGTTTCCCTAGATGGCCGCCGACCACGGGGCCAAAAATCCAGGTGACCCCCCTTGCAAAACCAGGTCGTTTTGTGAAAGGCCATTTTGAGGTTGCCTCACTACGTTGTGGGCCCTTGCCTGTCGCGGGTACTTGGGCCTCCCACACAAGTGAGGCACCATTTTTATCGGGAGACCTGGGGGAACGCTGGGTGGTAGGAAATTTGTGTGAGGCCAGTGATGCCACACTTTCCCACACAAAAATGTGTGAAAAAAGTGATTTTTTCAGCTAAAATTGAGGTTTGCAGGGGATTCTGGGTAAGGAAACGTTGGGGGATCCACGCAAGCCATACCTCCCTGGAAGCCCCCGGGTGTCTACTTTTCAGAAATGTGTGGGTTTGGTAGGTTTCCCTAGATGGCCGCCGAGCACGGGGCCAAAAACCCAGGTGACCCCCTTGCAAAACCAGGTTGTTTTGTGAAAGGCCATTTTGAGGTCGCCTCACTACGTTGTGGGCCCTTGCCTGTCGCGGGTACTTGGGCCTCCCACACAAGTGAGGCACCATTTTTATCGGGAGACCTGGGGGAACGCTGGGTGGTAGGAAATTTGTGTGAGGCCAGTGATGCCACACTTTCCCACACAAAAATGTGTGAAAAAAGTGATTTTTTCAGCTAAAATTGAGGTTTGCAAGGGATTCTGGGTAAGGAAACGTTGGGGGATCCACGCAAGCCATACCTCCCTGGAAGCCCCCGGGTGTCTACTTTTCAGAAATGTGTGGGTTTGGTAGGTTTCCCTAGATGGCCGCCGAGCACGGGGCCAAAACCCAGGTGACCCCCTTGCAAAACCAGGTCATTTTGTGAAAGGCCATTTTGAGGTCGCCTCACTACGTTGTGGGCCCTTGCCTGTCGCGGGTACTTGGGCCTCCCACACAAGTGAGGTACCATTTTTCTCAGAAGACTTTGGGGAACGCGGGGTGGGTGGAAATTTGTGGATCCACGCAGATTCCAGAACTTTCCACCACAGAAATGTGGGGAAAATGTGGTTTTGTTGACACTTTTTTAGGTTTGCAAGGGATTCTGGGTAACAGAACCTGGTGGGAGGCAGTCCAGTCACCCCATCCTGGATTCCCCTGGGTGTCTAGTTTTCAAAAATGTATAGGTTTGCTAGGTTTCCCTAGGTGCCGGCAGAGCTAGGGTTCAAAAACTACAGCTAGGCACTTTGCCAAAAAAGGGTCATTTTTCACTGCGAAATTGAGGTGTGACCACGTTGCGTTTTGTGCCGTTTCCTGTCGCAGGCACTAGGCCGACCCACACAAGTGAGGTACCATTTTTCTCGTAAGACTGTGGGGAACGCGGGGTGGGTAGAAATTTGTGGATACACGCAGATTCCAGAACTTTCCACCACAGAAATGTGGGGAAAATGTGTTTTTTTTTTACAATTGTTTATGTTTGCAAGGGATTCTGGGTAACAGAACCTGGTGGGAGGCAGTCCAGTCACCCCATCCTGGATTCCCCTTGGTGTCTAGTTTTCAAAAATGTATAGGTTTGCTAGGTTTCCCTAGGTGCCGGCAGAGCTAGGGTTCAAAAACTACAGCTAGGCACTTTGCCAAAAAAGGGTCATTTTTCACTGCGAAATTGAGGTGCGACCACGTTGCGTTTTGCACCGTTTCCTGTCGCAGGCACTAGGCCGACCCACACAAGTGAGGTACCATTTTTCTCGTAAGACTTTGGGGAACGCGGGGTGGGTGGAAATTTGTGGATCCACGCAGATTCCAGAACTTTCCACCACAGAAATGTGGGGAAAATGTGTTTTTTTGACAATTTTTATGTTTGCAAGGGATTCTGGGTAACAGAACCTGGTGGGAGGCAGTCAAGTCACCCCATCCTGGATTCCCCTGGGTCTCTAGTTTTCAAAAATGTATAGGTTTGCTAGGTTTCCCTAGGTGCCGGCAGAGGTAGGGTTCAAAAACTACAGCTAGGCACTTTGCCAAAAAAGGGTCATTTTTCACTGCGAAATTGAGGTGTGACCACGTTGCGTTTTGCGCCGTTTCCTGTCGCAGGCACTAGGCCGACCCACACAAGTGAGGTACCATTTTTCTCGTAAGACTTTGGGGAACGCGGGGTGGGTGGAAATTTGTGGATCCACGCAGATTCCAGAACTTTCCACCACAGAAATGTGGTTTTTTTGACAATTTTTTATGTTTGCAAGGGATTCTGGGTAACAGAACCTGGTGGGAGGCAGTCAAGTCACCCCATCCTGGATTCCCCTGGGTGTCTAGTTTTCAAAAATTTATAGGTTTGCTAGGTTTCCCTATGTGCCGGCAGAGGTAGGGTTCAAAAACTACAGCTAGGCACTTTGCAAAAAAAGGGTCATTTTTCACTGCGAAATTGAGGTGTGACCACGTTGCGTTTTGCGCCGTTTCCTGTCGCAGGCACTAGGCCGACCCACACAAGTGAGGTACCATTTTTCTCGTAAGACTTTGGGGAACGCGGGGTGGGTGGAAATTTGTGGATCCACACAGATTCCAGAACTTTCCACCACAGAAATGTGGGGAAAATGTGGTTTTTTTGACAATTTTTTATGTTTGCAAGGGATTCTGGGTAACAGAACCTGGTGGGAGGCAGTCAAGTCACCCCATCCTGGATTCCCCTGGGTGTCTAGTTTTCAAAAATGTATAGGTTTGCTAGGTTTCCCTAGGTGCCGGCAGAGGTAGGGTTCATAAACTACAGCTAGGCACTTTGCAAAAAAAGGGTCATTTTTCACTGCGAAATTGAGGTGTGACCACGTTGCGTTTTGCGCCATTTCCTGTCGCGGGCACTAGGCCGACCCACACAAGTGAGGTACCATTTTTCTCAGAAGACTTTGGGGAACGCGGGGTGGGTGGAAATTTGTGGATCCACGCAGATTCCAGAACTTTCCACCACAGAAATGTGGGGAAAATGTGGTTTTTTGGACAATTTGTTAGGTTTGCAAGGGATTCTGGGTAACAGAACCTAGTGGGAGGCAGTCCAGTCACCCCATCCTGGATTCCCCTGGGTGTCTAGTTTTCAAAAATGTATAGGTTTGCTAGGTTTCCCTAGGTGCCGGCAGAGGTAGGGTTCAAAAACTACAGCTAGGCACTTTGCCAAAAAAG
This sequence comes from Calotriton arnoldi, assembly GCA_963921515.1. NCBI lineage: Eukaryota > Metazoa > Chordata > Amphibia > Caudata > Salamandridae > Calotriton > Calotriton arnoldi. The sequence goes on along the minus strand of CAWUFW010000756.1, from coordinate 1,489,432 downwards.
GGTCATTTTTCACTGCGAAATTGAGGTGTGACCACGTTGCGTTTTGCGCAGTTTCCTGTCGCAGACACTAGGCCGACCCACACAAGTGAGGTACCATTTTTCTCGTACGACTTTGGGGAACGCGGGGTGGGTGGAAATTTGTGGATCCACGCAGATTCCAGAACTTTCCACCACAGAAATGTGGGGAAAATGTGGTTTTTTTGACAATTTTTTATGTTTGCAAGGGATTCTGGGTAACAGAACCTGGTGGGAGGCAGTCAAGTCACCCCATCCTGGATTCCCCTGGGTGTCTAGTTTTCAAAAATGTATAGGTTTGCTAGGGTTCCCTAGGTGCCGGCAGAGGTAGTGTTCAAAAACTACAGCTAGGCACTTTGCCAAAAAAGGGTCATTTTTCACTGCGAAATTGAGGTGTGACCACGTTGCGTTTTGCGCCGTTTCCTGTCGCAGGCACTAGGCCGACCCACACAAGTGAGGTACCATTTTTCTCAGTAAGACTTTGGGGAACGCGGGGTGGGTGGAAATTTGTGGATCCACGCAGATTCCAGAACTTTCCACCACAGAAATGTGGGGAAAATGTGTTTTTTTGGACAGTTTTTTATGTTTGCAAGGGATTCTGGGTAACAGAACCTGGTGGGAGGCAGTCAAGTCACCCCATCCTGGATTCCCCTGGGTGTCTAGTTTTCAAAAATGTATACGTTTGCTAGGTTTCCCTAGGTGCCGGCAGAGGTAGGGTTAAAAAACTACAGCTAGGCACTTTGCCAAAAAAGGGTCATTTTTCACTGCGAAATTGAGGTGTGACCATGTTGCGTTTTGCGCCGTTTCCTGTCGCAGGCACTAGGCCGACCCACACAAGTGAGGTACCATTTTTCTCGTAAGACTTTGGGGAACGCGGGGTGGGTGGAAATTTGTGGATCCACGCAGATTCCAGAACTTTCCACCACAGAAATGTGGGGAAAATGTGTTTTGTTTGACAATTTTTTATGTTTGCAAGGGATTCTGGGTAACAGAACCTGGTGGGAGGCAGTCAAGTCACCCCATCCTGGATTCCCCTGGGTGTCTACTTTTCAAAAATGTATAGGTTTGCTAGGTTTCCCTAGGTGCCGGCAGAGGTAGGGTTCATAAACTACAGCTAGGCACTTTGCAAAAAAAGGGTCATTTTTCACTGCGAAATTGAGGTGTGACCACGTTGCGTTTTGCGCCATTTCCTGTCGCGGGCACTAGGCCGACCCACACAAGTGAGGTACCATTTTTCTCAGTAAGACGTTGGGGAACGCGGGGTGGGTGGAAATTTGTGGATCCACGCAGATTCCAGAACTTTCCACCACAGAAATGTAGGGAAAATGTGTTTTTTTTGACAATTTGTTAGGTTTGCAAGGGATTCTGGGTAACAGAACCTGATGGGAGGCAGTCCAGTCACCCCATCCTGGATTCCCCTGGGTGTCTAGTTTTCAAAAATGTATAGGTTTGCTAGGTTTCCCTAGGTGCCGGCAGAGGTAGGGTTCAAAAACTACAGCTAGGCACTTTGCCAAAAAAGGGTCATTTTTCACTGCGAAATTGAGGTGTGACCACGTTGCGTTTTGCGCAGTTTCCTGTCGCAGGCACTAGGCCGACCCACACAAGTGAGGTACCATTTTTCTCGCAAGACTTTGGGGAACGCGGGGTGGGTGGAAATGTGTGGATCCACGCAGATTCCAGAACTTTCCACCACAGAAATGTGGGGAAAATGTGGTTTTTTTGACAATTTTTTAGGTTTGCAAGGGATTCTGGGTAACAGAACCTGGTGGGAGGCAGTCAAGTCACCCCATCCTGGATTCCCCTGGGTGTCTAGTTTTCAAAAATGTATAGGTTTGCTAGGTTTCCCTAGGTGCCGGCAGAGGTAGTGTTCAAAAACTACAGCTAGGCACTTTGCCAAAAAAGGGTCATTTTTCACTGCAAAATTGAGGTGTGACCACGTTGCGTTTTGCGCCGTTTCCTGTCGCAGGCACTAGGCCGACCCACACAAGTGAGGTACCATTTTTCTCAGAAGACTTTGGGGAACGCGGGGTGGGTGGAAATTTGTGGATCCACGCAGATTCCAGAACTTTCCACCACAGAAATGTGGGGAAAATGTGGTTTTTTGGACAATTGTTTAGGTTTGCAAGGGATTCTGGGTAACAGAACCTGGTGGGAGGCAGTCAAGTCACCCCATCCTGGATTCCCCTGGGTGTCTAGTTTTCAAAAATGTATAGGTTTGCTAGGTTTCCCTAGGTGCCGGCAGAGGTAGTGTTCAAAAACTACAGCTAGGCACTTTGCCAAAAAAGGGTCATTTTTCACTGCGAAATTGAGGTGTGACCACGTTGCGTTTTGCGCCGTTTCCTGTCGCAGGCACTAGGCCGACCCACACAAGTGAGGTACCATTTTTCTCAGAAGACGTTGGGGAACGCGGGGTGGGTGGAAATTTGTGGATCCACGCAGATTCCAGAACTTTCCACCACAGAAATGTGGGGAAAATGTGTTTTGTTTGACAATTTTTATGTTTGCAAGGGATTCTGGGTAACAGAACCTGGTGGGAGGCAGTCAAGTCACCCCATCCTGGATTCCCTGGGTGTCTACTTTTCAAAAATGTATAGGTTTGCTAGGTTTCCCTAGGTGCCGGCAGAGGTAGGGTTCATAAACTACAGCTAGGCACTTTGCAAAAAAAGGGTCATTTTTCACTGCGAAATTGAGGTGTGACCACGTTGCGTTTTGCGCCATTTCCTGTCGCGGGCACTAGGCCGACCCACACAAGTGAGGTACCATTTTTCTCAGAAGACGTTGGGGAACGCGGGGTGGGTGGAAATTTGTGGATCCACGCAGATTCCAGAACTTTCCACCACAGAAATGTGGGGAAAATGTGGTTTTTTTGACAATTTGTTAGGTTTGCAAGGGATTCTGGGTAACAGAACCTGATGGGAGGCAGTCCAGTCACCCCATCCTGGATTCCCCTGGGTGTCTAGTTTTCAAAAATGTATAGGTTTGCTAGGTTTTCCTAGGTGCCGGCAGAGGTAGGGTTCAAAAACTACAGCTAGGCACTTTGCCAAAAAAGGGTCATTTTTCACTGCGAAATTGAGGTGTGACCACGTTGCGTTTTGCGCAGTTTCCTGTCGCAGGCACTAGGCCGACCCACACAAGTGAGGTACCATTTTTCTCGTACGACTTTGGGGGACGCGGGGTGGGTGGAAATGTGTGTATCTACGCAGATTCCAGAACTTTCCACCACAGAAATGTGGGGAAAATGTGGTTTTTTTGACAATTTTTTAGGTTTGCAAGGGATTCTGGGTAACAGAACCTGGTGGGAGGCAGTCAAGTCACCCCATCCTGGATTCCCCTGGGTGTCTAGTTTTCAAAAATGTATAGGTTTGCTAGGTTTCCCTAGGTGCCGGCAGAGGTAGTGTTCAAAAACTACAGCTAGGCACTTTGCCAAAAAGGGTCATTTTTCACTGCAAAATTGAGGTGTGACCACGTTGCGTTTTGCGCCGTTTCCTGTCGCAGGCACTAGGCCGACCCACACAAGTGAGGTACCATTTTTCTCAGAAGACTTTGGGGACCGCGGGTTGGGTGGAAATTTGTGGATCCACGCAGATTCCAGAACTTTCCACCACAGAAATGTGGGGAAAATGTGTTTTTTTGACAATTTTTTAGGTTTGCAAGGGATTCTGGGTAACAGAACCTGGTGGGAGGCAGTCAAGTCACCCCATCCTGGATTCCCCTGGGTGTCTTGTTATCAAAAATGTATAGGTTTTCTAGGTTTACCTAGGTGCCGGCAGAGGTAGTGTTCAAAAACTACAGCTAGGCACTTTGCCAAAAAAGGGTCATTTTTCACTGCGAAATTGAGGTGTGACCACGTTGCGTTTTGCGCCGTTTCCTGTCGCAGGCACTAGGCCGACCCACACAAGTGAGGTACCATTTTTCTCAGAAGACTTTGGGGAACGCGGGGTGGGTGGAAATTTGTGGATCCACGCAGATTCTAGAACTTTCCACCACAGAAATGTGGGGAAAATGTGGTTTTTTTGACAATTGTTTATGTTTGCAAGGGATTCTGGGTAACAGAACCTGGTGGGAGGCAGTCAAGTCACCCCATCCTGGATTCCCCTGGGTGTCTAGTTTTCAAAAATGTATACGTTTGCTATGTTTCCCTAGGTGCCGGCAGAGGTAGGGTTAAAAAACTACAGCTAGGCACTTTGCCAAAAAGGGTCATTTTTCACTGCGAAATTGAGGTGTGACCACGTTGCGTTTTGCGCCGTTTCCTGTCGCAGGCACTAGGCCGACCCACACAAGTGAGGTACCATTTTTCTCGTAAGACTTTGGGGAACGCGGGGTGGGTGTGAAATTTGTGGATCCACGCAGATTCCAGAACTTTCCACCACAGAAATGTGGGGAAAATGTGTTTTTTTGACAATTTGTTATGTTTGCAAGGGATTCTGGGTAACAGAACCTGGTGGGAGGCAGTCAAGTCACCCCATCCTGGATTCCCCTGTGTGTCTACTTTTCAAAAATGTATAGGTTTGCTAGGTTTCCCTAGGTGCCGGCAGAGCTAGGGTTCAAAAACTACACCTAGGCACTTTGCAAAAAAGGGTAATTTTTCATTGTGAAAATGTGGTACGTCCACGTTGCATTTTGAGCCATTTCCTGTTGTGGGCACAAGGGCTACCCACACAAGTGAGGTACCATTTTTATCGGGAGACTTAGGGTAACACAGAATTGTAGAGCAACTGTTATTACCTATTGACTTTCGATGCATTTCTGCCTTCCAAATGAAAGACAATGTGAAAAAATAAGTCATTTTGAAAAATGACCTATAATTCTCATGCTAGTATGGGTACTCCCAATTTCGGAAATGTGCAAATATCTACTGTTTCTAAAATCTACATTTTGTTCCCATTTCAGAAATACATAGGTGTCTTTCATAACAATTTTTCCATGTATACATTTTCCCAAAATAATTGCTATATACCCGGTACATAATAAAAAACCATTGCAAGATGCTGCTCAATTATTGGCTCTGGGTTCGTCGGGTTCTTGGTGAACCTACAAGTCCTATATATCCCCACAACCAGAAAGGTCCAGCGGATATAACGGTATATTGCCTTCAAATAGCTGTCATAATTAGAAGAAGTTACAGGTGAAAACGTTGACACAAATGGCTGTTTTTTTCAACTAATTTTCAATTTTTCCTTTATTTAACTGTTAGTTTCTATAAGGAAAACTTTAAGGATCTACACAAATGATCCCTTGCTGAATTCAGAATTGTGTCTACTGTTCAGAAATGTATGGCTTTCCAGGATCAATTATTGGTTTCATACCCATTTCTACCATTAACTGGAAGGAGGTTGAAAGCACAAACAATAGCAAAAATAGGCTATGTCCCAGAAAAATGCCAAAACTGTGTAAAAAAAGTTGGTTTTCTGACAAAAGTCTGCTTGTCCCTGAAAGCTGGGAAGATGGTGATTTCAGCACCACAACCCCTTTTTTGATGCCATTTGCAGGGAAAAATCAAGACGCTTTCATCTGTAGCCCTTTTTTCGCATTTTTCCCAAAAAACCCCAAATTTAGCTGTATTTTGAATAATTTCTGGGTCCCCTCCAGGGGAATCCACAAACCCTGGGTACCTTTACAATCCCCATGATGTTAGAAAAAAAGGACGCAAATTTGGCATGGATACCTTATGTGGTCAAAAAGTTACAGGGGCCTAAGCGCGCACTACCCCAAATAGCCAAAAATAGGCTTAGCACAGGAGGGGAAAAGGCCTAGCAGCGAAGGGGTTAATCGGAGGACCTTTGATATTGCTAACTGTGTGATAATGACTTATGGGCCTGTCATTAGAGTAATGTTTCCGATTAGCATATATTGTTTGGTGTGGATAAGTGTAATGATAAAAATTCCCCCAACGCTTCCGCTGCATCAGTTTTTGGTAGTTGCATCGGATAGTTAGTTTAGACTAAAATACTGGGTAATGAAGAGACGGAATTTAAAGACAGGACAGATTTAAACAGTTTAATGATATATGTTGAGTTCGTACCTTTATGTCACGTTGAGGTTTGTTGAATCTCAATGGAATTAGCGGGTCCGTCATAGGCCTGAGATCCCGGGATAAGCCTAAGGGCTGTCTTAGTGTGGCATACACTGAGCTTTATGTTCGTTGTCTGCTATTGATGCGGTAATAGGCGGTCGTCGAACTGAAAGTTACTCCACAAGGAACTTTGTTGAATGAAGTAGTGGAATTTTTGGGGGGTCACTTCAGAAGCGCAACTGGGGAAGTCTAGAGAATTATCCACTTGTAAAAGGGCATAATCGCGGTGGTCGAGTTTGTGCTGGAGTGCAGAAATTTCTTAGAGTACATGAAAAACTTTTGTATCTCTTTTAGTGGGGCTGACAAGCTGTGTTTATGTAGTTTGTTATTGTTTGTCAAAGATTTGAAAAGACATTGACGCTGATTTTGTAAAGGGAGAGTCAGTAGTAGGAGTAATACTGACGTAACGAGAGCCGCACTGGTATTGGTCAGAGGAGAGTATACGTCTCCAAAAGTGCTGCGCTGCTATAGGTTAGTTAGTGAGAGTCGCGCTTGAGATTGGATAACGTAAATAACATTGATTGGAAGCAGAGAAACATAACACGGAAGGGAGTTTGTATAAATATTTACTAATACGAGCTTTACAGATTTAAAAAAAAAAACATGTAGATAATAAAATTGTTAAAAACATTCTTTAGCAAAGATGAGCCAATGGTAATTAGAGAAGGAGTTTCCATGGCTCCTGAAGGAACACCTGCATCATTTATGGTGATAGAAAGGGGATACCATACTTGTACCTGGTTAGAAAATTGGATGAAATATACAGAACAAGATGGTAATTTGGCTTTCCCAGCAAATGGTATTTTTAATACTAAGATTTTAGAAAATTTGAGGAGACGAATGGATAGTTTGAGTCCAAATCCGAGACCTATGCAGTACAAAGCTCTTGAAGAGTGGGATTACGAAGCATATAAAAGAAAAAGAGACAGACAACAGAATAGAAATAAAAATACAGTGAGTTGGTATTCAGAAGCAAAATGTGATGCTTGGAAAAAATTGTGGAGAAGAGACACTATTGAAGGAACTAGGATGTTTCCAGTTAGAGAGGTTGAGACGACAGAAGGAGGGAAAAATAAAGAGAAAAAGAAAAATACAGAACCGCAAGAGAAGGATACTAATATTAATAATAGTACAGATGAGTTTGATGAAGATTTTCTGAATGAATTGTTGATGAATAGACCTCCGCCATATCAAGAGGATCAGACTAATGCGATTACAAACACAATTCTTTCGAGTGTTTCACCAAATGCTCCAATAATTCAGATTGAAGAGCCAATAAATAGATCACCTGAAGTTGTAAGTCAGATACAAAATGAAAATAGAGAAGTAGTGAGAATGAAACCGATGATGAACCCAGATGTTTTATCAATTCCATTGACAATTGGTCCAATAGTTTCAGTGTATAATGATGGGCAAAGACTTACTCGAGTACATGCCTTAACAGTTCCAGGGAGGAGTAATGAATATCATACAGACTACAGAGAGTTAATAAGAACAAATGAAAATAGCGGTACAAATGTGAGTATAATAACGGGACAAGTGGGACAATTGGTTGATGTTTCAGAGAGGAATAAAACTCCAAAAAGAGTTATAAATCTTGATCCTAAAAAATTAATGCAAGAAGAGAATGAATACAAGGACACCTATTAGATCAAAAAGTGATACAAGTGAAATTGTACAGAGAATGTTAGGTCCATCGCCAGAAGAATTGGATGATTTGATTAGAGAAATAGCTCCTGGATGCAGTCGTCAAAATAAAGATGCATACATAGATGTGAATAAATTAAAAGGAGATTTGGAAGAAATGATTGCAGGTACAATTAGTCCAGAGAGATTGAGTAGATATCAGGAAGATGAGTTGTTATTTTTGTGTAAAATTACAAGAAAAGCAAGAAGCTTGCATGAGACTTTTGATGAAGTTGCACAAATGTATGGGGTTGACATTGAAAAGTCTAAAGCTTTACAAAAGACATACAGGTTGGATTTCACAGACAAAGATTTGGAGAATCTGAATGTATCAGGGAGACGATTGCAGATCAAAGAATTGATTAGTACATTGAGACAGTGGGGAGAGTTGGACAGATGGAAAGGAAGATGGGCTAAAAAGAAGAATGAAGCGAGTACGACAGCGAAAGTTACTTTACCATTGTACCCTGTAAGAGAAACAGAAAAGGAGTCAGTACCAGATGACGCAGTCACAGCATACCCAATGAGAGAGGTACCAGGAGGTGGTTTTGTGCACGTTCCATGGTCTAGACATGATATATTGTCGTTTACCAATGACTTTCCTAGACTGAGAGAAAAGCCTGTTGAATGGTACAGACAAGTAGAAAGGTTTGTGAAAGTTTCTTAAGTTTTGTGGGTTGATTTGGTAGGCCTTTTTGATATTGTAGTACCAGCAGATTTGTGGGTTGAGTGTAAAATTGCTGTAGATTGGCCGAAAAAAGAATATCCGAGAGATCCAAAAACAAGAGCACCTTCAGAAGAAGTTATGAAAAAATATAATCAGGTCATTACAAATTTAAAGGGGAAGATTTCTCCGAAAGAAACAGATTGGGTAAAAATTGACAGAACCACTCAAGAATTGAAAGAATAAGTGCATGCATATTATGAGAGGCTTCTTCAAGTGTTTAAACAGTACAGTGGTATAGAAAATATCACAGAGAAAAATATGGGACATTTTGTGTATAGGTTTGTGTATGGATTGAGACTGAAATAAGTGCTATGATTCAGCAGCATTTGATTTGTTGGCAGAGTAAATTGATTGACGAAATACTGCGTTATGCGAAGTATTGTGGAGATGACATAGAAATGAGACACAGGAAATTGAAAGAGAATTTAATGTTGGCTCAGATGAAGGCAGCAAAGAAAGGGGGTTATTTGAGTACTGATTTGTCAGATGATTGCCAAGGAAATTGACAGACTACTACTGGGATGAAAGGTGTAGTTTCAAATGGCAACACTGTGACGCAAATGATCCCAATGGGTCAAGCAAGAGGTAGAGGTAATTTCAAAGATAAAGAGGAGTTGAAAAAGAAGTATTTTTGTCATGTTTGCGGTAAATTTGGACATTGGCGATGCAAGTGTAAGAGTCTGTTAAATAATACAGGACAAATGGGAAATTGTGATCAAATGCAAATGAAGAATCAGGGTTATCAGGCACAGATGAATCAAGCGCAGATGAATCAGATGCAAAATCAAAATTCACAAATGCAGGTATCAAATAATAGGGGGCAGGGTTTGCAAATTCCACAAGCTCCGATGCCAAATCAGGATGTGAATGGTCAAATGCAAAGGCACAATACGAATGTGGGGTTTAATACCAATGGTCAAGTAAATTTGAATGTGCAGGTGGCTTCGCAATATTTGATGCAGTTGGAGGAAAATGATTCAGATACATCACAATGACGGTCCCTGAGGGGGAGGAAGAGTGCGTTATTGGTGCATCTCTAGAGGTAGATCAGTCAGGTCTCTATGTGGATGGCGAGGTTGATGGCAATGCCATTACATTTCTCGTAGATACTGGTGCTACCAGTTCCACTGTGAGAGCTGTGGAAATCCCAAACCTACCCCTCTCGGGAGAAAGTATCCAAGTTGCAGGAGTCTCAAATAAACTGATTTAAAACACCAGTGACAAAACAGATGAAAGTCCAAATTGGAAATTTTCAAGAATTACAAAAGTTTGTTGTGTGTGACACTAGTCCAGTTCATTTGTTAGGAAGAGATTTACTGTGCAAAATGAATTGTTCCATTTGCTGTTCCCCAGATGGAATAGCATTTCACACGAAAGATGAAGATGTGATTTTTAAGATGTTAAGACAGGGAACAGAAGTGAATGGACTCTATCCCTTGTTTACAGCAAATGATTTGCCTGTTGAGTTGAGTCATACGGTGTTGTCTGATGTGTGGGATTTTCCAGGGAAAGATATTGGATTAATGAAAGGAGCTGCACCGATTCAAATAACAGTAAAGCCCAATGCAGAATTTCCAAAAACACCACAGTACAAAATGAGTCCTGAAACAATTGCAGGAGTGACACCTCTGATTGATATGTTTATTGAGCAAGGAATATTAAAAGAAATCCTTGGAAGTCCATGCAATTCACCTATAATGGGTATTCGCAAACCGAATGGGAAATATAGGATCGTACAGGACCTGAGAAAGGTGAACAAGATTGTTATACCTTGTTGTCCAATTGTACCAAATCCAGCTGTGATCCTATATCAAATCCCATGTGATGCAGAGTGGTTCTCAGTAATCGATCTGTGTCAAGCATTTTTCTCGATACCCTTACATCCGGATAGCCAATATTTATTTGCATTCCTGTTTGGGAACCGTCTTTTGGCATGGTGCCGAGTTCCTCAAGGGTACACATAAAGCCCCTCAATCTTCAATCAGATATTGAAGAAATGTTTGGAGTCATTGGTTATGAGTAAAGACTCAGTTCTGGTTCAATATATTGATGACCTTTTGGTGGCATCAAAAATGAGAGAAGACTGTGTGACGGATACAATTGCTCTACTAAACCATTTGGCAGCAGGTGGGAATAAGGTGTCACCGGCGAAGTTAGAATTCTGTAAAAAAAAAAGTTCTTTATCTAGGCCATATCATTGAAAAGGGAATTAAGAAAGTCTCTCAAGATCGGATCAATGCTATAATGCGAATGAATCCGCAAAAAACACAGAAAGAAGTTTGAATGTTTTTGGGATTGGTTGGATATTGCAGGCAGTGGATTATGAATTTTTCACTGATCACCAAGCCATTACAGAGATTAACACACAAGGATGTGATAGACCCAATACATCTTGATGTGGAAGGCATGAAAACTTTTTTGTAGTTGCGAGACAGCTTATGTCGAGCACCAGCATTAGGAATGCCAGATTTTGACAAAGAGTTTGAACTATTCTGTAACGAACGTGATGGTTGCGCACTGTCAGTTCTAACTCAAACTCACAGAACAGCACGAAGGCCAGTGGCATATTTTTCTGCCACTTTGGATCCAGTCGCAGCAGCCTTGCCAGGATGCTTAAAGGCGGTTGCTGAAACTTGCGTGAGTCTTGAACAGAGTGAATCAATTGTTATGGGACATGCTTTGAAAGTGTATTTGCCACATTCAGTTGAGATTTTGCTAACACGAATTCGCACACAGCATCTTACGAGCAGTCGGTTAACAAAATATGAACAAGTGATATTGGGAGCTGAGAATGTAACAATAGCAAGATGTACAACTTTGAATCCAGCCACATTGTTACCGACACCAGGCTGTGAAGTAGTTTTGGATGAAGCTGATCATGATTGCCTGGATGTGACTGAGTTGTGTACCAAACCAAGGCCTGATATCAAAGACACTCCTTTGACTGAGTCTGATGTTGTTTTGTTTGTGGATTGATCATGTCTAAGAGATTCAGAAGGATGTTTGTGAGCTACACATGCAATCTGCACTGTGGCAAATGTGATTGAAGCATCATGGTTGAAGAAAGTGAGTTATGCACATGTGGCTGAGCTGGTGGCTCTTACTAGAGCATGCTGCTTAGCAGAACAAATGAGAGTAACAATATACACTGATAGCCAGTATGGCTTTGGGGTTGTTCACGATTTCGGGCAGTTGTGGTCTCAACATGGATACTTGACCTCTTCGGGTTCACCGATACGAAACAGAGAGTGTGTAAAGGATCTACTGATGGCACTACAATTGCCGTCACAAATTGGGGATGGTGAAATGTTCAGCACATAGGTCTGGTTGTGAGTATATCACACTGGGTAACAGATATGCTGATGAAATTGCACGATTTTGTGCTTTGAATACGTATTCAATTAATGTGGAACAACAAAATGAATAGATTGGTTAAACAGAATGCAGATTGATGTTCTCATCTGTTGAAACTTGGGACGAGGTGAGAGAACTGCAGGAAGAAGCAAGCGATTCAGAGTAAGATGGGTGGATCAAATCAGGCTGTACACACAGATCAGATGATGAAGTGTGGGCTTACATAGATGGGAGACCAGTAATGCCAGATAGTCTGTTATCACAGATGGCAAGGGTCTACCATGGTCCAACATACATAGGTAGAGATGCAATGATCAGGATGTTTCATCAAACATAGTTTAACCCTAAATTCAGGGTTGCTGCAGAAAGTCTCTGTCAAAGATACATTACGTGCCAACAACAAAATCCAGGGAGAAAAACAGTTGTTAGTATGGACAAATTGGCAAAGCTGCAGGTCCATTTACAAGGATGCAGCTGGATTGTTTTGAAATGCCTCCTTGCCAGGGACTAAAATACGTCCTTGTGGTTGTTTGTCTGTTTTCTCGTTGGGTTGAGGCATATCCAACAAGACGTAATGATAGTTTAACAGTTGCTAAATTGCTTCTTAGAGAAATAATACCTAGATTCGGTTTCCCAGTCTCTTTGGAATCGGATAGGAAAACCCATTTTAACAATGAAATAATTTGAATGATTTGTGCAGCATTACAGATTCAGCAAAAGCTGCATTCTGCCTACAGACCAGAGGCTTCAGGTGTGGTTGAGCAGATGAACGGCACAATAAAATCTGGACTGGCTAAGGTTTGTGCATCCACAACACTGAAATGGCCTGATGCACTACCATTGGTGTTAATGAGTTTAAGAAGTATTCCAGACAAAAGAACAGGACTGTCCCCACACGAGATTGTGATGGGAAGAGCTATGAGACAGCTGACAGTCTCAGCCAATCAACTAATGAACATTACTGATGATTTGGTACTGGAATATTGCAAAGGATTGGCTGATGTGGTACGTTCTGTGTTCACCAGGTTGGAGAAGTTGCAACAACAACACAGCAAGAACAAGGGCATGGCCTATGTCCTGGAAACTGGTTGCTTGTGAAGAAGCACATGAGGAAGTCTTGCCTAGAGCCACGATGGCCTGGTCCCTATCAAGTAATACTGGTGACGACGACAGCTGTTAAGTGTGGTGGCTTGCCAAATTGGATTCATGCTAGTCACACACGAAGAAAGTGAAAAACTTGCAGAAGAAGAATGACGTAAACAAAGGAATGTTCCAGGGCGAGTTGAAAATCAAGTAGAGTGGGCACAAGTTACTGGGACTGATGAAAATTATGCTGTGATTGTCAATGTTGAGAACAAAGCGATCCCTTTAAGCAATAACAAGGAGAAAAGAAAAAGGGATTCTTCAAAAGAAAGCACTGAATCAATTACAAGTGACATTGAAAATGAAAATGGAAATGGAAAAAGAACAAAGAAAGGAGATGGGTGGCCAAAAGGAGTAAAAAGAGTAAAATACACTACAAATAAAAAAAGTTCCAGAGACAGTAGTTGAAATATCCAGTCAATCTGAAGAAAGTGAAGTGGAAGAAGAAGAAGAGCAAGCGCAGAGAAAGAAAAGAATTAAAGTACCAAATAAGAAATACACAGCACCTGAATGGACATATGTGGTGACTACTTCAACAACTGATTGGGAAAAAGAGTTTCTTGAATTCTGTTCAAAAAGCAATTCCTCATACTAGCCACCCTAAATGAACTGGTTTTCTGGAAAGGGTGCAGAAAAAGAGAGAGGAGATTTATGAAATAAATGAATTCTGAAAAGTTCTGAAGCAGAAGAGGAGCTGAAGGCTCTAAAAGGTGTGGGGTGCACACCCTAAAACTAGTCTAGCAAAATTTAGTTTAGTAATTTTTGATCAAACTTTTGAATTTTTGACTAATTTTTTAGATTTTTTAAAAATGGATAGAATTAAAACTGAGACTGGTAAGCAGAATCAAGGCATAGTTAGGCGAAGATGTCTTAATGTTTGTCTTGTATGTGTTATGTTAACAATGTTTGTATGGTTGGTATTAACATTTGTAGTACCACATTTTATGTTCATTAATGTAGTTAATATTACTAATACTGATGAACACGTAACAATTAATGCTGAAAGAGATCTAAAAGAAGATCCAGAGACTAATATTAAAGAATTAACTGGTAGTGTTTTACACTTGGACAAGTCAATTAATGATTTCTCACTAAATGTTTTCCCTAAACTTTTTTACAGATATGTGGATACTATGGATGCGAGAGATTGTTATGTGTGCATGCAGTTGCCTACGTCTGTGTCTGAGGGGGTGACTTACCATCACCTTCACCCTAACATATGGTATTTTGTGTAGTGTATTAACTAGTCTATTTTATGGCAAAGAGGTTTTTCAGCATTTTTATTCTAATTTTGACCTAATATTTTCAGAAGTTCCTATTAGAAAGAATATGAATATAGTGTATAGTGCTAGAAATACTGAGTACATGGGAGATTTCTTTCATTCTACTAAAACAATAGACACAGTATATGCACATCGAAATAATCTGACTTCTAAGTTACATAGTGTAGAAATAGAATTCATTAATACAGTAGAAGATAGACGTAGAAATTTTAAGCACAGAGCTGCAGAGCAGAAAACTAAAGACACCATGGGCACATAAAGAAGGTAATTACAAACAGGGTGAGACTTATGCTGCAATGACTCTGGATTGGCCTCATAAAGGTAAGCTTTGCTTATTAAGGCAGAAGACTAATTATAATAATAATTTCGTTGGTTCCAGTGAATGTGAGCATACTTTTCTAATAACAGGGGTTTGGGGATTAAGAGGTGGTACTGATCCTATATTCCCTGGAGTCTATTATGTGTGTGGGAAAAATGCCTACTATAGGTTACTACCACATTGGTATGGGTGTTGTTATATTGGTATAGTCTTTCCAAAGATTTACCATGTTGGTGATAGACATGGAACCAATGAAAGGAAACTAACACGAAGTAAAAGGGGTTTGAGTGCTGCAGAAATTGTGGGAGATATTTTTGGAGCATTGATACCTTCAGTTGGGGTGATTCTAAATTCACAAAAGATTAGAAAATTGTCTACAGTGGTTGATCGTTTATCAACGGATACTGCTGGTGGATTTTTAATGATTGACACGGAAATGGTTGCTATGAGAACCATAGTTTTACAAAATAGACTTGCTCTTGATGTATCATTAGCAAAAGAAGGCGGAGTCTGTAGTATGCTGAAAATTCAACAATGTTGCACATATATTCCTGATAAAAGTAGAGATCTAGAAGGATATATCAGCAACATTACTCATTTACATGATGATTTAGCGAAACTGAAGGTTGATGGTGCTTGGGAGAAACTCGGTAAGGGTTTCTCTTCTATAGGTAATTGGTTTTCAACGTTTACTAACAGCTTATTAGGGAAGATACTAACATCAATAGTTGCTGCTGGCATACTAATGGTATTTTTACTCTATAAATGCTGCAAGAATAAAACGAAAGATGTTAAACGAAGCACAAGAAAAAGGAAGAGAGAAGAATTAGAAATGGAGGATCGAAAGGGTGTTTATTATAGTGTCATGAAAGATTTAGAGGGTGTTAGGTTGGAACAGATGTGAGCAATGGACTCTGCATTCTAAATTGATGTTATCAGATAGTAATCTGATAAGGGTTGTTGTGATGGTTTAGAATACCATCAGATGGGGGATTGATGTAGCATGATTTTTGTAAATAAAATCTGCTCGATGTAATCCACCCTAATGCATGCTTTAATAACATAAGTGGAAGTACTAACGTGTAATACAAGAGTGTACAACACGTGAAATATGCACAATGCATGAACGTTTGATTTTCTTAGTCAAAAATAAATGAGAATAATGCTAACTGGATGTTATTCTGTCTTCCTAACTGCAGAAAATAAAACGACAAAAGAAAAAGCTTTATTATTCGTGAAAGTAGTGTAGGCTTTTAGAAATTATTCTCTCTTTTGTAAAAATAATGTAGGTCTCAGAATTATTAGGGCATGTGCTTCACGTGCACCTGATCCTGATTTTCGGATGTTTCAAAATGCTTTCTTAGAGCCCCTGTCCTTCCATTGTTACAAATGCTTCATTAGACTACAGATATTTTGCCTATTTCTGCATAAATCTTTAGAGTTCTTTCCTGTCTAGGTGAGGGACAAATGTAACTAATCCAAATCTTAAATACATTTGTAGCTAGGGTTTCTTCCTTTTCCTCTCTTGGAAGTTATACAATATTTAGACAAAGAGTGTTTAGAAAATAGAAGTAAAGTCACTGTCAGTGGACTGTCACACCATTGAAGTTAACCAATGGAGAGTCTTGCTGGAGAGAGAAAATGCAACATATTAACAGAAGAAAGGAAGTAGCGTACTATAAAGATTCCTGTGGGAAAGTGTTCCTCGGCTCGTTCACAAGATTGGTGACCTGTCCCTGCGTTCGTGGTATGCTGAATGCTGTGCTGATTCCTGATTCTCTGCCTGGCGATACCTGCTAAACCTGAGAGACCTTCCTAGAGACTTTGCACATCATCAGCTGATGGTGCTGCCTGTGCTATATCCTAACGGCCGTGGGGTTAGCTTTTCAGACTAATTGCACGCTGTGCATTAGTATTTCCATTGCGTAAGTGAAATATGTTTCACTGATGGCTTTTTTCCTCTCTCCCTCTCACTCCTTTATATTTGATGTTCTGATGTTTTCATAATGAACTGTGAATGTGTATTGTGAATCTAATCTGTAACATTGAGAACCAAAGAAATGACATTCTAATTTGTACTTGTGTTTGACCATTCATATTATGAAATAACAAGCAAAACCTAAATAGAAAAGAATAGTGTTCGCCTTTATTTCTGAGTTTCAAGTTGTTTGGACATGATTATAATGACTAATGTTTAGCATATTTCTTCATTCTAGATCCTCGTGGAGAAATAGCATTCCGTCTTTCATTATTTAGTCCCTTTCAGCTCTACCAAAGATTCATCCGAGGACCTTTGATATTGCTAACTGTGTGATAATGACTTATGGGCCCGTCATTAGAGTTACGTTTCCGATTAGCTGATAGTGGTTGGAGTGGATAAGTGTAATGATAAAAATCCCCCAACACTTCCGCTGCATCACTGCTTCACACCATGCAGCTTATCCAGCCTGTTTCATCAATTCAATTCAATTCTGGTGTTTTTATATAGTGCAAGGATACCCAAATGGGCCTTGCAGCGTTATTTGCAAACAACCCTACCACGATAGTTTGATGAACCAGTTACCTTAAGACCGAAATTAGAAAAAGTGAGCTTTTAGCAGTTTTCTGAAGCATGCTTCTGGCTGGTGACTTCTGAGGGAGGGAGGAAGAGCGATCCAAATCCTGGGGGTAAGAAATGCAAAGTAGCGGCTTCCACTCCGCGCTCTTCTGATCTTCGACACTACCAGGAGTCCTTGATTACTTGAACAAAGGACCCTCCCAGGAACACAGGAGGTGCGTAAAGTCCGAATGATAAGTTGGTCTTTTCCAAGGATGGCCCAGTGTGCAATGAGAAGAATGTAGATTATTTTTTGAACTGGGAGCCAGTGAAGGGCTAAAAGGGCTGGCCTGGCTGACTGGTGCATGGGTAAAGTTAGCTTTTTGCAGACTACACTCAACCATAATATCTGGTAGAGCTTGTGAAGCTGTCCCAAGTGGGCGGTACATGAAAATTCAGGAAAACATAAAGTTAGGGGCTAATTCCAGTGAGAATTGAAGTCTCTCTCAATCCAGTATTTCAATGGGAGTGAAGTAGGCCGAGAATTCCTTCCTAAATATTATCGCCACCCCTCCTCCTCGTCTCTCTTCTCTGTTTTGGTCGGCTACTGAATAGCCGGGGGGAGCCATAATTAAGTGAGGGGTTGATTCAGTGGTTACCCAAGTTTCAATAAGAAACATGGCATCTGGATGCCTTTCCTCTAAAAGACTAAACTGCTCAATGCTGTGGTTTGTGAGGGATCTGCAATTCAATAGGTACATCTGTAGTTTATGATGGGGGGTACATTTCCTTAAGGCGTTTAGTGCTGATGGTTGGTGAGGGTTCATGAGCTAGCATGCAGCTGCATGTAGTGCAAGATGCAGGAGTTTCAAACATAGGTAGAACCTTTTTACAGCTATTTACCTTAAGCCTGTTGCTTTGCGGAAGTATTCCTGCTGTATAGGTTAGCTGCATTTTCAAAATGAGCAGAGTTTCTGGCCCCTGGCCCCGATCAGACGTGGACGGGCGCAGACGGACTTGCCTTTGGCATGCTGGCAGCGCGTCTGCTACATGTCCTTGCTGCGGTGTGCCTTTTGTACCAGGGCGGACTACTCTAAAAATACTAGACCACACTTCAAAATGGCAGATCTAGTCGAAATACTGGCAACCAGGAGGTGACTCTGAACAATCAATGCGATGTTTAATTCAATGCAATGTTTTTTACACATTCTAGCCTGTCTCTCAATAGGTTGCATATGACCTCACATATACAATACTAGTCAATACTGAACTCAAAAGAATACAAATTGGGATGGAGATTAGCGCTGTTCTATACATGAAACTCATATATTTTCTTTGCTGTCCCACTAATTAAAGGGAGAGTCTGAATGAATAAAAGGATAACTGTGACCTTGGTTTAAAAAGAGATGATGTCGACTGCAAATTCCTATTCCAATCTGTGTTTTGACGTCTGATTATACCCGAGCACACAGCTACGATGGGGGTCTGATGCCAAAACATTGGGGCTTATTTACAAGCCCCTTGCACCGCTGGTGCGTCACTTTTAAAATAAGCCCCATGGTTTCTAAATTCAGCATTGTCATGTACTTCTGCAGATATGCTCTGTCACCCGAGAAAGCACAACTCGTTTAAGAGACCAGTCTGGGAGTGAAAGAGTGCCTGATTACACGCTTAATCAGCCTCTCATTGTTACCTATTTACTCCAAGAAATGTGGAGCTCGCGCTTTTACTCTATAAAGGATGTCAAGGCTTGCAGCTGGATTTCGTTAATAACAAATACGATGCAAACGCTTGGAAACTGGCAGGGGCTGCAAGCACCTAAAATAGATTTACACAAATTCTGTTTTATATCTCCCCATCGTCATTAAAAGCCAGTTATGTGTGGTTAGCATTCCTTTTTAGTGTGCATAATATAGTACTCTCAGCCCAAACCATCCTAAGAGGCTTCTGTGATGAAAGTGGAGTGAACTTAGAAAAATCAATAACAACTTTTGAAACCTTCCTATTTAATTAATAGACATTCTACATAGTGTGACTGCATCAATGAATCCACTTGTACCGGGCTGCTTCTCTCACTAGAAATCGCTTGCCGAAGAACTGAAGGACATGACCTGGCAGACTCTTCCTCCAGTCTCCCCGTCTCCCCTTAATTCCTGTCTAATGCACTCTGTCTGTGTTGTTACTTAAATATTTAACTAGATGGCTCTCTACGATGCCGCTGACGTGTAGTAAGATGAGTTCCTTACATACAGCAGAACTGTTCGGAAATAAAAAATAAATGACTGAAGAAGGAGTGTGATGATAGCCCAATAGCAAAACAGAAACATCTTCGTTTTCAAACTAAATCTACTGCACTTTTTAAAAGACTCAACGCGATTCAGTCTTTCAGCGCGGGCTTTGAAGTAAAGGAAAGTTAATTAGGATCATATCTCGAATGGTAGATTTTTAATTAATGGGCATTTCTAATTTGATCAATTACACTTATATTTTCATCATTGCTATTAATTACATAAAGGGCTACATTTGAAATCGTTAGCACATTGAAGTCAATTGCATTCGCAGATATAAATAAGAACATCTTATTTTTCCCATATATTTGTTTATTAGGGTTTTACATAAACATAGCTTCGTCCACTACAACAAGGCTCGGCGCGGGCCAACCTTCGTAATCAAGATGGTAAGCATACAACATACACTGTTAAACACAACAAACAAACTAAATAATCCCCAACCCCTGGTCCCCACTCACTCCCTCCCCTTAAAGTGAACAACCCTGCATTACCTATATTCATTCTAATCCTATCATTCATTCCCCCCATATCACCCCCACTTCCCCACTGAGTTCACTACCAAGCAGCCTGTTGCTAGGGCTTGGGCTCTATCCTTTATCCATAAAGCCAAGCCTGTTGCGTTCAGTCCAACAAACCCAGAGCTCTCCATTTCAATGGGAGCAGTGTGTTTCAAAACCACGACATTTTACTTGATAAACTGGATTCCATCTGGTCTCGAAATGCATGTGTGTGCCATTCATGTGTCTGTTTAACAGCTCCATCGCTAACATGGTTCAAATCATATGATACCATTGGGAGCCTGGAGGTGTTTCCATTTAAATGCTATAGATTACTTTTATGCCCCCAGGCATTGGATAAATATGTACAAATCTCTCTTGGTCATTGCTTGAAGATTGTCTGTCTTCAGGCCCAGAAGTATTGTGTCTGCATAGCCAGGATGGGGTATCCCAATATCTGTTTAAAGGCAGCAGAGACCCCCTCCCAAAAAAAGGTGATTGTTAGGGCATTCCCACCATTCAGTAAAGGCAGAGTGGAGTATAATATGGCACATGCAATAGTTTGTTCTGGAATTCTCTGCCTGCAATGGAAGTGGAAGATAAATGTATATCCCTTCCGGGCCGCTCACACCGCTTGCAGGTAATTTCCCTACCACAGGATCATTCCCATTCCCCATTGTGCCTCCAATGTTGTGCTTCCTCACTTTCACCAAGATTTTTAAGAGTTTAAAAAAAATTCCCTTGGTTCCTATTAATTTAGGGAAGAGGTTCTCAAAAGGGGATTTCTCTCTAGTGGCTGCCTGTCGAATCAAATAAAATGGGGAGTGATCCAGTGCCTCATCAGGGCATATTCTAAGCATTCATTTTCATTTATTTGAAACTCAGCCTTGTGTGGCTCAAACATTTTGGGCAGGTTGTCATGATACATGTTAGATGTCACTCTCACTCTACATTTCCCCTTTCTCTAATTTAGAAATGGGTGCTCCCCTCTTGCTGTGGTAATTCGTTATTGCTGTGGATGGCAAAGGATATATTGCCAAACCTCTGTCCTGCGCAAGCCTGTCCCATACCCTCAAAGTTGAGATATCGGCGTACTCAGACAGATGTTGGGATGCCTGAATTTCTTCTCTACAAAACCTCAATCCTAAAAGGGCCTGCATACTATTGCTTGGTGAGTCTAAATCCTGTTATTCTCAGATCCCAATTTGGACGATTCCATGGCTATTCTCCGTTGGGCTTCTGTATAGTCGTGAGGAAATACTAGAAAGGGCTAATTTACCATTCTCTCTAGACTGGTGAAGAAGCCTCTTGGGCTGTCTAGGTTTTTTACTTCTCCAATAAAATCTTGAAAGGAGCTTAAGGATACTATCTAGATTGGGTCTTTCAATCCATATTGGATCTGCCTGAAATAGGTGTAAGAGCCTAGGAAGGAAATGTTATTGATCCTACTCATCCATAAAATGATTAACTTTCCCCACACTTAAAAATCTTGTTTTATAGTGGGTACGTGAGACGGGACTCAAAGATGGTCTCTTGCGTATTAGGAAATTTTGATCCCCCAGTACTCATTGTACTTGTAGCCCATCAAAAAGGGAGGGGCCATGCTAAGTCTCTAGCCTCATGCTCTGGCAGGGTTAGGTTCAGATTTCCTGACTTCTCATAATGAATCCTTATATCTTAAAAGAAGTTCAAGCAATTTTAGAAGGCATTTACTGCCAGAAGGGATCTATGGGGAGAAACCATCGTAAGAAGGATGTTATCATCATACAGAATTATTTTTTATTAACCAGAGCCGAATTTGATACCTGTAACAGCCTCTGTTTGCTGGATTTGGTAGGCAAGGGGTTCATTAAAAAGGAAAAACAATATGGGGAGAAATGACAACTTTGCCTGTTTCCCCTGTGCAACCTCAAATTATCTGATTTACACCCATTGAGAGTCAGTCTTGCTGTGGGGCTGTAATAATTGGAAAAGAACATGTTCGGAAAGTGTTGAACAAATGTCATATGCTTTGTCAAACGCTTTCTCTACATCCAGCAAAAAAAGGACCACAGTGATAGCTTTTTCAATGAGATAGATCGCTGCCCTAGCATTGTGTGTTCACCTGCTCTGCACAAAACCACGTTGATCCAAATGGCTCAAAGAGGGCAACACCTCAGTGAAGTGAGTGGCCAGGATTATTATGTACAGTTTGGCATCTATGTTGAGGAATGCAAAACAATGGTAAGATGGAAAATATTTGGCATCTTTACCAGGCTTGGGAATAACCTTAATATTAGCCTAATTCATTGTACATGTTATAGCCTTAGCATTTGCACAATGGTTAAAAATGTGGCCACTTTCAATGGCAACTAATGTGCATCATTTTAATAGAATAAAGTTGTAAAACCATCCAGGCACAAAGCATTATTAAGTGTTAATTGCGACTTTGATTTCCTGAAGTTGTACAGGATAGTGCAGTGGTTTTTTGCTGTGTGTGGGCCAGTAGGGGTATTATGATATAAATATTCATGTTAGTCGAATACTGAGTTAGCTTCCATTGAATATAATAGACTAAAAGTGTCTTAGTGGCATCACTCAGTGTATGGCCTGTGTCCAATCAAATTTCTTTGATATATTCCTTTTCTCATTTGTCTCGCAATAACTTCGTCTCTTGTGTTCCCACCTTGTCCTTCATGCCATATGCTCTCCAGTTTAGGTGAAGCAGAATTAATTCAGTTTTGTTAGTGTGGTGTATTCGAAGTTGTTCTCTAGCTGCAATGAGTTTCCTAGTAGTCTGTGGAAATAGGCATGCCATTCTCTGTTGCTCGAGTTCTATCATTTCCTCCTTGTAAGAAACTGGAGTATTAGTTGAGGGTGGTGAGAACCCCCCTCAGATAATAATC
Organism: Calotriton arnoldi; assembly: GCA_963921515.1. Lineage (NCBI taxonomy): Eukaryota > Metazoa > Chordata > Amphibia > Caudata > Salamandridae > Calotriton > Calotriton arnoldi. The sequence goes on along the minus strand of CAWUFW010000756.1, from coordinate 1,466,623 downwards.
ACAATCTTTGTCAGGGTGAACCACAAAAGTCACAAAAAAACCCGTGCTTAAGCCTCTGTAAGCTTGGCACAAAGGTAGTCAGGCTTATATTTGAGACACTGTGTAAAATGTTAGGCAGTGCTCAAACAGTAATAAAGTGAAAATACAACAAAAGAAAAATCCTAAATTTAGTAGAACTGGAGTTATGAGTTTTTACAATTTACGGTTCAACATAGCACCAAAAGTGTTAAGCCCAACTGCAGTTATCTAGTTGTGATAGACCAGGACAAAGTCAAAAGTTAAGGCTAAGCATAATGGAATGTGGGTCAGGTACATGGACCAGATTTGTCCCAGTAAAAATCTTTACCTTCCGATCTGATGAAGTCATTGATTTTTGAAGGGAAAGCTCTGAGCTGCAAACATTTGAATTACATACCCAGAGAATGTCACTCACCAGTCGGATTCTTTTTGCGTCTTTGCCCGGTGAAGATTTTTACCTTTGGACTTAGTCATTTGTTTAGAGCTAGGGTGCTTCCAGCGGGGCAATGCTGCAGGCTGTAGCTGATAGGGCTCAGTGAGGAGGACGGACATCTCCTATACAAAGTCCCACTGGATCAGATTTGCTACTGTGGAGAAAAATGTTGTGGGAGCAACCTGAATATTTGGTATAGCAGCAATGTACCTTCTGAAGTCCAGTCGGTGTTTTAGGGTGGTCTGAGAGGTATCCTAGTAAATAGTGCAAGTGTGTTCTTGGAAGGAGACATCAGCTTTCTAGCATGCTGCCTCTAGCACAAATTATTTTTCTTTATAGTAGTGGAGGCCTCACAGTCTCTGCACTATAGAGAATCTTTTATGACATATATAATGTAGTCTGTCAAATCGGACCTCCTACTGTCTGTCACCTAGGAGGGAGGAAAGTAAGCCCACCACAAAGGCTTCCAAGTTACAGTTCTCCCTCTCAAAGACACCGGATTATCAGATTTTTGCTGCAGGATCAGGTTTTCGGGTTCTCAATCTTAGCTAGTGGGTCTTGCAGATGTCTCTCAATAGCTTCGCCCAGTGAGGAGTCCTCTAGTTCTAATAGTCTCTGGCACACCGGGTCAACATCAGATCTAAGTTCACAATGTTTTCTGCCAAGATCACTGTACAAATCTGCTGAGCTTTTCTCTATTTCCCCTTTAAGCCTCTAAGCTCTGCTTTGAAAATACAAAGACATTCCAAGAGATTTATCTTTGTAAGAGATATTGTGAGGGACTGTGGCTGAATGGTTATTGATAATGGCCTATGCTCGTGTGTGTACACCAATTCTGATCTTGCTCTTGGTTTGTCTAAGTAGGCCAAATGTCTGCCCCAGGATGGCTTCCTATTTGGCAGCCAAATTTCTCAGATGAGCACTCCAATCCAACTTGTGGCCTCAATTGCAGCTTATTATGATCCAGCCCCTCCACCTTCCCTCTCACCACAGCACACCAAATGGGAGGTGCTGCTGCATTTGGATGGATTATCTCTCCAGTTCTCACCTCCTTTGAGTTTCTCATAAATCTATTCTCTTGTCTTGGCTTGCTCTGTAATCCCATGGCCTTCCCTCTAATATTCGGAGCATTTCCATCCACTGCACCTTCTGGAGACAGGGCCATCTCACTGCTCACCTCGGCCAGTAGAGTCTGCACAGGCTTTGGGCTCTCTTGCTGCCCAGTGTGTTCAAAGTGGTTCTCAACACCACCAGTTTTGGGCAGTCACCATTATCAGGGGCTGCAGAATGCTACTCTCCTCTCTGGCAGCTAAGCTGACCCCAGACCCATCAAGGCCTCTTTCACCACATCGGCGCACCAGTGAGCTGCCTCAGGATCATCTCCTTGTGTTCACTCGATCCATCCAGCCCTGGTCACATATCATCAGCTGATTACACTGGATGGGCTAAACAGGGCCAGGGGTTATTGTGGTGTTTTTCCACTTACTCCGCCATCTTGTCCATTAACCCAAAAGAACATCTTTTAAATGCATAGTTTCACAAATTAACATTTTTCAAAAACATCTGTGTTTGTTTATCTTCATAAAGCATAAGCACAATTAGCTCATCCTACATTTATGGTCAGCATTAAGGACTCTTCAAGCTGCAATCTCACAGTCTAATAACATACAATGTACCAAGCACCAATAATTAACAAAGATGAGCAAGTCTGAACATGAGAGCCAAAATGTGCCCTTAATACATCTGAAATTATGCAATAATCCATTTCAACTGGGTGGGCGGGTACAGGACTGAATAGCATGCATTTTGCAAACCCTGGTAGTAAATCTCCTTGCCAAACACAATGTTTTGAAATATGTTAAAGGATTTATAAAATGCCTGGTTACTCCAAGGAGTGCTCCCACTCTAGAGAAGTTGCACCATATTGGTTGTCAGGTAGAGGCAGGTTCATCTGACAGGCCAGACAGTTCTACTTTCTTTGCCTAAATAGCCAGGTCTTGAGATTTTTGTGTAAACTTGCTTCTGATGGTTTGAGTCTCAGGTCCAATGGCATTGAGTTCCAGAGTTTGGCTGCCAAAAGTCCAAAATAACTGCCCCTCCCCCCAGGCGCATTCTGTGCACTCTAGGAATCACAGTCAGAGCTGGTTCACAAGACCTAAGATGTCTGTAGGGGGCGTAGGCTTGAATCAGAGGATACAAGTAACTTGGACCCCTCTGATTAAGTATCATATGCATAAAACAGAGTGCTTTAAAAGAGACTCTGTGCTTGATGGGGAGCCAATGTAGTTCAGCAAGACCTGGGCTTATGGCGAGCCATGGTGCAGTTTTTAGTAGCAGCCGGGCCGCTGCATGTTGTACTCTTTGAAGCATACCCAACCTGCCTTTCGAGACCCCAAGATAGAGTATATTGCAGTAATCGAGCCGAGACACAAAGAGAGCTTGAATGAACGTCTTTCTTGCTGAGTCCGGCAAAAGCCCTAGAATCTTCCTTCACAACTTTAACATTCCAAAATAAGTGCCAGCTGTGGCCTTCATCTGACGCTCAAAAGATATCTGCACATCAAAGATGATGCTCAGATTTTTAACTTTAGGTTTAGGGATTGGAGTGCGGCCCAGTTAACAAGACTACCACACGGGGGACCAAATTGTGGGCTGTTTCCAGATCACCAAGACCTCTGTCTTCTCTGCATTTAATTTCAGACAGCTGGCATCCATCCATGCCACAAGGTCTACCAGGCAGGATTTGAAGTTTGCTGTGGCACTGCCATCATTTTGTGCCAGTGTAATGATCAGCTGAGTGTCGTCAGCATACGACACAATCCTCATGCCATGGCGTTCGATTACGTCCGCCGAGGGACGGAGAGACAGGTTAGACAGAGTAGTACTCAATGCTGATCCCAGTGGCAGTCCCTGCTGAAGGGGGATGATGTCTGAGGTGTATGGCTTCTGGAACACCTGGAAAGATCGCTTGTGTAAAAAATTAGCAAGCCGGTCATATGCTCTTCCCCCTATACCCTGTGACCACAGCCATTCTAGCAGCAAATCGTGCGAAACAGTGTCAAACGCTCCACTTAAGTCTAGCATGACAAGTGCAGCAGTTTTACCTTCATCAGCCTATCTTTGTAGAGTTTCGGAGGCTAGAAGGTGGGTGGATTGATACTGTGGCCTAAAACCTGATTGTTCCTCTTGAAGGAGTCTGTTCTCATCAATCAACTTCATTATTTGAAAATGTACATGCTTTTCAGCAATTTTCGCAAAGAATGGAAGCAGAGAAATAGGACAAAAATTTCCAGTTTAGAAGGGTCCAATGATGGTTTCTTGAGGAGAGGAACCACCATAGCGTGCTTCCACTCAGCTGGAAGTTGACCTGCTACAAAGGATAAATTAAGCAGAGTACATAATGTAGGGGCATGGGCTACAAACCCACTCTCCAGAATAGCTGAAGACACAGGGTCTAATGGGGAGGCAGATTTAATTTTGGTAGCTAGGAAGAACAATTTTTCCACTGAAATGTTCTTTATAGTTAAAGGACCTTCTGGTGAGGGATGAAGTGTCATTCTTGGAGGAGAGTAGTTATAATTTTTAGCACTTTCAAGAAAAGAGGCATAGGAGGATGATATTTTATCAGAAAAAATGAGCAATCTGATTGCAGCTACTAATAGTTGGAGCTATAACCACCAACTCTGCATCCAAAGTCGAGAGAGATTTAACTATCCTAAAAATCTCCCTGGGGAGTTTTTGGCCTCGTCTTTCTTTCGTGTGAAAAATTGGGTCCAAGCTAGTCTGATCTGCTTATGATATTCCTTTAGCGCATGTAAGTAGATGTCTTTAGCTAGAGTGCAATAGCTTTTACGCTATTTGCATTCTAGGCATTTACATGACTTTTTAATCCACAGAAGGTCCTCCGTGAATCGATCAGCAGAAGGTCTAGCACGAGAAATGTGCCTCATTTTCCAGGGGGCTATAGAATCTAGAGCCTCCTCAATCCAGGCCGAAACCTGCTGATTGTTATCCTGAGGAAAAGTATCTAGGCATGAATGCCTGCCACTCAAGGCAGACGTAAGGGCTTTTGAGTGATCGAGGTCCCTTTCCGAGTTTTGATAGAGTGGGCAATCAATGGTTTCGGCAACGAATAGGTGTAAAGAATCTGAAAAAGGGTAAAAAAGTGATCTGACCAGGCTATGGGAACCAGGGGAGCTACTTTAACTAAGGCTGAAATGGCAAACATGTGGTGAGGAATATGTCCCTGAATGTGCGTTTTTTCCTGTACTAGCTGTTGGAATTGAAGCGTCTTTAAGTCCTCCGTCAGGCTTGTAGCTATATGAGAGGTCAGATCATTAAAGTGTAGGTTAAAATCCCCTAAGATTAGGAGGTTAGAATGCTGCTGGACATATGCAGGGATGATATCTAGTAAAGCAGTGGTTAAAGATGCGGCAGACCCAGGGGGCCGATAAATTAAGAAGCCATTAAGAGAGCAGCAGCCCGTTAGTGATAGTGAGAAGAAGGCTGCTTCAGATCCACTAACCTGTGCTTCAGATAAACTGCAGCTCAGATGTTGTTTATATATCACCGCCAGACGCCTCCCCTCCCCTTTAGTCTATCCCGTCTTATAATTGCATAGCCCGTAGTAATAGCTTCTAAAATGTCCAGAACGTACTGAGCATGTAGCCAGGTTTCCACCAGGAAAAGCGTGGTTAGTTGCTGGGCCGATATAAAATTGCCAATTTCAATTTTATGCTTGGGAAGGGAGCAACAGTTTAGTAAAAAACATTAGGCGATCTGCGGACTCCTACAGATGTTACTGCCCTTCCACCTTTCTGAAAGCCTTGGGGACAACAAAAAGGAGCACCCGAGGCTTGCATGCATTACTTCGTTGCCTAATGTGTGTTAAGCTTCCTGTCCCCAAGGTGCAAATTGGGGTTGAAAGAAGGCTTAGGGCCTAGGTCTGGGTGAGTGGACCGATGCCAGAATGGGCCCATCCCCCACCCCATATATAATAAAACAAAGCAATCACTCTTGGCTAGTGTTAGTTTTCTTCCTCTGTTTGGGCAGATAGGGTGGTTTGTTATGTTAAGTCTATTTATAAAGTGACCCATCTACCGAGGGCCTCTTGGCACAATTTAAACAACATTAGTTCAGCTGAACTAATACACCACCTAAAGAAAAAGTAGGTTTTTCAACTTTTCCTTAAAGTTAAATGGTGGCGCACAAACAAAGCTGTTTTTGCAACTTGTTCCACAGCATAGAAGCACATTCTGAATGATGCGACCCCCAGTGAAGGCTTTACAGAATTTAGGAACTTGTAGCAAACACACTCAGCTGACTGGAGTGTTCTTGTGCAGAGATATACTTTGGTCTAGCTAGATATGAAGTCTGGAGTTATACCATACATGATGCTGTGAAATATGCTGAGAATTTGAAAGTGATACACTTTTGCATGGGAGCTAAGGAAGGGGTTTAAACAGCTGCAACCAACAGTCCGTCCAGTTTCTTGATTTTGAATGGATTGTAAATGATGGTGAGTTTTCATGTTGACGTACAAACCCTCAGTCTGGCCACCTTATTTAGTGATGGGTGGACCATAAGAATTCTGTAGACAAAGCCCGGATTGGCTCCGTCAGTTGAATACTTCTTCTGACTGCCCTCCAGGCTAGAGGCTGTATGAGGAAGGACATTAGGCTGTCCGTCCAATTTAGAGTGGATGGTGTAATGCATTTTTTTTCCTGTCCGTCGCTGCCTGTAAAAACCTGGTGGTGAGGACAAGAAAACTACAAGACCCACACACCATGGAAGAAATCTCCAAAACTCCTAAGGTGTTGTTTTTACATTTTTATTTTCCGGAAACAAACTCCCACTTTGGGAGTATTTTTATGAAAAACAAAAAAAGTCAGAAGTTTGGTGGATGGTCATCTAAACCAATGTTGAACGTTGTTTGGTTTCATTGTATTAGATGCACTTAATGCTGCACTAGCTGAATGATACTGTTACTGTTGGAATACTTCTTACTCACGTTGTTAATGTACTGTTGCGCAATGAAATGATGAATAACAGCAGATCACAGTTGCATGTTTAGAAAAATGCCCGATAAAAACATTGCTTAAAAAAATCAAAACCAATGTTGAAAGAAACCACTGTAATGTTCTCCACCATTCCGATGGACACATTCTCTGGTCAGGAAAGGACAATAATCATTCCTAAAACATACCCTATGATCTAGTAGGGCATGTGAATCTGCGAACTCACATCCTGTGTACAATTAACCAAAATGTTACAGATAACGTGCTTAGGGCCAGATGTATCAAGCAAAATTGCGTTCGCAAACGCCGAAATTCGCAGAATTTCGGCATTTGCAAACGCAATTTTGCTTAGTGGTATGTATTAAGGCAAAACTGCCTCGCAAAATAAGGAATCGCAAAATTTGCGATTCCCTATTTTGCGATTGCATTTAAGGAATCGCAAATTGCGATTCCTTAAATCCAAGGTAAAAGCACCAAAAAAGTGCAATTTGGCCTTAAAGAATCGCAAATTACCACCAACTTCAAGTTGGTGGTAATATGCGATTTCTTTGAAAAATGCACTTTTAGCATTTTTCAAAGTGCCATGTGGCGCACATACATGCCCTTAGGGCATGTATGTGCGCCACATGTGCACACATAAATTTTTCAGGGGTGCAACAGGGTGTCAAAAGGACACCCTGGCACCCTTGAAATTGCATTCTCAATTTGCGATTCTCTAATTGCGATTCGCAAATTGAGAATGTCTTCCCATTCATTCCTATGGGCCTCTACGCCCATAGGAATGAATGGGAAGGTATTCCTAATTGCGAATCGCAATTTGCAATTCGCAATTAAGGAATATTAAGGAATCGCAATTATTATTGCGATTCCTACATACATAGCATTTTGCGATTCCTTAATAGCAATTCGCTAAAATTCGCTATTAAGGAATCGCAAATGCAATCCTTGATACATCTGCCCCTTAGTGTCCAAGTGGGTTAAACACAGAGGGGCATATTTACAAGCCCCTATCACCACAGGAAAGTCACTTTTAATGAAGTTCCTGTGGCGATAGGGGCTTCGCTTTATTTACAAGGCGGCGTCAAGCCACTTAATGAGGCTTAATGCCGCCTTGTAAATAAAGCACCCTTTCACGCTATACTTAGGGTGTACGGGGTGGGCAATGGGTGTTGCGGTGGGCGTTCCACCGCAACACCCATTGATTTTGAAGCTGCCCTCTATTTACAAGGGTGGTGTAAATAGGAGGCAGTGCCAAAATTAAGACCAGGGAAAACCTGGTCTTAACATGGTGAAACAAGGAGAAATGCTTTATTTCTCTTCGTTTTTGCTGTTTTCTATGTGTGCTGCATTATGCAGCACACATAGAAACAGCAAAACACCATGATTGATTGTTTATGTGCAGGAAGGTGTACCTTCATGCACATAAACAATCATTAAAAAAATGACGATTTGCAACTTCTACGTGTGCTGCACAATGCAGCACACATAGAAGTTTCAAATCGCCATGTGCGATTGTTTATGTGCACCTTCCTGCACATAAACAATCATTCCCTCAACTCAGGCACCCTTGCACTATGGAGCAAGGGTGCCTGCTTTGGTGCTAGGCAGCTTAATTTAGTGCCAGCGCTAGGGAAAACGCAGGGATGTACAGTATCTTTGTAAATACGGCTAATCCCTGCTTTTGGAATGGCGGTGCGTGAGATTAGCATTTTGTGCTTAACACCACGCTGCGCCATTCCCATGTAAATATGCCTTGGAATGGAGAAGAAAATTATTGCAGGGTTCCAGTTTCTTCCCAACACCCATGAGATGCACTGTTTAGTGTTATATAATGCCAGTCTTTCAGGCACCAATAATACTAACTTCTAAGCAAAGATGGTAAGGACATGCATTCGTTGCTGCATATATTCTTACACTCTCATAACACCCAGCCTTATGCACCATGAGAACCTATGAACACTTCTACTTAATCAGGAACTGGATCTAAAGCAGGAATTAACAAATAAAATACGCGTGATAAAAAAATCAATATATTCAAGGGTTAGCAAAATCTCAAAACCGATGAAAAATCAACTATCCTTTTAAATCAGATCATGAAATTGCGAATACACTGAGTGATTGAACCGAAGGGCCTGTATACTTGGCTGCAATGCATTTAGGGATAATATTTGATAGCACGATGAATATACATTGTTTCTCAGTGTTATTCACTTACTTTAAGTGTATGTGCTACTTTGATGATGTAGACTTGCAGCCCAAAAAATGTTCACCTGTGAGTGTTCCTTTCCTCCCCAATGAACAAACCCCTGACAACCCTTGAGAACATATTTACTCCACCTACTACCCGTAGATAAATGACTGCTATCAATCTGGCTTATGGCAGTTCTCCCAAGTTGTAAGTGGAATTTGTTTACAGGCAAATCAGTGTATCTGCGTTCCTGATTTCAAAAAAAGTTTAGTAAAACTGACTCTACTTGTTTACTGAAATCTATTCAAAACATTTACCCCAGAATAATTTCACACTTTATGGACCAGGAAATGGTAATGTAGATGACTGGAATCTCCCCACAAACACTGATTTGTGCCAGGGGATGAGGGTGCAGCTGTGACAGTACAAAGAGCTGGACGTAGACCAGCAAGGATAGTGTTGGGCAGGTTAGGCACGGAGTCTCCACATGGGACATAAATACTCGGGGAATGTGGTTGACTGAGCTGGGAAAAGGGTTTGGAAGAATATGGTGGGCTGCGTGGCTTGGTGATAAAAGGCCTTCGGGGGCTCATAGATGAAGTTGAGGGGTGTCGGTTAAGCCGCACCACATGCTTAATCTTCTTAGGGGCGTTGTAAGAAATGGGGCAATGGCTTGCACCCTGTCCAAGTAGAGACCCTTCCTTCTAGTCAGGGTAAGGGAGTTACACACCCAAGATATCCCCCTTGGTAGCTTGGCACGAGCAGTCAGGACTATCTCAGAGGCAATGTGCAAAGTATTTGTACATAACAGACACAGGACCATAGTGAAAACACTACAAATGGACAACACACCAGTTTATGAAAAATAAACAATACTAGACCAAAACAACAAAAATCCAATATACATAACTCAAATTATAACTTTTAAAAGATTGAAGGAATTCTGTCCATAGAACTCTATGGATTCTCGTGCAAAGTTCCTTTGATGCATCAAAATCCAAGTCGGAAAACAGCCACAAATGATAAAAGCATCAGAAAACACAGTGATGCATCAGTTCTTGTGTCCCAGGGGAATGGACGTGCCTGTTCTGCTGCATGCAGGAGAAGTGTTGCGTCAATTTCTTACTGTGAGGAGAAGTGATGCATCAATTTCCGGAGGCGACTCCTTTCGGCGGAGCAATGAGTTGAAAACTGGGTGCACTGGTGCGATGTGTGAGAAACTCCAGGCACTGCAGGTCGATGCAGTGGCAAAACAGGCGCTGCATCGATTTCCACTGCCGCAGACAGGTGATGCATCAATTTCTTCAATCACACAGCATGGCCTGCGTCGAAGTTGGAGCGGGCGTCTCTAACGTCAGAGACTCGGTGCTCTGGACTCGAGCTGCGGCGGTTCTTATGGCCGCCAACAGGTGTGGTGTCGATTTTTTCAGCCACACCGCGGTGATGCATTGGTTCAGCTTACGGCGGTAAAAACACAGCTGGAAGGGCAATGCAAGGATGTTAGAAATGGGGTCCCTAGTTGGCAGAGGTAGGTACCTTTGTCCGAATAGGGACCCTTCCTTCTAGTCAGGGTAAGGGGGATACACACTCTGCATAATGTTATGTTGTTATGTTAAAATTATTTTTCAAGCGCACGTACGCCAGTTGGTTTCTTGGTGCAAGTATGGGAGTAGTTGAGCCCCAATAGATCTATTTGTAAGCCTGGACAAAGAGCCATGTCTTAAGAAGTCTCCTGAATACAGGTAAGTCTGTGCAGGATCTGATTTCATGGGGGAAAAGCATTCCAGAAGTGTGGAGCCAACACTGTGAACCTGCTGCCACCTAGTCTCTTCCGTTTATAAGGAGGAATGACCAGTAAATTCAAGTGGGCAGATCTCAGATTGCTCGTGGGTACATATCTCCTAATAAGATTAGAGACAAATTTTGGGCCCACATTCTGTAGGGATTTAAAGATGAGGCACCCAATTTTAAAGGCGCAGCGTTGTGGTATTGGGAGTCAGTGGAGCTGCTGCATAAGGGGGGTGGCATGTTGCCATCTTGGCTGATGGAAGATCAGTCTGGCAGCCTGGTTCTGCACCAGCTGTAGTTTCCTGACTAGATACGCAGGTAACCCGAGATATAAAGAGTTTGCGCAGTCTAGGTGGGAGATGACCAAAGCTAGGACAACCTGCACCAGTGCTTCTCTAGTACGGAATCTACCAATTTTCCTGATCCTCCTTAACTGAAAGAATCCGGTAGAGACTGCTGTTCCGATCTGGTACTGTAGAAACTGAAATAAAGAATAAGAAATAATACCACAAATACAAGTCTCTTGTCAGCACAAATGATGGCACAATTTATTGGTGACCAACAAACAATGCAAATACGTGCAGCACGGAGACAGACAGCATAGATACTGAATGCCCAAAGATGTGACGTTGGTGACAGCTTTAATAGGCCAAAACCAAAAAGGATGCAGCATCATCACATACGTAGCACAAATTAAGCCCTATCTATTTGACCAATTAGCAAAGGCCTAGATCGTGCTCTACCTTTTAAGGTCCAAAATATACTGTTGCTGACCACGTGTCCCAAGTGGGCAGCTTTGGGGACTTTCCACTGTAATGTAAACTATCAGCCTTGGTACCTTCCCAGTTAATTATTGCAACATAATAGAAAGGACCAGACATATTGCGAAATGTGCTATGCTGAAATGTCTGTGTCTAAGTGAGCATCTTCCCTGTCACGTATTTTTCTTGAGCAAGCCTTGCGTTACAAAAGCTGTGTCTCTGAAGCAAATGGAAAAGTACAAGCATTTTGTGCAGTGATTTTTATGTCAACTTAACAGGGTCTGAAGCTTCAAGCATTTGGTATCATATAAGAAAGATGGCTTCTACATTGCCACTGATACCAAATCACTACATCTTACTCGCAGGGCCTCCCCAGCATCATGTTGGTACCTCAAAATTACCCCTTAGTAGGCAGGGTGTTGAAACTAGTATAGTTGTACTATGCCCAGTTAGTGCAATTATCCTGACCATAGTGCAAACCACTACTCTGCACTTTGCAAACCTCTGAGAACTAACACTACCACTGCTACACAGCACTATCATTGGTGCCCTTTCGCAATACGTTCCCTTCCTGTTGTATTCTTTGCAATTTGTGTCCTATAACACCTAGTCAATTCTTAATTATATTTGTGGTGTGTACTTTCCAAAACCTTTCCTAATGCTATTTCTAAATGTTGTGGTCTGTAACATTGGCAATGGAACTTCCAGGTGAGTCTATCTATTCTATTTATTCATTTTGGTACAATATCTCTGTGTCATTTAAGCAGTATCTCAGGGCCAGTGCTAGGTATAGCAGTGTGAGCACAATACACTATAAAGAGCGTAGTCATTATAACGGCAGCAATGGGGGATAATATTGCTAGTAGCACCCATGGCCATATTCTCTTATTGTTCTGAAAGTCTTGAGGCATTGTTCCAGTCGTTGGTACGTGTGGCTAGTGTGACTAGTTGGAAGAATGTCTTATCTTCTGTTGCACTTTCACTCTCTGCAAAAGTCTGCTGAGGAATAATGCAGAGCCTCAGTGATCATACCTGTAAACAGAAAAGTAACTGTTGGTGCCTGTCTTCAGGTAATTTGAGAGGTTACCAGCACTTCTATTACCAAGGCACTTTCAATATGAAGAAAACAAAGTGATGAAGAAGGTAAAGATGTCTCGTTGTCACAACGTGTAGACTGAGGGGTTGGGGCATTGATGTTCCAGATGTCTTTAGTTGATGTATCATTGGGGCCCGCTTACACACACTTACTTCCTCTGCTGTGTGCAGTGCGCAACCCTTCAGGATGAGCTTGGGATACTATTCTCATTTGGTACTTTTCGTGGAACACATGTTGTAACGAGGCTGTCCTTGATGTGATGCAGGGGAAGTCACTGGAGATTCCTGTGGTGGCGGCGGAGTTACTGCGGAGTTTCATGTGGGCTGAGCTTTGTCACTCTGTCTGAGGTGCTTCTCATGGACAACAGAGCAAGTGGTAGTGCATCAATCCAGGTCAGCTTAGTGGATGCACGAATCTTCCCTATCTTATTTCAACACTCCGTTCTTTCTCTCAACAACGCACGCTGCTGGTGGATGATAGGCACAATGTAGTTTCTGTGTAGCTTCTAGCCCCTTGCACAACCCCTCAATCACATGTGAGATGAACGCCAGTCCATTGTCAGAACCCAAAAGCATAGGCACTTAAAAGCGTGGCTGAACTCTTTCAGTAGGCATCTGGCAACAGTTTGTGCATTGCAGTACCTGGATGGGTATACCTCAGTACATGTGCTGAACATGCACACAATAACCAACACATACTTGTACTTTTGAGTAGAGGGGCATGTTGATGAAGTCCATTTCATGTGGGGAAGGTAAGTGGCCGGGGGCAGTGGAAGTACCCTTTCCGAAGTTACCGTTGTACAAGCATCAGGAATACAGCCTTATCATTCCATCAAGTCCTACATTATCGTTGGTAAACATATCCTTCCATTTGGGCCTATCCATATTCCCTCTTCTGTCTGCCTATATCCTCCCCTGTTTCATTCTTCCTGTTCTTCCACCCCATCCCTTTGAGTAATATACTGTGTGTCATAGTGCATATCATCATCCTTTATCTTTATATCATGATATCATTTGGAGTAGAAGCTAGTTTGACCCATTGTGTTCTCACAACAAGTTAATGCTACGCCTTTTTTACTTCAGCATCAAGGAATCTCTACCTCTTGATACATAGTCCTTGGAGGTGGAGTGTGCAGCACATTCTACAATTGAAACTCTCTTTGGTAGCAACAGGCCTTGCAATAGTTGTGCTATTAATGGTGCATGCTGAATATATTGGCCAGCTGAGGTGAGGAATCCCCTCATGGCCCACAGCTGGCCAAAATCAGGGGCTACCCCGAAGCATTGTAGCTGCCTGTGTAGATGTTCACTATTCATCCTTCAGCCAGTCTACATGCTCCTGTTAAAGAAACAAGTTCCGCTGCTTGAGCACTTTTGGATGTTGTTAATCTTGCCCCCTTCCAGTACTTTTCTAGCCGTGCCCACTGTGTAAGAATGTTTTTTTATTTTTTTTCTACAACTGTATAATGAATTTATTGGAATCTCAAAAGCAGGAAAACATGTAATTTCATATTATAATGTTTGTATATACACTTGGCCCAAAGAAATGTTTATTTTTGACTGAACACAATTCAATAATATATAACTGACTGAAAAACAATGTAGTTGACTAACTCATATCAGGGCCATTTTTAGGGAAGTATTAAATCAGGTTTCTACTGACAACAAATGTACAACATTCAGTAAAAACTGGAAATATTCATATGCAAAGTGATGACATGTATTTTAATTATGTTTTTTTTCAAGCTCCCCCACTGCTTTGAGGCCATGCCAGAGCACTACTACAGCATACATATAGTGTAGATAGGTCAAACATAAGATAACTACGTCACTTTGGGAGGTAAATTATATTGGAAAATGACAGAGGGGATGGAAGCAACCACAGAATTAATAAATAACCAGCAACGTCCAATTGTCGCAGCTAAAGGCAACTCTGGATGGATTGAGCGATTCTTGAAATCAGCAGCTGCTAAGGTGTAAAGGTGTTTGTCCTTCAGAAACATGATAGTACAGTTATGCATCCCATTGGTTGGATACTGTTTTTGCGTTCTGGTGTTTCAATAGATACGTTTCCTAACATTTCAGCGAATGATCCAATGGACATGTGTCCGCGTGGGTTTTTTTTTTTTTTTTTTTTGCAGTTAGCCTGTGTTGTTGCTGAAGCATGAACCAGAATTAGAGCTATATCTCCATCGGGGAAAGGTGTGTCTCTTAAATCACGTTGAACATTAGCATACTTATCTGTGGCTAGCACACATGGACTATTCTTTATCAAACACTCCCTGTCTATCACCCATTGCTAGGTGAGAAATCAGTAGTGGCGCAATGTGTGGGCCAAATTGTCAGAATTATAGAACACATTTGCACCAGTGGAGTTTTCTAACCAGATATGAGAGGGTGAAAAACGTCTATCATTAAGCAAATGCATGCAAACATTTCGAAAACAGGAAACCTATTACACTCTGTATGGGAATGAAGGAAAGAACTTAAAAATTATATTGGCATCCCTGTACAAAACTTTAAAAAGAAATCCATTATCTCCAAAAGCAAAAGAAGAATTAAAACATTGTACTATAGCTTGTTCCAACAGCAAACACAGATGAAAATCTCTGTCACAGTAACACCTTTTGGAATCAAAATACTCATAGTTGTCAAACTGTGCCCAGGGACGTGGACATATTGTTTGGGGTCAAGGGCAACAAGTTTTCATGTGTATTTTGTCCTTGGGACGAGTAGGCCCAACCCCCTACAGCACAAACCCTTTGGCTGCCAGTTCACAGTACCACATAATGGATCAGGAAAAGGCATTGTCTGCAGTAAAGGTAATTTCTGTGTCCATGTGTGAATGCTTGTCAAACTGGTATTTATAGTTCACTAACTCAAAGGCTTTATAATTAGGGTGAGCGCTCTAAGTAAATGTTGTAAGCTCAGACTGCACTACTGACAGTTGATAGAGTATAAAAATGTGTACACACGTTTTCAATAGTTAGCAATGTGAGGCTATGTATACTGCTCCCAGAATGCTCTCCGATTAGATACAAATATTTGCAGAAGCTGGAAAGCAAGATTTATTATTCTTTGCTTTCAAAATAAAATGTTCACAAAAAAATGCAAAAAACATTTCGCTAAACTACTGAAAAAATGTAGGTACCATTTCTTTGCAACATAAAAATAAACAAGCATTGGTAAAGCCAGTAGGTCTGAAATCGTTGGTCAGCCTTTTGGCTTTGTCAATGCGTCACTTGTTTTGGCATCATTTTTGTAAAACCTTATTGGTGTGGGAGCTGCTGGGCCCTCAACATCATGACAAACATTGGCAAAAGCAAAAATAGTTTTTGTCTCAAAAAGCACACATTGCACAGTAGTTCCTGGCACTGAATAAAACAACTGTGTGTCGATATGCTCCTTGTGAAAGAACAGAATGCGGTCACTCACAGTGAAGCTAGCCGAGTGGTAGAGAGACAACATTTTAATAAACACAGAAGGTCATTGTTAACGCCAGACCTAATTAGGGGCCAAATTATGAAATAAAGTGCACCCACGTCCTTGGATTAAGTGCAGATTTACAACTGTTGTGAATTCACAAGACTTTACAGAAGTAGGCCAAGAAATAGTACTCCTAGAAAGTATTTGTGAACTGCATTTAAGCATGAGCAAATATGCATGTGTAGATCTGCTCATGCGAAAATCTGAGTGTTTGCAAGTTCACTTTTCCTCCATCCACTTTTTTCCAACCCTGGAAGAAGTTTTATGTCTGCCATTGTCAGGAGTAAATATCCAACCTTTCTCAGCATGGGAAAATATTAGAGAAGAGTTGGTGAAAACCCTTAAAACATGCAAGTTAGTAAGTTTGCACAGACTCAAAAGGGCATTTCAGCCCTGGAACTGTTTCTTACCATTACCTTCAGCCCCTGTATGTAGATCTGCGGAAACGTGGCAACATAAGGGAATTGTTAGTATTCAAACCCTACTATGGAAGGAGCCCTGGCATAATCAGAAAGGCTATTTCAGAGCTCTTATATAATGAGATTGCTGCCATAATTTGTCGCCGCATTACATGGCACAAAAGGGACAAGTGGTTTTTGTTACAGGACACCTATTTGCAAACACCCCTTAAGACTGCACCTGTATATTAAAAGACATATTAAATCTGTACACATTGTATCCTTAAAACATCATAATACTGAAGCACAGTTATTCAATGCACACTATCCTACTGCATTGGCATATCCTTTGTAGGCCCTGGTGAATGCACTGCATTACAATGCATTTTAGCGCATACCACCTTACAATGTAATTCGTTATAATAATATTTACTGCAACTCTGAAGAACCTAGAAATGAACAACATTATTATACATACACATTATTTATTTTAGACACATACATAAAATAGTACTTCTCCTTGCTCCATTTAATTAGGCAAAACCCTTCAATAACTCAATATACCTAGTGCTATTCTATATGTGCTTGTGAGGATGGCGGTGTTATATGTTAGGTGGTGGTCTGTGGAGTGAGAAATGGGGAAAACAAGCCAGCTACCTAACATTACCTAATTGTGTGATCCTGGGCATTTCATTTTCATCTTAGCAACTTGCAACATCTTTCTGAATAATGGGAACCCAGGCCACACAGATCATTCATCTTTTAGCTCAATACTGGCACTGTTGCCATTGTTGGGAGATAGCTAATATGTTCAAATGCACACTGTTAAAAAAACAGCACTTGAAACAGTGACAATACCTATCAATGCACTGAAATAACCTGATGTACAGAAATGAAACAGCTCTGTATGTTCATGAAATACACTTTGAACTCGAAGAACTGTACAACACTATCTTTAACACTTCTGCTGCAGACTGTTATCCTGATAGTAATGCTGTGCAGGGCACTCTTGCTACCTGACAACAAATGTCTCCTGTTGTAATGTACTCCTGTGAGATAGGGGCGGGAAGGGGCCTTGAGACGCCATTACTCTGGCCCTTACAATGTCAATTGACAAGACACATACCAGGAAACA
The DNA here is from genome assembly GCA_963921515.1 of Calotriton arnoldi. Classification (NCBI taxonomy): domain Eukaryota; kingdom Metazoa; phylum Chordata; class Amphibia; order Caudata; family Salamandridae; genus Calotriton; species Calotriton arnoldi. Next base: position 1,449,304 of record CAWUFW010000756.1, on the reverse strand, counting down.
AGACAACACGTAAAACAGACACGTAGAAGAAACAAACATCTTGTCTCCGACGTTCTTGCATCTGAAAATGAAAATGTTAGAAACGAAACCCCTTTTTTTAATTTTTTTTTTTTTTAACCTATTCTGTTCATACCCACAGAAAACTGTTGTAGTGTGTTGTTTAGAAATTTCTCAGTAACTATTAACTATTCTTTTTACCCTACGAAATGATCAGGGGTGTTAAGTGTCTCAGGAAAGGTCAGTTCTCCTCGCGCCCTTTCTGTGCATTATTTTAACAGCTCATTTTCTACGGAACTTGGAAGCCATAGGCTGCTTCCTGTCCCATTGTTACAAGGGAAGCAGTATTTGAAACATCCTGTCGAAAGTTCTATTTCGTTAACTTCCCCATTTATGAGTTTGTGCGCGAGAAATGTGCAAAAGGTCTGTTCATCATGGGACAGCTCGGTCTGTTGTGCCCCTGTGGTAGAGAATGCCAGTGCATACATATGTGTTTGGCACGGGCAGATGTATCCTTTCTAAAAACACATTTACTTTGCACTGTAAGGGTAAACACACTTCAGCGCGCCCCCCACTTCCTCACAGAGGAGAAGCGTACTCACTCATGTACATTAATCTAACTGAAGGGATGTGTTTATTTTAAGATAACGGGGCTGTTGACACTGTTGACAACCCCTGACGGATGATAGGCGGAGTGGGCCTGCCCGAAATTCGGTTCAGTGACCTGCCCAGTTAGGTACAAACTTCTGTACCAAAATCGCAAACCCACGAGCTACCTTAAGTAAAAAAAAACTATCCTTTTTATTTAAAATCGCAGGCCTTTTGCATAAAAACATACAACTGCACGGAAAGGAATGAAACGCTATGTGGCTCCCTCGGTCCACTAACTGGGTGACAATATGCATTTCTATGATATCGGGATCAATATGTATTTGTCTAAAACAAAACTTTTTTATCATAATAAATATCAAAAGTACATTACTAGAAATTAAGATGCAACACTGGATATATTTACGTCTACTGGTCGTTCACATCATTAATAATGTTACCATGTACTGGTATATTTATGTTGCACAAACCCAGTAAGGGGACGAGCACCTTGCGCTGCAAATATAGGGAGGCCTGTGAATCACACAATGGCTAACTGCGGCGCCGGAATTAGAATGCATGTATTCCTGTTCAAAAGGCAGCAAATTAGCCACTCCTTTACATCTGCTCTTTAAAATACATCACACTGCATCTTTACCCTTGCTTCATTGCTACTGGGGAGCCTGAACTTCCCCATTCCAACAGTTCCAGTTATACTGGCCATGGAAAAACAACAGGTGGACTGGTAATCAGTCATTTGACATATAATTAGCATATGAAAGGTCAGTCGCAAAATACCAAGAATCACAATGAATCACAATACATTGTGACAATCAAAGACAGCATATCAAAAATAAAAGCACTTCAAATAAATGCATACAATACAATAACAGTACTTCAAATGAATGCATATAATGCAATGCAACACCAACACCCTCCTTGTTGTGAGTAGGTGGACACCTATTCACATCTGGAGACCACCCTTGGTGTCCAGCAGGAGGCAGTGCACCAGAGCCAACTGCTCTCCGGCTACAACTTCCCAAAAACTAGTTCCACACCGTAATCTTCCATTCCCCTCCTTCCAGGAGAATAATTACGGTCACAGGAAACATATAGTAATCTAAACAAAACCCAATATTCAGTCCTTTGTCATATTTGTATCCTCCATTTTCAAAAGATAGGAAACAGCAATGCAGTTGTGTTACTTGTAGGGCACTCGTACCCCACTTATTACTCTTCGTAAGTGTATGTGGGAAGGAGTCATCTGTCCCTATTGCAGTAGACAAACTTACAGACACACTTCGATACAGTGACACCGAAGGTAGCCAGCAGACTATTTCTGGCTGCCCATTTCTGAGGTGTGGGGGACGGATAACAGATACGTTCAACTAATCATGCAGCGATCAAACAGCCAGCTGCACATTGTTAAATGAAGCAGAGCAAGCGCCCATCATCAGACAACGTGACATGAAATGCCATTTGCTACAAGTTCACCGAAAATATTCATAGATAGGAAGAAAAGAGACAGAGGTAGAGTAAGATATTTCGTTCCCTTCCTTTCTCCTTGGGCCACGTAGACCCACAGAGGTGCAGCTGAACGAAATTTGTAGAATCACATAAAAGGTGAGACAAAAACAGGTGAACTCTGCACTTACACAGGCACACACATATATAACACAAATAGCCGGTGTCTATCCCTAGGTGGTGCGAAGCTACCCAAGCACCTGTTATCTAATCCTAAAATAGTGGGAATGTAATGAGTGTAATCATAAGGAGAGCTGGAATCTGTCATTTCATCAGTAGCAGTGCACAAACATAGGGTAATGTGCAATATAAAAACAATGTGAAAGTGTCTATTTGAGCAGTCTAGCAGCATTATTGTATGAAAATGGCAACATAAATTGGTGTCATTGTGTCAAAGTCAGATCATTCAATAATGTAGATGTACAGTCAAATTGGATAACTGATTAACACTGGTATTGACAACAAAAATCATAAAACTCAAGAAACCTATTAATGCAAATCAAGGAAAACAATAAATTACATATCCCTCCCCTGTGTGAAACAAGATGTTCACCCCCTCTCCTTTTCTCAGCATCCGACACCTTCCACCCCTGGAGCCTCAGTGAGTGTCCGCAGGCAAGACAGGAAACTGCAGAATTGCACCCTCCTTGAAACATTAGTAGTCTTTGGCTGCCTAGTTTCAGGGAGTTACTGCGTGGTCAAGGAACAAATGCGAATTTTTGCCCTCGCTGGACCCCAGTGGTGAAGGTGACAGTGCAGCAAGTATAATCCAAGTACAAAGCACATCATCAAGGAGCGAGGTGAACCCTGAATCATAGACAGCGAGAGAATACCAGGGGAGTATCTGCAGTTACAACTCCTCGCGACGCTGGGTGTGCTCAAACTGCGACCGCACCCATGGGCCCACTTCCGAGAATTCACACCGAATCCTCCTGACCCTGCTCCCACCGAGCAGGGTCCCCAAACCTATCAGTCTGGTTGGAGCACCACTGGCTGCCTAGAAACAGAAATGTAACACTAATCTAAATTCTGAATGAAGCACCAGCTGCAAACAGTTCACACCTATAACTAATATGTACATCTGGAGGGGATGCTAATCACCCACCCTCCACCAGTCCCTCCAACCAAGGTCCTAAAGGGGCTCGTCAGCCCACTCTTGACTGAGTCCCCTCAGAACTCTGGCTAGCCAATAGGGGTGCTCTAGCTGCGATGGCACCCTAATCTTCCCTTTTCTGTCCCCTCAGGAACAAACAGATGCAGGTCCCCTGTGGACCAGAAAAGAAAGCTCGGCAAAAATTGCCCACGCACAGGGCAGTAAAAAGAATACACAGAGCCACTGTGGAGACAAAGGCAGCAGGTGAAGTGAACGGAGAAAAAATATAAAATAGCAGAAAAAATCTTACCAAGGAGTTGACCAGCCAGTGCTGAGTGGAGCGTCCACCCCCCCACTATGAGAGTTACCGAAGGCAGGAGGAGCAGCATTTCGCCCACTCTGAACCGTCCTCAGAGTGTCACTGCAGGCTGAAACAGGGTCTGGAGGCAGAAACCCGCCCTTTCATAGGGGGGGCCTGGAAGCGAAGGTCAGCAGCAGATGGCCAAGGCTCAAGGGACCGCAAAATCAATGGGGCCCGTGACCCAACGGTCACCCAGTGGCAACAACTTCAGGCGGAAAAAGAGAGGGAATAAAACAGAGGACAGCACAATCAGAGGATACACATGAGAGGAAACTCAAAACCGAGATCAAAACAAACACTCCTCCCCCTTGGAACTGGCCCACCGCCAGGAACAACGCAAGGGAAATACGCAAGGAGACGGCAACTGTGTCCCTCAGAGGAGAGAGGCAACAAGATGGTGCAACACTGGCCCAGCGCCAGAAGTGCACACCAGAGAGAGACACAGCCACCAACAGAGCCGTCAGTGACAGCGGGGCGACAAACCCAAAAAGACACAGACCACTCCATTCCAGAAAAAATCCAACCACAAGGAGGAGAGTGAGGCAGAAGAGAAAGAACACATGACAATAGGCACACCAGCTATCAAAGCTGGCTCACAAAGCCAACAGTATGTGCCAAGAGAACGTGGGGAAACAGGAAGCAAGCCCAGAGATGTGACAACTACTCACGGCCAGCCGCAGCATCCAGCCCAGAGCGGAGGAAGAGAGAGAGACCTCGAAGGCAGGGAAGCGTCGCTGTCGGACCTCAGACCTCCGCTCGAAGGGGAAGGCAGCAGCCCGCCACAGCAGAAGACATGCATTCTGGAATCGCATTCTCTCTCACCAAATGTAGAAACTGAAATAAAGAATAAGAAATAATACCACAAATACAAGTCTCTTGTCAGCACAAATGATGGCACAATTTATTGGTGACCAACAAACAATGCAAATACGTGCAGCACGGAGACAGACAGCATACATACTGAATGCCCAAAGATGTGACGTTGGTGACAGCTTTAATAGGCCAAAACCAAAAAGGATGCATCATCATCACATACGTAGCACAAATTAAGCCCTATCTATTTGACCAATTAGCAAAGGCCTAGATCGTGCTATACCTTTTAAGGTCCAAAATATACTGTTGCTGACCACGTGTCCCAAGTGGGCAGCTTTGGGGACTTTCCACTGTAATGTAAACTATCAGCCTTGGTACCTTCCCAGTTAATTATTGCAACATAATAGAAAGGACCAGACATATTGCGAAATGTGCTATGCTGAAATGTCTATGTCTACGTGAGCATCTTCCCTGTCACGTATTTTTCTTGAGCAAGCCTTGCGTTACAAAAGCTGTGTCTCTGAAGCAAATGGAAAAGTACAAGCATTTTGTGCAGTGATTTTTATGTCAACTTAACAGGGTCTGAAGCTTCAAGCATTTGGTATCATATAAGAAAGATGGCTTCTACAGTACTTCATAGATAAATCATTGTTTATTGTGACCCCGAGGCTCTTCGTTGAAGGAGATGGAACTGGAGGACAGCCCAACTCCATAGGCCAAAAGTGTGAGCTCCAGGGGTTCTGAGAGCTGCCAGTCAAGATTAGTTCGGTTTTGTCCGGGTTTAACTTCAGATGGTTGCTATTCATCCAGTTACTGATGTACAGCAAGGTAGCCTGAAAGTCAGAGATGGACTCGGGTGTGTTGTTGATAGTGAATATAAGTTGTAAGTCATCTGCATAGTTAAAAGTGTTCACCTTACTCTCCCTTAGGGATCGGATCAAAGGGAGTAGATATAAGTTGAACAAATGTGGGGATAATGACGATCCCTGTGGCACTCCACAGTTGGTCTTGACCTCAGGAGCGGTAAAGTGAGACAGACAAACAGATTGAGACCGATCTTCCAGAAAGGATGTGACCCAGTCAAGGGCTGGACTCTGGAGTCCTGCGTCTCTGACCCAGTCCACCAGAATTCCATGGTCGACTGTGTCAAAAGCCACAGAAAGATCTAGTAGCACCAGGGCCTGAAGGGTGACCTTATCGGCTTCCTTTCTTAATCCCTCCAATACCAACAGAATGACCATCTCTGTAGAGTGAGATGGACGAAATCCCGCTTGATGGGGGTCAAGGAAGTGAGATTGTTCGTTGAATGAACATAAGCATTTCGCTACATGGGATTCCAGTATTTTAGTCAGATGAGGAAGCAGAGATATGGGACGATAATTAAGTAGGGCCAAGGGGTCGTCCCCAGGTTTTTTCAGAAGGGGGACTACAGTAGCTTTTTAAAGGCTCTGGGGACACGACCCTGCTTCAGTGATTCATGCAGAAGACGGAGAGCGGGGGCAGGGTTTGCAGTGAACACTTCCTTAAGGATGTGTGGTGGACTGCTGTCTGTGGGGGAACCATATTTAACCCTGCCCAGGAGTTCCAGGAAGGCTTCACTGCTAATCAGTGGGAATTGATATAAAGAGGTAGGGTTCCTCGAGGCAGTAGGCAAGTCCTCACAGGCAGGACTTACGTTGATGCTGGATTTGATCTTAGCAATTTTGTCAATGAAGAAGATGTTCAGTGTGTTGCAGAGTGACTGGGATGGCGCTGGTTTTATTGTGACTCTATCAGGGTTGGATAGTTCGTTGACAATTGAAAATATGTCTTTTGATTTGTTAGTGGAATTCATAATCTTCGCAGAGAAGTAACTGGTCTTAGTGATTTGGATCGCTTTCTTATAGTCCTTTAGTTGAGCTAGGTAGGAGACTTTCTTATCGGGGGAGTAACTCCGTCTCCACCTTCTTTCTAATTGGCGCAAGGACAGTTTTTGGATCTTTAAGTCGGCAGAGAACCATCTCTGTGCCTCATGGCGCCTTGCAACTCTAATTATCCTGAGAGGGGCATATTTATTACTAGCTGCAGTTAGCCAATCTGTTATAGATTCTGCACTCAGGTCGAGGTCAACAGATGACTGATCAATGGGAGCTGTATCTGTCAATGATTTGCAAAAAGCATTAATGTTGACATTGTTCCATTTCCTTGCCTTCAGGCCTCCTTTGACTGAGGGTTTACTTGTGCTTACATTACTAATCACAAATTCTATTAAGAAATGGTCAGACCAAGTGCATGGGGACACTGTCAAATCGGAGATTACAAGATTGGATGTCCAGATTTGGTCTAAGATATGTCCCTTAACATGTGTAGGGGAGGTTACATGCTGAATACAATTCAGCCCGTTAAGTAGATCCGTCATTTCAGGCATAATGTGGACCGCCTTCCATGTCATTGGCCCAATAATTAAAATGGCCAATGAGCAAGATTTTTGCATGATTAATCGTTAAATGGGCCATCTGTTCACCAGTTTTTGAGGAAAGAGCGGAATACTCTGGGGGGGTCTATAGAGCAGTACACAGACTAAAGGTGCTGAGGCCGAATCTAGTTTGATAACTAGACTATCTACTGAGGATATGTCTAAGGTGGTAAGTCTAGTAAAGTTAAGATCTTTACAGATTATAGCAGCTACCCCACCACCTTTTTTATTGACTGGTCGGTTTGCCTGCAGAATGTAATAGTTGTTTGGGAGAGCAGTCAAGATGTCCGGGGTTGATTCTGGGGTAAGCCAGGTTTCGGTTAGTAGGAGAATGTCAGGCTTTGTAGAGTCTAGAAGGTGAAAAATATCCAGTTTGTGTTTTACTAGGGAGCGTGTGTTTCAATACGTAATTTTTAGATCATGTGTCCCCTGGCAGTCTTGCCTTTGTGTGAGTCTCCTAGCAGGGGAACAATGATCAAATTCGGGAAAAGCATCCCTAAGCTTCATTATGTTTAAATTAATCAGTTTATCCTCCGTCTGAGGATTCAATTGAAGGTTTGTGGAGTGGAGTTGCTTGAGTTCCCGCGAGGTATATTTCAAGAGTTGGGCATAGTGGGTGGCCCCTGGCCCCGGATGGGCGCGGACGGGCACAGACGGGCTTGCCTTTGGCACGCCCGCTGAGCTCCCATGCTGCGACCGGCATTAAATGGCCGGATCGCAGCCTAACTCCTCCTCCCACTTTGCTGATTGGCCGCCCCAACTGGGCGAGCCCCCGCAAGTACGTTCGGCACTCGGCCGAGTCACGGAGCAGCCTGAGCCCAAATCAATCGGGTAAGAGTCCGTTTAAAAGTGAGCTTTAGTTTAAAAAACAAGTCAAATTCAATAGCGGATAAAACAACAATTGGCTTTACGCGAGGCCGCAGCGGTCTCCTATACTGCTGGCTCCCGCGCTGCGACCGGCATTAAATGGCCAGATCGCAGCCTAACTCCTCCTCCCGCTTTGCTGATTGGCCGCCCCCACTGGGCGAGCCCCTGGAAGTACGTTCGGCACTCGGCCGAGTCACAGAGCAGCCTGAGCCCAAATCAATCGGGTAAGAGTCAGTTTAAAAGTGAGCTTTAGTATAAAAAACAAGTCAAATTCAATAGCAATTAAAACAACAATTGGCTTTACGCGAGGCCGCAGCAGTCTCCTATACTGCTGGCTCCCACGCTGCGACCGGCATTAAATGGCCAGATTGCGCCTAACTCCTCCTCCCGCTTTGCTGATTGGCCGCCCCCACTGGGCGAGCCCCCGAAGTACGTTCGGCACTCAGCCGAGTCACTGTGCAGCCTGAGCCCAAATCAATCGGGTATGAGTCAGTTTAAAAGTGAGCTTTAGTTTAAAAAACAAGTCAAATTGAATAGCAGTTAAAACAACAATTGGCTTTACGCGAGGACGCAGCGGTCTCCGATACTGCTGGCTCCCCTGCTCACGCCCTGGGTAGCTTGGCACGAGCAGACAGGCTTATCTTAGAGGCAATGTGTGAAGTATTTGTACTCAAAACACACAGTAATATAGTGATAACACCAAAAATGGACACCACACCCATTTAGAAAAATAAAGTACCTTTATCGAAACTCAACAAGACCAAACAAGAAAGCAAAATCCAGTTCTTTCACTGCCCACAGACAGAAGCAACAACTGCAGGCCAACCCAGCAAAGCAGCACACAGCAAAGGGGCAGTACTCATCCTGATAGCTCTTCAGCTCTTCCTCTTGGCAGGGTCAGTCCAGAAGCGGTCTAAAGATGTGGAGTTCTAGGTCCAATACTTACACCCCTTTTGGCCTTTGAAGAAGGCATACTTCAAAGGAAAGTCGTTGTTGTCCACAAGATCTTGCCTTGACCTGCCTTGGCTCCAGACACAATATAGGGGGGCGGAGGTAGCATTGTGAGAGGCCAAGCATAGCCCCATTCAGGTGTCAGTGACAACTCCTCCCACCACTCTAGCTCCAGAATGCCCATTAGCCTGGTGATGGGCCATCAGGATATGCAGGGCACACCTCAGCTCCCTTTGTGTTACTGTCTAGAGTGAATGCACAAACAACCCAGCTGTCAGTCTAAACTAGACGCTGATTCTACAGGCAGGAAGAGGCACAGGATGGTAAAGCAAGAAAATGCCCACTTTCTAAAAGTGGCATTTTCAAACACACAATTTAAATAACAACTTCACTAAAAGATGTATTTTTAAATCCTGAGTTTAGAGAACCCAAGCTCCAAATCTCTATCTGTTAGACATGGGGGTCTCTAGTTGGAAGAGGTAGTACCTTTGTCCAAATAGGGACCCTTGCTTCTAGTCAGGGTAAGGGGGATACACACTTTAGATAACCCCTGCTCACCCCCTGGGTAGCTTGGCACGAGCAGACAGACTTATCCTAAAGGCAATGTGTAAAGTATTTGTACTCAAAACACACAGTAATACAGTGATAACACCACAAATGGACACCACACCAGTTTAGAAAAATAAAGTATCTTTAGCTAAACTCAACAGACCCAAAACAACAAAAACCCAACATACGTGTAATAAGAATATGACTTTAAAAAGGTTTTCAAGCAACTTGGGCCATAGAAAACTATGGATGCTTGATTTCTCACAAAGTATCTGTAGATGCAATAAAATTCATAAGGCCAAACAGCCGCAGAGATGGGAAACGTCGAGAAACAAAAGGGATGTGTCAGTTCCTAAGACCTTGGGGAGGTGATGCGACAGTTCTGCTGCACGCAGGAGAAGTGATGCATCGTGTCCGGTCAGTGGGGTGAAGTGATGCATCAACTCCAAGACGATTCTGGTACGCGGGTGCTGCGTCGTAAAAACAGCCGCAAGAAGAGCGATGCGTCGATTTTCTTAGTTCTTCAGGTTTCTTCCAGCTCCCAGCAGCAAGCACAACCTCCAGAGGCCCAGAGCTGGAACAGGCACCTCCTGACAGGTCAGAACTCTCAGCAGCAGACATCAGGGGAGCTGGGGGTGAAGTCTTTGTGTCCCTGAGACTTCAGAACAGGAGGCCAGCGCACACAGGCCCTTGGAGATCTTCTTCAAGCAGGTTCAAAGCAAAGTTCCAGTCTTTGTCCTCTCCTTGGCAGAAACAGCACCTGCAGGCCAACCCCACACAGCACACAGCAAAGGGGCAGTACCCCTCCTCACAGGTCTTCCACTTTTCTCCTTGGCAGAGGTTTCTCTTCAGTCCAGAAGTAGTCAAAAGTTCTGGGGTTTCAGGTATAATACCTATACCCAAAAATGTCTTTGTTCTCTTTGTGCATATGTCTCTTTGCCCAGTCCAAACCAGTTTTGTCCTCACTGGTGCAGTATAACCACAGGGGGTGGAGACAGCATTGTGCAAGGGAGACAGCCCTATTCAGGTGCAAGGAAATCTCCTCCCACTACTCTAAATTCAGCCAGGGTCTATTCAGCCCAGATCTGAGTCATCCTGGAAGGACCAGGCACACCTCAATTCCCCCAGTGGCTGTCTACAGTGACTGCATATCCCCAGCCCCTGTCACTCCAAAACCAGACAGTCAATCCACAAACAGGCAGAGGCACACAGAATGGTTAAACAAGAAAATGCCTACTTTCTAAAAGTGGCATTTTCAAACACACAATGTAAAAACCATCTTTACTAAAAGATGTATTATTAAATTCTGAGTTCAGAGAGCCTAAACTTTATTTCTCTTTCTTGCCCAAGTGGGACGTTATACTTGTAATATGTTAGAAAGTACCTCTCATTCTATCCTATGGGACAGATAGCCTTACAAAAGTGAAAAACGAAATTGGCAGTATTTCACTATCAGGACATGTCACACACATCAGTACATGTCCTACCTTTCACATACACTGCACCCCGCCAAACGGGGTACCTTAGGCCTACCATAGGGGGGCCTTATATGTAAGAAAAGGGAAGGTTAGGGCCTGGCAAGTGGGTGCACTTGCCAAGTCGACATGGGAGTTAACTGCGCACAGACAGTGCAGTGGCAGGTCTGAGTTACCTTTTCAGGGCTACTCATGTGGGTGGCGCAATCAGTGCGGCAGGCCCACTAGTAGCATTTGATTTACAGGCTCTGGCACACTCAGTGCACTTTACTAGGGGCTTACCAGTAAATCAAATATGCCAATCATGGAAACATCAATCCATAAACACATTTTCCACAGAGAGCATATGCACTTTAGCACTGATTAGCAGTGGTAAAGTGCCCAGAGTTCTTTAGCCAACAACAACAGGTCAGGAAAAAATAGGAGGAAGAAGCAAAAAGTTTGGTGATAACCCTGCAAAAAGGGTCAAGTCCAACACTATCTTTTCCCATTTGAAAGTTACACTTGTAAGATGTTATAGGCAACTCCAATGATAATCTATGAGAGACCTAGTCCTTACACTAGAGAAAAATGAAATTGGCAGTACTTCACTATCAGGACATGTAAAACACACCAGTTCATGTTCTACCTTTCACATACACTGCACCCTGCCCATGGGCCTAGCCTGAGCCTACCCTAGGAGTGCTTCACATGTAGAAAATGGGAAGGTTTGGGCCTGGAAAGTGGGTGCACTTACAAGGTCAACATGGCAGTTGAAAATTGCACTCACAGACACTGCAGTGGCAGACCTGAGACATGTTTGCAGGGCTACTCATGTGGATGGCACAATCAGTGCTGCAGGCCCACTAGTAGCATTTGATTTACAGGTCATGGACACACACAGTGCACTTTACTTGGAGCTTACTGTGAGAAGTTGGCCTGGTATATGCTGTCCACTAATTAAAGTGGGCACCTTGCACCAGTCCAAACAACCCTTATGGTGCTTTAAGTGGTCAAATATAACCTTAGAAAGCTATCCAAGTGGTAGCTGTGGAGAGCAGCCTTCAGGCTTAGTCCTGAAGGAATGTTAAGCAGCTTGTTTTACCAGAATGCAACCTTATAGTATTGGTTAAATGAAAGGAGAACCACACAGTAGCTATAAAAATATGTATTTATTAATTTAACACTATCTAGTATGACACAGTATCTCCTAAACGGAGATAATCACAAAGCACACAATACTTAAGCACAGAAATAACAGTAAATAGCACTAAAACACAGTGGGCCCCAGGGGGGGGGACCAAATCATATACTAAGAAATTGGTATAAGAACCACGACTCAAGTCAAGACAGTGTCGAGAGGACGTAGAATCACTGGGACCCCAAGGAACCACCCAAGGTGAGTAAGTAGGGACCCCACGGAGGACGGGTGCAGTGTGGGAACACGACCACGTGCTCCGTAGAATTCTATGGGAAAGTTGCGGTTAAAGTTTTAGAGTTAAGAACCCTTTCCAGTGGACTTCGAAGAAACCCTGTGGAAGACAGAAGGTTGGAGAGCCACCCCACCCGTTGATACCGAGGTACCAAAGTTACCTATCCCAGGGAAGCCGGGTGCATAGGTCTAAAGCGGCGTCGGAAACTGCTGTCGAACCCAATGGAGGACTTCGAAGAAGAGCCGCTGCTGGAAGGAAGAAAAGTGTCCGTTGGAATCCAAAGGTGGATTCTTGTTGAAGAGTACCTGAAAGCAGAGGGGACAGTCTGGGTCACTCAGAGTGACCAGGGACTCGGTAGACGAATGCCCACCGATGTCGGATGCTTCAGGTGCGTTGATGGAGTCCTTGACTCTGCAGCTACGGGGACCAGGAGATGTTGAGAACAACCAGGAGCTGGATATGAGCAGTCCCACAAAGGATGTCGAGTGCTGAGGGGGTCGATGTCAGGCGAGAGCACCAACAAGCCTTGGCAATGGCAACGCACGCAGAAGGTCAAGGATGTGTACGGTTCAGACTAGCAAGGTCCAGGAGACTCACCAAACACAGGGGAGTCAGGGCATGCCTGGAGAAATCATGGGAGTCCAAGAAAAGCAAAGTTGACCCTCAAATGGACCTACAGGCTGGAGGCACAGGAGTCATGAGAGGACCTCAAGCGATTTCACCAAACAAAAGCCCACGGAGCACTCAGTGCAAAGAGGCCAAAGTTCTTAGTAGAAAATGGTGCCAGAGGATGGAGCTACTCGGGGTCCAATGCATTTGTTCGGGAAATGCCAACAAGCATATGCACTTGCAAATGTATGCGGTGCACAGGGGTTCAGGTATTGCAGCCCCCACGAGGGATTCTGACCTCAAACTTGGTGAGAGGGCAGCTCTGACCTCAAGGGACATAGAAATTGACCTCCTGTGTTGCTGAAGTCTTTGGAGTCCGTAGGAGCTCAGAGTCAGCAGACCAGACAGCAGTGTTGCGGTGCCTGCGAATGAAGGGGAGTGACTCCTTCACTCCAAGGGAAATATCTTTGGTTGTCCTTGATGCTCAATAGGTCCTACACAGATCCTGTATGGTGCACGGGCACAGACGATGCTTTAGACTGAGAGGGAGATGAAGTCGGGCCCAATCAAAGACCAGCGAAGTCCAGAGTGGCCAGACGGTTGAAGTTCAGTGGTTTCTGGTTCAGAATCTTGTCCTTGTCGAATCTAAGGTCCTACAGCCAGGTAAGCCCTTAAGTACTCATGGAAGAGGGTTGGCAAGATTCAGGGGACCCTCCCAGGGGAGGGTCTGAACAGTAGGGAGGTTACTCCCATGTCCTTTGTCCAGTTTCGTGCAAGAGCAGAAGCCAACGGCTCCCAGGACTGGTTTGAACTGGACTACGCACACGGACACCAAAGGTGCCCCTCATGCAGACTTTCAGTCGCTTGCAAGCACATCCACCGAGCCCTAATACACTAAATCCTGTCCGGGAGGTAGTCACACCTCCCTGTGACAGGATGCCTATTGTTCTGACTTGCCCTGTTCGAGCTTGGCTCAGCAGCAGGAGGGCAGAAATGTGTCTCTGGTCAGGAGCAACCATTTTGTGCTGTCCTGGACTAGAAGGCTGGTAACGGGAACACCAGGGACCCCACGAAGTTCGCTTCTGAGAGGTTGAATCATACGTCCCACACCGGTTACCGGTGTGGGGGTATGATTCCAACATGTATGACACCAAGCACGATAGGGTTTGTTTCAGCCGTTTTAGAGTTGGTCATCACGCTGTCGCATAATGTCACTCTATGTGTCGTAAATGGCTGCCTCACTGACAACCCAGGAGAATGGACTCCGTAGGCTGCAGGGGTGTTCTGCTCATGCAGTGGCACCCTCTCACTTAGAACCAAGCACCCTACCCTCAGGATTGTAAAGGCCTGCTAGAGGGGTGACTTATAGGTTTTAAGTGCAGTGACCCTTAGATATAGTAAACCTAAATCTTAAGTAAGTGGTGCATGCACCAACTTACACAGGCTGCAATGGCAGGCCTGTAGTTCCATTTTGCATTGCCTCTCATGGGTGGCATAATTCATGCTTCAGCCCATGGGAGGCCTCTGAGGTACCTATGCCCTGGGTACATGGGTACCATATACTAGGGACTGACAAGGGTACCCCAGTATCCAATCTGGAGTGTACCTAAGTACATAGCATAGCAGTTTAAGGAGAAAGCAGATAGACTGGGGTCCTGATTAGCAGGATCCCAGTCAGACTTGTCAAAAACAGTATCACATTCAGCAAAAAGTGGGGGTAACCATAAGAAGTAGATCCTACTTTCCTACATTTACCATTAAATCAAATATGGCATTCATGGATAAGCAATTAAAGCTGCAATGTACACAGGGAGCACTTGAACTTTAGCACTGATCAGCAGTGGTAAAGTGCCCAGAGTAAACAAACAAGCAAAAACGAATTCCAACATACAGTCAAAAATACAGGAGGTAGAGCCAAAAAGACAGGGGAAACCACGCCAAGGATGCCAGGTCTAACAGGCATCTTTTTAAAAAAAAGCCTCTGTGTAAGGTATGACTATCTGTAGTTCGAAAACAAATCTACAGAGTTGAAAGACTCCTGTATTTGCAGATTCACACACTCCTAGTCACAGTGTTGCACACTACACCTAGGTACATTAGAAATACTTGCTGGAAATGGGCACTGCAACCAGGTCCATGCATGAGGATAGCTGCCAGGACCAGAGCCCATTGCTCGTGTGGCACTACACTGAGATTTCCATTTGACAAAAATATAGGACTCTTCACTGGCTATGCTTGGTCAAGATTCACACCTACCCGCTCACTTCTCATATCCCCTGACAGTTAATGTAACAAAGGCCCCTGCAGTGCAAGGGGGTGGGGGAGCAACCTAAAGGGTGCCCCAACCATACAAGCGGGGCCCCATTCATCCCAAGGCCACTGAATATCTGTGGATTATGGGAATCTTCAGGGCCGCTCATCACATTCTGCAGGGGGCCCCATCATTTTGCGTTATGTCACTGGTGACATTTGTCATTATTGATACTTTGAGTACTGTAGGGCACAGTAAATCCAATCTGCAGGGTAAAACAAGTTTCGAGCATAACACGAAATTAGTGATATTTTCAGAGCGCCGTTGTTTTTACGTGATTACGTGTAATTTGAGCATATTACACCATCATAACAAGGACATATTTCTATTTTTGTAAAACAATGCTCAGTATTTTATTGTTTATAAATTTAAAACAGTAAATTAGTTCGTAACCTGAGTTGTGGTAAAACCGTTTTCCAGTTAACTGCCTGATTGTGCTACCATTGGCTCTAAATGTAAAGCTAGTGCTCTTTTTTTTTAGGTCAAACTTCCAAACGCACACTTAACCGCCTGCAGGCAATGAGCTCCTACTGATACACAAAGAAACATCAAACAACGTTTATTAAAAATGAGCAGGTTAAAATAATAGTCAGTTTACTAGCAGTGGTATCGCCAGGTGGAAACTAGTAGTCCTAGACGCTGCTTACCATTTTATATGAGGGAGGTGCGAGGTGGGGAAAGGGTTTTAGAAAGTGGGGGCATATAAGGGAAACTTGAAGAACACAATAGCATGGTGGGAAACACACACCTACGTAAGTAGAAAACATGGAGATAAGGTAGTGCCAAGCAAATAAAAGAACCGCGCAGACCGGATCAGTCTCCTCGCTCACTGACAGCATCTTGACGGAAAACTGTGTCTGTAACACACCGGGATGCGAGTGATGCATGTGTAACTCGTGTTATGATGTTAGAGTTGTAGGATTCATTTCAGATGCAAGCGCTTGGAACGCCTAAGGCAGGGAACCAGCAAGAACTCCCCACAATAATGAGCAGATTTTTCAATCTCAGTGGAATCCATAATGCACGAGCACAATGTTCCCTCACCAATCATTCATGTGCTGATGTCAGTCCTCCAAGGCTTGCCTCTTTAGTAAACGAGAGGTTCTGTTCCTCGGTCTTCCTGCGTAGTACTTGGTCTAAGATGTCGGAAACTGCACTTCACTGTCATGAAGGTCCAACCCGCCGTAAGTCACTCTTCAAAACCACACTGAATGTCAAAAGGATTTCACCAGCCTTACAGACCACGAGCAGCACTAGCACGAACATTTCTATTTCAAATATCAATAGAAACCACAGTCTCCCACCTGGTGAAATGCTTTTGAAAATTGTTTTTCATTCTGACCAATTGTGATTTTATTTTATTTTGCATTCAAAAGGAACACTTGAAAACTCAGGGATAGCAGCACAATGTAATGTGTGGTTAACTTAGAAGGGAGCATTAACATTTTTTCTTAGGTTTTGCTAGATCCCCTAGATTACTAAAGGTTACTTTTTCAAGATACAGCCTAGTCTAGTTAATTTACATTAAATATTACGCCCTTGCAGCTCGTGACCACACAATAAGACATATCCGTTAGGAATACATCATTTTGTAGACAGGCCACCAGAGACTATAGATGTAGTCCAGGGGTAGAGATAGCATTAAAAAGTATCTACTGGCCCATGAATCAAAAATCAGGGAACAAAAGAGTGAGTGTTTTGCACAAAACTCCTTTTTGTCACCTGTTAGAAATGGGTTTTCTGGTTGGCTAGGGTATGCACCTAAGCCAGGCAGAATCCAACACTCTAGTCAGGATAAGGGGATTACAAGTCTAAAATAACCCCTGCTCACCTCCTTGGTAGCTTGGTAACCAACAGGAATACAATGAAAACACTACAAAAGGACACCACACCAGTTTTAGAAAAATATCCAGTATTTATTTATGTAAAACAAGACCCAAAACAATAAAAATCCAACATACAGTGATCAAACTACCAATAAAGCAAAAATGGACTTTATATACAGTTCCTTGAAGTCGATAGCACCATTCAGGGCTATCACAGCGTCGTGAGCAAACAAATCCACCAGTTCTGGCCAACCGCGGAGTTGCGGGCCAGCTACGGTGTCGGGGAGACCTGTAAAACAGTACCTTTGGAGAAGCAGGGTGTCGGACCTTGAGGTGAGCTCCGGGGAGCGACGTTGGCAAGCTTCAATTACGGGAGTTGGTGCAGGAGTTTTTGGGCCCTTGAAGTCACATGCGTTGCATGTCAACTCCTTGAGTTTGAAGTCAGGAGCGCTGGCGTCGGCAGGCCTCGGAACTGCAGTGTGAAGTGGAGCGGTGC
This sequence comes from Calotriton arnoldi, assembly GCA_963921515.1. Taxonomy (NCBI): domain Eukaryota; kingdom Metazoa; phylum Chordata; class Amphibia; order Caudata; family Salamandridae; genus Calotriton; species Calotriton arnoldi. Next base: position 1,431,977 of record CAWUFW010000756.1, on the reverse strand, counting down.
GACGTGTGGTGCTAACAGGTCAAGGTGCAAGCATCGGCGGCGTCGTTGCTGAAGCGCTGTCATCTGTAGACCCAAGGCCGCGGTGTGGGATGGGGCAATGCGTTGTGCAGGACCCACATGTCATGGTGCAGGCAGCAGTGTTGGTTGACGAACTGGAGTCGATGGTGCTGTCGTCACTGGGCCAAGGCTGCGATGGGGGATGGGGCAGTGCATCATGTAACTTCCAAGCAGTGCCCCCAAACCACAGTGCAGGCATCAGGATCGATGTCAGCTTGGAGCGTCGCCGTCAATGAGACCAGGGCTGTAGTGCGAAGCCGGATGGTGCTCTGTGTTCTCCACGAGCGGTGTCCACAGGTCACAGTGCAGGCAGCAGCCTTGGTGATGGCGAAACACAATCATCGGGGATACCAGGGTAGCGGTGTGAAGCGAGGCAGTGCGGTGCCCACAGGTCACGATGCCAGCAGCGGCTCAGTGGTGGTGTCGGACTGCATCGTCAGTGAGACCAGGGCTGCGGTGTGAAGTGCGGCGGTGCCCTCTGTAGTGCCTTCAGGTCATGGAACCAGCAGCGGCATCGTTGACGGCGTCGGGTTACCTTTTTCCTCTGTGGCAGCTGTAACACATAGTTCCAGAAGCTGGTACCCAGAAGAAGTTGAAGCCTTTGATTTCCCTGAGACTTCCAACAGGAGGCAAGCTCTACATCAAGCCCTTGGAGACACTTTGAATGCAGAAAGCACAGTCCAGTAATTTCCTTGCCCAAGACAGAAGCAGCAACTGCAGGCCAATCCAACAAAGCACAACAGCAAAGGGACAGTTCTTCTCCTGGCAGCTCTTCCAGGTCTTCTTCCTGGCAGGTTCCTTAGTCCAGCAGTAATCTAAAGTTGTGGGGTCAGGGCGACAATATTCATAGCACATTTTCCTTTGAAGTTGGTACAAACAAAGTTCCTCTGGCACACATAAACCAGGTCAGCCTGGCTCAGGCTAGGTTCACCACAGGAGGTGGAGACAGCTTATTGAGAGGCAGCCACAGTCCATCCAGGTGCAAGCGAAAACTCCTCCCACTACTCTAAATGCAGCCAGGTCTATTCAGCCTGGCTAACAGTCACCCAGGAAATGCAGGACACACCTCAACCCCCTCCCTTGTGAATGTCTAGTGTGAATGCACATCCCCAGCTCCTCTCACTCCAAACCCAGATGGTGAACACACAAATGGCAGAGGCACACATCCACAATGTAAAAAACCATCCTTACTAAAAGATGTATTTTTAAATTCTGAGTTCAGGAAGCCTAATTCCATTTCTCTATCTTGTTCCAATGGAAAATCATGCTTGTAAGATGTTACAAGGCAGCTCCCATGTTAACCCATGGGGTAGACAGCCTTTTAATAGTGAAAAGCAAAATTCACAGTCTTTCACTATCAGGACATGTAAAACACACCAGTACATGTCCTACCTTTCACATACACTGCACCTTGCCCATGGGAGGTACCTTAGGCCTACCTGAGGGGTGCCTTACATGTAAGAAAAGTGACATTTTGGGGCCTGACAAGTGGGTGCACTTGCCAGGTTGACATGGCAGTAAAAAACTGCATGCAGACACTGCAGTGGCAGGTTTGAGACACCTTTGAAAGGCTACTTCTGTGAGTGGCACGACCAGTGCTGCAGGCCCACTACTAGTTGATTTACAGGCCCTGGGCACATCTGTGCACATTACTAGGGACTTATTAGTAAATCAAATATGCCAATCATGGATATACCAATCAGTAACACAATTTACCTGGAGAGCATATGCACTTTAGCCCTGAATAGCAGGGGTAAAAGTGCCCGGAGTCCTAAAACCAACAAAAGCGAGGTCAAAAACAGGATGCCATAAAGCAAAAAGTCTGGGGGTAAACCCACTGAAAAAGCCAAGTCTAACAGCACCTAATTTCATTTTGCGTGGTTTTGCGCGGCCATGGATGTACAGAATAATTGGAGTGCAAAAAGATTATGCAGTCAGATTTACAGAATCCTGCCTCATTAATATTAACGGGGCATAAGTCTCCACATCGCTTTGCACAAGCTGCTAATGCCAGCTGGAGGTCTGTAAAGGACAGCAGGCCCCAATTCCTGAATTCTCAGAATTCCTACTTTTTTAAATCTGTCAGATTTAACATCTTGTGTTCAATATGCAGAAAGTGTGCTTCGGGTCAGGCACCTTCAAGCCAATAACTTACTTCGGGGAATACCCTTCAACTTTCACTTGAGACACAGCGAATCGCGTTTTGGATCAGAAATATTTTCGTATCAACTAAGAAGTGCTTCAGTTTGAATGCACCAGGGACTATTTACATTTGAACAGTACACTATTCAATTTCTATCTCATGCATACATTGTGTACAGAAATGGATACTGCTTTGTTATATTTTTCATTGCATGATGCATATTTTTACTCTCCTGTAATTCATAGGAGTTGACAAGGACATAAAAGAATTGTTCTTTTAGTGGTTCCCTTTAGAAAAAACACCCACTGGCATCCCTAGCAACCACATTCAGCCAAGAGACACTGATTACATTCAGCGCACCTTGCAGCTTGGGAAAAGCTTTTAAGTGATAATACAAGCCCGATTTTTGGCTTTGCCAATGCTTGCTACTTTCCTCAGACCAGACAGCCCTCATTCACATTTGGAGTCTGTCCGTTGGGGCAACTCCCACTTTGTGAATGAACACCAGCCTCTTTCTGGTGTTGGAGCATTATAAGGCGTGGGATCGCACGTGCAGGCACAAACCATTCACACATGGAGTTGCAATCGGAAAGAGTAGAGGGGCACCCATTTCAAGTTGCTTCCATCTTCCTAATCACAATATGTGCAAAATATGAATTGTGAGTCAGAAAGTCTTTTAGGGATTACAATTTACCTTTAGTACATTGTAAGTTGCCTTTCTGTCGCCGCAACGCCTGTGATTTTGTGAATTGCAGGCTCTTCGACCACGAAAATGCTTTCAACACCAGGCCTATAATTACCTTTTTGCCAACTGCCATTGTTCAACATGTACATTGAGTACTATTCCTACATGCCCAGGTGCGCATATTGATACAGACCCAAACAGTGCGTAGAAACCTCGTATTATATTAAAAATGAAAAAATTAGTAATCAATGAAATATCTAAATCTTTACTGATGGCCTTGTGGTTTAGAAGGATGACAACTGCGTTTTACTACCGTCACCTTCCACTCCAATAGCTCCAACCCACATCAAATTACAGTCATTAATAGTTTCTAGCAGCATTTTTTACAACAGCAGTAGTAGATTCAGATTTAAATGTTTTGTTTATTTAAATCTTGGTCTATAAACAGCCAACATAGTTAAAAACATAACTATATCCTACAGCAGTAGTATATATTATCTTTCCCGATGGTTTGACAGCGTGTACAGATCACCATTGTAAAAGTCTTTCTTACAATTAGCTTGCCTATGTGTGCTCAAACATTCCACTGTTACAATGACTCATGCACCTAGTACAGTAAAGACGAAGGGAGAATCTCTATCATCAAGCATGCTAGGCTGTGATCAATGGTACAGACCAAGATGGCAGCAATTTTGCTCAGCCAAACACTCTCCCCTTTCATCCGCAGTGGTCTGCGACCACTAGTTCAAATCCAGCAGGACCAACTCAGCCCTCTATCATTCCAAGATTAGTGAAAAGACTGTCACTGAAGTGGGTATTCATAAAACCTGTTAGTTACAGCTCTTAGTGAGCTATAAGGATATACAAAAATGACATTGTTATCCTTCATCAAGTAGACAACGAAAAATGTGATGAAGCTTAATGCCTTATTGTTAGACCTGGCAACTTTTAGCGTATTTCCCCAGTCTTTTTGCTTTCTGACCTCCCGGTTTTGACTTTGTTTTTGCTGGTTTAGTGTTTCTGCGCACTTTCTCACTGCTGTTCAGTGTTAAAATGCAAGTGATCCTGTTGTAAAGTGTATTATGGATTGGTGTTTCCATGATTGGCATATTTGATTCACTAGTAAGACCCTAGTAAAGTGCACTGAGAGTGCCAGGGCCTGTAAATCAAATGCTGCTAGTGGGCCTGCAGCATAGATTGTGCCACTCACACAAGCAGCCCTGTAAAGGGTTCTCAGACCTGCCACTGCAGTGTCTGCGTGCATTTGTGACTGCCATGTCGGCTTCGCAAGTGCACCCACTTGACAGGCCCTAATCTTCCCTTTTCTTACATATAAGTCACCCCAAATGTAGACCCAAGGTACCCCTGTGGGCAGGGTGCTGTGTATGTTAAAGGTAGAACATGTATTGGTGTGTGTGACATGTCCTGGTAGTGAATTACAGGGTATTTCGTTTTTCACTATGGAAAGGCTATCTGTCCCATAGAATAGAATGGGGAATACTTTGTAACATCTTACAAGTATAACTTCCCATTGGGACAAGATAGAAAGATGGAGTTTAGTATGCCTGAACTCAGAGTATAAAAATGCATCTTTTAGTTAATATGATTTTTATATTGTGTGTTTGAAAATTCCACTTATAGAAAGTGGGTATTTTCTTGCTTAGCCATCCTGTGAGCCTCTGCTGGTTTGTGGATTGACTGTCTGGCTTTGGAGTGACATGGGCTAGGGATGTGCATTCTCTCCAGACAGCCACTGGGGGGGTCAAGGTTTGTCCTGCCTTACCTGGATAAGTCAGGTCTGGGCTGAATAGACCTGGGCTGCATTTAGAGTAGTGGGAGGGTATTTCCTTGCACCTGAATGGGCCTGGTCTGCTTTAGACAATGTTGTCTCCACCTCCTGCCAGAAGGCTGGGCCAGTGAGGACCAAACAGGTTTGGACTAGGTACAGACACTCTCTGCCTAGGAAAACAAAGAGAAACTGAGTATAAATATTGGGGTCCAAACCCCAGAACTTTAGAACTCACTGGAATCAAAGAACCTGCCAAGAAGAAGAGCTGGATGAGCTGCCAGGAGGAGTACTGCCCCTTTGCTGTGTTGTTGCTTTGCCTTGGGCAGTGAAAGGACTGGACTGCACTTTCTGGAGTTGTGCTGAGTATCTCCAAGGGCTTGAATTAGAGTTTGCCTCCTGTTCTGAAGTCTCAGGGACTGCAAAGACTTCACCAACCTCTGTGTACCACCTCTGGAACCGTGGTTTCAGTTGCCACAGAGGGGGGAAAACTGTTGACTCCGTCACCGAGTCTGTCGCTGGCTCCGTGTCCTGAAGGCACCGCCGAGGGCACCGTCCGCATCTCGTACCGCAACCCTGGTCTCACTGACGATGACGACCGATGCCGCCACCACAGAGCCGCTGCTTGCACGTGACCTGTGGGCACCACACTCCGCACCGCCTCACTTCACTTCGCCACCCTGGTCTCACCGACGCAGTCGCTGCACACTGACTGCGACTTCCGAGACCGCATCGTGGCTTGGGAGCACTGCTCATAAGTCTCATGACGCACCGCCCCGTCCCACACAGCAGTCCGACCGACGCCAGCTCCCCGCAGCTGGGTCTGTTGCCTGCACCGTAATCTGTCAGCACCGCATCGAGCAGCGCCTTAACTCCGCACCGCAGCCCTGGTCTCACTGATGCCACTGGACAACAGTCATCGAGTCACTGCCTGCACGCAACTTGAGGGCACCACACGCCGCTCTGCTTCACACACCGCAACCGCGACGGTTGCCACGAACGGCCTGCACCAACGTGTCGGCTGCAACATAAAAGGTACTGTTTACGAGTCTGCCGACACCCCCGACGACGCAGTCAGACGGAACTGTTGGATTCTGTTGGTTTCAGAATCTGGTAGCACCGGACAGAGCTAACGACTTCAAGGAACTGCATTTTTAAAGTATTCTTGCAAAGTGCATATTTTTAAGTAACTGTATGTTGGATTTTTATCGTTTTGGTCTTGTTTTAAAATATATAAAGTATTGGATATTTTTCTAAACTGGTGTGGTGTCTTTTATGTAGTGTTTTCACTATATTACTGTTGGTTATGTGCAAATGCTTTACACACTGCCTCTGAGACAAGCCTGAATGCTCGTGCCAAGCTACCAAGGGCGTGAGCAGGGGATATTTTAGGAGTGTAACTCCCTTACCCTGACTTGGAAGAAGGGTACCTACTTGGACAACGGTACCTACCTCTGCCAACTAGAGACCCCCATTTCTAACACTGATTTTCTCATACCCACTGGCATTTCCTCTGGGTAGCATTACATACCATTATATTTTAGCTTTTTGTTGCCTTTATGGTAGGTTTTACATATTATTATTTAGCACATATGTATTTATTTGGTAAGCGACCTTGATCGCACAACATACAAATGAAGCTGCACTTCACCATACTGATCTTCTTAAATAAACTGTTCCATAATAATATGTGCCTGAGAAACTATAATTTCCAGCTTAAGAAATCCAAAACCAGCCTACATTAGACAACGGATTGTCCTGCAAAATGCTTGGAGCATCCACCTAAATCAAAAGTTTATGGGCAATCTCAGTCATTGGGAATCACACATTAATCTACCCCTAAGACACGAAAGGGTCAGTATCTTCACAGGGTGGTGAGAAACAGGAAACAAAATGAAAAAGTAGTGTATCGACTTAACACAGCTAACATAAGCATGGAAAAAATGCAAGGCCAAAAATGCTTTCCAGAAACCATTGTTCTAAAGGTGTGCATGTGTAACATTTAAAATAACACAAGGGATTGTTAGCGTCTGTGAGGAGAACCTCTGGTCCATCCCCCCTTTGTGTGGTACTGTCACTAGAGTGGTATTTCATCAGTTGCAAACACTCAGTCAGAGGGCATCTTCAACAAATGAATTCGTTCTTCAGAAGCTGAATGTGTTCTGTGCTAAACATTTATCTTTATCAACAACCAACAAATTCATCTTTCATGCTAATAAAGAATTCATAAACGCATCACATTAAAACAAAAGAAGAGAAGACAATATAGCAACAAGAATGCCTAAAGCATTCAAATTAGCAAGAGAAAGGACACATTTTGTGCCAAATAGGCTTGAAAACGATAGTTCAAGAAACAATTTTACAATATAATTCAGATGAAAGAACTGAAGCTGAGCTGTGATTAAATAAAATTGCTTATACAAACAAAGACATAAGTGGTACTACTTGGATTTAACTTGTGAGCGAATTTTTAATTGGTGTCTAAAACAAAGGTGCGGCAATTTAGTTGTTAATTACTTTAAGTGTCAACTGACATTGCAGACGAAAACAGTATATGCAAATGTGCCTTCAAATTGCATGCAGTAATCTTTTTCATAAGTGAACAGCAGTATCTATTGGCAGTAGACAAGATTCAAAATAATAATAGGTGTTCAATAACTGCATGGATGTGTTCTTCTGATTGCTCAGTTCACTTTACACATAATATATCATATATTATATATAAGTGGTAGTTTTGCTCTCATTTGAACTCACAACAAATACACTGATCAAACTAAAAATAATTAAGACCCATTAGAGTATGCCAGATGCTTATAGAAGGAGGCCTCAAAGTTTGCGCTCAAGGACAACACTTCAACATATTGCTTGGGCAGCGTGAGTGACATCGCTCACCCTTTAAAAACCTATCACATCACAAGGTTGTTTTCTTGTCCCACCTTTAGTGTATGAGAGAAGGGGGACATGTGAAAACCAGAGATGAGAAAGAGGTCCCTACCTTCCACTGTTGTCGAACTTATTGAGAACACGGATAACAAAGGAAATTGTAGGCATACCTAATGCCATGCTGTTGTGGCAGCTGATACCCCTGGTTACCCCGATGGTTGTTCATATCTGAAACAGGCTTATTAACAAGTAATAGGTGGCTTTTTATATCCATTTTAAAATGTCTTCAGATTTACAAACATCTATGAGGCAGAGTTTTGTAAACAACAATTTTGGGAGTCCCATGAGTACTTCTGTCACGGAATACCCGCAAGAGTAAAACAATATATAAATAGAAACGCTGTGCGCTGTGGGGGGGAGATCAGGACCTGTGGAAAACCTCATGCTGCGCACGTTGGAAGGCCGAGGACAGCAGGGGGTTGGCTTCCAGCAGGGGTGGGAAGAAGGGCCTGGCCACAAGCCAAGCCCTGCAGCCCGCCCCACGCTGAGCACGGCTGAAGGCTGTGTAAGGTGGGGGGTTGGCTGCCCCTGGGGATTGTATGCAGGCCAGACCCTGCGGCCAACCCTGCATTGCGCACGACCGAAGTCGTGGCCCTGCCTGAGAGGACGATTGCTTTCCATGGTTGTGGATGCAGGCCCTGACCAAAGGCCAGGCCCTGCGGTCAACCCCAGGCCACATATGGCCTAAAACCATGTGTGGCATGCTGTTGGATTTATGCATCATATTAAAATATTACTTTAAGTTTAAAAAACCTTAGACAGTCACTGAGAAAACAAAAGATTAAAGGGAAGTTATAGTTAGATCAAATGTCAGTTAAAATATTCAATTTTAAACTAAAAACAAATTGAAATTCACCAGTTATAGTAATCCCAAGTAACCATAAGTCTTGCAGTAAAGTATATCAAATCTTCCCAAGGTAAGCCAAGTAAAGTACTGCCGCTGGATGGCCATTGCAAAATCTGCATTGTGTCTACATTCCTCCCAATCCTTTGGTCTCCCTTAACCCTTTGTGTGCTCAGGACGTCCAGGAGCTGTCCTGAGCCACGGTGCTCGTGTGCTCAGGACGGCTACCGGCTGTCCTGACACATGGCACCGGAAATCCCTCTGGTGCGGGCACCAGAGGGATTTCTTTTTCCTCAGAACAGCCGTTTTATCGGGAGACCTGGAGGAACGCTGGGTGGTAGGAAATTTGTGTCAGCCCAGGGATTCCACAACTTTCCCACACAGAAAAGGGAGGAAAATGTGGGGTTTTTTCAGCTAAATTTGAGGTTTGCAAGGGATTCTGGGTAGGAAAACGTTGGGGTATCCATGCAAGCCATACCTCACTTGACCCCCCCGGGTCTCTAGTTTTCAGAAATGTCTGGGTTTGGTAGGTTTCCCTAGATGGCCACTGAGCCCAGGACCAAAAATGAAAGTGACCCCCTTGAAAAACCAGGTTGTTTTGTGATATCAAAATTACCTATCTCAAAATGACCTGGTTTTGCAAGGGGGGTCACTTGGGTTTTTGGCCCTGCACTCACATTTTCCTCACTTTTCAGTGTGGGAAAGTTGTGGAATCACCGGGCTGACACAAATTTCCTACCACCCAGCGTTCCCCCAGGTCTCCGGATAAAAATGGTACCTCACTCATATGGGTGTGTCAAGTACCCGCGACAGGCAAGGGCCCAAAACGTATTGTGGAGACATCAAAATTACCTATCACAAAACAATCTGGTTTTGCAAGGGGGTCACCTGGGTGGTCCACTTTGCATTTTAGGCCGTTTCCTGTTGCGGGCACTAGGCCTACCCACACACACGTGAGTTACCATTTTTAGCGGGAAACTTAGGGGAACACAGAATTGTAGAGCAACTGTTATTACCTATTGACTTTCTATGCATTTCTGCCTTCAAAATGTAAGACAATGTGTAAAAAAGAAGTCACTTTGAAAAATGTCCTATAATTCACATGCTAGTATGGGTACCCACAATTTTGGAGATGTGCAAATAGCTACTGTTTCTAAACTCTATATTTTGTTCCCATTTCGGAAATACATAGGTGTCCTTGATACCTATTTTTCACTCTTTATATTTTACCAAATGAATTGCTATATACCCAGTACACAATGAAAAACCATTGCAAGACGCTGCTCAGATATTGGCTCTAGGTTTCTCGGGTTCTTGGTGAACCTACAAGTCCTATATATCCACACAACCAGACGTGTCCAGCGGATGTAACAGTATATCGCTTTAAAAAACTGTCATACTTAGAAGAAGTTACAGCTGAAAACGTTGGCACAAATGGCTGTTTTTTTCAACTCATTTTCATTTATTCCTATTTTCAACTGTTAGTTTTTATAAAAAAACCTTGAAGGATCTACACAAATGACCCCTTGCTGAATTCAGAATTTTATCTACTTTTCTGAAATGTATAGCTTTCCAGGATCCATTATTGCTTTCATACCCATTTCTACCACTAACTGGAAGAAGGTTGAAAGCACAAAAAATAGCAAAAATAGGCTATGTGCCAGTAAAATGCCAAAACTGTGTAAAAAATGTTGGTTTTCTGACAAAAGTCTGTCAGTCCCTGAAAGCTGAGAATATGGTGATTTTAGCACCACAAACCCTTTGTTGATACCATTTGCAGGGAAAAAACCAGACGCTTTCTTCTGCAGCACATGTTTTCCCATTTTCCCCCAAAAACTACAATTTAGCTGTAATTTGGCTAATTTCTGGGTCCCCTCCAGGGAAATCAAAAAACCTTGGGTACCATTAAAATCCCCATGATGTTGGAAGAAAAGGACGCACATTTGGCATGGATACCTTATGTGGTCAAAATGTTATAGAGGCCTAAGCGCGAACTACCCCAAATAGCCAAAAAAAGGCTTAGCACAGGGGAGGAAAAGGCCTAGCAGCGAAGGGGTTAAACAATGTGAAAAGTGGTTAGGATTTGAAATGACTTTTTATAAACTATTTTTATTTTACCTTTCCATTGAACTGCCTTCATTCATTAAATTGATATTGCTTGATATGCTCGCAATGATACCAATGTTACACCTGTATACTTATAGATTTGCCTCTGCCCGTGACTCACAAAATATGGAATATAAATATCGCGTGCAATGTTAGTTATATTTTTTTTTTAACATTGCTTTATGTTCTGTGTTTCTTGTACTCCAGGGCTCCATTACAAGTGGATTAGATTTGACATGGAGATACTTTGTTGCTAGAGATAATATTTCAAGACAGTATCCCCACACCTACATCTATCTAATCCACACAAAATGGGAAAAACCATGTGGACCTATGCTTCGCTTTTACCACCTGATCTTAGTGAGTGGTAAGTGGGAGTGAGGGTCTATGCAGGCTCTGTAGAGGTGGATTTATCATTAGCAGTGTGATAGCAGGAAGGGGAAGCTGTGAGCTAGTAGCGGGGCACTTTGCATGTCCCCCCTGCTGTAAGGGGGGTTGGGCATGGGCTAAGGTCCGGAACGGGGCTGCTCATTTTTTTTTCTGGCTGGATTTGCTCCCATTAAAATCAGGTCAGGTATTCCATGCAGTCTGGAAACTCGGTGTGTGGGAATACCAGACAATTTGTAATTGTGGAAGTTGTCTAATACCAGGGGTTACAACTCCGCCTGAGTAATACCCAGGCCGTAAGTAGGGACCCTGTATAATCACAAAATAGAGGCGAAAAGAAAAACACATAGGTAGTAAACAAGCAGCAACTTTCTCCTCTAGTCACCAATCTCCAGATCAGACAAAGATATTTAAAGGACATTTTTGCCAAAGAAGTAACATGTGCTAGTAGACACTCCTGGGACACCTCAGTAACTAAAAGACCATTAAGCAGAAAATGTTGACTTGCTGTTTTCATAGTTTATGCAGGAAGGATGACAGGGAGAACAATTTAGTAAGAGGATATGAAGACCATCCGCTCCTCATAAGATCATAATCATCTGTCAATTCTTCACTGCTACCTATAGCAGAAAATCTGCTGCAGCAAGCTATTACAACATTACATAACAATGCACCCAGGCTTTAGCACTGTCTGATAGTATGTATGGAGAGAGAGTCATTTCAATAGGTTATCCAAAGTAATGAAGTGCCACATCCTAAGTATAAATAGACAAGTGGCTATCTCTTGTTGTTCAGTTAGCTGTTCTACTCTGATAATTATTTACCAGTTTTTCTCACCATATTAATTCTTTTTTTTTATAACGGGCTCTTCATTTAGATCTTTGGTGTAGTTGCTATATAAACAGCCATTTTAGTGGACATCTTTTCTGAATGAGAAGGGGTGTGATGTTGACTTGTTGTTCAAGAACAATTTATTCTTCAAGCTCTTTAGGGAATATTTTATAATAGGTAATCTCATTTAGCTGCCAGGCACACACAAGCATTCTTGCTCCCCTTCTGTATGCCTGTGTGCCAGCCATAGATCAGAAATTGCTCATAAACAATAACATGTCACTATCAAACCAGGTCAGTGTGGCCTCTGTGGCTTCAGGATATTAAGGCAATCCTAGTGACAAATATTGCTACTGTTATTAAAATTCCACAAATCTAGTAATACGGTGAGCTCATTGATTTGACAAATAATTTCTCTTTTATCAATTAATTCTGGGGCATAATGATGCTGAATAATCAAGGTTTACTCTTGAAGTGTGCATCATGGTAGATTGTCTACTTCTACCAGCACATATTTCACTCTCAGTAAGTACATTGCCAAATCAGTGTTAGACCTTTGGAAAAGGACAAGACTTGCACTATTATTATGATTATTGATTATTATTATTATTATTAATATTGTAAAATACTCAGTAACTAACATTCTATAGCTCAAGCAATATTTTTTATTGTGTGTGCCTTACTTGATATATCTTCTGTCCTTCACAGGATCACTTGCAAAAGCAGGGATGCAGTTATATTGCATTTCAGTCACTGTTGCCAAGTAAAGAGGATTCCCTATTTCCCCGGCACAGCCACTGATCTGGGATCCCAGTACATACTCGCCAGGACCAACTGTAGTCCTCTTCAAGCTCACCTTCATACCTTCTTACAGTCCTTGAGTCCCCTCCTCCCTGAAGATCAGCTCCTTTGGAGGTGCAGACCCAGCAGTGGACATGTGGGGCCTGCAAAAAAAGATGGGAAGCACAGGTGCACCTCTGGTAGTGAGTCGAGGATCAAAGCCCATCATGGCATTGGCGGCTCTTCTGCTAAGGCGGAGCACCATCACCCCACTGCTGCTGTGCAGCAGTAAAAGAAAGGAAAAATAAAATGATATTAAGGTGATGTTATTATCGTTTTATTCTTCGCTGCTGCTGCAGCATGAGGGCGGGGCTGCTCTGCTGACAGAGCAGGGGAGGAGTGGTGGACATACTAAAGTGTGCATAATACTTAATCCGGCCCTCTCGGGCCAGCAAAACAGTCTTGCACACTTTAGCATGTTCTCCATGCAGGCTGCATAACAGCCTGCATGGATAACATGCCCAGACCCCCAGTCCCCGTTTGAGCACGACCAATCACAGTGCTGCATTGCAGCATTGAGATTGGTTTAGGAGAGCCAATCACAACGCTGCATTGAAGCGTTGTGATTGGCTCGGGGAGCCTGGCTGCTTCCTGTTCGGCATAGGAGAGATGACATGGGACAGAGCGGTGAGGAGGGAAGTGAAGTTTTATTTTTGTGACAATTATACCTCCTTACCCTCTCGCCCCTGCTCCACCACCCCAGATCCGTGCTGGATGCCACAGCATCATGGTATTGTCACTTGGAACCTCAGCTTCCTAACACCGCCTGTTCCTCTTCTTGTGCAGGCATGAGTCTCAGAGGGATGGCTGCATGAGCACATGTGTAATCGAGCAGGAGCAGCAGATGATTCAGTCAGTGGGTTTGAAAAATTGTGGGTTGCAAGGCAAATAGGGCTGCTCGCAACCAAAGGTTTGGTGAGAGACTTTACGACTTCATGCATTTAACTTGGTTCATGTCAGGGTGATTTGTTAGTCCTAGCACTAAGGGACTTCATCTTATTTACTTTATGTCTTCGTATCATGCTGATTATTCTCTCACATAGAGCTCAAGCCTTACTAATTTAGTTCAGGCCATGAGACTTTTCAGTTCTCTAGTGGGAGACCTATTGTTATAAAGGTCATGCCGGTTTTGGTTAGGCAGAGACCTTATGTTATGTCAAAGACAGTAGGCCTCATTCTTTACGGAGAGTCACTGAAGGCAAAGACAGTACCCCTTTGTGTATTGATTGTTAATACCCTTTGTGAGACAAGTAGGCCAGTGATTTGTTTTGTTACATCCTATTGAACAATGTAGGGGGGCAAGAGTTTTGGTGTTTGTTAACTGATCTGACAAACATAAAGAGTGAAATATTTTGCACTGTGTTAAACCTTCTAAAACCCACTTAAGACGCCTTTTCTATATCCACAACCTGTCACCTTGTATAGATTTGTATTTTGTGTGCAGTATTTTTATTGCTTGCATTAAACTACTTTTTATTTCTAAAAACATTTACTGGACATTGATTTTGTGCATGACAGACATTCAAGAGTCAAGTGCTAAAAATGCACTTTTCAAGTGGAAACTTGGTTTCCCATTTATCGACTCACGTTAAGAGGACCCTAGGACATTAGACCAGCCGTGGTCTGTGCAGGTACAGTGGTGGGGTGGTGGGGCCGGGTAAGGGGGGATTTCGAGGGACAATGCTGAGGAAAAATTAAATAAATAATTAATTTTCCCTCAGCATCGTCCCTTGAAATCCCCACTAACCCGGCCCCACCGCTGTTACCTGCACGGACCGCGGCTGCATTAGACTCCAGTACCAAGTCTGGATCACAATGTCATCTGACTTTTCAGCAATCTCCAGAAACAGCTTTCTCACATAAGGAAATTGCCAGTGGCATGCAGATCTTCCCAGTTGCTCATTTTGAGCTATTGGGAATCCTTATATTATGATTACATGAGTGTTATATTATCTTCTTAAGCCATATGTGATTTTAGAAGAACAGGGCTCACAAAAATACAGACAAATATGTTTGACCAGCAAAACAAAACTGCATGGGAGGTTATTGTTAATTTGGGGTATGCACTGAAGAGGTTTAGGAGTTTCTAGTGTTCTCTTTGGTATAACAATTGCTATATAGAATCCTTCTTACTTATTGGCTGTATAGTGTCACTACAATCTAACTAGTTTGTCTTAGGGCTAGAATGATAAATTTGGTTTAATCACATGCCTAAATAAGTTAGCTCAGCTGTTAGTCTTCCGCTTGTATTTTTCCTTTGCAGACATAAGTCATCTAGGAATATAATGAAATTCTGCTGGGGTCCAACAAATACATTCATAAATAAAACATATTTAAAACGTAAATAAAAAAAAATTAATGAGCATTGCGAGAAAACATTGCCTAAAATCCAAGTTAGATTTAATTGCTATTAGGGTATCAACTTCTTTTCAATAAAGCCACTGAATAAATTCAAAACCCTATTTACAAACTTTTAAGAAGGAGGCTGACTCCAATTTTTTGGGATATTTCAGAAATGCCTGAACCACTGTGTGCTTGTGAGAAATAGAAATATTAATTGTAATGGGTGGTAGTCCACGACACGTAATTAGGTAACTCTCTTGTTAGGTCTAATTAGGCTCAACCCCTGGTAGCAACAGTGCAGGCTTTAGTACTTGGAATCGTCCAGCTGGGCAACGCTGTGGGTGCCACTGAATCAGATTTCCTGCAGCGTAAATGTTCAGAGCAGGGGAAAACTGTTTCTTCAGAGCTGCAGCAACACACCTTGGGTGGATCAGCTTGGCAGGCTTGTCCCGGTCCTCATGTCCAAAAAGTTTCTAAGTCCCGGGTTTTTGAGGATGTTAGGAGAAGTCCAGTTAAACACAGTCAAAGGTCCCACTACCTCAGTAACAGCTTTTGGGGTGTCAAGAGTCGCTTCAGCAGAGACCACCAGCAGGGTCCAGGTCAGATTCAGTTGAAACTGGTCAGCTGGGCCCTTCAGGGAAAAGTCCTCATGCAGCTTGTTGTAGCCCTGTAGCTAACAGAGGAGGTCAGCCACCTGAAATTTCAAGTCCACTTCTTTGTCCAGGGTACAAGTAGGACCATGTCCAGTCCTTCAGGTCTCATACAGGCCTCAAACAGCAGGTGCAATCCTTCTTTTGTACTTCCAGAGGTTCAGTAGCACTCTAAAGAAGATGCCTTGGTGTGCCACATTTATGCCTGGAATCAGCTTGTGGGTGACTCACAACCAATAGGGTAAAAGTTCCAGGGTTAACCCTAACCATGTTTGCAGTGGTTTATGTGTGCCCTACAGCAAACAATCCCACAGTAGCCTTCACTCACTAAATTCAATATGGACAACCCTTTATCCTCTTGTGCAGAGCCTTTGTGCCCCCCCGTGAGCCTCTGCGAGGGCACAGAGACTACATCTCCCAAAGTCATATATAATTAATAAAGGAGGTGGATGCACGTACCCCCTCCCTGAGTATTGAAAGGCCCTGGAGACCCCATCCCCAGGGCTGGATGTAATTAAAAGGGGAGAGGGTACGTGTCCCCCTTCCTGAGCTTTGAAGCGCTCCAGGTACATTGTATCCCAGGGAGCCCACCCCCAGGACATTGTTTCCATGCCCATGAGTGTGTAGGCAGGGATGACTTGCAGGCTCCCACCTGGCGGGAGTTGAAGAAATTCTCTCGCCATGTAGGAGCACATATTTGTTTCCTTGCCCGTGCTCTTGTGGGTAGGGAAACAGTGTTTCCTGCTGCCTGGAGGGAGCAGAGAAAAAAAAAAGTCTCCAACTATATCAAGGATGGGTGCATGCAGGAGAGCTGGCTGAGCCATGAGGGGCCTGGGGCTTCTCCTTGGCCTCCACTGAAAATAAAAAGAAGTGGGCATCCCAGGTGGGCTTGCGACACCCACAATAATAATAATAAAATATGGGGGAAATAAAAAATAAATGTGCAGCAAGAGCCGCTCATTTATTATTCACTGTTCCTATCAAGCTGTGCCTCACCTAGGGCTTTTTTCAAGCACATTTGTTTGCTGGTTGTGCCCGTAGAAGAGGCAGGGCCACCACTAAACATTTTTTCATGTTGTGGGGGGTTGCAGGAAGTGCAGCAGCCCACCCCCAGCAACATTAAGAATAAAACAGTAAGTCTCCTGAATCATTAAATCCATGACCCCAAAGCTGTTTGAGCTGGAGCTGTATGCTTTTGAGCTAGAGTGTCGGGAACTCTTGTAGTTGTTTCTATGGTTGCACTTTGAGCTGGAGCTGTATGCTTTTGAGCTAGAGTGTCTGGAACTCTTGTAGTTGTTTCTATGGTTGCACTTTGAGCCTTGAAAATGTTAAAAGAAAGACTCAAAGACAAGTTAATGTTTTTTTTAAAGTCCTTGTTCAAAATATTTTATGGCATTGCAATGTGTGAATTTATAAACTATACATTTGATTATAGTTATTGGTGACGTTTTGACAAAGACAACATAAGTTAACACCATTTATACTGTTACACATAGTCAGCTATGCACTGGGACCCGCCAATCCTTGTACCCAACTTACTGCTGTGAGGCCATGTGCCCAAATCCCTGCTACAAGGGCATGCACCCAACTCGCCAGGCCTAACTCCCCACTGCACCCAACTCCCTGCTGCTAAGACATTCGAGTTGAGCAGATTTAGAGCATCAGTGGTGTTTTAGGGTGCGCCATATAAAGGAGCTGCGCTCCACATAAACTAGGTAACTACTCAGAGTTCGCTACTTTTTTTGGCATAATTTCTGTGGCAGTGTCAGCCTGGAAGTGTATTGTCTTGAGATATACATAAATATATGCATATCCCCACATAAACGCTGTGGTTATACAAAAGAATGTAGAATTTTGCGCCAGCGGGTCAGAATAGTCACATAACATTCCATTAGTACACCTGGAAACCTGTTACTGATGCAGCTTTCCAGGTATGGTACAGAGAATGTTGGTGAAGAGGGAAAAGCATTACAATTACATCTCTTGTGGAGATGTAAACTTCTCCCATACATTTACCTTTTTTATCAACAATGCTCTAACTATTTAGTTAGCCAACATGAGTATTTTGGTTCTTTACCTATTGTTTACTAGATTTATATTTGTTATTTGTGTCAGACAAAGTAATTCATATATAGATAGTCTAGTAATTGTGTAAGGCCCCAAAAATATCTATAGCAAACCCTCAGCCACACCTGTTGCATTTTCTCATTTCCAAGAAACTGACCTCATCTAATAAGCTTGATAGACACTTGTGGCCATTTCACATAAAGTACATAAAGTGAGCACTGGTAGCAGCCACAGTTATGGGCTCACAGTCAAACCGGAAAAAGGGCAGTCTGACTGGTGCGGTTGCACTGAGCGCTGACCTGGGGAGGGGGCGCTGACCTCAGTGGGAGCTCTGTGTTTAGCAGTAACGCATGATTTAAAAACACTTGTGGCATAGTTCCTTGTGCGTCAACTTTTCAGGCAGCATTAAAAATGTCAAGATAACTCTTTTGATAATGTTCCCGCTAGAGAGAGAAATCAAAGTTTTGTTTAGTGGGAGTTTTCACTTACCATAAAGTAGTGCAGAGAGTTAATAAGCCTGCTGCAAAGAACTCTTACCATGCAGATCAAAGATCTGTATTTTATGTGGATAGCTGAGTGGATTATTTGTTTTGCCGCCACAGTTCATAAGATGGAACCCTAATATAGAACAGTGACTGTTATGAACTGTAATCAAAGAGCTTCATGTAAACTGCAAAAAATAGGTTAGGACGTTATGTTTTTTCGCCCAGTGCTTCATTATCAATTCCTAATGTTGCTGAAAAGGGTTTGTTTGTGTAGATATACATTCTTTTTTTAGGAAAGTCATCCTTTACCAGTGCTTTAAAACAAATTAAATGTATGTGAGAGAGTGTCTGTGGAGGGATCACTGGCACTTTTGCCCGGTGGTCATTAGGGAATCCGAGGAGGAGGTCATAGTGCCAACAGTACTAAAGCCAGCCCTGATCACTGTTATCTCACCTGGTTGAGGAGCTGGAACAGCGCTATTTTACCACCTCAGAAAGAGGTAAATGAATGCTTGTCATAGAACTTCTCAAAACATTGTACCGAATTTAAGCTGGTAGATATAGTTGTGTTTGTTAACTTGTCTAAAGTAAACAACTAAACATAACACTATACCATACACAAAGCAACAAAACATTGAAATTAAAACATAACATGGAACTTCACAACAAGACAGTCTAAAAAACACAATACAAAACTACAGCACAACAAAACAAAATAACATTGCCATAATGAAGCACAAAAACACAGCAGCACAATAAACAAAACATTATCAGCACAGCCAAATGCCTCTCATCAAATGTTCACCAATATTCCTGTTACACATTATCATGCCAGAATTATTTTTTCATAGTACAGTGTTAAAATGTGTTTAGAGCAAAACTACCTCAATAGCACCAGTCAAAAATGTTTTGTGATCCGGCTCTTGAACTGCAACGTTGAACTCATCCCAAGGACCGACGTCTATTCTTTTCATGTGCAGGGGTACAAGTTGAAAAGTCCACCCTCTGAACATATGATGCGATAGTCTCCTGAACTTTAACGAATTAATGCCCAATACCATCACCTTATTCGGCTCATAATTTGCATTGCAATATATCCGTTCATGTGCGCTTATGTGATGGTCCCTATTTTGTGGTAACCAACTTACATAAATTCCCTGGTTTAGGGTAAACCAAGTGCTTTCACACCTGGTTTGTGCTAGAAACACACAATTAAATATATATATAAAAATACATACATATATTTCTTGAATTTAGAGTCCTTATTTAAATCTTCACAGAAATTGTGATTGTCCCTGAAAAATGCCAAATCATATATCTGATTGTGTATATATGGTTTTGATGGTCTTAAATAGGACAGGTAATTAAGACACCTAACCATGACTCTTAAGCAACTTATTAGCCTGAACTTCTGGCCTCTACAGCTCAGTTCCAACGATGCAATTGGAATTGTAGATTAACAATTGTAATTCAAGTTTATTATATTGGTCACAAAGAACATAAAAGGAAAAAAAAGCTAGAAATGATGTACAATTATTTTAATGATACTGTTCTCTAGTTATTTATGATGCTGTTCTCTAGGTAAAGCCAAACGTTATGCAGAAACATTTATTTAAATATCAAAAACACATTTCTGATTGAAGGAACGTAAAACATTTAGATAGTTGGCCTACATTTCATGAGGTTACAGGAAGTTTTAGTTAGTTGATGGTATAATACGTGTTTGTGCACATATTATTAATCACGCTACATTGCAAGGTTAATGCTTGACATTGTAAATAGAACCCCATAACACTTGCATTTTTCTGCACTTTTTAAGTATTTTTCTTGTTATTGACCTATATTTTTTAGAAAACCTAGACAATACTACACAATCCCTTTGCTTCTAATAACTTGAAAGGTGTAACTGTTATATTTTTTATGCCAAATAATTAACTTTGCGGGACAAAGGGTGTGGCAGAAGGGAAAGCTGATTTAACATTTTCCGCGGAGGAGGTCAGGAAAGGCATCATGGGATTATCTAAGAATAAAGCCTCTGGCCCTGATGGGATACCACATGACCTCTACGTACAAGATGTGAAGGTTTGGGCAGCAATGCTGACCACCCTCATCAAAGCGGCAGTGATGGCTTGTCCACCCTCTTCTTGGGCACGTCCATCATTATACCCGTTTTTAAGAAGGGAGATAGGGATAGTACCCACTGTTATAAGACAATCTCTTTGCTCGACTCGGTGGTCAAGGTAGTGGGGCATATCCTCCTGGATAGACTTTCTAACTGTGCTAATTATAACAATGTTGTATCCAAAGTCCAGTATGGATTTCGTCCTGGGAGGTTAACTTTAGATCAATGCCTGAATTTATACCTGGTCCTTAGTAAATACACCATTGCTCGCCCCAGCTCCATTCATTTGGCATTTATGGACCTCTCATCAGCATTCAACTGAGTTAATAGATATAAGCTTTGGCAGATCATGTTGTCTATGGGGGTGGACCAGGACATGGATCTATTTTTGAGGGATCTTCACAGGGACACCGTGGCATTGGTACGTTATTCTAAAGACCGACAGGTTACAAGCTACAACAAAATTCAAAGAGGGGTACAAAAGGATTGTATCCTGGCCCCCTTTCTTTTTAACTAATATATTAATAACCTGGGTTAGGTCTTAACCGATCTAAATGTAGATTGCCCACAGGTGGGGCAGCATTGCCTACCGGTCTTATTGTATGCAGCCAATATGATTCTGATGGCCAGAACCGCTAAGGGTCTGCAGTCTCCATCAATCTCCTTTGTCCACTTCATGGAGGAGCTGTATCTATCGGTTAATGATAAAAAAATCTTTTGTGATGGTGGTTGGCTCCTGATCCACAAAATCACCCACATTTAAAGTTGGGTCCTCTCCAGTGCCAAAGATTAGTGTGTTTTCTTATCTGGACTTGTTGATCGATTCTGCCTTAAGCCTGCATCCCCTGGTTAGTAGCAAGAGGGAGGATTTTGTCAGGGCTAATGCCACCGTTTTTAACTTTGCTTCATGGTTGGGCAGAAGACCCACTGGGGCTCTTCTACTGGTTTACAGGGACAAGTGCATTTCCTAAGCAGTTTATGGGAGTGAGATTTGGGGATACACCCACTGGACGAGCCGCAAATGATTGAAAACACTTTTTTGAGACGATTCTTATGCGTCCCTCAAAGTGCCCCCACATTTTCGGTGCACGAAGAAATGGGAGTCGCTTATTTAACAGAGATCACAGCGCCTTATCCTCTCTCCCTCTGGGTGAACATTTGGCCTCGGCATGGAATCCAATTGAGCAAGGAAATTATTAAGGATTGTCTGTCTCTTGATCATTTCCTTCACATTCCATGGTTTACATATATTCGGGATTCCCTTTCGAGTTTAGACACGGTAAATCTATTTAGTAACCCAGATAGGATTTGTAAGAAGGATTACAAACTGGTTAAAGACCACTTCTTTAGACAGATGTTGTTGGTTGGGAAAGAGGGTGCTCTATTGAAGCTCAGTGTTCGTCTTTGTGTTATGCTGAAAACTGTGCCCTCTACCGAGCGCTACATTTTGTGCCTTAAAAGCAGGTATGACCATTATTTATTAATGAGGTTTCAGCTGGACCTCTTTCCTTTTTTGTTAGCCTATCCTGGTTGTGGGTATAGGGGCCATAAGCTTTTGTCCTGCAACTGCGACAATAGGTCTCTGCAGGACACACTGCATTTTACTATGTTGTGAAGTTTTTATGCTGTTCCAGGAAGCTTTGCCTCCTCCCCATATTGAAAAGAACTCATTTTACTCAGGTCCAACCTGCCCTAATTTATTTGCAAATGCTTACTGGGGAAATTATTCTGCAGGTTATTAGCTTTTTAAAAAAAAAAAATTTATAATTCTTTTTATTAACAGTCATCGACATAAGATATGCAGTACAGAGGAAGCAGTACATTCTCATTTAACGAAGACAACGAGCAACAGTTCTTTGTTACATTACATTACAAAGTCAAGTTACGGGTTGGGAGATCGTCCTGGTCAACGCTACGTGGGGGAGTGCAGATATCTCCTCGATAGGAATTCCACAAGCTCCAAATTCGGGACCATTTTTGGCGGAACCCCGGGCTGTATAGACAGTCTTTTCCCTAAACATGCACCAGTCGAGATCTGTTTCTAAGGCCTGTACTAAAGGAGGCTGCGCCGCCCACCACAGTTGTGCAATATTCCTCTTTGCCACCATTAATCCCAGCGTAACCCACTGTGTGTGGTAGTTATTCAAATCAGTAGGTTCCCATATATTCAAAAGGCATCTACGTGCTTCGGGGCGGAGGACTAATGTGAGTACTTCACTTAAAACATCGTGTATTTTCTGCCAATAGGATTGTACGTGCTCACATTCCCAGAGTATGTGCATAAATGTGCCCTCCTGGCCGCTCCACGCCTACACTCTCCCCCCTCAGCTCTACCCATTTGTACCAAATGAGGCCCTGTAATATACACCCTATGGAGAATTTTGAGTTGCACTAATCTGAGTCTAGCTGAGATCGCCACCACCCTCGGGGAAGATACCGCCTCCTGCCATTCTTCATCATCCAGTTCTATGCCATCTCTCACCCATTTCTCCCGTAGGGGTTGGAGGGGGTCTGCCATGTTATTGATCAATTTCTTATACGTTAATGATATGATTTTCTCAGGTAGGTGACCATCTAGCAACCGATCTTCTAACAGGGAGGATTCAGGGGGAGATGAGCCTTCAGGGAGGTGTGATTGCAGTGCGTGACAGACCTGTGAGTATCGAAAGCGTTCTGAGTCCGCTAACTCATGCTGTTGCTGTAGAGAGGCAAATGCCTTCACTTCGCCCTTCTCCCACAGATCTTTAATTTGCGAGATCCCAATGAGTTCCCACCTATCGAATCCCTTAGACTTCCATAGATTACCCAGCTGTTCGGAGTCCCATAAGGGGGTTGCCAACGTGAGTTTTTGTCCCCATCCTAAGTATTTAGTGACGGCATGCCAGATGCGAACTGAGTGCCCAGTGGGGCCCGTCAATGGGTATCAGTTAGGCTTGGAATAGAGTGCCCTGTTGTAGTTCCCTCCTGGTAGGAGCCATCTATACATGTTATATCCCTGATCATTAGGGCAGCCATAGGTACCATGATTGATGGCCGCAAGATGCGCCGCCCAGTAGTATTTCTTAATATCTGGGAGGCCAATTCCCCCATCATACCAATTCAGCGTGAGCTTATTCAAGGCAATGCGGGGCTTCCCGTCCCACAACAGGTCCCTCTGAAGGCCCTCAATTTCTCTAAAATATGTCATCGGAACAGGGTCTATTGAATTCTGCAAGGCATATAAAAACCGGGGTAGTGACATCATTTTAAAAAGAGCCGCTTTGCCCAAGAGTGAGAGGGGAAGCGTCTTCCAACTCGCTATATCACGTTTAAGTCTCTGTAGCGTCGGGAGAAGATTGTGATTAAAATGGAGTGTTTGGTCTGAGGAGATAAAGATTCCCAGATATTTGAAGCCCGCTGAGCTAATTTGGATTGGACAGTCTTGTGGTGGAGAGGGGGGTTCCCCTTTGAGGACGTACAGGAGGGACTTACTCCAGTTGACGGAGAATGCAGAGTATCTGCTAAATATTGCCAGGATGTCGAGAACCACCACCAGGGATCTCCTGGGGGAGGCCAGGTACAAGAAAATGTCATCTGCGTATAGTGAGATACGGTCCTCCCAGTCAGGGGACCAACGCAGACCTCGTATTACTGGGTTCCTCCGAATCCATGCCGCCAACGGTTCCAAGGCTAGGGCAAACAGAAGAGGGGAAAGAGGACATCCCTGACGGGTTCCCCGACTCAAAGTGAATGTATCCGACTTTTTATTATTGAATACAGCCTGCGCCATGGGCTCTGAGTACAAGAGGCACACCCACTGAATGAAGCCCGGACCAAACCCCATTTTTGCAAGCACTGCTAAGAGATATGGCCATTAGACAATATCAAATGCCATGGTCGCATCTAGTGACACAATTATAGCTGGTTCTTGAATCGTGGCTACTCTCCCCAGAACCCCATGGACTCTGCGCAAGTTCAGTGCCGTGTTGCGGTGTGGCATAAAGCCGGACTGGTCAGGATGTACAAGACCCCCTATTATTTTAACTAAGCGATTGGCAAGGAGCTTGGCTAGAATTTTGGGTTCTGCGTTCAGCAGGGAAAACGGCCTGTAGGAGGCGCAGTCAGTCTTGGGTTTACCCTCCTTATGGATGGTGACTAACGTAGCCACCCTTTGGTCTATTGGCAATATCCCCCGCTCCTTGCTTTCATCAAACATGACTTTTAAGTATGGGGTCATTTTGTCAGGCCTGAGTTTGTATAATTCAATGGGTATACCATTGGGACCGAGAGCCTTCCCTGAACGCAGCGATCTAATGGCCTGCGCTATTTCGTCCGGTGTCAAAGCACTGTCTAAAAAGTTACGGTCTTCATCAGACAGTGTGGGAAGCGCTATGTCTTGTAGTAACTCGCGAGAGTCATCCTCAGTATAGGGTGCAACGGTCGTGTACACCGCACTGAAGTGGCTGGCAAACTGATTTACGATTTCTTGTGGGTCAGTTATGGATATACCACCCATGGTCCCGAGTTCCGGAACCAGTCTACTCGCCCACTCCTTCTTACCGAGCCAGGCGATTAGTTTCCCTGCTTTGTCTCCCAGGTCATAAATTCTGCCCTGTTTTTCCCTCCCCAGACGATTGGCCCTATCAGTCACTAGAGCTCTGTAACCGTCTTGTTTGAGGCAGAGTAAGTGCAGTTTCTCTGGTGTGATCTCAGTTTCCAATTCCCTTTCTAGCCGGTAGATCTCCACCTCGGTTTCCGAGATTTTTTTCTGTCTATCTTTCTTCATCCCAGCTATTAGTGACAGGGCTTGTCCCCATATTACCTACTTAAAGGCTTCCCAGAGGGTCTGTGAGGAGTCTACTGTTCCCTCGTTTTCTTGAAAGTAATTATCTATGGCTTTGAGAAGGTCTTTACGGATCACAGTGTCCCGGAGATACCACGGGTTAATGGGGGCAATTTTCCCCACCCTTGCCTGGCTAAGGACTATGTGTACCCACATCGGGGAATGATTGGAGATGCCCCTGGCTAGATGTCTAATTTCGTGGATGTGATCAATTTGTGAAGCGGGGACCAGGATGTAGTCTATGCGGGAGAGGCTATGATGGGCTCCAGAGTGGAAAGTGTGTTGGACTTTTTCTGGGTTGTATGTTCGCCACCCATCAGCGAGCCCCAGAGCCTCAAGGAAGTCAGGTAGCCATCGAGAAGATGGTCCTATTTCACGTGGAGGGTGGCGATCTAGCGTGCCCGAGACCACCGAATTGAAGTCGCCTCCAATTACTAGAAGGCCCTCCAGGAGCGAGAGTAAGATGGTGCTCATATCCTTAAATGTGGTATGCTGCAGGCCAGGTGGTATGTAGACTGACATGAGTGTTATACTGTGTCCTTCCCACTGACCCGTGACTACTATATATCTGCCCCGGTCATCTGTCCATGTGGAACCCACGGCAAGGGGGAAGGAGTTTCTCACCATAATGCCAACACCTCATGAGCTGGTCGTGAAACCTGCGTGTGCCACCATTTTGTATCCCCATCTATGTAGCGCCTTACAGGAGCTTCCCACCAGGTGTGTTTCCTGAAGCATGATAACGTCGGGGGCTAGCCGTTTAACATATTGTAAGACGATGCTACGTTTGACCGTATCTCTAAGCCTGTTGACATTCCAGCTCAGTATTTTGTGCACTCATTGAGACTAGAATAGGTCTTCGTGTCCTCTGCCTCAATGCCAACTAGTCTTGTCGATGCTAAAACCATAACAATAAACAACTGCAAACCCCAATCCCAACAACCCCCTACCCTGCTCCCCTGCACTCTGGGCATAGAACTGCCCATTTAGAACTTGCAGAGTGCCTGTCACCCAGCTAGTGAACTAAAAGAAGAAAGATATGGGGCGCAACACCCCGCCCCCCTGCCTCCCCCTCCCCGGTCTCTGCTGTGTAATACCCAAGAAAAATCATACCCTACTGGTCTGAGTTTTAGTCCCTGGGAGAAGCCTCTCATCAGCTCCAGGGTATTATTGGTCCCAGGAGTTTTCCCCACACACAGGTGAGGACTCAGCATGGACAAAAGTGGATCTGTCGTCTGTCCAGGCTCTCCTCATCCTTTTTGCTGGGTGTCTGGCATGTCGCCACGGTCATGGTGGTTAGAGTCTTGGTCTGTCCGGTTCTCAAGCCATTTGGAAGCTGATTCTGGTTGTTCAAAGAACCAAGCCCGTCCCCCTGTCTCCACTCGAAGTCGTGCCGGGAAGAGCATCGCATATTTAAACCCTCTCTCTCTGAGTTTCTTTTTGACCATCAGAAATGATCTCCTCTGCCTCTTTACCACCTGTGTGAAGTCCGGAAAAAAGGTGATTTCGGCGTTGTCGTAGCGAAGTGGGGGAGCCGTTCTGGCATTTTGGAGGATCACATCTCTGTCCCTGAAATTCAGTACTCTCGCTAGCATTGGGCGTGGGGGAGCCCCCAGCTTCGGACGACCTCCCGGGACCTTGTGCGCCCTCTCTACGACAAAGAATTTGCTGAGGCCTGTAGGCTGCAGATGATTCAGGATAAGATCCTCTACAAAGAGGTCAGGTGCTTGCCCCTCTGCTCTTTCTGGCACCCCCAGTATACGTATGTTGTTCCTCCGGAGGCGCCCTTCATAATTGTCTAGCTTGTGTTCAGCAAACTTACGGAAGGTTTGTAGGTCATGAAAGTTTCCTTGGAGTTGCGCGACGTCATCCACTAGGCTCGCGTGGTGATCTCCAAATGTTTAACCTTCTCATTGATTTTGGTGAGGTCAGATCGAATGAGGTTCACTTCAATCGAGATTGAGTCCATCTTATGCTCCAACGAGGTCTTGACCCCAGTGATCGCCTCCATAACGTCTTTCAATGTGAGCTCCTGGCTCTCCCCTCCCGGTTCACCTATGGATTTGCCCCTGGCGTGCAAGTCTTGCAGCGTGTCTTTTGGGAAGGCATAATGGTCTAATTTGTTTGTTTGGACAGTTTTGGGGCCCTTCGCGCCCGCAGTCTTGGTCTTCTCCATATTTGCTTCCCAGTAAGCCAAGGACGCGGCGGCTCAGTCCTCCAGTCCCCTCGATCTCCTGATGTGCGGTATGGTGTGAAGTCGAGCCGTTCCCCGCAAACGCCACGGGTACGGACACGGGCGAACAAGGCTACGAAGTGAAGGAGCAATAGGAGGGAAGGGCACGAGCCGCTGCCCCTTGCGCGTGTGCTCTCTGGGTTAGTGGACAGTCTCAGGCGGCGGGTGCGGACCCCCACAGCAGACCCACGCAGTCACTTACAGCGGAGCACCTGGGTTTCGTGGTCCCACACCCCGGAAGGCTCGCTTTCTGAGCCACTCGGCGGGGCTCCAGCCCCCCTTGATCGTCTGCCAGGGCCTCTCAGCCGCCACGAACTCGGCCCCACGCCACCGGGCACCGTCACACCGGGGGGGAAGTCTTTCACCTGTTCCTCCGCCTCTTTGATGCAGATAAAAGGGGAGAAGTCAGGAAGAGAGGGGGGGAGGGGACGCACCGTTACCCAACCCTAACACCGACCCTAGTCCCTCCTCACCGCCCCTTCAGGGTCGTGCTGGAGGATCAGGCACCGCTGCAGTACTTTACAGGCCTCTCTCCCCATCCATCCGGCTATTTGGCACCGATGGGGATCCTCTCGTGACGCTGTCCCTGTCACTTTGTATGCCTCCGAGTTGCGTTGCGGGTCCGCCGGGTGCCACAAGTCTCGGTGTTGTCACTGCCAAGTGGGCCGACCGGGACACCGGGCTTGTAGTAGATTGTGGCCGCTCCTCCCTGCTCCTTCCTCGGCTTCAGCCGGCACGCCAGGTCCCGGCTCGGACGGTGGTACAGGCCACAGATTACCGGGACTCGTAACTCCGGCTGCGGGCAGCCGTCGGACACGGGAGTGCCTGGGTGAGGTTCCGCACACTCTCCAATCAGCTTTCCTCGTCTTGGGTGGCGGATATATGGGCTGGATAGACGTGGGGGAGACAATGAAGACAGAGCTACTGGATTAAGCGGCCATCTCGGTACGCAGCGTGGCCACGCCCCCACGGTTCTTAGCTTTTTAAAAGGTGCCATAAGGTTAAGAAAAAGCTATGATTAACTTTTTTGGGGTATGAGGTTGTTTATTACTTTTTAAATGCTTTGTGTGTTTTTTTATGTATTTTTATCTAGTGTATGATTTTCAATTTTACCTGGATTTTTCAAGAATGGATTTTATTGGATTTGTTGTGCTATGGCTCGCATTGCTTTTATGTTTTTTATTCTTAAAACTGAATAAAGTTTATATTGGTTGATTAATTGATAGACCATGAAATGTCGACTTATACTTATTGCTAGGAAATCAACATTCTGTTTCACAGCAAAACAGGCCAAATGTGTTTTCTTGAGATTGCAAGCAATCAAGTCACATACAGAGGGAGATATTTACAACAGAAGTGGCGGAGCGTTTCGTTAGCCTCCTTGGCTTAATGACACGCTCCGCCACTTCAAAAACGCAGGGCTGCACCATATTTACAAGAATATGGTGCAGCCCTGCATTTCCCCCTGTGCTGGTGCTACACTTAGCCGTGTAGCGCCAACTTAGGCACCCTTGCACCATGGTGTAAGGGTGTCTGCATGCAGGGGAAGATTGTTTATGTACAGGAAGGTCCCCCTTCCTTCACATAAGCAATCTTGAAACGCTGTTTTGTCACTTGTATGTGTGCTGCTTAATGCACCACACATGGAGGTTACAAAATGTCTTGTTTTTAAAGATTGTTTATGTGCAGGAAGGGTCACCTTCCTGAACATAAACAATCCAAGGCGATTTGCTTTTTCCATGTGTGCTGTACAAGGCAGCACACGTGGAAAAAGCAAAAATGAGGAGAAATAAAGCATTTCACCTTGTTTCTCCAAGTTAAGACCAGGTTTTCCCTGGTCTTAATTTTGGCTCTGCCTCCTATTTACGCTGCCCTTGTAAATAGGGGGCAGTGTCAAAATCAATAGGTGTTGCGGTGGATCAGCCACTGCAACACCCACTGCCCACCCCTTTCACGCTAAGCATAGCGTGAAAGGGGGCCTTATTTACAAGGCAGCGTTAAGCCACCTTAAGTGGCTTCACGCTGCTTTGTAAATAAGGCGAAGCCCCTATCGCCATGGGAACGTCACAAAAAGTAACGTTCCCATGGTGATAGGTGCTTGTAAATATGCCCCAGAGAGTCTGATCTTGTGTGGTGAATGTTTCCTCAACATAGTTTATGAATGGGGATCAATAATATAGGCATATATGAGCAGTAGTAAAAGCTGGGCATGTTTTTCTTTCCTGGAGATGATTACAGAATCCTTTGCAGATAGCGACTTCTGTAACTGTTGACATTAAACAGCTGCAATCTCCTTTATTATGCATATTGTAGCTGCACTAATTGCAACAGCTACTCCAGGATAGACTTTAAATTTGTTTGTGTGTAACAGATCGTGTGCAATCATTTTGCTGTGGCACATTGTTTTAGGGGCCTATAAGAACAACAAACCATTGGATAGAATATAAGCAAAATGATAGCGAAGTAAGGCAGGTTTTTTTTGTCCTCAGATGTCACCTTAGCTATTGGGAAATTATAAAAGCTTACAGGCTAATGATTAGTCTATATGACTTTGAAGGTTTTCAGGTATGTCAAATCCAGTGTGTAGGAAATCAGCCTTTTCCGCCTAGTCACTGCAGATTGTTTGCCTTTTTCTGAGCCCTATTTTTGCTGGACTTGAAACTCTGTTCACTTTACCACCGCTAAACAGAGTGGGTAGAAAAAGACGTGGCTTAAACCTACCCTGTGTAGTCTGACAGCAGCATCTTGAACTCTGCTGAACAGTCCTGTCAAAATCACCCTTCTGACAGGCAGGAAAACCTAGAGTTTAAATAATAAATAAATCACCCCTAACTACTGCAATATGTGTGACATTAGAAATCACATGTTCCCCTAGTGACTAGGCCCAAAAACAACATTGTCACTTATCAGGCAGTAACATGCACATTGTTATGTTAATAATACTTGGTAGAGTGTAAGTTCGCCAGTGGTTTATTAGAGCTAAAAGAAAGCTGATTTCTGAGATTTTTCTTGAAATTTTCAAACTCAATTAACGATCTCAAATAATCTTGAAAAGAATTCATCAGAGTAGGTGTCGGGATAGAGAAACTCTGACCCCTCCCCCGATTCATTTCTTTGAGTATCTAGGAATCCCTAGAAAATGCGCACTTGGAGATCCTACGGTACAAGAAGGTGTGTATTTCATCATTTTCATGGCAAAAAAATTCAGTGCTGTACCATGAATTGCTTTAAAGGTGGTGCAACAGCTCTTAAAATGTATCCTCTGCTTGACAGTCAATGGAGTTGTTTTAGTAGGGGTGTCACATAAGGGTTCCTCAGTAATATATAAATGAGGCAAATCGCCTCATTTTGTACCACTTGAAGTGTGCGGACTGCATTATTAGATAGAGTGTGCACAGTCGAACCACGACGCAATGGTAGCCCTAAATTACTGGTGTCAAGGCTTTGACAGGAAGAATAGTGCAATATTTCCTAGTCGTCTTCAGTGAATATAAGCATTTGGAGAAAACTGCTCCAATCTTGGACAACAGGGTCAATCCGCCATCTATCAATATCTCAGGGCTTTTGTCTTTCCCAGGGGTGATTCAGAGGTGACTCTCCCAGCTCCAAAGGCCAATGGCGGCTAATCCAGAGATTTATTTTTTGTTTAAAATCACAATCTCATGCAGCTTGATCTCGTTATTATCTATACAACTCTAGATAACTCTCATGGTGTTTTGGAATGCCATGGTGTTATCTTAGTGGAAAAGAAGCTGTGAATCATCTGCGTAGTTATACAATCTACAGCCCCTAGACACTAGTTCTTTTATTAGAGGTCTGGCATACACGTTGAGATAAGGAAGATCCCTGATAGACTTCACAAGTTAAAGGAGTGGCAGGGACTACAAATGGTGCACATGAGACTGCCTGGGCATGGTTTTGTAGAGAAGGTACTTAGCTAGCTCAATGCAAGGCCCTTGCACCTTGCTACCTCCTCCTGTTTGGCCAATATCTTGAGGCCGACCATATTTAAGGCTGCAGATAGGTCCCGTAGCACCTGAATGGAAGTCTGTCCATTATGCCTATCCAGCCTTAGAGCATTCATTGTGGCAATTAGCCCTGATTCTGTGCTTTGACCAGGGCGAAAATCGACTGCAGTGGGTCAAGGTTTTCAGATGAATGTAGATGATCCCAAAAATCCTGAGTCAAATGAGCCTCTGGAATGTTTGCTGAATATTATTCAGTCAGTCCCATAATTTTATCGGCTAACTTTGCTAGCCATAAAAGTCAATCAACGTCATATCATATTACATAAAACATTGAGATCAACATTACAGCTGCATACAATATTCCTGGTTCCCAGCCAACAGAATTATTCTCTAAAAAGCACATCTGTACAACATCCCTTTACACAATATATATTATAAATATACAAGCATCTGCAGTTGTGTTCCTGCCTAAATTCGTAAAAGAGCCACCATAAAGCTTCTGTTGCACCCTGGAAACCCCATTATAACAAATAAATATATTTCAATAAAATCAATAAGAGTCAATAAAAATGTCCCTTTCTAATATACAATGCCCCTCTTTCCAATGTTCTTCAGTTGTATAAAATAATGTATAAAATACTTTACTATTGAAAAACACATCAAACAAAAATTGAGTTGTTGTACATACATGTGGGCAGGACTACATTGCACACAATTTAGAGATTTTATCAACGGTATAATAAATCTTTTCTGTGGGGCTGCCTAAAAACACCAAAAAAGGTTAAAGGAAGTCTGGATTAGTCGAGAAAGCTATTACATGGACAAGGAGGCAGTAGCCTTTTAGGAGAATTTTCCTCATTATAGGCACATAAATAATGTATAGTATTCAACCGAAATCTAGTTATTAAAAAACTATGCTGCACATTCCGTACCATGTTGAGATAAGGCTGTACTCCTTGTGCTATTAACAGGGGATTGTGTGCTACCACGGACACTTTCACTGGTATCCCTCTTTTCTGATCTCACCTTAATAATCATAGAGGAGAGATTCCTTTTAGATATGCCTTTCATGGATTCTGGGTCCTCAAAAAAGGTAAACCTCCCAATACTCTCAAATGGTTTCTTAATACAGTTCAGCAGGGGATTAGCAATGGCTCTACCAGGGCCAGACAATCGCCTATTATCTTCCTGTTCAATGAGCAGCTTCTTTAGTCCATACCACTCTCTACAATAGAAGAGGGGCTGCCTGAATTTTGTCTTAAATAAATGGGGACACCGAATTCAACAGGACAAATATGATTAGAACAGATGTAGGGGGGGCGGGGGGACTGCGTGCATCTTTTTCAGACACCTATTTTCTACTTGCTGAATCACATCCACATTAGAATAGCCCCAAATGCTTGCTCCATACTTTGCCCGGGTCATACACTTACTTTTGTAAATAGTAATAATTTCTTAGTGCTCAGTCTTGCAGGAAATATGAACACTGCTGTGATAGCTTTATCAAAATATGCTCTTCTATTCTTAATACAGTGGTTTGCAATTGCAAGTGGTTTTGCTTTAGCTGTCGAGTCACTGCCCAGCCTGTACTTGGACCGAATGAGGTGTGAAAAAGGTGTGCGAATGGCTCTCAGAGCAGAAACAGTGGTCCGAATAGGGGGAGGTGTTTTCTTCCCCTTGCAGAAAGAACCAGTTAGGGTGGAACCAGGAACTTCATTAAGTTCAATAGGGTCTGCCCTTACACAAGCAAATATTGGGTGACACCTGGAGAGCCAGCCTTTGCCCCCATAGTCAATCTGGCACCAAACCTAGTGGGCAAAAAGCTGCTTCAGAACCAGTTTTTAAGTGAGCACCTAGGAGAGAACTGCTTATTACCCTGGCCAGTCTTTCAGGTAGGAACACAGGCTCTGCACAAGGAAGAAAGGATTTCTCTCTCTTGAATTTTGAGATTGAGAGGTGCCGTCGGATTATTTGCACTGGGGCAAACAGTTATTGCTGAAAAAGTGGGTAGGTTCACCCCTGGGAACCTTTATCCTATTGGTTGGTGAATACCCAGGAGTGATTCCCATCCACTAGCTAGTACCAACCATAATGTACACTTCTTAGAATACTTACTGGACCTGCAGAAGATCAGAAGAGGACTGGATCTGCTGTCTGTGATCTAAAATGAGCCCTGAAGGACTTGACCTACACTCTCTTGCAACCAGGTCAAGGATGTAGACTCCAGGGTTTTAGTTGGCTGACTCCTCCATGGCTAGCGGTACACAGCAAGCTGCAAGAGGCCTTTTCCCTGAGTAACCAGCTGACCAGTGGCAACTGGGCATGGACTAGGCTTTGCAGTTGGCCTCTCCCTGACATCCTGAGAGTCTCTAAGTACCTACACTTGAGCTAAAGGGTGTCTTAGAAGTGTACTTATGTGGTTGCTGGGGCAACAGAATAAAGTTTGGAAACTTTTGAAAACATTTCCTCCATAGGCTCCAGTGGGACCTGATGGAAAAAGTGCCTGACTGGCAGCTCCATGGAGTCGGATTGGATTTCTAGTTCATCTGCTCAGAGCTGTGTTGGGACATTTTCAGTGAGTAATCTCCAAAGATCCAGTGCACCAGTGGGTCCAAATTGCTGCAGGTATTCGGCCTTTGGTTTCATAAGGGCAGCTACAATTTCACCAGCGTCCCATGAGGGGAGGATTTTTCTTCTCAAAAAGTAATAGTCACTTTCTAAAGGGAGACTTTTTTAAACACTTTGACTTGTTGTCTCGCAGCCAGCCTCAAATCTTGCCTAGACTTCAGTCTACTGCGACATTGACTGCAATTGGCACTTTGTGCTTTTTGGCTCTATGTATACTTAAAAAGTTAGCAATAAATATCTCAAGTTCCCCTTTATTGGCGTTTTTGTCATTTTGGTCCCATTTTGTTTATTTAATGTTACTCCATTTTTCTAGCTGGTGTTTTATTGCTTGGTGTTTTTAATGTATTACTCTTTTGGAACTGCATAAATACTTTACATTGCCCTAAATTAAGTCTGTATGCTCTGTGCCATAGCTACCAGGGGTTGAGCTCAGGTTAATTTAGTGACTTTTAGGGTTCACCCTGATAAAGAAGTGCTATTAGTTCTTGTGGTGGGCAGCTACTCAACCCAAGTAATAATCTACTTTCTTACACAGTAATTTTGAAAGAACTGTTTCATTGTAACATGGATTGTTAACATGTCTAATCCATGATTGTCCCACTTCCTGCTGGAATGTTTCCCAATCCAACAAGCTGATATTTAGTCTGAGTAGCATTACACTCCATTTTTATCACTCTGCCATTAAAGTGTCGGACAAAAATGTTAGAAGCCAGTCTCTTCACCCTACAAAAAAGACAGTACAGCCAAATCTGCTATGTTGTGAACACAAGATTGAGAACATATGGAACCCTGCACCTGTTTTGACCTCATTTGTGAGGTGTAACTTAAGTCTCTGTGGCAATTAGAACTAGGATACCCATGTTTGTGCATACACATGCCACCTACAACATCCTGTTTAGAAATGTAAAATTATTATGAGGGGATGAAGGGAATTAAGACTGTTAATTACTCTAGGTAGCATTCTATTCTATAATGTCTTTGCTTGTTTGTGTCACCTCAGTAGAGGACGAACCATGTCTTTGCCTTTATATTATATTTATATATTTGTAGCTTTATATAGCTTGGCTTATCACCTGTGAGGGTATTTAGGTGCTGTCCATGGGCCAGGGAGAGTAAGTGATTTGCCCAGAATCACAGGATGTTGAGCTGACGCCTAGACTCAAACCCGAATCAAAATTCCCAGCTCCCAAGTCGGCCGCTCTGGACGGTGCATCACATCCTCTCCCCCCAGTCACAAAGGCCCCTTTTAATGGCAGACACTCACATCTTGGCTGGTATCAGCATGAATATAGGGGGCCTGGGTACCACCTAGGTGAGCTGTCTACTGATCACCCAAGAACATTATGTCATGTGGCTTTGTACTGCTAGGGCTCCCTTTGGGTTACTTTTTTTTGAGAAATGGAATATTCGCAACCACTGTATGCTGTTATCACTGATGCCAACCCTAGATAACATTAGTGTGATTGAGATTTATGATGTCACAAACAATATCTGTGTACCTATTGTAGGGTTACCCTAATTGTTTCACAAATGTTTGATTTACAGGAAGTATGGGGTTTTAAAGATAGATTAAGGATAGGCTCTGCCTATAGACAACAACCCTATTCCCACTTTCTGTTTCCCTCTGCTTCATGAAGGTTCCACTAAAGAATGGTATCCCAGAGGACTACCCGATACTCTTCCTCTGCATCATTGGCTACAAAGTAGTTAACTTGTGAGATGCACTGGGCACAGTTTGACGGTGGACATCTGCCCATCTGCTAAACTACCCAACTTTGGGAATATATGTATTTATTTTGTTATTTGCATGTAAGCCCACTTCAAATAGTTAGTTGTCTCTAGTCAAGCAACTACATTGTATTATTACAACAGACAAATTCTAATGTGATAGTGAAAAAGAATCTACGGGCATAAACCACAGGGTCATTTGTTGAAGAAAATGTTTTTTACGGAGGTTTCCATAAAGTTATTTAATGTTGATTTTTATGAGTGCAAGTGTATCACATCTTGGGCCATATTAATGTACCTCAGCTATCACCTTTTCACCACAGCTGTGTTTATGAAATTTTAAAAAGCCACCTATACTGAGAATAAAGGTTGGCATATATCCCATAAGTGGAGAAGTGTGGCTCAATGGTTAGAGCGGCAGACCCTGATGCAGAGATCTGGCCCGGGACCAGGGTTCAATTCCCGCCTCGGCGGGTCTTGGGCTCAATTTCCTCGGACCTGATAATTCTCGCCTCGGTGCCTATTCTAATCATGGGTCCCACTCTGCAACTCTGGGCAATAGCTTGTTTAATCTCCACAACGGCCCCAACAGCGCTGGGATGCCTGGCTTCACCCTGGGAGTGGACATTTCACAGGGAAAAGCCAGGAAGGGTTCCACAGCGGTATGCGTACAGCGCCAGGACACCTCTTTGGGGGTATAAGTGCGCTTTACAAGTACGAATTTCATTTCATAACATTTTCCCTAAGATACAGGAGGGCAGTGCCCTCAAGGCATATTCCAAGTGGTTAGTTTAACAGTAGTCTGTTCCTGCAGATATGCTGTTAAACATTCCCAACTTTAAGACCACTGTTGCTACCATGTGTTTCAGAAGTTGTTGGCGATCAAGTTGGCCCTACAATTAATGCACTGGCATCATCTAATTTTGTGTTGAAAAGTTAACAAGCTATACTGTGACTCTGCCATTCCTCAAAGAATGTTAATGTTTGTTTTCTGTTGTCGTAGGGAAGGTGGTCCGATGCATCACTGGGCCAGTAAGAGACTCTAAATTCAGATCTCTACTCCATATCACCTCAATATTACACAAATGCTATTAAAAGAAGGGTGAAAACAAAACAGCTCTGTTGTCTGAGGCAAAATGGTATTTAGAACTCTAACTTGAGCCCATTAAGAATCAATTTGTTTCTTTGAAGCTTTGCAGAGCACTGCCAGTTACCAGTTCGATAATTCAGAGTATTACAAGTCAATAAGGGTTTGGATATTGAGCTGATGGAAGGAGTTAGAGTCCAATCAGTCCCAGCGGTGATCTATTCTGATATCTGTAGAGGAGCAAGGCACAAGAAAACTGACTTGCTTCTTAGGTCAATAATAAAACTGTTATTATGGCAGAAGAAGGAAAAGAAGGTGATACCCATCTAGTGGTTGAATTGCACACTGTGCAATCAGGAAGCCTTTTTCAATCCTGTCTTTGCAGTTTGACTACACTGTGTGCCCCAAGGAAATTATTTGTCATCACTGCATCTGATTTTGCATGATCAACACATTTAAGGGCAACTGGAAATATTACAGTTCAAGGTGGCAAATATACAAAAATCTATTTATCTAGAACAATAAAGATTTATATAGGATGCACAAGTCAACTGAATTGTCTATTGAATCATTAATAAAATCGATAGGACGGAAGTGGTTTGGTTCACTGTTAGAAATGGGATTCCTGTTTGGTTGACGTATGCGCCCAGGCCAGGCATGAACCCCCACCCAAGTCAGAGTAAGCAGATGCACACTAAAAGATAACCTGTGCACACTCCCTGGTACCTTGGCGGAGAGCAGTCCGGCTTATCTAAAGAAGCAATGTGTAAAGTATTTGTGCAAAACACTCACACTACAACATAGTGAATACTCCACAGAAAGGCTTCAAGCAGGTTTAGGAAAATAGATTATATTCTGAACAAAACAAGACCAAAACAATAAAAATCCAATGTATAGAAGTCGAGATATTGAATTTTAAAGGAACTAATGCAATAAAGCACTTCTAAGCAGGTAGCACTAAAAAGGATACTTTAGGTGGTGGTGGACTGAGCCAAAGTTACATTTCAGACCCACCACGATGGAGCGCTAGCTGGTTACAGGACCCCAACAGGCCTTGGTTAGCAAAATACCTTTCCTGGTCGCAAACAGTGAAATGCGTCAATGTTGATGCCCACAGGTGCAGGATGCATCGATCTTCTCCGTGCAGTGAAGGGGATGTATCAGTTCCAAAGACGGGTGCTGGAGTCGAGTGGCATCGAGTGATGCACCAGATTCTGCCATGCAGTCAAGAGGATGCATCAATCTCACCAAGCTGCAGCGGTGTGATACATTGTCAGATGTGTCTATCTCTGGAGGCAAAGGGCTAATTTGATGCGATGCACCGATTCTACTCTGGCAACCGGGTCGATGTGCCGGTTCTGCTACACGCATCAGGAGATGCATCAACATCCATATTGCAAGTATCTGGGCCACTTCCAGTGACCCAGGCACAGGAGCAAGGGGAGAGACTTTGATATCCCCGAGTCTAAACCTACAGGAGGCAAGCCAAGAAGCCCTTGGAGGTCACTTGGAGTGTGGGCAGAGCCCATTTCTCCTTCATCTGTGTCAGAGAGCTGCAGGGAAACAAATAGAAAAGTAGGCCTTCCAGATCAGCAGTCCAGTTGCAGTCGTGGCCGGTGCAGGTAAGAGTTGTGGGGCGAGGCAGGAGTGGGGGAGTCGACAGGCAACAATATAGGGAAAATAAAATAGAAAAATAGATAAAGCTACTTACCTTGCACTCGCCGCATCGTCGAGTTGGACTTTTAGATCTTAGCCATTCCACAGACCCACCACCTTGGTACTTACCGTTTTGGTATCTATTCACAAGTTAAGGAATATGCAGTTAGAAGAATCTATCAGAATAACAAGTTACTTACTTTCATAACACTCTTTCTGGTAGATACTCCATCTAACCACATAGTCCTCAATGCCCTCCCTGTTCTGTGTAATTTTTTTTTTCCTCATCTACAAAAGGTTCCATTCTAGTGATCTGCACTCTGTTCATACAAATTTGCTGATGGGCTCTGCATCTCAGGGTGCAGACAATTCTATGAAAGAAACTGACAACAGCGCACTGAAGTGGCACCATTGTGCTGCTACATTCTTCACTTTCGAAGTGGAACAAAATAGATGCTGAGCCGCAAAATGACACCTATCAAAGCACAGTACTCAAGTTTTCAGGATCAAAGTCAGACACCTGGGGAATATTCACAAAGTAAGGAATTTATAGTTAGATAGAGTATGGACTTTAGCCATTAAAAGGAGATTGGAAACTGGTCTGTATTTATTAGATCAGGTGTATCCACAATATTTTTTATTAGGAGTGATACTTGACCCATTTGTAGACAGCAGGGGATTTACCCTTAAGAAAGAGAGATGTTGATCAGGTGTGTCTAGCGGAGAAGGATAGGGGTACCGATTCCCTTTAGCAGCACAGTTGGGATTGGTTCAATAAGGGTAGACAAGTGTTTGGTTTTTCAGGTAACTTTGAAAAATTCAGCCAGGGAGACCTGTTTGAAGTTGGACCAGAAGGCTTTTCAGGTAAAATTGTTAAAGGCCTTATGAGTTTGGGGAGGTAAAAGATAAATCAATCGTTATCACTTTCTCAATGAAGAAGCTGTGGAAATCCTCACTTCTTTTTGTTGACACATTGCATAACTGCACTGCATAGAAACAGACATTACTAACATGCTGAATGATACCTTTCAGGAAGTTGATCAGCACTAATTTCTGCTGTGTTTTCCTGTATAGCTTGTTGGATTTGATTTTAGCACTTGAGGAGTTTGAAGTTGGAGGACATACCCATTTTTGTACTCTAAATTGGGTGGTTATGACACCAGATGTAATGACGTAGAATAATGTAATTTACACAAAAATCTAATATTATTGACCTTCTCTAAATGAGGCTAAATCTCAAAAGATGACTATACTAAGTAGCATCAAGGATTCCAAGCAGGCCAAGAGCATCTGTGAAATACTAAGCAAAGGTCATTATGGAAGTTGCAATTGTTGAAAGCTTAGCTTGTGGAATTGATTACTTTTATTTTATCATAAAGCAGACGCACAAGTCAGAGCCAGTTATCTGGAAAAAAAGCATATTCTTAAATTGTTTTTGTCAATCTTCTAATCTACAGCATTTCAATCTATTGCCAGAAGTAAATCTATTCCAATGATTTCTGTATTGTAAAAAAGCTTCAATTTGCATTTTCATTTCTCAAAACAAATGCGGATGACTGGTGTTCACAAATGGATAGTGTGGCTAGATTGCTTTTGCTATTTGAAAGAAAACAGAGCATGCTAACTAGTGTTTTTCAACTGAAAACATAAAATAGCCCAAATAAATTGGAACAGTTTGGACAGTTATGATTTGTTGGTAATAGTAGCAGTTGCAGCACTTATTTTTTGAAAAGAGAAAAGAGAAAACTCTGCTATATACTTCAGGAAATGACAGTAAAGGATATGAAGTGTCTCTAATGAGCAGGGTTAGAGTGTGAGAGTCACATAGAAGCTCAATTGTTTAATTGTTTCAGAACAAAAGGTACGTTCAAAAGCTTTTCAGCTGTGAATCTTTGAAAAATGCACTAGATGGTGATATTTGTAAATATATATATATATATATATAATATATATTTTCACTGGGAAAAAGGTGTTATAGTTAGGATCACATTTCACTCATACAAAGCCAGTGAAATTCAGCAAGCAGTCATACTCACCTGATGTTAGACCTGATACACTTGAGGTAGTGTTTCCCTATACTTGTTGCGTTTTTTCTCATGGTTTTTGCTGATTCTCTTTTTGTTGCCTTAGGACTCTGAGCACTTTGCCACTGTAATGCAGTGTGAAAGGCTATGCGCCCTTCCTACATATGTTAGAAAATGGTGCTTACCTGATGTATTTAAACATGTCTCGAGCCTACCATTGCAGGCCTGTGTGTGTGTGCATTTGCAATTATGCTCAGGCTGGCCTTTCAAAATTATTGGCCAGTGCTGAGGGTGCATTTCACTAACACTAGAGCACCCATAGGGTGAGCCCTGGGGGTTGGAGCAAGTGATAAGTGCAAGGCAGGGCAGGTACACGTGTGTTCCCTGCCCAGGTAGTGAAGAACCCCCATTTCTGTTTTCACTACCTAGGAGGTTTGCTCTCCCCATAGGTTAACAAGGGGGAATGTCTGAGATTACTTTGGGCTGCAGTGGTGGCTTACAGTGGAGCAGCCTCATGTTGTTTACTATCATTGGATTCACAATGACAAATCCTCCCTTGTGGTAAAGGTGGATATGTCAGTAATAGCATAGAAATGCCACTTTTCGAAAGTGGGTATTTCTCTGCGCTAAACTCTTGTGTGTGCCTTTTAGTTTGACTCCTATCCACACTGGAGGCTGGGGAAGCACATCTGTACATCCCCAGAGACAGCCATAAACATTGGGCATGCAATTGGAACGAGAGATCTCTTCCATTTGAGGACTTGGCTGGATAGATTGGGGGAGAAGGTTTGACACTTGGCC
This sequence comes from Calotriton arnoldi, assembly GCA_963921515.1. Lineage (NCBI taxonomy): Eukaryota > Metazoa > Chordata > Amphibia > Caudata > Salamandridae > Calotriton > Calotriton arnoldi. The sequence continues at coordinate 1,390,741 of CAWUFW010000756.1, read as the reverse complement.
TCTGGGAAGCCAGATCATGGCCCCACTAAAGATTATGATCAGCATTCCAAGGCCTCATGGCAGACAGGACTGAAATTTAAGGCAGACATCTGTGGTTCACAGGGGAACCCTCTGAACCATCCCCAACTTCAAAGGCACACTACAGTATAACTACTGGTGCCATAATTCAGCAGGGAAGAGATACACTTGTGGGAATGTGGGACCAGACATCCTGCTGTGTTGCACCCTGAAGTGTGCTTGTTGGTTTAGCCCCTGTTCTTTGAGGAGGTCTCCGTGCCATCAAAGACCTCCCGTGAGGGGCCTACAGCATCTACATGTTCCACCTGAAAGCGGTGTCCTCTCAAATGCCTATTTCGTCCGATGGATACTGAATACAGCATGGTGTGAGCGTGGAACTTAGTATTGTGCCTGGAGATTGGATTGGCTTATGCGGAGCTCTCAAACTGTGCCCACATATAAGGAGTGTGGCCCCCTCACTGTGGGTCCTCAGCACGCACAAGTGTCTCATTGGTGGTGAGTGAATTCGCCGGTCGCAGGACTCAGTGTGGCCGGCTTCCTCATATGTGCTGCATCTCTCTCGTGTGACACGCCAACTTCATGCTCATTGTGTAAGGTGTCCGATTCATAGATTGCGAACCTCGGAGGGAGGGCGCAATTGTAGTAGTGCCTCATTCTACCTCGTGTGGTACTATTGAACTTGCATTTGTGTGTGTGGGACCGGATTGTCTGTTGCGACTTGTATCATAGCGCACCAGATGCTGTGCCTCATTCCAGAGAGGTACGGCAAACCTGACTGTGGGTTGATTGTGACTGGATTGTCTGGTGTAACCGTATTACTGTGCACAAGATGTTGTGCTTCATTCCAGAGAGGTAGAGCAAACCAAACCGTGGGTTGATTGTCTGGTGCAACTTATTCCAGGGAGGTAAGGTGAACCCAAGCGTGAGTTGATTAGCAGTGAATTGTCTGGTGCGACTCGTATCATTGCGCACCAGACGTTATGCCTCATTTCCAGGGAGGTATGGTGAACCCTACTTTTGGTTCATTGTGACTGGATTGTCCGGTGTGACTCGTATCATTGCACACCAGACATTGTGTCTCATTGCCAGGGAGGTACAGAGAATATGACTTGTGGTTCATTATGACCAGATTGTCTGGTATGACTCAGATCAACGAGCACCAGACGTTATGTATCACTTCCTGAGGGGTGCGGTGACAGATGCAGCCCCCATTCACCGAGAGTTCCATCTTGTCCTCAGTGCGACTAAACAACTGCCTTCTCTTCACCTGGCCCGACAACTTTGTGTTGCCAGGTAGTATCGCCCAGATCAGCCTGGGTTGTGACTGGGCTGAGGAACAATCGTGAGAGTGATCAAAAGCAGCTCGAGAGACTGCATGATCCCCTTGTGCTTCGCAGAACTGGGCTGGTGAAGGAAGGAGAATTGAGAAGCATCTTGATTTAACTAGGACAGCCTCTAGCCCATTTCTGCTCTGCATAAAGTGGGCGAACTTCCCCAAGTGGGGGCCTACCAACCATTTGTCGACTGTTGCCTGGTTACCCTGAAAGTTACTGCAGCCTTCTCCCCGTGGCCCCTGACTAAGTAGGACTCTGACCTTAACCTGGTATAGTAAGGGGCGTTTTTTTTCTACTCATTCCTATGGGCAGAGTAGTGGAGAGTTAACTGAAAGATGTGGGAGGGGTCTGCATTCTTATTGTCAACTGATCTGCAAGGTATAATTTGTACCACTTTACGGTACCAACTGACTGTGTGTGTGCAAGTGGGCTTCATACGGACTCGCCCATATCCTTTGCACTGTGGTATGGTGCTGTGTGAGTGTGGGAGAGTCTGCTGCATGAGAACAGCCTGCTAAATTGTTGCTCTGCACAGCGGTGTTATTTTATTGGCTTGTTTCATTAACTAACGCATACTCCGTTTTGACATTAGTTTTACCCATGCTGCCTTGACTCACAGTCCTGCTGAAAAGTGTTATAAATTCCTGTGTGTACACATTTCTGATATAGTTGTGACCTGGGGTGCACCCTAGAAGTACACCCCAGGCACAGTCCTTTAATTCAAGCAGATGTGTTTCGGCGATAATGCCTTCCTGAATGCTTATCAATTAAAATACATTTGACACACAAAGTTCCGGGTCTCTCAAAAGATCATATATCACTCCCATTGGAGGTTTTCACATTATGAACAGTGACAAAGGACTGTGTGATCTAACACAAAATGTAATTATTTCAACCTGCCATGATGGTCTGTTGTTACTCCTTTGCATCCCAAATGGCAGCACCTGTATTTTTCTTTCATCATCTTCATTAAATGTTAAATGCTTCCATAAACCATCTCTCCTTCATGGGCATCAGAAAACACAGGGACTGGCAATTTTGCTGGCGCTTCAAGTGGCTTCATTAACTCAGTCCCGTCACTTCGTATGTATATATATACTGCACGTGATCAGGCCCATAAAAAGCATTTAAAAAGAAAATAATGGCAGAATTCGCGCTTGGTGTGCGAATCATGCCGAAAAATTTAAAAAATGAAGAGTGGTCTCCTGTGCTTCATTTTAATCAGCCCCCGGGTGGGCCAGGTCCCGGGGGCAATCAAAAAATATATGTAGCGGGGGCCCGTGGGGGCCCCCGCAGCCCCGGGGACCACCATCTACCCGGGGCTTTGCTCATAATGTGCAGGGGCACGTGGTGCCCCCGCAGCCCCGGGGACCGCCACCTTCCCGGGGCTTTCGTTGAAAAATTGCATGGGGGGCTCCTGCCTCCCCACGCTGCCCGGGGACCACCACCTCCCTGGGGCTTCAATGTATTTGAGGCGGATGGCCTCGTGGCCCCCCAAGCCCTAGGGACCACCACCTCCCCAGGGCTTAAATTTAAATAAATATGTGTGGGGGGGGCTTCTACCCCCCCCACACTGCCCGGGGACCACCACCTCCCCGGGGCACTAAGAAAGATAATGCGGGGGTCCATTGTGGACCCCCGGTCCTGGAGACCACCACCTCCCGGGGGCTTTAAACTAGTTGGGAGGGGGGCCACGAGGCCCCCCTCCTGGAGCCCTAGATTGCCCTGGGGACCGCCACCCCGGGAGATTGCAGTTTGCTATGACAGGGTGGGAGCACTGCTCCCGCCCTGTCATTGCAACCTTCTGCTTTGCAGGAAACTGGCTCTTGCTTCCATGAAGCAAAGAAGAATTGCTTTTGGACAAGGGGAGCTGCATGTTAGCAGCTCCCCTTGTCCAAAAGCAATGCCGGCTCCTCCAGGAGGTGGGGAGCCGGCAGGGACTGCCGGGGCATTGGGGCTCCCCCGTGGTCCCCAACACAAGACCAGGCCCCGGGGGATGGGGTCCCCGGGCCAGAAGTGGCCCAGGGAAGGGGGCCACGCGTCCCCCGTTCCCTGCAAACTCGCATCTTGGCGCACACCTGGTGGGGCAATGAGGTCCTCTTGTGTCCTGAGGACTTCAGGACTGTAGTGGACGTCATCCCCCGAGCAGGAGTGCGCCAGGCGGCACGTTTGCAGAGTGGTGTAAAAAGGGGGCGTGGCCTTGGACCACTCTCAGCAACCCAGCTGTGTGGGGCTTACTGGAGGTAACAGGAGGGCTAGTTGGCCCCCAGGGACCCTCAGGAGGCAAGGGGACTTCATCCCCCAACCAAGAGTGCACCAGGAGGGACGTTTGCGGCGTGGTGCAGAAAGGGGGCGTGGCCTGTGTCCACCTCTCTGCAATCCCACTACATGGGGCATACTGGAGTTATCAGGTAGGCTAGTTGGCCCCTAAGGACCCCCAGCAGCGAAGGGGACTTCACTCCCCATCCAAGTGTGCGCCGGGGAGCGCATTTGCAGACTGGTGGCCAAAGGGGCGTGGCCTGCTTTGAGAACTTACCAATGCTGCTGTGTGGAACTTACTGGCAGAAATAGGAGGGCCAACTACCCCTCCTGTTACCTCCAGTAAGTCCCACACAGCGGTATTGGTAAGACGTCTTCGGAGGCCACGCCACCTTTTCTCCACCGCTCTGCAAACACGCCTCCTGGCACACTACGGGTTGGGGGATAAAGTCCACTTTGCTCCGGAGGGACTTTGGGGGCCAAGAAGCCCTCCTGGTACCTCCTCTAAGTCCTACGCAGCGGAATTCCTGAGCTCTGGTCGGAGGCCCAGCTCCCTTTCTCCACCTCTCTGCAAACGCGACTACTAGTTAAAGAAGTATTTGCAATGTAATAGGTTTCACATTTGCGAGAGTTAGAGCTATAGGCGTTGTAAATGTAAAAGTGTTTTACTAATGTTTCTTGGAGTGGAGTGGATGTAGGTTGTGTGTAGTGGAATTATGTGGAACGATGTGCAGTGAAATTATGTGGATAGACTTTGACTTTGATGTGGATAGAAAGGTATGTGGTATTTAGTGTATGGGAATTGTATAGAGTAGGATTATGTGTTATGGAGAGTAATTATGTGGTATGGTAGTCTGTGTTGTGGAGTGGTAACCTCAGGTTTAGTGTTCCTCGTTTCCATAGAAGCTAAACTATAAACTCAATGAGACAAAAAAAATAAAGAACTACTGAGGAGCACTTCTGGACCTAGTCAGAGGTATGAGCAGGGCCACTGGAATTATGCGACTGTTTGGCTGCACTGACTTTCGCACAATTATAAATTTTTCGTATTTGCCACATAATCCATCATCTGCTGCATAATCTGCAGATTTGAACAAAAAAGAACTTGTTTCTAGCTCAAACTACTCAAACGCTACCAAAAATGCAGCGACAAGTGTTACAGCATGGTGGAAGGCCCTTTGCAAACCTAGAATGGTCACCTGTTACTTATTGCTAAATGTGGGTATTAAATTGGTACTAATGCTGTGCAAACCACTCTTGCTTCTTTCTGCACCTCTCTTGCCTCTTTTTGCATTTCTGTTGCTTCTTTCTGCACCTTTCTTTTTTCTGCACTTCTCTTGCCTCTTTCTGCACCTCTCTTGCCTCTTTCTACACTTCTCTTGCCTCTTTCTGCACCTCTGTTGCTTCTTTCTGCACTTCTCTTGCCTCTTTATGCACCCCTCTTGCCTCTTTCTGTACCTTTGTTGCTTCTTTCTGTACTTCTCTTGCTTCTTTCTGCACCTCTGTTGCTTCTTTCTACACCCCTCTTGCCTCTTTCTGCACCCCTCTTCCCTCTTTCTGCACCTCTCTTGCCTGTCTGCCGACCTGTTCCCTCTTAGTCAATGGATGATGTCATCAGTGATGTCACCGACCATGTCATGAGTGATGTAATATGTGACATCATCAGCAGTGCATTGCGGGGGCACGAGTTATAGTTAGCTCTACAAACTATAGCAGCCAAATTTCTCTAGTTTTATACGAGTGAAATGTCCAACTAACTATAACGTCCCTGAAACCTGTGGTTTTTTCAGTGAACTTTATACTTATGACGCTCCGTATGCACTGTTTATTTTGTGTGAGCAAAACCGCCTGACGGTTGAAACGCGTCACGAAGTTTGGATTTATGATGTAATAAATCCCCTTTTGTATAACTTCCCTTGTGGTTTTGGTTCCTGAGAGCGCGCCAATTACGCATTCTGTTCATGGATTACAATACCGGTGGCTCCGCCGGTGTGTGCGCCACCTCTCACGGGTTTCCTGGTACCCGGAAGGAGCATTTGCCTGCTTGGATTTACACGGAGGGCACCGTTTTTGAGACCAGTGATCCTGGGATTTGATCATCATTACTGCCTGTTGCAGCAACACGTCTCAGAGGTGAGTGCGGGGCTGTGCAGTCGGTTGGCAGGGGTCTACCCATGTGGTCACACGGGGGGCTTTACCACCACTGCCTGCGCTGTGCTCGCGTCTCTGAGTGCTAGCGGCAATCAGCGTGTGAGGCGTAGCAGAAACGGACTCAACTGGGGGTTAATTCCACACATCCTGCACTCCAGTATATTTATACACGTTTCCTCAATTCTGACGCCACACGTGTGCATTCAGAGATGCAGAAGCATTTTGGATGGCAGGAGGAACCTCACACAGGTTGAGGGGGGACACCAAGGATTGCGATACTTTTGATCTGTATACAGTGGACAGGTATAGGAGACACGATGGAAGATGACACAGACAGACGGGCAGCTGCATTAAATATGCCTGGCAAGACAGGGAAATAACTATAAATAACATCAAGAGTCTCAAAGATGAACTAAGTAAAAGTAAAGAGCAAGACATCTCCAAATTTTTGGGAGAAATGAAACAATGATTGACAAACTATGAAGCCGATATCAAAACCAAAAAACAGCGAAAATTGCACCGCGACTGTGGGGACTATGAGTCTGGCAGGATCCTCACATACAGTCGCAAATACGACCATATGTATGAAACACAAGAAACTGAGAGAGGACCCTCAAGTTACATCACGAATGGGTTGGAAGAGATAAGGGAAACCTCAACTGATCCGGACACTGAATCAACAGCTACATCCTTAACTTCAGGAAGTTCAGCCTCTGGCAGCGAAACAGACATTTGCCCCAAGACTTTTTTAGACGAGTATCGGCTCCTGCGTTGGGGCGCCAAACAACAAGAGTAACCCCAAAACCCAAAAGCAAGAATCAGAACGCACGAGGACAAGGCAGGGGAAGAGGCCGGGGCGCCAACGCAAAAGAAAGAAAAGACTCAAACAGAGGTGGAGGAAGAGGCAACAACATGGAGCATGTGGGAAATTCATCAACTCGCTCCAGATCAGCCGTATAATGGATGATGAACAGGTAAATCGTACCATCATCAACCTTACGGATAAACCCCTTAACCAACTAGAGAAAAGAACACTCTGCTTGGGTTTATCCTTCTGTCCCACCCAACCAGTTGACTATGTGGATACTCGTATTGACTTGTTCAAATTCTGTCGTAAACTCAAGCCTAAAAAGTGGCATAAACTTAAACCCCCCAACAGCAGGGCGTCAAGAAACACCCAGAGGACACATACTGATGAAGAACTCAATATTAGCGATATTGATACTCTTGTAGCAATACACAAATTAGAGGGGGGTTCCAGTGAGGAGAATACGAACATATGCCAGATCCTAGACAACCTAGAGGTTGTCTATGACCGATCGGCATTTACTACCTTTAAACCAAAATTCACATTTCTTCCCCTTATGCCACACAACAATATTGACACCTTCCAAGACCTAGTATCCAATCAGTTAGTACATTTTAGGCAGAAATACTGGTTTAGCAAAAATACTGCAGTTCAACACAATCTCACAAAAATACAGAAAGAGGCAATTAAGACCCTGGCTGATGACACTACCATCGTCGCCAGACCAGCTGATAAGGGAGGTAATATTGTCCTCTTGAGCAGGGAGATGTATCTCACTGAAGCTATGCGCCAGCTTAATGACCAAATGTTTTACATTAGAGCCAGCAAAGAGGAGTACACCAATAGCGTCATCGGCATCTGGAACATGCTCACAGATTGGAAAGATAGAGGAGTATTGGAATGGGAGGAATTTTGTTTTCTCAAAAAGGATTTTCCCAAACTCCCTGTCCTTTATCTCCTTCCAAAAATCCACAAAAACAAAACCAACCCTCCAGGCAGACCCATAGTGTCTTCCCGTGGAAGTTCACTTGAGAATGTGTCCAGATATGTAGACAATTTCCTTAGAGACTACGTTAGTAGTTTACCCTCCTATGTGAAAGATACGAAAGATTTCTTGAACAAAATTCAAAATATTGGTTGGCAAACAGGTTTTCTCCTGATTACCATGGATTCTAACTCACTATACACCATTATCGAACATGAGTTGGGGATCAAGGCCTGTGCCAAATATCTCAGCAAGCGCCCCATCCGTTATATGGAACATACCAATATGGTTCTAGAGATGATGAGATATTGCCTCCATAATAACTTTTTTCTGTTCAATGGGAATATATACAGACAAGTCCTTGGTACAGCAATGAGGACTTGCTTTGCCCCCAGTTTTGCTAATCTTTTTCTGGGTCATGGGAGGATTATATCAAGAATGACATTGACTTTGCAGAAGATTTTGAACATGTTGTCATATGGTTAAGATACATTAACAACCTGTTTGTTATATGGGACGGCACTGTATCCGAAGCCAATGATTTCATCAACAAACTTAACCTCAATAACATCAATCTCAACTTACCAGTAATATCAGTGATGTCTCTGTGGAATTTCTGGATACCAAAGTTGAAATCAACAACCATGAAATCTATACCAAACTATTCAGGAAGTCCACAGCTGGCAACACCTTGCTCCATGCTCTGAGCAGTCACCCAGACAATCTTAAGTGGAGCATTCCCTATGGGGAACTGCTCAGAGCAAAACGCAATTGCAGCTCTGAAGAGATGTTTTTTAGGGAACAAGACATCATGCTTGCGAGATTCATCGAAAGAGGTTACCCCAATTGGGTTCTCAAGAAGGCAGTTGAGAAAGTCAGCATAGTTGAAAGACTCACCACTCTGAGGGATAGTGAGACTAATGATCCTGAAAATGACAATGAGGACAGTGACACTACAAGAATTATACTGACCTACAATGGTAATTCAAAAAACATTCAGAACATACTGGCTAAAAATTGGGAAATTCTTACCAAAGATCCCGTCATTGGTAGATCTCTCCCCGAAAGTCCTAGAATCACGTACAGAAGGGGACGCAATCTGAGGGACATTTTGGTACATAGTGATATTACAACCACTGCAGGTAGAAACACCATGAATCTGCAAGGTTTCTTTTCATGTGGCCACTGCAAGGCCTGCCGTGGGAGCCTCATGAGAAAGGAATACCGGAATGCCATCACCAATAGGACCATATATATCAAACAGTTTCTTGCCTGCAGTTCCTCCTATGTCATTTATGTCTTGGAATGTCCACACAATCTATGGTATGCGGGTAGCACCACACATCAAGCCAAGAAGAGAGTCATGGAACATATGAGGGCAATTAACACTAAGGACCACCACTACCCCATAGCCAGACATTTCGAACAACACCATTACTCTGACAGTTCGAAACTGAAATACTTTGCCATAGAACAGGTCAACATTGGCATCCAAGGGGGCAACAGAGAACTTACTTTAAGACAACGAGAGTCTAGATATATCATTGATTTAGGTACAGGTTATCCAGGAGGGCACAACAATGATGAGGAATTGGCTGTACATTTACATACCATATAAATAACGCTGGTTCTGCATTAAGGACATGACTCAAGCCACTGTTTATAGAAGAACATAGATTTTTGTATACATGTTTTTATCCATGTATATATCTTTCTGCCCGGTGTCGAATATTCTGTCTCTAACATACTGTGTATTAACTTTTTTTCAGGAGGAAAGGAAGGGGCACTCAGATCCAACTTGGGACCTCCCGGGTTCCCTACCCTTTTCTTCAATGGAAGTGTTCATCTAATGTCCACTGCAACACAGATAAGGATTTCTATTTCACATTTCTTTCACTTTTCGTTTATTTGTTTGTTTATAGCACTGTATTACTTTGGAGCACTTACAAGTCTCTCAACGTTGCACCCACTAAGGGGCCATGCAATTTGTTCATGGGGACATGCCATGTTACACTGGCAAGGTTCCAAAATGCAATGTGCATTACATCTCTTTACTCTCATGCCATGTGTAAATATTTTGTGCCTTTTTCACCCACTTGGGGAATGCAAGTTTATTATGTGGATACGCCATTGACATAGGCAGAATTATTAGGTGCACTATGCCTTATAGGATTTCAAGCCATGTGTTTTACTTCTCCTCAAACGTCACTATACTTCTTATAGAAGAGTTTTAAATTATTGGTACACCAATGCATGATATTAATGTGGACACGAAGCAATTGCATTACGTTTTTCAAGCAGAGAATGATTTAATGAGATGGCTCTTTCCCTTCATATACCTTTCCAAGATGGCACCCGTATTCTGTTTGGCATAGTCCTTTGTTGATTTCGATATGCATTGGTTTACTAGGCATTAGTCCTACACCTATGTCGAACTTGTACTTATGACGCTCTGTATGCACTATTTATTTTGTGTGAGCAAGACCGCCTGACGGTTGAAACGCGTCACGAAGTTTGACATTTAGAAGATGGGTTCAGGGGTGAACTAAGAGGCAAGCTAGTAGTCATCTGAACCCTGTATGTGGTCCAGAGTCTAATAGAGCAACATTATAGTCTAGTAAATAAAACACAATATGTTTATGTACAGCCTTGATTCTGAAATCCCGTATTTCAAGCTGCTTTCATGTGTGATTGTAAAGAAAAATGAAGATCAGTATAATAAACTATTTTTTTGAGATCAGGGAAACCACAATGGATCCAATTTTTATGGTTTCACTTTGTACAAATCAGCCTCCAAATGTATATCTATTTGTTTCTTATTATTACCTTAATTGTTAAAGTTTTCTCCTCTGTGCATGATCCTCGTCAACTCTGAAAGTGGAGTGGCATAAAACTATCCTACCATGGCTTACTTTGGCTTCTCCCAGCTGTCATTTACAAAAAATTAGCATGGAAATGTGCATTTTACTGCTCAATTCTCTCATAAGAAAATTCTTTGCTTTTCCTTTAACATACATTATTGAAAATATTAAAACAAAAACGTTTTTCACTCTCCTCTACCAACAATCTCCCATCAGATAAGCAATTCAAAAGGCCTGAACATGACTGCTAATATTCACACTTGCATACTTGCATTGCACTCTGACACGCACATATTTAAAGACACAGTCACTCAACACATTTAACACCCAGACTACTTACCTCTCCCGATGTGCAGGCAGGTATTTGTCAATCACAGCTTATGGCTCATGGTTACCCGGAGCAGCTTTCAGCTGCGGGCCTAGCACTGGGCAATAGGCCACACAGCGATAGGCCACAGTGCAAATAAGAAAGGCTGTGACATGCAGTGGGGAGGAGATTTCTGAAATAAGAGCAGATAATGGTCCCGAAGGAAGATGTTAGGGAGCTGAGGGGGGAATAAGGATTGATGGTAAGACCTAAAAGAAGATGACGCCAGGCAGAGACTTAGGCATCTAAGGCAGCTTGACAGAGGAGGCAAAGGATACTAATAATCATGCTTTTGGCTCACACCCCTAATGGTGTTCCTCCCAGAGGTGTCTCTCAGCGGCAACTGGTCAAGGAAGGAGGAAAATATGGGCCCAGCACAGGCACACATCACGGAACACTCCCAGCTCCGATGCAGGTGAGTCAGAGGTAATGGGACGGCCTGAGTGAGAAGGCAGAGGGCTGCAGAGGCTAGAGCGCTGAAGGATGACCTATGAGGCAAAAGGCTTCAGCAACGGTTAAGAAGCGACACATGAAACACCTTTTTCCACCAAACTTATGCCTTCTATTATTATTGGCTGACAGTAAGAAGGGTCAGCCAGTCAGTGGAGGAGGAGGGACCTTGGAAGGACATGCACAACCTCCGTAGCAGATCTGGGCGAGCTGACTACTCGACTGAAGCCCTAGAAAAACTGCTGATTTAGACAGCACCTGACTGCCCTCACCTCATGTGGGATTTGGGCGACATTAAAGTTGTTCACCTCACATGTGCAGTGTGTGTTTGTATAATGCTGTGGTGCACTGCTACTTACAGACTGGGAGGTATGAGTGCCTCAGACTAGTCTTCCAGTCTCCTTCTTCTCCTTCCTCCAAGACTAGCAGGGCTCCGTCCCCAATGCCCTCATATAGGAACTGTCCCTGCATGCACTGCTTATACCACATATTGCATCACTCAGGACATGTTCTATGACATCACATCGCTAATTACATCTGAAAATACTGTGCATGGAGGGGGAGCAAGTTATAGTTACTTGAAATAACTAAGTGGTGAATTTCAGGTGTTTTTTAGTTCACCTACCTATAACGTCACTTTAGCCTTTTCAGTGAAATTATCTATATCTATCTATATTTCTATATCTATATCTTTATATCTATACATATACCTGTATCTATATATATATATATATATATATATAGTTCAAAGAGTTGCGGGTTTTACTGGCGTGCTTCCTGATCGCTGGTGGTGCCTGAAACATAGCGCCTCCGCCAGCGCTAGAAATATTCAGAGGTTATCTCCCAAACTTCATTTCAAGAAAGGGAACCGGCACTCGATGTCAGGGGATTGAATCCTGTTTATTGAGTCAGTTCACCCCAGGTGCTGGAACACCAAAGAGAGTTCCAGCACCTGGGGTGAACTGACTCAATAAACATGATTCAATCCCTGACATCGAGTGCCGGTTCCCTTTCTTGAAATGAAGTTTGGGAGATAACCTTTGAATATATATATATATGTATATATATATATTCACTGAAAAAACCATAGGTTTTAGGGACAGTTATAGTTAGTTGGACATTGCACTCGTACAAAACCCGTGAAATTCCCCTGTTATAGTTAGTTCAGCTAACTATAACTCGCGCCCCGCAATGCACTGCTGATGACGTCACATATTACATCACTCATGACATGGTCAGTGACATCACTGATGACATCACTGATGACATCTCAAATGACATCACTGATGACATCACTGATGACATCATCCAGTGACTGTGTGTTTCTGTAAAGTTTAAATATGTTTAATATATATAGGGAAAGGCGTATTGAAGAATGAGTGGGTGTATAAGTGTCTGAATGGATGATTTAGTACGTGAGTGACTGACTCTACAAGTGAGTGATTAAACGTAACGTACTGAATGCATGGGTTAGTGACTAAACTGTGTGAATGTCTGTATCCGTTTGTTTGTTGGTGTGTAAGTGGATGCATGGATTTGCGAATAGCTACATGAGTGTCTATATGAGTTATTGATTGGTTCTCTGAGTATCTGTATGGCTGCCTGAGTGTTTGTGTGGGTGGGGTGTGTGTGACTCTATACATAGATGTGTGAGTGGGTGATTCACTGGGTGCATGATTTCAAGAGTGCATCTGTGATGGACTGCTTGGGTGGGTGAGTGTGTGTATGGGTGTGTTAGTGAGTGAATGTATATCTCAGTGGTACATGTGCGAGTAACTACATATGTAAAAGGCAGTATATATGTGTGTTAGAGTATTTACATGGCTATAAGTGAGAGTGTGTTATTGTGAGAGTGGCTGTATGGATGCGTGTGTGCTTGTATCAGTTATTGTATAAGAGCGTAAGAATGTGCTAGTATTTGTATGAGTAAGTGAGCTGGTGTGTGTATAACTGTATAGGTGAGTAAATGGGTGTGTGATTAATTTTTTGCATGACTGACTAGGTGTGTGAGTACCTCTATGGATGAGTGGCGGTGTGTGAGTGTTTATATAGGTGTATGAGTGCATATGATAGTCCTGTACTGAGTGACTGTAAGTATGAGTGACTGTACAGGTGAGTGAGTGGATGTGTGTGTAGACCTAAGAATCAGTGAGTGGGTATGTAGTTTTTGGTGTTGGAGTGTCTATGGTTTTGAGAATGGCAGTCTGTAATTTAGAGTGGGTGTATCAAAAGTTATATTAGGGTGTGAGAAGATGCATGAAATTATCACATGGATGATGTCATCAGTGATGTCATTTGAGATGTCATCAGTGATGTCATCAGTGATGTCACTGACCATGTCATGAGTGATGTAATATGTGACGTCATCAGCAGTGCATTGCGGGCGCGAGTTATAGTTAGCTGAACTAACTATAACAGGGGAATTTCACGGGTTTTGTACGAGTGCAATGTCCAACTAACTATAACTGTCCTAAAACCTATGGTTTTTTCAGTGAATTTCAAAGGTTTTTTAAATGCTAATTTCTAACTATAACGTGTCTGAAACCTATGGTTTTTTCAGTGAATTTCAAAGGTTTTTTAAATGCTAATTTCTAACTATAACGTGCCTGAAACCTATGGTTTTTTCAGTGAATTTCAAAGGTTTTTTAAATGCTAATTTCTAACTATAACATGCCTGAAACCTATGGTTTTTTCAGTGAATTTCAAAGGTTTTTTAAATGCTAATTTCTAACTATAACGTGCCTGAAAACTATGATTTTTTAAGTGAATTTCAAAGGTTTTTTAAATGCTAGTTTCTAACTATGCCAACAGAGGTAGGACATGTGAAGAAAGAAGAAAAAACGCACAGAAAGAAGCAAAAGATGTGCAGAAAGAACCAACAGAGGAGCAGAAAGAGGCCTTGTTGCAAAATCATCCTGTGCCCACAACTTTTTCAGACGGGTACTGGTGGTAACTGACTCTGACTAACCAGAGCCAGTGCACGTTTGCACAGTGGTGAAGGGAGGGGGGCCTGAGGTGACATGTGTGCAAACGCGCCCCGTGGCGCGTTTTAAGTTGCGGGATTAAGTCCCCTTGAATCCTGAGGGTCCCTGGGGTCCAACTAGCCCCCAGGCACCTACAGTTAGGACCACAGAGCTGAGTTGCAGAGAGGCGTTCCGAGGCCACGCACCTTTTTTCACCTCTCTGCAACGCACCTCTGTTGTGCTTACTGAAGGTACCTGGTGGGCTAGTTGGCCCCCAGGATTCAAAGGGAATTAACTCCCCAACTTAAAACGCACCACAGGGCGTGTTTGCGCACATGTCACCTGAGGCCCCGCCCCTCCCTTCACCACTGTGCAAACGCGCCCCGTGGCGCGTTTTAAGTTGGGGGATTAGGTCACCTTGAATCCTGAGAGTCCCTGGGGCCCAACCAGCCCACCAGGTACTTCCAGTAAGCACCACAGGCCTGCGTTGCAACGCCTGTAACAAATTGTGCAGTTGTGTTTAGGTAGTGAAGAGGGTCGTGCTGGGGGTAGTGTTTTAGGGTTTAGGGTAGTGCAGTGGTGTTTGTGTAGTGTAGGGGGTCATGCTGGGGGTAGATTTAGGGTTTAGGGTAGTGCAGTGGTGTTTGGGTAGTGTAGGGAGTCGTGCTGGGGGAGTGTTTTAGGGTTTAGGGTAGTACAGTGGTGTTTGGGTAGTGTAGGGGGTCGTGCTGGGGTTAGTGTTTTAGGTTTTAGGGTTTAGGGTAGTGCAGTGGTGTTTGGGTAGTGTAGGGGATACTGCTGGGGGTAGTGTTTTAGGGTTTAGGGTAGTGCAATGGTGTTTGGGTAGTGTAGGGGGTACTGCTGGGGGTAGTGTTTTAGGGTTTAGGGTAGTGCAGTGGAGTTTGGGTAGCGTAGGGGGTACTGCTGGGGGTAGTGTTTTATGGTTTAGGGTAGTGCAGTGGTGTTTGGGTAGTGTAGGGGTTGGTGCTGGGGGTAGTTTTTTAGGGTTTAGGGTAGTGCAGTGGTGTTTGTGTAGTGTAGGAGGTCGTGTTTTAGGGTTTAGGGTAGTGCAGTGGTCTTTGGGTAGTGTAGGGAGTCGTGCGGGGGTATTGTTTTAGAGTTTAGGGTAGTGCAGTGGTCTTTGGGTAGTGTAGGGGTTGTGCGGGGGGTAGTGTTTTAGGGATTAGGGTAGTGCATTGGTATTTGGGTAGTGTAGGGGGTCATGCGGGGGTAGTGTTTTAGGGTTTAGGGCAGTGCAGTGGTGTTTAGGTAGTGTAGGGGGTCGTGCTGGGGGAGTGTTTTAGGGTTTAGGGCAGTGCAGTGGTGTTCGGGTAGTGTAGGGGGTCGTGCTGGGGGAGTGTTTTAGGGTTTAGGGCAGTGCAGTCGTGTTCGGGTAGTGTAGGGGGTCGTGCTGGGGGAGTATTTTAGGGTTTAGGGTAGTGCAGTGGTGTTCGGGTAGTGTAGGGGGTCATGCTGGGGGTAGTGTTCTAGGGTTTATGGCAGTGCAGTGGTGTTCGGGCAGTATAGGGGGTCTTGCTGGGGGTGGTGTTTCAGGGTTTAGGGCAGTGCAGTGGTGTTCGGGCAGTGTAGGGGGTCGTGCAGGGGTGGTGTTTCAGGGTTTAGGGCAGTGGTGTTCGGGCAGTGTAGGGGGTCATGCTGGGGGTGGTGTTTCAGGGTTTGGGGCAGTGCAGTGGTGTTCGAGCAGTAAAGGGGGTCATGCTGGTGGTGGTGTTTCAGGGTTTAGGGCAGTGCAGTGGTGTTCGGGCAGTGTAGGGGGCGGTGCAGGGGGTGGTGTTTCAGGGTTTAGGGCAGTGCAGTGGTGTTCAGGCAGTGTAGGGGGTGGTGCAGGGGGTGGTGTTTCAGGGTTTAGGGCAGTGCAGTGGTGTTCGGGCAGTGTAGGGGGTCGTGCAGGGGGTGGTGTTTCAGGGTTTAGGGCAGTGCAGTGGTGTTCGGGCAGTGTAGGGGGCAATGCAGGGGGTGGTGTTTCAGGGTTTAGGGCAGTACAGTGGTGTTCGGGCATTGTAGGGAGTGGTGCTGGGGCTGGTGTTTCAGGGTTTAGGGCAGTGCAGTGGTGTTCGGGCAGTGTAGGGGGTCATGCTGGGGCTGGTGTTTCAGGGTTTAGGGCAGTGCAGTGGTGTTCGGGCAGTGTAGGGGGTCTTGCTGGGGCTGGTGTTTCAGAGTCTAGGGCAATGCAGTGGTGTTCGGGCAGTGTAGGTGGTCTTGCTGGGGCTGGTGTTTCAGGGTTTAGGGCAGTGCAGTGGTGTTCGGGCAGTGTAGGGGGTCGTGCTGGGGGTGGTGTTTCAGGGTTTAGGGCAGTGCAATGGTGCTCAGGCAGTGTAGGGGGTTGTGCTGGGGGTGATGTTTCAGGGTTTAGGGCAGTGCAGTGGTGTTAGGGCAGTGTAGGGGGTCATGCTGGGGGTGGTGTTTCAGGGTTTAGGGCAGTGCAGTGGTGTTCCGGCAGTGTAGGGGGTCGTGCAGGGGGTGGTGTTTCAGGGTTTAGTGCAGTGGTGTTCGGGCAGTGTAGGGGGTCGTGCTGGGGGTGGTGTTTCAGGGTTTAGGGCAGTGCAGTGGTGTTCGGGCAGTGTAGGGTGTCGTGCTGAGGGGTGGTCTTTCAGGGTTTAGGGCAGTGCAGTAGTGTTTGGGCAGTGTAGGGGGTCGTGCAGGGGTGGTGTTTCAGGGTTTAGGGCAGTGCAGTGGTGTTCGGCCAGTGTAGGTAGTCTTGCTGGGGGTGGTGTTTCAGGGTTTAGGGCAGTGCAGTAGTTTTCGGGCAGTGTAGGCGGTCGTGCTGGGGCTGGTGTTTCAGGGTTTAGGGCAGTGCAGTGGTGTTCGGGCAGTGTACGGGGTTGTGCTGGGGCTGGTGTTTCAGGGTTTAGGGCAGTGCAGTGGTGTGCGGGCAGTGTACGGGGTCATGCTGGGGCTGGTGTTTCAGGGTTTAGGGCAGTGCAGTGGTGTTCGGGCAGTGTAGGGGTCATGCTGAGGGTGGTGTTTCAGGGTTTAGGGCAGTGCAGTGGTGTTCGGGCAGTGTAGGGGGTCGTGCTGGGGCTGGTGTTTCAGGGTTTAGGGCAGTGCAGTGGTGTTCGGGCAGTGTAGGGGGTCGTGCTGGGGCTGGTGTTTCAGGGTTTTGGGCAGAGCAGTGGTGTTCGGGCAGTGTAGGGGGTCGTGCTGGGGGTGGTGTTTCAGGGTTTAGGGCAGTGCAGTGGTGTTCGGGCAGTGTAGGGGGTCTTGCTGGGGGTGGTGTTTCAGGGTTTAGGGCAGTGCAGTGGTGTTCGGGCAGTGTAGGGGATCTTGCTGGGGGTGGTGTTTCAGGGTTTAGGGCAGTGGTGTTCGGGCAGTGTAGGGGGTCTTGCTGGGGGTGATGTTTCAGGGTTTAGGGCAGTGCAGTGGTGTTCGGGCAGTGTAGGGGGTCTTGCTGGGGGTAGTGTGTCAGGGTTTAGGGTGGTGCAGTGGTGTTCGTGCAGTGTAGGGGGTCGTGCTGGGGAGGTGTTTCAGGGTTTAGGGCAGTGCATTAGTGTTCAGGCAGTGTAGGGGGTCATGCAGGGGGTGGTGTTTCAGGGTTTAGGGCAGTGCAGTGGTGTTCTGGCAGTGTAGGGGGTCATGCTGGGGGTGGGGTTTCAGGGTTTAGGGCAGTACAGTGGTGTTCGGGCAGTGTAGGGGGTCGTGCAGGGGGTGGTGTTTCAGGGTTTAGGGCAGTGCAGTGGTGTTCGGGCAGTGTAGGGGGTCGTGCTGGGGCTGGTGTTTCAGGGTTTAGGGCAGTGCAGTGGTGTTCGGGCAGTGTAGGGGGACTTGCTGGGGGTGGTGTTTCAGGGTTTAGGGCAGTGGTGTTCGGGCAGTGTAGGGGGCCTTGCTGGGGGTGATGTTTCAGGGTTTAGGGCAGTGCAGTGGTGTTCGGGCAGTGTAGGGGGTCTTGCTGGGGGTAGTGTTTCAGGGTTTAGGGCAGTGCATTGGTGTTCGTGCAGTATAGGGGGTCGTGCTGGGGATGGTGTTTCTGGGTTTAGGGCAGTGCAGTAGTGTTCGAGCAGTGTAGGGGGTTGTGCAGAGGGTGGTGTTTCAGGGTTTAGTGCAGTGGTGTTCAGGCAGTGTAGGGGGTCGCGCTGGGGGTGGTGTTTCAGGGTTTAGGGCAGTGCAGTGGTGTTCGGGCAGTGTAGGGGGTCATGCACGGGGTGGTGTTTCAGGGTTTTGGGCAGTGCAGTGGTGTTCGGGCAGTGTAGGGTGTTGTGCTGGGGCTGGTGTTTCAGGGTTCAGGGCAGTGCAGTGGTGTTCAGGCAGTGTAGGGGGTCGTGCTGAGGCTGGTGTTTCACGGTTTAGGGCAGTGCAGTGGTGTTCGGGCAGTGTAGGGGGTCGTGCTGGGGCTGGTGTTTCAGGGTTTAGGGCAGTGCAGTGGTGTTTGGGCAGTGTAGGCGGTCGTGCTGGGGCTGGTGTTTCAGGGTTTAGGGCAGTGCAGTGGTGTTCGGGCAGTGTAGGGGGTCATGCTGGGGCTGGTGTTTCAGGGTTTAGGGCAGTGCAGTGGTGCTCAGGCAGTGTAGGGGGTCATGCTGGGGGTGATGTTTCAGGGTTTAGGGTAGTGCAGTGGTGTTCGGGCAGTGTAGGGGGTCGTGCAGGGGCTGGTGTTTCAAGGTTTAGGGCAGGGCAGTGGTGTTCGGGCAGTGTAGGGGGTCGTGCTGGGGCTGGTGTTTCAGGGTTTTGGGCAGAGCAGTGGTGTTCGGGCAGTGTAGGGGGTCATGCTGGGGGTAGTGTTTCAGGGTTTAGGGCAGTGCAGTGGTGTTCGGGCAGTGTAGGGGGTCGTGCTGGGGGTGGTGTTTCAGGGTTTAGGTCAGTGGTGTTCGGGCAGTGTAGGGGGTCTTGCTGGGGGTGATGTTTCAGGGTTTAGGGCAGTGCAGTGGTGTTCGGGCAGTGTAGGGGGTCTTGCTGGGGGTAGTGTTTCAGGGTTTAGGGCAGTGCAGTGGTGTTCGGGCAGTGTAGGGGGTCATGCTGGGGGTGGTGTTTCAGTGTTTAGGGCAGTGCAGTGGTGTTCGGGCAGTGTAGGGGGTCGTGAAGGGGGTGGTGTTTCAGGGTTTAGGGCAGTGCAGTGGTGTTCGGGCAGTGTAGGGGGTCGTGCTAGGGGTGGTGTTTCAGGGTTTAGGGCAGTGCAGTGGTGTTCGGGCAGTGTAGGGGGTCATGCAGGGGCTGGTGTTTCAGGGTTTAGGGCAGTGCAGTGGTGTTCGGGCAGTGTAGGGGGTCGTGCTGGGGGTAGTGTTTTAGGGTTTAGGGTAGTGCAGTGGTGCTTGTGTAGTGTAGGGGGTCGTGTTGGGGGTAGTGTTTTAGGGTTTAGGGTAGTGCAGTGGTGTTTGTGTAGTGTAGGGGGTCGTGCTGGGGGTAGTGTTTTAGGATTTAGGTTAGTGCAGTGGTGTTTGGGTAGTGTAGGGGGTTGTGCTGGGGGTAGTGTTTTAGGGTTTAGGGTAGTGCAGTGGTGTTTGTGTAGTGTAGGGGGTCGTGCTGGGGGTAGTGTTTTAGGGTTTAGGGTAGTGCAGTGGTGCTTGTGTAGTGTAGGAGGTCGTGCTGGGGGTAGTGTTTTAGGGTTTAGGGTAGTGCAGTGGTGTTTGTGTAGTGTAGGGGTCATGTTTTAGGGTAGTGCAGTGGTGTTTGGGTAGTGTAGGGGGTCGTGCTGCTGGTAGTGTTTTAGGATTTAGGTTAGTGCAGTGGTGTTTGGGTAGTGTAGGGGTCGTGCTGGGGGTAGTGTTTTAGGGTTTAGGATAGTGCAGTGGTGCTTGTGTAGTGTAGGGGGTCGTGCTGGGGGTAGTGTTTTAGGGTTTAAGGTAGTGCAGTGGTTTTTATGTAGTGTAGGGGGTCATGTTTTAAGATGCAATGCTCCAATACCTGACCAGTCTGCACTAGATAAAACTGCAAAAAAACTAAAAATAAAAAGTGTTTTGCACACTTTTGTCATTGGGCTATATGTGGGCTACATCTGGGTAATATTTGTGCCACATTTGGGCTCTTTTTTCACTGGTGGCCATCTTGGAAGACTTCTTTGTTATGAAGTTTCCTAATTTCTTCATTTACTGCAGTCTCCTCAGTAGGAAATGCTTTCAGTTTTTTACTTTGATTCCATCAAGAAGGCATTCAGATGTCTCACATCTGCCATAAATTCAGAATGTTAGCACTCTAGTTGCTCATTAGATCACTGGAGTAAAGCTACTGCTCACCAGGGAGTTAACTGGTAGTCTGCTGCTGGTATTGAAAGTGATTGTTTCAGTCTGCATGTCAGAATTTTCTAATGAAATAGAAGAGGATTTGAGATCTCACTTAAAACATGCCCTAATTTTTCTTTCTGCAGCACTAACCATAATTTCTATTTCAAAAAGAACCCCTCATTTTGTTCCTTTTTAAATTAAATGTTTTAAGTGTTACTGGTTTATTCCAATCAAGATGGCTTCAGGTGTGCCATACTTTTGTCATAAGTAAGGCTGTTAGCGCTCTAGTTGTTCTTTAGAACACTCTGGGAAGCTGCAGTAGAACACAAAGGCATCAACTGGCAGGCTGCTCCTGTTGAAATATAACAGGAAGATATTTGAGATCACACTTGAAATATGTCCTAATTTTTCTTTCTACAGCACTAACCATAATTTCTAAGACAAAATGAACCCCATCATTTTGTTCCTTTTTAAATTAAATGTTTTAAGTGTTACCAGTTTATTCCAATCAAGATGGCTTCAGGTGTGCCATACTTTTGTCATAAGTAAGGCTGTTAGCACTCTAGTTGTTCTTTAGAACACTCTGGGAAGCTGCAGTAGAACACAAAGGAATCAACTGACAGTCTCTGCCCTTGTTGGATGTACATGTTTTACTGAGAATGTCAGACTTCATTCTCACATGAGTGAGAAAGATAATGTGAATTTACAGAAAATATGCTCTCATTTTAGCTTCTGGAGCACCTTCCAAACCTCCATGGGACAAGCATGAGAAAATAGTGTTCTCTCAAACATGATTCATGATATCCCAGCAGAAGGTTTTTCACATGGTAAAATCACCTTAGAATACACCACAATTCCTAAAATTAGTATGGTACCATCAACAAATAAATTCTAATGTAACTAAAGCCTGTTATCACCCTTTATAGTTCTCCTTTTGGTGATCCTCAAAATCTTCTATTCACTACAATGCATTTCAATGAGGTACTATCATTTATATTGGTCCCAAGATGGCTGCCAGCAATTCCAGGATGAAGTGCTGACAGCCAATCAGATCTCACGATGACATGTGTGGTTAGGCTCCGCCCAGATATATATGTGACTTTACTTTTGATTTTCTCAGGAACTACTGAACGGATTTACACCATTTAAGCAAAAGGCACGACACTGAACCAAGGGCTACCTCTTTGCCAAATTTGGTGTAATTCCGTTCAGCAGTTCGGGCTGTAGCTGCGACTAAAGGTTCCTATGGAAAAATGAATGGGGAAAACGCGTTTTGGGACCCCCCTTTTTCTCGGCCCCTGCTTGACGTATCACCCCGAGACTTTCAGGATAGGAGCGGACCGGAGCGCCCCAACAAGTTGGAAACTTTCGCGAAGATTCGTCAACCGGCGCCAACGTTATTTCAAATAGAATGTCGCGGATTTCCTATGGATAATAGGTTTTAACTATAACTATCTACTGGCGACCGCCAGTAGATAATATATATATATATATATATATATACATATATATGTATATATATATATATATATATATATATATATACATACATATATATATATATTAATCAAGGAAATCACCGCACTCCTCAAGTCTTCATTCTTTAACTAAGATTTATTTAGCACAATTATCACCCTCACCACCATCTACGCGTTTCGACCAAGAAATGGTCTTGTTCACGGTTTCGTGAGTACATCCTCTATTTCCACTTGATATAGTTTAGCCATATTAGCCCATTATGAGGCATTATTGGACTTGTAGTACTAGGTTACCAAAGTTCGTTTTTACAGTAATGCCAGTTAGTTTGTTTAGGGGATTGATATATGAACCACTGTTCATATGGTTCATATGTCTTTCCATGCTGGAAATGGTTGTAGTCTGATTCCATGACTTCTGCTTTTTAACTTAGTAGTCTATGTTCCAGTGTGTACTCCATTGATATGGAGGTGATGAGTAGGGACATAATCAATGGAGTACACACTGGAACATAGACTACTAAGTTAAAAAGCAGAAGTCATGGAATCAGACTACAACCATATCCAGCATGGAAAGACATATGAACCATATGAACAGTGTGGCTTACAATAGCGATACCAAATATCAATATACTAACAACTCTGGAACTACTAAATTATGTCCCAGTTCAACATCATGGAGTAATAGGCACTATGCCAAGATAATACCATGGATATAATACCAGAGAAAAGAAATACCATCATACAGTGTTTCATTTCTATGAATGACCACATGACGAAAACTCACTAAGAGAGAGATCGTGGAATTGAAAATATGTGAAATCTAACATATATCAATCCCCTAAACAAACTAACTGGCATTACTGTAAAAACGAACTTTGGTAACCTACTACTACAAGTCCCATAATGCCTCATAATGGGCTAATATGGCTAAACTATATAAAGTGGAAATAGAGGATGGACTCACGAAACCGTGAACAAGACCATTTCTTGGTCGAAACGCGTAGGTGGTGGTGATGGTGATAATTGTGCTAAATAAATCTTAGTTAAAGAATGAAGACTCAAGGAGTGCGGTGATTTCTTTGATTAATAATTAATTGCGAGGTTAAGTCCGACCTTGACATCCGGCACCTGCTGTGAGAAGTGCGCACTGAATTGGGACTGTTTGTTGAAGAAAATATATATATATATATCTATATATTTGATATCAGCTAAAAAGTGAGTTTTGGCTCAAACTTGTCAAGCAGCTGGAATTCACCATTAGCAACATCCACAAGCCACTCCATAACTCCTTCACTCCAGACCCTGGCAATTTCATGCAGATCTATCTACCAGTGCCACCATTACAAAATCTAATATACCTGCACTGGGTATCACATGCTAACTACTTGCTACAGATTGATCAAGCGGCCCCAAAGTTATAAGCAAATGAAGACTTCATCGACTTCCCAAACCCTTTATCAAACCCTCCACTTTTTGGATTGGCACAGTAATTGACATATAGTTGTGAATCAGACTCCATTTTTAAACCTTAAGTTAGCCTGTCTGCCTTTGGTCTCAGTCAGCATGTCATTATCTTTTCCAGAACTTGGGAAAGTGGCATTTTCATCTAAGTGCCTATTTGTTATAACTTTAGGTGACACAATTCTGATACAAACTCTTCAATATCCGCATCTTAACAGTAAATATGGAAGAGAAATATGCAGTCCGAGTTGATATATTTTTGTCCCGCTGATTTGGACCAGGTGCATCTTAAAGTGTGAAAACTCCCCACTTGATTTTGTAATGCAAGTAAAACATCAGTGGTCAATATCCTATATAAATCCCCTAGAATGTACCATTTAGGAAGAGAAGCCTTCACACCAGGATACCACAAGTGGTCCTGCAAAACTGCCAGAACATCCACTCTTACGCCACGAGTTGATCCAGTGAGGAGAGGAACTGTTACCACCTGAGAGTGTGTTTTCTTTTTGAAGGCCCATTCTCTTTCCAGCTGAAATCTGATAAACAAAGCTGACCTTCTGTGAACAGATATGCAGTGCACAGGGCCCCAAGTAACTCTAGAACTCTGGCTATTCCATCCTGTCATAGTAGCTCATATAAGCATTAGGATGGTAGGTTTCTAGGAACATTCTAAAATATGTTAGAACTGATTATTTTATTCTTGCTTCTAGCAACATGAACCAGTGTTGTTTTAATTATATTCTGTGTGGTTATTATTTCTGTACCAAGCAACAGAATAAGGCTGTTGAAATAAACACTGTAAAAATAGTAAGTGTCATTCGTAGTCCAGTGTGCTATTCTAAGAACGAAATTGGGCTTGAATTACCCCTGTGTCCCTGCACCATTTATGGGCCTGTTGGTAACTCTGAAAACTCCATCCTCACTTCGAATTTTAAGTGGTTTGTGAGAGGCTGCAGTTCAAATTGACTTAATTCCTCAGTGATGGTGCTCTGAAATAAGTCCTTGTACCCGTGGGTTTAGAACCCAAGCACTGCAGCCCCTGGTCTAGAATCCAGGACCTATAACAATATGAAACAAAAGCTACTCCTTCCTACCTTCTTCCAAAATTGTATATACATTCACCACACAGTGCAAATTAACACCCCACCAAGTTTTTGACTCGGCACCCTATAAGTGGACATTCACAAATTAAAAATGTCTTCCAAATTTCAAACATAATCCTCAAATGATGCCAAAGTTATAAGCAAATTAATAAACAGCTTTTCAACCGAAAACATACACAAAAGTTTGATCCCTTTAAATACCACCAAATCAAAAGAGCACACTTTCTGAGCAAACAAATCTACTTTCATGCCAAGTTTGGAGTAAAATCGTAAATAATGTTTTGCTCCATGTTGCAGAAAATTTTCCTATGGGAGCTATATTATATATATATAGATATATATATATATTTGGGGTGGAGGTATTAGAGGTGACAATGTGTATAATTTCCAATTTTAGCTCCCATAGGATATGATCATGTGATCAAGGCCGCTCGTTCGGCTGAAATGCGTTATGGCAGACTTTGGCAAATAAAATAAATTTGCACGTACTTGGGTCCGCGCTCGTTTTTCCTGAAAGGTTGGAGCGACAGCGAGGTGTTGGTATATATATATATATATATATATATATATATATATATATATATATATATATATCGTGAGAGCCTAAGGGTGGTCTTCCCCCAAACCTTTTGCCTACTTGCCTCCACTTTTGCTAAAATAGTTTTGTTGGCCTTAGAATTATGAGCACTTTACCACTGCCAAATAGTGCTAAAGCTCATGTGCGTCTCCCCTAAAACATGGTTTGATTGACTTATTCACAATTGGCATATTTAATTTACCTATAAGTCCCTAGTAGAGTGCACTACATGTGCCCAGGGCCTGTAACTTAAATGCTACTTGTGGGCCTGCAGCACTGACTGTGCCACCCACACAAGTAGCACTTGAAACATGTCTCAGGCCTGCCACTGCAGAGCCTGTGTGTGCGGTTTACACTTCAATGTCGACTTGCCATTTAAAACCCCCTGCCAAGAATTGAACTCCCCTTTTATTACATATGAGGCCTTAGGTACCCCATAGTGCAGGGTGCTTTGTAATTAAAAGGTAGGACATGTACTTTTATGTTTTACATGTCCTGGTGGTGAAAAATACACTAATTCGTTTTTCACTACTGTGAGACCTACCCCGCTCATTGGTTAACATCAGGAATTCCTCAATACACTTATAATAATAATAATTATTATTATAATAATAATAATAATAATAATAATAATATTAATAATATGGTGCTTTATAAAGTGCACAGATACGTCCATAGATGTGTCCCAGCGCTGGGGTTTCCTATCCACTACCATGACCATGGACTAGATAGATCTAAAAAGCCAGGTTTTCAGCTTTTTTCGAAAAGAGAACTCTGACTTCTCCTGTCTAAGTGAAAGGAGTAACGAGTTCCACAGTCTAGCTGTTAGAAAGCTGAATGAGTATCTCCAATGCGTGATTTTTTAATTCTAGGTATTAGTGCAAGCTGAGCATTGGTTGATCTGAGAGATCTTTTGGGAGAGTAGGCTGAAATCACAGTCTTCAAGTAGCCAGGGCCTTTGCCATTAAGAATTCTGTGGCAACAGCATAGAGCTTTGAAAGAAACTCGTTCCTGCAACGGGAGCCAATGCAATTTGGCTAAGGCAGGAGTTGAGGAGGGAGTGTCTAGGCAAGTTCAGCAGCAAATGTGCTGCCATATTCTGCACCCTCTGGAGTCGCATCATGCATGCCTGTGAAACTCCGAGATATAGAAGATTACAGTAGTCCAGTCTAGACATGATAAGCAACTGGACCACAGGTTTCCTGGCTACTTATGGCAGATAAGAAAGAATTTTTCTCAGGGATTTTAAGGTACCAAAGCACTGTCCTGCCAAGCTTGTAATTTGGCTTTCAAATGACATTTTAGAATCAAACCAAATGCTTAGATTCTTAACTTTAGGCCTAGGCGTAGGAAGTGGTCCCAAGGTGTCAGGCCACCATGCTATGGACCAAACAGATGGTTGTTTACCTAGGACCAGAACCTCGGTTTTACCTGCATTCAATCTGAGGCAGCTGAAACTCATCCAATATGCCACCTCAGTTAAACATGACCGAATTGTACTGCCGGGTCAAAGGAGTTTTGGGACATGGTGACTAGTAACTGTGTGTCATCAGCGTACGACACAATGGAGAGACCATCAGTAGAGGGTGCATATAGAGATTAAAAAGTGTCAGGCTCAGGGAGGAACCCTGAGGCACTCACTGCTGGAGTCGGAGGATTTTCAAGATGAAAGGTTTAAGTGGAGGATTTTCAAGATGAAAGGTTTAAGTGCTACTTGAAAGGTGCGGCTCCTCAAAAAATACACCAGCAATGGAAGCGCTTTGCCGCAAATCCCATAGTTTTGAAGCCGTTCTAACAGGAGCCTGTGGGAGACAGTATAAAATGCTGCACTGAGGTCCAGTAGGAGCAACGCAATCGTGTCCCTCTGTCCCTGGCTTGGCATATAGATTCATAAGCAAACAGAAGAGCTGATTCTGTACTGTCTGAGGATGAAATCCTGATTGAGTCCCATGCAGGATATCGCTTGCTTCGACGAAGAAGGAGAGTTGCTGGTTTACATATTTTTCTGCTACCTAAGCGGTAAACAGGAGCAGCAAGATGGACCTATAGTTCACCGACTTGGTTGCGTTAAGCAATGTGTTTTTAAGTAGGGGCACTATAGTAGCATGTTTCCAGGTGTGAGGAACCTGATCACTAATGAATGAGCATTTAAACAAGTTACATAACACTGGGGCGATGCGTGAAGCACCATGTTCCAATATCGTAGGAGTAGGAGGGTCAGTGGGAGGCCCTGTTTTTACAGATGCATTGATCTGGATGACTTCTTCAGTGGTGGATGGGATTAAAATCTGAGAGAGCTTCTCTATCCTCAATGGGTT
Organism: Calotriton arnoldi; assembly: GCA_963921515.1. Classification (NCBI taxonomy): domain Eukaryota; kingdom Metazoa; phylum Chordata; class Amphibia; order Caudata; family Salamandridae; genus Calotriton; species Calotriton arnoldi. The sequence goes on along the minus strand of CAWUFW010000756.1, from coordinate 1,363,438 downwards.
CAAACCAAGTTTGGAGGAAGGGAATATTTCTTGCAGCCTTGGGGAATATAGAATAAATATCTGCCACTTTATCAAACAAAAACTGCCCTAGGATGTCGCACCTGTCTTCAGAGGGAGGAGTTACTGCCGAGACACACTCCAGGGAAGAGAAAAACTGCCAGAGGCACATTTTGTGCTGTCTCAATTTTCCCTGTATAAAAATTTAGTTGTGCTATCTAAATTTGCTTGTGATAGCTTTTCAGGGCTGCGCGATACTGGGCTTTGTCACATGGATCAGAATTTTTGCGCCATGTGGATTCTAACCTTTTGCAGGCTTTCTTTAGGATAAGTAGCTCTTCATTGAACCATTCGGCCAAGGGTTTCTGTCTTTTAATAACATGTTCGTATATTGGCGCGATCTGATCTAGTGCACCTACTACTTGGGAATTGGCCACTTCTATGCTATTCTCCAAAGCCAGGTAGTTCAGTTTCAAAGGCTAAGGTGAAAGCCTCAGGCATTACTTTAGCCCATCCTCTGGTTTTGGTTGGCTGATTTGAGGTGGCTGAATGTTCTTTTGGACAAGTTAGCCAACGCATAGGGACTGAAAAATGGTCAGTCCATATCAGACGGATTGGAGGGCGAGTTCTTAAACTCCCCAGATGGGAGTTAAGGTGTGACCAAATCCAAGGGTTGGGGCCTGCACCAGTTGCCTCAGTTGAAGTGCTTCGAGATCAGTGACTAACGTTGAGGCTAGGAGGCAGCTTGCATCTTCAACTTCACGCTGCGAGAGGGCGGAGCTGAGGGCGGGGAACGGAGGTAAATGCAGCTCGCAGCGCGGGAGTTCCCTATTAGGCTTTCCCTGCCACCAGGTCTCGATCATTGGCCTTGCTAAAAGCGCTATTATCATTTTTAAGAATCACTGCTTTTAAATACAATCGTGCATTTTTAGAACTGTCTTTGAATTTGTTTATTGTGTTCGCTATCCACGCTTAAGCCGACTGTTTCCGGCTCCTTGCTGCTCCTAGTGACTCCCCCGGTAGCAGCCAATCACGCTGCGAGAGGGCGGAGCTGAGGGCGGGGAACGGAGGTAAATGCAGCTCGCAGAGCGGGAGTTCCCTATTAGGCTTTCCCTGCCACCAGGTCTCGATCATTGGCCTTGCTAAAAAGCTATTATCATTTTTAAGAATCACTGCTTTTAAATACAATCGTGCATTTTTAGAACTGTCTTTGAATTTGTTTATTGTGTCCGCTATCCACGTTTAAGCCAACTGTTTCCGGCTCCTTGCTGCTCCTATTGACTCCCCCGGTAGCAGCCAATCATGCTGCGAGAGGGCGGAGCTGAGGGCGGGGAACGGAGGTAAATGCAACTCGCAGCGCGGGAGCGCAGCGGTCGTGCGCAGCGGGCGCGCCGGCGGCGCGCCAAAGGCAAGCCCGTCTGCGCCCGTCCGCGCCCATCCGGGCCCAGGGGCCATTCGCTATGTCTGTCCTACTAGCTACCCCTCGGAAACACTGAAAACTATGCATTCTACCCATTTGCATCTCGCCCGTGAAACCCTGTCCCTTATATCTAATCATGGAATCTTTATTAAACGGAGCACCTTTCCAGAAATACAGATCTCCACCACCCCCAAGCACATTTCACATAGCCAGGCTAAACTCGGAGCTAGGCCCTTATTGATCCATTACCTTAACACCCGCTCTCTTGTCAGACATCAGTTGGACATATTCCTCCTCAGGTGGCCAGTAATGGGGACCCCAATACTTGTAACTGTCCCCGGTGAGAACAAGCTCTGTCTTACCAGGGTTCAGTTTAAGATGGTTGAGGTCCATCCATTGTTGGATGTGCCGCATAGTAGCCTGAAAGTCCGTGACCGAGTTGTGTGAGTTGTCAATCCTAAAGAGTAGTTGAAGGTCATCAGCATAGTTAAAAACAGTCACCTTCCTGTCTTTAAGGGACTGAATCAAGGGGGCAATATAAAGATTAAATAAGTGGGGAGACAGAGCCGAGCCCTGTGGGACTCCGCAGATAGTTTTGCGTGGGGGAGCCAAAAAGTGACCTTGACGAACGGCCTGGGAGCGATCTTCCAAAAGGAAGTGAGCCAGAGAGCCGCCGTACCTTGAATACCAGCATGTTTGACACGGTCGAGCAGAATAGTATGGTCGACCGTGTCAAAGGCGGCAGAGAGGTCCAATAAAACCAGTGCCTGAGGAGAGCTTCTGTCGGCGTTGTCCCGGAGAGTATTCTATTGCTGACTGAAACCTGGCTCACCGTCGACTCTTCCCCTGATATGTTGGCAGCACTACCCTCCGATTATTATATTATTCATGCTAACCGCCTGCCTGGTAAATCAGGGGGGGGGGTCGCAGCCATCATTCATACTGACTTCAAGTTCTGCTCCTTGACATGCCTTGCTCTCAAGGAGACAGAGAACATAGTAATACATCTTGAATCTGTCAACGACCCCTTCGTCTGCGTACTAATCTACAGGCCACCTCATCAGATGCCTTCTTTTCCCCTCTCACTCAGTGAACAGATGGCTAAACTCGTGATTGAGCATACCAAGGTCCTTCTCGTAGGAGATTTTAACTACTGGTACAATGACCCTCAGGAAGGGGTTCAATCAGCTGAGATGTCTGATCTCCCTACAAATTTAAATTTTACCCAACAAGTCCTATCCCCTACTCATTTGAAAAGGCATATCCTTGACCAAGTCTGGACTATTGGTCTGACCACTTCTACCCCTACAATTGTCCCTTGCATTTGGTATGATCACCATTTAATAAAATTTACACTTGTTTTTCCGGCCAGCGAGAAAATTAGTACGGCCGAAGGCAGCTTTGCTAGAAAATGGAACAATGTCAATAAAAATGATTTCCTTGACACGTTATCCAACACAGCCCCATCCCCTGGCACTGACATCAATGCCACGGAAATGAACATATCCGAGTGGTTATTGAATGCCAGTAACAAGCATGCACCCCTTAAAAAAGTCAAATTGCCCGTCGCGCAGACGCACAGCGATGGTTCTCCACTGATCTTAAAATCCAGAAATTGGCGCTGCGCCAACTAGAGAGGCAGTGGCGACTGAAGTATTCCCCCGACAAAAAATTCCTTTACACCATAGCACAGAAGGAATACAAGAAGAGCATCCTTACGGCCAAAGCCGCTCATTTTTCTGCACGTATCTTGAAGTCCAACAATAGCTCTAAAGAAATTTTTTCCATAGTAAATGAATTAGCCAATCCTGAGAGAATCCTTTTGAAGGCTACACCCTCCCAAACATTGTGCAATTCTTTAAACGACTATTTCATTGAAAAAATTATTACTATCAAAGCTAGTATTCCCAAGCACTCTCCCATCCTGAACCCTTCTGTCTCGCACAGTAACAACCGTAGTATTAGCTGTTTCCCTTCTATCAGAACTGAGACCTTCCAGGATCTCCTCGTAAAAGTCAAATCAGGTGCCCACCTCATATACTTAAGGACTGCTTTGCAGCCTATCCGGGCCCTGCACTCGCCCTCTTGAACGAGTCACTTTCATCTGGCCAAGTCCCGATGGCCTTCAAGAAAGCTATAGTGGTACCCCTCCTAAAAAAATCTGGAGTGGATCCCGCGCTTTTGTCTAACTACCGCCCGATCTCCTTGCTTCCATTCCTGGCGAAGGTACTGGAAGCCCATGTAGCTAAATGTTTATCTAACTTCTTGGAGGAATCTAAATACCTGGACCCCCATCAGGCAGGGTTTCGGCCGGCTCATTCTGCTGAAACTGTAATCCTTGCTGTCCTGGATACTCTCCGGGACAACGCCGACAGAAGCTCTCCTCAGGCACTGGTTTTATTGGACCTCTCTGCCGCCTTTGACACGGTCGACCATACTATTCTGCTCGACCGTGTCAAACATGCTGGTATTCAAGGTACGGCGGCTCTCTGGCTCACTTCCTTTTGGAAGATCGCTCCCAGGCCGTTCGTCAAGGTCACTTTTGGCTCCCCCACGCAAAACTATCTGCGGAGTCCCACAGGGCTCGGCTCTGTCTCCCCACTTATTTAATCTTTATATTGCCCCCTTGATTCAGTCCCTTAAAGACAGGAAGGTGACTGTTTTTAACTATGCTGATGACCTTCAACTACTCTTTAGGATTGACAACTCACACAACTCGGTCACGGACTTTCAGGCTACTATGCGGCACATCCAACAATGGATGGACCTCAACCATCTTAAACTGAACCCTGGTAAGACAGAGCTTGTTCTCACCGGGGACAGTTACAAGTATTGGGGTCCCCATTACTGGCCACCTGAGCTAGGACCCCCTCCCTACCCTTCCCCCTCGGCTAAAACACTAGGAGTCTCCCTCAACAATGACCTTTCACTAAAATCCCAGGTCGGTGCGGTTATCTCTAAGTGTTTTTTTCAAATGCGCAAGATCAGGAAGATACACCGCCTTCTCACTCAGGAAGCCCTGATCCAGGTCACAATAGCCACCGTCCTGTCACATCTGGACTATGCCAATTCTGTGTACTTGGGCATGCCACTCTACTTGCTTAAACGGCTTCAGATGGCCCAAAATCATGCAGCCCGACTGATTTTTCGACAACCTAAATGGCAACCAGCAACTCCCTTGCTGAAGAAATTGCACTGGCTCCCAATCTCCCAGCGCTGTGCCTTTAAAACAGGTTGCCTCATTTTTAAATCCTTGCATGACAATAGTCCCGTATTTATTAATACCCTGATATCTAGGCATACTCCCTCACGTAACCTGCGTTCTGCCCACCTCTCACTCCTCATCACTCCGACATTCAAGCGGGTGCGTCAAGGAGGCCGCAGATTTGCTATTCTCGCTCCCAAACTGTGGAACTCATTCCCGCTGGAAATACGGTCCTGCACAAACCTCCTGCAATTTAGGAAGTCCCTTAAAACATGGCTTTTTGCTCAAGCCTATGATTGATGTTCTCTTGGATAGCACTTAGAGCCTTCTATAGCGCCATGAAGCCACCTGGTGTACGCGCGCTTTATAAATTATTTTTAACATTAACATTCAACATGAAGATTTAAATCACCAATGATGGTGAAGTTGGAATATCGAAGAGCATATTCTGGTACTATGCTGACTAATGAGGTACAGAAACTAGCGGCAGGCCAGGAGGCCTATAAATGAGTCCTGTTAAGGTGAGATTGCTTGCAATCATAAGGGAGAAGATTGTTGCCTCACTCCCTGTGATTGCGATCTCAGAGAGACTACAATGAAGAAAGTTTTTAAATACTATAACTATCTCAACTGAGGCCTGTCCAACCTGACAATGGCGTAGCCCTGAGGGATGTCCCTCAGAATGTCTGGGGCTGAGCTCTCTGACAGCCAAGTTTCCATCAACAGAAATGGTGTCCAGAGAGAGATCTATTAAAAAGTCAAAGAGTTACGAACTGTGCTTGGCCAACAAGCGGCAGTTAATAGAATAAACCAGTGCAGGCGCCGAAGCCCGAGAAAGAGCTTCCTCTGCGATTTTATACCCCAAGGATAAAGTAGGATTAAATCCACACTCACATCAGTAGGGAATTGTTAGAGTAAGGTCCAAAGTATTACAGAGATGAGAAGAGGTCACAGGAGCCAGATCCCTTAATTTTGTGTCAGAATATTGTATGATGGCTGGTGTCTGACAAGCAGGGTGCCTGGCCACTAACACGGTCCAGGCGCGGACGGGCGCAGACAGGCTTGCCTTAGGCACGTCTTCGGTGCTCCAGTGACACGGCCACACAGCTGCCATCCTTAAATAGCCAACCTCTAAAAGGGGGTGTGGCTACACTGTGTTTCCGCTGAATCAGGGGGGCCAACAAAACACAAACTAGGGTCCAGCGACCCCACTCCTCCTGAATGGCTTCCCAACCAGGAAGGAGCTACTGGCGTCATTAAAAGTTAAAGTAAAATAAATTGTGAGAAAAGAACACATAAAACAATTAAAAACTCTGGTAGCCAGTCTAAGATGGCTGCCAGTGAGCCAAAGCCAGGCAACACCGTGTGCACTAGAGCGCTACAAGGAAATGAAAGAGATGTCATTGCTAGGCAAATTGTAGAAGCAGGGTAGATCGACTACGCCTGAAAGGAGCAGAAACCTAGAGCGCCCGTGCAGCTGGCATCCTTAAATAGCTGACCTCTAAAAGGGGGCGTGGCTACACTGCGTGCTTGCTGTAGTAGGGGGTCAACAGAAACCAACTGGGGTCGATCGAATACTCCTGGAAGGAGCAGAAACCTAGCTTATTATTTATAAGCTATACTTCCTGATTGAGAAGGAGGAGCTCTGTCATGTTTCATATCATTGAAATGGTAATGATAAATCCTCTTTACTGGTAAATATGAATTTATCCCTACCACTTTAAAAATGCCACTTTCAGAAAGATGCAAAAAGAACAATTGATGGACAGAATGCAGAACAATGTCATACATTCACCCCAGTACAGAGATCTGGGCCTAAATCCAGAGTTTTTTTGCTCCCCATGCCATTCCAGTTTGAACACAGCCAAATGCAAATCAGTTTTGACCCTGCGCCCAATGGGAAATATCTCAAAACCAGTCCCAGGATGCTAGTTTCTGGTCCAGGGAGGACTTGGCTTGGCAGTTCGGGCTGGACTGTTCCCATGAGGCACAGGGTCAAGACTGATTTGCACATGGCTGGGTCTAAACTGGGGTGGCATGGTGAGCAAAAGAAAGATGGATTTAACCCAGATCTGTTGACTGGGGGTGAATGTTTGATTTGCTCTGCATTCCGTCCATCATTTGTGTGTCTTTTGCTTTCTCGCCCTAAGTGTGCCGGGTATGCCCAGACGTGGGTCCCGGGCTCACTGTGCCACTAGATTCAAGTTAGCCTGGCTGATATGGGGTAATACTCCGAAACTGGTGCCAGGATGCTTGTTTCTGGTCCAGGCAGGAACTGGCTTGGCAGTTCGGGCGGGACTGTTCCCATGAGGCACAGGGTCAAGACTGATTTGCATATGGCTGGGTCTTAACTGGGGTGGCATGGTGAGCAAAAGACCAATGGATTTAACCCAAATCTGTTAGCTGGGGGTGAATGTTTGATTTGCTCTGCATTCCGTGAATAATTTTTGTGTCTTTGCTTTTTCGCCCTAAGTGCGCCGGGAATGCCCAGACGTGGGTCCCGGGCTCACTGTAACACTAGATTCAAGCTAGCCTGGCTGATGAGGGGTGATAGCCCGAAACTGGTCAGAGGATGCTTGTTTCTTGTCTAGGGAGGACCTGGTTTGGCAGTTCGGGCTGAAATGTTCCCATAAGGCACAGGGTCAAGACTGATTTGCATATGGCTGGGTCTAAACTGGGGTGGCATGGTGAGCAAAAGAACAATGGATTTAACCCAGATCTGTTGATGGGTGAATGTTTGATTTGCTCTGAATTCCATCCATCATTTGTGTATCTTTTACTTTCAGAAAGATGGCATTTTTCTGCTCTTAGCCCTATGTGCCTGCTGCCTGTCTCCAATACACGTCTGTGGGGTGGGTGACAGCTGGACTTTGTGCATTTGCACTAGTCAGCCACACACAAAGGGAGCTTAGGTGTGACTGAGTGGCCATCCACATCCTGATGGGCCATCCTGGGCAGAATGAGAGGGAGGGGTTGACACTTGCACCTGAATAGGCTGTGTCCTGTCCCCACACAAAGGGCTGATTACCCCCCTGTAGTGAGTCTGGAGCCAGAGCTGGGAGGGGGGGACCTCTGTACACTTCAAAGGCACAAGTGGGTATAGATGGGTAAAGGGGCTGGGTCTCTGACCCCACCAAATCAGACACCACTTGAACTGTGAAGAACTTTGCCAGGAGGAAGGACACCTGTGTTGCTACAAGGACTGCCACTCTGCTTGACTGCTGCTCTGGAAGAACTGCCTTTCTGCTGTGCTACCCTGTTGCCTGCTACCCTCTGCCCTGCTGAGGAAGGACAAGACTATCTTGCTTGAACCTAGAGTAATCTCCAAGGGCATGCTAGCTTGCCTCCTGTTTTAAGACACAGGGAATAAAAGTCTTACGCCCTGCTCCTGTGCCTGGTCCATTGGAAGTGGATCCAGATGCTTGTTCCAGTGGAGCTGATGCATCCCTGCTGTTGCAGGAACAGAACTGGTGCACCGCACTTTGAACCAGTGCATCGCCATCGGGACTGACGCATCGAAACCACCGCATCTCCACCACTGTAGAGGTAGACGATCGACGTATCTCCTCAACTGTGAGGAGAAACCCAGCGCATCGACTTTAGAACCAAGGCATCTCGGAACCGCCGCTTCATCAACTGGCACATTGCCATCATTCGATGGAGAAAATGTCATATCTTAACTTCTACTTATTGGATTTTTGTTTTTTTGTTTTTCTTTTATTTATAGAATCATAAGCAATTTTTCTAAAATGTGTGGAGTCTTTTTGTGGTGTTTTCACTGCGGTTTTGTTTGAAGTGTTGCACAAATACTTTACACACTGCCTCTTAACATAAGCCTGCCTGCTCTGTGCCAAGCTATAAGAGGGTGAGCACAGGTTAATTTATAATGGGTGTCTGACTTACCCTGACAAGGATTGTGGTTTGTACTTGGACAGGATGCATAACTCTGCCAACCAGAAACCCAATTTCTAACTCTATCTGTCTGTCTGTCTATTATCTATCTATCTATCTATCTATCTATCTATCTTGGGTGTAAAACCATTCAGCAGTTTTTGAACATGAAGGGGTTAACACTGGTAGAAATTAGCGATAGCTGGATGAATGGTGTCCAATTATGTACAGATTGGCCCATTCAAAGTGGATAGGTAGATACTAATTGGTTGGCCACATCATGGAAAATATTTTGCAGCAAGCATTAAAGAACTCCTAAAAACAAAAGCAAAGTCCACATAAGGGGTCAGCATGGCACACTCTGACCACCATATCCATGTACGTGGACCAGAAGGACTAAAGTGAAACCTCGTAAAAGTAGAAGAAAGATTCATGCTCAAGAACTTCAGGATTGTCATCAACAGCAAACTCGACATTATCACCCAAATCATCTCCATCACCGCCTCTTGCTTCCATACTCTGAGGATGCTGAGGAAGATTTTCAAATGACTACCAATCAGCACCTTGAAAACTGTCAAGCACACCCTTCTCACAAGCAAGGTGGACTACGGTAACAACCTCAAAGCTGGGATCAACCAAAAATTCAACCAAAGGCAGCAGGCCATTCACATCTCACTGGCCAGAATCCCTCTCAACCTATAACGCCACTCTCACAACACACCACACCTGAAAGAGTTCAACTGGCTCCCCTAAACAAAAAAGTGCAATAGAAGTGCAATAGAAACTCCTCACCCACAATTTTTAGACACTACATAACACTCGCACTGCATACCTCAACATTTGCATCTGCTTTCACAAACCTTCCAGATACCCCCACTCGTCCGTACTCCTACTTGCACACTTCCCTTGCATAGGGAAAACAAGATCCGGCAATCAAGCCTTCTCCTACATCACTCATGAAGCCTGGAAAAACCTGCTGCTACACATAAGAGCCTCCTCCTCACTTCTTGAATTCTGCAAGAAGCTGAAGACCTGGCTTTTCTTCTAGTCCCACTAGGCCCCAGGCATGGATAGAATCACACCTGCTTTTTACCAGGATTGCCTCCCAGGTAATAGGGCTCTCATCATATCTGTATTGTGTAACATAACATAACATAACATAATATAACATAACATAACACAAATGATGATTTATATGTCTTAATGGAGGCTCAAGGGAATATTTTATTGATTATCACAAGGTAAAAAGTGAGTCACCACATGTTCTAAAGAATATCATTGTGAGGTGCTACCAACCTTAGTAGTTTTAATGGTGCTGTATTAGTGTATCATGATACATTTCTACTTTTATGAGTAGGCCTGCCTTTTGATACTCACACCTCCTTATATTGTGCTTAATATATGTGGTGGCAGTATCATAGGCTTAGGATTCAGGGCTCCCTAAGGATGTGAACTTTTAGGAGAGCGTCACCATAGGTATTTCCACCTGCCTATTTGTAAATGTTTCTAAATGAATGCATAGTATTAAGTAGTATTAAGTAGTGGGTGCATAATAAGGCACATTTCCTTTTTATGAATAAAAGCACTGGCTGGACAATGCTTTATTGGGTATTGCTCATACCTGCTGACTGGGGTACTAGCCCACACAACACAAGCTTTTGACTATCTTGCTACCTTGAAGGTACTACAATAGGGTACTCGGTTCCCAGTAGAAGGGTGGCTGCATGTGCATTCCTTAGGAAGGACTCATCCTTCCCAATTATTAACCCACTTTCTTACATTGGTGGGGGTTGGGTGCAGGGTCCGGCTGTAAGACAGGTTCTGACCATATCCCCCAATGCACGCAGCCGGAGGTTTCCCCGAGTGTTAGTCATATGCAGAAGTTTGAATGTAATCAAAAAGCACAGAAATTTCCCAGAAAAGCCAAAAGTTAAAGTGACATTACAGTTAGGTATGGTAATCTTAGCTAACGTTCAAAACACGCAGAAATAAACTTAAAAAATCAAGAGTTAGAGTGAAATTATAGTAATGTTTTGAAATGAGATAAGAACTGTGAGAAAGTGATTTATTTGTTGGAGTGGATGAGGGATGCTAGTCGACAGTAGTTATAATATCACTATTCCAGATAGGTCCAGAAAAGGTTTCAGGAATTTAAACCTGAGCTCATCAACTGGGAGCTGTGGCACAGAGCAGACAGACTTAATTTAACAAAATGTGTAAAGCATTTAGAAGTATCAAAACAGTTAAAAAGTGGAAAACACAACATAATAAAAAACATACTTCAACTACCTATGCACAATTTAAAGCCAACTGCAATGGAGCGCAGGTCAAATGCAGAAACCAGTTTCCTCCCGGTCACACTTAGTCTCTGAAATGAAAGTCAAACATCCTCAGCGGGGCAAGACAACAGGATGTAGCTGAGATGAGCAATACAAGGTCTGATAGCCATGGGATGAAGTCCTGGTGAAGCCGTTGACTTTTGGTGGGAAAGCTTGAAGTGAGAGAAATTTGCTCCAAAGGAAAGTCCTTTGCCAGACAGGTAGTTTTTTCACCTTTGCCCAGTGAAGATTTCTACTTTCAGACTTAGTCACGTTTTTGGAGCTCGGATTTCTCTGGCTCAGGAAGGCTGCAAGCTGTATCCAAGCAGGGCTCCAAGGAGCTAGGTACCTTCCCTGCGAAGTCACACTGAAACCGATTTGCTGGTGTGTAGAAACTCCAAAGATAAGGAACCTGAATCGTTGGCCTACCAGCAACTCACCTTCTACAGATTGACTTGGCCGGTGTGTCCTACTCCTCTGGAGGTCTTTGAGTCCAAAATATTTTAACTAGGGGTGGGTGTTAAATTTCACTCCACTGCAGTTTGTGGAGTTTTTGGCCACTCTGTGTTACGCTTGTAATGCGGAGTTCTGGCAAAGCTTTGCCAACCGCAGTGTGGCATAGTATTTTTTTGCACACGTCTCACCAGCACTAAGTTGGCAAGGGAGAATTGGCATCTCCCAGAGTGTTTTCGGATGCTAGGACGACACTCAATGAGATTTTTTCAACGCCGGTGGTGATGGGCAGTCACGACCATTTGCAGTGAGAAAGCTGCCACTTGAGTAGAAAATCTACTCAAGTGGCAGCAAAGAGTCAGTGCCCTATGGCATTCCTTGTGCCTTTTGTGCAGATTTTGCAGCACAGAACATGCTGGGGGTGCTAAAAATCAACACGATGTGCTGATTCTGCCTGCTCATAGAACTCCTCGAAATCTCACTGAGTTTTTATGCAACTCCACAGAATTCCACAGAGTGGAACTCAATGAGTTCCTCCCATCCTAGTTTCAATGTCTCAGGTTTTTCAGGATGTTAGGAGTAAGAATGTGCAGAATTTCAATTACACTGGTGTATTCGGAGTAATTTTGGTAATTCTGCTTTACTCTTTGACACAGATTTACAGATATTTACGCAATTACTCCTCCTCGCCTAATTAAGAGTAATTTGAGGGAAAAATTCCTACCACAAGAGCACATTTATCGCGAGTAGCCCCTTGCATTTGATATTCATGTTCTGCTGCATTTAGCACTGTTTCATAGCACAAAATGCATCCTGATGTCCATTCGTTTTCTGTTGCATTTAGCACTATTTTTTGCACAAAATGCATCATTGCATCCACTGTTGATGCAAGGAAATAGCGCTAGGTGGCGAATTACTCTTCACACCAAATATGAGTGTAATCTTGCTGAATTTTTAGTTAATGCTGCGTGATTTCTCTACACGGAATTACACAAGTTACACCCACCCCGAATTAGGAGGAGCACACTTTGACACAGCCCAGGCTCCCAGGACCTCATGAACAGCACATGGGGGTCTTGACTCTAGTCCAAGCCACCAGCAGGGTCGATGGCAGGTCCAGTTGGAACTTGTCTGCTGGGCTCTTCCGGAAAAGGAGCTTCTATCAGCTTGTGTCCCTGAGGCTTAACAGGAGGCCATCTGCCACTTGTAGCCCACTTCTTTGTCCTCAGTACAGGTGAAAGCAGAGCCAACCTTTCAGGTCTCCTCACAGGTCTCAATAGTAGGTGCAGTCCTTCTTCTGTCTTCGGCAGGTCCAGTAGTGTTTGGAAGAATGTGCCCAGAGGTGCCACATTTATGCCTGGCACTAGCCTATGGTTGAGGATGACCCCTGGACTCTCCATAACCAATAGGAATAAAGTGCCCCAGTGTAACTCTTCTCACTTTTGCAGTACAGAACAATCCCACAGTGTTCCTCTCTAACTAAAACCCAGATGACAGAACATTACCTTCCCTATACAGAGCTCCTGTGCCCATAACCAGTTGTGTCACCAAGTAAATTACCAACTCCACGTTTGTGGTAACAGAAAACCAGTTCTGAAGGAAGCACCTCTCCCACTGGGACTCGCACCTGCCTGACTAGGTAGACATACGAGGGCCTGTCCAGGTTTCAGCAACATTTGCTTGTTATAGAGTATGCCTTTTTAATGGTAATTAAGATCCAGGGTGCAGCCCAAATGGTGATCCAGTCGAGGAACACCTCCCCTCACCCAATACCTTTGTCTCAGCTCTGGTAGCAAGTTCACACCTCATCAAGGGGCATATTGAAGTATGGGGAGACAGTTGGAAGCTCATATAAAAGAGCTTCTTGAGGCTTTAGCCAGGGAAAAGGTAGATTTCTAAAAGTAAAGTACAGGGAATTAGTCTTGTAGTATGTTTTATTTCACAAATAAGATGTGAATCTGTTCCCTAGGAAGAGATAAATTAAATGTAATATTATATCCCAGTGCTTTTCTATTGAACAGCTAACCCTGTTATACTGAAACTAGCTTTTGTGGCCTTGTCACTGTAAGGACATGTTCCACATTAAACTTTTAAGGCCTACTTAGAGGTGACTTAATATTTAGAAGGAGTATTTAGGACTGTCAAAAGGGGTTATTTTGACAGGTTTATTCTAAGTTCCAAAACTGCACAGACAGGCTACACTGATAGGCCTGCAGTCATGTTTGCCCTGACATTTGTTTGGATGGCACAATGGATGCGGCAGTCTACAAGTGACATTAACTTAAGCCCCTTGGTACACATTCATATACTACTTATTACAAGTAAGTTAAGTATGATAATTAGAGGTATAGCCAATTTCAACATATTTTAGGTATTCAGGCACATGCACTGGGACCTGATTAGCCCCAGTGCACAGAGAAAGAAACTAGCAGTATAAGTCCAAACATTTAAGGTTAGAGAGAGAGATTTTTCCTACAAGAACTAACTTTTAAAAACTGAAAAGCTACTAAAATTCCCTGCGTAAAATTTAGTGAACTTACTGCAACTTGTGCCCCAATCTTGCACCGCTTATAACTCACATATTACATCACTCATGACATGTTAACTGTCAACATTGATGAGTTCACCGATGACATCTCAAATGACATAATTGATGATGACATCACAAATGACATCATCCTTGATTCTGCTATGCACATTACTCCATAATCCCTTACATAATTTCAAAAAAGAAAGTTGGTATAAAAGGGCCTAGAGTCATATATAGCTCAGAGTTACTGTGTGTACATTGGTGGGTGCATAGAATGAAAATAACTTAAGCCCTGCAGGCAAGTGTGGTAGCGCATGTTAAAAGATATATGGTACGATGTTTGCAAACCAGTAATATTTTGGGTGCATTTAGTACTCTATGTTAATCAAAGTAAATGTTAAGCGCACCTAGGAATTTTTCAATGTCTGCTGTAGCTTACAGCCAAAGCCGCTAGCAAATATATTAGTGAGAAAAGCCAAAGCTTTTGCTGACAATAGTTTATCCACCAGTGGCTATCTGGGCAAGTGACCATGTTAAAGAGTTATAATACAGTGTTTTAGATACATTCAGTGTAATGGGGACATTTACAAGGTGTGGATATTTATTCCCAGAACATCACTGAAAAATGTAAAGCCTTGCAAATTATTGAATAATGTAGAATTTAAGAGTGACCCACTTAGAGGTGGTTTAACTCACACAGGGGCTATAAGTGTGGCTCTAATGGTATAGGTCGTATGGCTCATCTGAGGAATGAGTGTAGCGTATTTTAACAAACTAAAGAGTTTTATCCATAGGGTCTGGCACAATGTGTCTCATCAGTAGCAAATGCACATTTGTCAATCTCTTGACTTAGAATTGTGGGTCATGTGTAGTCTTTAAGAGGATGATCCTATTAAGATGATTAGAGTATGAACTCTTCTCTGGAGGGTTTTCAGTGTTTAAAAATTGGCAAAATCCTTTAAAGTCGAACAAAGAATCTTGTTGGTTAGGGGGATGAATTCCAATAGAAAGAGGGCAACATCCACCAATTGTGGGTGACTTCACAGATATGCTAGGAGTCCAGCATGAGGTCAAAGGTTATGTTCATTATCACTCGATTAGTGATAGAAAATTTGGGAGAGGTGTAGCTTGTTGAATTACTATGAGTACAAAAGCCCTATAGGATGCTGTCACAATGACTGCATGATGTTATCAGTGAGGTCATCAATGATGTAATTTGAGTGGTCATGAATGAATGAATGAAACATATTTGTTATAGCGCAAAACGGCTACTCAAATGAGTGTCCCGGCACTGCCAGAAACGGTAGAAAAGCTGTAGAGTGCTGCTAGATTTTAAAAAGCCACATTTTCAAGTGTTTCTTAAAGACTGAGACATCTAAAATGGAACGTAAGGAGACTGGGAGCCTGTTCCAGGCCTGGGCCCCCAAGAACTCAAAGGATCTGCCGCCCATCCGGGCTAGACGTACTTTAGGAGTGCACGCGGGGTTTGAGGAGGAGGATCTTAGGGATATAATGCTTGACTCGTTTGGTAAGGTATCCGGCTCCTAACCCATGAAAGGCTTTAAAACAAACAACCAGAACTTTGAATTTGATCCTCTTCTTCAGTCTCAACCAGTGAAGTGACTTAAGGAGGGGGGACATCGGCGACCTTGGTTGTGGTTGGAGAATCGCCCTGGCTGTGGCGTTCTGTACCACTTGTAAGCGTTGTATAAGATAGCCTGGAAGACCCAAATACAAGGCATTTGCGTAGTCCAGTCTTGATGTCACCAAGGCCTGGACTACATTTTACTGGACTCGATTGTCAAGAGAGGAAGAAATGTTCTCAGCGAGCGCAAAATGCCAAAGCAGGTGCCAACCAGAGCCTGGACTTGAGACTTCATGGACAAGGTGTTATCCAGCAAAAATCCAAGGTTTCTTACGACTGATTGCTCGGTGTGAGGCGGCAAGTATTCTTCAGGCCACCAGGCGTTCCAGTTACTGGCACCCGGTTGGCCTAAGAAAACAATCTCAGACTTATCCGAGTTGCATTTGAGCTGGTTCGCCTTCAGCCACTGGAAAACCGTTGAAAGGCAAGTCCTGATACTTGCCCTGTCAAAGTCTGCTCCTTTTCCGCAAGTGAAAATCAACTGCGTATCGTCTGCGTAGGATACGATCTTAGCACCATTTGCTTCTGCTATATATGCCAGGGGAGACAAGTACAGATTAAAAAGAGTAGGGCTGAGAATAGAGCCCTGGGGAACTCCGACCCTTATTCCTGTCATATGGGCTGAAAAAGGGGGAGCCATATCTCCTGGATTCTCTCCTGCAGGAAAGAGTCCAACCAGGTCAATACTGTCCCACCAATTCCCAGTTTCCCCAGTCTGTTGAGGAGTCATTCGTGTGGGACAGTATCGAAAGCTGCCGACAGATCGAGTAATATCAGCACAGCCCTTCCACCCTGATCCAGCGTATCTCTAATATATTCGGTTACCTCGAATAGGGCGGTCTCAGTGCTAAAATTAGCTCGGAAGCCGGATTGGGAAGGGTGCAGCAGATTGTGCCTTTCTGCATGGTTGGACATAACTTTATTGACATGTTTTTCCAAAACTTTTGAAAGAGCTGGAAGAAGAGATATCGGCCTATAGTTGGCTGGATCGTTCTGGTTAGCCAGAGGTTTTTTCAAGAGTAGAAGAATGTTGGCCTGTTTCCATCTGAGAGGCATTTTACCAGCAGAGAGAGAGGAGTTCAATGCCATATTTACTGTGATGTTGATTGTGGGGGCAAGGGAAGCGAGTTATTTAGCCAGGCAGGCATCACTTGGAGAGCCGGACCGGAGGCCTTCAAGGTAGTGGAGTGAGTCAGCTAATGGAATTTGAAGAAAATCTGTTAGCGCAGAGCATGATGAGAGGTCAGTTCAATATGTTGGGGATTTATCAGTCACTAGGTGCTCTCCCCTAGTTTCAACAAAGGATTGTTGAATTTGGGCGATCTTATTGTGGAAGGACGAGGCAACCTGCTGCGTCCATTCGGCTGAGTGTGGGGATTCCTTCTTTATTGCCTCAGGGGCCGTGAAGGATTTCACTATATCAAAGATTACTTTTCCCTTATTTTGGGCCATAGCAATCTTTGTCTGTAGATAATTCATTTTAGCCTCCTTTACTAAACGGTAATGGGATTTCTGGGCGTTCGTATAGAGTTTCCTAACATCCAGTGAATAAGGTTTGCGCCATTCCCTTTCTAGAACCCTGCAAGTCCTTTTACTGGCTCTTAAAGGTTCGTTAAACCAAGGAGCAGACGGAAGGGACCTCCTAGAAGTCCGTGTGGCCAGGGGGGCGGCCTTTTCAAGATTGGACTTAAGCTTAAGCCAGTTTTCTAGTGCGGTGATGTCACATTCAGGGTGCCAACCAGCATGGGAGCTGATGAATCGAGAGCCTCCCTCAGCGAAGGCAGAGATATTTTATGTAACGGTCTATATTTGTGTTCAGTCCTTGTCGGCCCGAGTTGCGGCTCGATTGGGTATTCTTAAAGTAATAACAAAATGGTCAGACCAAGTGATGGGGAGTGGCAGGTCAGTTTTTAGATCTGTGCTACAGAATATCTGATCGAGAGTGTGTCCTAAGTTATGAATGGGAGCCGAGATGGACGGTAACAGATTACTTGCCGCCATAATTTCAAGCAGGGAGATAGTATTAGGATCAGTGTGCTTATCCATATGTAAATTAAAATCACCCAGAAGGAGGAACTGGTCATATTTAATTGCAAAGGGAGTAATGAGTTCATTCATTGAAGGCAAAAAATTGCCCAAGGCGCCAGGTGCCTATAAATTAATATCCCTGCAAAACATTGCTGAGATGATAGGGCACAGCGAAAACCTAAGTATTCAGCGCCCTCCATTGGCTCTAATGAGAGAGGGACACAATCCAATTCCCTTTTAAAAATGGCTATTTTCTCTGGATTCTCTGTTTTTCTGGAGAGAGCTATCCAAGACGTCTTCCTTTTGAGACGTCGCATCATAGGAGAAGAAGTGGGTGAGCTGTCATCGCAATAGCTACGTTTCCCCTCGTTGCTGTCAAGCTGCCTTCACTGTCTCCCGTTCTTGATGCTGTGGACTTTCGAGGGATTGTGACGAAGAAAGGCGTGAGTTGTGCTTTCAGTTATTGCTGTGCGATTGATTTTGCTCAGTTGTGTTGGAGGCGGAGCACTGTTGCTGTTTTTCTGTGACTTGATGAGCGCTGTGGTCCTGTGCTGTGCCTGAGGATCCTGACCTCCCGCACTGTCTGCACAGCGATTAACCGGTACGGAGATCGCTCCCTCACGACAGCACTTTCCTTCTGATGACGTATTGGAATGCTCTGTGGGAGTGAGTGATAAGGAGCAACACGTCGCAGTTTCAGACTCCGCGCACCTCTCGTGAAAGGAAACAATGCAGATTCCACTCTGGAAGGAAGTTATCTGGTGAAGGGGAGTGGCGCAGTGCATTGTACGTCTTTCCGACGTGGAGTGGCGCAGTGCATTGTACGTCATTCGGACGCGGACCTAAAACTCTACGACCGGTTTCCGCCTACGTGATAGGGGAGTGCTGCCTACCGAAGTAATTTTGCCTCGCAGACTGTAGTAGTATACGCCGAAATCAAATGTAGAAGGCGCGTATACGGTGTCTTCGTGGTACTGCCTAAAGAGGGATTATTTCTTTTGCAGAAATACAACGTGAGTGGATTTTATTCTTCTTATTGCTCATTAGCCTACTGAAGTTACTTTTCCTCGCAGGCTGTAGTGGAATACGCGTAAGTCATTTGTAGAAGACGCATATACGGTGTCTTCGTGGTGCTGTCCAAAGGAGTAACAATTTTTTTTTGCTGAAATACTACGTGAGTGGATTCCTCTCTCAGAAGACCATTTCTCATTACTTGACTCTCCATGTTTTGGCTTATTTAGTTTTTCTCTCATCGCATTTAAGACAATTTGTTATGAAAGTAATATTATTCAAACCTATTTGCAAATCTTAACCTTTCTTGTTCTACGGGTGGACTTTTGTATATTTCAACATTTTTAGTGCAGTTTTAAGTGTGTGATTTTACGTTCTTTGCAGGTGGAATCTCAACACTTTTATACTGTTATTGCAATTTTAAGTGTGTGTATTTACCTTCATTATGCAGAATGTACAACCTCCTCCACCTTTTTTACAGCTTCCAGGTGATCCACCAGTTAGGTGGAAGGTTTGGTATAGAGCGTTTGTGAAATATTTAGGTGCTATGGGGGTACTAGATTTAGTGCAGAGAGAAAACGATTCATTCTAGAGCATAATCTAGGGTTTGAGGGACAAGCTGTCTTAGAACATCTTCCTCCTTTAGACTTAGTTGAGGGAGAAGATGAATTAAACGAATTTGACCAAGCAGTGAGAATGCTGGAGAAACAGTTTGATGTAGAAAGTAGTTTAGTCGTAGCCAGTCATACATTTTTTACAAGAGAGCAAGACAATGATGAAAGCATCGTGTCTTGCGTAGCAGCTTTGCGCATCCTTGCTTCAGAGTGTGAATTTGAGCATTTCACCTCTGAACTCATTCGTGATCAAATTGTTGTTCACTGTAGGGACAAGAAGGTTCAAGAAAAGTTACTCTAAAGAACCCTTCTTTACAAGAAACTATTACCATAGTCAAAAGTATTGAACTATCTCAAAAAGCCTCGAGAGAACTCAAACCAGAAAAGAATGTTGTTGGTGTTGTGAAGAACCGTAAAGATCAACTTGACAAAGCACAGGGAGATAAAGATAAACCTCAGTCTGAGCAAAAAGGGAATAGGTACGTCCCTATCAAACCTGAGAAGAAAGGAGTGTACTCGAAGAATGTGTGCACAAAATGTGGGTTTCCTTCTCATTTTCCGAATTCTAGGATATGTCCTGCCAAGAATGCGTCTTGCCGCAAGTGTGGCAAACAAGGCCATTTTGCAAAAATGTGTGGTTTTCGTGGCAGTGTTAATGTTGTGTATACTGAAGAAGATAAGTCTGATCCCGTGTGTGAGGTTGTGAGTTCGTTAACTGATTTTGTAGTCGTTGTCAAAGATGATTCTGAGGATTGTGTTGATCCTGTGGTTGAGGTGATGGTGGATGGTAAGTCTCTACAACTCTTGGTGGATTCTGGTGCACGTATGACTATGATTACTGAGGAGTTGTTTGAGAGATGCTGGGGGAATAAATCTCTCAATCCACCAGACAGAAGTCCTGTATGTTATGAAGGCAGGAAGATTGATTTAACGGGGTTTTTTGAAACATCTCTTGCTTTTAAGGACAGACATATTCAGGGGAAGGTCTATGTGGTGAATAAAGGACTCAATATTCTCGGATGGTACCATCAGGGCTTGTTTGGCATGACTCTTAGACCTGGGACGTTAGAGCAAGTTTCTGTGGTCGATGGACATTCTCAAGGTGAGAGTTTGGTCTCTTGGTCCAACAGATTTGTGAAGGTTTTTGGAGACAGATTGGGATGTATTAAAGGATTTAAGCATTTTATTAAAGTCAAGGAAGATGCTATCCCAATTAAGCACAAGTTACACAATGTGCCATTCAGTGTCAGGGATGACTTGTCAGCAGAACTTAAGAGAATGTGTGAGTGGGGGGTCATTGAACCTATTGAATCCTCCCTTTGGTTGTCTCCCTTGGTGGTTGCACGGAAAACAAATGGGAGTCTCAAAGTTTGCATAGACTTGCGCAGTTTGAACAAGGAGATTTGGGTAGACTCACATCCCCTACCCCGTATCGATGATATTTTTTCAAAGTTTGCTGGTGCAAGATATTTCTCCAAAATTGATCTGGCGTCAGCTTATCATCAAGTTGAATTGGACCCAGTCTCCAAGCATTTAACTGCTTTTGTGTCACCTGTAGGGACATTTCAGTTCAAGAGGATGCCTTTCAGTTTAGCTTCGGCGGCCTAAGTTTTTCAACGGATTATGGAGAAGGTTTTGGAAGGTGTCACAGACACAGTGGTGTTCCAAGATGACATTTTGGTGGCTGGTAAGTGCAAAGAATCACACGACAAAAATCTTGCTATGGTTTTGGAGAGATTGGAGGGTAAAGGTATTGTGGCAAATAAACTCAAGTGTGTTTTTGGTGTGGAATCCATTGAGTATTTGGGGCATCGGATTTCTGGTGAAGGTATTGTTCCAAGAGAATGTCTTATTGAGGCCATTGTCAATGCTCCTTGCCCCACTTCCAAGGAACAGGTGTCTTCATTTCTGGGAGCTTGTGAGTTCTACACAAAATGTATTCCAAATTTTGCTGCTAAGACTGTGCATTTGAGAGGTCTGCTAAAGAAAAGAGTTACGTTTTTCTGGGACGATTCCTGTCGGGACGAGTTTTCACAGATTAAAAAGGAATTGGAGTCGTGCAAGATTCTTACACCTTTTGATCCCCTCTATCAGTGTACTGTATCTGTTGACGCCAGTTTATATGGTTTAGGAGGTATGATTTCTCAGATTAAACAGGGTACAGAATACACTGTGGGTTTTCCCTTTCGAGCATTACGACCAAGTGAGAAAAATTATTCAGTCATTGAACGTGAGTTGCTGGCGTGTTGTTGGGCTGTGGAAAGATTCAAATGTTTCCTGTGGGGTAAAACCTTTAGCCTACTCACCGACCACAAACCCCTTATTCCCATTCTCGAGGGTAAAATTGTTAAACATCACACTACGAGAATTGCTAGGTTAAGTTCAAAGTTGTTACAATATAACTTTGACGTTGCACACATACCTGGTGGAAAAAACACCAGGGCTGATTTCCTGTCTAGGTCTCCATTACCTCTGGGAAAACATGATCTTGATGATGATGCTGATGAAGAATGTCTCATTGCTGCAGTGGATGCTTGTAGTGTTGTTTCTCTGAGCATGAATGGTTCTGTGGGATGAAGTCGGATGTTGTACTCAAGAGAGTTAAGGAGTTCATTGTGTCTGGGTGGCCCAAGGAAAAACATTTAGATAGTGATCTACATCCGTTTGCTAAGATTGCTGATGAACTCACTTTGGATGGTGGAGAAATGATCATGCGGGGGATAAATTTGTTCCTCCTGAGTCTCTGAGAGCTCGTATTGTCGATTATGGCCATGAGGGTCATCTTGGACAGACGAATACCAAAAGGAGGATTCGCGCTGTGTATTGGTGGCCTTCCATGGACCGTCAAATTAATGATGTTGTGGAAGGATGTGTGACATGTTGTACTAGCAACAAAGTCATAAAAATTGTTTCTCCTCCCGTGCAAGAGGTCGAGGTTCCCAACGGTCCTTGGTTGAAGCTAGCTATCGATTTCGTGGGACCTTTCAATATTTTGCCTAACAAGTACAAATTCGCTTTGGTTGTGGGTGATTATTTCAGTAAGTGGTGGGAGGTCCAATTTATGACTGATCCCAATTCTCAAGAGGTCATCAAGTTTCTTCAAAGTCTGTTTGCAAGAGAGGGTTTCCCTAGAGAAATTATTTCCGACAATGGAGTACAACTTACTTCCAAAGAAATGTCTGATTTTTCGAGTCAGTCTGGTGTTGTTCACAGGCGTGTGGCTTTGTATCACCCACAGGCCAATGGTTTCATTGAGCGCACTAACCGTATTCTAGTTGAGTGTGTTCAGTGGGCCGTTTCTACTAGGACTGATATCAAGGAAGCTGTTCAAAGCATGCTCTGAGCACATCGCACAACTCCCAGTCCCATCACGGGTTCCAGCCCCTTTGTGCTTCTCAGGGGTAGGGAAGCTTCTTTTCACATGTGTCCTGCTTGGATGAAGAAATGGGGTTTACTGACAAAGTGTGGGGAGTCTCAAGCTGAGGTTGAGACACTTTCTCAATCTGTTGTCCCGGATGCAGTAGATTTCAAGTCTAGTGTCTGTGTGGGAGATTGGGTGAGAATTAAGTCTCCACTTAATGTTTCTAAAGGTTTGTCAAAATATGGTCCTCCTGTTAAAGTAGATGATACTTCACTTTTTGCTGTAAGAGTTAACGGGAAGAATTGGTGGAACTTATCTAGGATTTACAAGGTTCCCAAGAGGGTCATCTTGCAGTTAGGCCTTGAGTCTGGAGATGTGGTGGATTCTCAACCAGCACAGTTCAGACCGGCTCAGAAAGAAAGTTCTTTGCAACCCTCACGGTTTACCAAGTCTTCATTAAAATATGTCCCACCATGCAGGAGTGGTAGGATTAGTGTTCCGCCTAATCGCATGAATCTGTAATATGTTATGTATATATAATGAACCTGTGATCTGTTCTTTATTTGCACTTCTTGTGAATTTTGAACCTGTGGATTTTTCCATTTTTTTTTCTCCCACCTATTATGCTGCATTCAGTGTTCCCTTTTTGTTTTTTATTTATATTTTTTTGTTGCAATGGGAAGAAAGGAGATGTTGTAGTAGTTTCTCCTATCTTCCTTGTACTATCTATGATGTCACTGTCATGGTAATAGAATGTGTTAGTTTGAATGCCAGGGGCCAGTTAGTTCCTGGAAGCTGTGGAGATGAACAGTCATTAAAGTATGTGCTCTTACACTTACCTGTCTCAGTGTAATCACTACAGGGACACAATCCAATTCCCTTTTAAAAATGATGGCCACTCCGCCACCCTTCCCATTTGGGCAGTCTTTTCTTATAATTTTATTTCCCTGAGGAATGGCCGCTGTGATAGAGGGGTTTGAGGACTCAGACAGCCACGTTTCGGTAAGGAACAAAAGGTCCGGCCCCTCATCTACCAACAGTTCCAATAGTTGGGCTGCTTGTTTGTGCAGAGAACGAGTGTTCAATAAAATAGCTCTAAACTGGTTTGCATGCTTAGTCATCTTTGTTGAGGGAGGAGGACACGGGCACTCAACTGGAGACCATAAAGGTTTCCAGCAACACCGAGGGCATAATACATTACCCCATGTCCCCATACTGGTGGTTAAAATATGACAAGCCTGGCGTGGATTTAGTGTCAGCAGTTCATCACAGTTGTAGTGAAGCCTCAGCGTTCTTGTTGAGCTAAGTGGGGCAGCATAGCCGGTGCCGGCCGCCTTTGGGACGCTGACGGGCGCAGATGGGCTTGCCTTAGACACACCTTCGGCACGCCCACTGCGCGCTCGCTCTTCCATAATTTAAATAGGCGGCGGGATGCGGAGACTAGACTGTGCACCCCACCGGAAGTGAGTGAGAGGGCGGAAGTAGGCAGATTAACCTCCCGCAGCCTTCCGCACAAACGGCAGTGCAGCCGGGGCGGACCAAGGCTGGAGGCCAAACAATAGAGGAGAGATCACAGGTAAAACTATTGCCAGTTAAAAAGCCCTGAAAAGTTTAAAGTTAGAACACAGATAAAATTAAACAAACAGTGCGGTCAATGTGCTGGTTAAAATCCCAGTTGGGGAGTGGTGTCTTAACAAAAGAAAAAGCAGCCCAGCAGCGACAGTACCTCAACCGCTATCCGACGTGTGCTCGCTCTTCCATAATTTAAATAGGTGGCAGGATGCAGAGACTAGACTGCGCACCCCACCAGAAGTGAGTGAGAGGGCTGAAGTAGGCAGATTAACCTCCCGCAGCCTTCCGCACAAACGACAGTGCAGCCGGTGCGGACCAAGGCTGGAGGCCAAACAATAGAGGAGAGATCACAGATAAAACTATTGCTAGTTAAAAAGCCCTAAAAAGTTTAAAAGTTATAACACAGATAAAATTAAACAAACAGTGCGCTCAATATGCTGGTTAAAATCCCAGTTGGGGAGTGGTGTCTTAACGAAGGAAAAAGCAGCCCAGCAGCGACAGTACCTCAACCGCTATCCGACACGCGCTCGCTCTTCCATAATTTAAATAGGCGGCGGGATGCGGAGACTAGACTGCGCACCCCACCGGAAGTAAGTGAGAGGGCGGAAGTAGGCAGATTTACCTTCCCAGCCTTCCGCACAAATGGCAGTGCAGCCGCGGCGGACCAAGGCTGGAGGCCAAACAATAGAGGAGAGATCACAGGTAAAACTATTGCAGTTAAAAAGCCCTAAAAAGTTTAAAAGTTAGAACACAGATAAAATTAAACAAACAGTGCGGTCAATGTGCTGGTTAAAATCCCAGTTGGGGAGTGGTGTCTTAACGAAAGAAAAAGCAGCCCAGCAGCGACTGTACCTCAACCGCTATCCGACGTGCGCTCGCTCTTCCATAATATAAATAGGCGGCGGGATGCGGAGACTATCAGGGATATCATCAATGATGTAATTTAATGATGTCATGAGTGATGTAAAATGTGAGTTCATACGTAGTGCATGATGAGGTTGTACATTATAGTTAGTTCACTAAGCTGTAGCTGGCTGATTTCAGTGGTTTTTCTTTTCTTAAACATTCCCCAGTTGGGGAGTGGTGTCTTAACGAAGGAAAAAGCAGCCCAGCAGCGACAGTACCTCAACCGCTATCCGACACGCGCTCGCTCTTCCATAATTTAAATAGGCGGCGGGATGCGGAGACTAGACTGCGCACCCCACCGGAAGTAAGTGAGAGGGCGGAAGTAGGCAGATTTACCTTCCCAGCCTTCCGCACAAATGGCAGTGCAGCCGCGGCGGACCAAGGCTGGAGGCCAAACAATAGAGGAGAGATCACAGGTAAAACTATTGCAGTTAAAAAGCCCTAAAAAGTTTAAAAGTTAGAACACAGATAAAATTAAACAAACAGTGCGGTCAATGTGCTGGTTAAAATCCCAGTTGGGGAGTGGTGTCTTAACGAAAGAAAAAGCAGCCCAGCAGCGACTGTACCTCAACCGCTATCCGACGTGCGCTCGCTCTTCCATAATATCAATAGGCGGCGGGATGCGGAGACTATCAGGGATATCATCAATGATGTAATTTAATGATGTCATGAGTGATGTAAAATGTGAGTTCATACGTAGTGCATGATGAGGTTGTACATTATAGTTAGTTCACTAAGCTGTAGCTGGCTGATTTCAGTGGTTTTTCTTTTCTTAAACATTAGTTCTTATCTCATTTCAACATAGCTATAACGTCACCTTAACCCTAAATATATATATATATATTTGTACAGAATCCTGAAGTATGGAAACAATTTCACCATTCTGTGCAAAATTTCATCATCACAATGACAGCCCTGAAATAACCCAGCTGAGCTTTACAAATTTTCAGGCCTACTAGGTTTATGCAGTATGAGCGTGCCAAACTGGGCAGCAATGTCATACATTATGTGCCAAAAATGCCAATTACACGCTACATTCATTTGAGCTAGAAAACACTTTTTGGGGAATTATGAAAATTATGTGCAAATGCATTAAATCCATAGTAACAGGGTAAATCCATTGACCTCTCCTTATTCCATTGTTCTTTCAATTTATTCATCAAAGGTAAACAAAACCTGAACATTATAATTCCAATCAGTGTCCAGTTTTAGCTTCACTTTGAAGAAAACATATTTTTCAACCTAACTATTCCAAAGTAAACATGTCATTTAAAAACGTACCGAATGGATAATGTATAGCAAGGACCTATTTTGTCCTCTTGGGGTATATGTATGTATGTATACGGTATTCCCACAGTGAAGACCTAGCCAAAAGGCAGTGGTGTGCTGTACATGGTCAAACAAAAGTAGAAAGCCCATGATTAATGGGAGAGGAAGCTGTGTTGTGTACTGTTAATGTATTGTCAATTTATTTCTGCAGTTACTTTCTGGAAAATAACTGTTGCTGGTGACATTTACACAACACTTGGAGGCAGGCAATCAAGAGTGGTATGTCTGTTGCCACTGTGTAGTTATGGATCAGACATATTGATTCCCCAATACCTTTAAATCCTGGGACAGATCTGTAGTAAATTTGGCAAATAAAAACTTAAGTCAGCGAAGGTCTGGCATGTGAAATTTTGTGCACTTCAAAGTAGGGGAATTATTTAAGAGGGTGAGTCAAATAAGTTGTGCTTTCTCAATTGAGCTCCCATAGGAACATTTGTGTGTGACTACAGCACAAAAAAATCAATGAATGTAATTCAAACCTGACATGGAAGTAGAACTGTACACTGAAATTGTGCTTTTTTTGGATTGGTGTAAATGTGCTGAGTACTTTTTAAGATATAAGCAACTAAAAAAGATGCCTAGGGGGTTGAGAGTGTTAACACTGTAAACAAAGCAATATTAAACCTTCAGAACTAGAGTGCACACTTGAATTTTTCTATGTATGGGAAAGATGAGAACTAGCGGCCTATAACCACACTTACCTCTTCACATTATAGATAGCAATACAGCTTGCTTCGAGGCTAACTCAGGGAGGCGCTATGCAGATCTAAGTAACAAACCAAACAACTTTCCAAATATCAAGATCCCATCATTGTACATGTCCTTTTAAAAATCTAAGCTAAAACACATACTAGTAAATACTAAACAAAATTACAAATATTTAGAAATTGCAGATGGAAAAAACAATTTAACCTCGTTTCTATAGAGAGGCTCACACTGCTGATTGCAGGCCTAGAGTGGTCCACTCAATGGCACATGTTAAAATATAAGCCTATTTGATTGAACATACAAATTCTAACATTAGTCATTAAGAAATAAAAAGACATACGCTATTCGTTTCAGCAACATTTTAAATGGAATGAAAAATTAACATTTTACCACCAATGAGCCTGTCCATTTCAATCATTATATCATGGGCTGTCGTGTATATATTTTATTGCTATTATTTGTAAAGCTGCGCATGCCCTCGCGTGCATCAAAGGATTCCAACCTTCTTTTCTCTTCAGCTGTTTGCTTGCACGTTCTGGAGTTTTGACAGTGCGGAGGAAGCAGTTGAAGAGAGAGGAGGGTGAAATCGTATCCTACTTTTAAGGTGTTCTTCTTATACTTAAATAAAGCTTATTCTTCAAACCTACTACGCGTCCTGGACTTGACGAAATTGGCGACGATTTAAGGAGGAACACCCGGACCCAGCAAGATTTTATTGAAGTTTCCACTTTTTTCGTGACTGCTTCGTGTTGGATACAATTCAAGGACCGACCAGATCAACCTTTCAGGTCTGCACCTCTTTTCATTCGAGAACCTCGCTCTGTGGTAAGCGAATTTTCAATTTGCATCGACACTAGATGCCACTTATTAGTCGTCTCTTCTTTCAAAAAATACAACGTTAAACGTTACCGCACGCTCCCCGCATTCCGCTCATGGATTCCTGCTGTTTCTTCGTTCCTTGGAACAAGCGTTCTTTCCTACGCAACGCTCATGTTCCCAGCATGCCTCTGTAAGACGTGAAGACGTGTGCACGTCATTACGCGCCGTAAGGGGGCCATCTTTAAATTCTACAATTTCTTCCGACAGTCAGCTGTTTTTCCACACGTTTCGTTACGGAGATTTCGGAAATTGCTTCTTTTCATCGGAATTCAAACGCGGAGCTCAGCGTTTCAGCGCAATTCAAGTAATTTTATTATTCAGTCATTTGCCTCATGTTTTAACATTACTCATCATTCTTTTACTTGTCTGCACTATAATTTCATTTGGTGTTTATCTTCAATATGGCTCCTCAAAGTTACTCCATTCAACCTCCACAAGCATTTTGGCCTGCAGGAGCAAGTCCATGCATGAAGTGGAATGAGTGGAAAGCTTATTTTCTTAATTTTATCGATACAATTGATGAGGATGGAAAAATGAAACCTGAAAGGAAAAGAAAACTTTTTCTACATTCTGTTGGTCCGGAAGGTTTGAAAGTATATGAGCAAATGAAAAAAAGTATAGGTTCAGGAGATTCTAATGTTTTCCAAGATATTCTTCGTGACTTTGACAATCATTTCGCTCCTAAAGTGTGCATCGGCATTCTCAGGTTCAAGTTTTTTCACAGGAAACAATTACCATCTGAAAGTATTGATGACTACGTTGCAGCACTTAAGAGATTAGCAGATGATTGCAAGTTTGATCACTTACAGGAGCAATTTATACGTGACCAGATCGTGATGCATGCATGTGATCCTGCTATTCAGGAACGATTATGGATAAACGGAGATGCTAACTTAGATGACATTTTAGCCATAGTGAGGAAAGCAGAACTTTCCAGTCGTAGTGCCAAGGCTTTAAAAGCTGAAAGTAGTAACGTTAGTGAAGATATAGTTTGTAAAGTGAAAAACAAAAGTAATGAATTTTTTAATAGAGATGTTAGAAAAACTCAAGATTCAAGAAAGAAATTTCAATCGAATACAAATGTTACTGATTCTAAGATGAAAGAGGGTTTCAGATGTTATCGCTGCGATAGCCCTACACATTTAGCATCATATAAATTTTGTCCTGCTTTTATACAAAGATGTTCATCATGTAACATGTTTGGACACTTTGCAAAACTTTGCAGGAGGAGAAATAATTTTAGAGTCAAATGTGTGGAAGAAACTAATTCTGGTGAAGAAGACGATTTAGTTAGAAAAGTTATGCATTGTAGTATTAACAAGGAAGATGTTTTGGTAAAGAAAGTAATGCAGCCTAGTAATGACAATGCAATGCAATTTAACTCTTATCTTTTAAACATAAATGATGAGACACCTAACATCAAAAACAAACCTATTTGCAACATGAATATAGGAGGGGTAGATGTACAAATGTATGCAGATTCAGGTTCACCCTTCACTATCATAGATGAGAATGTTTGGAATTCAAAGTTTATTGGAAAAATTGGAAGAATGTTTTTAAACCAGATGTGTCACCTGAAGGGTTTTCTGGTGAAAAGATTGACCTTATTGGTTTCAGAAACCTAGTTTTTAAATTAAAAAATAGAGAGTCTTTAGGAAAACTTTACATAGCAAAAAAAGGACCTTCTGTTTTAGGTTGGAAAGATCAACGTGATCTTCATATCATTCTTAACCCGAACAGTCCGGAACCTGTTATGGTTATTGATGATGGTGGAGACATTAGTACCAAAATACTCAAAAAATTTCCAGAAGTCTTTAATGGAAAGATAGGCATGTTAAAGAATTTTGAACATGAAATAATTCTTAAGGAAAATTTTTCTCCTAAAACTCACAAAGTGAGAACTATTCCCATACTCCTTAGAGAAGAAGTAGAAAAAGAATTAGAGAAACTTGTTGAAGCAGATGTAATTGATCCCATTGAATCCTCGGAATGGATTTCTCCAGTGGTTGTAGCAAGACGTAGCAATGGCAAGATTAGAATTTGCATTGATTTGCGCCATGTGAATGAAAATATTGTAATTGACAAGTTTCCCTTGCCAAAGATAAATGAAATGCTTTCCTTGGTCAAGGATGCTAATTGGTTTTCGACCATAGACTTGTCTGCTGCATATCATCAGATTTGCTTGAATGAGAAAAGTAAACACATCACTGCATTTATAACACCATTTGGGTGTTTCCAATACAAATGTTTACCTTTTGGTTTAGCATCTGCGGCGGCTATTTTTCAAAGACTGATGTACCAATTGTTTAGCAAACATCCCAAGGTTCGTTGTTTTCAAGACGACATTTTGGTTTTCGGTAAAAACAGGGATGAACATGATGAGAAGCAGTTTTTAAAGTACTACAAAGCAATGGTCTAACTGTAGAACATTCAAAATGTAAATTTGCGGTTAAATCTGTGAATTATTTAGGACATGTTCTATGTGGAGAAGGTGTGGCCACCAAACCCAAACTTGTAGAAGCTATTATAAATGCCCCTCATCCTTCTAATAAGGATGAACTCAGATCATTTTTGGGTTTAATTGAATTCTACAATAAGTTTGTGAAAGGATTTTCAAGTCGAGTTTTTAACATCAGGCAGTTGTTAAAGAGTAAAGTGAAGTTTGACTGGTGTGATAAATGCGAGAATGAATTTATTGACATTAAAAAAGCTATTGCTGAAGCACCTGTACTGTCTGGGTTTGATCCAAATTTAGAGAAAGTCATTACCGTGGATGCAAGTAACAAGGGGTTAGGTGGTGTATTATCTCAAATGGATAAGGAAGGGAAGGAATACATTATTGCCTATGCCTCACGTGCCCTTTCTCCGTCAGAAGAAAAGTTCTCAGTAATAGAAAAGGAGACATTGGCTTGTGTGTGGGGATTAGAACATTTTCGCACTTATGTTTGGGGTAGACACTGCACTGTCCGTACCGATCATAAGCCTTTAGTTAGATTATTAACTACTGAAGGACTTTTTAATGCCTCAGCACGCATTGCGAGAATGTCCATGCGTCTTCAGGACTTTATTTACAGCATGATTTATGTCCCTGGTAAGAGTAATGTCCTTGCAGACTTTCTTTCCTGTATGCCTGTTGACTTGCAGATATGCGTGGATAATGAATGGGAAGATTTGAGCGTAGCATTTGTTCATGATCAGGGAGTTTCAAGAGTGCCAGAAGAAGTATGGAAGAAGGAATACTTATGTGATAAAGATATGCAACAAATCATCACATGGATTAGGCAAGGATGGCCGAGTAAATCTTGTTTGAAGGACCTCATGAGAAGTTTTTGGGAGATCAAGGATGAACTATCTGTTGCCAATGATATTATATCCCTTACTCCCTTAGGAGTAAAATGTTAGCTCTCTGTCATGATGGTCATTTTGGTGTTGTTAAAACCAAACAAAGAGTGAAAAGATGGTACTGGTGGCCTGGGATAGATGTAGATACGGAGAGATTAGTGAGGAATTGCATTTTTTGTGCTAATTCTGATAAGTCTTTGAAAACTCTTAGACCAAATATGTGTGAGCCTATTATTCCGGATTCTCCTTGGCATACGGTGGCTATAGACATTATGGGTCCTATTAGCTCACCCTCTAAGTACATCATTGCAATGATTGATGTGTTTTCTCAATGGCCAATCATTAAAATTGTTGACTGCATTAATTCTGTGGAAGTACTTAAATGTATAGATGATGTTTTCATTAATGAGGGTCTACCTGTACAGATCATTAGTGATAATGGGGTACAGTTTACATCCAATTTAGCTAGGAATTATTTTGGAAATTTAGGTATTACACATAAAACCACTTCTCTTTATAACCCAAGTGGTAATGGCATGATTGAAAGGTTTAACAAAGTGTTGAAAGAAAGCATTCAGATGGCCATTAAAAATAATTCAGACTGGGAAAATCAAGTTTTTAAGTCTGTTTGGATTTACAGAACCACCATCAATGATATATTAGGAGTTTCCCCTTTTGAAGTAATGCGTGGTAGGAGTGCCAGATCTAAATGCAATCCTAGGTGGCTTATTAAAAACAATACTTCTAATTTTTCAATGCAAGAGGTAAGGAATAAAATCATTAACAGACATTTGAAATACATGGAAGATTTTGATGGTGGAAAGGGTTCTTTGGGAGAGGAGATTAAAATTGGTTCTTGGGTTAAAGTCAAGCTTCCGTGGAAGGTAAGAAAGGGTGAAAGTCAGTTTGCTGGTCCGTTTCAGGACATTGAGTTATTGCGGGATTCTGTTCGCCTTGATGATGGGAGAGTATGGAATCTAAAAAGAATTGCTATTCTAAAAGGGGATCATGGGGTTTATTTCAAATCCCCTACCTCATCGTCTGCCTTAACAGATGATTGTTTCCCTGACCTTGTTCCTAGTAATTCAGGAAATTCAGAAAATGAAAATTTAAGATCGTCTGCCATTACAGATGATTGTTTCTCTAATCTTGTTCCTGGAAATTTAGGAAAGTCAGAAAGTGTAAATTTAGGAAACTCAGAAAATGTAACAGATTCCAATTCCTTTGATTTGAGAAAAAATGTGAATTCAAATGATTTGGTTATTGATAACTGTTCTCATTTTTCCACATCTGCAAATGATGAATTTGTCTCTGACCTAGAAGAAAATGTTAATGTGTCAGAATCCTGTGGAAATGGGAATGAAAATGTAAATAGTTCTTTAAATCAAAACAGTGTTGTTAAAAGTTCAAGAACACGCAACAAACCATCGTGGTTGAAAGACTTTATTTGTGATTCAGAGTAACTTGTTTTTTTATTCCTTAAGAGGGAAGATGTGTCGTGTATATATTTTATTGTTATTATTTGTAAAGCTGCGCACGCCCTCGCGTGCATCAAAGGATTCCAACCTTCTTTTCTCTTCAGCTGTTTGCTTGCACGTTCTGGAGTTTTGACAGTGCGGAGGAAGCAGTTGAAGAGAGAGGAGGGTGAAATCGTATCCTACTTTTAAGGTGTTCTTCTTATACTTAAATAAAGCTTATTCTTCAAACCTACTACGCGTCCTGGACTTGACATGGACCTTTCACTATCACAAAATGTTAGATGGTTTTAGACCAGCGGTTCCCAACCTATGGTCCGTGGAGTCCCTGGGTCCGTGACGCATTCCCAGGGGAGTCGCAAGTCTTGAGCGCCTACGCAAGCCTTTCCTCATAATTGAAGGCATTGGGATTGGCTGCTGAATAAGGAAATGCCCATGCGCCCTCACAGCGCACAAGAGCTGTGAATGACAGTGCAGAGGTGGTGGGACTAAAATCAAATCAGGCCAATCACCTTTCAGCCTTAGGGGCAAGCTGAAGGGTGATCGGCCTTAATTTATTATCTGTCTCCGAGTCACGCTCGCACAACAGTTCTCGTGTCCTCTTGTGTGTAAGTGTGTGTGTGTGTTTGGACTCAGAGCATCTTGATGCCCCTTTTCCCTCTCCACTTCTGGCCATGTGTTGCCCGCATGCAGAAGAGCTGTACCTCTTGTTGTTTCGAGGCTGAACAGTTTTGGGGCAGCTCAAGGCCTGGGCTCGACAGAAACATGTGAGTGTTTTCATATTTTCTACTTCATTCATTTGTGAAGCAGTTTTAAAAGCACAGCAAAGTTCTCTGTAAATCCAGCAGTTTTAGGGGAACAATAAATGTGTCAAGATAACTCTGGTGATTAATGTACCTGCTGGAGAGAGATCAGAGTGTTGTCTAGTGGCAGTTTTGACTCATCTAAGGTAGCGCAGATGGTTAATATGCCTGCTGCAAAGAAAGTGTACCATGCATATCAAAGAGCAGTATTTTTTGTGCATAGCTCAGTGGATTACTGCTTTTGTCACAGAGATTCTTTTGTTTCTGTTCAGTTGATAAATTAAAATCTTAATCTAGCTCAGTGAGCTATGAACTACCATAAAAGAGATGCATGCAAACTACATGGAACAAGTTAGAAAGTTATGTTTTTTCCCAGTCTTTCATCATCCTTATGCTGCTAAAAAGGTTTGCTTGGGTAGAAATACATTTTTATTAAGAAAGTCAATGCTAACCACTGTGGTATGCTCTGAATCCTGAGTTTGTGCTTCAGCAGACCAAGCACTCTTAAACAAATGTCTACCAGTATGGATGGCATGTGTATCCTACACCTTGTAGTCCCCTTTGCCTTATGTAACATTTTCTATACACTGATAGAAATACATATGATTCATTGTCTCTGTGTGTGTGATGTGAAGTGATCAGGCACCCTAAACTGGTATGAGAGGTGCTATCAAACAAATGCAATACATGTGAAAGAGGGACTATGGAGAGCCAAGAGGCACTGTTGAAGGGTGATAGTGAGGGAACCTGTGAAGAACCCCAACAAAGATTGTTGTATCAAGGTGCACAGTAAGGTCATCATTTATTATGCTTTAAAAACGAATACTTTTGAATATATAATGACAAATGTGTTCTAGAATACACCAATTTTTCCCAAAATGTTTGGGGGAAATACCACTCACAGCCCCCCTCTGTAGGGGGCGGGCTCAATCGCTGCACTAGCTATGGGGGGTCCGACAAAATTTACTGTGGTTGCTCTGGGTTCCCAGTCCAGCCCTGGCAGGAGAAGGAGCCTCGTACCGCTAACTAGACCACTATATGCATACATGTCAATAGACCTGATTCAGGCTGTCTCCCACCTGAAATTGCCTCTGCTTTAATATAAGTGAATGGGGGAAATACATTCTCCCAAATATTTTTTTTAAATCTCCTACTTTCCTCTGCTGAAATATTGGCATGCATGTGGCTGTGAAAAAGCTTTCTCAGAACTTATGTACCTAAAACATAAATACAAAAATCGCTTGAGAAATGTAGAATCTGACTTGAGGATTCAATTTTCCGAAATAAAACCAACCATTGAAAAGTTAGTCTCCGAGATGCAGCACCAACCTTCCTATTAAACTTTTTAGATTTTTGCATATTTTTTCATAAAAAATAATATAATCTTTAACAGTTCGAGTATTTGTTTAGTGTGTATTTGTTTGTGTTTTTTGGGCGAATTACTGTTTTAATGTTTAAAATTTAAATCGTATAAATTGGTTAGGGGTTCCTGGTTTTCAGTAGTGGTTCAGTAGGGATCATCAGGAGTCAAAAGGTTGGAAGTCACTGGTTTAGACAACATTTCACAGCAATACATATGAACTTTTGACCTCAAATAATATTTTAGTGAGAGTGCACATTACACAAAAGGTTGCAGAACAATTACTCAGGAATCAAAATACAATAGACCTTGGTATCAGAAAAGTTCAACCCTGGGACAATCTTGCAAAACAATACGGCCTGCTCCCGGGGCCACTAATGCTTTTCTCATGGAAAAGATGTAGGGCTGCAGTTTTCTCCCTGCGGTTGGGGCATTTTTTGGGGGTGCAACTTCTCTAGTCACCCTCAGTATCCAATTATAACACTTTGCAGTGCCCCTACCCTTCAAGGAAATTGAGGTAGGGATATGCCCATTTATTCTTGTGCCAGTAGCTTATGAGTCACTCCTTCACCTCAACAGCTTTCTTAAATTTCCTCTGATATGGCAGCAAACAGGTCAGAGAAAGCTTTCTATCTTCTTTTCTTAGCTGTATGATGCAGCCCAGTCAGCTGTGATTTCAATTACAGGGGGACCTCCGGACAGTTCGTTACCCAGAAAGCCTAAGGCTGCTCCCTGCACTGGTTCACAACTTGATCATTGTTTGAGCCAGCTGTCCCTGGTGCTCCAACTTGTCCAGATGGTGATCTTAAGTGCAGAAAGAGGGGTAGTGAGTGCAGTCAAAGTACCAAGCTCTCTTGTGCACCAGGGAGGTGGGGGGTTCCACTATGTTCTCATGCCAAGGGCTTTACTGGGTAGAAGAGGTAGCATATTTGGTACTGCAAGTCGGGTGAGACCAGGCCACATCTCCTCTACCTCTAACTAGGTGGCAAATGGGAACACAGCATGGCTTTACTCTAAGTCCCTGAGGTGGCAACAACATCACTAGCTTCGTAGAGGATATGCTAACATTCCACCCAGGATTTGGTTGTCTGTGACCGTCCAGGTATGTGCTGCAATGCCCATGAGCTGCAAATACGTTTGAGAATATCTTGGGTTCCTTTGGCACAAATGTGGCCTAGATTGCCTGCTTTTTGCTTCTGTTGGTGTGTTCAAGCCCCAAGAACAATCCTCTCCAGCATCCTGGGCCCCAAAGTTTAGTTTGGTGATTTGAGTGGCTTGTTACGGACTGCAACACTACAGATATCTCCTTTTCAGCAGCAGCGAGGTTGTAAGTGCCTGGGTCTACCATCCTGTTCTGCTCTGACAGTGGTCTAATCTGGGGCAGCAACCAAGAGATATTCAGTCACTTGCAAAATGCCTGTGTACCTAGCAAGAGACTGTAATATCCACATCTGAGGTACCCACAAACTGGATCAGCCCAGAGAAGTATATAGGAAACCTATTCTTTCAATGCCACCTGCAAGTCCATCCCCTACTAGAGGTACTCAGTGATCTAGTGCAACAAGCCCTTTACATAGAAGTTGCAAAAATTCATGTGCAAAAGCGTAGAGTGTTTTTTTTCACACTCAAGTGTCATGTGTTGCAGTGCTTTTAAATATTATCAGCAAGCCATGCCTTCCTCTCTATTACATCTCTTTTTGATGTGAGATAACATGTGTATTAGACATACATCCTAGAAAATTTGACTCTTTGAACTCTAATGTTAGCAAGCTTGTGCTTGATATATTTTCAGTTAGAATCTCCATGTTTTCAGATATCATTCAAACTAACAGGACAGTATAACATTCCAGTTCTCGGGTGCATGCATTGTAGCACGTGTGGAGCTGCATCTTTAAGGAAACATGACTTTGAAAAAATCCATCTTGGGGAGATGCTAAACTGCTGAATTCTGACTACTGGATCATCATATCAAAACATATGTTGGGAAACTATACATAGCTTAGCATAATAAAAGTTTAATAAACTAACAGCGACATGAGTGGGATTGCTGGCTGGTCTTTGGTATAAGATAGGGTACACGTTGGGGAAGTATTATAAAATATGGTCAGGCTCTTCTTCACATTTGCCCGTATTTGTATAATATCTGCAGAGGTGCTTATAGTAATTATGATCATTCTGATACACATAATGTTTAGACACATTTTGCAAAATATTGCATGATGGTACAATACCAACCATTGTGTGCATACTGATTTGTGGTACAAGGCAAAGGCTCTATGTATTATCAACTGCAGATAAGAGATTCTCTGGCACTCCCTTTCTAATAAAGAATGACATCTGAAGTCAGAGATATCTCATCACTTCATAGCCATATTTCAAGTAGACCATGCTATGGTGTTCCTTTCCCTTCATTGTCCTACACTAGATAGGACAGCTGTGGAAGAAATACAGACAAATAAGGTGGCTGTATCCTCATTGCAGCTTCATTTCAGACCATAGCAACAGCACAACTATGTGTGTAAAAAGACGTTTTGGACCATTGGATGCCCGGTTTTCCTACTATAAAAGGGCCCCCACCTAAGATTCAGTGATCCGTTTCCCCAATAATTTTCATGGAGGTGGTTGCTTCTTTGTTGCCTGCTGGTCCACTGGGAGGCCTTTAATTAGTGTGCGACAGCAGATAACATCATCTAGCGAATCTTGAACTCTTATCACGTTACAAGGACCAGATAAGGCACTGATATTAAGACAAGGAGTAGTTTGTGAACTCTCTGCAGCAAAGTGATTTGTTTGAAATGTTGAAGAATTTCACTAATGGAGTAAAGTAATTGCTTACATTTTGTAGCCAAGAATTAAAACAAGCATTTGCAATGCAATAGGTCTCGCATTTGCACGAGTTTGAGCTATTGGCATTGTAAATGACAATCCCTTTTATTTATGTGTTTTGAAAATCTGCAAGCGGTGCGTTAACACGCACTTTGTACTTATAGTTGTTGCTTATTAGAAGCAAGGCTGGCAGTAAAAGAGGCGCAGTTACTGCCAGCCTTGCTTCTCTGAAGCAAGGACTATAAGTACAAAGTTCACGTTTATGCACCGCTTGTAGGTTTTTAAACACATAAATAAAAGGTAGTTGAAACTCTTGCAAATTTGAGACCTATTGCATTGCCCATTTAAGCTAGCAACAGGTTATGCAGCAGATGATGAATTATGTGGAACGTGCGGCAAACCTATAATTATATGTAAAATGCTGCAGCTGTGGAATCACATGAATCCAGTGACTGTGGCAAAACCTATGCCTTGCAGTTTGCGTACAGGTCTTAGTGTTAAAAGCACTTACTGATCTACATAAAATAAATATTTCATCTGCATGTTACAGGATGTGCTTTGCAGAATATACATTAACCCTCTATGCTGCTTTATTAGTCGTGACTAGACAAAACATAGATCTTTCCAGCAAGTGCATTAAGCACTAGTTATCTTATTATTATTATTATTCCCTGAGATTTACTGGGCACACAAAGATATCCACAGCAAGTGCCTTAAACTCATATAATATTTTTAAATGCAGCTTTTGTGGACAATTATGGCATGTTTTAAGATCTGATGTCACTTCTTGTGATGTCACTTCCATTGTGGTTATGGGGTGTGATGACGATTCCTGTGATGTTACAGGCAATGTCACGCACTGTGATGTCACTTGCATATTGACTAACTTGGTTAGTCCCTGCAAATTTTTGTTTTAGGACTTGTGCCCTGACGTGGTTAATAATTTCCAGATTACAGTAAAAACATGGTGTCTAGCTCAAACAGATGAAAAGATCACTAATAATGTAGCAAAGCATGCTGCCGCACAGTGGAAGGCCCTTTGCAGTTCTCTACTGGTCACCTTTCTGTTGGTTTTTTTTGTATTTGGGTGTTAAAGTGGTGTTAATGAGGTGAAACGTTTGTCTAGAATGAGTAAGAATGACAAAATAATGAGGTAACACTAAAACAAAATGTGCCTCGTTGTGTTACATAATTCCACTCATTTTGCCACATAAATTAGGTCAACACTGCCGCATAATTCCAGTGGTCCAGCCTACACCTTCAAAATTGTAAAATGAGACTATTTCTATTTCGCTTGCACAGCAGCAGGTGTTTACATAACTGGATTAGATACACAACAAAAAGCGAGTATGTTAACTTGAAAAAGCTAATCCGATATTTCCGAATAATATTTTGGATTCCATTTTGAAGAGTACTTCAATGCTAGAGGGCATGTGTCTGTTCTGTGGGAAGTATGTGTTGAAGCAAATGTTTAACAGATGGTGAGTACGGTAGCTAGCGATGAAAGCTCCGTAAAATGCTTCAAGGATGTATTGCAGTTTATGCATAGATTTTAATATTTTGTACTGCTCTTTAAACGCCTCCTAGAGACCCTTGAGATTTCCTTGACAGGCGTTATTATGCATGGTTTCTCCTGTCTATGCGCGCTGCTTTGCCTCCCTTTTTTTAAATAATTTTCAACACTAAACCTAGCAATTGCATTATATTTTAAGACTTTGGCAAGATAGCAAGCATGAAATGGATATATCTGTATGTTAGGCAGTGAAAGCCTAAGTGTTATGCCCTAATAATTACAAAGTATTTATTGAAATTTAAAGACTGATAAACTAAGCGGACTCCCATGGATTTGAGCGTGTGATTATTGGGTGTAGCACGCATTCCTGTAGTTAGTAGAATTTTAGTTCGCTGAGCTGTAAAATGTATGGGAGAAAGAAAAAACCAAAAGATTGACTATTCCAGGAAAAGGAAGGGAGGGGGGTGCAGAAAGCTGTGTAAAGGTAGGACAGACAAAAGGAAGACGAGGCGAGGGAGTATGTGCCTAAGTGGCAGTTTTGAGAAATGACTGCAGCTTTATTAACATTAGGAGACTGATGAAGCGAGCCGGCTCGCAGTTTTATTATAAGTTTGTGCAGGCTGCTCTCCCCCCTCCCATACTTTTTCTGCATTTTAACCTGTACTTATAAATGTATTTCCAAGCCCCGTGGCGAGCTGCTAAATGACAAAAAAGTTTTGGAAAGGTAAAGCAAGTAGTGTCCAGAGAGATGCCAGCGTACCACACGATGGGTAACTACGTATTGCAGGGATTAAATGTAGCTGTGTAGAAAGCAAAATGGGTGCCCAAATGGACAAAAAGGAAGAGGAGGGGGGGGTGCAGCTGTATGTGTAACAAAAGGGGAGACAGAACGAAAGAGAAGTGAGAGAGTGGCACAAACTGCCGTATTTGATAAATACCCATAATTTTACCAACATTTGAAGGCTGAATTACCCAGTGTGCTCGCACTTATATGAGACTGTGCCTTGCGCCTTACATGTTTACATTTCTACTTGTGCTTGCAAGTGTGTTTATTGTTATAGTAAGGTGTGTGGGGATGGGCCAGTAACCGGCGCAGCTTTAAAAAAATGAAATGCCTATAGGGAAAGTGGTTGCTTTCCGTGCGCTCGAACTTTGTTTGTGCTAAAGTGAAATATTTTCGCGGCACCACTAAAAGCTACGCGCAAACCAGAGAAGAAAGCTCCGAGATATCGCCGCACAGATGCCAGTGCCCTTGTGCGCACCATACATAGGCACCAAAGCAATATGCTCAAAAAAATATGCTTGTGTGCGAAAAGCTACGCACTAACCAGAGAACAAAGCTCCAAGAGATCTAACTGGAAACAAAGCGCAGCGAAAAGATCAACACTGTACAGCGGCCCGATCAAATAAGTGAAGTATTATCGCAGCACGGCAAAACGCACTAACAGGAGAACAAAGCTCCAAGATATCAAGCTCCAACATATCAACGCACAGATGCCAGTATCCCTGTGTGTCTATAATCGGAAACCCCGGAAAACAAAGTATCAACACTGTAGAGCAGCACGATGAGATATCGCCGCACAGATGCCAGTTTCCCTGTATGTCCATAAAAAAGCTGGTAACAAGAGCAAAGAATAAAAATGACAGCAAAAGTGGATGCATCAAACACAACAATCCAGAGTATGCAAGCCGCGAAAAAAAAAAAAGAAGTTCCAAGGGAAACACTTCATTCCACGTGCAGCATGTTTACTGTACTTTGTCGGTGCTGCATAGGCGTTCCCCAAAAAATAAAGGCTGATCTACAAAGCACATTAGCCTGTCACAACGAAAAAATGCAAACAGACAAGCCAATAAACCAATTAGAAGCAAGGAGGTAGAGTAGGTGGAGTTTGCCTAGATATACAGATTACTTGAAGTCTCAGAGAGACAGCGCATGCGCTGCCTAGGCGAGACCTAAAAATGATAAATGAAGACTTGCGCATATTTTCCTTTGGTATGCTATTGTGGCTAAATCTTTCTCTTTTAAGCATTTAACAAAAAAAAGCCAACATATTTCTAAGAATTCTTATAGTAACTATGATGTTCCATTTCTATCACTATACAAGGGATACTTTTACTGAGAAACACTGATCAGTAACATAGGTTTCAGGCTTCCTTTACTGCTGTCCCATCTTGCATTCCCTTTCACTCATTAGGCATCCCTGTTGCTCTGAGCTATCAAAGCACCTTCAACATTTAAACAGGATATTTATGAATAAATGAATGAATTACTATACTTGTAGTGAACGGGGCTAGTCAGAGAGGGCCAATACAGGTTAGTAACACTAAAGTTATAGGCTAAACAGATGGGTTTTTAGCAGTTTGAGAAAGGCAGTCTCATTAGTCATTTTTCTGAGTTGGAAAGTGAGGTGATTCCAGAGTGCGGCAACACGGACCAAAAATGAAGATCCGCCTCGTCTCGATCTTTTAAAGCGAGGGACCACTATCAGCCATGCGTCTTCCAAGCACAAAGCCCGGGGAAGACAAAATTGCTGGATTTTTAGGTTGAGATAGAGTGGCCCTTTCCCATTAAGGGCACAGTGAGCTAACACTAAGGCTTTAAAGATTTAAGAGCTTAAATAGAAAACGAGCTGCAATATTCTGCACTACTTGTAAGTGCTGAATTAAAAAATCTGATAAACCTAATTACAAAACCTTAGAGTAGTCCAATCTAGATAGAACTGAGGTTTGGACAACTATTGTTTGAGCCTCCCAAACAGAAAGGTCAGAAACTTTTTCAGTGCTTTCATTATCTAAAAAAGACACTTTCAATACAGAGGAGATTTGGGGCTTAAATAAGAGATGGCCATCAAACACCACCCCAAGATTTCTCGCCACTTCCGTGAGAGAAGTGGGAGATTTTAGTCACTCGGCCAGCATCCAGTCCATCCAGGTGACGGGTTGGGTTCCAAAAAGTAGAATTTCCGTCTTACCTGGGTTGCACTGCACATAATTTAATCTTAGCCAGTTCATGAGAGCCCTCATACAGGCAGAGAATGTCTCCTACCTGAGTCTGAAACGCCCTAATACAAGAGCAGTAATTGAGTATTATCTGAATAGGAAACGATTTAAAGTCATAGGGTTCCACTAGGAAGGCAAAAGATGACTTATTATTGTTAAATAATCTAGCACCCAGCACTGATCCCTGAGGCACTCCACACTTAAGGTTCTTGAGATTCGAAAAGTAAGGCTTCATCCACACTGTCTGTGATCCAGCCTTCAGAAAAGAGCTGAGTCACATCAATGCTGAAACTTCAAGCCCGATAGCTGCCAAGTGTTAAAGTAAAATACCGTGGGACACGGTCTCAAACGCTGACAAAAGATCTAATAAGATGAAGGGAGCATTATGGCCAAGGTCCAATGTCATCTTAGTGGATTCTGTCATTTCAAGCAAGGCAGTTTCCATACCATGACGAGCTTGAAATCCGGATTGAGAGGGATATAGGAGATTGTGTGTTTCTACAAACTCTGAGAGTTTTTCTATTGACGATTGATTCTAATATTTTTGAGTCAGCTAGCAGGAGAGAAATTGGTCAGAAGTTAGATAGCAGGAGAGAAATTGGTCAGAAGTTAGAGAGAACGGAACTATCAACAGCAGGTTTTTTTCAGAAGAGATAACACTTGCCTTCTTCTACGTATTAGGGACAATACCCGACTGCAAGGAGGAACTAAACAAGCTGAGATAGACTGGGCACATAGTATTGACAATCTGTTGGGGGACACAGATCAAGTGAGGAGCCAGAATTACAAATCAAAAAACACACTTTTAGCGCCTCCCCATCCAGTGCTTTAAATTGTAAGAGCTTGACTTCTGAGGAATGAGTCAGAATCTTAGGGGGCGATTCAACAGTGGAAGCAGTTTGATGACAGTAAATTAATTTGGACCGTAACAATTTTTTCTTCAAAAAAGTCACTCAACCTTGAACATAGGTTCAAGTTAGCATCAAGAGGAGGGGTGAATACTTAGAAGTGCATAAAATGAGACACAAATTTAAAAATCTCTCTAAGACTTATGTTAGCCTCTCTTATTTTCTCAGTATAGAAATTACTCTGAGCCAGTTAAGATTATTATGGTATTTGCTTAAAGCTTGTTTATAGGACTTCCCGTCATCTCAAAAACATCTTCTCCAAATTCTTTCCAAGCTTATAAAGTGTTTTCTTCCCAAGGACAGCTCAAGGGAAAACCAAGGGGCAGATAGAGTAAACCTCTGATTCCTAAGGATTTTTTCTGGGGCTATGACATCTGCAGCAGCAGAAGCGAGGTACAAACTAAATTTCAGAAAATGCAAAATATGATTTTTGAACATACTTCTCTGGGGTAGCAGACAACAGGC
The DNA here is from genome assembly GCA_963921515.1 of Calotriton arnoldi. Classification (NCBI taxonomy): domain Eukaryota; kingdom Metazoa; phylum Chordata; class Amphibia; order Caudata; family Salamandridae; genus Calotriton; species Calotriton arnoldi. The sequence continues at coordinate 1,319,879 of CAWUFW010000756.1, read as the reverse complement.
AAAATCTTGTCATATGAATATTTCCAAGCCAGTCAAGATACACATATTTCATGTACAATGAACTACAGCAATTGCCTACAAATCACATTTATATTCTGCAAAAGAAGAGTGTTTTGCGCCAATAGTACAAACAGCAATAATTAAAAAATGGGCCACCAGGCAAGGTAAGAAAATAACTGTGGTAACTCCTCTTCCATCTCTGAAGACTATCATTAAAGCGAGTATATCAAATGCTCATACTTTAAATGTGCATTGGATGCACTGGGCCCTGAGGCAGGCCAGCTCAGAAATACAATTTGAGTATAATCCTACATTAATGACACAGGAATTTCTCCATTATCAATAGACGATTTCTAAGACATTGCCGCTAAAGCTATTATTGTGATGCTTTTTTCACAGGTGAATTCACACAGCCTGAAGTGGGCACTAAAGTACAGTATTCAGTGGTATGCACTGTTGTTAGGGCATTCAAACACAATGGTGCGCAATTGTAGCTGATGCTGGCGAAAAAGGCAGGACAGAACCTTTTCTTATCTCCACACAAAAGTTGAAAACGCCGCACTCCAGGAACTTCTTTAACAAAATGCTTTTATTTACAGCACAGTCAGCATAACAACAAACCAACGTAACTTTTTAATCCTTCAAGCCCAACCCGAGCACCTCCTCAAATGCAAATTATTCAAAAATAGATTTACACCAAATCATAAAAAGCATGATTTCTGAGAAACTTTTTGCCTAATTTGGTGTAATTCCAAATACCCTTATCTTGTTTATCGGATAGCAAAGTTTCCTATGAGAATGAACATGGGAAGTCAAAATTTTGAGGCCCCCTTTTTCTGGCATCCACTTGATGGATCAGCGCAAATTTGTCAGCTTGCTGGCTTTGAGAAAGACCGTTTCGGTCGAGGCACGTTAGATTTTCTTCAAACACCTCTTGGAGTGCGGGCATTTCTTGCGCTGCTGCGTGATATATATATATATATCCAATTATTAAGTTCCGTGTAGTACACTCTCAGGAAGAAGCAGACAGAGCACAGTCTAGGTATCCAAGTTTTAATCCACACAACGCGTTTCGGAACTTAATAATTGGATATTGTAACAACCGGCGCGCTCTGCCGGAGTGTACACCACCCTTCTTGGGTTCCAGCATCCCGGAAGGAGCAACTTGGTATATATATATATATATATATATATATATATATATATATATATATATATATATATATATATCTACTGGCGGTCGCCAGTAGATAGTTATAGTTAGGACCTATTATCCATAGGAAATCCGCGACATTCTATTTGAAATAACGTTGGCGCCGGTTGACGAATCTTCGCGAAAGTTTCCAACTTGTTGGGGCGTTCCGGTCCGCTCCTATCCTGAAAGTCTCGGGGTGATTCGTCAAGCGGGGGCCGAGAAATAAGGGGGGTCCCAAAACGCGTTTTCCCCATTCATTTTTCCATAGGAACCTTTAGTTGCAGCTACAGCCCGAACTGCTGAACGGAATTACACCAAATTTGGCAAAGAGGTAGCCCTTGGTTCAGTGTCATGCCTTTTGCTTAAATGGTGTAAATCCGTTCAGTAGTTCCTGAGAAAATCAAAAGTAAAGTCACATATATATCTATGGCCACGTAGGGTCCGTGTACTCTTCCGATCACGAGCTCTATGCTAATTGCTGTCAAGTGGCTGTCAACACTCCAAATCAGGAAGTGTTGGCAGCCATTTTGTCCCTCGGTAGAACCGAGGGACAGAAACAAGTGTGCAAAGTGCAAAAAGGGGGCAGGGTAGAAACACCCTGACCCCCTAGGTCTGCTCAGGGGGTCCCACAAGGACCCCCTGGGCAGAAAAAAGCATTTTCTTTTTTTTTTAAATCGGCAAGATGCGCGCAGGGTGCGCGGGTCCTGCCGAAAAAAAAAAAAATCGAAGCGCGGTCTCCCGCGCTTTGATGTTTATTTGCCCCCGGGTGGGCCAAGTCCCGGGGGCATGGTGGGGGGGTTTAGATTTAATGTGGGGGGCCTCTAAGGCCCCCCAAGCCCCGGGGACTGCCACCCCCCGGGGCTTTAGAAAATAATGGTGCAGGAGGGCTCTTTGCCCTCCCGCAGCCCCGGGGACCGCCACCCGCCCAGGGCTTCTTTTTAAAAAAATTTTTAACCTGTGTGGGGGGGCTCCAGCCCCCCCACACGCCCCGGGGACCGCCACCTCCCCGGGGCACTAAAGATTTGAATATGGGGGTCCGTTACGGACCCCCAAAGCCCCGGGGACCACCACCTCCCCGGGGCTGTGAAATGGTTGGGAGGGGGGCCGTGCGGCCCCCCTCCTGGAGCCCTTGATGGCCCTGGGGACCGCCACCCCCCAGGGCCGGCTCCTGCAGTGTCCCGGGGTGCCTACCCCCGGGACACTGTAGTTTGCTATGACAGGACGGGAGCCTCGCGGCTCCCGTCCTGTCATAGCAAACTTGGTTTGCATTTTGAAAGAGAGAGCAGGAAACCTGCTCTCTCTTTCAAAATGCAAACCCAATTGCTTTTCCACATGGGGAGCAGCATGTTAGCTGCTCCCCATGTGGAAAAGCAATGCCGGCTCCCGTAGGATGCGGGGAGCCGGCTGGGACTGTGGGGGGATTGGGGACCCCCCCACAGTCCCCAACCAGAGGCCAGGCCCCGGGGGATGGGGTCCCCGGGGCCATAAGTGGCCAGGGAGGGGGGCCACGCAGCCCCCCTCCCCAAATAAAAAATGTAAAAAAAAAAAAAAAAAAAGGGCAAGGCCGGCCCCGGGGGATGGGGTCCCCGGGGCCTTAAATGGCCTGAGGAGGGGGGCCACGCAGTCCCCCTCCAAATTTAAAAAAAAAAATCGAGGGCATGCCCCGGGGGATGGGGTCCCCGGGGCCAATACAGGCCCAGGGAAGGGGGGCCACGCGGCCCCCTTAGCGTTTTTTTTTAAATTTAAAAAATAAATAAATTGCTCAGGCCCCGGGGGATGGGGTCCCCGGGGCCAAAAGTGGCCAAGGGAAGGGGGGCCACGCAGCCCCCCTCCCATTAAAAAAAAAAAAAAAAAAAAAACGACCGGCATCGTGCGAGGCCCCACCCCCTCCCTGCAGTACTCTGCAAACGCGCCCCCTGGCGCGTTTTAAGAAGGGGAAGTAATTCCCCTTGAATACTGGGGGTCCCTGGGGGCCAACTAGCCCACCAGGAACCTCCAGTATGCGCCAGGGGGCTGCGTTGCAGAGAGGTGTACAGAGGCCACGCCCCTTTTTACACCTCTCTGCAACGCAGCTCTGATGCGCTTTTTAGAAGTACATGGTGGGCTAGTTGGACTCCAGGGACCCTCAGGATTCAAGGGGACTTAATCCCCCAACTTAAAACGCGCCACAGGGCGCGTTTGCACAGTGGTGAAGGGAGGGGGCGGGGAGGGGGCGTGGCTTCAGGTGACATGTGTGCAAACAGGCCCCGTGGCGCGTTTTAAGATGGGGAATTAAATCCCCTTCAATCCTGAGGGTCCCTGGGGGCCAACTAGCCCAACAGGTATGTCCAGAAAGTGCCACAGAGCTGCATTGCAGAGAGGTGCAAAAAGGGGCGTGGCCTCTGAACACCTCTCTGCAACGCAGCTCCCTGGCGCATACTGGAGGTACAGGGTGGGCTAGTTGGACCCCAGGGACCCTCATGATTCAAGGGGACTTAATCCCCCAACTTAAAACGCGCCACGGGGCGCGTTTGCACAGATGTCACCTCAGGCCCCGCCCCTCCCTTCACCATTGTGCAAATATTCCTCTAAAATCAGCCGAACTACGAATTCCTATTTACTCACCTGTTATCAGGAGAGACCTCAGTGCTGCATCTTTCAGCCCAGTACTGATCCTGAAAAGTAATTTTAACCGTACTTACCAGTAACTTGAATTTCCTTCCATAGGATATCATTGCCTGCTTTTTGCTGAAAAAGTTTCTAAGTGTCGATTTTTGAAACATACAAATATTCCTCTAAAATCAGCCGAAATACGAATTCCGATTTACTCACCTGTTATCAGGAGAGACCTCAGTGCTGCATCTTTCAGCCCAGTACTGATCCTGAAAAGTAATTTTAACCGTACTTACCAGTAACTTGAATTTCCTTCCATAGGATATCATTGCCTGCTTTTTGCTGAAAAAGTTTCTAAGTGTCGATTTTTGAAACATACAAATATTCCTCTAAAATCAGCCAAAATACGAATTCCGATTTACTCACCTGTTATCAGGAGAGACCTCAGTGCTGCATCTTTCAGCCCAGTACTGATCCTGAAAAGTAATTTTAACCGTACTTACCAGTAACTTATATTTCCTTCCATAGGAATCCATTGTCTGGTTTTCAGCAGAAAAGTTTCAAAGTGTTGATTTTCACAAACTACAAATATTCCTTAAAAATCGCCTGTATGACTTAAACGCATTCTTTCAACTGTTTACAGGAGATGCACCAGTGCTGGATCCAGGATCCACCACTGAGTAAGAAAAAGTAACGATAACACTACTTACCTGCTGATTTTCCTCCCATAGGATAACATTGGTGATTCTATGTGAAAAAGTTTCTAAGTGTCAACTTTTAAAATACAATAATATTCCTTAATAATCACTACTGTAACCAAAACGCTTTTACTCAACTGTTTACAGGAGATGTCCCAGGACTGAATCTAGGATCCAGTCCTGTGGTTAGAAAAGTAATCCATAAAGTAACTAATTGCATTTAGCTAGAAATTCACATTGAGCTCAATGTTGCATTGTGTTTGAAATTGTGTTGCCCATTGCAACAACTGTAACTACTGTACTTAAAAGTCTATTGCCTATTTGCAAAGTATTTAAACTAAAGTAATTCATTCTGAGAAAGTATATTTTGTAATGTAATGTATAATGTAATTACAATGTAATTTAAAAAATAAAACATCTAAAAATAAATAGTTTAAAAAAATGTAGTAAATCAGTATAAAAAAAAAAATATAACAATTAATACATTTAAAAATTGTCATTTACAAAACCTTTGAAATTCACTGAAAAAAACCATAGGTTTCAGACATGTTAAAGTTAGGAATTAGCATTTAAAAAACCTTTGAAATTCACTGAAAAAACCATAGGTTTCAGGCTTGTTATAGTTAGGAATTAGCATTTTAAAAACCTTTGAAATTCACTGAAAAAACCATAGGTTTCAGGCCTGTTATAGTTAGGGTTTAGCATTTAAAAAACCTTTGAAATTCACTGTAAAAACCATGGGTTTTAGGGAAAGTTATAGTTAGTTGGACATTGCACTCGTACAAAACCCGTGAAATTCCCCCGTTATAGTTAGTTCAGCTAACTATAACTCGCGCCCCGCAATGCACTGCTGATGATGTCACATATTACATCACTCATGACATGGTCAGTGACATCACTGATGACATCACTGATGACATCTCAAATGACATCACTGATGACATCATCCATGTGAGAATTTAATGCATCTTCTCACACCCTAATATAACTTTTGATACACCCACTCTAAATTACAGACTGCCATTCTCAAAACCATACACACTCCAATACCAATAAGTACATACCCACTCACTGATTCTTAGGTCTACACACACACATCTACTCACTCACCCGTACAGTCACTCATACTTACAGTCACTCAGTACAAGACTATCATATGCACTCATACACCTATATAAACACTCACACAACGCAACTCATCCATAGAGGTACTCACACACCTATTCAGTCATGCAAATAATTAATCACACTTCAATTTACTCACCTATACAGTTATACACACCAGCTCACTTACTCATAAAAATACTAGCACATTCTTACGCTCCTATGCAATCACTGATGCAAGCACACACTCATCCATATAGCCACTCTCACAATCACACACTCTCACTTATAGCCATTTATATACTCCAACACACATATATACTGCCTTTCACATATGTAGTTACTCACACATGTACCACTGAGATATACATTCAATCACTAACACACCCATACACACACTCACCCACCCATACAGTCCATCACAGACGCACTCTTGAAACCATGCACCCAGTGAATCACCCACTCACACATCTATGCACAGAGTCACACACACCCCACCCACACAAACACTGAGGCACCCATACAGATACTCAGAGAACCAATCCATAACCCATATAGACACTCATTTAGCTAGTCAGAAACACATGCAGCTGCTTACACAACAACAGACAGACGGATACAGACATTCACACAGTTTAGTCACTCACCCATGCATCCAGTAAGATACGTTTAATCACTCACTTATAGACTCAGTCACGCACCTACTAAATCATCCATTCAGACGCTTATACACCCACTCATTCTTCAATACGCCTTTCCCTATATATATTAAACATATTTAAACTTTACAGAAACACACAGTCACTGGATGATGTCAGTGATGTCATCAGTGATGTCACTGACCATGTCATGAGTGATGTAATATGTGACGTCATCAGCAGTGCATTGCGGGGGCGTGAGTTATAGTTAGCTGAACTAACTATAACGTGGGAATTTCACAGGTTTTGTACGAGTGCAATGTCCAACTAACTATAACTTTCCCTAAAACCTATGGTTTTTTCAGTGAATATATATATATATATATATATACATATATATATATATATATTATAGATAGCAACGCACCCAACCCACATCCTAACTTGAGTATTCCCCTTGCGCCATATTGCCAAATTGGCACAAGATATGATATGTGTTGTGTTCTTTGGTAACCATAGAGGATGACTTTTGGGTCACTTGGGAGGGGTTGCACAGATCTGAGGGTAAACCCCTCCGGCTGTGGAAAACTATAGACAGCACAAAAAATTGTGAATTGTATTGCATTCTTAATTTTCAAGGTGGCAGGAAAAGAAATCAGAGTCCTTCTCCAGGCAATCACATTTGCCCCAAAAATAAAAATGTGATCGACAGACGTCGTGAATCATGATTTGCAATTTTAAACAGCACAGATATACAAAAGTGTTTTTGATTTACAACACGCCAACAAAAGGATGCTTTCTGAGCAAAGTTCTGCTTTCATGCCAAGAGGGGTGTAAATCCATTCCTCGGTTTGGGCTATCGGTAAGAGCTAAAATGGGAAAAGACATCTTTTTTCAACCCGCTTAACTTTTCTGAAAAACTCTGCACTGATTCACTCCAAACTCGGCACGTAAGTAGAACTCAAGGAAATGCATTTTCATGGTTTGGTGCAAATATGTTCAGTGGTTCTCAAGAAAGTGTCATTGATAACAAAACTTTGGTGTGCTTGAAGAGGTTAAACTATAGATGTATAGGGATTGTTAATTGAAAATGTCTGCAAATCGGGTTTCGCAGGCATTCCACAGGCCCAAAATGTAAACACTGTTCCTTTTTCTTCAATTGGCCATTTTGAGTCCATGAACCCAAAGCCAGGTGTCTGATCTGTTGCAGCTGCTATTACAGGAAACAAATTGAAAAGACCCAAAATGATGCAGGGATAGCATACCCTGACCTCACGGCTCAGAATCCCCTAGAATAAAAAAAAGAAATGTTTTGACGTTTGCGGACGCTGGGACATGGCTTACAGCATTTAGCATGGCCCCAGAGGCCCGTGAACTCTGGTCAAAGGACTGTAAACCCATGTCAAGGGTCTTGGGCTTATGCTAGACTATCTGTGTGTTTTCGCACTTTATTGTGGAGTTTTATATAGCGCGAACTCGATCTGAAGGTATCAAGGGCTTTATCGCCGCGTTAGCGTCACTTTTAGGCGATAAAGCGGCGATAATCCCAACGCCCTATCAACAATGCGTCGCTAACCCCTATTAGCACTAGTTTCCCGCGATAGTACCCAGAAATTTCATCGCCTTGCACGCCAGCGATATTCTCCGCTAATGAGATGCAAACTAGGCGTTCCTGACTAAAAATCACAGAAAAATGTCGCTAACACAGCTTCGCACTATCAACAACGCTATCGCCAAACCGCGTAGCTACAAAAAAATACGCGCTAACCCACGTTAGCTCCAGTTTTTAACACCTGATACAAACCAGACTTAAAGTGCAGATAAGTGGACATATATAAGGGAGACTAGGCCAGAGCTCCCTCAGAACAGCCATAGAAGCCATGGAGGTAGTCATCATGCAGATTGGAGTCCCACGAAGGCAACAACAACCACCGCCAATGCAACCCCCCCAGGACCACCCCCACTGAGGCCGCGACAAAGAAGACAGCGGGCACTGCGCAGACGTGTCTGCCTTGCTGACTTAAAGCCAGAGGATGTCATAGCCCACTACAGGCTCAAAAGGACATCCATCCAGCATATCCTGACCCTCATTGCCCACAGGCTGACGCCACCAACACAGCGGAGAACAAACATCCCTCCGCAGACAAAACTGCTTGCTGTGCTGCACTTCTTGGCCTCTGGGACATTCCAACCAACAACAGCCAGAGTTGGTGGAGTATCACAGGCAGCCTTCTCAGGCTTCCTCCCCACTGTCTTGGATGGTATACTCAGCCTGATTCCCCAGCACCTTCACTTCCCCAACACCATGCAGGAGCATATTGCCATCAAGCAAGGATTCTATGCCATCGCCGGCTTCCCGCAGGTGTTGGGTGCAATAGACTGCACACATATATCATTTGTGCCGCCTGCGGACAGCGCACACATATACCGCAACAGAAAGCACACGTATTCAATGAATGTGCAGGCAATAGTGGATCACCGTGGACTGTTCACAAATGTCATTGCAAAATTTCCAGGGAGTGTGCACGATGCATTCATCTTCCGACACTGCGTCATAAACCAGCGCTTCCAGAATCGCATATATGGAAATTCATTGCTTGTCGGTAAGTACCAACTGGACACACCACATGCCCAAAATCCACAAGAATGTCGTCCCATCAAGAAGGAGCATTCAAATACGTTGCCTAGGTACCGATAAGGGGGGGCTGCAAAGGCATTGGCACACCACCTGGTGTCACATGCTGATGTATTGTGTACGAGCATGAGATCTCCAGGCTCCTCTGCGTACAGTACCCACCAGCTGCTGAACATCCATGTCGCAAATCAAAGTTAACCTCACTGGCATCCCAGTCTGGTGTGTTGGTGTATTGGTGAGGATGAACATAATGTTGGTGTCCTTGTTGCTGGTGACACATGATGGTTGACTAAATGTCGCACAAGTACTCCCCCATGTCTCATCAGTGTGTCAACTCAGAGCTGTGGAGTGACCAGGCTTGTATCAATGCATGTGGAATGTTGGAGTTGCACAGTGTGGCAAATGTGTATGCGCAGGTGGAGAAATGTGTCCTTAAATCACTATCTTGCGCCATCGGTGTTGACTGCAGTGTTGTTGGTGCTGCTGTTGATGGTGGTGTGTAGCATCTCATCTCTAACCCAGCTACACAAAAGTCTCATTGTCCCATCTGTGATATGGTGTGTCATGTTGTTGCACAATGAGTAAGTGGATGTGTCCATGCCCACAACATGTGGGTAGAATTTGTATTGGCAACTGCAAAAACATATCAAATAACAAGAAGTGTGCAAGGGTGTGCCCCCGCCATGTGTATCAGTGTGGTGAAGTGTATGGACAATCAGATGTCGTAAAACAATTCACAGAGTGCAATTGACCCAGAGTATGTGTGGTATGTGAGTTTGAGGCTCTGCTTGCGACAGAGGATGTAGTCCATGAAGTTAAGGTTGTGACATGTGATGCTGTAGATGGCGTGTGCAAACCGTCAATGCCCTCAGTGGACCTTGCAAGCGAGGGGTCTGCTGTCTGTTGCTTTGTGTAAGCTCTGGATATTCAATTGCATGTGTTGTGTGGTGTCATAGGTCTGTCGTCAGCACCAGACGCAGATTGGAATGTGAGCTGTGTCAGGCGTGGCCCATGTCATTAGAACATTCACATGGCGTTGACTGCGAGGAGTGCTGATTAGTGCCATCGCTAGATGGTAGGATGCTACCTTGCAGCACACACCAGCAAAATGGCCGTTTGTAGGATCAACACTGAGGCAATGCACTTAGCATTGATGCTGCTAAATAGCCAGAAGCAACACATGGCCAACCCAATTCAAACAATTGCTAAAATAAGAAATGTACAATGCCTCTGTCAACACTGCCAACACAGTATGCATAATGAATAATGGACACATCTCCCTCTTACTTGTGACAGGTGATCAAGGATATGCTCTCTGCCCATGGATGATGACACCCATACGAAACCCCACCACCCAGGCACAGAGGCAGTACAATTCAGCACATAGACGCACCCGTGGCATCGTTGAGCGCACATTTGGCGTGCTGAAGTCACGTTTCCGTTGCCTGGATATCACAGGTGGCAAACTTCTGTACAGCCCTGAAATGGTAAACAAAATCATACTAGCATGTTGTGTATTGCACAACATATGTGTGCGCACCAAGGCCCCCTGGATCCAAGTACCTGCAGCACCGGAAGATGACCAGGATGATGAGGAAGATCACCGAGGTGGACCACACCCCACAGCCACTGCAGCAGGAATTGCCCGAAGGGACAGGATAATAAACAATTACTACACTTGAGCACATCACGTTGTGACTGACTACAACAAAGACATGTTTTGGGAACATTACCACAACAACTGTTTGTGACAATAAACAAACTTAACACATATACATTGTCTGGAAATCTCTCTCCTGCACAAGTATATCCCAACTGAAACGTTAACATTGTTCAAAAATAGCTATTATCACCACAAAAGTCAAACAATGGCGTGTATGTCACCTCATTACAGAGATGCCATAGTGTGTCAATTGTGCACAACTTGACTTTACAAGGTGTAAATTGTGGCACACAATTACTCAATTAGTGTGTCATACTGTACGTAAATCATGATTTACAGGGCGTACTCGGTCTTAAATCTTGAAATGTATGTGGGCGTATGGGGGAAACAATGATTATGAATGTTCAGTCTGTGTGAAAACATCATTACAATGTCGTGAAAAGGGGCTCAAATATGGAAATTGGGCGTGAAATGTGGGTCAAATTACATAAATGGGTGTGAAATGTGGGTCAAATATGGAAATTGGGCGTGAAAAGGCAGTCAAACTTCAAAAATGGGTGTGAAATGGGGGTCAAATATGATAATTGGGAGTGAGATGGGGTCAAATATGGAAATTGGGCGTGAAAAGGGGGTCAAACTTCAAAAATGGGTGTGAAATGGGGGTCAAATATGATAATTGGGAGTGAAATGGGGGTCTAATGTGAAAATTGGGCGTGAAAAGGGGGTCAAACTTCAAAAGTGGGTGTGAAATGGGGGTCAAATATGATAATTGGGAGTGAAATGGGGGTCATATGTGAAAATTGTGCATGAAATGGGGGTCAAATAATAAAAAATTAACTCAACTTGCCCCCAAGACCATGAATGAGCCATCAGCAGACCTCACATGCGCACCATCCCTGAACACCTTCATGAAGCACATCAAGACATATTTCATTGTCGAACAAATCTGCGTATCTGCAGAATCACCCGACAGACCGGAAGAACTATTGGACCATCTCCTTCCTACCCTTTGCGGACAAAGTCACCAAGAGACACATAAACCCGCAGATGAGTGCCTTCACTGAAGAAAAATCAATCTGGGCCCCCTCTCAGTCTGGGTACGGCAGCAAGCACAGCACCAAGATCACACACCTCACCACAAACAAAACATACGCATGCCACTTGACCAGGGTCAACTAGCGGAACACATCCTATAACACCTCTCTGCAGCCTTCAACCCCGTCTCACAATGCACCACATCCGCCAGAATCCACAACACCGGGATACGAGGAACCGCCCTCTCCTGGATCCACACCTTCCTCCCCGTAATAAACCACAGGATCAGACTCCCCCCTTCATCCACGAACCCACAGAGATCAACTGCGGAGTACCCCAAGGATCGTCCCTAAGCCCCACAATTTATCACAAATACATGCGCACGCTCACCTTCATCGTCAGACAGCATGGGCTCAGCATAGTCTCCTACACAGACAACACACAGCTCATCCACTCCCTCATGAAGATCAGAAAACACTACAAACTCTGCCCCCAGGAATGAATGTTGGAAAGTGCAGATTGGATGAAATACATCTGGCTAAAGCTCAACTCAGAGAAGACTGACATCCTCATCCTCAGGCCATCCACATCCGCATAGGACAACACCTGGTGGCTCTCTGCCCACGTAAGCCTGCCATCACCAACAGACCACACACGCAACCACGGCATCATCCACAACTCTTCCGTCACCATGACCCTCCAGATCAACTCCATAGCCTTCAACAGCCAGAACTGCCTACGGATCCTACGCAATACATCCAAATGTATAACCCCCAAATGCATCAAACACGAAAAACACGCCTTTATCACCAGCAGACTGGACTATGGCAACGCACTCAACTCAGGAAGCAACAAAACACTACTACACAAGCACAAAAACATCCTGAAGGGCACAGACATACCCGTCATCACAACCCCACGTCACAAACACAAAAGACAGAACATACAAAACCTCCACTGGATCAACCTCGAGATAAGAGTTAACTAAAAACCACTCGCACACACATACAAATCACTCAACCTCATCATCGGACACATATACATCAACAAGAGAGTCACCTTCTACCTCCCCAAGAGGAAATGACGCTCAGCAAACCTTGGCCACGCAGACTCACCCCGGACACGCTAATCCAGAGTGGGAGGAAGAGCATTCTCCCACGTCGCTGGCAAATCCGGGAACAAGATGACAGTCAACATCAAACGCTCTACCACCCTGCATGCTCTCAGGAGGGACAACAAGACATGGCAATTTGCCTGAGACAGAGCTGCACACTTACTCCCCCCAGCGCCTTGTGAACTTCACGGGGTAGTTGTGCACTTAATTACCCCCCTCATGGACTGATCGATCTGTGCACACCCTATTTGCCTTCCAACCACCACAGGTGAGTAGTGCACCTACAATTCACATCATCAATTCAATGATTGTATGTGCAAATCGCCAGTGATCTGGTGATGAGTCATGTTACGTGACATTAAGGGGCATATCATCAAGGCCCAGAGATGAAATTATTGCCGCTCTAGCGTCCGTCTCCGTGCCAAAGCGGCGATGATGTAATCGCACCATTAACAAGGTCACACTATTGCGTGAATCCTTGCCGTAGCGCCCCTTCCCTCAACGCCCAGGTTTGCATCTCTAATGAGATGCAAAGTGGGCGTTCCTCGCCAAAAGAACGTGAGAAATGTCGCTAACCGACATTTCTCCTATCAACAATGTGAACGCTAACCTGCAGAGCGATAAGAAAAGTAGCGCTAACCGTGGTTATCGCTACCTTCCTTACGCCTGCTTTTAGGCTGACTTAGCCTTCATATCCAATGGAAGGTGGATATAATGGCTAAGTCTGCCCTGCCCTATCAACAACGTATTGCCAATCGTTGTGCGATTATCGCAGGATTCCCAGCGATAATCGCACATTTGGCAGCTAACTCTGGAATTTGTATCGCCTCGGCGATGCACGTTGTTGATAACGCGCTAACCGGGCGACAAATTCCAGAGTCAGCCGGCAAAAAATATGCAAGCGCAAAGCGTGCTTTGCGAAATTGATTACCGGGCCTTGATGATATGCCCCTTAGTCTGTCACCTGTCTTGAAATCTGAAATGTAGGTTGCACTCATTGTGCAAAAGATTCTTCAGCTTGTATCCAATGGCTTTGAGGAGACATTTCCTCAGACTGTCCATCTATGTTTGAAATTGGTCTTGCTGTCAAATCTACGCGCAAACGCTATGTCTAACTTTACATGTGCCATGTAAAAAACATCGCTCGACACACCCACTGCACAATACAGTACCAACCTAAGCCTATTTGCGGCCTAAGTGCGTGCAGATTTACATCGCATCTCCCAAAACGGCACGCATACACAATTTATTTCCGACATCAGCACCTTTGTGAGCCATTTGCGTGCAGATTAACATCGCATTCCCAAAAAACGGGCCGCATACACAACATAGTCACAACTAGCCCATTAGCGACCTATTAGCGTGCAGATTAACATTGCATTCCCAAAAACGGGCCCCATACACAACATAGTCACAACTAGCCCATTAGCGACCTATTAGCGTGCAGATTAACATCGCATTCCCAAAAACGGGCCGCATACACAATTCCCTTACAACATGAGCACCTTAGCGAGCCATTTGCGTGCAAATATTCATCGCAAACTAAAAAACGGGCCGCAAACACACAGGAAGTGATGTATGCATGCTTCCTGTCTACCAGAGGAGTGTCTTTCACTTTCACTTTCTGTTCTAAGCACATTGCTGGTTATTGCTCAGATTGAAGGAGGTGTCTGGTGGTTTGTGCTGTTGGTGTGAGATTGTGAGAGTGTTGCTGTGTCCTGTGTCCTGTGAAAAGTGTCTGTTAACTCATTTTAATTTGTTTTAAATTGTTTTGCTGTCTCCTGTCCTGAGTCTTGTTGTGTGTTTGTGTTGGGGTATTTCACTCCAGTTGATTTTAGAGGGTTATCATTCTTTGGGTTGAGGGGTTACTGGTGTGCAGGGAGATGCCGGCTGTGGGCAGGTCCGGAAGGATGTCTGATGGGGCATTGGGGGGCTTCCTTTGGCTGGTAAAATGTAACCTGCCATTGATGTTGGAGAGGGGTGGACGTATCCTGCAAGGGTACAGCGTGGCAGTGCGGAAGGTGTGTTGGGAGCGTGTGCGGGTGCAGATGCTCCGTTGCTTTGGAGTGGACAGGAACGTGCGCCAGTGGAAGCACCGCTGGCAGGACATGCTGGCACGTGAGGCCGACATCCTTGACTTCACTGGAGTAATGACTGGCATACAGGGTGGTAAGTACAAACACTATTTTAACCCTGAATACTGTTACGTACATTGACAATTGACGTGTGGGACATGAAGGTATGATGTCATAATGCTGTCTTAACACCGTGATACTGTTGCAACTTGGTGAATACAATGAAAGTCATCAAAAAAGACATGCACATGATGCACTGGACTCTTGAATTGCATGATTTAGTCTCCCCACTACAGTGTTTGCAACAGAAGGGAAGGTGTCGGAATACTCAATCCTAATATCCCTTATTGTAGAGCGCAATACAGCACAAGATGTATTATCAATTTCTGTTGTAATGACCGGTTAGGACACATGTTGCGCTGTAAATCCCACATTGTAATGTAGGTCACCTGTGGGACACATTCCATCATGCACATGCTTATTGTGAGCGTCTACTCATTTGTAAGGGTCGCAAGGCACGTGGATGTGTGTGCATGTTCAAGTCCATCAAGGTGTGTGTATGTGGTCAAGCCATTTTCAAAAGTCTATGTCTGAAGATGGGGAGCAATGTGGTCTGTCGAGGTGGAAGTTGAGGACTCCCAGTGTGTTGTAGTTGGGGGACGCAATGGCATGCGGGGAGATGATGTTGGGGACGGAGTTTGCAAGAGGTCCACGGACTCAGCAGCGGTAGCAGAGAAAGGGGCGTGGAAGAATGAAAAGTCGCTAGAGAGGGAATACAGAGTACGCATCAGGAAGCCGGATACTGACGAACAATAGATTAGGTATGAGTGTGGAAATAAGTGAAGTAACAAGTTGATAAGAGTGAATGATGGAGCCAAATGCGTGACTCAGAGCTCCAATTGACCACCAGTGTTGATGCACAGGTGAACCTGCGTGTGGAGGAGGGCTTCAGACGCACACTCCAGAGAGTGGATGTGCTTGGGGGAGGCCTCCTTCAATGGTGGAGCTGCAAGGCTGGCTGAGCAATTTCACTGTCAGTGCCCTTGCTAGTCTGTCCCCGCAGCGGACGTCATGAAGGAGGGGTCCAATTCCAGTACATTTGATGAGTGATGTGTGAGGTGCAATGTGTTTACACATGATGTGGTCACATCAGAGGCACAACGCTGCACCATGCCGACAAGCATAGGGGGCTATTTTTGGTGACCCACTGCGCTGGATCAACACTTAACAATGTGGTGCCAAAGCTGGCACACTTGTGCCAAACCGGCGTGCTGATTAATGTATGTTTGTGTACAGTAAGGGTGACTGTACATGTACAAGCCAAGCCATTGTGCGCGTGAGCTGTGTGATGGCCAGAATGTAGTGTAGGAATAGCAGTCCTACATAACTTGTGGAACCGTAGCTACGCTGCCCTTGTACATCGTTTATGTGTGAGTATGAATTGGAGAGGTCAAAAAGACACAACGCAAATGGGACCTCTCCAGAGTGTCATACCCCAAATTTATCTGGGTAACTGCCCGTTGAAATCTGCAGAGATGCAATTGTACACAGAGCAAGTTTAATCCCATGTCCGTGTAGTAATGGGGCCTTGACTTTGTGTCACACGACTCATATGTGCATGTCTGCCAGCAGTAATGTATAGTGTGGTCCGCCTCTGCATTCACAGGTCCTGCGTGAATGGCAGTCTAAGTAGTCACAGTCATGTGGCCAACATGAAAGTCAACACCACAGTTATGTTGCATCATCAGTTACTGTAATGAATTTCATCATGAATATGTGATGTTTGTTTACGTCTGGTACCAACACATGTTAACATTTTGTCTCACAGATGGTCGCCAGCCCATAACACAGGGGGACATTGACAGATTCAGGGACCCACACGACACTGGTGAGTATGGACACAATATAGTGTCATGTTGCAGTGCCATGGAGGTCTGTTACAAATGCTACACTTTGTTGATAAGCAGTATGGGTGTGTATTGCATGTCCCTTACCCAGAATGTGAAGATGCATTGTGTAAGTCAGATTAGTGTCCAAATAGGTAGGTGAAGGTGGGGCAATGCATCTGTTTCACAGTTGTGAGTTTGCCCAACAACAGTCAGTGATACCCATTCCAATTGAGGGGCATAATTGTCATACCCAAACGCCAACACTGTGTCACTTCCACTGAAGTGGTGTTGTCAATCGGGTCATTGGCTTATCGCCGATGTAGAGTTACGCTGCCTTGTCAATAAGGCACACTTACATGCTGTGTCTATCGTGAAAGGTGCGTGCAGTGGGTGTTAAGTTGTGCACAGGGAGGCAGTGATTTTCCGGGGGTGCAAGCTCAGAGACATCTTTGAACAGTGCTTTCTAATGTATGCTGCATAGCAGCTTCACTGAAGTGGCAGTGTGTAGCTGAGAGTCAAACATATCAATGGCACATTACACAAACAGATATCAAAGATGTGCCTGTTAACTGCAATTGCATCATTGTGCACTGCATTGGTGTTGTCAGGCTGTGTCCGTGGGGACATTCCATGCTTGACCATGGATCATGTGTACATACTCCTCCGTCACAATTGGTGACATTGCTCCACACACATTTCCAACACACGCTTGAGGTATGCATTATTTGAACTCCCATATATTTCACAATGCAGGGCTCAACGACACTATCTGTGTGTAAACATTAGCCATGACAATGACACGACGCACATGACCCCAGGGTGCAGTAATAATGTTGAATGCATTGGAACAGTTTTCGTTGTGAAGGCATGCATGCTCTTATTCACTACGGAGTGGGGTCAGCGGTCACAAGACATGCATGTGTGACAATTTGGGTGAAATGATGTCTCCCCCTCTCAGTGGCAGAACATCAGGAATTGTATAGTAATGGTGGAGTGAGGGACAGCGCATACCGTCAATGTAAGCGGACAGACACCAAACATGTTCCCATGTGTGCTGCACGATTGGAAGTGTGAGTAGGGCTGTCCCAGTCTTGTTCCTGTGCATGTAGTGTGACATTACAATAGATTGACAAGCACACCTGCACACAGACACCCTTGCAATCTTGTGCAAGACTGACTGTTTTGGTGCGGACTTGATGACCTGCACACAGTTGCTGGTGGACACACAGGGGTGCACATGTGCATTGTGCATTAGATGCAGCAGTGCGTCAGAGGACAGGATGAGGGTGGTTATGTACACGGAGGGCTAATGCCTCCCTCCTCCAGGCATTTGTACATGTCAACCGCAGTCAGGGTGTCCAATGGTGCCATGTTCTGACCGTGTCAGTCTAATTTTGTAGTGACAGGACATGTTCCATGACATGCACTGTCATGTCAGTCTCCACAGCATGTTGTGAATCATTCATGCTTAAATATTTGGTTGACCACGTCCGTCTCTGACTTCACATGGTTACACTGGTGTGTTGGCTCACATGTTGATTTGATCTTTGATTAACGATTTAATGGTGAACATTGACATTTTCTGAAGTACTGGAATTGACATTTATTATATGTTACAGACAACATGACACCTGCGGAGGAACATGTCTTCCAGGTGGCCAAGGACCGGTACCTTCATGTAAAGAAGGTTGCCAGAGGTTTCCGACAGATGGCGAGGAGGTATCGGAACGACAGGAAGGCCGGAAAATGGAATGCGTTGCAGGATGTTGGACAACCCAGCAGCCAGGCCCTCCCCGTACCCTCTGGTCCCAGTGTGGGGTCTCAGCCTGCCATTCCCCCTCCGACCACACCCGCACAGGTGCCAATACCACCTGCACCTGCAGCTCACGTGGAGCCATTTAATGCCACGGACAGGAGGATGCTTGCTGCAAACAATTCCATGCTCATAGACATTCGGAGGGAATTGTTGTACCTCAACAGGAACCTGCATGATATCCGGACCCACCTTGGACTGCAGTAATTCCTCCCCATTTTGTCCCCCATCCCCCTCTTCTCCCTTGCCACGATGTTTGAGTTTCAGTGTTGGCTAGTGTTTTTGAAGTGTTGTTCGTATTAGGTAGTGTAGTTTTAGGGTAGGCCTAGTTAGTGCTATTTTTTAGGTTTGTAATTCATTCTTCATTTTGTATGGTATTTGGGGATAATTGTCAATTTCGTTTGGGTGGGTTATTGATGTGGTAACTGTTTCTGCATGTTTTTGAATAGTTAGGGTATGGAGTTAAGTGAAGTACATTTTAATAGTTAATTTAGATTTAGTGTTAGGATTAGTTCTTAGTGGTAGTGTAGGGAATTTTAATATTTTATATTTGTTAAATAAATATTGTTATTCAATTTTGTCAGTTTGCACTTACATCAGGGATGATGTGGGGGAGTGGGGATTATTCCATTGTATGCAACTCATGCCGTCAATGGCCAAATCATTGAAGGTGTAACTATGGTCATGACCTGTTAATTAGCAGGATGGATTGTGTCAGGATACCATATATGTGAGCACAGTGAACTTGCATGGCTGACAGATTGTGAAGTATAGCTTACGGCTTAGTCTAGGGACATTTTCTTGTGACGTTCTACATCTTAAGTGTGACGCACAGGGTTGTACTGCACATTGTTGAAAAATTACATCACAATGTGGGGACGTTGAATTGTGAGTACATAGAAGTTGCTACAGTTATCCATCATGGTTGTGGATGTATGCACCGAGTAACACATATAGCGCATGACACATGCATATCAGATGCTCAGGGCTCTGAGTCCATATGCATTGCACAGACCTTGGCACACTTGATGGGTGTTGCCAGGGTATCAGCTTGCTTTGCCTTACCTGTCCCTGTGCATGGCAGCTCAGTCTCCATGCCATGCAAGATGTAGGTCATTTGTGTGTCCATTGGTAACGTCACATGGCACAACGGTGTTTGTGAATCACATGAGTTACATGACAATAAGTTATGACTTTACTATTGAGGTTATTCACAAATGTTATTTAGGAGTTGCACTGTAAGGTGTACTGACTTAACTTCTACTATCTTCCTTTTCAGACTGCCATAATTACTTGAGTTATGCTTTGGTCACAGTTGACGTTTGTTTGCATGCACACTGTTCTTTTGCACACAAGTGGTGACATGTTGCATAGCTCCCTGTACCGACGGTGTCATGGGCACTCGTCACAGCTGTTACTTTTGGCATTGACTCATTGTGATGTCACCCATGGAATGTAGCCACAGATTCGGACTATATGCTAAGTGCAGTTCGACAGACATCCGTAGACGCATTGACCAATATGCTCACAGTGGGCACAGCATGAGAGGGCTCCAAGATTGTTAGGCATTGTTTGTGCACAGGTAGGGGCTGACTGACGCTTAGCACTTTGGCTATAGTCTGCATTGTGAACTACACTTCAGTGAGGCAGACTTTGTTGTTCCATATATGTATGTTAGACATGTGCCCTTAGGTCTCTTCATCAATGTGAATCTGGTGTGCAACATCTAGGGTTGTGATATGCAATGCGCAACATCACAACAAGATTTGTACACCATGTTGAGTGTAAGTAGATATGCCAGGAGATTATGGTTTGCTATTGTTCAGGGTGACACTACTTGTGTCCTGATAAAGACTGGTACATTTGTTCACACATGCCTGTCTAATGTATGAACGTGGGTAAAAGTTGGTATATTGCTAGAGTGTGGTATCTGATCAAGGTGGGCACAGCAATTGTACACATACAGGCTCATCTCACTGCCTATCCGTGTCAGGTGACACATGTACCTAGCTCGTATTCCCTTTGGTGCTCCTTGTTGAGGATTCACAGGACATGAATTATTGACGAAGTTCAATGCTTGATTGGTCATGTAAACACGCATCTGTGTGAATAGGATATATTTATTTACAGTACAAAGGTGGAAGCCAGGAACAGTACTTGCCCATTAAACACAACATTGCATCTATGCCCGTTAGAGGGGAAGACAGAGTCCTTTGGGAGTTACGGATCAGAGGGAAGAGGCGGAGTTTGCAGTGTCATTGGCACAAAAAAGTGGCTGATGTGGAAGTTCATGTCTAGGTCCAAGGTGAGTGTTGGGTGAAATTGGAAGACAATGGAAGGGGTCGTTCTGTGGCATGATAGTAAGAAGTATACCAAGGTGAGCCCGGCCTCCTGACGTCAATGTTTGCTCTGTGTTCTCCTTACCATGATGGCAGAATCATCCTCATCTTCGTCCTCTGATGTGTCATGTGGCTCACATGTGGGTGGTGGTATGGTGGGCGCAGCTCTGTGAGGCACGGACACATCAGGGGGCGGAGCAGAGGATGTGGAGCCGCCAGCAGCAGCAACTATTGGTGCCAGGGCTTGGGGCAGCTGAGGTGACGAGCAGATGCAGGGCCTGGTAGAACCCAGCTACATTGCGCTGGTGTTCAGCCGTGGCAGCCATCTGTTGTTCTTCACGCCGCTCCCTGCTCTCCATTATCCGGGCTATCCTGGACAACTCAGCGCTGACACTACTGTAGCCACCCTGCTGAGACAGTTGGTCCAGTCTCTGTGTCAGGACTACAGCAATGTCATCCAGGGAGCGTTGGAGAGCATTGAGCGGGCTGTGGATGTCTGTCATCCTCTGCATGTGGTCCCTGATGGGACTCAGACACCCACGTATGTTGTCCATTTTGGCTGCCAGGCTCTCAAACCCCACCCGCACCTGGTCACGCGTCTCCCGCTGAACCTCGAGCACATGGCGGTGAAAGGCCTGATGTGTCGTCAAGGTCCTGGGAGGCAGCTGTGGTGGGAGGTGCCTGCTGATGGATGGTTTGTGCAGGGGGTGGGGTTTGTGCAATGCTGCTGGGTTGGCCTGCTCCTGTAGATTGTGTGTCAAGGGAGTCCAGCATCTGGAGGAATTCCTCCTTGTTGATGGTGGTGTAATCGTCCGAGTCACCCGTGAGGGGTGGGTCATTCTGCTGTCCAGGAGGTGTTGTCTCTCCCTCTGCAATTGGAACGGGAGATACAGTTTAACAGTGTGTTACATGTAGGAGCATGCATTAGTTAACCTTGCAAACAGACTGCGGGAGACTGTACATTCTGACAGTTTAGGATGAGCTGCTCATTATTGGCAGGATGTTGATTGTTTCAAGGGCATCACGGATGTGAGTTTGTACTTGTACATTGTCATCTTACATTTTACCAATATGAGATTTGTTTTAGGACAGTGTCTACACACAGGCGCTCCCTGTTGTGTCCTCTGTTCAGTTGTGTGAGTGATGCAGTTCGTAACACCTAGTAGTCAATGTTGATGTACTCAGATTTGTATGTGTGTGCACTGCATTGTGTGATGGTGGCACCTGCTGCTTTTGTTTTACTGCCCCTCGTCCGTTTCAGACAATGACACTTTGACTTCTGTGTATGTACAATGCAGAGATGTTGTAAGCTGTGGTGACTATGTGTGTTGGCCAGAGTTGTGACACTTGTGCATAGTAGGTCATGAGATGTCTGGGTCACATCAGGGGTTGTGTGCACAGAAGGATGTGTCAGAGTGTGACCTGCTCCTATGAGGAGGTGGTCCACACTCCACCACATCAGTGAGATGTCCTGCACCATGTAAATATGTTTGTCCTGCAGGGATGCTATTCATCATGGCCTGTCACTTGCCTTGTCAGTGTGGCTCACAGACCTGCAGCTTTGCAGGGTACTGCACATGTGCATGTGTTTTGTGTGAGATTAGTTATGTGTGAGGAGGGCACCCTTTTGGCACATTGGCAATGAGAGCCTACTTTCTTTATTCAACATGGCTGCACTATGTAGGACACATGTGCATCTATGTAGCTAGGGCTATTGTGAATTGTCTTGTGTGTATTCTGTCAGTCATGTTCAATCTTGCATGTATTGCTTACTGCACTTCTGTTGGATTACCCATTCGGAGTGTGGTGCAGCATGTATTGCAATAGTTGTTACTGTCTGTTCAGACGGTGTCAACACCCATTACCCGCAACTTTGATCCCACATGTGGTGTGTGTGTGGCAGTTGTGTCCCATATGGGGCATGCTGCCGGGCAGTGGAGGGGGGCAGTGGAGGGGCAGGGTGGGGGTTGGTATACACTGGAAAATGGATGAATGCATGTCAGTGGACATTTAAACAGAGGAGAGGGATGTAGTTGGGCAGCTGCATCGATTTTGGCAATGCAGTGCGTGCAAATGAATCCGTTTGAGGGATTTAACTGTATACTTACCTGCATTCATCCGTATTCTGGTGTTTACTACACCCCACCCTGCCCCTCCCCTGCCCTACGTCACCGCCCGGCAGCACGCACTATACGGGACACTACTGGTGTGTGTTACAGGATTTCTCTTTAGTTGATTTACAGATGCGTGTTTATGTTGCTCAGGCCTTGTCAGTGCCACCCTCACAACAGATGCAAATGGCATGGTGATGTGTATTTGTGTATGTGCAACGCAGCTGATGACATGGATGATACATGCTGTCCTGGTTCAAGATTTTCAAGTCCTGGCTTTGCGTGTGTGTGTTGATTTGACATTACTGGATGTTTGTTCACTGACACAGTTGACTTTCCAAACAGATGTGTTTACAAACTTTACATGCACATGATCGTGGGATGGCCAACTCACATGGGGACAGAGGAGGAATGCTGTTTTCAGTATGACAGATGTGTACACTTGGGGGTGGGTGAGTGAAATGTGTCCTTATGATTGAGTCTGCCGTTTTAGCCTTTTTATTAGTTGTTTGTAAATTTGCTATCCTTGCTTGTGGTCATACTTTGTTTGGCATACTTATTTACGGGGACATTGTTGTTGTGTGAGTTTGTCACAACAACGAGTGAAGGAGTACAGCTTTGTGAGACACATTGCAGGTATGCATTGTTCATGTACCGTGGTGTTGCAGGTTTTTCCCCCTGCTCATTGCATGACATTGCACCATGAGTAAAGTCTGCAGCATGTGTGCATTTAGTCCTTTTTAAATGGATTTTACATTACAATTAAACCTGATGAAGTTTTAGGAAGCAGGGCATTGACATCTCCCAAATCACAGACATAGTCCCCCTCCACTGATCTTAATATACAATTGTACAAACAGAGGATCTCAGCTCAACCTTAAGGCACGTTTCCGCAATGTCCTTTGAAAATGTGAATCATGTGACAAAAGGAGCTATGTACATTACTCTATGGGTGCCAGATTGAGGAACTTGACTATTCCTACTACATCTATCCATAACCTAAATTCCAAAACCCTCTCCCTCCAGGCATGTCACATCCCCCATTACTCTGCACTCATCAATTACCACTAGTAATGCGTGATTAGTAATCTCAAAACGGTAAACTATTGAACCTTGTGCAGGCTGCCACTTTGGAATCACATATCTTGCATATCGCTAATGGTGGCACATGGCTACTTCTACGCGCTGGAGGGGACCTCCCCTGTCATCAGCCCTCCCAAGTCAGCGTCATCATCACTTTCAGTGTCTGGTTCTTTTGATCATCCCACCAGGTGTCCCCACGCTCTAGCTGCCTCGGGTGCTCCATCACTCCCCATCCTCTTTGCCAATTGTAGCCGACCCATTCCATCACAGTCCACACATTTGATGAAATCCATCTTCCAGCGATCTATGCTCGGGGGCCCACTCGCCTTCCAGTGATTCGTGATTTATCTCTTGGCAACCACCAGTCCCGTATCTATGGACTTGGTGGTGATTTTAGTTTTGGCTGTGTGGGGAAACCAATGCAGTATACATGTCCCCAATGCCATATCTAATTCCCTATCCATCACTACATTCAATAGTGCAAGTACGTCATTCCAGTAAGTAGCCAGGAGTGGGCACTTCCTGTGCATTTGAGGTAAGTCTGCCCCTTCACCCCTACACCTCTGGCATTAATCTGAGTCAGTGTTGATGTATGTTTTTATTGTTGCCGGTGTGAGGAAAGCACGATGTGTGACATGGAAATGGTGCATTTCGAAGCAGGCATTGCTGGTGCTCTTCCACGCCCGCTCCACTATCTCAGCCCAAGCCCTTTCCGGATTGTCGCTCACTACATCAACATCCCATTTGTACTTACGTATGTCCAATGGGGGTAGCTTCTCAGGGGTCATGCGCTCGTATTAACACGTGACTGCCTTGGACCTCCCTACTGCAGTCACTATGTATTCACAATGTGTGTGCATTTAGTCATATGACTATTTTATCCATCAGCCTACATGTTCATTTTTTTGGGAGATGGCATGTGTTGCCAGTATGCAGACTCACTGGATGCTTGCTCACTTGCAGTACGCAGATCTGCATTGCATGGACGGTCAAGGGGGCATGTTGCTTGGCGATGCGTGAGGTTGTCACGTTGTCCCCCTTGCCTCATCACCACGCATTTCCAATTCATCAGCCCAAGGCAGCATCTCCCAGACGCCCAAATGACCATGCCGTGTGAATGTGACAGATCACGTGCACCAGTGAGCATGCCAACAACAAGCTCAACACACCTGCAACTTTGCGCATGTGTTTGGCTTGTGTGCAAGGTTGTGTATGGCCATCAGAGTCACCCTTGATGGCCATGCACAACCTTGCACACAAGTCAGACACATGCGCTATGTTGCAGGTGTGCTGAGCTTGTTGTTGGCATGCTCAATCATGCACGTGATCTGTCACATTCACACGGCATGGTCATTTGGGCATCTGGGAGATACTGCCTTGGGCTGATGAATTGGATATGGGTTCTGATGATGCAAGGTGGCCATTTTGCAAGCCCTCCGCATCTCTAGGTGATGTGGCACTTTGCTTATTGATGTTGCCCTTATTTTGTAATCTGATGTTGTACCTGGACTGTATTTGGCTGACTTTACGGTGCACATTTCAAAGTATGGGTGCATGGGGATATGTGTCTTGCAAGGTTTTGTCTTGAGTCAGGAGATCTGTGTCCATGCCACCATGCACAGGGCTATCTTGGACCTGATCCACAGTGATTGTGGGTGTGCGATGCAATTTTTTGTGCATGAGTGCCATTGTGCCCATCCACCACCATCCACCCACTCCATTGTTGGTACTCACCCTGTGGTTGTGTCTGCTCACATTCAGCAGTGTCCTGACCCAGCACTCCGACCACCGTTTCCTCAGTGATGACTTGGGCCACCATTTCCTCCGTCTCATCCAGCTCCAGCTGGGGCGCTGGACTCCCACCTCCGGTCGCATTTGCTGCCTTCCGGTTGGCTGCTATTTTTTCCTTGGTATTCTTCTTACTATCATTCCAGCGCTTCCTGACCTCATCCACTGTCCTCCTCTTCCTCTCTCCAACAGCATTCACCTTGTCCGTAATGTCTTCCCATATTTCTTTTTTTCTGGCCAATGGCACTGAGCGTTTGATGAATAGCTCCTGTTGATGTTCAGCCACCAGGCCACACAGGACCTGATTTTCCTGGTGACTGAACCTGGGGTTCCTCTTCCTTTTGGCCTTCTCCTGGGTCTCTGTCTGCTCCTCCTGGCTAGCTGGGGGGTTGTTTGTGGGCTCAGCACTTGTCCCGGCTTCCTCCATGTCTCTCCTGGGATCTGGTGTATTCTCCATTTATTTTTTATTTTTCCCCCCTGCTTGTTGGCCTTTTATGGGGAATTTTGGAGCTTGATTGGTGTGACATGCAGGCCTGCTGCCAATATCCCGGCCGATTTCGGCGCTATTTGGCCTATTGCTACTTTTCTGTACTTAGCGTGATTTTTTTTATCGCCGGCGCACAGGATGTATCGCCGTCCATTAGCGCCGGGATTGATTGCTATCGCTGGGTAGCGGCGCGTTGTTAATACGTCGCTACCACGGCGATAAGATCCGGGTATCACCGGCGATAAAAAAAAGGACGCTTATCGCGCTTAGCGATAATTATCGCGGTTTGTTGATAATATCCCCCAGAGTTCTTTACGTGAGCACCAGTTGCGCTACAGACAGACACATTCATTTTGTTAGGCACGGGCAGATCAAGGGGCATATTATCAAGAACGGCGTTAAAATTATCGCCGGTTTAGCGGCAGAAAACTGCCGCTAAAGCGGCGATAATGGGCTTGATAATATGCCCTGGAGAATTCCAATAGAAGCCCATGTTCACACCAGAACATGGACTTCTATTGGAATTCTCAAGGGCGTATTATCAAGCCCATTATCGCCGCTTTAGCGGCAGTTTTCTGCCGCTAAACCGGCGATAATTTTTAAAGACGTTCTTGATAATATGCCCCCAAGTGATTTGCCCAGAATCACAGATTGTTGATCGCTCCTGCCTAGGCTCGAGCCCGGTTCCCCAGCTTTGAGGACAACTGCTCTAGCCGTTAGGCCACATCTTTGCCAAATAACACCCACGCAGGAGCAAAAGGCACAACATGTGTCAGCAAGGGTTTGTGAAACTTATCACAGGATAAATGAACTCCTAAAAAATGTAGGGAAAAAAAGACTGTTCTGCAAATGCAATATTCTAGTACATGTGGCTAAAGACTGCACAAAGTGGGAGTTGGTTTCCCTCAGTGAGTTGGGCGCAGGGCCTTGCTAACGGTCTGGACGAGCACCAAATCCTTTCAGCTGACAACTGAAGGCCATGCGGAGTGGTGTTTGCCCACTTGTGGCGGGATGGATGGCTAGTGGGCAGCTGAACCCCATTGAAAATGGCAGCAGGATGTGCACAGCAGGAATTAGGGATGAGCAATTCCGGGTGGGCGAGGCCAAACCCAGCAGTGTACTCCCTTCTGCCAAGCACAGAGGAGGTTGGCCACGGAATGAGTTCGGGGACAAGGCCTGCCAAGCAGTTAACCCCTGCTGCATACATCCTTTCTTGGGTGCAGAAAGGGTTATGGTTGCAGGAAATTGCTTAATGTAGTTAATCATCTAAAAAACGCAAAACTTCACAGAAAAAAATAAAGGATTATTCTTTTTAACTTAGCATACATGTGTGTTACCTGCATGAAGTCCACAATGCATATACACTGTCATCTTGTGATTTCTAATTTTAGGCTCGCTTTCACAGTGGGAGCAATATCCTAAGTATTTAGAAAGCTAATGAATTAGTAAATAAATAAATATGTGCACTATTTGCACTAATATTTTTTACATTTTTCTAATAATATTTATAACTTCCGCATAAACTTTTAGGAAGATACATGATACAATAGGCGAGCCGCCATACTGCTGTGGATGGAAATTGATCCAAAAAAGTATTGTTTTATTTAAAAGAAATAAAGATGATCCGAAATTCTCTTATAAATATATCAAGAAAGTCCTCTTTCTACTACCAGCACTGCTGCTGAGCCTAGAGCCACTGCAGCAGAGAACTACAGACTTCAGAGGCCATATTATACATGTGGTGCATTATCCTGGATTGCGCTGGGCGCACCTTTCTAAAGCTGCGCCCAGCGCAAACCAGGAACATGCACCCCATCATGGTGAATGGGCTGGCCCCAGGGCAGCCAGGAACACACGCTGCCCTGGGCGCAACTCATTCAAGTGAAAAACGGAGCGGCTGCTTTAAAGCCACTCTGTGTTTTCACAGTGCAGGCAGCACCCGCCTCACTTTTAAAGGGGATTAGAGATCCCCTTGAATGCAGGTGCAGTCACTGCAAAGGGATGTCTGGGGGGTCCATGGGACACCATTTCCCCTCTTCCGAGAGGGCTGCTCCCAGGGAGTGTCCCCTGACAGCTTCTGTGCCTCTGCGAATGCATCTGTAATATGGACGCAGAGGCAAAGGGATTCCCTCATTTGCATGGGGCACACCCCCATGCAAATTAGGGAACGCCCCCTGAAGATAGCACTGGCGCTTTATGTGCGCCAGTGCTATTGGTATTACAGAAAGGGTCGCACAAGAGTCTGCGGCACCTTCTGTAATACCAAAGTGCCCTGGAGGCGAGCAAAGCGGACGCAAGCACCCGTTGGGCCTTCAGCACACTTATGCAATACGGCCCCAGATCTCATGTATCCTTCAGAGCAAATGCCAATTCAGGTGCAAAAGTCCTGTTTCCACCAAAAACTGGGATTTTGAAGCCATTATGACATAGTAGAAACAAAGACTACACATTCCACACTTCTGCACCTCATCACATGGGAATTATTACTGCAATTTCCCTCGTTATGATGAACAGTTGCCCCCAGAATTGCAAGGGAACTGTACTGAGCATCTTATTTGAGAAAAGACACGTGCAGTGTTAATTTTCAGAGGCTTCCATGAAGATGCTTCTACAATTTAGTGTATGCATCATAGCAGCTTCCATTGAAATGAATGGCTCTGGTGACTTCATCAGGAAAAAGTGTATCCACCATAATATTACAAAAAGCCTATGTTTTGAAAACCAGGTGTAGAGGCTTTCGTTCAAAGGAAGTGACTGAAATGTGAGTACACCGTGCATCAGCATTGCATCATCATTTTGAGATTAAACCAACAGCAATGATGAACTACATTCCTGATAAAAGATGTCCCTATTTTTGAGTTGGTTAGAACAAACAGAAACGTTTGAACATTTATTTGCATTGAGATGCAAATAAATGGTAAACACCATCAGCACTGCAGCAATGTTCAACCGTATTATGTGATGTTAACCCAAATTTATAAAGCACACTACCACCTGAAATTCTGTTGGCGCTAAATCTCAGTCACGCAAAAATGAGTACATAGAAATTATATAATGATATGAAATTGTGAGAAAAGGATTTAGATTTTCTTCCTAAAATGGAGGTAGCAGGGGATGTGTCTAAGATCAGAAGGCAAATCATTTGAAATCCAGGGAGCCATGACCAAGAAGGCCGCCTCCTAAAAGCGTCGTGCTAAACCTAGGAGGGAGGAAAGGTGAGACCTTGACTGAAGGCATTTGATTAAGCGATTAGCAGTGAATAAAGGAACTGTAGAGAAAATGGAAGGATGGAGGGAGCAGAGAGTCCTAAAACTGGCATGTCCTCAATGGACTGTCAATCCAATGCTGCCATTAGCAGAGTGCTACAGCAGAAACAGGGTGCAACTACCACTAAGTGAGCCGCTTCGTTTTGGTGTGGCTGCCGCCATTAATCAAAGATGACTTCATGCCATTACACTAATTGAGTCTGGAGCTGATTAGCCCCAAGAAGCCTCACGCCAGGTGGCGTCAAAGAGCCAGTGGAGAATAGGAGAGATTTTCCTCATATAGAAGTACAGCAAGTAACTGCTATAATCTCACTGTCCGTCTGCAGAGACGGCTCAAATGTAACCACAGGACTGTGCATTGGAGGAAGGAGCAAAGTCCAAAGTCAAGGGTCCTGGGACAATGGAACCAAAGAGTAGACTTACCACGGGGAATAGGAATGTCCTATATGTCTGTTTACAGCGTGTACCGTACGGTGTCCACACACCCTCTGACTGCCACCTGATGGTGCTGTAAGGACACATTGTCGGGGGTATGATTGCTCGAGTTGAACGAAAGTTGAATAATGTCTGCTTATGGTATACAAATTAAAAAAGTGTGATTGAATTTGAACAGCTTATTGTCTGATGTACAGGTCAATATAGTAGGGCGATATCAGGGAGCTCTGAGACACCTGGCAGATGGACTCAGCGGCAGGGTAAGGATGCAAACCAAAGACTACTCTTTGAACTCTCTCAGGGAGATAGCAAAGCAATCAGTTGAGCTCTGTACCCGAGACACCTGCATTGTTGAGTTCATTAATTTGAAGCTTATAGTCAACAATGTCAAATGCTAAGAGAGATAGGAAAATCAGTGCATTGATGCCATCATCTTGAGCAGCCAACTGCAGCCCAGCCAGAATGGCAGAAGTAACGATCTCTGTACAGTGGCTCGGATGGAAATTCCACCTGGGCCTCATCCAGTAATTCATTGTTTTCAAAGACAGAGCACAGAAGTTCAGCTACATGAGATTCCCCTAGTTTGGAAACTGCTAGAAAGCACCTGAAGCAATAACTTGATAGTAGACGACCATTGTTTGACCTATGTTCTCACTTCAAATGTCAAACAATTATTAAGTCATTAGGGACAATCTGCCGGTTTTTGTCAAAACGTGTCCCCATTTCAGCTGTTTCTCAATACCAACACAGCCTTTCATGCTCTACAGCTGCATCTGCTCTGGTTACAAGCTTAGCTAGAGCTCTGAATCCCTTAACTGTGGAAGCCCGTCTGATCCATGATGACCATCTGTACAAATATGACTAGGCTGATGATGTGTAACCACTGATTCACTGCAAGGGTGTTGCTTGTTGCCACCTCTGTGGAGCCTAAAAAGATATGGTACAGGATATAAAAACTTGAAGAGGCAATCTTGCAGACAATATACAATGGTGTGGTATTTGTTGAGATTATCAAGGGATTGTCATAGGAGAGTCTATTTACACTTACAACTCACCTCTCCTGCTGGCATTTCCTCAATATTTTGAACACAAGTTATTGTTTCTCCCCTCATTAAGAAGCGGTATAATCACAGTTGCTTTTTATATAATGCCATCCAAAAGTACAAGTTCGATAGCTGTGTTGGAGACTTCAGTACATATATGTAGAGGTGAAGGTACGGGCCATTCCTTATTCTTAGGCCTATGATTGTGCTGGTTTGTTTGTGACCATGGTGCAAGGGTGCCTATATTTGGTCTATGCAGCAAATTGTGCGCTAGCATAGGGGGAAAGGACAGAAATGCACCATATTTCATTAATGCGGTGCATTCCTGCCCTTTCACGTTGGTGTAGGGCAGTGCAGCAAGAGGATTTGTGGTGCTGCCCTACGCCAATTCCTCATAAATTTGGCCATAAGTGTTCATTCTGCAGTAGCCATATCAGACGGTACAATATATTTTATTTCAAAGTAAAAATTGCACAATATGACTGATATTCACCCTCCCCCTTCTGTTTAACTATCTCTTGCCCTAGGATGTGGCTTTCCCTCTGCTCAGACTGAGTTCTCCTACACAAGTGGCCAGTGAAAAACACGAGTGAAAAAGTAGCTCAATCAATTGGTATTATGCACATTTTTCAAATGGTAAAGTACATTCTTTCACTTAAGTACTTCTAAAAACATAAAACCATTCATAACTCAGCCTAATAAATTTGGCCCTTGGTCCCAAATCTTAATGTTCATGAGGATTATTCAAATATGAAAAGACTGCTCCACGAGCTTTGCAATTTCTGTAACTCATCTTTTAAGCGCTCACATACATTATACATTCAGTAAAAAAAAAATGTATTTCACAGCTCTTATCTTCATTACCCTTTGGTGACCAGTCTGAGTTACCTGGGGAAAATTATTAAAAAAATATTCATAACACTAATTTAGTTTATTTTCTTTCATTTTCGACGTATCTCATGCATACTGTGTTAGACGAATGTGTTTTTTTATAATGCAGGTGCGGCAATTCGGCTCTCATGTTCTTTTTACAGCGCCATGCTGTTTTTTGAGTTTGTAGATTTTGAAAAACAAGCATTTTTATAAATGAATGATCTCTCAAGGTGTTCTCCTTTTGAGAATAAAAAACATCGGGGCATATTATCAAGACGCAGCGATAATCATCGCTGAACGCGCTTAGCGCGTTTTTTACTATCGCCGGCTATTGCTGGATTATATCGCCATGATAGTGCTGTATCACCAACGCTTAGCGCATTGGCGATATGAAATCCAGCGATAGCCGGGAAATGGGCCAACATCGCTGAAAAACCAGCGAAAATCAATGCGAAATGGCGATCAGCTTGCTAATACGAGCATGTGGCCTTAACCCTATAATCCACCTCCCACGTTAAGTATGCCTTAGTCAGGTATTTATCAGGCGTTCAATTCCTGCGATGATCGGGGTTTAGCGCGACTTTTGTTATCGCGGGACATCTTTGCTAATAGAGCGAAGATGTTTTAGCGACCTTTTCCGTGTGCTTTTTGCAAGGAACGCCTACCTTGCATGTCATTAGCGATAATTATCGCTGGCATGCAAGGCGATAGAAAAACCGACAGTTAACGCCGTAAAGCTGGCGCTAACGCATGTTAGCGCTGGCTTGCTAATAGGGCGATAAAATTATCGCCGCTTTATCGGCAAAAAGGGCCGCTAAAGCGGCGATAAGGCCCTTGCTAATATGCCCCATAATACATAAAATATATCAATTAATTTAATGTTTCATGTGTTCTTATCGCAAGGATTGAATCTGAATGAATGTATCGTTAAAGGATACCATCTAATTTATTTCAAAGGATTGTATCCTTGCTCCGAAGCTCCATAGCCTAATTGTTTGGCAAAAATCTGGACAAGGCCTCGGCGAAGGACCAATAGGAATAAGACATCACTCTCTCCGCATGCTTCTAATGCCCACCACTTTGTAGTTGCTAACAAAGCCATTGGCGGTTTTCTGTTATGCCAGCGGTTGCTTTATTATCTTTTGTTTTCATATCGTCCATGGAGATTACATTAGGTCGCTCCATTTTTGCAAGTTAGTTTGTACTTTTAGGCCCTGATGACGAGTGACCCAGAAAATTTCCCACCACTGAAGTGACTAGCTCTCGTGGTTCTGGTAATTTTGGGGTTGGGGATAACACATTTGACCCTAACCACCAAAATCACAGTACCTTTATCAGATAGCACATCACCTTATGGGGGGATAGGGACATGGACTTGCATAACAGAGGGCAGGAGGGAGATGGGCAGGGGCACTAAACTGACCTTGCAGGGCAGGCGTCAGGGATTGCAGCAGCACAATACACCACACAGGGCAAATTGGATGGCAGTGCAGCACAACGGACCATGGAAAGCAATAGGTAGGGGACAGGGCAATGCACATGGACAACAGAGAGTAGAGGGGAACGAGGCAAGGGCAGCAAGATGACCATACTGGACAGACAGGAAGAACAGTTGCAGCATAACAGACCATGAAGGGAAGGAGGGAGGGGGCAGGGGCATGACAATGGAACGGACAAGGCAGGAGGGAGTGGATAAGGATCTGCAAATGTAAAACGGAGGGCTGGGGGCAAGGGTGCAAGGGGGCAGGGCAGGAGCAGCAAGCTGTCCACGGAGGGCAGGTGGGATGGGTACTGGAGGCATAATACACCATGGAAGGCAACAGTGAGACTATTATGGTAAACACACAGGCAACGGAAGGAAAGTGGGAGTTGCTATGCACAGCGGCCATGGTTGGAAAGAGGGAGGGGGCAGGGGCATGCACATAGGACCATGGGGGACAGAAGGGAGGGGTATCAGTTGGACATAGATAAAAGAGGGCAGGGGAAGGGGCTTCACAACAGACCATGAAGGACAGGCAGGAGGAGCAGTTGCAGCACAACAGAGCATGGAGGTCAGAAGGGAATGACAGCAAAATTGACCATAGAGGACAGGAGGGAGGGGATAGGGGCATTGGAACATGAACAGGCAGGGTGGAGGCGGCAGGGACAGGCGACTGCCATCTAACCATGCTAGGCAGGTGGTATGGGCAGTGGCAGTTCCATGGAATATGGTGGGCAAAAAGGAGGGAGCAGTTGTATGCACACAGACATTGGAGGGCAGGAGGAAAGGAGAGTAGGGGCAGCAAGCTAAGCACAGAGACTAAGCAGGAGGGCAATGGTAGGACATAGAATTGGGCAATGAAGGGTAGAAAGAGTGGGCATGGACACCAAGCTAAATGGAGAGCAGTGGCAGCATATTGGACCATGCAGTGCAGGATGGAGGGGGCTGGTGCATGGACTTGAACAACAGAGGAGGTGGACGGGCAGCAAGCTAACTGTTTAGGGCAGGTGGGAAGGGCAGTGGCAGAACGACGGCCGCACATGGCTGTAATGAGGGAGTAGGGCATTGGCTTGGACAATGGATGGCAAGGAGGAGGGGGGAAGGAGCAGCAAGCTTGGGTGGGGCAGCACAATGCCAGGTCAGGCCCTGTGTTCAACCGCCCCTACTGTGCATTGCGATGGGCATCTTACTTAACATTTGAAAAAAACATAGAAATTCACTGAAAAAAACAAGGGTACAGGGATGTTATAGTTAGGAAATAGAATTTAAAAAACCCTAGAAATTCACTGAAAAAATCAAAGATTACAGGGACTTTAAAGTTAGGCTCAGATTTTACTCATACAAAACCAGTGAAATTCAGCACATATAGTTACCCGAGCTAACTATAACTTACAACCCCGCAATGCACTGCTTATTACCTCACATATAGCATCACTCATGACAAAGTCAGTGAAATCACTGATGACATCAATAATGACATTGCAAATTCCATCACTGAAGAGAGGGAGGCTGCACGGCCACCCCTTCCTGAACCTTTAAAGGCCCCGGGCTCTGTGGCCAACCCCCCCCAAAGGCAGCCAACTCCACTCGTGCAGGGCCTATGGCCATGTGCTGCTGTGGGCTGGCCATAGGCCTGGCCATGCGACCAACCCCCCAAGTGCAGTCAACTTCACGCTGAGCAGGATCTTCGGCTGTGCCAACCCACCCCACAGACAGCTAACTCCACACCACAGACAGCCTTTGGTGATGCGGCGTAGGGCTGGCCTCAGGGTCCCAGTTACCCCATCCCAGGACCAAAGCTTATATATTAAACTCCCCCCTCTAGAGCCTATTTTTGTCCTCGGGGACCACATCCCCCAGGGCCTTTCTTTCAATAGGTGCATGCCCACCCAGGACATCCTCCAAGACATATTGGGGGCTTTTGGGGGAGCCCAAGGGCCCCGTGGCCCAGCCGGCTCCCCTCATGGTGCCTGGTAGCCAACTCCCTGCCACGCACGGCTGTACATAAACAGGGTTGTCTGTCTTTCAGGTGCGTGGCCCTGTGCAGCTTGGGGCGGCTGCATGCTGAAGAGTTGCTTGATGTATGGTAATAAAATATTACTTTACGTAAAAAAAAAACAGAAAATGTACTGAAAATACCAAAGTTTAAATAACGTTTGTTACAGTTAGGTGAAATGTTCAGTAACAATGTAACATTTTAAACGCTAAAAACCCCAGAAATGTACCAGTTATAGTTATCTCAAGTAACTATAGCTCATGTTCTAAGGTAACTATAACCCTCACCCTCGCCATGCACTGCTATTTACCCTACATATTAAATCACTCATGTTATGTTATGTTATGTTGATTTCTATAGAGTGCTAATCACCCAAGAGGGTATCCAGGCGCTTGGGCAAGGTGTTTAGATGTGTGGTCCCAAGGTGCTTATTGAAAGAACCGGGCGATACAAAAGGGGATGATGGACGGAACGTTTGAGCCAATCAAACACTCACCCCCAGTCAACTGATCTGGGTTTAATCCATCATCATTCTTTAGCTCACTCCACCACCCCAGTTCAGACATGGCCATATGCAAATCAGTCTGACCCTGTGCCTCATGGGAACAGTCCAGCACGAACTGCCAAGCCATGTCTTCCCTGGACCGGAAACAAGCATCCTAGGACCGTTTTCTGGCATTCCAGCCGTCATCAGCCAGGCTTGCTTGAATCCAGTGGCAAAGTGAGCAAGGGACCCACGTCTGGGCATACCCCGCCAACTTAGGGCGAACAAGCGATACAAAAGGGGATGATGGACGGAACGTTTGAGCCAATCAAACACTCACCCCCAGTCAACTGATCTGGGTTTAATCCATCATCATTCTTTAGCTCACTCCACCACCCCAGTTCAGACATGGCCATATGCAAATCAGTCTGACCCTGTGCCTCATGGGAACAGTCCAGCACGAACTGCCAAGCCATGTCTTCCCTGGACCGGAAACAAGCATCCTAGGACCGGTTTCTGGCATTCCAGCCGTCATCAGCCAGGCTTGCTTGAATCCAGTGGCAAAGTGAGCAAGGGACCCACGTCTGGGCATACCCCGCCAACTTAGGGCGAACAAAGCGATACAAAGGGGATGATGGACGGAACGTTTGAGCCAATCAAACACTCACCCCAGTCAACTGATCTGGGTTTAATCCATCATCATTCTTTAGCTCACTCCACCACCCCAGTTCAGACATGGCCATATGCAAATCAGTCTGACCCTGTGCCTCATGGGAACAGTCCAGCACGAACTGCCAAGCCATGTCTTCCCTGGACCGGAAACAAGCATCCTAGGACCGGTTTCTGGCATTCCAGCCGTCATCAGCCAGGCTTGCTTGAATCCAGTGGCAAAGTGAGCAAGGGACCCACGTCTGGGCATACCCCCGCCAACTTGCTCACTTTGCCACTGGATTCAAGCAAGCCTGGCTGATGACGGCTGGAATGCCAGAAACCGGTCCTAGGATGCTTGTTTCCGGTCCAGGGAAGACATGGCTTGGCAGTTCGGGCTGGACTGTTCCCATGAGGCACAGGGTCAGACTGATTTGCATATGGCCATGTCTGAACTGGGGTGGTGGAGTGAGCTAAAGAATGATGATGGATTAAACCCAGATCAGTTGACTGGGGGTGAGTGTTTGATTGGCTCAAACGTTCCGTCCATCATCCCCTTTTGTATCGCTTTGTTCGCCCTAAGTTGGCGGGGGTATGCCCAGACGTGGGTCCCTTGCTCACTTTGCCACTGGATTCAAGCAAGCCTGGCTGATGACGGCTGGAATGCCAGAAACCGGTCCTAGGATGCTTGTTTCCGTTCCAGGGAAGACATGGCTTGGCAGTTCGGGCTGGACTGTTCCCATGAGGCACAGGGTCAGACTGATTTGCATATGGCCATGTCTGAACTGGGGTGGTGGAGTGAGCTAAAGAATGATGATGGATTAAACCCAGATCAGTTGACTGGGGGTGAGTGTTTGATTGGCTCAAACGTTCCGTCCATCATCCCCTTTGTATCGCTTTGTTCGCCCTAAGTTGGCGGGGGTATGCCCAGACGTGGGTCCCTTGCTCACTTTGCCACTGGATTCAAGCAAGCCTGGCTGATGACGGCTGGAATGCCAGAAACCGGTCCTAGGATGCTTGTTTCCGGTCCAGGGAAGACATGGCTTGGCAGTTCGGGCTGGACTGTTCCCATGAGGCACAGGGTCAGACTGATTTGCATATGGCCATGTCTGAACTGGGGTGGTGGAGTGAGCTAAAGAATGATGATGGATTAAACCCAGATCAGTTGACTGGGGGTGAGTGTTTGATTGGCTCAAACGTTCCGTCCATCATCCCCTTTTGTATCGCTTTGTTCGCCCTAAGTTGGCGGGGGTATGCCCAGACGTGGGTCCCTTGCTCACTTTGCCACTGGATTCAAGCAAGCCTGGCTGATGACGGCTGGAATGCCAGAAACCGGTCCTAGGATGCTTGTTTCCGGTCCAGGGAAGACATGGCTTGGCAGTTCGGGCTGGACTGTTCCCATGAGGCACAGGGTCAGACTGATTTGCATATGGCCATGTCTGAACTGGGGTGGTGGAGTGAGCTAAAGAATGATGATGGATTAAACCCAGATCAGTTGACTGGGGGTGAGTGTTTTGATTGGCTCAAACGTTCCGTCCATCATCCCCTTTTGTATCGCTTTGTTCGCCCTAAGTTGGCGGGGGTATGCCCAGACGTGGGTCCCTTGCTCACTTTGCCACTGGATTCAAGCAAGCCTGGCTGATGACGGCTGGAATGCCAGAAACCGGTCCTAGGATGCTTGTTTCCGGTCCAGGGAAGACATGGCTTGGCAGTTCGGGCTGGACTGTTCCCATGAGGCACAGGGTCAGACTGATTTGCATATGGCCATGTCTGAACTGGGGTGGTGGAGTGAGCTAAAGAATGATGATGGATTAAACCCAGATCAGTTGACTGGGGGTGAGTGTTTGATTGGCTCAAACGTTCCGTCCATCATCCCCTTTTGTATCGCTTTGTTCGCCCTAAGTTGGCGGGGGTATGCCCAGACGTGGGTCCCTTGCTCACTTTGCCACTGGATTCAAGCAAGCCTGGCTGATGACGGCTGGAATGCCAGAAACCGGTCCTAGGATGCTTGTTTCCGGTCCAGGGAAGACATGGCTTGGCAGTTCGGGCTGGACTGTTCCCATGAGGCACAGGGTCAGACTGATTTGCATATGGCCATGTCTGAACTGGGGTGGTGGAGTGAGCTAAAGAATGATGATGGATTAAACCCAGATCAGTTGACTGGGGGTGAGTGTTTGATTGGCTCAAACGTTCCGTCCATCATCCCCTTTTGTATCGCTTTGTTCGCCCTAAGTTGGCGGGGGTATGCCCAGACGTGGGTCCCTTGCTCACTTTGCCACTGGATTCAAGCAAGCCTGGCTGATGACGGCTGGAATGCCAGAAACCGGTCCTAGGATGCTTGTTTCCGGTCCAGGGAAGACATGGCTTGGCAGTTCGGGCTGGACTGTTCCCATGAGGCACAGGGTCAGACTGATTTGCATATGGCCATGTCTGAACTGGGGTGGTGGAGTGAGCTAAAGAATGATGATGGATTAAACCCAGATCAGTTGACTGGGGGTGAGTGTTTGATTGGCTCAAACGTTCCGTCCATCATCCCCTTTTGTATCGCTTTGTTCGCCCTAAGTTGGCGGGGGTATGCCCAGACGTGGGTCCCTTGCTCACTTTGCCACTGGATTCAAGCAAGCCTGGCTGATGACGGCTGGAATGCCAGAAACCGGTCCTAGGATGCTTGTTTCCGGTCCAGGGAAGACATGGCTTGGCAGTTCGGGCTGGACTGTTCCCATGAGGCACAGGGTCAGACTGATTTGCATATGGCCATGTCTGAACTGGGGTGGTGGAGTGAGCTAAAGAATGATGATGGATTAAACCCAGATCAGTTGACTGGGGGTGAGTGTTTGATTGGCTCAAACGTTCCGTCCATCATCCCCTTTTGTATCCTATTGAAAGAACCGGGTCATCAGCATCTTGCAGAACTCAGTGAGGAAGAGGCTCTGCTGTATTGACAGAGGACGTTCCATGTCTTGAGTGCAATCTAGGAGAATGAGCGACCTCCAATTTTGCTGTTGCGGGGAGAGTTTGCGAGTGAGAGTGAGGCAGAGCGTGGGTGTCTGGTGGGTTGGTGATTGTGTATGCAGTTGTTCTGGTATTCTGGTCCTGTGTTGAGCGGGGTTTTCTATGTGTGCGTGAGAAGTTGGATTGGCTGTGCTTGTGAATCTGGCTGTGCATGGCATTGCAATGAAATTATTGATGAGAAAACTGTGCATGGCAGGGGCGTGAGTTATAGTTACATTGTTACTGAACATTTCACCTAAATATAACATTACTTTAACTTTTGTTTTTGTCAGTGAATATATATATATAGACTTGCTTGTAAATGCGTGACTCAAAAGTATTTGTCCAGGTGTAGCATTTAAACACATATATCTCTTTCATTAATAACAAAAATATTGGTAACTAGGATGCGCACTCAAACACACACACACACACAGACATACATACATTTGTTTGTGTGTGTGTGTGTGTGTGTGTGCGCAAGTGTGCATTTGAGTTACCAATATTTTTGTTATTTATTAAAGAGATATGTGTGTTTAAATGTTACACCTGGACAAATACTTTTGAGCAACACATTTACAAGCACGTTTTTAGAAAAGTAATGTGGCATCTATTCTTACAAAGCAGAAAATTGGCAGTCACTTGCTACATTAGCTGCCAATAGCCGCATTTGTGACACAGTGTCACAAACAGTTCATTAATGGAATTGGCTAAATATGATCAATTAAGCAAACGATGCTACTAATATAATAACAGTCTCTTTAGGAGAATTCACCCTCCAGATGGGAAAGAAATGAACCAACATCCAAGCCCACGCTTTCTTCAAGGATGAAAAGTGGAGCTGCAAGTAAGTTTCTAAAATTAATGGATGCGCGCTACTAGAAATACAACATAAATCAATACTTCTACGTTAAATTACATCAATTAATTCTTCCCTTTTGTGTGGGATGAGACTCTTTTGTTACTGCTTCTCGATATCTTTTATGTCAGTGTTTGTTTCTTTAAAAAGTTGTAGCTTGCTAATGGAGAAATAAACATTTTTATTTTTGTTCTACATATTTGTTCATAGTGTAAAAAAGAATAAAACTACCATTTATTTCTGAAGCTCGTTGTACTTTATTTTACAAAACATCATAAAAAGATAAATAACTCTCTGCTTTGAAATGCAAGTTTCTGTACACTAAACTGTGATTACAGTTTCGATCAGCTTTGTAGCATGTCTATTCTGGTGCTAAAAACAATGTTCAATGTCATCTCGTAAGACAGAAAATGGAACTACACGCACATGACTCAATCAATCAATCAATCATGTCACTTATAAAGCGCACTACATACCCGCGAGGGTCTCAAGGCGCTGGGGGAAGAGGGGGGTGGTGCTGCTACTGATCGAAGAGCCAGGTCTTGAGGAGTCTTCTGAAGGCCAGTAGGTCTTGGGTCTGTCGGAGGTTGGTGGGGAGGGTGTTCAAGGTCTTGGCGGCGAGGTGGGAGAAGGATCTGCCGCCGGTGGTCGTTCTCCGGATGCGGGGGACTGTGGCGAGGGCGAGGCTGGTCGAGCGGAGCTGGCGGGTGGGGGTGTAGAAGCTGAGTCGTCTGTTGAGGTAGGCTGGTCCGGAGTTGTGGAGTGCTTTGTGTGCGTGGGTGAGGAGCTTGAAGGTTATCCTCTTGTTGACAGGGAGCCAGTGCAGGTCTCTCAGGTGGGGTGTGATGTGGCTGCGTCAGGGGATGTCGAGGATAAGACGTGCAGAGGCGTTCTGGATGCGTTGCAGCCGTCTCAGGAGCTTAGCCGTCGTTCCTGCGTAGAGGGCGTTTCCGTAGTCCAGCCTGCTGGTGACGAGGGCCTGGGTGACTGTTTTTCTTGTTTCGGTGGGGATCCACTTGAAGATCCTCCGGAGCATTCGGAGGATGTTGAAGCAGGATGAGGAAACGGCGTTGACCTGCTTAGTCATGGAGAGGGTGGGGTCGAGGATGACCCCTAGGTTGCATAGTGGTCGGTGGGTGGCGGGGCTGTTCCCAGTGATGTTGGCCACCAGGAGTCGTCCCAGGCTGAAGGGTTGGAACCAAGGATGAGGACCTCCGTCTTGTCCGAGTTCAGCTTCAGGCGGCTGGTCCTCATCCATTCGGCGACGGCCTTCATTCCTTCGTGGAGGTGGGCTTTGGCGGTGTGAGGGTCTTTGGTGAGGGAGAGGATCAGCTGGGTGTCGTCAGCGTAGGAGATGATGTTGAGGTTGTGCTGTTGGGCGACGTGGGCGAGGGGTGCCATGTAGATGTTGAACAGCGTTGGGCTGAGGGAGGAGCCTTGGGGTACGCCGCAGATGATCTTGGTGGCCTTGGATCGGAAGGGGCGAGGCGGACGCTTTGTGTTCTGCCGGAAAGGAAGGATGTGGTCCAGTCCAGGGCCTTCTCTTGGATCCCGGCGTCGTGAAGGCGTGTTCGTAGTGTGTGGTGGCAGACCGTGTCGAAGGCGGCTGATAGGTCCAGGAGGATGAGGGCTGCTGTTTCTCCGTTGTCTAGCAGGGTCCTGATGTCATCGGTGGCGGCGATGAGGGCGGTTTCGGTGCTGTGGTTGCTGCGGAAGCCGGACTGGGAAGGGTCCAGGATGTTGTTCTCCTCGAGGTAGCGGGTCAGTTGTTTGTTGACGATTTTCTCGGTGACCTTCGCGGGGAACGGGAGCAGAGAGATGGGTCGGAAGTTCTTGAGGTCCTTGGGGTCTGCCTTGGGTTTCTTGAGTAAGGCGGTGATCTCGGCGTGCTTCCAGCTTTCCGGGAAGGTTGCTGTCTCGAAGGAGATGTTGATTATTTTCCGGAGATGGGGCGCGATGGCTGTACTGGCTTTGTTGAAGATGTGGTGAGGGCACGGGTCTAGCGGTGAACCGGAGTGGATGGTGTTCATGATCTCGCTGGTGTCCTCGTCGTTGATATTGGTCCAGGAGAGCAGGCGGTTGGTGGTTGTGGGGGCAGTAGTCTCGGTGGTTGCCGGGGCGGTCGTGGTGTTGAAGCTGTCGTGGATGTCGGCGATTTTGCGGTGGAAGAAGGTGGCCAGTGAGTCGCACAGCTCTCGCGACGGCTGGATGTCGTTGGTGTTGGAGCTGGGGTTGGAGAGTTCCTTCACGATGTTGAAGAGCTCTTTGCTGTTGTGTGCGTTGTTGTCTAGGCGGTCTTTGAGTGAGGCCCTTTTGGCGGATCTGATGAGGTGATGGTGACTGCGGGTGGCGCTCTTGTGGGCGGCGTAGCTGTCCGCTGTCCGTTCGTGGAGCCAGATCTTCTCCAGTTTTCGGCATGTTCGTTTGGAGGCCTGGAGGTCTTCGGTGAACCAGGTGGCTTTCTTGCTGGTGTGGCTGTTGGGCGGATTCTTGAGCGGGGCGAGGGTGTTGGCGCAGTCGTCGATCCACTGTCTGAGGTTGCGGGCGGCGGTGTCGGGGTCGGAGGGTTCGGCGGGTGGGCTCAGGGCGAGGGTTGTGGTTAGCTGGTCTTCCGTGACTCTGCTCCAGCAGCGGCGAGGCATTTGTTCGGTGCGGTGGTGCGTGGTGGGCTTCCTATAGGTGAAGTGGATGCAGTGGTGGTCAGTCCAGTGGGGTTCGGAGGTGTGGTTGAAGGAGACGTGTGGGCTTGCGGAAAAGATGGAGTCTAGCGTGTGGCCGGCGGCGTGGGTGGGTGTAGTCACGAGCTGTCTGAGTCCGAGGGTGGCGAGGTTGTCGATCAGGGTGGTGGAGTTGGTGTCCTTGTTGTTCTCGAGGTGGAAGTTCAGGTCCCCGAGGAGGATGTAGTCCGTGGAGGCGATGGCGTGTGTGCTGACGAAGTCAGCGATGGAATCGCTGAACTGTGGTCGGGGTCCGGGGGTCTGTAGAGGAGGGTTCCTCTGAGGGTGGTGTTGGGATCGGTGTGGATCTGGAAGTGCATGTGTTCGGCGGTGCTGAGGGTGTCGTCGGTGTTGGTTGAGACTCTGAGGGTGTTCCTGTGGACGATGGCGATGCCTCCTCCGACTCCGTTGGTGCGGTCCCTGCGGGTGATCTTGTATCCGTCCGGGATGGCAATGGCGATGTCGGGGGCTGAAGCGGGATTCAGCCAGGTCTCCGTCAGGAATGCGACGTCTGGGGAGGTTGAGTCGAGAAGGTCCCAGAGTTCGATGGCGTGTTTGCGGGCGGAGCGGGTGTTGAGGAGGATGCATCTGAGGTAGTTGGGTTCTTTCCTGGGCGGTGGTTTGGCGGGGCGGGTGCTGGCGAAGCTGCAGTTCCGGCAGGTGAAGGGCCCTTGGGTGCGCTTCGGGGTGGCCTGGTAGCAGGCGTGATCTTTTCCGGGGTTGAGTGCGTGGAGGGTGCTGGCGTCGTATCGGTGTCTGTTGATGTGGCGGGCGCGGGGATGCCCG
Organism: Calotriton arnoldi; assembly: GCA_963921515.1. Lineage (NCBI taxonomy): Eukaryota > Metazoa > Chordata > Amphibia > Caudata > Salamandridae > Calotriton > Calotriton arnoldi. The sequence goes on along the minus strand of CAWUFW010000756.1, from coordinate 1,276,042 downwards.
GACCAGGGGGTCTGGCGCTGGGCGCGGTCACGGCGCGGACGGGCGCAGACGGGCTTGCCTTAGGCGCGCCTTCGGCGCGCCAGCGGCACGGCCACGCAGCGGCCGCCATAAATGGGAAGGTGGGAGGGAGGAGCAGGGAATGGGGCAGCGAATGGGCAGTGAGGGGGCGGGGCCGCAGGCACGCAGCGGCGGGAAACAGGCACAGAAGGGAAAACGAGCACAATCAGGGCATCAAGGGGGCACAGAAAGGGAAAAAAAAACGAGCACAATCAGGGGCAGCAAGGGGGCACAGAAAGGAAAAACGAGCACAATCAGGGGCAGCAAGGGGGGCACAGAAAGGAAAAAACGAGCACAATCAGGGGCAGCAAGGGGGGCACAGAAAGGAAAAACAAGCACAATCAGGGGCAGCAAGGGGGGCACAGAAAGGAAAAACGAGCACAATCAGGGGCAGCAAGGGGGCACAGAAAGGAAAACGAGCACAATCAGGGGCAGCAAGGGGGGCACAGAAAGGAAAAACGAGCACAATCAGGGGCAGCAAGGGGGCACAGAAAGGAAAAACGAGCACAATAAGGGGCAGCAGCAGGGCACACAGACGGAGCTGTGTGGTGGGGGAGCGACCTACCAGTCAAGGTCAGGGGTCGCTCTCTTCACCACGCAGCGGCCGCCATAAATGGGGAGGTGGGAGGGAGGAGCAGGGAATGGGGCAGCGAATGGGCAGTGAGGGGGCGGGGCCGCAGGGGCGCAGCGGCAGGAAACAGGCACAGAAGGGAAAACGAGCACAATCAGGGCATCAAGGGGGCACAGAAAGGAAGAAAAAAAAACGAGCACAATCAGGGGCAGCAAGGGGGCACAGAAAGGAAAAACGAGCACAATCAGGGGCAGCAAGGGGGGCACAGAAAGGAAAAAACGAGCACAATCAGGGGCAGCAAGGGGGGCACAGAAAGGAAAAACGAGCACAATCAGGGGCAGCAAGGGGGGCACAGAAAGGAAAAACGAGCACAATCAGGGGCAGCAAGGGGGCACAGAAAGGAAAAACGAGCACAATCAGGGGCAGCAAGGGGGCACAGAAAGGAAAAACGAGCACAATCAGGGGCAGCAAGGGGGTACAGAAAGGAAAAACGAGCACAATCAGGGGCAGCAGCAGGGCACACAGACGGAGCTGTGTGGTGGGGGAGCGACCTACCAGTCAAGGTCAGGGGTCATGACTGTGCGCTGAATGGCAAATAAAATGTGCATGAGTGATGAACTTCAGACATCTTGGATGATGTGGCTACATTACAGGGAATAGAAAATTCACCAAAACTAAAAATTGAGTATTGCTTCTGTGAATGAATCTATTGTAATAGAATGCATCTATTGCAATTCAGCAAAGGGATTCCACAATCAAGTTAAAACAAAGATGTACTTAAAGATTGACTACTGTAGAAAAACACAACTTCAATATATACCCCTAAAAATATATCAGAAAGGAAACAGCCCTCTCCAAGAATATATAAGGCAAAGATGCACAGGGGTGGCCCCTGCGTAATGGTGGAGGAGCTCGCCCCACAGCCCGCGCCAGCAGATGATAAATAAAATGACAATAACACAGTTATTGTCATTTTATTTATGCTGTCTGTCTGAGTGCCACAATAACTATAGGGTGGGCCAGGGCTGGGCCTTTCAGGGAGGAGGAGAAGAGTGCACTCATAAGTGTGCATGTGTGCTTGGCCAGCCGTCCTATGCCGGCCAAACACACATGCCCACTTATGTTTCTCCAACTTGGCGATGTTACAAAGCAGGGTTGAAGAAAAGGCACAGGCTCCAAAGCACCATCTGAGTGGCAAACGAGGCCAATCAGACCAATCCTGGAGCTGCTCTCATGTGAGAGTAGCATCTGGATTGGGTGTGGAGCATGTGCCCTGAGGTCCCACCCCTTTCCGGCCAGACGGCGAAGAGAGGAGCAGCGAGGTGGTGGTCACTCGGAGCGGAACAGAGCAGCAGTTAGGTCTTATTTTTTTTCTTTTAGATTATTTTAACCCCCTCCCCAAACCCCTGCCCGCCCCCGTGGCCGCTCTACCACTTAAGATAGGCGAGGGCCACCACTAAAGGTGCATATTTATAAAAAATACTCTGCAAACTACTTCAAATGCTGAACTGGGATAGCCACATCACAATGCACGTGTCTCTTCTAAACATTACATCATACTTTACAACATATGACAACTACGTTTCTACAAGGACACATATTGCTAGAATAATAATAGATCAACATAACATCATCTCCACAGTGCTTTCCTAGCTACTGCATAACCACTAGAGGCATGTCCAATATAAACCAAAACATGAACACAACTATGGCCTGCCATATGTTGTTCATTGAAGTCCTAATTGCATTCAGCAGCTATGAAACATGCAACTTCCAACAAGAAACATGTAGTAAAATGTGCAATTCTTCAAACCCCCAATCTCCTTGGGGACAGAGGGGATGCAGGTGTTCATTGAGAAATATAAGACAAGGAAAGATTGAGCTTGAGATAACAAAATGACTTGGTGACCGAAAGGTATTAAGGAGTCACAATCTCAAATATAATCCTGGAAAAAAGTATTTCACTCAAACATAATGCCCTTTGTTCACAGACCAAAATGCTAGTTCCAAACAGATAGCCATATTTTACACCTTCCAGACTAGAATAACTAGAAGCAAGTGTGATGTTGCGTATTTGTTAGTTGGACCACAAAATAGGCCCTTATTTAAGAGCTCGATTGGACACGTACATCAGTGAGTAGATGCCATGTTGTTCCACTATTCAATGATTTCACTTGTACTGTTTGGCACAATAAGCTAAATGCTTTCTTTCCACCATTGTGACCATACCCTGGGTATGCTTGAAGCCAACAACTTGGGTATGGTGTTTTGTATTTTGGGTTCTCTAGTTGTTCTGCATCAGTGGTGCGGTGTAACACGAAGTGAGGGCATTGAAAGTGAAATACATAGAGGATCTGTCTAGTGAAAGATAAGGTTGGTGGTCTGTCCTACTCTCATTGCCAAAGTCCGTGGCTGTTGGGGTTCCACATTTCCCACTTATCTCCATGCTGTTTGGCTCACAGGCATGAAACTTTTTAAGGTTGGTCAAGTCTGGACATCGGTAACTCAGGAGCTATTGATAGAAGATGAGGGGTGAGCTGCTTAGCTGTAGATTGCCGTTATAGGTCTGTTGATGTAAAGCACAATAGGTGTGTGTGTTTTTGTGTGACAGCTATATATATATATATATATGTCTCAGATGAAATGTGTGAATATATTTACCTTTACTGTTTATTCGTCTAGTTAGTGGAGTTGGGCAGAGGATGAATTGGAGTGGTTAACGCTTAAATGAGTCTGTAGCTTGTACATGTGTATATTACGGTGTGAGGTGCCTACAGTTCTAGTATGATGCTATACAAAAGTGCATGGTCTGTTGATTTTCAGAGCCTTTCTGAATAATAGGAGGGGAGGCAATGTGTTCCATAGATCAGAACCAATGCCTGGAATGCCCAATCCTCACTACTTTTAATTCTTGAGGACAATTTCTTGTTTGGTTGTGTATTGTTGAACCTGAGAGTTCGTTACTGTTTATACTTCAGGTTTTCATTTACGGTAATCTCTGCAAATGGTTTTTCACTTTTTAAGTAACTTGAAGATTCTAAAGGGAGGGGTGACCATTTTTCTAAGGTTGACATGTATAAAGGGACTAGATGCCACATGGTGGACCTTTTAGAGTTCTTCTGTTCGGCAAGCCTGGGTGCCCAATAAAAGCTTGTTCTAAAATCTAGCTGAGAAAGGAGAAAGCAAATTCTGGGCTTACGTCTTACATTGTGTGTAAGGTAGTGGAGTATGTGGCGTAAAGTGTGTTGTCGATAAACTCACCTTTGGAATACTTTCTAGACATAGGTTTGTAAGGAGAGTTCTGGGGGTATGATTACCCAACAGTGTTTTACAATATTGAGGATGACAGGAATAGCAGAAGCCAAAGTTAAGTGGCCCAAAGTAATACTGTGATCGGTCAGCAAAGGCAGATGAGGATGTATGTTTGGTGTTGGTTAAGTTTGCTTGGATTTTGAAGTGTAAACTAATTGGGGCTTCAAGAAATAGCTTGGTCTGCAAGACCTTTGGTATATATGCACCTCTCCATGTCTTTTGAGCTGGATTAGACCGTAGTTAGCTTATGGTAACAGCCCTAAAATGCGCATTGCTAGCTCCAATGTGTCCAGTGGCTTCCATTCAGAAAGAGCAGAGTGGAAGAGCAAAAGAGGAGGACCCTTTAAGGATTACTTTGCCTCTGCCATAAACCTGTACATGGTACTTTTATTCAGAATTATTTTATTGAGGTGCTCTTTGTGAGACCAATCAGTTGGTGTACAAGCAAATGAAGAATTCCTTAGTTTTTTTGGAGGACTATAAAGTTTATTGTGTGGATTGTGAGGAGTCTAGGGACAGAGGATGCCTTCAGAGTAATGATGCACTCCATTTATTTTATTTTAATATTTCCAATGGCTCTCTGAAAGACATCTCAGGTTTGAAAGCAAAAATTACAGGAATTCAGTGACACCATTCTAAGAAAATGCCTCTTTTTAGCAAAATCCCCCCCATTTTTTTGGATTGATGCTGCTATGTTTTATTGACTGTGACAAGCGCCCTGCTAACCAGACCCTATTGTATGTGCTCTGACCCCATAGCATGTCAAAATTGGATATACTCGTGACTAACCCAATTACTTTGCCTATCAGGCTCTAGTGTTTGGTACTATGTGCTCCCAGGGACTGTAAGTTCACTGTAAGTTAAAAGTCAATAGTGGACTGCAGCACGTGTTGTGCCACCACACAACTGACAATAGAAAACATGACTTCACGCCTGTCACCAGTAACCTGGTTGTGCAGGTTTAAACTGAAAATTGGACCTGTCAAAAAAAAACTTTTGACAGGCATCCTTTTAAATATTAATAAGTAACCCCTAAGTAGGCCTTAAATGCCCATAAGGCAGGGTGCATGCTATTTAAAAGTAGTACATACAAAAATTAAATGTTAAACATGCCCTCACAGGGACAAAGCATAAAAACTATTTGTAATGTTGTAGCAAGGTTAGCTGTTCAATCGGAAAGCATTATGGTACTTTATTAAAGTTATCTCCACCTTGGAACCAGATAAAAAGTGAATTCTTGGACTTTTCAGAATATTTATTACAAATACAATTCATTGGTTAAGTCAAATTTGTAGCAAATATTTTGTACAAGGTACTGTAAAAAATGTACCTGCCTAAAGCCTCTATTTATTGAGCTTTCAACTGTCACCCAGGAGCTGACTAGCTCGCTGATTTGAGGTGAATTGGCTCCCAGAGCTGAGACAAGGGGCTTGGGTGTGGGGAGCTGTCCTGTTCCTCTGACAGGATGATCTCCAGGGCAGTGCCCAGGAACTCAATTATCTTCAAAGGCACCTGCCCTGTCACAGGCAGATTTAGTTCACGCCTGGGCCTGCTCCCTCTATTGTCCTTTTAGCCAGCCAGACACCACTTCCAGTGGGAGAGGTGCTGCCCCTAGAACTGGTTTTGACTGAGCCCAGGGGAGGGTTTACTCATTTGCCTGGCCACACCTCTAAGGTGTGGCCTCTAAGGTTCTTCCATGTTGGAATTAGGTAGGGATGAGCACTGTGGAATTGTTTTCTGTACAGCACACAGGAACTGCTGTAGAAGTGATTGGGTTACCCCCGGGTCCTTTTTCCGTTTTGACCAGGGAGAGTTTCAGGAGTCACTTCTACCCACAGACTAGTGCAAGGAATACATATGGAACCCTTTTGGCACCCTGCTAAGAGCCCTTCTGGACCTGTGGAAGACAGAAGAAGGACTGCACCTTCTGTTGTGACCTATGAGGAGAACTCTAAGGGCTGGACCGGCTCCCACTTGGACTCATAGTTGGACCTCAAGAGTCACTTGCCTGACACCCTGCTAAGCTACAGGGACACAAAAGCTGCAAGAAGCCCACTTTTCTGAAGGAGCTCAGCTGACCAGTTTCAGCTGGACCTGCTCTGGTCCATGCTGGTGGCTTCTGTGGAGTGGGTCTTGACCCACAAATGCTTTTTCCGAAGTCCTGGAACTCTTGGCAGGTCTCAGAGTGTACTCTGCCAGCCAAAACCAAAAATCTGGGAGTTCTGCAAGGATTTCTGCCTGGAGAACAGACAAAAGACTGGGACTGACCTGACAAGCCGATCTGCCGAGTGTGCATCACCAGTGGGCATGCCTTTGCTGCAGCTCCCACTACATTCTTCTCTGTAGCAGCAAATTCAACCCAGTGGGCCTTCAAGCAACCACCATGCAACCTTCTCCGGCGATACCCTGCAGCCTTGCTTCGCTGAAGGAATCTGTCTTCCAGAAATTGTTTAAGTCCAAAAGTAGAAATCTTCACAGGCTTCAACCCTGAGCAATATTCATTTGACATTGACAGCTCCCTGGGTGCAAACTCCAGACTTTTTCTCATATCTGACCGAGGCTCCATCGCCGTCGGCCTTACATTTAACCTTTCTCCCAGTTGCTCGCAATTGGCCCTTTGCACTTCAGAAAATCATACCTCGCATTCCTCCTATAGAATGTTTGACATTTTAGTGTCATTTTGTTCATGAAATTATTTTCTATTTTATTAAATTGAAGTGCGATTTTATTGTGCTGGGTTTTAGACTTTGTAACTGTTTTGGTGATTCTAAATACTTTACAGATTTTCCTAAGTTAAGCCTGTCTGCTCTGTGCCATAGCTACCAGAGCTTGGGTTGCGGTTTAAATTACTGAAACCTTTACTGGACCTACATGAATAGTGATATTACTACTTGTGGTGAACTACCATCCACACCAACTAATGATCCACTTCCCCACAAACATAATATATATGAAAAATGGGACAGGTGAATGTTGGTAACTTGCGTTGGGTAATGTCGATTGTGTTTAGCAAGGGTATTCAAGGATTTCTCCTTAAGCGCTCCTGCCCAGACAAACGTCCTTATATAAAGATTGCTAAGAGGAAGAGAAATGTAGCCTAAATCACTGTTGCCTTTGAAAAATCATTATCTACCTTAGAGGAAGAATGGAAGAGTTGATTCCAACTCTTACTTGTATTCCTGCTCCAAGATATTGATACAGAGCTTGAGAGTCCAAATTTTCAATTTCACCTCCAGGGACAGTGAGACCTTAATGTGTTTATACGCTGTTTAACCTGACTAATAATTAGCTCATGGTAAATGTTAAGGCTGGTGAAGTCCTATGACCCAAGAGGGAAATGCAGGCTTGTATAAGATACTAAGTTATATGTAAGTGTTGCTAAACTGAGTGACTTATAACAGTTGCATGGTTACTGCTCTGGTCATGAGATAGGTATTGATTCTGAAAAAAGGCACACGCTAACAGTAGAACTGGAATTTCCAGTTAAGTTTTCTACAAGCGGATTCTGGCTAGGTGATCTTTTCTAAATGTTTATGGCACTGCTTTTTATGATAAAACTAACTACGTAAGGGGCCAACTTTTTAAAGTGGAACATGACTCAACAACAATGTCATTGATTATGACACATGTTCTGCCACTAGAGATCTACTCAAAGCACTTCAAAGCTTAGAAATGGATTTAAATTGAGTCTCCTACAAAGTCAGACTGGCCTGTTACAGTCCTCAGTGAACACTGCATTCAACTGTCTTGCTGCAGTGTTTAGAGTACTGGTCTGGAGTGTGATTCAACAGCAGATTTTTTACTTGAGTAAAATGTCTTGCATCTTTTACTTCATATTTTGTGACCAACACTGCCTTTAATTAAACCTAGTCTTCGCAACCATGTTTGTCTTGCTGACCCTGGACAACATGAGATCATTGCTCTCCCTGGCTAAAATCTGGCTCGCCTATAGAAATCTGTTTGGTATGGATCGTACATCTAGGATAAAACAAAATCTCTTATGTCCTGACCCCATAATTCAACACTTTCTTATCCTTATAATGAACAAAAGTTCCTCAGGCCTAGTAGCAAGCAGTAACTACTTCTATTCTAAGGAAAAAAACTGCAGACCCAAAACTCTGAAGTAGCAATCACCCAATTTTGTTGCTTCTAGTCACAATCAATATTGTTAAAAAACATGTCTGACTTTAGGAATAAAAAAAGAGCTTCTTGAACCAGTAAAATCAGGTTTCATACAAATGTTATTGTATAGAAACTAACATTGCTCCTGTCTATTATTGACAATATCTGATAGATGCTGGATGAAGATGGCAGAGCAGTCCTGATTTTATTATTGAAACAATTTTATATGACAGTCGCTGATGAGGTTACATGAGGTCAGCAATAGGTGCAATACCTTGGCATCGATTAGATCGCTGGGCTTATTTAGAGTTTGGTGGAAAGGCAACTCCATCACAAAGAAGACAGAGTACCCTTTATCCCCAAACTGAAGGTCTACCCGCTTGAGTTACAGACAGGCGAACCTTAAGTATGTCAGCGATGGAGACTACTCCGTATCCACTGCTGACATACTTCTAAGATGGCACAAAGGAGTAAGGGCAGTCAGAGACTTGGCCATGTTATTGTCTGCCCAATTTAGAGTGGATAGTCGAATGGCCAATGTTTACTCTCATATTCCCCTAAAAACCTTGGGAGTAAGGGACAGTAAAAATTTTAAATGACCCCCACACCAAGGGATAGACTACTGACATGGAGTGGGGGTTATTAGTTCCCAAAAACATGTTTAAAAAGTTTGACAGATGGTACGTTTTTATACATTGACAGGAACTGCAGTGACAATGGTTCCTGTCAAGTTTAAGAGATGTCCGCTGGGCTGACGGACATCTCTAAATTCAGAGTAGGTTACTCTTTCACCCTGGCAGAGTGAATAATCTACTCTGAACTTTAAATCAGCCCCTTCTTTGGAGGATAAATACTGAGCTGTGAGAATGCCTCCATTATAGTCTGCATTTAAGGTAATGAAGCAGGGTGTTTTATCAGAATCATCATTAAGTCTGACAATTTAAGATCTATGTCGCTCCTCTTACCTGCTTAAATATATATAACTTAACTTAACTTTTATTTCTTATGCAAGTGATACTCAGCTGGCCTTCTCTCCTGAAGATTCTACGGGCTCTATGAAAAAATGGCTTAGATCTTGTGTGATAGCTGTGGCTTCCTGGATATCGGAAAATGCATTAAAGTTAAATTCAGAAAAAAAACAATTCTAGTTTTAGGAGGCTGTCCTGAGTGTGGCCATTATATCAGTGGCTGGTGCAGCTTGAATCCTCACCCATCCCTGATATGGAGGGGATGAAACCTTAGGATCATTATCAACAACTTTCTTTCATTCAAGGGGCACATTAACTGAATAATCACATCCCGTTTTCATGAATTAAAATGACTTTCTGAAACTTAGCCACTTTTGGTTGCTACCAGCCATAAATCAGTGGTTCAACCCATCATCCTTTCTTCGCTAAATGTTGGACTTGGGCCTTTCTGCAGGGTCATCTCCATGCGCTTTGCATTCCTCCTCATATTTTTGCTGAATTCATTTTGTTAACCTTGGGACTCCGTGCACTCTACCACTGCTAACCAATGCTAAAGTGCTTGTGCTCTCTGCTTAAAACATGTTGAATTGGCTTATACCCAACTGGCATATTTAATGTACTTGTAAGTCCCTAGCAAATTGGCATTACCTGTACCCAGGACCTGCAAATTAAACCCTACTAGTGGGCCTGCTGCACTGATTGTGCCATCCACTTAAGTAGCCCTTGAAAAATGTCTCAGGCCTGCCATTGCAGCCTGTGTGTGCATCTTTAAACTGCCATTTTTACCTGGGAAAGTAAACCTTTTGCCACACCCAAACCTTCCATTTTAATACATATAAATAACTCCTAAGGTAAGCCCTAGACACCCCAGAGGGCAGATTGCAATGTATTTAACAAGTTGGACTTGTAAGTGTCCTGGTAGTGAAAAACTCTTACATTTGTGTTTCACTACTGCAAGGCCTACCTTATCTATAGGATAACATTGGAGTTAACCTATTACATTTTATAATTGTAATTTCCAAATGGGAATAGGTAACCAGTGAATGTTTGGTGTCACTAGAATCATGATTTAAACTCCTAACTTATGGTGAAGTTGGGTTTTAAATTGCAATCCTGAAAATTCCACTTCTAGAAAGTTGCCATTTTCTTGACTTGGCAATTTGGTGCCTGCAGCCTGTCTCTGGGTCACATGACTGGGTTATAGCTGACAGTTGGGCTTTGTGTATTGCTCTTAGACAGCCACAAACAATGGGCAGCTTAGGTGTGAGTGAAGGGGCCATCACTGGCAGGATGGGAGGAAGTAGCTGGGCTCAGCCCTTCTTGAAAACGTGAATAGGGTATGTCCTGTTTCTACACAAAGGGATGCACACCTCCTGTAATTAGTCTAGAGCCAGGGCCAGGATGGCAGGGCACCTGTGCACATTAAAGGCATGCCTCTAGAAGCTTCCCCCCACTTCAAAGGCACAGCTGGGTATAAATACTGGACCTCAGACACCAATTCTTCAGTACACTTCTGGAACTGTGGATGCTCTGCCTAGAAGAAGGACTGCTGTGCTGCTACAAGGACTGCCACTCTGCAGGTCTTCTGCTCTGGAGGAGCTGCTGCCCTGCTGTGCTGGCCTACTGCCCTGTTGCCTGTGTGAGAAGGACTGGACCTGCATCTCCTGAACCCAGAACCCGGAGTGACTCCAAGGTCTAGGTGGCTGGCCTCCAGATCCGATGCCTCAAGGACATAACAGGCTTCCAATAACCTTGTACCTGCACCTGGACTCTGCCATCTGTGAGTCCACCCTGCCAAGTGATGCAACCCCAGTCCTGGTCCCTTGGAAGTTGGCTTAAGGTGTTTGCCAGCCTCTGTGGTTTCAGAAGAACCGATGCATCTCGTCTGCAGCGCAACGCAATCCCAAGCAGAACCGATGCATCTTCTCTGCTGTGTGGTTGGACCCGTTGCAATGACCTGCATCGCTGATGCAGCCCGCATCTCCTTCAGAACCGCGGCTGCATGACACATCCTTGGCGCATGCCCTCGCATCTCTCATTGACTGCAGTCTCAACAATGATATCGTACTCTGCATCACAGACTCACAGCTTCTCAGAACCAACACATCGCCCTGACTGCATGTGGCATCCTCGATGCCGGACATTGCATTGCAAGACCTGTTGACAGGATCCTCGACAATGATGCAGGGCATCGCATCATAGACTCGCCACATCTCAGAACTGATGCATTGCTTCGGATGTGCGTCACATCTTCGACATGGATCCTTCAACGCTCCACAAACCAGGATTTAAGGTGCAGTGTTCAGAGGGCCTAACTGGGTCTCTGTAGCCAGACCGTGCTCCATTGCGGTCGGCCTGAACTTGTGACTTTATCCCGGTCCGACATGACCAGATATATACAATTGGTGCTTTGTGTTTTTTGGCACTATTTTAATTGAAATCTTTAAAACTGCATGTCCCAGGTTCTACTGATTTGATTTGATTGTTTTGATCTTGTTTTATGTATTAAGGAAATTTATATTTTTCTAACATAGTGTGGGATCATTTTGGAGTGGTGTTTTCACTTTATTACTCTTTGCAGCACAAAGACTTTACACATTGCATCTAAGTTAAGCCTGACTGCTCTGTGCCAGCTACCAGAGGATTGAGCACAGGTTAATTTAGGGTTGGCTTGTGCCTCACCTTGACTAGGATTGTGGTTGCTGCATCATCAGGGCTCATACCCCAGCCAACTAACAACCCAATTTCTCACACTAAACTACTGTAATATCTTTTGTTGGGAGCTTCCTAAATGCCTGATTGTTGAATTACAACTGCTACAAAACTTGGAACAAACTGTGGTATACTGACCGAGAAGGATCCACATGTCTGCAGTTTTGAGGGCCCTTCACTGACTCCTTATTAAAAGGTGGATTATTTTTAAGAACCTGTTCATCACTCATTGTGCCCTGTTATGGCAGAAACCTTCATACTTATAATATCAATCGTGACTGTACTACCCACCACAAAGCCTTTATTCCTCCATTGCACACTTAGTCTTATTCCCTTGTTTTGAAACGTGCAGAACTGGAGGCTGCTTTTCAGTGTCTATGCAGCAAATGAGTGGAAAACACTGCATATGCAAATAAGTACTGAGATAAACCACCTTACTTTCAGAAAAGGACTTTAGACCCATCTTTTTTCTCTGATTGCTGCCTGCTTTTGTCTGCTCTAGTTGTTACTTGCTTTGTATTTCATTGTTTAGTACCTGTACACCAAAGAGTAGGAGTGTGTTTTTCAAATTCTTTAAAATTAGACCTGACATCCTTGGTGTGGTTTTTCCCTAAACATTTTGCTTTCTCCCCTCCTGTTTTACTAAAATTCAATTTTGTTGGCTTTAGGTCTCTGTGAACTTTACAACTGCTAACCAGTGCTAAAGTGCTTGTGCTCTCTCTCCTAAACTTGGTAACATTTTCATTTACTTATAAGTTCCTAGTAAAGTGTTACTACATGTACCCAGGGCATGTAAATTAAATGCCACTAGTGGGACTTCAGCACTTGTTGTGCCACCCACTTAAGTAGTCTTGCTAACCATTTCTCACACCTAACATTGCAACCTGTGCGCAATTTTAAACTGCCATTTCTACCTGGCAAAATAAACTTTTTGCCACAGCAAAACGTTCCTTTTTAATACATATGTCACCACTAGGGTATGCCCAAAACAAGTGATTTGGCAGGGTGCATTGTAGTTAAAACATTGGGCATGTACTTTTAAGTTTTACATGTCCTGGTAGTGAAAAACTCCTAAATTAATTTTTCTCTGCTGCAAGTCCTATCTCTCCCATAGGATAACATTGGGTTACCTCATTACACACTTCAATAGGGGCTGCCTCCTGCATTCACAAAGAACTTCACACTAGCATTTTGCCACCCCATGACATCCTGGCACTAGGCCAGGGAAGAAGAAAGTTCCAAAAACAGATGTGGTGGGTAGTCTAGAAATGCTTCCCACTTCAAAGCTGGCACCAAGTAAATATTGGACCCTCAGACCAACTCTTCAAGACAATCCTAGACCTATGGATACTAAAGAAGAAGGACTGTCCTGCTGGCAGAGGGCTGCCCTGCTGCCTTTATCCTGCCCTGCTGTCTGAGAAGAAAAATTGGACCTGCTTCCTTCATCCCAGGCTACCTGAAGGGACTCCAAGGGTCAGCTGACTGACCTCCTGTTCAAAGCTACAAGATAATAACAAATTCCAGAGGCCTCCTTGGAAGTGCCCAGCTGACCTGCTGCAACTGGGCCAGCCTGGATCTGCAATCTGACATGCCTGAGCACTGCTGACCTCTGCGAAATTGAGTCTCTGATCCCCAAGATGTATATTCCCAGGTCCTGGTCCCTTTGCTGGCATCAGAGACAGTCCTCTGAACACAAAGGCGAAAAATATTGAACTTTTGTGCTCTCCACAACGGTGAACGGGCCTGTTTGCCCTGAGATCTTGCCGCCCATCAGTGTCAAGCTCCGGTGAACTTGGCTCTTCCCACTACAGCAACCACCAGCGATGACCGGCAATGCGAGATCTGCACTTCGTATTACAGTATCAACAGCCCGCAGTGAGCGCCAATGTGAAGCTCCAGCAACGACTGCCCATGACGCTCTACGTGATCTTCGTGCTACAGCGATGTACATCCACAACGCCTGGGCAGCTCTTCTCACTACAGCGAAGACCATTTGCGATGCTTTTCCTGCTTCTCGCAGCCTCCTACACTGCAATTTGGACTCTTCATGCCAGACTTGGAAAAAGTAACCATTTCAGCAGGACTAACTTGGTCCCTGTATCTGGCCTACACTCCATCACTGTCATCCTGAACTTGTGATTTTTACCCGGTCTCACACGACCAGATAACTGTTTTTGTCACTTTGTGCTTTTAGGGCCTATATTTACCTTAATTCTTTGAAATTGCATGTCTTCAGTTCTACTGATTAGATTTTTGTCGATTTGGTGTCATATAATGTATTACATTTTACTCTATTTTTCTAAATTGGTATAGGATTTTGCTTGTGTTGTTTTTTCACTTAGTTATGGTCTGAGTGCTGCATAAATACTCTACACATTGCCTCTAAGTTAAACCTGACTGCTTTTGTGCCAAGCTACCATAGGGTTTAACACACGTAATTGAATTACTTTGTTTTGGTTCACACCTGACGAAGAGTATGGTTGCTGCTTGAATAGGGTTTCACCTGACTCAAGCAATAAGCCAGATTCTCAATTTAACATATCATTACTTAACAAAAATGTCAAAAATCACATTGTAGAAACTCAGATAAGGGATAACCTACTCCTTCAATCTAGGTTCAGTACCTTGCACTGCCTACTATATTTACAACCAGATACCTGCATATGATCAATGGTTCCTTCAAATACATTTGATCACACTTGACTAATGCTTTGGCACAACTATCACACTGGACCAACCAGCATTTCTTGGATTAATCCTCAATTATGATTTTTCTGAACATTTCAAGACCATGATCATTTGTTTGCTTTAGTGTGAAAGTCCATTGCTGCATAGGTTTCAAGTTTATTTTTATTTTGCATAGTTAATTAAAACCATTGCAATAAAATATTTCAAGAATCTTAAGACATCCTTGTTTAAAACCGATAAAAAGTCAAAGCATGAAAAATTCATTACAGTTTAAAAATAATAGTTCAATGAAGCTAATTAAAGACAAACATTTATACACTGACTGCTGGAAATTGCTTATCCCAGTTTTCACTTGCTCTCATCCAGCTTGACCCTTTGTTATGTTTTCCACATGGACTCTGCTTATTGCACAAGTTGTCCCCCTGGTGCTAAAGGGACATCTTTAATAAGATTCCGCTAAGTCCTTTTGCCCATCTGCTGGTCAGCTTGGATCAGCGAATTTTGTGGAGCATTTTTCACTGTTTTTGGCATTCTCCGTTCGACCGTCATCAGAAATTTTACAAATCTGCAATTTAGTTTGATGTTTGACGGGTTTAAGCAGGCGAGCACCGCTTGCCTTCTGGTGCGAATGCCTTTTTGCTTGAATTGTTCTATAAGGAGCTGTTGCTGCATAGGGGTAAAGCCCAAATTTGCTATTGGACCACATATGCTCATTTGGCATCTGCAATGGAATGCACTGCCTGTTGACATTTTCTGGAGGGCATATTGAAAGCATTTGAATTTTTTGCCATTTTTCCAATTTCTTTTATACATTAATCCAAATTTATTTACCGCTCGATTAGAATGGGTATATTTAATACTTGTAGCCCTTTTTTGTCTTCAAGCTTGGTCCTATATTCCAAATCAGATTTTTCAACATTTTTCATAGATATTGCACTTTCTTTCTCCCACTCAAATTTTTCATTGTTTTTGCCATTCTTCTAAACAAAATATTCTTTAATAGGTTAAAGGGGTGAAATACAGAAATCCGAGTCGTGCATACCAGTAGCACAGAAAATACATTTAGTTCGACCCTTCTGCTTTGAAAAAAATCCTTTGAAACATCTTACCAGAAGTGGTATACACTTCTCCTGCAATGCATTATGCAGATGTAGTGCAGTGTTATCACAATTCATTTCACCTTCTGCTGACAT
Organism: Calotriton arnoldi; assembly: GCA_963921515.1. Classification (NCBI taxonomy): domain Eukaryota; kingdom Metazoa; phylum Chordata; class Amphibia; order Caudata; family Salamandridae; genus Calotriton; species Calotriton arnoldi. The sequence goes on along the minus strand of CAWUFW010000756.1, from coordinate 1,260,419 downwards.
GTTTTCTCAGTCATATGCACGGTCATGCTGGAAATCTTACACATGTTTTGTGGTTATTGATATTCACCAGAGGAGAATTTTCATTTTATTTAAGGGCGCCTATGTGTTGCTCTTAGACCTGTCATCCTTAGGGTGGACTCCCCCCAAATTGTTTGCTTTTTGCCTTCACGTTTTGCTGGATCTTTTTGTTGGCCTTAGGACTCTGAGCACTTTACCACTGCTGACCAGTGCTAAAGTGCTTGTGCTTCTTCTCTAAACATATGTGTAATTGATGTATATATGATTGGCAAATTTAATTTACCTATTAGTCCCTTGTAAAGTGGTATACCATATACCCAGGGCCTGTAAGTTAAATGCTACTAGTGGGATTGGAGCACTGATTGTGACACCGAGAGAAGTTGCCTTTCAAACCTGTCTCAGGCCTGCCACGGCCTGTGTGTGCCATTTACTGCCACCTTGACCTGACATTTAAAACTGCTTGCCAAGCCTTAAGCTCCCGTTTTCATACACAAATGTCACCCTTAATGTAGGCCCTAGGTAGCCCTAAGGTTAGCGTGCTGTGGAAGTACAAGGAAGGACGTGCACTTTTATGTGTTGCATGTTCTGGTAGTGAGAAGCAGCTAAATGCATTTTTCACTTCTGTGACGCCTACCCCCTCTCATAGGTTAAAATTGGAAATTCCTTGATAAACTTTTAAGCTGTAATTCCTGATCAGAGAAGAGTAGCCAGATCATGTTTTCTATCTTTGGAATGGAAATGATAAATCCTCCTTACTGCTGAAGCTGGATGTAACATTACTGTTTTAGAAATGCCGCTTTTAGAAAGTGGACTTTCTCTGCATTTTCTGCTCTGTGTGCCTTGCAGCTTGTCTACAATACACATCTGGGGTAGGTGACAGCTACACTTTGTGTATTTCTTTGAGAAAGCCACAAACACAGGAAGGCTAGGTGTGTCTGAGTACCAATCTACATACATCTGCATTCTGATTACCCTGCCTGTGTAGGATGGAAGGAAGGGGCTAATACTTTACTGAATAGATAGTGTCTTGTCCCCACACTATGGGCTGAATTACCCCTATAGATGGCCTGGCAGACAGAGCTGGACTGAAAGGATACTTGGGCACCTCAAAAACCAATTTTTGAAGTCACCCCTGCTTCAAAGGTACTTTTGGGTGTGAGTATTGGGTCTCTGACCCCATTATATCAGGCAATACTTGACTTGTAACTGAAGCTCTGCCAGGAGAAATGCTGTGCTACTTAAAGGACTCAACTGGACTGCTGATCTGGAAGGTCTGTGTTTCTATTTGTTGCCTTGCTACCTGCTGCTGCACTCTGTCTTTGCTGAAGGAGAGCTAGACTCTGCATTCACTCCAAGTGCACTTCAAGTGCTTGTTGGCTTGCTTCCTGTTACTTGAGACTCAGTGCTATCAAGGTCTCTACCCCTGCTCCTGTGCCTGGTTCACTGGAAGTGGACCCAGATACTTGCAACACGGACATCAATGCATCTCCTATCTGCATGTAGCAGAACCGGCGCATTGACCCAGTTGCAGTAGTAAAATCGGCGCTTCGCTATAGTAACCAATGCAGTGTCTTGAGAGCCCAACGCATCGGAACTGTGCACCGCCACCACAGCAGCTCGACTGCGTGGAGAAACCAGACACATCTCTCTATGGAACCAGCACATCTCGGCCCAGCGAGAAGATCTTACAACTGCGACCAGGAAAGGTACTTTATTCATTGGGGCCTGTGTGGGTCCTGTAGCCTGACCGGTGCTTTATCGTGGTCAGCCCACTTTGGGCCTGACTCATAAAGGTAAACCTAGACATTTGGTCTAAACTTAGGCCAAACGTGGATCTGCCCCGAGTGCAGACGTAAAGATATTACTTGCAAATGCCCTTAGTGAATTCCCAAAGTCATAAACTTAGACGTTTGGTCTAAGTTCAGACCAAATGTCTAAGTTTACCTTTGTGAATCGGGTCCTTTGACTTTGCCCCGGTCCAGTGCGACCTCAAGTAACTCCTAAAGCAATAATTGCTTCCAAGTGCTATTTTTCACTTATTCTTTTAAAATTCATATCTCAACTTCTAAGCATTGGATTTTTGTCATTTTCATCTTGATGTGTTCAGAATATAATAATCTATTTTCCTAAACCTGGGTGAAGTCTTTTTGTGGTGTATTCATTGTGTTACTGTGTGTTGTACAAATACACATTGCCTCTTTAGATATGCGTGACTGCTCTGTGCCAAGCTACCAGAGGGTGAGCATAGGCTATCTTTTAGTGTGTACTCAGCTTACCCTGACTAGAGTGGTGGTTCCTACCTTGCCTGGGTGCCTACCTCAGCCAACCAGGAATCCCAGTTCTAACAGTTGCTTATCTATTACTGTGGTAAAATAGGAAAGTTTGCATAATGTAGTTCACTGACATACCACCTTTTCCATGCTCAAAAGAGACTTTTTAAGCATCTCTTATGGTGTGGCTCTTGCTCCTACATGTTCCACTAGTCCTTCCACAATGTGTTATCGTAGATGGAGTTCGATATACTCCCACTACATTTTATGTATCGGTCAAATACTTGAAGTTCTACAAGATAATAATATTGTAATAAACAACACAATTGAACTCTCACATGGTGTGAATTGGACACACAACATGCGCAAATAATCCTCACATCATCATTTGTGTGATTGGCATACTCATATGTTACAACACTCCCCCTGGCCCCCAACCCCACGTATTGCATATGGGAGATGGTGACTAACATAATGGCATTCCAGATGATTTTGTTGACATATATTACACCAATTATGCTAAAATCCTTCTGATGTGTTTCACAGTTTATGTTATAATTTAGAGAAATTTGTCCATTCAAGAGTGCATACATGCTGCTTTTATTTTACTGCAGCGAAATTGAGTTTGATTCATGCAGTATTGTTTTCTAGTGAGTTCTAAGATACAGCAGATACAATATTTCTTTTACCGGTGGCTTGGCTTCTAAATCCACGTTACCAGAACGCTGGCATGTTGTGCATGATTGCCAACATTACTGTGGGATAACTTCATGCCTAAAATGACTGCCACAAACACAGAGGGTTATGCCAAGCCAAACAGAATTGCCCTGAACTTCGCGAGAGTTCTACAGATTTAACATTATGTTACGAGAACATTTCGTCCTTCTCTTACATCGTATCAAATCCAAGTTACGATATAAATTCGATGGTTGTGTTTTTTCTAGAATCTTTAAGCATTATATGATACAGAGTTGATGTCACAATGATATGAATATTTTGTAACTAAAAAGCAAAGCCAGATATGCCATTGAGTGTATGTATGGCCTAGATGAGAGAGAGAATCCCTGAGTTCAGCTGTATTCATTTTACCAGAAGCTGGGGAGCACAGCAGGGGCGTGAAAGGCCATTCCTGATTTGCAAAACACTAACTGCTTGCCATGGCAGCACCTCTCTGCCATGTCATTATCACAACAGCATCCTTCTAAGCTACAGTCGTGCTGTGCTTAAAAAATCATTTTCTCAATTAGAGTGCCATGACAACAGTAAATGTAATAAGAAAAGTGTAGAGTATAAACCACACTTCTATACATCAGCGGTTAAAAGGTTTTAACCAGGACTTTTGAGTAGCTCCACATCTAAGACAATCCGTTCACCCCTCCTAGAAACGTAGGGCCATTATACAGGCAGACTTTCTACATCCCTGTAAAACATTAGTTTATTCCAGAGCGGCCACCATTAAATTCCAAAAATAAAATCACTGGCAATAACATATTTGATAAAGAGTAAGTGTGCCAAAAATTGCATAATTTTTTTCAGCAAAATGTCGTGAAATTCCATAACATTTTTGCAAACTTACACTTTTAGGATGAAATATGATTTGCAAGTATCTTGCATTATTTTTTTCACCTGAGAACACCCTTCGAGTATAAGAAAAATCCTGCAAGATACCGGCAGGAGAATGGTTCAAATAAAAATATATCTTGGCGACTAATTTCTGCACAAGCAAGCCTCTCACATCTGAAAATAATATGAAAGTACAGGAAATTTAAGAAGTTTAGCATAACAAGAAATTCAGCAACTAAATGAATTTCACCTGTATAATTAAGACTTCCCCAGGACTATTAAAGAGGTGAAGATTCCCCATAAGGCAGAACAATGAGAGCATTTCAAGCCAATGAGAAGTTACTCTAAGCAAACTAACTAAGGGGCATATTATCAAGAAACGGCGTTAAAATTATCGCCGCTTTAGCGGCAGAAAACTGCCGCTAAAGCGGCGATAATCGGCTTGATAATATGCCCTTGAGAATTCCAATAGAAGCCCATGTTCTGGTGTCAACATGGGCTTCTATTGGAATTCTCAAGGGCATATTATCAAGCCCATTATCGCCGCTTTAGCGGCAGTTTTCTGCCGCTAAAGCGGCGATAATTTTAACGCCGTTCTTGATAATAAAGTTAAATACCTCCAAGAGAATTACTTTACGTTTTTTATGCATTGTATTCCTTATCGTGATAAGTGCATGGGAACGTCTATTAATGGTGTTATTAACTATGCCCTTTTAAAGGGCAAATGATATATTGCAAATTTTCCGAACAAATTGCACATTAGTTTGTCCTCCATCTCTGTCAGTTCCTCCAAAGTGCACCACCTCATGAAAATTCTTGGGGCCAGATTCAGCAAAGATTTGCTTCGCCCTTGCACCACGCAACGGGACACGGGGTGACTCAAAACCTATAATGACTTTTACCAAGCCATGCAAGGCCACCTTGTGTTGCCCTGCGTGGCTTGGTAAATCAGGAGTAACTCAAGGCAGCACAAATCTCTGCCTTGTGTTACTTTTCTCCAGGGATGTGTTCCATGGGTGGAGTGTGGTGGATGCCATGCTCCACCCATGGATTTTGGCTCTTTCCCAGATTTACCATGAGTGGTAGACGTGGTAATGCGTCAAACTGCGAATCCTTCCCGGGGGTGGTGTAACAAGGAATAATATCATGTTTTCTCCTCGTTTTTTCCTCTTTACCAGCAGGAAGAGGAAAAAGACTAAAAGTATTGTATTTGTGCAGGGCGGTGTCCCTTCCTGCACAAAAACAATCCTGTTTGCAACGCAGGTACTCTTGCACCATGGTGCAAGGATGCCTGCGTTGGCGCTAGGCAACGAACACAGCATAGTAAGGTGTCCTGCTGCATTGCATTGTTTGGAAAAAATTATAAATATGGCCCTTGGTTTTATTCTGACTATGTGGCTAACAGCACCAGTATACATACGTGCCTGCAATATTTTGTACTCATAAATAACAAAGCAAATTTTCTAGCCTGTAAAAGCCAAGTACTTACACAGAAATCTCCTGTCCTGGCAAATGAAAGAATTAGCTACACTCAGCAATTGTCCTTTCATGGAGGAATCAACTGATTAAATATAGCAACTCACAGGCCTTTTGAGCAGCAGTTGTTTCTGGGTCTGCTGTCAGTACAACCCGAAGTGTTTATTTCTTAATTGATCTGCAAGAAATATTCGGATAGTTTATATGAAGTGTTTGTGTTTTTTACCTAGTTATATTTGCTTTTAAGAAGTTCTAAGTCTGTTTTGTGTTTGAAAATGTATTATAAAATCCTAATGACCAAGACAGCCTCAGGAACTTTGGGTCAGGATATATGTGACTTTTTAAATGCACAGGGCCTGATTCACAAAGAGCCTCCGCACTTGTGACTGAGGCCCCACAGTCATGAGGGAGTCTCTGCACTCAGGAGTGTGGAGATTCCCTCATGACTGCAGGGCCTCCACCACGAGTGCGGAGGCCTTCTGTGAATCAGGCCCACAATTTGCACAAGAGTAGCTTCCTCAACTAGGGTAGGTTCAAATGTAAAAGTTTATTTTTAAGAAGTGAGACAGGTCTGAACATTCCTCCTGTTGATTAGTAAACTAGATGTCTGCCGTCAGGTGGAAGAGGTGTACTGTGCTAGAGGCAGCTTAAATAGCTGTCAGTGCAGCTTGCCTTGTGAACCCTGGTCCCTTTGTTCACCAAGGGGAAAGAAACTAGAACAAGCGGAGGGTAGAACCAGCTAACTGCAAATCACAACAGAACCAAGGGATGCCTAGAACTGGAAGCTGGAGCTAAAACTGGAGCTGGGCCCAAGAAGCAGCTAGTGTGGCCTCCCACTCTGTTGGTATGAAGGCAAGATGTACCAGGTCCTGCTGTGATATGCTGTGAACATGGGAAATTCTAGAAACATTGTGTGTGGCAAGAAGGTTGAAGGATGAAGGAGGTTGAAAGATGAAGGGGGCTGAAGGATGAAGGGGGCGGAAGGGGATACAAGAGAGAGATAACCCTTTGCTGTATGACAGCATAAAATGCTGGTAAATAAGTAGTCAGCTGCACATTAGGCCCAACAGGTCCCACACAATCAGCATTTTAACCTTTGACCTCCAAACTCCCTGAAGCCCCCTTGACACACCACCTTCCAAGCACTTGCTCAGCAATTTCCAACAGTGCTTTTCAAATAGCTCTCACACCACCCTCTGCCTACTCTCTGCACCTATAGGTACTTGCTTAATCAAATGACTGTGCTGTTTGTGTTATACGTGTTTGTGCCCTCATGTGCTTTTACTTGTACTCCATACTCCAGTGCACTCCTGTACTCTCCTGTGGATAGCCACTTGCTGGCTATCTGTTCTTGCAGCCAACAGTCAATTGAGCCACTGGAACTACTGGAGCCAACTACAACTAACCCTAATCAAAACAGTTACTCCAGCTGCTCCATCCACTACAGCATCAACCTCTCCTTCATTCCAAACCAAGTAAGGATACCTAGGAGTCAAAAAAGCAACACTTGCGCCTCAAATTATATGTGCCCCTTAAAGAAATTCATTGAGGAAGTCAAAGACAACCAGAGTGCTGCCAGTGCAGCCCATCAAAAGTAGGAGTTAACCCAGGTTAGCCAGGTTGGGGCACCAAAGCAGGGGCAAGAATGCTACAGAAGAAAAAAAGAGAAACGGCCCATAAAAGAAACAACAGTAAAGGTTGCTACCGTCAACCCTAGTGACCTAGCCAAGGATTTAGCTAGGAAGGTGCCATCTCAAATAATTTCATGAATAATATCGAGCAGCACAATAAAAAGTAAAAATCCCAGGGCCTAGAATTCTCCCTATAGAACACCCAGCCAGTGTGAATGGCAAGAAAAAACAGACATTGTTATGACAGCATACAGTGGATCAAGGCATACAAAGTACACCCACAACAGCCACCATATCTAGCCACTCTACAATTTAGGGATGAACTCAGAAATGGTGCCATAGCAAGATTCAACCTGTTGGACTTGTATAAGAAAAGCCTCAGATGGAGCAAGAATGTGCAGCTAGAATACCTCTGTAATGGGAATTTAATTGAAAACATTGTGTAGAGGCATCTAAATGGAGAATGTTACTGAAAGAGTAGACCTTTCTGGTAAGCTGATGAATCAAACCCAATCATTAGACCATAAAAGCACTCTGACACTGCACTTGAGGGATTATCTCCCACAATTATTCAAAAAGTCACATGCCTTTCTCAACACAGCCAGGAAAACAAGAAGATCTAAAATCACATTGATGGCCTCATTCATGAAGGAGAACTCAGGAGAGAAAAACTTAACACTTGACCTACAAAGCATGAACAAACCCAGGCTAAATAGTTGCCAGCTGCGTAGCTACATTCATCCTTACTAATCCCATCATCAGACTGAGCAACAAACCTCATGGTGAACTAAAAGGAATACAACTGGGCACAACTAGGCTTGCCTACAAAGATGGGAGGCCATTGGAAAGAAGACAGGAACGACCTCTGTCTTTGCAAGGGGTTTTTCCCTTCACAATCACGTGTTCAGCCTTTTCTACTTTCCCCCACTAGGTCACACCTAAGGAAACATGCAACAATGCGAGGACAGGAAGACTCAATTGAAATCATCTCTGCATGGGGTTCTTTACTCATCACAATCACGTGTGTCTACTTTTGCACTTTTCAATTCCATGGGACCTTAGACATGCAACTGAAATCAAGTCAAGTAAAAATGACTTTATTTCGGCTGCTAGGGCTATAAAAGTGTACATAAAATACATAAAACCACATAATAAATAGCTAAAATCCAGGATACTCATGATAAGACAACAAGTTCAAACACAGTGCAAACCTGCATGTCAATGACAAGGAATAGAAGAATAGAACTAACATCGTAGTTGTAAAAAGATCAACAAACGCAATTGGCAGCAACTAGGTAAAATACAGCACATCATAAAAGTGCAAATCAAGAGCCAGATGCAGTGGCTACACACGCATCCGCTTGGAGTTAAGGAAACATGCAACTCCTCTCATACTTCTTTAGCTTCCAGCTCCCACTTTGCTCTGTCTCTATATTGCTGCAACACACTTTTTAAAGTTTTTTATGGAGCTGTCTAAAGGAGTGAATTCAAAATAAAGTAAGGTAAATATTATTATCAAACCTAACCTCTGCAGCAAATGTTTTAGCTTGGTCATTTTTCTGGTTCTTGAGAAGAAGGGTCAAGTCTAAAACTGATGTCAAATGAGCATGGAGGAATTCGACCTGGCCTGATTATATGCCACCAAATCTTCTCCTTACATTTTTTGGTATGGAAGTTCCCTATATAAGTATAGCTCTTTGCATGATTTAAGGACTCCTTTGCTGCCCTTGTTTCTGTGTACAGGTGCAGTCGTTGGAATAAATTATAAAGTTTAGGCTTACCTTCATCAATCATCGGTTTCATCAGAATATGCTTTTCCAGAATATGTACTCAAGTCTAATTGGTGAATGAGGGGACACATGTATGTTGGATAACAATCTTAAAGGGCCTTAGGAAGGGGTTTGTGTTTACAGAATATTTTTTTTCAGAACTTCCCTCTTTTCTCTCACAGTTGGAGCATCCTTCCTTAAAGCTACTGGAAAGTATCTATATGTGCTTTTATTTGAAGATGATTTTGGCTTCTTATATCACTCCTTCCTAGGAGTCGAGCATGAGTTAGAACAACTTGAACACAGGTGGTTGTGTGTGTATTTGTTTCTAGTAATAAATTTGGTTGCAGGATTAATATCTAAACTGTATTAACTGTGCACTGATTGTGTGAGGGATCTGATCTCTCTTTCAAGAAATTGTGAGAATGTGATTTAGTTCAAGAGATACGTTAAAACCTATGGTTGTTTTTTTGCTCGTAGGTTAAATTAGTATTCTGTATTATAGGCATACGTTTTTGCATTTAAAATTTCTCAATATTAAATTCCTGAGTTGATGTCTAAATTTGATGTATCTGTAACTGTTAATGTCAGTGCTGCCCAACCAATCCAGCATTGTTCCTGCATTTGGGTTGGCAATGTCCAGGCACACATGCTTTTTTGCAAGAGGTAAACGGTATACGAGGGATATTTTGGGATACCCCATTTAACAGTCCCCTTGTATGCCACTGTGGCAGAATTTGCCAAGCAGGAGCCAAGACTGGAATCCCTTTTACTCTTACATGAAAAACTCAGAATTGCCATGGCTTTATTGAATGGCTGAATTAAATCAGAGACAATCTCTCTGTAATGACTCTGCAAACTGTTATGCACAGATGAAACTTGCATGTAGCTGCCCCAAGGACTTCTGGGGGACCCTTAAAACGTATCTTTACCGAAGGGATTTAAATGAACGAGCACTGTGTCCTGGGATAATAATTGATGCAGTAAGCTTGACACTAGCTTATGATACCCCCAGCTCTGATGACATACCTCTTTATGGGTTCATATAGTGGTGACCTGACCTGATTTAATTTTACAGCTATTAGAGTATGTAGTATTGTCTGAGTGCCAATATGATTGTGTGGCTATATTAAAAAAAGCTAAATAAAGGTTTACAAAATGAGTATTAATTCTAGAAACAAGATAGCGATATTTGACAAGAGAAAGATGCAGTACTCGTGGACACTGGACAATGCCCTGGCCACCCCACCTTTAATCAGTGATTATTACTCATATTTTGAAGTAAAATGCAGGCAAATTAAACTTTGATGAGTGCCTTTAAGACTATGTATGGATTAATCTGATTCAGTCAATTATATAGATGAATCTCAGTATCCCCCATAACTATCTTCAATTGGATTTGCCAATTTAACTTTAGATAAATTCCTTGATTTTAAGATACTTGAGAGTAAAAACCTCAAGAAAGCTTTTCCCTTGCCATGATCTTCAATGCCTGAGGCACTAAGATCAAAGTGGAGCTTGAGTTCATGTAATAACAATGTAGATATTTTAGGAGTGAAGTTCTTTGTTGGTCTGCCTAGCCCTAACATTATTGATGCATTATGCTTTATATATCATATAGTGAGGCCAAGAACTAAGAAATTGTCTAATTAAGGATGATATAAATACTTCAGTTGAACATCTATGTACAGGAAATATTAAAGGTGGCTTGGATCTTCACAAAATTAAAAGAAACTTGTGACAGAATCTCATTTGAGGGCATTGTGACTAACATCAAGAGTAATCCCCCTCTGTATCGTTTAGCCTTTTTATTCAAAAGCTCTTTTCAATTAGCTCATTATCTGACCATTGTCTCTGTTCCTGGAGTAGGGTATTTTCTCCTATCAATACACTTGGGCCAGACAAGGAGACACTATCTATAGAAATGCACATGCCTTAGAGGATTTCCTTGGAGTCTATGTCACTGGTTGTTAATTTACTTTCAATTAAGGGAATGAGGGCATACATTTTTGTACTCAGTATTAACGAGAAACTTAATTCAAGGTGGATTTAGATTTTCTGTTTAATGTTAATTGCCTGCCTGTTTCCATTCTTGTGTCATGATGTCTTTTACAAGCAATGAATTAATGTACATAGTTTCATATAGAATATTTTAAAGTCAATGTACTGAAGTGGTGTTTTTTTACATAGTAAGAGCATATATGATGTACGTTCCTATATTTTATTGTTCTTTGTAATGAAATGCCTCTTTTTGTATGACCTCCCACCAAAAGTTTGGATTGATGCTACTGTTTTTTTAACTCCGAAGTGCACTTGACTCTGCTGACCAGGCCCCTGTGCATGTGCTCTTACCCCTCAAAGTGCACGTGCAATTGGATAATACCTGACTGGCATAATTAACTTACTAATCAGTTCCTAGTACATAGTACAAAGTGCATCCAGGGCGAGTAAGTTAAATTTTGTGAGTGGACTGCAGCACTTAGTTGTGCCACCACTGCAGTGATAAAGTCAAAACATGGGTCTAGCCCTGCAGTTCCAGCCTAGATAGGCATCTTTGAAACTGCCAACCCACCGTAGCAAAATAAACTCTTCTGCCAAACCCAGACCTTTTTTTTAAATATTTAATAAGTAACCACTGGGGAAGGCCTTAGAAGCCCATATGGCAGGGTGCAACATATTGAAAAATTAGATGTTTCTTTTATGTTTTACATGTTCTGACATTGAAAACCCACCATTGTCATTTTCACTTTAGCAAGGCTGGTAGTCCCATAGTCTAACATGGGGTAACATTAGCCCAACTGTTAAGTTCGAACTGCTTTTGGAACCACCAAATTAAATACTTCATGGTATCAAATAAATTGTTACATTAAACCTGACGTATTGTTGAAGTCAGATTTAAAGTGCCTTTTAATATGTGTGACTTTAGAAAGTCACCACTTTCCTGTCCCAAAATTCTAGTAGCCACTTCTAAATAACTTCAGCAGTTGTCACCTAAGGCAACCTGCTGCCTTCCTGCCAAGGGGTGTGAAGTGCTCCCAAGAACAGGGAATGCAAGGCCTTTCAGGGGGGAGGATGTGTGACCTCCCCCTGACAAGATGGCCAGAGGGCTGTGGCCACAGATTACCCAGCTTCAAAGGGGCAGCCACCTCTGATAGGCAAATGCGAGTCACACTGTAGCCTGCCTTACACTTTGTGCAGGTTGACAGGCTGCTTCCCCTCAAGCAGGGGAAAACCCATTGCAGAACTGGTTTTCCTGGAGGAGTAGATCATTATATTAGACACACCTCAGGGGTGTCCCATAGCTCTGACATCTTGGATTTGGGCAGAGAGATGCACTGTGGTATTGTTTCATGCCAACCCACCAGGAAGTGATGTAAGAGTGGGAATTTTTCCCCCAGTAGTTAGAGACTCTTCCCTAGCAACAAACTTGAAATTGGCATAAAGGTTGCACAATTGGCTTCCAGCCTGAGAACATTGCTAAACTCAGAAAAAGCTGTAGATGAACATGTGAACCTCAGAAAGAAAAGATGCACCTGCTAAACCAAGTCAGGACTTCAGAAAGAGAGGACAACTTCTGCTGTTGTACCTGTAGGGAGAGCCTCCAAGGGCTGGACCTGTTCCCTCTTGTGGTAAGGAGCAGTGACTGGACTCCAAGGGCTAGTTGGCTAGCCTATGGTTAAGCTTCAGGGACACCAAAGCTAAAGAAGCCCTACACCAGCACAGTGCCCAACTGACCTGTTGCCATTGGACTTGCTCTGGACTCCTCTGGTGTAGCCTGTGGGAACTAGTCGTAGCACCTAAGGGGTGCCCACCCCAGGCCTGGACCCTTGTTTGATGCTAGTGAGTACTCCCCCCCCGAATCGCAACATGTTCCCCTAAGCATAAAGATAACACTTTTTGACACAGTCTCTGAAGCTCCTACAGTACTGCTACTTGACGGTTTGAAAGAAGCCTCGAACGGCATCGATACCCTAGGCTTCCACTAGACTACTGGACTTCGCCTGTGTGCCGATGTCAAACCTAACACTGGACTCTATCAGGAGAGAACCCACCAACGAGCCCGTTGATGAGAAAAAGAACCAAAGATTTTTACAACTGCAAAGGTAAAAGTTTGACCGGGACCAACCCAGTGCCTGTGTCCGACCCATGGCTTATCGTAGTCGGCCTGAAACTCTGCCTTTGGCCTGGACTCTCACCTTTGAGGCTCACAGACTACCACTTCAAGTGAAAAGCAGTAACTTATAGTGAATTGCAGTGATTTCTACAAACATTTCAAAATTAATAACGCCGATTCTCTTCATCAGATTTTTGCTGAAAAATATATACTATTTTTGTAAATGAGAGTGGGGGTTTTATTGTGTTGTGTGTCTTAATTATTAACTGTTTTGTTATTGGTGAATGTTATACACTTGTTTACTTTGATTTAAGTTTCACTGCTCTGTGCCACAGCTACCCAGGACAGAGCTAAGGTTAAACTTGAAGTAACCTAGTTGTCCGTGATACACAATAGGAGTGACATTATTACTTGGTGAGGTCTCACTACGACTCCCACTAATAATCTACTTTCCTCACATTCACTGTTTACAAGTGTTGGACTTGGCCCTTTTTGCAGGGTCATCCCTAAACTTTTTGCCTTTCCCCTAGCCTTTTCTCTGACATGGTGTTGGTGGTTTTAGGCCTCTGGGCACTTTAGCACTGCTGTCCAGTGTAAAGTGCGTGCGCTCTCTGTGTTATGTATGGTGAGATTGGTGAGATTCCCTGATAAGTGTGTCAGTGGTAATCCCTGATATGAGAGGAGCAGCGTGGTCGAGTTTGGTATGTTTGAAATAGTAATAATAAATGCTACGCAATGGTGTGCGCAGATTTATTATAACTATTTTAGAAATGCCACTTTTAGAAGTTGGCATTTCTGTGTGCTATGTGTCTGCCTGCCTGATGTGAATTGCATGTCTGGCTTTTGAGTGACAGGGGCGGGGAGGTGTGTGTGGCTCCAGGAGGGGCAGGGTGAGTCAGCACTAGGCTGAATGGGACAACTGCATTGGGAGTAGTGGGAGGAGTAATCCCCTGACCCTGAATAGATCTGTGCCTGCCCTAGTGAATGCTGGCTCCGCCCCCCTGTGGTGTGTCTGATGACGAGCCCCCACCTAACAATAAAGAAGAGGAGCCCTGTCAACAGAGTGCTCCAAATCCCCCCTGAACCAGTTGCATCTGGTTCCCCCAAAAGCCCTGTCCTGCAGACAAAGAGATTCTGTGTATAAATACTGGGACTGTGACCCCATGAAAATGTGCTGTTCCTGACCTTGCTGGGGCGTGCTGCTGCTGGGGCCCAGGAGGAATCGCCATGAGGGCTTGCCTCCCTGGGCCCAGCCTTGATCTCTGAAGACTTCTGCTGTTGGAGCTATGGTTCCTTGCGCCCTGTGAAGCGCTGCACCTTTTACTTTTCCCTGCGCCCTGTGAGCGCGATATTTTTCCAGGAGAGAGGAGCGCGTGGGGTTTGCAGCGCTACGCTGCATGAAGAGAAAGGGAATCCCGGCATGGGGATTCCCCCACTCTGCCGTGAAATCGAGCGGGAGCCCACCCCGCTTTCTTGATGTATTTTAAATGCGGGTGCCCACCCCGCTTTTTGCTTTTATTGTAAAAGCGGGAGCCTACCCCGCGTTATTGCCATGTGGCGGGAGCCCACCCCGTACTCTGAAATCGCCAAAGGAAATCACCGCCGCGACCCGGGGAAGAGGAGTGCCGAAGGAGGAACTCAGGCAACCTTGCCTGGACGTGGGCGGGTCCTGCCGTGGAGACAGGAAGTCGCCTCAGGCCATAGCGGGGCTTTCTTGAGCGGGTGGAGCCCCTGGTGAAGAGCGAGGAAGGCGGCGTGGTGAGCAGGGCTCCCGTGATCGTGAGGGAGCCCCGCTTGCTGCAGAGTCCTCGAGGAGCGGGGGCTCCCCAGACGCCGCTGAGCCTGCCCCCGCCTCACTGGAGGACATGAGAGGAGCCTGCACCAAGCTCCGGTGAGTAGGGCCTCGCCTTTGAATGGTTGGGACCGGTCGAGGGTCCCCAGGACACCGTAGTGCCAAGGCATTCCCCTCAGCTGCCCCACCTGGCAGTGGGCAGCTGCAACGTGGGCATATTTATCGATGGAGCCCCCGGGGGGGGGCCCAAAGGGCACAGTGGTGCCTGTGCCTCCTTGTTTGGCTCACAGCTGTATCGCCGTGGCGGACAGCTGCAACGTGGGAGTAATCTTTGTGATAGAGCCCCAGTGGGGGCTCAAAGGGCACAGTGGTGCCCGTACCTCTTGGTTATTTCTTAGTTGCGCCGCCGTAGTGGGCAACTGCACCATTTTGCGCATTTGTTTTATAGAGTCCCAGTCGGGCTCTCAGGGCACCGTCGGTGCCAGTGCCTAATTTCTTCATCACAGCTGCACGACAATTAGCGGCAGCTGCAACGTTTAGGCTATCATTCCTTTGGGGGCAGTTTGGATGAGACAGGAGTGAGGCACACTCCTCTGCCCCAGCGCCATTGCACACTTGTGGATTCTGCTGCATTGGCAGCCCAAGCCCTGACATTATGGACATAGGGCATGTGAGCCCTCTGAGAAGGCCAGTTGGCCAGGGGGACTGTATGAGGTTATTGCATACTGCGTGTATACTGGTGAGGCCTAATGCGTAATGTGTTTAGGCTTATGAGGTTATTGCATACTGCATGTATGCTGGTGAGGCCTAATGCGTAATGTGTTTATGCTTATGCGGTTATTGCATACTGCGTGTATGCTGGTGAGGCCTAATGCGTAATGTGTTTATGCTTATGAGGTTATTGCATACTGCGTGTATGCCAGTGAGGCCTAATGCGTAATGTGTTTATGCTTATGAGGTTATTGCATACTGCGTGTATGCTGGTTACGCCTAATGTGATGCTGAGTGCATAATATGATTTATGTTGCAGGATATAATGCAGAGTACAGTGTTTCGCCAGTCATTACTGGTTGTGTTCTACATTTATTATTTGTGCTTGGTTCTGACAGTGGCCCAATTGGCCCTGTCATGTGTAAATAATCCCCTGTAAATATTGTCTAGTGCCAGTTGGCACAGTGTAAATGTGTGATTATGTTCCTAATGTGTTTATGATAATACAAAGGCTATTTTTTATATAACCTTGTGTGGAGTTCCTTTTGTGGTGTGCCTAGTGGGTTGCTGCTGTGTGTGTTGCGCAAACGCTTTACACATTGCCTCTGGGATAAGCCTGACTGCTCGTGCCAAGCTACCAAGGGGTTGAGCAGGGGTTATCATCAGTGTGTAACTCCCTTGCCCTGACTAGAGTGGTGGTTTCTGCCTGGCTTTGGCGCAAGCCTTAGCCAACCAGAAATCCCATTTCTAACAACAAGGATCTAATAAACTCACATTTTAATGAATTGTTCTTATCAATGAATTTCATGCACTTTCTGTGCTAGTAAATGCAACTTACGTATCTCGAGTAAGGAAGGTCACACCTAAAATGAGTTTACTGAACCTGTTTCAATTATTTGCAGACGATTCTAATGAAAAAAACTATTATATTTCAATGTTGTTTACTTTCAAATGTGTATGACCTTTAGTTTAGTTTACTTTTCTTGGTAGACTAGTTTGGGTAATTTCTTATATCGTATTTCACCGTTTACTTAGTACTGGTAACACGCTCACTGACTTGTAGACAGTTGTAAGCGAAGGCATACACTTTGCACATAACCTAAGACAAGTCCAACTTGAAGGCGGACAAAGTTTCCATACTTTTCCCTAGATGAAATTAATTTTAGGATGATGTGTTGCAGCAGAATATCCCATCCATGTGGGACATGGTATACTGCTGTAGTCAATCGATTTGTGATCACGTTCAAATAACGATTACAGGTTCTGGTGATACAACATAGGCTTAGGTAAGGGGAATCAATTTAAGAGATACTGCTCATACCTTTCATTAATCCAGAGCAACGTATTTTTAATTTTTTTAAAAACTTTTCATACTTCACACTACATAAATGTTTTGAAATTTAGAGAAAAAAATAAACTGCGAAGCAGCAGACTTGCTGTTTTTCACACAGTAATAGATCAATGTGAAATCACACAAAAAGCGCAATTCACAAAGAACTAATGTGTAAGGTATTACTTTTAGAATATATTTAAAATGTGGACAAATTCATAAAAATATCATGAGTACTCCTCAAAGCTGCAAAAGTTAGAGTGTACCTTGTGCAGTCACATTAATATGCATTTACACTTTTGTAAATGTGCATGGCTTGCATTTGTGAATATGCAAATGACTAGAAAAAAAGTGCATTTGCACTAACCTTTTACTATCTTCCAAGAGAAAAATACTTGATCGATTTAGATACCCTTATGCCAATTCATGTGGTATCCCCTTTATGTCCCATAACTGGATACACATCTACTGCTGCTGTTGAGAGAACTCACTCTCCAACCGTATCCAGGATGGAAATGGTCCTTGCAAAAGTAAATGGGTGTCCACCAAATTTTGAAGAATAGAAAGTACTATTCTTTACCCAAATGATCCGATTTTCCTACTTGAAATATTATTCCAAAGTGGTTTAATATTATGTGTAAATAAGTCAATTTAGAATTTTAAATTCACGTTTTCTGAATAGACAATATTAGTTTACGCTCGTGAATCAAGGCATTTGCACACCTAAATAAGTGCCCTAGTGGATTTTTGAAAATCTTTTCAAGTGGAGGTAAAAAAAAAAATATATAAATGACTCACCAAATGTATCTTAAGATATGCTGCTTTATTTAATCACTGTGGGTTCTTGTTAGGCTCTGCCACGATTGGGTGACGCAGCAGTGCCTTGAAACAAAACATTTTGCAACTGGAAGGAACAATACCCCACCTCCAAAACTGCCTATGACCCATCCATTGCTGGCCACTTGAAGCATATCCATACCCCTCCAAATGACCCCTCAAGGCAGTCCCACTTCACCTCTATCCCAGCTGCTTGATGCCCTCCATCATTATCCTTGCCTTTCAAGCCTACCTGATTATCCCTTCCCTTCCCTCGCCACAGTCAATCTCACTTGCTAACTCGTCGTTGACTGCAGTGCAACATGCTTTGCCCCGCCTGTTCCTATCTTTAGTCCATCCCACTTGCTAAAAAGTCCACACCAGCACTCGTTCTTGTCTTTCCATACTCCTCCAGGCAATCCAGCTTGCCACCTATCATGACCTAGGTACTCCCACTTGTCTCCTCCCAAGTCTAGGCAGTGGGCATGATCAGCCCAATGGGGAACAGCCACCTCTAATCTTCAATCATAAAGAGACCGGCAACAGTGTAGATGCTTCCCAGTGGGCTAGTGCCCAAGGGGAGCGGGTACAGTTACCTAGGGAGTAGAGCTCAGTAATACAGCCTTAGTGAAGACAATGCCCACTGTTTTGAAAGTCTTGAGGTATCACCGTCTCCCCCACAGTTGACTGGGACACAACTGAGCTACACAGAAGGCAGGTCTGTTCAACAGCCCCTCTGACTGGAACAACAAGTGCTGATCCTGAGAGGGTACTGGTCATTCTTGACCTACTCTACAGTCAAATGGCATAGAGGTGCCCAATCAGGGTATACTTACAGTCCTGGCAAAATAGTGAAAAATCTTGGAATATTGTGGACTTTATTGCACGTTGGTGGCTCTGGCAGTATAGTAGATATTCTTCTCATATGCGTAGACTCTCTTGCAGAATAGTACAATTCTCTTCATATTCTGAGCAGGCATGTCTTGATGGAGCTCATCCTGGCATAATTATTGTCGTGGCTTTACTCTTGGTAATCCCTGACATATTGTGTAGCTCTAGTTACATTTAGAATGTAAATTTACTCCAAATTTGCTTCTTTTAAAAAATGTACTTAACTAAATTTGTGACAGATAAGGAATGACGTTTGCAAGGTATGATTATAAATAATTTTGAATACATGAAAGTTCATTAAGTTACATTTAGAATGTAAATTTACTCCAAATTTGCTTCTTTTAAAAAATGTACTTAACTAAATTTGTGACAGATAAGGAATGACGTTTGCAAGGTATGATTATAAATAATTTTGAATACATGAAAGTTCATGAAGTCTCAGAAAAAAATGGCAATCAGTGCATGGAACATTTTTAATGTTTACAAGCTGTTCAAAACACAATAATGATAAATGTTGCCAATTCCCTGGCTTTGGAGCGAGGGTTGAACAGTGCTTAGTTTGTAAACAATAAAATATGCAGGGGCCCTCATCAAGTGGCTACTGGAGCTTGCACCACCCACTGCCTCTTCCTGCACTGCCAATGACAGTACCGTCACACTTACTACCGATCAAACTGCTGCAATTGAGACAGTTCAGACTATTCCAGGCCCCTCAATCTATTAGGATGGCTTGGGCGGCAGGTATTAGACATTTTTAATTTATATTGAATTAATAATCAACTGTTGATGTGCTCATCTCTAAATTCAACAGATCGCCACCATGTGGCACACTATTATAAGTGCAGGTGTTGAGAATTAAGTGCCAGTGCCGAGCACTGGAACCCACTAGCACAAATTGAGAAGTGGGGCTGAGCAAGGTGAACTTCACTGTGTTTGAAAATGCTTGATTCATAAGGTTTTATGCAAACACTCACCATGCGTATAATGTCTACAACTGCCTAGAATGTCCTTAAATTGTTCTTTAAAATACAAACCACAAGCAGCTTTAAAAAAAAGATACCGTTTATAATTTGTATTCAAAAGTTATGTTCATCGTGTGAAATATATGTGCTTGATTCTCTACCACATACACGCTTAGTTTTATACCTGTAGCCCCATTATACAGGAAAATGTATTTTATTTATTATGATGTACATTTACTAGAAAATAATGTTAATTCATCTCAGTGTAAAAATAATGAGTAAGGTAAATGCAATGATACAAAATACGGTTACAACATCGTAGGAAGAGGTTGGTGTAAAAGGCGAAAATAATTCATTTATCAAACGTGAGAGGATAGAGAATCTGGTCATTATTTTTTTTAAAGGACCAGGTTTTCATAAAAGAGCCCCTGCATGAACATGTACATAATAAAAGAAATACATTTTCCATTTTATATTTAATTTGCAGTCTCTCCTGTAGGACTGGGTTAGCTGATCCGACTGTGCCTCTCCTGCAGCTGACAATAGATTTTAGCTAGGTCTGTTTTTTTTGCCAGATGATGACAGTCAGTTTCATTTCTCTGGTGGAAAACCCTAGTGAGGAAATTAGATGCTTGGAGATGGATGGACTTATAAGTGTAAAGCAGAGAAAGAGGGCTAGGTAGAAAGAATATATATTGCCTTCTGGTGGTCGCCAGTAGGTAGTTATATTTAGGACCATTTTGCATACGAAAAGTGTTTTTTGACTTGGCTATAACTTTGGCGCTGTTCGATGCATCTTCACAAAGTTTTCCCCATAAAAGTGTGCCTGTGAGTCTTGTTGTGCATGGGAAGTTTCCATCAAGTAGGGGCCATGAAAAAGGGGGGGGGGGATTGTATTTTCTATGTTAATTACCATAGGGGTTTTGAACATGACTACAGCCTGAAATGCAGGATGGAAGTACACCAAATTTAGGATCTGACAGTCCCTGTGCTGCAATCTGAATGGCTGCCAACACTTCAACCAGGAAGTGTTGGCAGCCATCATTGGACTTGGCTTCAGCCAAGTCCCAGGAAAAGCATTCAAAAGAAAGAAAAGGGGGCAGGGTAGGAATACCCTGACCCCCTGGCACTGGTCCTCAATCTACCCTGAATTTTTCCCACTTCCATATGTTCTTGCACTTCCTTTCTACACTAGAGACAGTACAGATTTTATCACTAAAGTTTGTGATGTACCATGGCCATCTGACTACACACTTGTTACTATGGATTTGGTGTCCTTATATACATGTGTTGACCATAACCTGGGAATTCAGGCTTGCAGACATTTTTTAGTTATTAAGCAAAACACAAAAATGACCATTCAATGACGCTGCTTGATATGTTGCGATTCTGTTTGGAGAACAACCTTTTCATGTTTAATGATGCTTGGTATCGCCAGTTAGTTGGGACTGCTATGGGGAGTTGCTTTGCTCCTAGTCATGCCTGTATTTTCATAGGGTGCTGGGAGGAACTACATGTGTGGGTGGAGGCAAATGAAAGACCAGACACATTGAATTTTGGACCCACTAATTTCGACAATTTTTTTTATTATTTGGGAAGGTCCCAGAAGAGATTTGCATGATATTCTGGTACACATTGCCCACAACGATCTCAATTAAACCTTCACACACAAAATCCATGCCACTGAAATTAACTTTCTTGATGTTTCAGTTAAGATAATCAATGGGAGGATAAAAACTAGCCTGTATCATAACAGTACTGTGGGGAATAGCATTCTCCATGCAGATAGTCATCACCCACATAAACTAAAATGAATCATCCCCTATAGGGGAATGCTCAGTGCCAAGTGTAATTGCTGTGCGAGGCAGGCTTTTGCAGGAAGAAAAGGGATGCATGATCACTAGATTAAGAGCTCAAGGCTACCTTCCCCCCAGAAGACTTTTTGAGCAGTGAAGGACAAATTTTCACTAGTGATGAGGGAGAGCATACTTACCAAGAAAAAGAGGAACGAGCAGGACCCACATGTAGTCAGACTCATTGCCACTTACAGTAGTGAATCCGCTGCCCTCAAAAAAATGCTCAAGAGGCATTGGCATTTGGCTAGATCTGACCCTGTTATAGGGAATAGAATGCCCCCATCCCTTAATCAATACCAAAAATCGAAATCTCTGTGGGACATTCTAGTACACAACTACATTGACACATGGGAGACGAAAGGAGGCTGGTTACAGGAAGAACAAGGTTTCTACAAATGCAGCAGGTGTAAAGCCTGTTAAGGAAGGAGTAAACAGAAAACGTATAAGCTACCCACATGCAAGACACGCACCATAAACAAGTTGATCATGTGCGGAGGTGACGATTATGTTTATGTTTTACAATGTCCATGGAGTTACATGTTTGTCGTAAGCACAATCTTCCCTGTGAAAAAGAGAATTTTGGAGCATTACTGAGCCAATAAAATCTTGATATCAATACCTGGTTTCTAAGCACTAGGCCAGGGTCCACAATCAGAATGCTGATTTGATGTCATTTTTGGGAATTAAAAGGATTATGAAAAATGTATGAGGAGGAGACACGAAGAAGAGACTCAGACTTCCGGAATCTGAATACATTATTCTGTTTGTTAGCAAGTCTCCAGGAGGCCTCTGTGAGGGTGAGGAACTGCATGTCCATATCGACAGATGTGGTAGTAAGGTGTATTCGACACTAGACCTATATGAGGACTTGGTATTACAGTTTTGCTTCACTTGTTTTATAGTCTACCTTTTTCTGGGTTTTTGGTTTCTTCGAGAATCTTGTTAGGATAATGTGGCCTATTTCTTGTGACCTATTACGCCCATAGTGTTGTTCTCCACTTTCCTCTAGCTCCCAAAATAGGTAACACTCTCCACTTTTTAATTTTTAATTTTAGAATACTCATTGCACCTTGTATCATCCCAGTAGCAGTAGATTTTCACAGTCTGCTGTGATGTTATGTTTTCTGTGTGTGTGAGGTTATATTTATTTGTTTTTTTACATCGGTATGCGGTCTGAAAAAGTTAATAGAACATTGGTTTCTTGCACTTGAGGAATTGATCGATCGGCAATGTGGTGGATTGTGCAACCATTTTTTCCTTTAGTATGACTTAGGAATGGACTTGTGATAGTCACATTTGCAGCCACATCAAAAGTATGTTGATTTACTTGTCTGCATACATCCCTTTGAGTGATATTCACAATATGCCAAGGAGAGAGATATCATTAGTGGTGCAATAAAAGTATGTCTCTTAGATTGCTTACACCTTATTTCTCAGGCAGTAATTTAAGTAAGTTTGAAAGAATGCAGAGCAAGCTATAACTGTACTGTATACTACTTGACAAAGTATGCAGGAGATATATAAGTGAAAGATGCTATCATGAGTACATCAAGAATATGTTCTCTAATTTATTTATACCTAATTTTTCATGTATTTAATTTGATTAATTTAAAATGTATGCAGGGCATGCATCGTTTGCACTGTAAGTCACATGGCTAAGCACTGCATTGCACCTGTGATACATGAAATTACCTATGACAATGAGCTACGATGCACTTGCAATATGAGGGGCTTTAGCTCTAGTTACATTTAGAATGTAAATTTACTCCAAATTTGCTTCTTTTAAAAAATGTACTTAACTAAATTTGATGAATCCTGTAAAATGTTGAATGTGTACAAATGCCAAACCTTTCAAAGCTCTTGCTGATCGCTTGCACTCTTGAAAAGCTTCTATCTATGTAGATTGAGTCAATTTGTTTTTAAAGGTGGTTGGGCAGATTGTTTGTGTACTAGGCGGTGATGAAGCCCCTCTGTGGGCGAAACGCGTAGCCGAATAAACATTGTTGGAAATTGAATCTTGGAGTGCAAGTTTTTCCCTGAGTCCTTATACGTCGGTTCACTCTAAGATGACAAAGGGACCTGCACCTATCACCAGCCCTGCTTAGGTGGAAGCATCCGGGATCCTGCAGGAGATATATATATATATATTTTTTTTTAAATTAATTAATTTTTTTCCATTGGGAAAACAAAGGTTACAGGGACGTTATAGTTAGGCTGACATTTCACTCGAACAAAACCAGAGAAATTCAGCCGTTAGAGTTAGCTGAGCTAACTATAACTCGCGCCCCCGCAATGCACTGGTTATGACCTCACATATTACATCACTCATTACATGGTCAGTGACATCACTCATGACATTGACTCTTGAGGGTCCCTGGGGGCCAACTAGCCCTCCTGTTACCTCCAGTAAGCCCCCCAAAGCTGGATTGCTAAGAGGTGGTCAGAGACCACGCTCCCTTTCTCCACCTCTCTGCAAATGCACCTCCTGGCTCATTGCTGCTTGGGGGATGAAGTCCACTTTAGTCCTTAGGCCCTCAGTATGCAAGGGGACCTCATCCCCCACCAGCAGTGCGCCAAGAGGCCCATTTGCAGAGGGGAGTAAAAAGGGGTGTGGCCTTCAACCAACTCTAGGCAATCCCAATGTGTGGTGCTTACGGGAGGTTCCAGGTGGGCTAGTTGGCCCCTAAAGACCCTCAGCAGCAAAGGGGACTTCATCCCCCAACCAAGAGCGCACCATGAGGCGCGTTTGCAGAGTAGAGGACAAAGGGGGCAGGCCTCCAGTGAGTTGCCGGCTTCCTTTTTTTTATTTTAGGAAAGGGGCTGTGTGGCCCCCCCTTTCCTTGGTGCTTTTGGGCCTCGGGAACCCCATCCCCCAGGCCTGACCCATTTTTTAAAATATAAAATGAGAGAGAGGCTGGGCTGCCCCCTTCTGAGGGAGATTTCTGCCTTGGGGACCCCATCCCCAAAGCCTCGGCCTTTTTAAAAAATATATATTTTTTTTAAGGAAGGGGGCCGTGTGGCCCCCCCTTCCCTGGGCCAGTTTTGGCTCCAGGGACCCCATCCCCCGGGGCCTACCCTCTATTTTTTTAATTTTGGAGGGGGGCTGCGCGGCCCCCCTCCTGAGGCCGATATAGCCCAGGGGACCCCATCACCCGGGGCATGGCCACATCCTTTCCTTTAAAAAGAAATGAGTAGGGGGGCCTGCCTGGCCCCCCTACCCGGGCTATTTTCGGTCCCGGGGACCCCATCCCCCGAGGCATGGCCACATCCTTGGCGACTGTTGGGTGAGCCTCAAAGCTCCCGCGGTCCCTACTGGCTCGCTGGCTCCCCGCCTCCTGCGGGAGCAGGCATTGCTTTTGGGCAAAGGGAGCTGCTAACATGCATCTCCCTCTGCCCAAAAGCAATTCTGCTTTGCTTCATGGAAGTGACAGAATTTTCCATGCTCTCGCTTCCATGAAGTGAAACAGAGTTTGCTATGGCATGGCAGAAGCAGTGCTCCTGCCATGCCATAGCAAACTGCAATGTCCTGGGGGGTGGGCACCCCGGGACATTGCTGGAGCAGGGCCTGAGGGGTGGCGGTCCCCAGGGCCATTTACGGCCCCCTCCCATCTTTAAAATAGCCCCAGGGAGGTGGGGGTCCCCAGGGCTGTGTGGGGGAGGCTCGAGCCCCCCGCACTTTACTTTTAAAAATAACACCGGGGAGGTGGTGGTCCCCGGGGCTGTGTGGGGGGGCTCGAGTCCCCCCACACTACTTTTAAAAATAGCCCTGGGGAAGTGGGGGTTCCTGGGGGTGCGGGGGGGCCGCGTGGCATTGAAGATAATTAGCCCGGGGGAGGTCCCTGGGGCTGCGTGCGGGAGGCAAGAACCCCTCCATGCATTTTCTTAAACATTTAGGCCCCAGGAAAGTGGTGGCTCCAGGGGGTGTCACGTAGCCCCCCCCACATTCAATTTAAGCCCCGGGGAGGTGGCGGTCCCTGGGGCATGCAGGGGCCCAACGGGCCCCGGCATCTCACACGAAGAGTGGGAGCCTGCGCTTCATTTTTTTTTTTAATTGTCAGACGGATTTGCGAATCCCGCTGAATTTCTTTTTTAAAAAAATGCTTTTTTGGGACCCTGGGGGTCCCTGAGCGGCCTAGGGGATCAGGGTGTTTCTACCCTGCCGCCTTTTCCTAATTTCTAACGTTATCTTGCCTTTCTCCTTGTGACTCGGCTCAACCGTGTCACAAGATGGCTGCCAACACTTCCTGGTTTGAAGTGTTGGCAGCTGTTAGACCTGGCATCCTTGGCGTGGGTCTCCCTTCATTTTTTCGTAATGCCTCCACTGTTGCCGATATGTTTTTGCTGGACTAGATGCTCATGGGCACTTTGCCGCTGCTAATCAGTACCAAAGTGCAAGTGCTCCCTATCGTTACTTGATATATGTATTAGTGACTCCATGATTGGATGATTGGTTTACTTGTCAGTCCCTAGTACAGTGCACTCAGTGTGCCCAGGGCTTGTAAATCCAATGCCGCTGGTGGGCTTGCAGCACTGGTTGTGCCACCCACAGAAGCGGCTTATAAAATGTGTCTCAGGCCTGCCATCGCAGAGCCTGTGTGCAGCCTAGGGCTGCCATGTCGACTTGGTGAGTACACCCACATACCAGTCCCTAAACCTTCCCTTTACTGCATGTTGGTCACCCCTAAAGTAGGCCCTAGGGCAGGGTGCATTGTAAGTATAAGGTAGGACATGCCCTGGTATGTGTGGCATGTCCTAATAGTGAATTACAGCCATTTTCGTTTTCACTATTGCAAGGCTACCTGCTCCCCATAGGCCAGAATGGGCAGACTGACTATTACACCTTATAGTCAGAACTGACCCAGGGAACATGGTAGAAAAACGAATTTAGTATGCCTGAACTCAGGATGATAAAATACATCTTTTAGTGAAGTTGGTTTTAACATTCTGTGTTTGAAAATACCACTTTTAGAAAGTGGGTATTTTCTTGCCTAACTATCCAAGCCTGCCTCTGCTAGGTTGTGCATTCCTTGTCTGGAGATTGAGTGACAGGGGCTGGGGGTGGCTACAGGAGACAGGGTGAGTCAGCGCAGGGCTGAATAGAAAGATCTGCATCCAGAGTGGAGGGAGGAGTTGCACCTGGGTCTGAATAGGGCTGTGCCTGCCTTCCACAATGCTGTCTCCACCTCCTGCCGGGCGGCTGAGCACTCTGCCCCACATTCTGAAAGGAAAGAAGGAGTCAGAAAAACAAAGTGCTCCAGGACTGACCAGAACTGGTTTTGGACTAGGCAGAGGCCTCTCTGCCTCCAGAGAACAAAGAGAATCAGGGTATAAGAGGGGCACCCAGACCCCAGGAAAATTAGATCACTTTTGGGAACAAGAAGAAACCTTTGCTGAGGAGCGGAACCAAGAAGAAACTGAGGAGAGACTATCCCTAAGCTGAAGTGCTGCTTGGGGGATTGGCCTGCAGTGGTTTGCCTGACTGCCAAAGAAAGGAGAAAGGAACTTTTGCTTTGCTGTGACTTTCATCAACTTGTGAAGGATCTCCAAGGGCTTGGAAGAGAGCTTGCCCCCTGACCGAAGTCCCAGGACCATTGGACTTCACCCCTTTGTGAACTGCTGCTGGAAACTCTGTTTCAGTGGCTGCAGAGGTAGGGAGCTGTGACCGACTCTCACGACCGACTCGGTGTCCTGTAAGCACCGCATCGAAGCACCGTCTCGCCCTGCAACGCACGGCCCTGGTCTCACCGACTCCGTCAACGAGCCGCTGCCTGCACCGCATCGAGGGACAACGCGTCCTGCAACGCTTCGCTACGCCGAATCGAACTGGTCTGACCGACACGGTCACTGCTGCTGAGTTCGAGTCCTGTGACCGCACCGGAGTTGGGCACCGCTCGCACGCTTTGCGACGCACCGCCCGACTCGCACCGCTGTCCGGACTGATCGACGCCAGCTCCTGAATCCGGCTCCGTCGCCGCACCGCAACCTGCCAGCACCGCATCGAAGCACCGTCTCGCCCTGCAACGCACGGCCCTGGTCTCACCGACTCTGTCTCGACGACGTCAACGAGCCGCTGCCTGCACCGCATCGAGGGACAACGCGTCCTGCAACGCTTCCATTTTTGCATCGCGACCGCGACGAACAGCCATCCGGCTCGCACGCCCGTGCCTGCCACTTCAAGTAAAGGTACTGTGACCGAGTCTGTCTACGCTGTGTTGGCCCGTCTCGACGCGGTCAGCTGGATTTGTTAGACTCTCTTTGTTCTCGACATCGCCGTAGCCGGAGGAGGCTACCGACTCGCACAGAACCTTGAATTAAGCCTTTTTGATCAGAACTAAGTATTCTTAACAGTATTGTGGATTATTTTTGTCGTTTATGGTCTTGTGATAAATCTATATAAAGTATACCTATTTTTATAAATATATAACCTGTGTGGTGTCCATTTGTAGTGTTGTCACTTGATTACTGTATGTGTTCACAAATGCTTTACACACTGCCTCTGAACTAAGCCTGTCTGCTCGTGCCAAGCTACCAAGAGGGTGAGCAGGGGTTATTTCGGGAGTGTACCTACTTTCCCTGACTAGACGCAAGGGTCCCTATTTGGACAAAGGTACCTACCTCTGCCAACTAGAGACCCCCAAATCTAACATTGGTGGTCAGCGGTGAGGATTCTGGACTTGCATTTGTGACTCATGTACAGTGATTGGTTAACACTACTTAGTGAGTGCAGACCAAAACGCAACCACATACTTTTATAGCATTTTTTCTGGGATTTCCTATTTTTGCAAATGCCAAGTTCAGTCACTATGGAGAAACCAGCATCAGTAGCCTCTGTTGAGTGTGATTGGGAAGAAGAGAGGCTAGAATGCTACACCCTTAAGCAGCTCAGGCAATTCTGCAAAAAATGTAAAGTGTCCATGACCGGACTCTCCAGGAAGGAGGACCTCCAAAAGGCGCTGAGGGCCTGGGTCGAATCAAGGAGTGCCCCTGTGGAGGGGGCTGAGAATGCAGAAGGGCAGCTGGAGGGGCTATTGGGTCTAGGGGCTGAAAGACCACCTTCCCCAGTAGGTAGCAGTGTTTCTGCCAGAGGACTGTCTCCAGAGGAGTTGGAGGACAGGAAAGAGAGTAGGATGCACGAAATGGAGCTGACCAAGCTCAAGCTGAATGGGCAGTTAGAATTCCAAATGCAAACTAGGAAATTGGCCCTAGAGGAAAAGAAAATGCAGTTTGAACATGAGAAAGTTTTGAGGGAGTTGGAATTGAAGGCCAAGAGCTTAGAGATTACTCCCTCTGGTGGCAGTGTACCGCCTGTGCCTGTTGAAGCTAGGGTGTATATTCCCAAAGATGTGGTGAAGGAGTTTTTAAAAATGATGACATAGGGCAGTGGTTCAAAGCCTATGAGGTAGCCATGTCTTCCCACCGGGTCCCTGAGAAGGATTGGGGAGCGGGGTTGTGGGGACGGTTCCTCAGTGAAGGGCGGGATACCTTGTTGGATTTGCCCTCTGAAGTCTATAATTCGTACAGCCACATGAAGGATGCCTTAATGACTAGGTATGGTTTGACCCCTGAGCTTTATAGGCAAAGGTTCAGGAACTGTAGTAAGATTGAAAGCAGTACCTGGGTTGAATATGTGACCTTCTTTTGCAGAGCCTTGGATGGTTGGGTAAAGGGTAGCAAAGCGACTGATTTTCAGGCGCTCTTTGATTTGATTGCCTGGGAGCACTTGTCCGGTAATTGTTTTCCTGAGCTACGCCAGCACCTGATTGATAGTAAGCTGACTAACCCTAGGCAGCTTGCTGAGGAGGCGGACCGCTGGGTGAGTACCCGGGTCCACAAGGGTCACGTGGGAGACTCCGCCAAGGGTGGGCAGGGTCCCCAGCAGAAGAGTGGGGGGACAAGGGTAAACAGAAGGAGTTCCATAAAGGGCCCCAAAGTAGACCCCAAGGGAACCAAGGGAAAGGTTCCCAGCCTCCCCCTGAGAAGAAGCCAGTGGCCCTGACAGGCCCCCTGTTCACCAAGGACCACTGGTATGTTACAAGTGTGGCGCCCCTGGCCACAAGGCAAACGATCCTCGTTGCCCTTTGCATGGAAAACCAGCACCCACCAGTGCAGTCCCCCGGCAGTTGGCTAGTGTAGCCCTGGGGGAGGAGTTGGGTGCCCAAGGTGGGGGGATCCCACAGTGTTTTCCCTTGTCTCGTTAGGAGACTCTGAGATGGTCCCTAGGACCCCGCTGCCTGAGAACACTAAGAAATACAGGCAGTGGGTGACCATCAATGGCCATAGGGTGGAGACTCTGAGAGACACAGGAGCCAGTGTGACAGCTGTCAAGTGTCACCTGGTGTCTAAAGAGCAGGTTATCCCTGATGCATTCTATCCGGTTGTTGCCGCTGACAACACAGAGAGTCACTGCAAGGTGGCTCAGGTTCCCTTTGAGTGGGGGGTCTCGGGTACTCTTCAAGTAGCTGTGAGGCCAGCCATGCCTGTTGACTGTTTGTTAGGGAACGATTTGGAGAGCTCACCTTGGGCTAAGGTGGAGCGGAGTGCGCATTTAGAAATGTTGGGCTTGCCTGATTGGGCATGTGTGACCACCCGGTCAATGGCAGCTAAAGGTGTTCAAGAGGACCTGGAGCCTGAGAGGGAGGCCCAGGTGCCTGCCGGAGAGAGAGGAGGCAGGGGGCACGGGAAACCGGCCCCGAAGTTCCCACGGTCCAGGAGGAGGCAGACCCTGAGGGGGATGCCCTGGAGCCTACAGGGGAACAGGTAGCTGAACTGGGGGACCTACCTGAGCTGACCCATTGGCAGCAAGAAGGAGGACCCTCCAGGGAAGAGTTCTGCAAGGAGCAGAACACATGCCCTTCTCTCGTGGGTCTGAGGCAACAGGCCACAGACCAGGCAGCAGGTGATCAGTCTGGATCACATTGGGTTTACTGGGAGAATGGTCTCCTGTATTCAGAGCCTAAGGTTGCTGAGCCTGGGTCAGCCCGTGTGCTGGTGGTACCCCAGCGCTTCAGAGCCTTCCTACTGGGGTTGGCTCATGATGTACCGTTAGCAGGACATCTGGGGCAGGACAAGACCTTTGACAGGCTTGTGACCCATTTCTATTGGCCCCAGATGCGCAGGAGTGCCGCCACTCACTGCAGGACATGCCAGACTTGCCAGGCAAGTGGAAAGAGTGGGAGGAAGCACAAGGCTCCTCTCCAGCCATTCCCTGTGGTCAGCACCCCCTTTGAACGGGTGGGTATTGATATTGTGGGGCCACTGGACCCCAAGACCGCCATGGGCAACAGGTTTATCCTGGTCTTGGTGGACCATGCCACCCGGTACCCTGAAGCCATCCCTCTGAGGACAGTGACGGCCCCCGTGGTGGGACGTGCACTGATGGGAATTTTCTCACGAGTGGGATTCCCTCAAGAGGTGGTGTCTGACAGAGGTACCAACTTCGTGTCCAAGTACATGAAGTCCCTGTGGCAGGAGTGCGGTGTAACTTACAAGTTCACCACTCCTTACCACCCTCAAGGAAATGGGCTGGTTGAGAAATTCAACCGGACCCTCAAGGGCATGATTATGGGTCTGGAAGAACCCATGAGGCGTAAATGGGACGTCCTCTTACCATGCCTGCTGTTTGCATACCGTGAGGTGCCACAGAAGTCTCTAGGGTTCAGTCCCTTTGAGCTCCTCTATGGACACCCGGTGCGAGGACCTCTGAGTTTGGTCAAGGAAGGCTGGGAGCAATCTCCCAGGAAACCTCCCCAGGATGTATACAGTTACATGCTGGCCTTCCGGAACCAGACTAGGCGTTTCAGAGAACTTGCTGAGGCAAATCTGGAAGCCAGCCAGGAGGAGATGAAGCGGTGGTACGACCAGAATGCCACTCTGGTAGAGCTTCAGCCTGGTCAGAAAGTGTGGGTCATGGCCCCTGTGGAGCCTTGTGCGCTCCAGGACAGGTGGACCGGCCCCTTTACGGTGGTGGAGCGCAAGAGTCCAGTTACCTATTTGGTGGACTTGCAGTCTCCCAGGAACCCCTTGCGGGTCCTACATGTGAACCGCCTGAAGCCCCACTTGGAGAGGTCCCAAGTGGGCATGCTCTTAGCTACAGATGATGGAATGGAGGAGGAGACCGAGCCTCTTCCTGACCTCCTGTCAGCCCGAGAGCAAGATGGATCAGTGGAGGGAGTAAACCTCTCTACCTCCCTGACACCTGAGCAGCAGGGTGACTGTCGCCAACTGTTGGGACAGTTCCCTGACCTGTTCTCCCTGGTTCCCAGTGTCACCCATTGGTGCGTCCATGATGTGGACACTGGGGACAGTCTTCCTGTGAAGCACAAGGCTTACCGGGTGACTGACAGGGTCAGAGCCTGCATCAAGGAGGAGGTCTCCAAGATGTTTGCGCTAGGGGTGATTGAGTCCTCTAACAGCCCTTGGGCCAGCCCAGTGGTCTTGGTTCCAAAGGCTGCCGCGCCTGGTGCCACACCAGAACTCCGGTTCTGTGTGGACTACAGGGGACTCAATTCCGTCACCAGGACTGACGCCCACCCCATCCCCAGAGCTGATGAGCTCATAGATCGGTTAGGGGCTGCGCGGTACCTCAGCACGTTTGACTTAACGTCTGGGTACTGGCAGATCGCCTTGACTGATGGGGCAAAGAGAGGTCAGCATTCTCCACACCGGATGGGCACTACCAGTTCCGGGTGATGCCCTTTGGGATGAAGAATGCCCCTGCCACCTTTCAGAGGTTGGTCAACCAGGTGTTGGTTGGACTGGAGGATTTCAGTGCCGCCTACCTGGATGACATCGCCGTGTTCAGTGCCAGTTGGGAAGAACATCTGCGCCACCTCTGGGAAGTGTTGATGGCGCTGCGGAGAGCAGGCCTCACAATCAAGGCGAGTAAGTGCCAGATTGGGCAGGGTTCTGTGGTGTACTTGGGACACCAGGTTGGGAGCGGCCAGGTGGCGCCCCTCCAACCGAAAATTGATACCATTCTGGCTTGGGAGCCCCCAAGACCCAGACAGAGGTGAGAGCCTTCCTAGGAGTCACCGGGTATTACCGGAGATTCGTCAAGGGGTATGGCAGCATTGTTGCCCCCTTGACAGAGCTGACTTCCAAGAAGCAGCCCAGGAAAGTGATTTGGACTGACGCCTGTCAAAACGCTTTTGACACCTTGAAGACTGCCATGTGCACGGCGCCTGTGCTCCAGGCACCCAACTTCTCCAATGAGTTCATTGTTCAGACGGACGCTTCAGAGCATGGTGTAGGGGCTGTTCTATCACAGATCAATGAGGAGGGCCTAGACCAACCTGTAGCCTTCATCAGTAGGAGGTTACTTCCCCGGGAACAGAGATGGAGTGCTATTGAGCGTGACGCATTTGCTGTGGTCTGGGCTCTGAAGAAGCTGAGACCATACCTGTTTGGGACTCACTTCCGGGTTCAGACAGACCACAGGCCCCTCAGATGGTTGATGCAGATGAGGGGTGAGAATCCAAAGCTGTTGAGGTGGTCCATTTCCCTACAGGGGATGGACTTTACGGTGGAACACCGCCCTGGTACAGAACACGCCAATGCTGATGGTCTGTCCAGATTTTTCCGCCTTAGCGATGAGAACTCCCTAGGGGTAGGATAGTTCTCCCCACATTTCAGCTGGAGGGGACACGTGTTAGACCTGGCATCCTTGGCGTGGGTCTCCCTTCATTTTTTCGTAATGCCTCCACTGTTGCCGATATGTTTTTGCTGGACTAGATGCTCATGGGCACTTTGCCGCTGCTAATCAGTACCAAAGTGCAAGTGCTCCCTATCGTTACTTGATATACGTATTAGTGACTCCATGATTGGATGATTGGTTTACTTGTCAGTCCCTAGTACAGTGCACTCAGTGTGCCCAGGGCTTGTAAATCCAATGCCGCTGGTGGGCTTGCAGCACTGGTTGTGCCACCCACAGAAGCGGCTTATAAAATGTGTCTCAGGCCTGCCATCGCAGAGCCTGTGTGCAGCCTAGGGCTGCCATGTCGACTTGGTGAGTACACCCACATACCAGTCCCTAAACCTTCCCTTTACTGCATGTTGGTCACCCCTAAAGTAGGCCCTAGGGCAGGGTGCATTGTAAGTATAAGGTAGGACATGCCCTGGTATGTGTGGCATGTCCTAATAGTGAATTACAGCCATTTTCGTTTTTCACTATTGCAAGGCTACCTGCTCCCCATAGGCCAGAATGGGCAGACTGACTATTACACCTTATAGTCAGAACTGACCCAGGGAACATGGTAGAAAAACGAATTTAGTATGCCTGAACTCAGGATGATAAAATACATCTTTTAGTGAAGTTGGTTTTAACATTCTGTGTTTGAAAATACCACTTTTAGAAAGTGGGTATTTTCTTGCCTAACTATCCAAGCCTGCCTCTGCTAGGTTGTGTATTCCTTGTCTGGAGATTGAGTGACAGGGGCTGGGGGTGGCTACAGGAGACAGGGTGAGTCAGCGCAGGGCTGAATAGAAAGATCTGCATCCAGAGTGGAGGGAGGAGTTGCACCTGGGTCTGAATAGGGCTGTGCCTGCCTTCCACAATGCTGGCTACACCTCCTGCCGGGCAGCTGAGCACTCTGCCCCACATTCTGAAAGGAAAGAAGGAGTCAGAAAAACAAAGTGCTCCAGGACTGACCAGAACTGGTTTTGGACTAGGCAGAGGCCTCTCTGCCTCCAGAGAACAAAGAGAATCAGGGTATAAGAGGGGCACCCAGACCCCAGGAAAATTAGATCACTTTTGGGAACAAGAAGAAACCTTTGCTGAGGAGCGGAACCAAGAAGAAACTGAGGAGAGACTATCCCTAAGCTGAAGTGCTGCTTGGGGGATTGGCCTGCAGTGGTTTGCCTGACTGCCAAAGAAAGGAGAAAGGAACTTTTGCTTTGCTGTGACTTTCATCAACTTGTGAAGGATCTCCAAGGGCTTGGAAGAGAGCTTGCCCCCTGACCGAAGTCCCAGGACCATTGGACTTCACCCCCTTTGTGAACTGCTGCTGGAAACTCTGTTTCAGTGGCTGCAGAGGTAGGGAGCTGTGACCGACTCTCACGACCGACTCGGTGTCCTGTAAGCACCGCATCGAAGCACCGTCTCGCCCTGCAACGCACGGCCCTGGTCTCACCGACTCCGTCAACGAGCCGCTGCCTGCACCGCATTGAGGGACAACGCATCCTGCAACGCTTCGCTACGCCGAATCGAACTGGTCCGACCGACACGGTCACTGCTGCTGAGTTCGAGTCCTGTGACCGCACCGGAGTTGGGCACCGCTCGCACGCTTTGCGACGCACCGCCCGACTCGCACCGCTGTCCGGACTGATCGACGCCAGCTCCTGAATCCGGCTCCGTCGCCGCACCGCAACCTGCCAGCACCACATCGAAGCACCGTCTCGCCCTGCAACGCACGGCCCTGGTCTCACCGACTCCGTCTCGACGACGTCAACGAGCCGCTGCCTGCACCGCATCGAGGGACAACGCGTCCTGCACCGCTTCCATTTTTGCATCGCGACCGCGACGAACAGCCATCCGGCTCGCACGCCCGTGCCTGCCACTTCAAGTAAAAGGTACTGTGACCGAGTCTGTCTACGCTGTGTTGGCCCGTCTCGACGCGGTCAGCTGGATTTGTTAGACTCTGTTTGTTCTCGACATCGCCGTAGCCGGAGGAGGCTACCGACTCGCACAGAACCTTGAATTAAGCCTTTTTGATCAGAACTAAGTATTCTTAACAGTATTGTGGATTATTTTTGTCGTTTATGGTCTTGTGATAAATCTATATAAAGTATACCTATTTTTATAAATATATAACCTGTGTGGTGTCCATTTGTAGTGTTGTCACTTGATTACTGTATGTGTTCACAAATGCTTTACACACTGCCTCTGAACTAAGCCTGTCTGCTCGTGCCAAGCTACCAAGAGGGTGAGCAGGGGTTATTTCAGGAGTGTACCTACTTTCCCTGACTAGACGCAAGGGTCCCTATTTGGACAAAGGTACCTACCTCTGCCAACTAGAGACCCCCAAATCTAACATTGGTGGTCAGCGGTGAGGATTCTGGACTTGCATTTGTGACTCATGTACAATGATTGGTTAACACTACTTAGTGAGTGCAGACCAAAACGCAACCACATACTTTTATAGCATTTTTTCTGGGATTTCCTATTTTTGCAAATGCCAAGTTCAGTCACTATGGAGAAACCAGCATCAGTAGCCTCTGTTGAGTGTGATTGGGAAGAAGAGAGGCTAGAATGCTACACCCTTAAGCAGCTCAGGCAATTCTGCAAAAAATTTAAAGTGTCCATGACCGGACTCTCCAGGAAGGAGGACCTCCAAAAGGCGCTGAGGGCCTGGGTCGAATCAAGGAGTGCCCCTGTGGAGGGGGCTGAGAATGCAGAAGGGCAGCTGGAGGGGCTATTGGGTCTAGGGGCTGAAAGACCACCTTCCCCAGTAGGTAGCAGTGTTTCTGCCACAGGACTGTCTCCAGAGGAGTTGGAGGACAGGAAAGAGAGTAGGATGCACGAAATGGAGCTGACCAAGCTCAAGCTGAATGGGCAGTTAGAATTCCAAATGCAAACTAGGAAATTGGCCCTAGAGGAAAAGAAAATGCAGTTTGAACATGAGAAAGTTTTGAGGGAGTTGGAATTGAAGGCCAAGAGCTTAGAGATTACTCCCTCTGGTGGCAGTGTACCGCCTGTGCCTGTTGAAGCTAGGGTGTATATTCCCAAAGATGTGGTGAAGGAGTTTTTTAAAAATGATGACATAGGGCAGTGGTTCAAAGCCTATGAGGTAGCCATGTCTTCCCACCGGGTCCCTGAGAAGGATTGGGGAGCGGGGTTGTGGGGACGGTTCC
This sequence comes from Calotriton arnoldi, assembly GCA_963921515.1. Lineage (NCBI taxonomy): Eukaryota > Metazoa > Chordata > Amphibia > Caudata > Salamandridae > Calotriton > Calotriton arnoldi. The sequence continues at coordinate 1,224,373 of CAWUFW010000756.1, read as the reverse complement.
TCAGTGAAGGGCGGGATACCTTGTTGGATTTGCCCTCTGAAGTCTATAATTCGTACAGCCACATGAAGGATGCCTTAATGACTAGGTATGGTTTGACCCCTGAGCTTTATAGGCAAAGGTTCAGGAACTGTAGTAAGATTGAAAGCAGTACCTGGGTTGAATATGTGACCTTCTTTTGCAGAACCTTGGATGGTTGGGTAAAGGGTAGCAAAGCGACTGATTTTCAGGCGCTCTTTGATTTGATTGCCTGGGAGCACTTGTCCGGTAATTGTTTTCCTGAGCTACGCCAGCACCTGATTGATAGTAAGCTGACTAACCCTAGGCAGCTTGCTGAGGAGGCGGACCGCTGGGTGAGTACCCGGGTCCACAAGGGTCACGTGGGAGACTCCGCCAAGGGTGGGCAGGGTCCCCAGCAGAAGAGTGGGGGGACAAGGGTAAACAGAAGGAGTTCCATAAAGGGCCCCAAAGTAGACCCCAAGGGAACCAAGGGAAAGGTTCCCAGCCTCCCCCTGAGAAGAAGCCAGTGGCCCTGACAGGCCCCCTGTTCACCAAGGACCACTGGTATGTTACAAGTGTGGCGCCCCTGGCCACAAGGCAAACGATCCTCGTTGCCCTTTGCATGGAAAACCAGCACCCACCAGTGCAGTCCCCCGGCAGTTGGCTAGTGTAGCCCTGGGGGAGGAGTTGGGTGCCCAAGGTGGGGGATCCCACAGTGTTTTCCCTTGTCTCGTTAGGAGACTCTGAGATGGTCCCTAGGACCCCGCTGCCTGAGAACACTAAGAAATACAGGCAGTGGGTGACCATCAATGGCCATAGGGTGGAGACTCTGAGAGACACAGGAGCCAGTGTGACAGCTGTCAAGTGTCACCTGGTGTCTAAAGAGCAGGTTATCCCTGATGCATTCTATCCGGTTGTTGCCGCTGACAACACAGAGAGTCACTGCAAGGTGGCTCAGGTTCCCTTTGAGTGGGGGGTCTCGGGTACTCTTCAAGTAGCTGTGAGGCCAGCCATGCCTGTTGACTGTTTGTTAGGGAACGATTTGGAGAGCTCACCTTGGGCTAAGGTGGAGCGGAGTGCGCATTTAGAAATGTTGGGCTTGCCTGATTGGGCATGTGTGACCACCCGGTCAATGGCAGCTAAAGGTGTTCAAGAGGACCTGGAGCCTGAGAGGGAGGCCCAGGTGCCTGCCGGAGAGAGAGGAGGCAGGGGGCACGGGAAACCGGCCCCCGAAGTTCCCACGGTCCAGGAGGAGGCAGACCCTGAGGGGGATGCCCTGGAGCCTACAGGGGAACAGGTAGCTGAACTGGGGGACCTACCTGAGCTGACCCATTGGCAGCAAGAAGGAGGACCCTCCAGGGAAGAGTTCTGCAAGGAGCAGAACACATGCCCTTCTCTCGTGGGTCTGAGGCAACAGGCCACAGACCAGGCAGCAGGTGATCAGTCTGGATCACATTGGGTTTACTGGGAGAATGGTCTCCTGTATTCAGAGCCTAAGGTTGCTGAGCCTGGGTCAGCCCGTGTGCTGGTGGTACCCCAGCGCTTCAGAGCCTTCCTACTGGGGTTGGCTCATGATGTACCGTTAGCAGGACATCTGGGGCAGGACAAGACCTTTGACAGGCTTGTGACCCATTTCTATTGGCCCCAGATGCGCAGGAGTGCCGCCACTCACTGCAGGACATGCCAGACTTGCCAGGCAAGTGGAAAGAGTGGGAGGAAGCACAAGGCTCCTCTCCAGCCATTCCCTGTGGTCAGCACCCCCTTTGAACGGGTGGGTATTGATATTGTGGGGCCACTGGACCCCAAGACCGCCATGGGCAACAGGTTTATCCTGGTCTTGGTGGACCATGCCACCCGGTACCCTGAAGCCATCCCTCTGAGGACAGTGACGGCCCCCGTGGTGGGACGTGCACTGATGGGAATTTTCTCATGAGTGGGATTCCCTCAAGAGGTGGTGTCTGACAGAGGTACCAACTTCGTGTCCAAGTACATGAAGTCCCTGTGGCAGGAGTGCGGTGTAACTTACAAGTTCACCACTCCTTACCACCCTCAAGGAAATGGGCTGGTTGAGAAATTCAACCGGACCCTCAAGGGCATGATTATGGGTCTGGAAGAACCCATGAGGCGTAAATGGGACGTCCTCTTACCATGCCTGCTGTTTGCATACCGTGAGGTGCCACAGAAGTCTCTAGGGTTCAGTCCCTTTGAGCTCCTCTATGGACACCCGGTGCGAGGACCTCTGAGTTTGGTCAAGGAAGGCTGGGAGCAATCTCCCAGGAAACCTCCCCAGGATGTATACAGTTACATGCTGGCCTTCCGGAACCAGACTAGGCGTTTCAGAGAACTTGCTGAGGCAAATCTGGAAGCCAGCCAGGAGGAGATGAAGCGGTGGTACGACCAGAATGCCACTCTGGTAGAGCTTCAGCCTGGTCAGAAAGTGTGGGTCATGGCCCCTGTGGAGCCTTGTGCGCTCCAGGACAGGTGGACCGGCCCCTTTACGGTGGTGGAGCGCAAGAGTCCAGTTACCTATTTGGTGGACTTGCAGTCTCCCAGGAACCCCTTGCGGGTCCTACATGTGAACCGCCTGAAGCCCCACTTGGAGAGGTCCCAAGTGGGCATGCTCTTAGCTACAGATGATGGAATGGAGGAGGAGACCGAGCCTCTTCCTGACCTCCTGTCAGCCCGAGAGCAAGATGGATCAGTGGAGGGAGTAAACCTCTCTACCTCCCTGACACCTGAGCAGCAGGGTGACTGTCGCCAACTGTTGGGACAGTTCCCTGACCTGTTCTCCCTGGTTCCCAGTGTCACCCATTGGTGCGTCCATGATGTGGACACTGGGGACAGTCTTCCTGTGAAGCACAAGGCTTACCGGGTGACTGACAGGGTCAGAGCCTGCATCAAGGAGGAGGTCTCCAAGATGTTTGCGCTAGGGGTGATTGAGTCCTCTAACAGCCCTTGGGCCAGCCCAGTGGTCTTGGTTCCAAAGGCTGCCGCGCCTGGTGCCACACCAGAACTCCGGTTCTGTGTGGACTACAGGGGACTCAATTCCGTCACCAGGACTGACGCCCACCCCATCCCCAGAGCTGATGAGCTCATAGATCGGTTAGGGGCTGCGCGGTACCTCAGCACGTTTGACTTAACGTCTGGGTACTGGCAGATCGCCTTGACTGATGGGGCAAAAGAGAGGTCAGCATTCTCCACACCGGATGGGCACTACCAGTTCCGGGTGATGCCCTTTGGGATGAAGAATGCCCCTGCCACCTTTCAGAGGTTGGTCAACCAGGTGTTGGTTGGACTGGAGGATTTCAGTGCCGCCTACCTGGATGACATCGCCGTGTTCAGTGCCAGTTGGGAAGAACATCTGCGCCACCTCTGGGAAGTGTTGATGGCGCTGCGGAGAGCAGGCCTCACAATCAAGGCGAGTAAGTGCCAGATTGGGCAGGGTTCTGTGGTGTACTTGGGACACCAGGTTGGGAGCGGCCAGGTGGCGCCCCTCCAACCGAAAATTGATACCATTCTGGCTTGGGAGCCCCCCAAGACCCAGACAGAGGTGAGAGCCTTCCTAGGAGTCACTGGGTATTACCGGAGATTCGTCAAGGGGTATGGCAGCATTGTTGCCCCCTTGACAGAGCTGACTTCCAAGAAGCAGCCCAGGAAAGTGATTTGGACTGACGCCTGTCAAAACGCTTTTGACACCTTGAAGACTGCCATGTGCACGGCGCCTGTGCTCCAGGCACCCAACTTCTCCAATGAGTTCATTGTTCAGACGGACACTTCAGAGCATGGTGTAGGGGCTGTTCTATCACAGATCAATGAGGAGGGCCTAGACCAACCTGTAGCCTTCATCAGTAGGAGGTTACTTCCCGGGAACAGAGATGGAGTGCTATTGAGCGTGACGCATTTGCTGTGGTCTGGGCTCTGAAGAAGCTGAGACCATACCTGTTTGGGACTCACTTCCGGGTTCAGACAGACCACAGGCCCCTCAGATGGTTGATGCAGATGAGGGGTGAGAATCCAAAGCTGTTGAGGTGGTCCATTTCCCTACAGGGGATGGACTTTACGGTGGAACACCGCCCTGGTACAGAACACGCCAATGCTGATGGTCTGTCCAGATTTTTCCGCCTTAGCGATGAGAACTCCCTAGGGGTAGGATAGTTCTCCCCACATTTCAGCTGGAGGGGACACGTGTTAGACCTGGCATCCTTGGCGTGGGTCTCCCTTCATTTTTTCGTAATGCCTCCACTGTTGCCGATATGTTTTTGCTGGACTAGATGCTCATGGGCACTTTGCCGCTGCTAATCAGTACCAAAGTGCAAGTGCTCCCTATCGTTACTTGATATACGTATTAGTGACTCCATGATTGGATGATTGGTTTACTTGTCAGTCCCTAGTACAGTGCACTCAGTGTGCCCAGGGCTTGTAAATCCAATGCCGCTGGTGGGCTTGCAGCACTGGTTGTGCCACCCACAGAAGCGGCTTATAAAATGTGTCTCAGGCCTGCCATCGCAGAGCCTGTGTGCAGCCTAGGGCTGCCATGTCGACTTGGTGAGTACACCCACATACCAGTCCCTAAACCTTCCCTTTACTGCATGTTGGTCACCCCTAAAGTAGGCCCTAGGGCAGGGTGCATTGTAAGTATAAGGTAGGACATGCCCTGGTATGTGTGGCATGTCCTAATAGTGAATTACAGCCATTTTCGTTTTTCACTATTGCAAGGCTACCTGCTCCCCATAGGCCAGAATGGGCAGACTGACTATTACACCTTATAGTCAGAACTGACCCAGGGAACATGGTAGAAAAACGAATTTAGTATGCCTGAACTCAGGATGATAAAATACATCTTTTAGTGAAGTTGGTTTTAACATTCTGTGTTTGAAAATACCACTTTTAGAAAGTGGGTATTTTCTTGCCTAACTATCCAAGCCTGCCTCTGCTAGGTTGTGTATTCCTTGTCTGGAGATTGAGTGACAGGGGCTGGGGGTGGCTACAGGAGACAGGGTGAGTCAGCGCAGGGCTGAATAGAAAGATCTGCATCCAGAGTGGAGGGAGGAGTTGCACCTGGGTCTGAATAGGGCTGTGCCTGCCTTCCACAATGCTGGCTCCACCTCCTGCCGGGCAGCTGAGCACTCTGCCCCACATTCTGAAAGGAAAGAAGGAGTCAGAAAAACAAAGTGCTCCAGGACTGACCAGAACTGGTTTTGGACTAGGCAGAGGCCTCTCTGCCTCCAGAGAACAAAGAGAATCAGGGTATAAGAGGGGCACCCAGACCCCAGGAAAATTAGATCACTTTTGGGAACAAGAAGAAACCTTTGCTGAGGAGCGGAACCAAGAAGAAACTGAGGAGAGACTATCCCTAAGCTGAAGTGCTGCTTGAGGGATTGGCCTGCAGTGGTTTGCCTGACTGCCAAAGAAAGGAGAAAGGAACTTTTGCTTTGCTGTGACTTTCATCAACTTGTGAAGGATCTCCAAGGGCTTGGAAGAGAGCTTGCCCCCTGACCGAAGTCCCAGGACCATTGGACTTCACCCCTTTGTGAACTGCTGCTGGAAACTCTGTTTCAGTGGCTGCAGAGGTAGGGAGCTGTGACCGACTCTCACGACCGACTCGGTGTCCTGTAAGCACCGCATCGAAGCACCGTCTCACCCTGCAACGCACGGCCCTGGTCTCACCGACTCCGTCAACGAGCCGCTGCCTGCACCGCATCGAGGGACAACACGTCCTGCAACGCTTCGCTACGCCGAATCGAACTGGTCCGACCGACACAGTCACTGCTGCTGAGTTCGAGTCCTGTGACCGCACCGGAGTTGGGCACCGCTCGCACGCTTTGCGACGCACCGCCCGACTCGCACCGCTGTCCGGACTGATCGACGCCAGCTCCTGAATCCGGCTCCGTCGCCGCACCGCAACCTGCCAGCACCGCATCGAAGCACCGTCTCGCCCTGCAACGCACGGCCCTGGTCTCACCGACTCCGTCTCGACGACGTCAACGAGCCGCTGCCTGCACCGCATCGAGGGACAACGCGTCCTGCAACGCTTCCATTTTTGCATCGCGACCGCGACGAACAGCCATCCGGCTCGCACGCCCGTGCCTGCCGCTTCAAGTAAAGGTACTGTGACCGAGTCTGTCTACGCTGTGTTGGCCCGTCTCGACGCGGTCAGCTGGATTTGTTAGACTCTGTTTGTTCTCGACATCGCCGTAGCCGGAGGAGGCTACCGACTCGCACAGAACCTTGAATTAAGCCTTTTTGATCAGAACTAAGTATTCTTAACAGTATTGTGGATTATTTTTGTCGTTTATGGTCTTGTGATAAATCTATATAAAGTATACCTATTTTTATAAATATATAACCTGTGTGGTGTCCATTTGTAGTGTTGTCACTTGATTACTGTATGTGTTCACAAATGCTTTACACACTGCCTCTGAACTAAGCCTGTCTGCTCGTGCCAAGCTACCAAGAGGGTGAGCAGGGGTTATTTCGGGAGTGTACCTACTTTCCCTGACTAGACGCAAGGGTCCCTATTTGGACAAAGGTACCTACCTCTGCCAACTAGAGACCCCCAAATCTAACACCAGCCAAGCAGATCTCAGGCAGGAGATCGGGAGGGTTTGTGGATCCTCCACGGCCATATTTATTAATCTGAGAAATGTTTACATTTCTTGGGAGCAACTGAACGGACTTACACCATTTAACAGAAAGAGTGCACTCTGGACCAAGAGCTACTTTTTTGTCAAATTTGGTGTAATTCCGTTCAGCAGTTCGGGCTGTAGCTGCGTCAACAGTTTCCTATGGAAATTAACATGGAGAAAATGCGTTTTGGGAACTCCTTTTTCTCGGCCCCTGCTTGAAGAATCACCCCAAAAGTGTCAAGAAAGCAGCTAAAGTGAGTAGGCCATTAGTTTTGAAAATTTCGTGAAGATTCGTCAAACAGCGCCAGAGATATTGGCAAAAGAGAAAATGTTTTTTTAATAGAAACAAGGTCCTAACTATAACTACCTACTATAACTATAACTACTTATTCACTGAAAACAACAATGATTAAAGGGACAGTTATGGATAGATGAAAATGTCAGTTAAAATATACCATTTAAAATGTAGAAAACCACTGAAATTTATCAGTTATAGTTATCTCTAGTAACTAAAACACATGGCCAAAGGTAACCTTAACTCGCGCCCCATCATGCCCAGTTTCCTCATCAATAATTTCATTGCAAATGTTGCAGTGACATTATCACTAATGTCTTAGTAGATGCCATCAGTCATGTAATATGTGGTGCAATTTACAGTACACAGCAAGGCCACAAATTATAGTTACTTAGGCTCCAAGTTCTAGTTACGTGAGATAACCGTAACTGGTAAGTTTCAGAGGTTTTGTATGTTTAAAATCCTATGTTTTAATGGACATTTTCACCTCACTATATCTGTCCCTTTAACCTTTTTTACAGTGAATTTCTGAGTTTTTAAAAAATTCGAAGTAAGATATTATTACCATTACTCACTATAACTGTCACTTTACCCTTTGTTTTTTTAGTGAATCTCTATGTTTTTTGAGCTAAAATAATAAAAAGTATAATAAAGTTTTAAACAAAAAATCGACATGCCTGAGTTTCTTTTTTAACATTTTTGAATCTATAAAATGCAGCTATTAATCCCACCACAAGGTGGTTCAGCACTCCTGTTGAAGAGTATACATCTCCAGCTAACAGTGCTTTAAAGAAGTACAGTATACTCTCCTGGGGTCAGGGATTTAATGGCCCAAGACACTTACAGTTTTTTTTTAATGTTGCTAGGGGAGCTCCAAAACTCCCTACAGCCCCAAACACTATAAACAATAATGTTTCATGGTGTCCCTAACCCTTCTAGGGCCACCAGTACTTGAAAAATATATTTGAAAAAGCCATAGGGTGTTATAGGGAGCTCCGTGATAGGAGCAGTGAATTATAAATGAGCGGCTTTGGTCGCTGATTTTTCAGGTTTTTATATATCTTGTGGGTGTCCCAATCCCACCCAGTGCACCCACACGTTTGTTTTCTGTTGGGGCCTTTTAACCTGCAATCCTTTTTTGAATATTTTTCCTGGGTGCGTTCTGATGCCTACTTGGGGCGCCTCTCTGATTATTGCTGTGTGGGGGCAAATCCAGTGCCCTCGCAGCCCCACTGGTTCCCTGCTTCTGCAGGAGCCAGAATCTTTAATTTTACATTTTTAAGTGGGGTGCCCCTGGGGCTACCAGGGGCATCCCATAGCAGGTTCCTTGTTGTGGACTGTGGGGGAGGCCCCCACTGACCCACCAGTTCCCCTGCTTGCACCCATAGTGGGCATTGCGTTAGCCAACATTGCTCCTACCCCGCTGGAGCAGTTTTCTTTTGCTCCCACCGGACAGGAGGACTTTACTGTTTTACCATGCCCGAGAGCACGGGCAGTAAAAACGTTTTGTGCTCCAACCTGGCGGAAGCTGCTTTGTGCTCTTGCTGGGTGGGAGCACATTACACTTCTCAGCCTGCGCCCTCAGGCAGGGAAAAATATAATGTCTCAGAGCTGGAGACCCCCGAGACACCGTCCCTGAGCCAGTCCCGAGGGATGTGGAGAGGTGTGGTGCAGCGGCCAGGGCAGCTGACTTTGGAGCACAGGGTTCACGGTTCGATCCCCGGCTCCGGCGGCAGCTCAGCTCAGCACCATGTGACTCTGGGCAATAGCTCACTTAATTTCCTCTCTGGCCCCCAGCGCCTTGAGACCCGTAAGGGTGAGTAGCTGCGCTATATAAAAACGGACTTACATTTTTTTTTACATATATATAAAATGGCTCAGGGGGGATGGGTGCCCCCTCCCCATGTTGTAAGTGCCAGCCTGGGGTATGGGGTCCACGGGGCATTTTCAGGCTCAGGGAAGGGACTGTGCTGTCTTCTACCCTCTATTAAAATGTCAACCCTGAGGCCTCTTAGTGGTTCAGTGAAGGGGGCCAGACGCTACCTCCCCTATATAATTAAATCTGCCGACCCCCCAAGGCTAAGCCCAGCCCCGTGGGTTTATGTTTTTTGGAGCCCGCATATTTTTTTTTTTATTATTAGTTTTTCAGAGATTTGCAGAAACTATTAATTTGCAGCAAAATGAAAGAAATAAAAATCATTTTTGGCTCAGGGGTGTCCCTCTGGGTTCCTCTGCCAGAACTAGTTGGTCAGGGTAACCCTACTCTGCCCCCTTACATCTTTTTCTTGTGTTTTTGTAGCATTTGGGACTGAGTCCTGAGTCCTAACATGGCTGCCTCCACATCCTTCTTGATGTGGTTGCAGCCAATCAGATCTCAGCTTGAGATCTGTCAGCTCCACTGAGCCTCCGCGGCGTGAAATATACAAAATGTTCGAGACTCCGATTGTTTAAAAACTACTAAAAAGACTTACACCAAATGAGAAAAGGATGCATTCTGGGCCAAGATCTAGATTTCTGCCAAATTTGGTGTGATTCTCTTCAGCAGTTGTTGTGGGTTTGCTGTTCAATTTTCCTAAGGAGAAATGAATAGTAAAACACATTTTGGGACACTCCCTTTTTCTTACAAGGCCCCGCTTGACGGATCGCCCTGAAACTTTTCATAAAGGAGCTGGAGTGAATGAGACATTTTTGTGGAAAGGTTTGTGAAGATTCATCAAACGGAGCCAAAGTTATGAGAAAATCAATAAATGCTTTTCCTATGGAAGCACAGACCTAACTATAACTATCCAGTGGCAACAACGACTGGGTAACTAGCTAATATATAATGAGGAATGTATATATATATATGGTTCTGTTCTGCTCATTACGTCTCCATCCTCGTTAGCATGGAGTGAATACTCATCATTAATTCACTTTTGAAAACAAACTGGCGTCATGGTAGACGAAATATATACTACCTACTGGCGTTTGCCAGTAGGTAGTTATAGTTAGGAACTTGTTTCTATTCAAAAGCGTTTTTCTTTTGCCAATATCTTTGGCGCCGTTTGACGAATCTTTGAGAAATTTTCCAAACTAATGGTTCACTCAGGTCAGCTCCTGTTTTGAAAAGTTTCGGGGTGATTCCTCAAGTGGGGGCCGAGAATAAAGGGTGGTCCCAAAATGTGTTTTCCCCATGTTAATTTCCATAGGAACTTTAGACAAAGCTACAGCCCGAACTGCTGAACGGAATTACACCAAATTTGGCAAAAAGGTAGGTCTTGGTCCAGAAAGCGTGCTTTCTCCCACACGCAGCACCCCCACAGCCCGAGGGACCGCCACCTCCCCGGGGCTTTAATTTAATGGGGTGAGGCGCTCGTGGGCCCCCCAAGCCCCGGGGACCGCCACCTCCCCGGGGCTCCAAATAAATTATAGAAATGTGGGGGGGCTCCTGCCCCTCCCCACACTGCCCCTGGGACCACCACCTCCCCGGGCCACACTGAATTTCAGGGAGGGGGGTGCCTTGCGGACCCCACCAAGCCGCGGGCACCCCCACCTCCCGGGGACTTAAAAAATGTAAATTAGTGTGGGGGCGGCTCCTGCCCCTCCCCACACTGCCCCGGGGACCACCACCTCCCTGGGGCTTTAAACACTAAGGTAAGGGGGCCATGCAGCCCCCCTCCTGGAGCCCTAGATGGACCTGCTCTTGCTTCCAAGAAGCAATGCAGAATTGCTTTTGGGCAAAGGGATCTGCATGTTAGCAGCTCCCCTTGCCCAAAAGCAATGCCGGCTTCTCCAGGAGGCGGGGAGCTGACTGGGACCGCGGGGGCATTGGGGCCCCCCGTGGTCCCCAATGTGAGGGCCAGCCCTGGGGGATGGTGTCCCCAGGGCCAGAAGTGGCCCAGGGGAGGGGGGCCACGCGGTCCCCCTCCTGCGAAAATTAAAATTAAAAAATATTATAGAAAACGAGACCCGGCCCCCGGGGGATGGGTCCCTGGGTCCAGAAGTGGCCCAGGGGAGGGGCCCACGCAGCCCCCCTCGCGGGAAAAATACATTTCTTTAAATAAAAACAAGGCCAGGCCCTGGGGGATGGGGTCCCCGGGGCCAATAGTGGCCCAGGGAAGGGAGGCCACGTGGCCCTCTTCCCGTTTTTTTTAAAAAATACTAAAAGAAGGGGGGGGGCCACACAGCCTTGCTTCTAAAAATAAATTTAAAAAAAGAAAAGCCGGCATCTCACCGGAGGCCCCGCCCCCTCCCTGCACCACTCTGCAAACGCACCTCCTGGTGCATTCTCGGTTGGGGGATTAAGGCCCCTTGAATCCTGAGGGTCCATGGGGGCCAACTAGTTCACCAGGTACCTCCAGTAAGCCCCACACAGTGGGATTGCTGAGAGGTGGTCCGAGGCCATGCCCCTTTTAACACCACTCTGCAAACTCACCTCTTGGCGCACTGCTGGTGGGGCGATGAGGTCCTCTTGTGTCCTGAGCACCTCAGGACTAAAGTGGACTTCATCCCCCGAGCAGCAGTGCGCCAGGAGGCATGTTTGCGGATTGGTGTAAAAAGGGGGCATGGCTTCCGATCCCTCTCAGCAATCCAGCTGTGTGGGACTTACTAGAGATAACAGGAGGGCTAGTTGGCCCCCAGGGACCCTCAGGAGGAAGGGGACTTCATACCCCAACCAAGAGCGCACCAGGAGGCGCGTTTGCAGAGTGGTGGAGAAAGGGGGCATGGCCTGTGCCCACCTTTCAGCAATCCCACTATCTGGGGCTTACTGGAGGTATCAGGTAGGCTAGTTAGCCCCTAAGGACCTCCAGCACCGAAGGAGACTTTAATCCCCTTCCCAGAGCACGCCAGGGAGCGTGTTTGCAGAATGGTGGGCAAAGGGTGCGTGGCCTGCTATGAGTATTTAACAATGCTGCTGTGAGGAACTTACTGGAGGAAATAGGAGGGGTAGTTGGCCCCCAAGGACGTCCTTGGGCACCAACTACCCCTCCTGTTACCTCCAGTAAGTCCCACACAGTGGTTTTGTTAAGAGGTCTTCGGAGGCCAATGCCCCCCTTTCTCCACCACTCTCCAAACTCACCTTCTGGCACATTACGGGTTGGGGGATGAAGTCCGCTTTACTCCTGAGGGACTTTGGGGGCCAAGAAGCACTCCTGGTACCTCCTGTAAGTCCTACGCAGCAGAATTCCTGGCACTGGTTGGAGGCCCAGCCCCCTTTCTCGATCACTCTGCAAACACGACTACCAGTTACAGAAGCACTTGTAATGTAATAGGTCTCGTATTTGAGTTAGAGCTACTGGTGTTGTAAATGTAAAAGTTTTTTTACTAAAGTTTTTTGGAGTGGAGTGGATGTACGTTGTGTGCAGTGGAATTATGTGGTATGTTGTGTAGTGAAATTATGTGGATAGGAAGTATGTGGTATTTAGTGTATAGGTATTATGTAGAGTGGGATTATGTGTTATGGAGAGTAATTATGTGGTATGGTAGTCTGTGTTGTGGAGTGGTAACCCCAGGTTTAGTCTTCCTCGTTTCCATAGAAGCTAAGCTATGAACTCAATGAGACAAAAAAAAGGTATCACTGAGGAGCACTTCTGGACCTAGTCAGAGCTATGAGCAGGGCCACTGGAATTATGCAACTGTTTGGCTGCACCGACTTTTGCACAATTATACATTTTACGCATTAGCCAAATAATCTATCATCTGCTGCCTAATCTGCAGACTTGAACAAAAAAAACCTTGTTTCTAGCTCAAACGGCTCAAACGTTACCAAAAATGCAGCGACAAGTGTTACAGCGTAGTGGAAGGTCCTTTGTAAACCTAGAATAGTCACCTCTTACTTATTGCTAAATGTGGGTGTTAAACTGGTACTCTGCGCCTCTCTTGCCTCTTTCTGCATTTCTGTTGCTTCTTTTTGCACCTTTCTTTCCTTTTCTGCACTTCTCTAGCCTGTTCCTGCAAATCTCTTCTACTTTCTGCACCTCTTTTACTTCTTTCTGCACCTCACTTGCTTCTTTGTGCACCCCTCTTGCCTCTTTCTGCACCCCTCTTCCCTCTTTCTGGACCCCTCCTGCCTCTTTCTGCACCTCTGTTCCTTGTTTCTGCACTTCTTTTGTTTATGTCTGCACCTCTCTTGCTTCTTTCTGCACCCCTCTTGCCTCTTTCTCCACCCCTCTTCCCTCTTTCTGCATCTCTGTTGTTTCTTTCTGCACTTCTCTTGTCTCTTTCTCCACCCCTATTGCCTCTTTATGCACCTCTGTTCCTTCTGTCTGCACTTCTTTTGTTTCTTTCTGCACCTCTCACTTCTTTCTGCACCCCACGTGCCTCTTTCTGCACCCCCTTCCCACTTTTTGCACTTTTGTTGCTTCTTTCTGCACTCCTCTTGCTTCTTTCTGCACTCCTTGTGCCTCTTTCACACCCCTCTTCTCTCTTTGTGCATCCCTCTTGCCTCTTTATGCACCTCTGTTCCTTCTTTCTGCACTTCTGTTTCTTTCTGCACATCTCTTACTTCTTTCTGCACCCCACGTGCCTCTTTCTGCACCCCCTTCCCACTTTTTGCACTTTTGTTGCTTCTTTCTGCACTTCTCTTGCTTCTTTCTGCACTCCTTGTGCCTCTTTCACACCCCTCTTCTCTCTTTGTGCACCCCTCTTGCCTCTTTATGCACCTCTGTTCCTTCTTTCTGCACTTCTGTTTCTTTCTGCAACTCTCTTGCTTCTTTCTGCACAACTCTTGCTTCTTTCTGCACCCCTCGCGCCTCTTTCACACCCCTCTTCCCTCTTTCTGCACCTCTCTTGCCTCTTTCTGCACCTCTGTTCCTTCTTTCTGCACTTCTGTTTCTTTCTGCAACTCTCTTGCTTCTTTCTGCACAACTCTTGCTTCTTTCTGCACCCCTCGCGCCTCTTTCTGCATCTCTGTTGTTTCTTTCTGCACTTCTCTTGTCTCTTTCTCCACCCCTCTTGCCTCTTTATGCACCTCTGTTCCTTCTTTCTGCACTTATTTTGTTTCTTTCTGCACCTCTCACTTCTTTCTGCACCCCACGTGCCTCTTTCTGCACCCCTTCCCACTTTTTGCACTTTTGTTGCTTCATTCTGCACTCCTCTTGCTTCTTTCTGCACTCCTTGTGCCTCTTTCACACCCCTCTTCTCTCTTTGTGCATCCCTCTTGCCTCTTTATGCACCTCTGTTCCTTCTTTATGCACTTCTGTTTCTTTCTGCACATCTCTTACTTCTTTCTGCACCCCACGTTCCTCTTTCTGCACCCCCCTTCCCACTTTTTGCACTTTTGTTGCTTCTTTCTGCACTCCTCTTGCTTCTTTCTGCAATCCTTGTGCCTCTTTCACACCCCTCTTCTCTCTTTGTGCACCCCTCTTGCCTCTTTATGCACCTCTGTTCCTTCTTTCTGCACTTCTGTTTCTTTCTGCAACTCTCTTGCTTCTTTCTGCACAACTCTTGCTTCTTTCTGCACCCCTCGCTCCTCTTTCACACCCCATTTCCCTCTTTCTGCACCTCTCTTGCCTCTTTCTGCACATTTGTTCCTTCTTTCTGCACTTCTTTTGTTTCTTTCTGCACCTCTCTTGTTTCTCTCTGTATCCCTCTTGCCTCTTTCTCCACCCCACTTCCCCGTTTCTGCATCTCTGTTGCTTTTTTTGCATTTCTCTTGCTTCTTTCGGCATCTCTCTTGCTTTTTTCTGCACCCCTCGTGCCTCTTTCTGCACCGCTCATCCCTCTTTCTTCACTCCTGTTGCCTCTTTCTGCACCTCTGTTGCTTCTTTCTGCACTTCTTTTGTTTCTTTCTGCACCCCTCTTTCCTAATTAATATGCACCTCTGTTCCTTCTTTCTGCACTTCTTTTGTTTCTTTATGCATCTCTCGATTCTTTCTGCACCCCTTTTGCCTCTTTCTGCACCCCTGTTACCTCTTTCTGCACCTCTGTTCCTTCTTTCTGTACTTCTTTTGTTTATTTCTGCAGCTCTCTTGCTTCTTTCTGTACCCCCTTGCCTCTTTAACCACCCCTCTTCCTTCACCCCTGTTTCCTCTTTCTGCACCTCTGTTCCTTCTTTCTGCACTTCTTTTGTTTCTTTCTGTACATCTCTTGCTTCTTTCTACACCCCTCGTACCTCTTTCTGCACCCCTCTTCCCTCTTTTTGCACCCCTCTTGCCTCTTTCTGCACCCCTCTTCCCTCTTTCTGGACCCCTCCTGCTCTTTCTGCACCTCTGTTCCTTGTTTCTGCACTTCTTTTGTTTCTGTCTGCACCTCTCCTGCTTCTTTCTGCACCCCTCTTGCCTCTTTCTCCACCTCTCTTTGCTCTTTCTGCATCTCTGTTGCTTCTTTCTGCACTTCTCTTGTCTCTTTCTCCACCCCTCTTCCCTCTTTCTGCACCTCTGTTGCTTCTTTCTGCACCTCTCTTGCTTCTTTCTGCACCTCTCACTTCTTTCTGCACCCCTTTTGCCCCGTTCTGCACCCTCTTCCCTCTTTCTGCACCCCTCTTGCCTCTTTATGCACCTGTGTTCCTTCTTTCTGCACTTCTTTTGTTTCTTTCTGCACCTCTCACTTCTTTCTGCACCCATTTTGCCTCGTTATGCACCCTCTTCCCTCTTTCTGCACCCCTCTTGCCTCTTTATGCACCTCTGTTCCTTCTTTCTGCACTTCTTTTGTTTCTTTCTGCACATCTCTTACTTCTTTCTGCACGCCACGTGCCTCTTTCTGCACCCCTCTTCCCTCTTTTTGCACTTTTGTTGCTTCTTTCTGCACTTCTCTTGCTTCTTTCTGCACTCCTTGTGCCTCTTTCACACCCCTCTTCTCTCTTTGTGCACCCCTCTTGCCTCTTTATGCACCTCTGTTCCTTCTTTCTGCGCTTCCGTTTCTTTCTGCAACTCTTTTGCTTCTTTCTGCACAACTCTTGCTTCTTTCTGCACCCCTCTTTCCTAATTAATATGCACCTCTGTTCCTTCTTTCTGCACTTCTTTTGTTTCTTTATGCATCTCTCGATTCTTTCTGCACCCCTTTTGCCTCTTTCTGCACCCCTGTTACCTCTTTCTGCACCTCTGTTCCTTCTTTCTGTACTTCTTTTGTTTATTTCTGCAGCTCTCTTGCTTCTTTCTGTACCCCCTTGCCTCTTTCCCCACCCCTCTTCCTTCACCCCTGTTTCCTCTTTCTGCACCTCTGTTCCTTCTTTCTGCACTTCTTTTGTTTCTTTCTGTACATCTCTTGCTTCTTTCTACACCCCTCGTACCTCTTTCTGCACCCTCTTCCCCTCTTTTTGCACCCCTCTTGCCTCTTTCTGCACCCCTCTTCCCTCTTTCTGGACCCCTCCTGCTCTTTCTGCACCTCTGTTCCTTGTTTCTGCACTTCTTTTGTTTCTGTCTGCACCTCTCCTGCTTCTTTCTGCACCCCTCTTGCCTCTTTCTCCACCTCTCTTTGCTCTTTCTGCATCTCTGTTGCTTCTTTCTGCACTTCTCTTGTCTCTTTCTCCACCCCTCTTCCCTCTTTCTGCACCTCTGTTGCTTCTTTCTGCACCTCTCTTGCTTCTTTCTGCACCTCTCACTTCTTTCTGCACCCCTTTTGCCCCGTTCTGCACCCTCTTCCCTCTTTCTGCACCCCTCTTGCCTCTTTATGCACCTGTGTTCCTTCTTTCTGCACTTCTTTTGTTTCTTTCTGCACCTCTCACTTCTTTCTGCACCCATTTTGCCTCGTTATGCACCCTCTTCCCTCTTTCTGCACCCCTCTTGCCTCTTTATGCACCTCTGTTCCTTCTTTCTGCACTTCTTTTGTTTCTTTCTGCACATCTCTTACTTCTTTCTGCACGCCACGTGCCTCTTTCTGCACCCCTCTTCCCTCTTTTTGCACTTTTGTTGCTTCTTTCTGCACTTCTCTTGCTTCTTTCTGCACTCCTTGTGCCTCTTTCACACCCCTCTTCTCTCTTTGTGCACCCCTCTTGCCTCTTTATGCACCTCTGTTCCTTCTTTCTGCGCTTCTGTTTCTTTCTGCAACTCTTTTGCTTCTTTCTGCACAACTCTTGCTTCTTTCTGCACCCCTTGTGCCTCTTTCACACCCCTCTTCCCTCTTTCTGCACCTCTCTTGCCTCTTTCTGCACCTTTGTTCCTTCTTTCTGCACTTCTTTTGTTTCTTTCTGCACCTCTCTTGTTTCTCTCTGTATCCCTCTTGCCTCTTTCTCCACCCCACTTCCCCCTTTCTGCATCTCTGTTGCTTTTTTTGCATTTCTCTTGTTTCTTTCGGCTTCTCTCTTGCTTTTTTCTGCACCCCTCGTGCCTCTTTCTGCACCCCTCATCCTTCTTTCTGCACTCCTGTTGCCTCTTTCTGCACCTCTGTTGCTTCTTTCTGTACTTCTTTTGTTTCTTTCTGCACCCCTCTTTCCTAATTAATATGCACCTCTGTCCCTTCTTTCTGTACTTCTTTTGTTTCTTTCTGCATCTCTCGCTTCTTTCTGCACCCCTTTTGCCTCTTTCTTCACCCCTGTTACCTCTTTCTGCACCTCTGTTCCTTCTTTCTGTACTTCTTTTGTTTATTTCTGTAGCTCTCTTGCTTCTTTCTGTACCCCCTTGCCTCTTTCCCCACCCACCTTTCTTCACCCCTGTTTCCTCTTTCTGCACCTCTGTTCCTTCTTTCTGCACTTCTTTTGTTTCTTTCTGTACATCTCTTGCTTCTTTCTGCACCCCTCGTACCTCTTTCTGCACCCCTCTTCCCTCTTTTTGCACCCCTCTTGCCTTTTTCTGCACCTCTGTTGCTTCTTTATGCCCTACTCTTGCTCCTTTCTGCACATCTTTGCTTCTTTCTGCACCACTCGTGCTTCTTTCTGCACCCTTCTTCCTTCTTTCTGCACCTCTCTTGCCTCTTTCTGCACCTCTGTTCCTTCTTTCTGCTCTTCTTTTATTTATTTCTGCACCTCTATTGCTTCTTTCTGCACCCCTCTTGCTTCTTTGTGCACCCCTGTTCCCCCTTTTTGTATCTCTATTGCTTCTTTCTGCACTTCTCTTGCCTCTTTCTCCACCTCTCATCCCTCTTTCTGCACCTCTGGTGCTTCTTTCTGCAGTTCTCTTGCTTCTTTCTGCACCTCTGTCCCTTCTTTCTGCAACCCTTGTGCCAATTTCTGCACCTCTCTTCCCTCTTTCTGCATCTCTCTTGCTTCTTTCTGCACTCCCTTGCCTCTTTCTCCACCCCTCTTCCCTCTTTCTTCACCCCTGTTGCCTCTTTCTGCACCTCTGTTCCTTCTTTCTGCACTTCTTTTGTTTCTTTCTGCACCTCTCTTGCTTCTTTCTCCACCCCTGTTCCCCCTTTTTGCATCTCTGTTGCTTCTTTCTGCATGCCTCTTGCCTCTTTCTGCACCTCTGTTCCTTATTTCTTCACTTCTTTTGTTTCTTTCTGCACCTCTCTTGCTTCTTTCTGCACCCCTCTTGCCTCTTTCTCCACCCCTCTTCCCCCTTTCTGCATCTCTGTTGCTTCTTTCAGCACTTCTGTTGCTTCTTTCTCCACCTCTCTTTGCTCTTTCTGCATCTCTGTTGCTTCTTTCTGCACTTCTCTTGTCTCTTTCTCCAGCCCTCTTCCCTCTTTCTGCACCTCTGTTGCTTCTTTCTGCACCTCTCTTGCTTCTTTCTGCACCTCTCACTTCTTTCTGCACCCCTTTTGCCCCCGTTCTGCACCCTCTTCCCTCTTTCTGCACCCCTCTTGCCTCTTTATGCACCTGTGTTCCTTCTTTCTGCACTTCTTTTGTTTCTTTCTGCACCTCTCACTTCTTTCTGCACCCCTTTTGCCTCATTATGCACCCTCTTCCCTCTTTCTGCACCCCTCTTGCCTCTTTATGCACCTTTGTTCCTTCTTTCTGCACTTCTTTTGTTTCTTTCTGCACCTCTCTTGTTTCTCTCTGTATCCCTATTGCCTCTTTCTCCACCCCACTTCCCCCTTTCTGCATCTCTGTTGCTTTTTTTGCATTTCTCTTGCTTCTTTCGGCATATCTCTTGCTTTTTTCTGCACCCCTCGTGCCTCTTTCTGCACCCCTCATCCTTCTTTCTGCACACCTGTTGCCTCTTTCTGCACCTCTGTTGCTTCTTTCTGTACTTCTTTTGTTTCTTTCTGCACCCCTCTTTCCGAATTAACATGCACCTCTGTTCCTTCTTTCTGTACTTCTTTTGTTTCTTTCTGCATCTCTCGCTTCTTTCTGCACCCTTTTGCCTCTTTCTGCACCCGTTACCTCTTTCTGCACCTCTGTTCCTTCGTTCTGTACTTCTTTTGTTTATTTCTGCAGCTCTCTTGCTTCTTTCGGTACCCCCTTGCCTCTTTCCCCACCCCCTCTTCCCTCTTTCTTCACCCCTGTTTCCTCTTTCTGCACCTCTGTTCCTTCTTTCTGTACTTCTTTTGTTTCTTTCTGTACATCTCTTGCTTCTTTCTGCACCCCTCGTACCTCTTTCTGCACCCCTCTTCCCTCTTTTTGCACCCCTCTTGCCTTTTTCTGCACCTCTGTTGCTTCTTTATGCACTACTCTTGCTCCTTTCTGCACCTCTTTGCTTCTTTCTGCACCACTCGTGCTTCTTTCTGCACCCTTCTTCCCTCTTTCTGCACCTCTCTTGCCTCTTTCTGCACCTCTGTTCCTTCTTTCTGCTCTTCTTTTATTTCTTTCTGCACCTCTGTTGCTTCTTTCTGCACCCCTCTTGCTTCTTTGTGCACCCCTGTTCCCCCTTTTTGTATCTCTATTGCTTCTTTCTGCACTTCTCTTGCCTCTTTCTCCACCTCTCATCCCTCTTTATGAACCTCTGTTGCTTCTTTCTGTAGTTCTCTTGCTTCTTTCTGCACCTCTGTCCCTTCTTTCTGCAACCCTTGGGCCAATTTCTGCACCTCTCTTCCCTCTTTCTGCATCTCTCTTGCTTCTTTCTGCACTCCTTTGCCTCTTTCTCCACCCCTCTTCCCTCTTTCTTCACCCCTGTTGCCTCTTTCTGCACCTCTGTTCCTTCTTTCTGCACTTCTTTTGTTTCTTTCTGTACATCTCTTGCTTCTTTCTGCCCCCTTTGTGCCTCTTTCTGCACCCCTCTTCCCTCTTTTTGCACCCCTCTTGCCTTTTTCTGCACCTTTGTTGCTTCTTTCTGCACTACTCCTGCTTCTTTCTGCACCTCTTTGCTTCTTTCTGCACCACTCGTGCTTCTTTCTGCACCCTTCTGCCCTCTTTCTGCACCTCTCTTGAATCTTTCTGCACCTCTGTTCCTTCTTTCTGCTCTTCTTTCCTGTCTTTCTGCACCTCTCTTGCTTCTTTCTGCACCCCTCTTGCCACTTTCACCACCCCTGTTCCCCCTTTTTGTATCTCTGTTGCTTCTTTTGCACTTCTCTTGCCTCTTTCTACACCCCTCATCCCTCTTTCTGCACCTCTGTTGCTTCTTTCTGCAATTCTCTTGCTTCATTCTGCACCTCTGTCCTTTCTTTCTGCAACCCTTGTGCTTCTTTCTGCACCCCTCTTCCCTCTTTCTGCACCTTTCTTGCCTCTTTCTGCACCTCTGTTCCTTCTTTCTTCACTTCTTTTGTTTCTTTCTGCACCTCTCTTGCTTCTTTCTGCACCCCTCTTGCCTCTTTCTCCACCCCTCTTCCCTCTTTCCTCTTCCCCCTTTCTGCATCTCTGTTGCTTCTTTCAGCACTTCTGTTGCTTCTTTCTCCTCCCCTCTTCCCACGTTCTGCACCTCTGTTGCTTCTTTCTGCACATCTCTTGCTTCTTTCTGCACTCCTCGTGCCTCTTTCTTCACCCCTCTTCCCTATTTTTGCACCTCTGTTCCTTCTTTCTGCACTTGTTTTGTTTCTTTCTGCTCCCTTCTTCCCTTTTTTGCATCCCTCTTGCCTCTTTCTGCAGTTCTATTGTCCTTTTCTGCACCTCTCTTGCCTCTTTCTGTACCTCACTTGCCTCTTTCTGCACTTCTCTTGCTTCTTCCTACACCTCTCTTGCTTCTTTCAACAATCCTTTGCCTCTTTCTGCACTTCTCTTGGCTGTTTCTGCACCTCTCTTGCGCCTTTCTGCACCTCTGTTGATTCTTTCTGCACCTCACTTGCTTCTTTCTGCACCCCTCTTGTCTCTTTCTGCATCCCTCTTTCTGCACTTCTCTTGCTTGTTTCTGCACACTTCTTCCCTTTTTTGCATCCCTCTTGCCTCTTCCTGCAGTTCTCTCGTCATTTTCTGCACCTATCTTGCCTCCTTCTGCACCTCACTTGCCTCTTTCTGCACCTCACTTGCCTCTTTCTACACCTCTGTTGATTCTTTCAGCAATTCTCTTGCCTCTTTCTGCACCTCTGTTGCCTCTTTCTGCACCTCACTTGCTTCTTTCTGCACCCCGCTTGCCTCTTTCTGCACTTCTCTTGCCTCTTTCTGCACCCCTGTTCCCTCTTTCTGTACATTTCCAGCCTGTTTCTGCACCTCTCTTGCCTCTTTCTGTACCTCTGTTGCTTCTTTCTGCACTTCTCTTGGCTCTTTCTGCACCCTTTGCGCCTCTTTCAGCACCTCTGTTGCTTTTTTCTGCACTTCTCTTCCTTCTTTCTGCACCCCTCCTACCTCTTTCTGCACCCCTCTTGCCTCTTTCTGCAACCCTCTTCCCTCTTTCTGTACCTCTCTTGCCTCTTTCTGCACCTTTTTTGCTTCTTTCAGCACATTTCTTCCCTCTTTCTGTACCCCTCTTGCCTCTTTCTGCACCTCTGTTGGTTTTTTCTGCTCTGCTTTGCTTCTTTTTGCACCTTTGTTGCAAATGTCTGCATCCCTCTTGCCTCTTTCTGTACCCCTCTTCCCTCTTTCTGCACACCTGTTCCCTCTTTCTGCATCCCTTTTGCCTATTTCTGCAACTCTCTTGCCTCTTTCTGCAGTTCTCTTGCCTCCTTCTGTACCCCACTTGCCTCTTTCTGCACATCTCTTGGTTCTTTCTGCACTGCTCTTGCCTCTTTCTGCACCCCTCTTGCCTCTTTCAGCACCTCTGTTGCTTCTTTCTGCACTTCTCTTCCTTCTTTCAGCACCCCTCGTGCCTCTTTCTGCACCCTTCTTCCCTTTTCCTGCACGTCTCTTGGTTCTTTCTGCACTGCTCTTGCTTCTTTCTGCACCTCTTTTGCCTGTTTCTGCAACTCTCTTGCTGTACTTCTCTTGCCTCCTTCTGCACCTGTTACTTCTTTTTTGCACTTCTCTACCTCTTTCTGCACCCCTCTTGCCTCTTTCTGCACCTCTGTTGCTTCGTTCAGCACTTCTCTTGCTTCTTTCTGCACTTCTCTTGCTTCTTTCTGCATCCCTCTTGCCTCTTTCTGCACCCGTTTTCCCTCTTTCTACATCTCTCGTCCCTCTTTCTGCTCCTCTGTTGCCTCTTTCTGCATCCCTGTTCCCTCTTTCTGCACATCTCTTGCCTGTTTCTGCAACTCTCTTGCCTCTTTCTACAGTTCCCTTGTCTCTTTCTGCACCTCTGTTGCTTCTTTCTGCACTTATCTTGCCTCTTTCTGCACCCCTCTTGCCTCTTTCTGCACCTCTCTTGGTTGTTTCTGTACTGCTCTTGTTTCTTTCTCCACCTGTCTTGCAAATTTCTGCACCCATCTTGCCTCTATCTGCACCTCTCTTCCCTCTGTATACACCTCTCTTGCCTCTGTCTGCACCTCTGTTCCTTCTTTCTGTACTTCTCTTGCTTCTTTCCGTACCCCTCTTTCCTCTTTCTGCACCTGTTGCTTCTTTCTGCACTTCTCGTGCTTGTTTCTGCACTTCTAGTGCTTGTTTATGCACCTCTCTTGCGCCTTTCTGCACCTCTGTTGATTCTTTCTGTACCTCACTTGCTTCTTTCTGCACCCCTCTTGCCTCTTTCTGCATCCCTCTTTCTGCACTTCTCTTGCTTGTTTCTGTACCCTTCTTCCCTTTTTTGCATCCATCTTGCCTCTTTCTGCAGTTCTCTTGTCATTTTCTGCACCTCTCTTGCCTCTTTCTGCGCCTCACTTGCCTCTTTCTGCACTTCTCTTGCTTCTTTCTACACCTCTGTTGCTACTTTCAGCACTTCTCTTGCCTCTTTCTGCACCTCTGTTGCCTCTTTCTGCACCTCACTTGCTTCTTTCTGCACCCCGCTTGCCTCTTTCTGCACTTCTCTTGCCTCTTTCTGCAACCCTGTTCCCTCTTTCTGCACCTTTCCTGCCTGTTTCTGCACCTCTCTTGCCTCTTTCAGCACCTCTGTTGCTTCTTTCTGCACTTCTCTTCCTTCTTTCTGCACCCCTCCTGCCTCTTTCTGTACCCCTCTTGCCTCTTTGTGCACCCCTCCTACCTCTTTCTGCACCCCTCTTGCCTCTTTCTGTAACCCTCTTCCCTCTTTCTGTACCTCTGTTGCCTCTTTCTGCACCTCTTTTGCTTCTTTCAGCACATTTCTTCCCTCTTTCTGTACCCCTCTTGCCTCTTTCTGCACCTCTGTTGGTTTTTTCTGCTCTGCTCTTGCTTCTTTTTGCACATTTGTTGCAAATTTCTGCATCCCTATTGCCTCTTTCTGTACCCCTCTTCCCTCTTTCTGCACACTTGTTCCCTCTTTCTGCATCCCTTTTGCCTGTTTCTGCAACTCTCTTGCCTCCGTCCGTACCTCACTTGCCTCTTTCTGCACTTCTCTTGCTTCTTTCAGCACCCTTCTTCCCTTTTTCTGCATATCTCTTGCCTCTTTCTGCACCCCTCTTGGCTCTTTCTGCACTGCTCTTGCCTCTTTCTGTACCCCTCTTGCCTCTTTCAGCACCTCTGTTGCTTCTTTCTGCACTTCTCTTCCTTCTTTCAGCACCCCTTGTGCCTCTTTCTGCACCCTTCTTCCCTTTTCCTGTATGTCTCTTGGTTCTTTCTGCACTGCTCTTGCCTCTTTTTGTACCCCTCTTGCCTCCATCTGTACCTCTGTTGTTTCTTGCTGCACTGCTCTTGCTTCTTTCTGCTTCTCTCCTGCAAATTTCTACACTCTTCTTGCCTCTTTCGGCACACCTCTTGCCTCCTTCTGTACCTCTGTTGGTTCTTTCTGCACTGCTCTTGCTTCTTTCTGCACCTCTTTTGCCTTTTTCTGCAACTCTCTTGCCTCTTTCTGTACTTCTCTTGCCTCCTTCTGCACCTGTTACTTCTTTTTTGCACTTCTCTTCCTCTTTCTGCACCCCTCTTGCCTCTTTCTGCACCTCTGTTGCTTCGTTCAGCACTTCTCTTGCTTCTTTCTGCACTTCTGTTGCTTCTTTCTGCATCCCTCTTGCATCTTTCTGCACCCTTTTTCCCTCTTTCTACATCTCTCTTCCCTCTTTCTGCTCCTTTGTTGCCTCTTTCTGCACCCCTGTTCCCTCTTTCTGCACATCTCTTGCCTGTTTCTGCAACTTTCTTGCCTCTTTCTACAGTTCCCTTGTCTCTTTCTGCACCTCTGTTGCTTGTTTCTGCACTTATCTTGCCTCTTTCTACACCCCTTTTGCCTCTTTCTGCACCTCTCTTGGTTGTTTCTGTACTGCTCTTCTTTCTTTCTGCACCTGTCTTGCAAATTTCTGCATCCCTCTTGCATCTTTCTGCACCCTTTTTCCCTCTTTCTACATCTTTCTTCCCTCTTTCTGCTCCTCTGTTGCCTCTTTCTGCACCCCTGTTCCCTCTTTCTGCACATCTCTTGCCTGTTTCTGCAACTCTCTTGCCTCTTTCTACAGTTCCCTTGTCTCTTTCTGCACCTCTGTTGCTTCTTTCTGCACTTATCTTGCCTATTTCTGCATCCCTCTTGCCTCTTTCTGCACCTCTCTTGGTTGTTTCCGTACTGCTCTTGTTTCTTTCTCCACCTATCTTGCAAATTTCTGCACCCCTCTTGCCTCTATCTGCACCCCTCTTCCCTCTGTCTGCACCTCTCTTGCCTCTGTCTGCACCCCACTATCCTCCTTCTGCACCTCTGTTCCTTCTTTCTGTACTTCTCTTGCTTCTTTCCGCACCCCTCTTGCCTCTTTCTGCACCTCTGTTGCTTCTTTCTGCACTTCTCGTGCTTGTTTCTGCACCTCTTTTGCGCCTTTCTGCACCTCTGTTGATTCTTTCTGTACCTCACTTGCTTCTTTCTGCACCTCTCTTGCCTCTTTCTGCATCCCTCTTTCTGCACTTCTCTTGCTTGTTTCTGCACCCTTCTTCCCTTTTTTGCATCCCTCTTGCCTCTTTCTGCAGTTCTCTTGTCATTTTCTGCACCTCTCTTGCCTCTTTCTGCACCTCTGTTGCTTCTTTCAGCAATTCTCTTGCCTCTTTCTGCACCTCTGTTGCCTCTTTCTGTACCTCACTTGCTTCTTTCTGCACCCCGCTTGCCTCTGTCTGCACTTCTCTTGCCTCTTTCTGTACCCCTGTTCCCTCTTTCTGCACCTTTCCTGCCTGTTTCTGCACCTCTCTTGCCTCTTTCTGTACCTCTGTTGCTTCTTTCTGCACTTCTCTTGGCTCTTTCTGCACCCTTTGCGCCTCTTTCAGCACCTGTTGTTTCTTTCTGCACTTCTCTTCCTTCTTTCTGTACCCCTCCTGCCTCTTTCTGTATCCCTCTTGCCTCTTTGTGCACCCCTCCTACCTCCTTCTGCACCCCTCTTGCCTCTTTCTGCAACCCTCTTCCCTCTTTCTGTACCTCTCTTGCCTCTTTCTGCACCTCTTTTGCTTCTTTCAGCACATTTCTTCCCTCTTTCTGTACCCCTCTTGCCTCTTTCTGCACCTCTGTTGTTTTTTTCTGCTCTGCTCTTGCTTCTTTTTGCACCTTTGTTGCAAATTTCTGCATCCCTCTTGCCTCTTTCTGTACCCCTCTTCCCTCTTTCTGCACACCTGTTCCCTCTTTCTGCATCCCTTTTGCCTGTTTCTGCAACTCTCTTGCCTCTTTCTGCAGTTCTCTTGCCTCCTTCTGTACCTCTCTTGCCTCTTTCTGCACATCTCTTGGTTCTTTCTGCACTGCTCTTGCCTCTTTCTGCACCCCTCTTGTCTCTTTCAGCACCTCTGTTGCTTCTTTCTGCACTTCTCTTCCTTCTTTCAGCACCCCTTGTGCCTCTTTCTGCACCCTTCTTCCCTTTTCCTGCATGTCTCTTGGTTCTTTCTGCACTGCTCTTGCCTCTTTTTCTACCCCTCTTGCCTCCTTCTGTACCTCTGTTGTTTCTTTCTGCACTGCTCTTGCTTCTTTCTGCTTCTCTCCTGCAAATTTCTGCACTCCTCTTGCTTCTTTCGGCACACCTCTTGCCTCCTTCTGCACCTCTGTTGGTTCTTTCTGCACTGCTCTGGCTTCTTTCTGCACCTCTCTGGCTTCTTTCTACACCTCTGTTGCTTCTTTCAGCAATTCTCTTGCCTCTTTCTGCACCTCTGTTGCCTCTTTCTGTACCTCACTTGCTTCTTTCTGCACCCCGCTTGCCTCTTTCTGCACTTCTCTTGCCTCTTTCTGTACCCCTGTTCCCTCTTTCTGCACCTTTCCTGCCTGTTTCTGCACCTCTCTTGCCTCTTTCTGTACCTCTGTTGCTTCTTTCTGCACTTCTCTTGGCTCTTTCTGCACCCTTTGCGCCTCTTTCAGCACCTCTGTTGTTTCTTTCTGCACTTCTCTTCCTTCTTTCTGTACCCCTCAAGCCTCTTTCTGTATCCCTCTTGCCTCTTTGTGCACCCCTCCTACCTCCTTCTGCACCCCTCTTGCCTCTTTCTGCAACCCTCTTCCCTCTTTCTGTACCTCTCTTGCCTCTTTCTGCACCTCTTTTGCTTCTTTCAGCACATTTCTTCCCTCTTTCTGTACCCCTCTTGCCTCTTTCTGCACCTCTGTTGGTTTTTTCTGCTCTGCTCTTGCTTCTTTTTGCACCTTTGTTGCAAATTTCTGCATCCCTCTTGCCTCTTTCTGTACCCCTCTTCCCTCTTTCTGCACACCTGTTCCCTCTTTCTACATCCCTTTTGCCTGTTTCTGCAACTCTCTTGCCTCTTTCTGCAGTTCTCTTGCCTCCTTCTGTACCTCACTTGCCTCTTTCTGCACTTCTCTTGCTTCTTTCAGCACCCTTCTTCCCTTTTTCTGCACATCTCTTGCCTCTTTCTGCACCTCTCTTGCCTCTTTCTGCACATCTCTTGGTTCTTTCTGCACTGCTCTTGCCTCTTTCTGCACCCCTCTTGTCTCTTTCAGCACCTATGTTGCTTCTTTCTGCACTTCTCTTCCTTCTTTCAGCACCCCTTGTGCCTCTTTCTGCACCCTTCTTCCCTTTTCCTGCATGTCTCTTGGTTCTTTCTGCACTGCTCTTGTCTCTTTTTCTACCCCTCTTGCCTCCTTCTGTACCTCTGTTGCTTCTTTCTGCACTGCTCTTGCTTCTTTCTGTTTCTCTCCTGCAAATTTCTGAACTCCTCTTGCTTCTTTCGGCACACCTCTTGCCTCCTTCTGCACCTCTGTTGGTTCTTTCTGCACTGCTCTGGCTTCTTTCTGCACCTCTTTTGCCTGTTTCTGTAACTCTCTTGCCTCTTTCTGTACTTCTCTTGCCTCCTTCTTCACCTGTTACTTCTTTTTTGCACTTCCCTTCCTCTTTCTGCACCCCTCTTGCCTCTTTCTTCACCTCTGTTGCTTCGTTCAGCACTTCTCTTGCTTCTTTCTGCACTTCTGTTGCTTCTTTCTGCATCCCTCTTGCCTCTTTCTGCACCCTTTTTCCCCTCTTTCTACATCTCTCTTCCATCTTTCTGCTCCTCTGTTGCCTCTTTCTGCACCCCTGTTCCCTTTTTCTGCACATCTCTTGCCTGTTTCTGCAACTCTCTTGCCTCTTTCTACAGTTCCCTTGTCTCTTTCTGCACCTCTGTTGCTTCTTTCTGCACTTATCTTGCCTCTTTCTGCACCCCTCTTGCCTCTTTCTGCACCTCTCTTGGTTGTTTCTGTACTGCTCTTGTTTCTTTCTGCACCCGTCTTGCAAATTTCTGCACCCCTCTTGCCTCTATCGGCACCCCTCTTCCCTCTGTCTGCACCTCTCTTGCCTCTGTCTGCACCCCTCTTGCCTCCTTCTGCACCTCTGTTCCTTCTTTCTGTACTTCTCTTGCTTCTTTCTGCACCCCTCTTGCCTCTTTCTGCACCTCTGTTGCTTCTTTCTGCACTTCTCTTGCTTCTTTCTGCACCTCTCGTGCAAATTTCTGCACCCCTCGTGCCTCTGTGTGTACTTCTCTTGCCTCTTTCCTCTCCTCTCTTGCCTCTTTCTGCACCCCTCTTGCCTCTTTCTGCACCTCTGTTGGTTCTTTCTGCACTGCTCTTGCTTCTATCTGCTACTCTCTTGCACATTTCTGCACCCCTCTTGCCTCTTTCTGCACCTCTTTTGGTTCTTTCTGTACCTCTCTAGCCTCTGTGTGCACCCCTGTTCCCTCTTTGTGCACCTCTTTTGCCTGTTTCCGCAACTCTCTTGCCTCTTTCTGAACTTTTCTTGCCTCTTTCTGCACATCTGTTGCTTCCTTCTGCAGTTCTTTTGCCTCTTTCTGCACCTCTCTCGACTCTATCTGCACCTCTGTTGCTTCTTTCTGCACTTCTCTTGCTTCTTTCTACACCTCTCTTGCTTCTTTCTACACATCTCTTGCTTCTTTCTGCACCCCTCATGCCTCTTTCTGCACCCTTCTTCCCTTTTCCTGCACGTCTCTTCGTTCTTTCTGTACTGCTCTTGCCTCTTTCTGCACCCCTCTTGCCTTTTTCTGCACCTCTTTTGCTTCTTTCTGCACTTCTCTTGTCTCTTTCTGCACCCCTCTTGCCTCTTTCTGCACCTCTGTTGGTCTTTTCTGCACTGCTCCTGCTTCTTTCTGCACCTCTGTTGTTTATTTCTGCACTTCTCTTGCTTCTTTCTACACCTCTCTTGCTTCTTTCTGCACTCCACTTGCCTCTTTCTACACCCCTTTTCCCTCTTTCTGCACCTCTGTTGCTTCTTTCTGTACTTCTCTTGCTTCTTTCTGCAGCTCTCTTGCTTCTTTTTTCACCTTTCTTGCCTCTTTCTGCACCTCATTTGCCTCTTTCTGCACCTCTCTTGCCTCTTTCTGCAACTCTCTTGCCACTTTCTGCACCTCTCTTGCCTCTTTCTGCACACAGAGGGCTACTTTTAAACTGACCTCAGTCTCAGCAGTGCACACATGCAAGCGCAGAAAAGGGCTGTGGGCCTCTAAACTGCCATGCCCTATTATATGCTAGGGACTTAGAGGTAGTTTTAACCCCCCTGCCCTATTATGTACTAGGGCCTTACAGGGGAGGTAATGCCAATCACAGGGGTACCCCAACCCATAGTGTACCCTAGTGTATGTAGGTGTTTTCACTGTATTCTAAGTGTCTTTCAGCATAGCACTGGCTCCGGGCCTGGTTAGGCAGAGCACAGGGTCAGTCAGAGTCAGTTACCACCAGTACCAGTCAGCAAAAAGTTGGGGGGTGCCCAGGGCACAGGATGACTTTGCAACAAGTCCTCTTTCTGCACCTCTGTTGGTTCTTTCTGCATATCTCTTGCTTCTTTATGCACCTTTCTTACTCTTTCTGGACTTCTGTTGCCTCTTTCTATATTTCTCTTGCTTCTTTCTGCGCCTTTCTTCCTCTTTCTGCACATGTCCTACCTCTGTAGGCATAGTTAGAAATTAACATTTAAAAAACCTTCGGAATTCACTGAAAAAACCATAGGTTTCAGGGACGTTATAGTTAGTTGTACATTTCACTCGTACAAAACCAGAGAAATTCGGCCGTTATAGTTAGTTGAGCTAAGTATAACTAGCGCCCCCGCAATGCACTGCTGATGACATCACATATTGCATCACTCATGACATGGTCAGTGACATCACTGATGACATCACTGATAACATCTCAAATGACATCATCCACGTGAAAATCTGATGCACCTCCTCACACACTAATATAACCTTTGATACACCCACTCTAAAATACAGACTACCATTCTCGAAACCATAGACACACCAATACCCATTACTACATACCCACTCACTGATTCCTAGGTCTACACACACATCCACTCACTCACCCATACAGTCACTCATACATGCAGTCACTCATCAATACAGCCACTATCAGATGCGCTCATACACCTATACAGACACTCACACACCGCCACTCACCCATAGAGTTACTTAAACAGCTAGTCAGTCATGCAAAGAATCAATCACACTCCCATTTACTCACCTATTCAGTTATACACACACCACCTCACTTATTCATACAGATACTAACACATACTTACTCTCTTATACAATCACTGACACACGCACACACTCATCCACACAGCCACTCTCACAATCACTAACTCTCCCATATATTCATTTATATATTCCAACACTCACATATACTGCCTTTCACATATGTAGTTACTCACACATGTACCACTGAGACATCCATTCACTCACCAACACAGCCCTACACACACTCATCCACCCATACAGCCCCTTACAGACGCACCTTTGAACCCATACACCCAGTGAATCACCCACTCACACATCCATGCAGGGAGTCACACACACCCCACCCACCCACACAGACACGCAGGCACCCATACAGATACTCAGACAACCAATCAATAACCCATATAGACACTCATGTAGCTACTCACCAACCCATGCAGCCGCTTACACACCAACAGACAGACTGATACAGACATTCACACAGTTTAGTCACTAACCCATGCATTCAGTAAGACACGTTTAATCACTCACTAATACAGTCAGTCACGCACCTACTAAATCATCTAATCAGACAGTCATACACCCACTCATTCTTCAATACACCTTGGCCTATATATATATAAAACATAATTAAACTTTACAGAAACAAACAGTCACTGGATGATGTCATCAGTGATGTCATCGGTGATGTAATTTGAGATGTCATCAGTGATGTCATCAGTGATGTCACTGACCATGTCATGAGTGATGTAATATGTGATGTCATCAGCAGTGCATTGCGGGGGCGCAAGTTATACTTAGCTCAACTAACTATAACGGCCGAATTTCTCTGGTTTTGTATGAGTGAAATGTCCAACTAACTATAACGTCCCTGAAACCTGTGGTTTTTTCAGTGAATTTCTATGGTTTTTTAAATAATAATTTCTAACTATAACATCCCTGAAACCTATGGTTTTTTCAGTGAATATACATATATATGTATTTATATATATATTCACTGAAAAAACCATAGGTTTTAGGGACAGTTATAGTTAGTTGGACATTTCACTCGTACAAAACCATAGAAATTCCCCGTTATAGTTAGTTCAGCTAACTATAACTCGCGCCCCCGCAATGCACTGCTGATGACGTCACATATTACATCACTCATGACATGGTCAGTGACATCACTGATGACATCACTGATGACATCTCAAATGACATCACTGATGACATCACTGATGACATCATCCAGTGACTGTGTGTTTCTGTAAAGTTTAAATATGTTTAATATATTTAGGGAAAGGCGTATTGAAGAATGAGTGGGTGTATAAGTGTCTGAATGGATGATTTAGTACGTGAGTGACTGACTCTACAAGTGAGTGATTAAATGTATCTTACTGAATGCATGGGTTAGTGACTAAACTGTGTGAATGTCTGTATCCGTCTGTCTGTTGGTTTGTAAGCGGCTGCATGGCTTTCTGAATAGCTACATGAGTGTCTACATGGGTTATTGATTGATTGTCTGAGTATCTGTATGGGTGCCTGAGTGTTTGTGTGGGTGGGGTGTGTGTGACTCTGTGCATAGATGTGTGAGTTGGTGATTCACTGGGTGCATGGTTTCAAGTGTGCATCTGTGATGGACTGTATGGGTGGGTGAGTGTGTGTATGGGTGTGTTAGTGATTGAATGTATATCTCAGTGGTACATGTGTGAGTAACTA
Source organism: Calotriton arnoldi (assembly GCA_963921515.1). NCBI lineage: Eukaryota > Metazoa > Chordata > Amphibia > Caudata > Salamandridae > Calotriton > Calotriton arnoldi. The sequence goes on along the minus strand of CAWUFW010000756.1, from coordinate 1,192,701 downwards.
CATATGTGCAAGGCAGTATATATGTGTGTTGGAGTATATAAATGGCTATAAGTGAGAGTGTGTGATTGTGAGAGTGGCTGTATGGATGAGTGTGTACTTGTATCAGTGATTGTATAAGAGCGTAAGAATGTGCTAGTATTTGTATGAGTAAGTGAGCTGGTGTGTGTATAACTGTATAGGTGAGTAAATGGGTGTGTGATTAAGTTTTTTGCATGACTGACTAGGTGTGTGAGTACCTCTATGGATGAGTGGTGGTGTGTGAGTGTTTATATAGGAGTGCATATGATAGTCCTGTACTGAGTGACTAAGTATAAGTGACTATACGGGTGAGTGAGTGGATGTGTGTGTAGACCTAAGAATCAGTGAGTGGGTATGTAGTTTTTGGTGTTGGAGTGTCTATGGTTTTGAGAATGGCAGTCTGTAATTTAGAGTGGGTGTATCAAAAGTTATATTAGGGTGTGAGAAGATGCATGAAATTATCACATGGATGATGTCATCAGTGATGTAATTTGAGATGTCATCAGTGATGTCATCAGTGATGTCACTGACCATGTCATGAGTGATGTAATATGTGACGTCATCAGCAGTGCATTGCGGGCGCGAGTTATAGTTAGCTGAACTAACTATAACGGGGAATTTCTATGGTTTTGTACGAGTGAAATGTCCAACTAACTATAACTGTCCCTAAAACCTATGGTTTTTTCAGTGAATTTCAAAGGTTTTTAAATGCTAATTTCTAACTATAACGTGTCTGAAACCTATGGTTTTTTCAGTGAATTTCAAAGGTTTTTTAAATGCTAGTTTCTAACTATGCCTACAGAGGTAGGACATGTGAAGAAAGAAGAAAAAACGCACAGAAAGAAGCAAAAGATGTGCAGAAAGAACCAACAGAGGAGCAGAAAGAGGCCTTGTTGCAAAATCATCCTGTGCCCACAACTTTTTCAGACGGGTACTGGTGGTAACTGACTCTGACTAACCAGAGCCAGTGCTATGCTAAAAAACACTTAGAATACAGTGAAAACACCTACATACACTAGGGAACACTATGCGTTGGGGTACCCCTGTGATTAGCATGACCTCCTCTGCAAGTCCCTAGTACATAATAGGGCAGGGGGATTAAAACTACCTCTTAAAACGCGCTACAGGGCGCGTTTGCACAGTGGTGAAGGGAGGGGGGCCTGAGGTGACATGTGTGCAAACGCACCCCGTGGCGCGTTTTAAGTTGCAGGATTAAGTCCCCTTGAATTCTGAGGGTCCCTGGGGCCTAACTAGCCCCCAGGTACCTACAGTTAGGACCACAGAGCTGAGTTGCAGAGAGGCGTTCCGAGGCCACGCACCTTTTTTCACCTCTCTGCAACGCAACTCTGTTGTGCTTACTGAAGGTACCTGGTGGGCTAGTTGGCCCCCAGGGTCCCTCAGGATTCAAAGGGAATTAATTCCCCAACTTAAAACGCACCACAGGGCGTGTTTGGGCACATGTCACCTGAGGCCCCGCCCCTCCCTTCACCACTGTGCAAACGCGCCCCGTGGTGCGTTTTAAGTTGGGGGATTAGGTCACCTTGAATCCTGAGGGTCCCTGGGGCCCAACTAGCCCACTAGGTACTTCCAGTAAGCACCACAGGCCTGCGTTGCAATGCCTGTAACAAATGGTGCAGTTGTGTTTAGGTAGTGAAGAGGGTCGTGCTGGGGGTAGTGTTTTAGGGTTTAGGGTAGTGCAGTGGTGTTTGTGTAGTGTAGGGGGTCATGCTGGGGGTAGATTTAGGGTTTAGGGTAGTGCAGTGGTGTTTGGGTAGTGTAGGGAGTTGTGCTGGGGGAGTGTTTTAGGGTTTAGGGTAGTGCAGTGGTGTTTGGGTAGTGTAGGGGGTCGTGCTGGGGGTAGTGTTTTAGGGTAGTGCAGTGGTGTTTGGGTAATATAGGGGGTACTGCTGGGGGTAGTGTTTTAGGGTTTAGGGTAGTGCAGTGGTGTTTGGGTAGTGTAGGGGTACTGCTGGGGGGAGTTTTTTAGGGTTTAGGATAGTGCAGTGGTGTTTGGGTAGTGTAGTGGTTCGTGCTGGGGGTAGTTTTTTAGGGTTTAGGGTAGTGCAGTGGTGTTTGTGTAGTGTAGGGGGTAGTGTTTTAGGGTTTAGGGTTTAGGGTAGTGCAGTGGTGTTTGTGTAGTGTAGGAGGTAGTGTTTTAGGGTTTAGGGTAGTGTAGGGGGTCATGCGGGGGTAGTGTTTTAGGGATTAGGGTAGTGCATTGGTGTTTGGGTAGTGTAGGGGGTCATGCGGGGGTAGTGTTTTAGGGTTTAGGGCAGTGCAGTGGTGTTTGGGTAGTGTAGGGGCTCGTGCTGGGGGAGTGTTTTAGGGTTTAGGGCAGTGCAGTGGTGTTCAGGTAGTGTAGGGGGTCGTGCTGGGGGAGTGTTTTAGGGTTTAGGGCAGTGCAGTGGTGTTCGGGTAGTGTAGGGGGTCGTGCTGGGGGAGTGTTTGAGGGTTTAGGGCAGTGCAGTCGTGTTCGGGTAGTGTAGGGGGTTGTGCTGGGGGTAGTATTTTAGGGTTTAGGGTAGTGCAGTGGTGTTCGGGTAGTGTAGGGGGTCATGCTGGGGGTAGTGTTCTAGGGTTTAGGGCAGTGCAGTGGTGTTTGGGCAGTATAGGGGGTAATGCTGGGGTGGTGTTTTAGGGTTTAGGGCAGTGCAGTGGTGTTCGGGCAGTGTAGGGGGTCGTGCTGGGGGTGGTGTTTCAGGGTCTAGGGCAGTGCAGTGGTGTTCGGGCAGTGTAGGGGTGGTGTTTCAGGGTTTAGGGCAGTGCAGTGGTGTTCGGGCAGTGTAGGGGGTCGTGCAGGGGTGGTGTTTCAGGGTTTAGGGCAGTGGTGTTTGGGCAGTGTAGGGGGTCGTGCTGGGGGTGGTGTTTCAGGGTTTGGGGCAGTGCAGTGGAGTTCGAGCAGTAAAGGGGGTCGTGCTGGGGGTGGTGTTTCAGGGTTTAGGGCAGTGCAGTGGTGTTCGGGCAGTGTAGGGGGCGGTGCAGGGGGTGGTGTTTCAGGGTTTAGGGCAGTGCAGTGGTGTTCGGGCAGTGTAGGGGGTGGTGCAGGGGGTGGTGTTTCAGGGTTTAGGGCAGTGCAGTGGTGTTCGGGCAGTGTAGGGGGTCATGCAGGGGGTGGTGTTTCAGGGTTTAGGGCAGTGCAGTGGTGTTCGGGCAGTGTAGGGGGTCGTGCTGGGGCTGGTGTTTCAGGGTTTAGGGCAGTACAGTGGTGTTCAGGCAGTGTAGGGGGTCGTGCTGGGGCTGGTGTTTCAGGGTTTAGGGCAGTGCAGTGGTGTTCGGGCAGTGTAGGGGGTTGTGCTGGGGCTGGTGTTTCAGGGTTTAGGGCAGTGCAGTGGTGTTCGGGCAGTGTAGGTGGTCGTGCTGGGGCTGGTGTTTCAGGGTTTAGGGCCGTGCAGTGGTGTTCGGGCAGTGTAGGGGGTCATGCTGGGGCTGGTGTTTCAGGGGTTAGGGCAGTGCAGTGGTGTTCGGGCAGTGTAGGGGGTCTTGCTGGGGCTGGTGTTTCAGGGTTTAGGGCAGTGCAGTGGTGTTCGGGCAGTGTAGGGGGTCGTGCTGGGGGTGGTGTTTCAGGGTTTAGGGCAGTGCAGTGGTGTTCGGGCAGTGTAGGGGGTCGTGCTGGGGCTAGTGTTTCAGGATTTAGGGCAGAGCAATGGTGTTCATGCAGTGTAGGGGGTTTTGCTGGAGGTGGTGTTTCAGGGTTTAGGGCAGTGCAGTGGTGTTCGTGCAGTGTAGGGGGTGGTGTTTCAGGGTTTAGGGCAGTGCAGTGGTGTTCAGGCAGTGTAGGGGGTCTTGCTGGGGTTGATGTTTCAGGGTTTAGGGCAGTGCAGTGGTGTTCGGGCAGTGTAGGGGGTCGTGCTGGGCGTGGTGTTTCAGGGTTTAGGGCAGTGCAGTGGTGTTCCGGCAGTGTAGGAGGTCGTGCAGGGGGTGGTGTTTCAGGGTTTAGGGCAGTGCAGTGGTGTTCGGGCAGTGTAGGGGGTCGTGCTGGGGGTGGTTTTCAGGGTTTAGGGCAGTGCAGTGGTGTTCGGGCAGCGTAGGGTGTCGTGCTGAAGGGTGGTGTTTCAGGGTTTAGGGCAGTGCAGTGGTGTTCGGGCAGTGTAGGGGTCGTGCAGGGGGTGGTGTTTCAGGGTTTAGGGCAGTGCAGTGGTGTTCGGGCAGTGTAGTGGGTCGTGCAGGGGGTGGTGTTTCAGGGTTTAGGGCAGTGCAGTGGTGTTCGGCCAGTGTAGGTGGTCTTGCTGGGGGTGGTGTTTCAGGCTTTAGTGCAGTGGTGTTCGGGCAGTGTAGGGGATCTTGCTGGGGGTGGTGTTTCAGGGTTTAGGGCAGTGCAGTGGTGTTCGGGCAGTGTAGGGGGTCTTGCTGGGGCTGGCGTTTCAGGGTTTAGGGCAGTGCAGTTGTGTTCTGGCAGTGTAGGGGGTCGTGCTGGGGCTAGTGTTTGAGTGTTTAGGGTAGTGCAGTGGTGTTCACGCAGTGTAGGGGTCGTGCTGGGGCTGCTGTTTCAGGGTTTAGGGCAGTGCATTGGTGTTTGGGCAGTGTACGGGGTTGTGCTGGGGCTGGTGTTTCAGGGTTTAGGGCAGTGCAGTGGTGTTCGGGCAGTGTAGGTGGTCGTGCTGGGGGTGGTGTTTCAGGGTTTAGGGCAGTGCAGTGGTGTTCGGGCAGTGTAGGGGGTTGTGCTGGGGCTGGTGTTTCATGGTTTAGGGCAGTGCAGTGGTGTTCGGGCAGTGTAGGGGGTCTTGCTGGGGGTGGTGTTTCAGGGTTTAGTGCAGTGCAGTGGTGTTCGGGCAGTGTAGGGGGTCATGCTGGGGGTGGTGTTTCAGGGTTTAGGGCAGTGCAGTGGTGTTCGGGCAGTGTAGGGGTCTTGCTGGGGGTGGTGTTTCAGGGTTTAGGGCAGTGGTGTTCGGGCAGTGTAGGGGGTCTTGCTGGGGGTGATGTTTCAGGGTTTAGGGCAGTGCAGTGGTGTTCGGGCAGTGTAGGGGGTCTTGCTGGGGGTAGTGTTTAGGGGTTTAGGGCAGTGCAGTGGTGTTCGTGCAGTGTAGAGGGTCGTGCTGGGGGTGGTGTTTCAGGGTTTAGGGCAGTGCAGTAGTGTTTGGGCAGTGTAGGGGATCGTGCAGGGGTGGTGTTTCAGGGTTTAGGGCAGTGCAGTGGTGTTCGGGCAGTGTAGGGGGTCGTGCTGGGGGTGGTGTTTCAGGGTTTAGGGCAGTGCAGTGGTGTTCGGGCAGTGTAGGGGGTCGTGCAGGGGGTGGTGTTTCAGGGTTTAGGGCAGTGCAGTGGTGTTCGGGCAGTGTAGGGGTCATGCTGGGGCTGGTGTTTCAGGGTTTAGGGCAGTGCAGTGGTGTTCGGGCAGTGTAGGGGGTCTTGCTGGGGGTGGTGTTTCAGGGTTTAGGGCAGTGGTGTTCGGGCAGTGTAGGGGGTCTTGCTGGGGGTGATGTTTCAGGGTTTAGGGCAGTGCAGTGGTGTTCGGGCAGTGTAGGGGGTCTTGCTGGGGGTAGTGTTTCAGGGTTTAGGGCAGTGCAGTGGTGTTCGTGCAGTGCAGGGGGTCGTGCTGGGGATGGTGTTTCAGGGTTTAGGGCAGTGCAGTAGTGTTCGGGCAGTGTAGGGGGTCGTGCAGGGGTGGTGTTTCAGGGTTTAGGGCAGTGCAGTGGTGTTCGGGCAGTGTAGGGGGTCGTGCTGGGGGTGGTGTTTCAGGGTTTAGGGCAGTGCAGTGCAGTGGTGTTCGGGCAGTGTAGGGGGTCGTGCTGGGGGTGGTGTTTCAGGGTTTAGGGCAGTGGTGTTCGGGCAGTGTAGGGGGTCTTGCTGGGGGTGATGTTTCAGGGTTTAGGGCAGTGCAGTGGTGTTCGGGCAGTGTAGGAGGTCTTGCTGGGGGTAGTGTTTCAGGGTTTAGGGCAGTGCAGTGGTGTTCGGGCAGTGTAGGGGCGTGCTGGGGGTGGTGTTTCAGGGTTTAGGGCAGTGCAGTGGTGTTCGGGCAGTGTAGGGGGTCGTGAAGGGGTGGTGTTTCAGGGTTTAGGGCAGTGCAGTGGTGTTCGGGCAGTGTAGGGGGTCATGCTAGGGTTGGTGTTTCAGGGTTTAGGGCAGTGCAGTGGTGTTCAGGCAGTGTAGGGGGTCGTGCAGGGGCTGGTGTTTCAGGGTTTAGGGCAGTGCAGTGGTGTTCGGGCAGTGTAGGGGGTCGTGCTGGGGGTAGTGTTTTAGGGTTTAGGGTAGTGCAGTGGTGCTTGTGTAGTGTAGGGGGTCGTGCTGGGGGTAGTGTTTTAGGGTTTAGGGTAGTGCAGTGGTGTTTGTGTAGTGTAGGGGTCATGTTTTAGGGTAGTGCAGTGGTGTTTGGGTAGTGTAGGGGGTCGTGCTGGGGGTAGTGTTTTAGGATTTAGGTTAGTGCAGTGGTGTTTGGGTAGTGTAGGGGGTCGTGCTGGGGGTAGTGTTTTAGGGTTTAAGGTAGTGCAGTGGTGTTTGTGTAGTGTAGGGGTCGTGCTGGGGGTAGTGTTTTAGGGTTTAGGGTAGTGCAGTGGTGCTTGTGTAGTGTAGGGGGTCATGCTGGGGGTAGTGTTTTAGGGTTTAGGGTAGTGCAGTGGTGTTTGTGTAGTGTAGGGGTCATGTTTTAGGGTAGTGCAGTGGTGTTTGGGTAGTGTAGGGGGTCGTGCTGGGGGTAGTGTTTTAGGATTTAGGTTAGTGCAGTGGTGTTGGGGTAGTGTTTTAGGGTTTAGGGTAGTGCAGTGGTGTTTGTGTAGTGTAGGGGGTCATGCTGGGGGTAGTGTTATATGGTTTAGGATAGTGCAGAGGTGCTTGTGTAGTGTAGGGGGTCGTGCTGGGGGTAGTGTTTTTGGGTTTAGGGTAGTGCAGTGGTGTTTTTGTAGTGTAGGGGGTCATGTTTTAAGATGCAACGCTCCAATACCTGACCAGTCTGCACTACATAAAACTGCATAAAAACTAAACATAAAAAGTGTTTTTCACACTTTTGTCATTGGGCTATATGTGGGCTACATCTGGGTAATATTTGTGCTACATTTGGGCTCTTTTTTCAATGGTGGCCATCTTGGAAGACTTCTTTGTTATGAAGTTTCCTAATTTCCTCATTTACTGCAGTCTCCTCAGTAGGAAATGCTTTCAGTTTTTACTTTGATTCCATCAAGAAGGCATTCAGATGTGTCACACATTTGCCATAAATTCAGAATGTTAGCACTCTAGTTGTTCATTAGATCACTGTAGTAAAGCTACTGCTCACCAAGGAGTTAACTGGAAGTCTACTGCTGGTATTGAAAGTGATTGTTTCAGTCTGCATGTCAGAATTTTCTAATGAAATAGAAGAGGATTTGAGATCTCACTTAAAACATGCACTAAATTTTCTTTTTGCAGCACTAACCATAATTTCTATGGCAAAATGAACCCCCTCATTTTGTTCCTTTTTAAATTAAATGTTTTAAGTGTTACCAGTTTATTCCAATCAAGATGGCTTCAGGTGTGCCATACTTTTGTCATAAGTAAGGCTGTTAGCACTCTAGTTGTTCTTTAGAACACTCTGGGAAGCTGCAGTAGAACACAAAGGCATCAACTGACAGGCTGCTCCTGTTGAAATATAACAGGAAGATATTTGAGATCTCACTTAAAACATGTCCTAATTTTTCTTTCTACAGCACTAACCATAATTTCTATGGCAAAATGAACCCCCTCATTTTGTTCCTTTTTAAATTAAATGTTTTAAGTGTTACCAGTTTATTCCAATCAAGATGGCTTCAGGTGTGCCATACTTTTGTCATAAGTAAGACTGTTAGCACTCTAGTTGTTCTTTAGAACACTCTGGGAAGCTGCAGTAGAACACAAAGGCATCAACTGACAGGCTGCTCCTGTTGAAATATAACAGGAAGATATTTGAGATCACACTTGAAACATGTCCTAATTTTTCTTTCTACAGCACTAACCATAATTTCTATGACAAAATGAACCCCATCATTTTGTTCCTTTTTAAATTAAATGTTTTAAGTGTTACCAGTTTATTCCAATCAAGATGGCTTCAGGTGTGCCATACTTTTGTCATAAGTAAGGCTGTTAGCACTCTAGTTGTTCTTTAGAACACTCTGGGAAGCTGCAGTAGAACACAAAGGCATCAACTGACAGGCTGCTCCTGTTGAAATATAACAGGAAGATATTTGAGATCACACTTGAAACATGTCCTAATTTTTCTTTCCAGAGCACTAACCATAATTTCTATGACAAGATGAACCCCATCATTTTGTTCCTTTTTAAATTAAATGTTTTAAGTGTTACCAGTTTATTCCAATCAAGATGGCTTCAGGTGTGCCATACTTTTGTCATAAGTAAGGCTGTTAGCACTCTAGTTGTTCTTTAGAACACTCTGGGAAGCTGCAGTAGAACACAAAGGAATCAACTGACAGTCTCTGCCCTTGTTGGATGTACATGTTTTACTGAGAATGTCAGACTTCATTCTCACATGACTGAGAAAGATAATGTGAATTTACAGAAAATATGCTCTCATTTTAGCTTCTGGAGCACCTTCCAAAACTGTATGGGACAAGCATGTGAAAATAGTTTTCTCTCAAACATGATTCATGATATCCCAGCAGAAGGTTTTTCACAGGGTAAAATCACCTTAGAACACACCACAATTCCTGAAATTAGTATGGTACCATCAACAAATGAATTCTAATGTAACTAAAGTCTGTTATCACCCTTTATAGTTCTCCTTTTGGTAACCCTCAAAATCTTTGATTCACTACAATGCATTTCAATGCGGTACTATCATTTATATTGGTCCCAAGATGGCTGCCAGCAATTCCAGGATGAAGTGCTGACAGCCAATCAGATCTCACGATGACATGTGTGGTTAGGCTCCGCCCAGATATATATGTGTTTTTACTTTTGATTTTCTCAGCAACTACTGAACGGATTTACACCATTTAACAAAAGGGTTCTTTCTGAACCAAGAACTACCTCTTTGCCAAATTTGGTGTAATTCCGTTCAGCAGTTCGGGCTGTAGCCTTGCATAAAGTTTCCTATGGGAAATTGATTTTCTGACTCTTATTTTTTTAATTTCTCCGCAACTACTGAACGGATTTACACCATTTAACAAAAGGGTTCTTTCTGAACCAAGAACTACCTCTTTGCCAAATTTTGTGTAATTCCGTTCAGCAGTTCAGGCTGTAGCCGTGTCTAAAGTTTCCTATGGGAAAATGAATGGGGAAAACACGTTTTGGGACCCCCCTTTTTCTCGGCCCCCGCTTGACGAATCACCCGAAACTTTCAGGGTAGGAGCGGACCGGAGCGGGCCATAAAGTTTGAAAATTTCGCGAAGATTCGTCAACCGACGCAAGAGCTATTTCAAATAGAATGTCGCGGATTTCCTATGGAAAATAGGTCCTAACTATAACTATCTACTGGCGACCGCCAGTAGATAATATACTTTTTTTGTAATATATATATATATATATATATATATATATATAATACAAAAAAAGTTGCCTCTAGGTGGGATGCACTCCCAGGTGGAAATTACGCCAAAGCAAGGGCACACGCCATGAACAAAGTCCTTTTCTGGTTACCTGCCAGACGCGTTTGGACCAACGCCCTCTTCAGTGGCAGACCATGTGACGTGCCGGCATGCGGCAACCACCAGTAAATCCCCATAATAATAATGCTCAGGTGAACCACCTGAAGCAATGCTTCCTGGGACTGGTGGTTCAGAAGAACCCAAGTGGGTCGCCGCCGGCACTCACATTCAAAACTGTCTTTAAAGGATTGCCGATGTTCGCGCCGGCACCCCTGCATATAACAGGCACCTCCTGTTCTACAGTTAGCTGCCCCAATAAAGCAGCCAGCTGACCACGCAGGTGTTTCGCGGTGGTGCAATCCCGTGACCAGGCAGGCCGCTGTACAAAATACAAAAAGAGTTGCCTCTAGGTGGGATGCACTCCCAGGTGGAAATTACGCCAAAGCAAGGGCACACGCCATGAACAAAGTCCTTTTCTGGTTACCTGCCAGACGGGTTTCGGGCCAACGCCCTCTTCAGTGGCAGACCATGTGATGTGCCGGCATGCAGCAACCACCAGTAAATCCCCATAATAATAATGCTCAGGTGAACCACCTGAAGCAATCCTTCCTGGGACTGGTGGTTCAGTAAAACCCAAGTGGGTCGCCGCCGGCACTCACATTCAAAAATGTCTTTAAAAGGATTGCCGATGTTCCAACCACCAGTCCCAGGAAGCATTGCTTCAGGTGGTTCACCAGAGCATAATTATTACGGGGATTTACTGGTGGTTGCCGCACGCCGGCACGTCACATGGTCTGCCACTGAAGAGGGCGTTGGCCCGAAACGCGTCTGGCAGGAAACCAGAAAAGGACTTTGTTCATGGCGAGTGCCCTTGCTTTGGCGTAATTTCCACCTGGGAGTGCATCCCACCTAGAGGCAACTCTTTTTGTATCTTGTACAGAGGCCTGCCTGGTCGCTGAGATTGCACCACCGCGAAACACTTGCGGGTCCGCGGCTGCTTTGTTGGGGCAGCTAACTGTGGAGACAGGAGGTGCCTGTTATATGCAGGGGTGCAGCGCGAACATCGGCAATCCTTTTAAAGACATTTTTTAATGTGAGTGCCGGCGGCGACCCACTTAGGCTATACTGAACCACCAGTCCCAGGAAGCGCTGCTTCCAGGTGGTTCACCTGAGCATAATTATTACGGGATTTACTGGTGGTTGCTGCACGCCGGCACGTCACATGGTCTGCCACTGAAGAGGGCGTTGGTCCGAAACGCGTCTGGCAGAAACCAGAAAAGGACTTTGTTCATGGCGAGTGCCCTGCTTTAGCTGCATTCCACCTGGGAGTGCATCCCACCTAGAGGCAACTCTTTGTATCTTGTACAGCGGCCTGCCTGGTCGCGGGATTGCACCACCGCGAAACACTTGCGGGTCTGCGGCTGCTTTATTGGGGCAGCTAACTGTGAAACAGGAGGTGCCTGTTATATGCAGGGGTGCCGGCGCGAACATCGGCAATCCTTTTAAAGACATTTTTGAATGTGAGTGCCGGCGGCGACCCACTTGGGTTTTACTGAACCACCAGTCCCCGGAAGCATTGCTTCAGGTGGTTCACCTGAGCATAATTATTACGGGGATTTACTGGTGGTTGCCGCACGCCGGCACGTCACATGGTCTGCCACTGAAGAGGGCGTTGGCCCGAAACGCGTCTGGCAGGAAACCAGAAAAGGACTTTGTTCATGGCGAGTGCCCTTGCTTTGGCGTAATTTCCACCTAGGAGTGCATCTCACCTAGAGGCAACTCTTTTTGTATCATATATATATATATATATATATATATATATATATATATATATATATATATATATATATATATATATATATATATATATATATATATATATATATATATATATATATATATATATATATATATATATATATATATATATATATATATACATATATATATATATATATGATATATACATATATATATATATATGATATATACATATATATATATATATATGAATGTATATATATATATATATACATTCCTCATTCTCTGAAGGTTTTAACCTTACAGAGAGGAAAGGACTTAAGTTTTGAGCAAGTGCAGAAATTGTAAATGTGCACTCTTCCTCCTCAAACCTTTATGTATCTTATGTATGTAACGTTTATTTGATCAGTAATATATCATATTCTTCTTATTCAGAGTGCAAATCTAGATTATAAAATTCTGCTCAGTTTAAAAAATTTATATTTTCCTTCGAGGCAAACTCATTCGCTTAGACTAATTTATAATTCAGAGGCACTAACTGTGCAAGCCGTAACCTCTTGCTGAATTCAGAGCAGCACAAAAATCAGACATTTTGTTTAAGTTCCATGGCCGCTGAGGTTAAATGACTCCTGGTCGCATTTATGAAAAAAAAATCTTTTCCACTGTGTGCGACCAAAGGCTCTTGAAGTTTCGATTTGCCTTCTCAAATAGTATCAAAAGAAGTATTTTTTAAGTTTCTAATCGTGAAGTTCAGGGTGATTTATGTAACATATTTCAGATCTTCATATTGAAGGGCAAAGAGCCTGGTTCGTAAATGGAAATTTCATGCTTCTAACAGATGTGGTGCCACTGCCTGACCAAAGAGACTATTCGCCGTTGTGAATAATTTGAAATAGACTGCTAAATGGCTATTTTAGAGAATCATTTTCTCTTCACTGGAACGGTTGAAAACATTCTCACCCTTAACTAGGTCGCGATTTCCTATTAATATCCACACACATGCATAATACTGCAGTAAAATAATGCAGGCATTTCTTTATAACTACATGCTATGTTTGTAGAGCAGTTAAATAGTAAAATAATATATATTGTTCTTTCAGCGCAGAGTGTTAGTCTATGCAGAGATTGGAATTTCAATGACTGGGAGAATGCAGACTGTTGAGGATATTTAAAGATGTTTGCCACTAAATTTGCCTTATTTAGAGTATATACATGTGCAGATGCTAAAAAGAGGGCAGACAAGGCATCCACATATTCTTTGTTGATATCCTGTATCTCCCAAACTCTAAATAACTCCCTTAGTCTTTCAACATTTATATAAAAATTAAACTTTTTTTAAATCTGTAAATAATAGATGCTAATATTTCGGGAATCAATTTACCAACCTTAAAAGTATGGCAGGATAAGTCTGCCTTGCCAGGGTTTTAATCCATGACCTCCTGAAAATAGCATTTGTCAGCAGGGAGCATTCAGTTCAGTGAACTATCCAGACACATAATGTCAATTTATTTAAGTGACAATCGAGAATTGTGTTGAATTCAAAATATCTACAATGAGTACATACATTTCAAAATGATTCATCGCCAACATATCAGCAATCTGGTTAACAAAAAATTGTGACATTCTAGTGTCCATCTTTTTGAGAATTTAGAAGTAATTTCAAGAGTACTCCTGCAGATGTACACTTGTGAGAGACAGCAATGCGAGCTGAAATGCATGATTACTTCTCTAAGTGCACATGCAGAAATGCAATGGAAGGATGTATTTGTACTTGAATTATTTTTCTTTTCTCTCTTTTTCTCCAAGATGAAACCGGTTACCCTCTGCCCCATTGCATTTTGGGGGTGTTCCCTTACCATTCATACACTGATATCATTGTAAGATGTGGTTCTGGTACAGAGGAGAAGTGTTACATTTCAAATTCAAGCCGTGATCCAACCAGAGTAACTGAGAAACAAGGATGGGAGTAGCCACAACACTGACTTAGCTTAGTTTCAGACTGTTCCTGGGAGTGCACCTACACTGGACCACCACCATCCCTGACATTCAACATTGGGTAGTCAGTAGCTTATTTTAATTCAGAGGTAGACTAACTATTCAGCAGAATTTAGGTGGTATTAATAGTACTAATTACTAAATACTAATTGGTATATTTTTGTGATCGATTTTCTTAAAGGCTGAGAATAGTAAACTCAGTTCAGTTTTGGGTTTCAGGGGGAAATCACCAGAGACTGTGCAAAAGGATCTAAGGCACTTCCCAAATTCCATAATTGTCATAGGGACTGATTTGTTTGGGCAATAAGATCATCATCCTCCAGATTCACATAGCTACCTCACAGGATCGTCCCAGCTGACAAGCAAACAGAAGTTTGCAGACATTACAGCAGACTCAAGTTTCTTCTGGTTCAGGAAATCAAATCAGAAAACTGGCATTACTTTCCTTTGAAGCAGTTGGCACAGGCACAAGCAGAATTAAGTACAAATCTTCTTGTTTCTTTTTCAAGAGATGCCACAGTTACTTCTCTTTTATGTCTAAGACTTGTACAAATAAAAGGACGGCAGCAAGGTAATGTAGGGATTTTCTTTCCTGAACCAATATCACTCTGCTGCTGAGCTCACCCACACTCACCTTTATAATGTCAGAGAAAGTATATCAGAGTTAATGCAATGTTGGGTGAATTCCACTGGATAATTCCTCTATAACCCAGTGTGGTACAACTCTGTCTGAAATACAAAGGTAACCATATAAATAGAGATTTATAAATATTGTGGTGCCATAATGTCGCGGTATATATAGGTACATATAGATATACTATTCTTAACTCCACATAGATGTACCTCAAAAAAATATATATATATATATACGCCTTCAAAGTACAAATGTGTGGTATCAAAAATAGCAAATCTGCAATTGCCTATTTTCAATTACCTTAACAACGTTTTGGTTTCCGATATTTAGGCCATGCTATTTTAGCGCAATGTAATATTCTGTCATACATCCAATTCAAAATCACTGTCTCTTGTAAATTTCCCCATGTCTGAATATTTAACATCTTCTCCATCACCAGAGAAGATGACAGAGAGGATACACATGCTTGATGCCACTGAGTTGTGCAGAGTTCTTTGGAAAAAAAAGAAAGTGTCATATTGGATACTTTATACCTAACTATATGGAGATGTACTTTTAATCCACAAACAACTCATCCCAGAAGAAATCTCATGGTGCTGAGAGATCGACTCGAACAGAGAAAACCCTGCTCATAGCGACTCTTTGAGAATACAGTCAAAAGCCATGCTTTTATTAATTTCCTAATGAAAGATTTTACTCTCAGAAAGACTGATGACATTTGTTCCACAAAGTGGGGACAATTAGAACAAATATAGCTGCTTGACAGGCTAATAATGGTTGAAAACCATGGCAAGAGATCTTAGGGAACACGTACTGAAACTTTTCCATTCAAGGCGCACTGACTTAAAAGCAATCTACTTTTAAGAGACTTTCAGCTTTGGCATGTGAAGGCATTAGAGTCTAGCTATTTCTTTGGTTATGAACTTAAGCAAACATGTGTTACAAAAGTCAATGCAAAAATAATTAAAGTCATTGATTAAGAACATCTCCATGGGTCATAGATAAGAATAGAAAGATATGCCAGATAGTGAGTAAATAAAAAAAAACAAAAGCATAAATGTGTCAACACACCTCAAACATGGGTGTCCAGGGAGTGATTAATATACATCTGCACACCAAAATACCTCCTTTCCTCCCTGTGAAATGGACATAGTCTGAGCTGTTATAAATGGGCCACTGTTTTGGAAAGGGTATTGTGATCAGAAAAGCTCCCAGAAAAGTATTTTGCAGTGTCTGATTGTTTTATCTCAAGAGTCTAGTTAAGCCTTTTGCCTTTCTAGAACTAGCTGAATAAAATATAGCTTCTATACACTTCTATACTAATTTTAAATTTGCAAGTTTCATCCTCAAATCTACAATGCTTCCAAAGATTCCATCACTGCAAAGCCCCAAAAGTTAGAAATCTACAGAAAAAAATGAATTTAAACTGTATTGGTTATTAATTACTCAAATCTGCTAAGTGTTGCATTAGAAAATAGCTTGACCCAGGGTTGAGGTGGGGGCATTTTAATGACCTGATTAGTAGGACTGAGAATTCTGCAGATTTCAGAGATTAAACACCAAAAAAGTAGTCGTACAGTGGTACTATGGACAGATTTCTTGCATTTAGATGGCCCTGTATAAATACTGTGCTCTTAAAACAAAATGGTGAAATTATTACAAACTATGGGGCTGATTTATAGTTTGGCGATGAAAGTACTCTGATACTATAGAAGTAAGACATGTCCAGTAAGGCGACGGAGTAACTTACTCTGTCACCCTGACAGACTTACAAACGTCCTCTAAACTTTAAATGAAACACTATGTTTTGTTACCTATTTCCTATAAAGAAATACTTACACTTATTAGCTCACCAACATATACCTAATGCGTTATAATTCGTTGTTGATCAACTGCACTTTCTACAACAATCTAAAACCCTGATACAAATATACCATTATATACATGGCAATCATTTACCACAAAATAAGACCACTTAAGCAGTCTATTTTATATAAGTTTAATATGCATGATTTATTTGCTTAAACTAAAGCAACTCGATACAAAAGGGGATGATGGACGGAACGCTTGAGCCAATCAAACACTCACCCCCAGTCAACTGATCTGGGTTTAATCCATCATCATTCTTTAGCTCACTCCACCAACTAAAGCAACTGTCTTCAGGTTTAGCATAAAGGTAACCAAGATTAATCTTATTTTTTTATTTATTTTTCGAGTTTTATATAGCTAGGTAGTACAGAAGAGAGAATACAGAGTAAAAATATGATGCAATATACAATAGACAAATATAGAATAGGTGTTGTAGTGGAAGCGTGAGAGAGTTCAGAAGTAGCAATGGTTGTTTCAGACAGGGGTAAGAGAGGTAAATGCACAATTCTATCCGGAGGTATAGGTGTTCAAGCTTATTGGAATTTGGAGGGGGGGGGGTGTATCGAAGTACGTTGATTGTTTTAGGAGGTAGGGTTCAGGTATCTGTTGAGGAGAAGTAGTTTGAGGTTTTTCCAGAAGTGTAGGAAGGATTGAGTGGTACAAAAATCCTGTGGCAGGGCATTCCAAATTCTAGGTGCATTCCAAGAGAACTAATGTGCAAGTGATTTTTCTTTCTTGCATTTAGGTGGAATTATGAGTGTTTGAGCACCACAAAGTTCTCTTTTGGTCAGCTTTTGATAGTTTGTTTGTGAGGTAGCTCGGTTGTTCAGCATTGAGAGCTTTATGGGTTATGCATGCTATTTAAATATACTTCTTGCTTCGATTGGTGGCCAGTTGAGTTTTTTGAGAGTGGAAGTGATGTTGTCAAGGCGGTTATCCTTGGAGAGGAGTCTAGCCACCGCATTGAGTGTGGATTTCCTAGTGATAAGATAGGTTTTTGGGGAACCAGTGATTGTTGTATTATCGTAGTCTAGCTTGGAGAGGACTAGGGTTTGAACTACCGGCTTTAAGTCTTCCAGGGGTATGAAGGGTTTGATTTCTTTAAAGAGTTTCAGCGAGAAGAAGGCACTTTTTGTTGAGACATTGACGTGGCCTTTCATGTTCAGATTTTTGTCTAGTGTAATCCCAAGAGATTTAGAGTCAGAAATAGAGTTTGCAGTTTAGTGCAGTTAGGTTGTCAAGCCAGTTGTGGACAGGAAGCAACTTCCATTTAGGTTGGATGAGGAGGAGTTCCTTTTAGCTTGAACTAACTCTGATTAA
Organism: Calotriton arnoldi; assembly: GCA_963921515.1. NCBI lineage: Eukaryota > Metazoa > Chordata > Amphibia > Caudata > Salamandridae > Calotriton > Calotriton arnoldi. Next base: position 1,175,622 of record CAWUFW010000756.1, on the reverse strand, counting down.
CCACTGTCTATCTTCATGAAAACTATAATGTAGCAATTTTTGCTTGGAACTCCACAACTAATCCACAAAACTGACCGACAGATTATTCAGTCTTGACCAGGTCTCCCACAAAATGAAATCTGAAGCCTAAAAAAAGCCAAATAAAATACCAAGCCCAATTTAATTCAGCATGTGTCAAATGAAATCATTTAAGCTCTTTGGCGATATATTTGTGCCAATGAAGCTTAATCCTGCACTTATCACACTAAAACAACATGTTGAAGTGCTCCTAGCCTCCTCTCACGTGAGAACTGCAAATATATTTGAGGTGGCATTCAATAATTCTTAGTCCATCACTTAATATTGATTGAGGAAATGCATGCCTCGTTCTCCTCTTTAAAATGTATCATCCTTGTTGAAGTTATGTAATTGAACTTCAAAATCAGGCCATTTTATCTGCCTATTGAAATGTGTAGTATAACAGATCAAATAATTATTGTCTTCTGAACCATCTGATAACAGGAACTTGTTAAATGCATCCATCTTGTTTCGGTCCATGCACTGCACACTAAACTCTACACCAATCTTTCCTCCTGAAGACAAACGTTCTATAAAAGAGAGAGAGACTTATTCACCTACATGTTGAAATGTAGTTCAGTCATTACATGCCTAGAGTGCAATTTAGAATGTTTATTTCAGACTCTACCAGGAGTTCTAGGTCCTTTGACTCCTGGAGAGTGGATGGGTTGTGGTGAATAAAGCTATCTCCTCACATTTGGCTCATGAGTTTCTATGGAGATCAACACTACAAAATTGGTGATGAGTTTCACCACAGACCTTAGTCCATATGTGTGAACAGCAAGACAGATCACTTGACCTTTGGCTATAGGCTTGGAACATCTTGAGCTGTGCTTATGTAGACTGCTAGCATTTAACTTGTAGCTAGCTGCTGTGTGCAATAGTTTGGGACATTGTGAGTAACCGTCAGCACATCACCTTCATTTCTGTTGGTTGTGCAGTGTATTTTCCTGTGGTCTCTAAACTACTGTCCAATAAAAGTTCAGTTTGCATCGAGACCACCTTTTGGAAAAAGGGCCGTCTTACCCCTGCTGAAGGGCCAGTGATGAGCATTAAACACAATCGCCTACAGAAAGAAGTTACCACATTTTGCTCCAGTGACAGGCACACCTTTGCCATACATACATGAACTATATTGTGGCCAGCTTTTGCCTGTCTGCAATGACACCAGTAAGTATAATGGGGTTGCCCTGTGTCCCTCAGAACCTGGGTATATAATTATGAACTACAAGTGGTTCTGTCGGATGTCACAATTCTGCCAAGTATTGTGAAAATATGCTATTTAATAAGCATATATATTAAGGGTCAAGGACTGATCCCTATCAGGCAGATTACAAGAGCTTATATAATTTGTTACAAGCCTCTGCACTATGTACTTGCAACTGTCCATAAAACACGACACAAAGAGTAGTTCATCAATGATATGTACTGTTAGGCTGTCCACAACACACAGAATACATACAATACCGTGAATTAAACTGACATATATCACATGAAAAATCAAAAATTCACAGTGTTCATATTACAGACATGTAAACATAGAAAACACATGTAGTCAAACGTCGACGTGAATATTCTATGTCCTGAGTCAGCTATCCTACAAATATAAAAAAGGCACAATACAGGGATACCTTGAACTTCATAAGTGTGGTTATTTGACTACATGTCTTTTCTATGTTTACGTCTGTATATGTGTACACTGTGACTTTTTTTTAATCTTTCATGTGATATATGACACCCTTAATATTCATGCTTATTAAATAGCATCTTTTCACAATTCTTGGCTGAATTGTGACACCCAACAGAACCACTTGTAGTTACTAATGTCTGCAGCGACAAGCACACCTACAGTCTTCGAGTGGGATCTTAAGTCTTGATTTTGGGCCAGATGCAAGACCCTTATTTGCACTCGCAAACAGGCAATCAGCCCGTTTGCGATGGCAAAAAAGGGTCCTGGCATGAACGAATGCTACTTTGCGAGTCATTGACTCACAAAATAGCGTTTGCGACTCTCGCTATTAGGGAGAGGCGTCCCTTCCTAATAGCGAGTTCCAATGCCATTTACTATTGTTTTGCGACTGCATTTGCGGCTGCAAAACACTCGCAGTTTACCACCTACTTCAAGTAGGTGGTAAACCACTCGCAAACAGGAAGGGGTCCCCAGTTGATCCCTTCCCCTTTGTGATTTTGTGCGAAGATATTTCTTAAGAGGAGGCAGTGGTCCAAGGAAAACGGACTGCATTTTTAAAAAAAAACTGCTTTATTTAAAAAGCAGTCACAGACATGGTGGTCTGCTGACCTCAGCAGGCCACCATCCCTGGGAGTGCTAGCCATTCCCAATGGGGTCGCAAATTGCGCTTGCCTCATGAATATTAATGAGGCATGCAATTGCGACCCCATTGGGAATCGCAAACATTGTCTGAGACACTGTTGTACATTCACTTTTGCGAGTCTCAAATTGCAAGTGGCCATTTGATGCAATTTGCGACTCGCAAAAGTGAATGGTCGTACATCTGGCCCTAAATGTTTAATTTTCCTTACAGTAGCATGCGCATCACCAAACCTTCAGTGTGTCACAGATGTCTCTCAGCAATTCTAACACAGCAAATGACATGATCATGCATACCTTTCTTTTCGATTACGACACTTACAAGAATGACCTTCAAGCGTGTCACATGAAGTTAGTGGTAGTTTTGTTTTTGAAAAAATAGTGATATGCACACTAACACTGTTTAACTATAATTTATTTTCCAACTAACATATTGCACTTTGCGATGTCAGTGTGCAGAATTTAAATCCTCCTCCAACTTTTATTCAGCTCCCTGGAGAACCACCAGACAAATGGAAAACATGGTTCAAAGCATTTACTCAGTATTTAGGTGCAATTGGAGGAAATAAATATTCTGCATAACATGAACATTATCTTTTGGATCATGATTCTGGTTTTGAAGGCAAAGCCATTTTTGAACCTCTAACTCCATTTGCGACAAGGAAGTGAGGTTTTACAGATATCAGGATGCTGCCTGCAGATTATAAAAACAGTTTGATGAACAACCAGGTCTGGTAGTTTTGCAACATAAATTCTTCAAAAGAGAGCAACACTAAGATGAGCTCATTGATATATATGAAGCAGCTCTGAGCATTTTAGCTGCTAAATGTGAGGTTGGTCCAAGAGAACTACTTACTCTTAAGACCCCATAACTACAAGAGACTGTGGTGGACTTGGCCCTTTTTGCAGGGTCATCCCTGAACTTTTTGCTTTCCTCCTAGCCTTTTTTCTGACATGGTGTTGGTGGTTTTAGGACCCTGGGCACTTTAGCACTGCTGTCCAGTGTAAAGTGCGTGTGCTCTCTGTGGTAAAGATGGTACGATTGGTCTACACCTGTTTGGCATATTAAATTTACCTGTCAGTCCCTTGTAAAGTGGTATTTCAGATACCCAGGGCCAGTAAATTAAATGCTACTGGTGGGCTTGCAGCGATGATTGCGCCACCCAACAAAGTAGCCTTTCAAACCTATCTCAGGCCTCTGCCATTGCAGGGCCTGCGCGCGCAGTGTTACTGCCGCTGTGGCGTGGCACCTAAAGTGTGTGCCACGTCTGTGACCCCCCTTTTACTGCATGTCAGTCACCAATAAGGTAGGCCCTAGCTAGCCCTATGGGCAGGGTGCATTGTAGGTAAAAGGTAGGACATGTACCTTAAGTGTGTGACATGTCCTGGTAGTGACAAACAGCCATTTTGGTTTCTCACTGCTGTGAGGCTGCCCTCCCATAGGAATGCATTGGGTATTCCCTGATAAGTGTTTCAGTTGTAATTCCTGATATGAGAGGAGCCGCATGGTCAAGTTTGGTATGTTTGGAATAGTAATAATAAATGCTGCGCAATGGTGTGCGCAGATTTATTATCACTATTTTAGAAATGCCACTTTTAGAAGTTGGCATTTCTGTGTGCTATGTGTCTGCCTGCCTGATGTATATTGCATGTCTGGCTTTGGAGTGACAGGGGCTGGTGAGGTGTGTTTGGCTCCAGGGTGGGCAGGGTGAGTCAGCGCTAGGCTGAATGGGAGAACTGCATTTGGAGTAGTGGGAGGAGTAGTCCCCTGACCCTGAATAGGTCTGTGCCTGCCTAGGTGAATGCTGGCTCCACCCCCTGTGGTGTGTCTGATGACAGAGCCCCAACCTGACAAAGGAGGGTGGGAGCCCTGTAAACAAAGTGCTCCACACCCCCCATAACCAGTTGAGGCTGGATTTCCCCAAGCCCTGTGACAGGGCAGACAAAGCAAAAGTGGTGTATAAATATTGGGGCTGTGACCCCATGAAGCTGTGCTTCTTGGTGACTTGCTGCTGCTGGGCCCCAGGAGGAACTATCATGAGGGACTGCCTCCCTGCTGGAGGGCACTGTGAGCTGGCCTGCCTGGGCCCAGCCTTGTGCCCCTGAAACTTTGCTCTTTGGAGCTGTGGCCCCTGGCGCCTTGTGAAGTACTCTATCCTGATTCCAGGAAAGGAGGAATGTGGGGCCGTGCAGCACTGTGCTGCGAAGTGCCTGCAGAGGGAATCCCGAGCGCAGGGATCCCCCATGCTGCTGCAAAGAGAGCGGGAGCCTACCCCGCATTGTGCCCTCGGAGCGGGAGCCCACCCCGCATTTGTGCCTTTAAGAGCGGGAGCCTACCCCGCTGTTTTACGCCTCTTTGAGCGGGAGCCCACCCCGCATTTATACTTATTTAATAGCGGGAGCCCACCCCGCATTGGAGTTATTGAGCAGTGACGAGCGGGAGCCCACCCCGCACTTCGCCACGAAGAAGGTGAGCCGCCGCCGAGAGCAGCGACCTGGAAGCCAGGCGTCTGCTGCCTGACTCTGGGCGTGGCCACAGAAAGAGGCGGCCGAGGCCGACAATTTCAGCGTGGCCAGAGGAAAAGTCCTGCGTGTCCCAGGAGGGTCGGGAGCCTTGAAGGCTACATCTCTGCCTCCCTCGTGGAAGAGAGAGAGAGGCGGATACCGCGAGTCCCCAGGAGAGGGGCCGGCGAGGCACAGTGTCGGTGCATTTCTCCCGACGTGGAGGAGCCCAGTGAACGGAGCTCCCTTGTGCTGATTTCACCCGGAGACAGCGATCGGAGAACAGCCCCGGTAAGTGGGGGCTGAAGTGGTTGAGCGTTGTGGGTGCTGATCGCGGGCCCTAGGAGGAGCCCAGTAAAGGAGGCTCTCTGGGGCACTAGTAGTGCCAGTGAAAATTATTTTTTTTTGTGCACAGTGCAGTGCCTGTTGGTGCCAATTGCTACAGCTGCACCGAGAGAGAGAGCGGGCAGCTGCAACGTTGGGGGCAATTTTGTGTGTAGAGTCCCAGAGTGGGGCTCACCAGGCACAGTTGGTGCCAGTGCTCCTTTTACCTCAGCTGCACCGCCAGAGCACGGGCAGCTGCACCGACGGGGGCATATTGTTTTCCATGCCAGGAAGGGGTGAGATGCGCCCCACGGCCCCAGCGCATTGGGCACAGTGATTTTGCTGCTTTGGCAGCCAGAGGGCTACTTGAGAGGCCCACAGCTTATGCCCTGACATTCTGGACAGAGGGCATTTTGAGCCCCAGAGAAAGGCCAGTTGGCCTGGGGCCCTGGTTGGTACCTGAGTGTACTGGGGGGGCGCAAGGCCCTAAAGGATTGCATAATGTGTTTATGCCTAATGTTATTGCCTAATGTGGTGATGCCTAATGCAAATGTTATGCTTGTGATGTTTATGCATAATGTGTTTATGCTGGTGATGCCTATTGCATAATGTGTTTATGCTAATGTGATGCCTACAGAGGGTGCTTAGGAGGCTTGGGCCTAATGTGTTTTATGCCTAATGTGATGCAGACATGATGCATTTATGTTGCTAATGCAAAGTTGTTTATGCTTAGGGTGTTTATGCATATTGTGTTTTTATGCTAATGTGATGCAGACATAATGCGTTTATGTTACAGGTGATATTGCTGAGTACTGAGTACTGAGTTCTACCAGTAGTTACTGGCTGTGTTTTATATGTTCTACCTGCATTCTGATGGTTCTGACCGTGGTCCAATTGGCCTGGTCCTGTATATAATCCCCTGTAAAATATTGCCTAGTGCCAGTTGGCACAGTGTACATTGTGTGATTATGATTCTAATGTGTTTTGGAAAATACAAAGGCTATTTTTATATAACCTTGTGTGGAGTTTCTTTTGTGGTGTGCCTAGTGTGTTGCTGCTGTGTGTGTTGCGCAAACGCTTTACACATTGCCTCTGGGATAAGCCTGACTGCTCGTGCCTAGCTACCAAGGGGGTGATCAGGGGTTATCTTCAGTGTGTAACTCCCTTGCCCGGACTCGAGTGGTGGTTTCTGCCTGGCTTAGGCGCTTGCCCTAGCCAACCAGAAATCCCATTTCTAACACTATTGATATTGTTAAAAATATTTAAATCTCTCAGGCTTCATCTAGAGAACTTGTAAAACTAAAAAAGGAAGATGATTTTGGGGTTGGGGCAGTAAAAGATCACATTAACAAGCGTCTCCCATTAAGACATTTTCACAAAGGCTTGTTTCAAGGGAAAACAAAGGGTAAGATGAGGAGAAGAATTTCTTCAAACAAAAGAATATCTGTTTTAGATGTGGGTCTTCCTCACACATTCTTACTTCTTGTACTTGTCTAGCTATATTGGTCACTTGTTGCAACTGTGGTAAACACGGGCATTTTTTAAAGTTATGTCAGAGTAGCTCCAGGGCCAATTGCAAGTCTCTAGGGGTGGGCATAACTTGTATATTTTGCTCCAATGTAATTAAGCAAATTATAGCAAAATAATGCAAGACAATGCAGAAATATGCAAGGAGTGTAACCCTTCATTTTGTTCTATTTTCTTAAGACAAAATGCACCCTGTGTCTAAAGCTGACGCAGGAATGCATTTTGAACTAACTAAAAAGCACTAAATGCAATAGAAAACAGTTTTGCTGCAAATTACTCAAAAATTATACTTGTCGGCGTAATTGCTTTATTCTCAGTAATGTTTCATCACAAGAGTAACACAAAATTACATTTTGACCCAGGGCTATTCTCAAGAGGACAGTGTCAGTGAGGACATGCACTCAGGGGAAGGTACATGTTAGGAAGTAATTTTGTTGATCAAAGAAGATTCTGACAAGTGTGTATTTACTGTGGATTATAAGAATCTCAATTTATTAGTTAGCTCAGACACTAGGATGACGATGATTACCTATGAATTGTTTGAATAAAAATGGATTAACAATGTGTTAGAACCAGCTGATAGAAACTCAGTCTCTTATGAAGGCAAAAAATGGTTTGCTACGATATATTGTAAAACATTTTTAGTTAAAAAATTGCACAATAATACAGAAAATGAATGTAGCTAATACAAGGTTTAAAAATTCTTGGATGGTACCACCAAGTTTTATTTGGTATGACACTGAGACCAGGAACCAGTGATGAGGTATCACTTGTTGGCGCGACGTATGAGTGTGAAAAGAAGTGATGGGTGGATTCTTTTGAAAATGTTACCTAAGAAAACGTAGGGCTAATCGAGGGTTACAAATGCAAGATTAAAGTCAAGGATGAACCTACACCAATCAAACACAAGTTGAGAACTATCACATTCAGGTACCAACCAAGAATTTTCAGCTGATGAGCTTAGAATGATGTGTGAATGGGGAGTGATTGAACCAATAGAGTCATTAATGTTATCTCCACTGGTCATTGCATGTAAAAAGTAATAACTACATTACTACATATGCTGGAGCCAAGTTTTTTACAACAAACAGATTTGGCTTCAGCATTTCATCAAGTTTTGTTAGATCCATCTGATAAACATTGGACTGCTTTTGTTTCTCAGGTCAGCACTTTAAAATTTTGGAAGATGTCTTTGTAATTGGCATCAGCCTCCTCTGTCTTCTAAAGGATAATGAGAAGTGTTTTGTGTGGAATCAAGCAGACAGTAGTCTTCCAAGATGACACTTTAGATGCAGGAAGAGATAACAAAGAATATGATGGGATTTTGAAAGAAATCCTGACGAAATTGAATAACGCAGGCATTGTAGCTAACAGAGAGAAATGTGTTTTTGCAAAAAGTCCATAGAGTACTTGGGACAAGTTATCGCTCAGGATGGGGTTTAGTTGATGTCATTGTTCAGGCACCCACTACCACAGACAGGGATCAGGTGGTGTCATTTCTGGGAATTTGTGGGTTTTACTCTAAATCTGTCATGAGTTTTGCAGCAAAATCTGAATGTTTGAGAACTCTATTAAAGAAAACAAAAATCTTCGAATAGAATGAAAGTTGTGAGACAGATTTCCAACAACTAAAAAAATGTATATCTTCATAAAAAGCAGTATCTCTATTTGATCCTACCAAATAATGTGCAGTTACATTTGATGCAAGCATGTGTGGTTTAAGAGGTATGATAACTCAAATGTGTGGTGAGCAAGAACTCAGTATAAGTTTTGCAGCCAGAGTGTTACGCCTTAGTGAAAGAAATTACTCTGTAATATAGAGAGAATTTCTTGCTTGTTGTTGGGCATTTGAAAGATTTAAGAGGGTTTTTTTTGTTTTTGTTACTGTTAACTGACCATAAGCTCCTTATATACACATTGGATGGAAACATAATCAAAGGTCACACACCAAGAATAGGTAGATTGAGTTTTAAGTTACTTTAATAGACTTTTGAAGTTCAACCTATACCTGGAGGAAGGAATATGAGAGAAAATTATTTGTCAAGGTCCCCACTCCCAGTGTATCCATAGAATGATACTGACATAGATTATGAAGAATTTGTGATAGCAGCAGTAGATGCATACTTTGTAGTAGGATTTACAAAGATTTGTGGAATGGTTCTCTGAGCTGGAAAATGATGCAGTTCTTTGCACAGTATCCAATTTTGTGGTTTATGGCGGGCCCAGAGAAGAAACAACTCTGTCTTGACAGCCAGCTGTTTGTCAAAATTCCAGATGAATTGTTATTAGAGAAAGATAATATGATAATGCGTAGGGATAAATTAATTCCTCCCCCTAACCTTAGACCACACATTATTGAATTAGGTCATGATGGGCATCTAGGTCAAACTATCACTAAGAGAAGAGCCTGTAGTGCATTGTGGCAGCCATCAATGGATTCGCAGATTGCTGAAAAAGTGAAATATTGTATCATATGTACTAGTAGTGAAAAATCATGAAACCCACTCCTCCCATGCAACATGTGGATTTTCCAGATTGTCCGTAGGTCAAATTAGCCTTAAACTTTGTTTGGCCTTTTCACATGTTACCCAATAGACGCAAACTTGCTGTAGTTCTAGCAGACTAATATAGCAAATGGTGGGACGTTGAGTTCATGGCTGATCAGAATACAAAAGGCACTATAAAATGTTTCCAGACATTTTTTGCTAGAAAACATTTTCCCTAGGAAATTGTTTCTGACAACGCTGTACAATTTGTTTCCAAGGAAACGGTTTATTTCTTAAAACAATGTAATATGTTCAATACCATCCCCAGGCCAAGGATTTCTTTAAACATATGAATCGTACATCGGTTTAATGTATTCAATGTACTGCGAATCAGCAGGACACACGTGGTGCAAGCTGTTCATAGCATTGTACAGCATCTAACGGGGTCACTGGCAAGAATTCTTTTAAAATCTTGGGACTGAAGACTTTTCTAATATGGCCTGCCTGTATAATAAAATAGGATTTAAGAGGGAGTCATGAGAAAACTATAAATGTTGCATTAAGACCACGAGTCGAGAAGTACTAAATTGATTCTGCTGAAAGGTTCAATGTGAATCGCATGTCAAAAACAGTTTTTAAAATAAAAATATGTGACTGGTTTAGAGACAAATACCCAAAGGTCATGCCAAGTTTAGTCCACCATTGAAAGTGGAAGTCATTAGTGGCATTGCCATCAAGGTCAAAAGAAACTCATGGTGGAATATGTCTCTTGTTTCCAGACATGGTAAATTTCACAAAGAACTTCTCTGTGACCACGTTAACAAAAGTGATGATATTCGTGGTTTGAATGGTAAGGATTCTTCCACTGGTGGTTTGTGCAAGAGGGCAAGAAGTTATAAAGGCCCACTTATAATGGGATGAAATAACTACCAGTGAAAACAATCATTGATGCTTCTTCCACTGATAGTTTGCACAAGAGCGTAGGAATTCATAAAATAATGTTTAAACTGGGATCGGATTTACTACAAGCATCAATATTAGTTTTATGAATGTTTAACAGGTTTTGTTCATTTTATACTTTCTTTGCAGTCTTGAGCACATGTGTATACATTTTACTTTCTTAATGTGTTGACTTACTTCCTATACAAAAGTATTTTACTGTATCTTACAATTTTTGTCATTATATATTAGTATAATTTTCTTGTTTTTGATTCACATTTTCTTTTCTTTTATGTAGCTCACTTTCTTGTAAAGAATGGGAGAGGATGTTGTAATGTAGTTAAGTCACTTCATGCCCAGACTTAAGTTTAGAATGTTTACTTCAGACTCTGTCAGCAGTTCTATGTTATTAAATCCAGGAGTGGCGAGGAGCTGTGAGGAATAAAGATATCTCCTCATGGCTAATGAGTTTCTATGAAGAACATCACTGCACTACTGCTCAATTTTGAATTTGCCTTTCACTAGTAAAATCCTAAAAGAGTATGTTACACGGCAGTGGCAAGAACATATGCCCTCCATCCGTATACTCTTCCATTAAGTGGAAGACTTCAGTCTATCAAGATGAAGCAGAGATCTATAAAAACCTCCTTAAAATACTTGATGTAACCAGCGTGTCTCAACAACCCTTCTTGTTTTATCAGTCATGATGTCATGTGAAAGAAGCTCAGATAAAAGATCAAATTATCAGGAATGGCACAGAAGTAAATAAAGTCCTTGGTCCTGGAGCTCGTATATACAATTTGTTACCAACAAACTAGCATGTATGCTTCCACAGGACTCCTGGAAGCACCATTGGGTTTCTGGGTGTGTGTTAGACCAGACATCCTAAGGGTGGTCTTCCTCCCAACCTTTTGTCTACCTCCTCCATTCCTGACCTTGTTTGTCCTGGCTTTAGGACTCTGTGCACTTTACCACTGCTAACCAGTGATAATGTGCTTGTGCTTTCTCCCCTTAACATGGAAATATTGGCTCATCCCCAATTGGCATATTTAATTTACATATAAGTCCCTAGTAAAGTGCACTACATGTGCCTAGGGCCTGCAAATTAAATGATACTAGTGGGCCTGTGGCACTCATTGTACCTCTCCACTTACATAGTCCTCTAACCATGGCTCAGGCCTGCCTTTGGAGTGCCTGTCTGTGAAGTTTCCACTGCCATTTTGACCCGGCAAAATAAACCTCTTGCCAGGCCTAAACCTTTCCTTTTTATCCATATTAGTCACCCCTAAGGTAGGCCCTGGGTAATCCAGAGGGCAGGGTGCAATGTATTTAAAAGGCAGGTCATGTACTTTTAAGTTTTACATGCCCTGGTAGTGAAAAACTCCCACATTTGTTTTTTACTACTGCAAGGCCTATCTCTCCCATAGGATAATATTGGGATTACCATATTACATCTTTTGAGTGTAATTCCCAATAGTGAAGACATAGATTTTTCAAGTTTGGTGTCTCTGGACTCACAATTTAAAATCGCAACTGATGGTGAAGTTGGATTTTAAATTGGAAGCCTAAAAATGCCATCTTTTTCCTTTAGCTATTCTGTGCCTGCTGCCTGACTCTGAATACACCCCTGGGGTCGATGACAGCTGGGCTTTGTGCATTCCCTCTATACAGCTACACACAAAGAGAGCTTAGGTATGACTAATGGGTCATCTACATCCTGATGGGCCATCCTGGGCAGGATGGGAGGGAGGAGCTAGGCATAGCCTCACACCTACATATGAATAGGCTGTGTCACTCCTCCCACAATGGGCTGCATACCCCCCTGTAGTGAGTCTGGAGCAAGGGCAGGAAGGGAGGACCTCTGTGCACTTTAAATACCTTTCTTTGAAGTCTCCCCCACTTCAAAGGTGCAACTGGGTATAATGTACATCACCTCTGACACAACACTTCAGTACACTTCTGGACCTGTGAAGACTCTGCCAGGAAGGAGAACTGTTGTGCTGCCGAAGGCCTGCCACTCTGCTGGACTGCTGCCTTGCTGGACTCCTGCCTTGCTGTGTTGCCCTCCTGCCTGCTATTCCCCTTCCTGGGTGAGAAGGACTGGACCTGCATCACTTAAAGCCAGAGTGACTCCAAGAGCTTGCTTGCTTGCCTCTTGATTTAAGTCTCAACGGCATAAAGGGCTTCCAACTCACCTGCATCTGGACTCTGACATCTGTGAATCTGCTCCACCAAGTGGTGCCATCCCAGTCCTGGTCTCTTGGAAGTGAGGCCTAAGGTGCTTCTTCAAGCCAACCCATCCATCTTCTTTAGAACCGGCGCATCTTCACCTTTGTGTGGGTCGGAATTGGTGCATCTTCACCTTTGTATGGATTGGAACCAGTGCATCCTCATCGTTGCATGGGGCGGAAACCGGCTTATCGCCTTCGGTAACAGTGGATAGCCCTCGGAACCGACGCATTCTCTGCTGGTAGTAGCAGTGCATTGCATTCGGAACCAGTGCATTGCACTCGGAACTGATACATTGCCACCATTGAATGGAGAAAATTGACGCATCTCCCCCACTGCATGGCTCGACACTGACTCATCGCTTCGGCTGCACCTCGAATCTTCTTCGACGGCGACACAGCCCAGATCAAGGTACTTTTGTTCGGCAGGCCTAACTGGGTCCCTATATCTGGGCTGCTCTCCATCGTGGTCGGCCTGAACTTTTGACTTTTGCCCGGTCCTGCATAATCAGATGCCCTAAATAGGCACTTGTAGCTTATATGTGCTATTTTATAGCTTATTCTTTATAAATTCATATCTTGACTTCTACTTATTGGATTTTTGTTATTTTGGTCTTTTTTTATTTACAAGAATATACTTTATTTTTCTAACCTGGTGTTGAGTATTTTTGTGGTGTTTTCACTGTGTTACTGTTTGAATTGTTACACAAATACTTTACACATTGTCTCTTAAGTAAATCATGACTCCTCTGTGCCAAGCTACTCGAAGGAGAGCACAGGAGAATTTAGGGTGTCTTGTGACTTACCCTGACTAGGATTGTGGTTCCTGCTTGGTCAGGGTGCATAACTTTGCCAACCAGAAACCCAGTTTCTAACAGTGTGGATGAGCCCACTGGTCAGAAAATGGATCTCCATATTTTCCATTTCCATATACATGCAGAGATGGCTCAAGTCCACCTCGAGCAGGATGCCAGGAAAAGTAATTGATCTGATCAGTCTAAATGATATATTCTCCAGGATGAAAGAGAGCTACTTCTAACAGTGCCTTTCACTGCCAAAAATCTAATAACTAAAAATATTAATTTCGAGCCCTTTTTCTCACAACAAAGCATTGTAATTAGTACATCCATGGATATGAGGTCCTTTCAAGAGTATATAATTGTAATTATATGCAGTAGGATTCACAAGATCCAGATTAAAAGAAAATAGACATTCAAAGCTGAGCAGGCTGACAGTTCCTAAATCTTACATAAAACTTGAGCATAAAACATTGCAGTTAGTATCCATTCACTTGCTTCCAACGTAACAAAGCATTCAGATGAAAATATTGAGCTCCATACAAAGCTTTTTGCCTCCAAAGTATCAGCTACTTTCAAATAATGATCTACCCATCAAGGGCACACACTCAGACATATATCTGACGGATTATGTGGGAAATGAATGTGCTACAGTACAACCTTGATCAAAATGAGAGGTCAATGTCTGCACGCAATGAGTGCTTGCATGCTGAAATAGGAGTACCACTTTACTCTACCCCACTTTTTACATATAACTACATTTTAACATCTCTGTCATAGTGACCTACAGAGCATTCTTCAAGGTGTACAATGTCACAGATTTTCTCCATTTCCACATTTATCTGGACAACCAATTATCATGCTGTAGAAGGGATGTCAAGAGTAGGTCAAGGAGGGCCAGGCCCATCCAGGAGTTCCTGGATTTCCACAAAGGATACAGTTAAATAAAATTACTCTGAAAATAACTCATTTACGTAGACAATAGTTATCCTGGTTCTGCAGAGAACATTTCTGTGTTAAAAGGAAGGATACCAATAGAAAGGCATAACAGTGCCTTTCAGTGATGCTAGTTAATGTTGGGAACCATTTTCCTTGCACCCTTTGAGAAATTTCAGAAAACATCAGATTTATGAAAAATTCCAAAGGTCCTTAAATTCTAACATTTCACTTTATGCATAGTAGTAAATTTTGATATGGCTACTGTATGAAAATTTCCTAGTCTAGGATTTAACTGGGTAGGGATACCCTGGAGCAGGAAATCATGGATAAGCAAGCTGTACTCAACTTGATCACTGTTAACAGGTGTTCGAGAGGGTGGCAAAATGGGTGATGCTGAGGCGGGATAAGCAATGTACTAATGGGCGTGACTTTACATGGATTGAGGTGCAAAATAGCTAGTTTTCCAGCAGGGAAAACCTCAGGATGTGAGCTTGAGCAAGAGGAAAGAGGTGATTTCTGTTGCCCTTTGCTGAATCAGGACATTTTCCCTGCTGCCGTAAAGTGCTGCTGAGGTCACTCATTATTTTTTACAACATTGGGATTCTCACACTAAGTAAGCTTCTACAGTTTTAAAAAGAAAAATGGAAATTAACAAATAATCAAACTACACAAGTGGGCAAATTGAATGCCATATTCAAGAAGACATATCGATATATATCTTTGTTCTGACAATGAATGCTCAAGAAATACCAGCACACTTATAACAACTGTTTTCAAACACTGCACATTATGGGAGCGCAGTACACACCACTCAAAATGGCTGCCATGTTTTTCCAAAATGTGTCAACCATGGCCAATGTAAAAGAAAACAAGCATGAAAAATCTATCCGCTGTAGGGTTAGCATAATAAAGTACTTTTTTTCTTGATACACATACACTCAATGTGCTCCTGGCAATATATACATATTATCATGGCGTCTACAGTGGGAACCCCCATAACTTGGCTATATTTGACAAAAGACTACAATAAATAAACTTAAATAAGCCAGCCCCTCTTCAACTATCAGTCTTTTTTATTTTCCTTTTTTCTTGCTTTATTTGAAGTGGCAAAGTACATGAAGCTAGCCGAGCCCAATTCAAGTTGGAATCTACACTACTAGTCATACGTTTTTACTATTGATGCTCCATTACAATATGGACCCCATTTTAGCACATCCATGTTCAACTTTTGACCCGCTAATTTACTTCCTCCTCCCCTTTAAAAGAGATCCTTCATCTGTGAGCAGTCTTTTATATACTTTTGTCTGGACCGCAGGGACCGAGCGGACCGATACGAATGAAAGGTAGGCGTAATCTGTTGAATTCCTGGTACCGACGGTGTACTTGCTTTAAGAAATGGGCTATATTTCAATTTTCAGATGTGTCTAAAAATTCAGAACTCTGGTTCTATTGATTGGATTTTAGTTGTTTTGGTCTACTTTTATTTATTAAATTTTGCTTTATTTTTTTAACCTGGTGTGAGACCTTTTTCTGTGGTGTTTTCACTGTTTTACTGTTTGAAGTGCTGCACAAATACTTTACACATTGCCTCTAGGTTAAGCCTGACTGGTCTGTGACAAGCTACTAGAGGGACAAATTGGGGTTTGCTTGTGCCTAATCCTGACTAGGAATGTGGTTGCTGCTTGACCAGGGCTCACACCCCAGTTAACCAGTAACTCAATTTCTAACAATGAATGTATCCATTCCTCATATTTCCCAATTCTCAACAAAAGTCACATCATGTGAGTACTATACTTTAGACTCTGCACTGAAGAGCATGTCTTAATCCTCTGCATCTGGGTACATGACACAAATCCAATAATGTGGCATCTATGATATTCCTTGGGTCTCACATCCACTGTTCTTTGTTTGACTATACAGGAGAAAGGCATTTATAAGACTTTGGAATTTGTGACCTGCCTCATTTGCTTGGCTTATTTGTCTATATTTTTTGCTTTGGTCTATAACCATTGGCTCCTTCAGATTGTGGTCCTGATTCACATTGGTAACCGAGTAAAGAGTACCTTTTACGTAAGTTTCCTCATTTTCGATATTTACACACTATGATTTAATAGTAATTTTACTACTGCATAGATTCTACAGTCGGGCAGAAAACAGCACATAAAAAGAAAGGACAAGCCTATCTTTATGTGGGGAGTTCTCCGCCCTAACTGCGGAGTCTCAGCAGTCGTAAAGTTACTATTAAATCGTAGTTTGTGAATATCAAAAAAGAGTAAACTTACATAAAAGTGTACGTTTATCTTCGTGAATCAGGCCCTTTACCTTTATCAGTCCAAAGCAATTTCTAAACAGCATTCAGTATGATTGCATACCTGTAGATTACCCTTGGACGATCCTTGATAGACTCTATACATCATTTACTATGGCTGACAGTATTCAGTGCATACCTGTGTGCCATTCTTCTATCTCAGTATACAGTTTATGTACTTTAGCGACCTGTAAGAAGTGAACTTCTGTGGGCCAGTCCTCGTTAGAAAGGACAACGGCCTTAACAACACGGGCTGAGCCATGCATGCCATTTTGCCACAAGCGGAACCATTCTTGCCTTAACCATGCATATGCCATGCGTGGTTAAAGCAGTGTGTGGCCTAGATGTGAGATTGGCGGGCACAGGAAGAGGAAGGATCAGGAGAGGACACGGGCTGGTAAGTGGGGCTGGGGCTGGGTTTTGGGGGATAGGGGTAGTTTTTATGGGTTGGTCGTAGTTTTTAGGGGTCAGAGTAGGGGGATCGAAGTTGGTTTCAGGGCTGGGAGGGTGGGGTTGTTTTTAGGACACAGGGAGTCAGGTTGCTTTTAGGGCTCAGAGGTGTCAGGGTAGTTTTTAGGGTTCAGGGGGCTGGGGCCATTTTTAGGGCTTGTGGGTACGGGGACGTTTTTAGGGCTCAGGGGGGTCATGAAATTTTTAGGACTCGGGGGGTCGGGGAAGATTTTATTGCTTGGGGGGTCAGGGTAGTTTTTAGGGCTCGGGGGGTCGGGGTAGTTTTAGGGCTCAGGCTGGGGTCAGGGTCGTTTTTAAGGACACAGGCATGTGGCCTCGGTTGTGATCTTTACCACACATCCCTTTACCAATCATGCCTTTACCACAAATGTGCGTGGTAAAGGCATGCGTGGTAAAGGAATGCATTGTTCAGATGCATTCTTTGTTTATGCAGCGTAGTAGAGGCATGTGCAGTTTAGCCATGCGTGCCTCTGTCATACAACCCATTGGAACCAATGAGCATCCATCATGACTGCCTGGATGTAGTGCATGCCATGTGCTACGTCTCACTCACTTCTAGATGGATGCTATAGAGTATTTATCATGGCTATCTGTAGCCAGTGCACTCCTGTAGGCCGTTCCTTTGTAACTCCGGGGTGAACCCTATAGGGTGTTTATTCTGCTGGCCGCAACTACTACGGTCCTGTATGTTGCTCCTCTTTCACTTCTGGTTGGACCGTAAATGGCTTTTATCCTTGTTTCTTATAAGTACTGCATGCTGTGTGCAACTACTAGATGGTCTCTACATAGCATTCACGGTGGCTGACTCTCACTAATTCACTGCTGGTGCTCGCTTCTCCAACACCTCTGGGAAGTCCCTAAAGGATATTACTATTGCTGCATTTCTTTTATGCATGCTTGTGGGTTACTCATTGCCACTAATGAAAAGACTCAGATAATTTACAATGGTTGGTTGGATACACTGCATGCATGTGTGTCACTCTCTTCTTGTTCCTGGGGGGAATTTATGGAGCATCTGCCATGACTGAGTGGAACAAGTGCATGCCTTGGACTTCTTGTAGCAAGTGCATGCCTTGGACTTCTTTTAGCGAGTGCATGCCGTGGACTGCCTGTAACCAGTGCATGCCTAGGACTGCTCCTCTGTCACTCATCAGTGGATGAAATCAAGACTCACTTAATAAGAAAAACCAATAAGCAATTCTAAATGTAACGCATTGTAACTCTCCCACCATCACAGATCTCATCTGAAGCGACCACAGATGAGATAAAAGCGCCACTGTACTCCATCCTGCACACTTACATAATGTCTCCTAGATAGACCAAGCTACAAATCAATACTATAGCAACCAATCAATCCCTGGTAGCATTTTGTGCTGCCAGTTTGTAAATGTGCTTCAGCATTTCATGAGGGGGTTTGAAGGCCTATATAAATTCAATGACAATACAAACAGTTTAAAAGGAATATACCAAAAATGATGCCTCTTTGTCCAAATACTCGGTGCTGGTTATTTGTTGTGCATGTTGTATTTTAATGCCTATTGTTTAATCTTGTTTACTATATGTTTAATACAGAACACATTCATACTACTTTAGAAAGCGCATAGGTTACGGTTCAGTGGGGAAATTTTCAATAATGGCTGCAAAACTATCACTCAAATGTATTCTCATAAAGAGCATGGTGTGTTGATTGCTGTATAAAAAAACCAGAGTCCGGAACCGATGCCGAATTGTTCAATATTTGTAATATGAAATTAATTGTTAACTCTAGCTCAGAATTTATTTTTAAACATGCACCACCTAAAACTCCCTCTTATCATCATATTTATAAGTCAGAACGTTAATACTTGTTGCATTCATAGTTTTTGGTCACTACATTTAATATACACATTCAGTGATCTATTCAATATGACTGAATCTGTAACTCATAAACACTGTGAATGAATAAACAGATAAGTACAAATGTTCGTTTTCAAAGCTGCAGGCACAGTGTCAGCATGGGTATCATTTGAGATGAATTGGAGTGTCAATGTCTCTGAATGGTGTTCTTCCCACAGTGATCCCTGACTTAGACTCTGATTCTGAGTTTGTCGGAATCCACGTGCTTTTTATCACATCAAATAAATAATGATACTCTGAGGTACTTTATTTATTGGGTGTGACAATAGCCTCTATTATGTGATTCTGTAAAATAACATGCATATTTTGGTGCTTATCACATCAAAAGCCAGTTGGCACAGTACATGCCATACACTTTTCCTTTTTTAAGGTCTGGAAGGTTTGACCTGCCAAAGTGTAATGAAGGGTGAGATATTTAACACACACAGGGGCATATTCACAAGGAGCTATCGCCGAATTAACGGCACTTTATCGCAGCCAAAGTCGTGATAAATTTACCTCCCCATTCGCAAGCTGGTGTTAACAGCCCACAGCACCAGTTTACCCGCAATAGCAGCCGCAAAAAACATCGCCACAGAGGACCCCCGCAAATATCGCTAATGAGATGCAGAGTAGGCGTTCCCGTGCCAAAAGTCGAGACAACATCACACCTCAACATTCACAACGACCAGCCACATCGGCGATAAGAACACAAAACAGGCGATAAGGCGTGTTAGCACCAGGAAATTTACACCTGCTCTGACCTAGTGTAAAGTCGGACGGCAGCCAGCACCACAAAAGGGAGCACAGCCCAGGGCCACATCCGAAGGGCAACAGATGCCATGGAGTCACTGATCATGCGGCCCGGACACCCAAGAGGGCCACAACACCCACCGCCACCACCCCAGGACCCCAACCCACACCCGGAACACCCCCCCCCCCACCCCGGACCACCACAGATGCAGCGCAGACAAAGACAGCGGACCCCCAGGAAGCGTACCAGCCGCACAGACCCAACATCTGACAATGTCACCGTCCACTACAGGCTGAAAGTGACAAACATCCTACGCATCCTGACCATCATCGCCTAACAGGCTACGGCACCAACACAGTGGACAACCAACATCCCACCCCACACAAAGCTGCTGGCTTGGCTGCACCTGTTGGCCCCTGGTACCCCCCAACCAACACCCGCCAGAGTCGGAGGAGTCTCACAGCCAGCCACATCCAAGTCCCCCACACCTGTCCTGGACATCACCATCACCCTGGTACCCCAGTCCCCATACGTACAACACTATGCGCAGGATCCGCTGGAGACCAAGCAAGGACCATACGCCCAAGCAGGATGCACGCACGTGTTGGGGCAATACACAGCACACATGTACTACCTGTGCCCCCTGGTGACACAGTACACAATCACCGCAACAGGAAGCACACGTCTCACATCAATGTGCAGGCAACAACAGAACACCATGGAACCCCCAACAATGTCGCCTTCAAATACACAGCCAGTGTGCATGATACCTTCATCCTCCGACAGTCCATCATCAACCAGCGTTCCCAGGATGGCAACAAGGGAAATGCACAGCCCCTTGGCAATATCCAAATGAACACCCCAACTCCACAACCATGCAACTCCCAACTCTGGCAATGCACACGCCACAAAATCACATACAACAGGCACAACAGCATGCCCACCCACCAGACACAACAGAACTTACAATGTTCACATGGGCAAGCCCTGAACATGAGCCAGCAATGGCATGGCACCTCAGCCACACAATAGCCGAATGTGTGGAGAGGTGGCAACCAGGCATGTGTGAAGGATGCAGTAGAACCATGATTGGGAAAGTACACAATGCCAAGAGTGGCGGAGATGTGCTGGACACACCGCAGTATGTAGAACACACCCATATCCATGGCGACATACACCGCTGGTGTATGGAGTGTAGTGGACAGTGGACGCCACCATGTCACCCCAGCCAGTGGGGGACCTCGCGGAAATGTTGCCTGTTACGCCCCCCCTAAGCGTCACTGGAGTGGGATGGCCCGGCGTACGCCACGCCAGCGTAGGGGTGTGAATAAAAAGCATGTAGGCCTGGGCGTGGTCCTCTTCAGGAAAGACCCATGTCTCTGCCAGGGCGTCGCCTCCCACCCCCCCACGAGGCCGACGCCGTCCTCGTGAGCGGAGTTGCCTGCGATGCTGTGCGCCTGCTGGACCCTGGCACGCTGGACCACGAACCCGTCAGGCCTGCCCATGCGCAGCCAGGCCACACTGATCACCTGCTGACACCGGCGTGTGTCAAGGAGGGCCCACCACGTGCCGGCGCAAGCTCCAAGCCCGAGGCCCGCGACCTTGGTAGCCTCCTCAGAACATCACGGACTCCACGACACAGGCCCGCCTTACTCCTTTCTCGTTTACGCACTCTACTGCCGCCTTCGGCCCACTCGTCGGACCAGTAGGTCCCATGTGTGAAACTGTGTCCTGAGTCATGAATGGCAGTGACCAGATGTCTACTGCAGGGGTGATATCACTAAACTCCCTGCTATCAGTGAAGCAAACGAATGCATCACAAGCACACGACACGTGTCTGTGGGCCCACGCTGACCGCTGCCTCCGGCCTACACTGCGGTCCAGTAGGTCACAGAGTCTTGATTTGGCAAGGTTGGAGTTCACATCTGTGTACTGGCATCATCGCAGACTGCATCTCCTCTCAGCACCTGTGCCACTAAGTGTGTTCCCCGACATTCATGGACACTCACTGGTCGTACATTGGTGGCGTTTGAGTCTATGGAATAGGGGCTAGTTTTCATCCTCATGTAGCTGATACCGAATTGTTGGTGAAAACGAGGGTTGCGCTTTCCACTCCTCCATTTGCTGCTTCCAGATAACATCAGACCTTCCGCATCATGCCCTTGAGGACACCTTCCACTGTCCCCCGCAACCCTCCACAACATACACCTCGGACATTGATGGGGACCCGCTCAGGTCGCATGGCCCATCTGACTGCACCACAAGTCACCGTCCCGTGGCTGGGTGCCTGTGCCGGCCGCAGTGCATCCGGGGCCACTAGCTCTGTGCTGCTCAGGCCTGGGACCCCTTCTTCTGAGACATTGAATGGCCTCTGTAGCGATGGTCTTGGGGTCATCAACGCCATGTGTCTGTGGCCCTGCGCTGTCCGCATCCTCCGGCCTCAACTGCGGGCCACCACGGCCCACACATAGCATCGAGTCTTGACCGGCCCGGACGTTGCATCACCACAGGAGGCACACACCACCACCGCAAGGACCACCTCCAACCGCCATCTGCCAGAGTCGAAACGGTGGTCCTGATAGACCTACGGAGTTGCTCACACCTGTCGTGGATGCCATCATCGGCCTGATACCCTGCTCAGCACTCCAGGTGCCAGTGACCTAGTGCACTGCAAGCCATTGTCCGTTACTGATTGAGTTTTGTGCTGTTGTGAGGTTGTGCAGTAATGTCACCTCATGCAGTGGGGAAGACCTGGGACTATGATGAGGAAGATGTGTCAAGTGTGCGGACGGGAGACGGCACAGACAATGGGAGGGCAGGAGGCAACAGCCCCAAGGCAGGAATGCAGACTGGTGGTGGCAGTCAAGCTACACACCCGGATGTATTACTGGGTATTGCGCTGTGGACTGTGGACGCAACTGTCACCTCAGGCAGTGTGGGAGACTTGGGACGTTGATGAGGAAGTTGATGCAGGTGTAACACACCCCACTGCATCTGCATCAGGACTAACCCGAAAGGACACAATCCTAGCAATTTCTTCACATGAGCGCGCTCTTCTCTAGTGCCCCTACCTCAGTGCACTGCAACTCACGGAACCTCCTGACTGAATATTGGATGACCTCTGTCCTTACTCCGGATCCCTCCATGTTGCGCTGCAGTTGACTCTGTTATGCTGGTGTTTTCTGTTTCCATTACACTGGTGTCCACTGTTCAGGTTGTTGCCAGCACCAAGCACTCCGTGCGGGCTGGCTTATACTCACCCCACACACATCCAGCACAGGCGTCACTGTACATGTGGCCCTGCCAATAAAGGGGCCGGGCGCACATGCCCGTAGCCAGTTCAACATGATATGTGCATGTGTCCCTGTGGTCTTGTTGTATGCATGGGGGCCCTGGGCCCTACGACATTACATTGTGCTGGGTACAGCGAACGCAGACATGTCACCGCAGGCAGCGGGCTAGAACCTGGACATGTAGCTTTATCGTCACCCACTCAACTCGTAAGGGGAGTGGACTGTGCCGTCGAACGCAGAGCCAACATGGGTGTGTGACTGATATGTGCGTGCCCCTGGGTGTGGTTCGGTACTGGGTATGTGCATATGCATGTGTCTCTATGGCAGTGTGGGTCTCCTTTGTGGGGTGTAGGTGGTCCCTGAAGGGTATTGGACACCCACGTATGTATTCTAGTTTGCATTCCATGGGTTCGGCAACACCTGCACCTGTTGTGCCACCTCCGTTTGGCGTTCTGACACCTGGCATTGGGGTGCCATGTGTGGGTCGGTGAAGTGTTGTGAGCCAGCCGTGATTGCGGGTGATTCATGCTGTGTGGTCTGTTGCAGGGGCTGGGTTCTCCTCTGAGTAGCTTGTCTGCCCTGGTCCTGGTGGTGGGTTGTGTGGGATGTCCATGGGCTGTTGTAGGGCGTCGGTGTCGAAGGTGTGGTGTTCGTCTCCGGCATCACTGATGGGTTGTCTGTTCTGACCTGCTGGAGGTGTTGTTTGTCCCTCTGCATTGTGAAGGGGAGGTGCATGTTGGAATTGTGTTTGCGCTTTGTTCTTGTCGACATGCAGACTGTGTGACAATGCACATTGTGACTGTTTGGGCGGTGGTGGCTATTTGAGTTGGGACAGTGTACATTTGGCCTACATGGCTGATTTGGGGTTGTAGCCGTAGATATGCATCTCACAGTTTCCTGCTCTGTCCAAAGTGATTGTTCTGTTTCTGCGCCTGGGCGGACCCAGTTGTGTCCCCTGTTCTGCAGTGTGGGTGTTGCACTTTGTGCCACATTGTCATGGTATGTGCTGTGATTGCTATGTGTGTGTGCTGCAGTGTGCCACGGGGATGGGGGACATGTCCCTGGGTAATTGTGGGTGTGCAGTGTGCTGCACCTCGTTGTGCATGTGTGCCATTGTGCCCATCACCCCCCGTCATCCCAGTCCCTGTTGGATCCCTCACCCTGTTGTTGTTGTGTCGGGTCCTGTCGAGCTGTGTCCGTACTCCCACCTCCTTGCACCGTCTCCACACTGATGACTGTGGCCTGGGTTTCCTCCAGCTCCTCCTGTGGCACTGGCCTGCCACCTCCTGTCGCCGTTGCTGCCTTCCTGTTGGCAGCGGGTCTGTGCCTGATTTAGGTTGTCACGTCCTGGCGGCGCCTCTTGGCCTCCTGGACTGGCCTCCTCAGCACTCCGACGGCATTCCAGGTGGTCTGCTTGTGGGTCAGTTGCTGGTAGTGTTCTGTGACTCCGTGGCGCTGGTCTTGTTTTCCTGCGCTCTGCACCCCGTCTTCCTCTCCCTTTTCTCCTTGGCCTTCCCCGGCCCCGTTGTTCCTCACTGGTGGTCTGTGGGGGTTGTGGGGTTCGCGTTGACCTCTGCGCTGGGTCAGGGTGCATCCATGTTGCTACGTGCTTTGGCTTGTTTCTGTGGTTTTTATGGTGCAATTTCCCGCCAGATGCGTGGGATTTGCAGGCCTGTGGCTGCTTTTCGCTACTTTTTGTACCACGATTGGCCTCATCGCATGATTTTTCGCGTTCGCGTTTCGCATTTTTTCGGCATTGCATTAATTTTCACGCTGACATTTGACGCGTTATCTGGTGACTATCGCATGCTACCGCCTTGTTGTGAATTCCACGTTGACACAGGGTTATTTTCCCGAGATAGGCTGCGATATTGAAAGTTGCGTTACGCTACTCTTGCGGTAGTTATCGCACGTTCTTGTGAATATACCCCACAGTAATTACAGAATGCGGTAAATAACACTCAACTCGTAATTCCAACCCCTGCGCAATAAGGGGCTTACAGAGGGGACAAAAAACAACAAGACACTCATAATTTTTGGCTGAGTCTATTTGAATATTATGATGTACATTTGGAGGCAGGAAATGTGTCTGAAATCTATTACTGTTTGTGCAGGTCATGCACATCAATGTTACTGAAAAGGCTGTGCAAACCCTTTTGAAATATTGATTTTGCAAACACTGTTTATGTTCCCACCCATTCCAAGAAAGGTGTTTTCTAATTCTCATGTGGGTATTCCCCCTCATAATGATGAAATTTCAATGGCCTGGCAAACCTGTACTTGGCCACTGTAGCTTTTGAAGGTGGATCTATACTTTCTGGCATCTTGTTCTGGAGCTGGAAGGGGCAACATAGACCTACACAGCCTACCCCGAAACAAGGTTATGGTGGAAAATTACCCTCTTTTTCATTGTATTCCCCCAGATTTTTGCATTAGTTTGCTGAACCCGTTTTTGTAGGCCAATGGGCCCTGCATACTTTACTCCTGCTAACCAGCCGTACAATGCTTGTGCTCTCCCTTTTAAACCTGGTAAAATAGGCATATATCTAATTGTCACATTTAATTTACTTATAAGTCCCTAGAATATGGTAGAACATGTACACTGCGCCTATAAATTAAATGCTACCTGTGGGCACAAGCACTCATTGTGCAACCCACTAAAGTAGCACTGTAAACATGTCTCCAGGTCTGCCCCTAAAGCCTGGGTTGGCAGTTTTAAAACTGCCATTTTGACCTGGCATAGCAAACCTTTTGCCAGTCCTAAACCTTCTTTCGACTGCTTATATGTTACCCCTAAAGTAGGACACAAATGGCATTCGTCGTAGCCTTTCAGCATCACAAAATGTGTTCGACATTAACTCAGAAGAAACTGAGATGTACAATCAGACACGTCATTACCAAATCTGTATACAAATAGCCTTCATTCACTCAAGCATGAAAAATAATGTCACTATTAGGAAAACATGCAGCTCAAATATGCTTAGGCAGAAAGCTCTCATAACAGCTACGAGTATTGCTTGTGCTCCATTTTAAAGTCTACAGTGATAGACATTCTTTTAAACTTTTAAAAATATGACCCCTAAATTCATCTGATTCAATATATTCCGTAGCCACACCTTCATGATGTGCATAATATATGTGGTTTTCGAGAGGCCTTAAATTCCTGTGACTCCTAAGAAAAAAAAATTGGTAGCAGCTTTACTTGCAAGCCCCACATCATAAAGAGAAATAAAGGTATGATTGACTGAAAATCGATGGTAAATGCTAGAACGTCAGAAAAACAATAAGCAAGTATTTATTATCACAGTGACGTGCTCACATAGAACTCCCTTCCACACTATGTGGTAGTTAATAATAAAAAAGTCACCAGTCCCGCTCCAGCATTGGCTGTCCCCAAAGGGAAGGTGGTTGAGCAGGCAATGCTTACTTTAGCGCAGAGGTCTTCAAACTTTTTTGCTGTGCTCCCCCCTGAGCAAAAGGTTTTCAAGTCGGGCCCCCCTCCATATGTTTATGGCAGTACTTTGGGCCGAGTGCAGGGGGCGGGATTACCATTTCAGGAGTACTTTTTCTGTAGCTGATAATCCACACTAAATGTGACCCTTATAAAAGAGAAAATAAATAAAGCAATCTCACAACTCCTAATAATTGGGGAGTTGTGAGCCCCTCACACTTCTTAGACCCAATGCAGCTGCACCTGTTGCACTAATGATAGTTGCAGCCCTGAGTGGCAGTCTGTGTCCTCTGCTTCTTTCACCTCTTCCCCACCATGCACGACCATCACTCCAATCTTGGAACAGACTCTCTGTCCCTTTCAGAACAAAATGAGCTCTGGCATGTTTCCCACCACTTTGCAGCAAGGGTGCCCTCACCGCTAATACTAGGAAGAAAAGTGAGCCTCTGATCCTCTTTTATAAATGAAGGCAATCATAATTGTTATGCAGTGGGCCTCTCACTACTGGGCCCGAGTGCCATTGCACCAGCTTCAGTAATGTATTCTGTTGCTTTGTCACGCCCTAAAGTTTAGGGCGTGACAAAGCAACAGAAGACATATACCGTACTACACTCAAAGTTTACTTTCCAGTCAGAGAATAACCACAAAAACGTTTAATGCTGGAAATCCAATAACCCTAATTAATTTCCACTGGCTCGCTGTTCCAAATAATTTAGGTACCAGGCAGATGAATGTTCAAAGTGGTGTAATGCATTTCCGGTTTGTCGAATTTTGTAGTGCACCTAGGCACGAGAATTGACAGGTCAGCGGGCCGCAGTCTAAGCTGCTGAGATTCTTGCATAAACCCACCAAACAAAAGTGAACTGAGTTTCATATTGCAGAAGAGGGAGCTTTCCAGCTCTCAATGGGAAACAACAGGTCCAAGAAGTCTGAGCTTTCAGTGTCTAGTCAATGTGGCTATTTGTAGACAAGTGACAAGGGATTTTCAGACAATATTCAAGATCAAGCGTTCATGGAGGCCATACATGCATGGAGGTGGGAAAGCACCTTTGGCGTTTTCCGTGGGATTACCTCAATGTTTAGGGTAATGTCAACATATTCCAGTGTCAAGGGACTCCACAGATAGAGGGATGTGCATGATTAGGGCAAACTTCCAAGCCCATGTGTAAACAGTGATCTAATCCCAAAGGCCAAAAGGATTACATGCTTCAGCAAACTGGGCAGCAGGCCTGTGCCAACACCCCAATGATATTGAATTAAAGGAAATAATTTCTTTGCATATCCAGTTGCAAAGGGGATGATGCACTTGCTGACAGAGTCATATGATGCAAAATAAACAGGCCTACTGGTAGGTGCCTAAGGATCTCAACCTGTCATGGAGATTCAACTGTTAAGTAGTGTAAGGAATGCTTCGGGGATTCTAATCAGACCAACTCGGCTGGAGGGAATCCTGTCTTCACACCAAGCCCTGTTTAAAGGCCCTTCGCTCACACACAGCCCATGGTTTCCGGATGAATGCCTACACAAATAATTATGTGTTGTGCAGTGGCGTGAGTTTTTTTTAAAAATGCAAACATTTCCTTGAATATGCTACAATATTGCCATTTTTGTGAATAAGATTGCACAAAGAGACGTTTTTAGTTGTGATCAAATAACACCCTCGAGAAGGTCTGCATACACTATCACATATATAAGATGCACACGTTTAAACACCATTGCAAATATAAAAATAATTCAGAGGTCATGTGGCTATATTATGATCCCATTGTGTGACTCAGCATAGGCGCGAAAAAGGAGTGAGGGGCCTGTTTTTAAAGAATTTGCTTGGACGAAAGTCCACGCAGGTTTAATGCGATATGTCCTGTGCTAATGTGCTAACAGCAGCGCTACCAAGTTAGTTTATGCACTAGTGATGTCGGAATCTCTTCAAAAACAGGTGCATGGCTCTCTTTCTCAACCAGTGCGCAGGCACAGATGGAATCGCAATATGGGCCCAGAGTGTACACCACACTTGCTGCCACATGGAGTAATCAATATTTTCGATACTGGTTGCTCACAAATTAGAAACTTAGATGACATAAGAAAAAAGTACAGTGAACTCCACAATAAATCAATCAATCAATCAATCATAGCATTTGTAGAGCGCACTACATACCCGTGAGGGTCTCAAGGCGCTGAGGGGGGGGGGAGGGGTGCTGCTACTGCTCGAAGAGCCAGGTCTTCAGGAGTCTTCTGAAGGTCAGCAGGTCTTGGGTCTGCCGTAGGCGGATGGGGAGGGTGTTCCAGGTTTTGGCGGCGAGGTGGGAGAAGGATCTGCCTCCGGAGGTCGCTCTTCGGATGCGGGGTATTGTTGCGAGGGCGAGGTCGGCGGAGCGAAGCTGGCGGGCGGGGGTGTAGAGGCTGAGTCGTCTGTTGAGGTACGCAGGTCCTGTGTTGTGCAGTGCCTTGTGTGTGTGGGTGAGGAGCTTGAAGGTTATCCTCTTGTTGACGGGGAGCCAGTGCAGGTTTCTCAGGTGAGGGGTGATGTGGCTGCGGCAAGGGATGTCGAGGATCAGGCGTGCAGCGGCGTTCTGGATGCGTTGCAGCCGTTTCAGGAGTTTGGCAGAGGCTCCAGCATAGAGGGCGTTTCCGTAGTCCAGCCTGCTGCTGACGAGGGCCTGGGTGACCGTTCTTCTCGTTTCGGTGGGGATCCACTTGTAGATCTTGCGGAGCATGCGGAGGGTGTTGAAGCAGGCGGAAGAGACGGCGTTGACCTGCTTAGTCATGGAGAGGGTGGAGTCGAGGATGACTCCTAGTTTGCATGCGTGGTCGGTGGGTATTGGGGCTGCTCCCAGTGCGGTCAGCCACCAGGAGTCGTCGCAGGCCGAGGGGGTGGATCCGAGGATGAGGACCTCCGTCTTGTCAGAGTTCAGCTTCAGTCAGCTGTTCCTCATCCATTCGGCGACGGCCTTCATTCCTTCATGGAGGTTTGTTTTGGCGGTGTGGGGGTCTTTGGTGAGGGAGAGAATCAGCTGGGTGTCATCGGCGTAAGAGATGATGTTGAGGTCGTGCAGTCGGGCGACATGGGCGAGTGGTGCCATGTAGATGTTGAACAGCGTTGGGCTGAGGGATGAGCCCTGGGGTACGCCGCAGATGATCTCGGTGGCCTCGGAGCGGAAGGGGGGGAGGCGGACGCTCTGTGTTCTGCCGGAGAGGAAGGAGGTGGTCCAGTCCAGGGCCTTCTCTTGGATTCCGGCGTCGTGGAGGCGTGTGCGTAGTGTGTGGTGGCATACCGTGTCGAAGGCGGCTGACAGGTCCAGGAGGATGAGGGCCACGGTCTCTCCGTTGTCTAGCAGGGTCCTGATGTCATCGGTGGTGGCAATGATGGCAGTTTCGGTGCTGTGGTTGCTGCGAAACCCGGACTGGGACGGGTCCAGGATGCTGTTCTCCTCGAGGTAGCGGGTCAGTTGTTTGTTGACGGTCTTCTCGATGACCTTCGCCGGGAAATGGAAAGTCTTGCTTAGTGAATTAATCGAGAGGAAATAAAAGTATTTTAAATTCATGTGTAGATTAAAGACTGTATCATGAACAATGTCTTCGTTTTCCGAGACAGAAAGAAGCAATCACGGCTCACTGTTTTCGACTTGTACTGTCTGCAGTTCATGTATTAAGTCACCGAAACTCCGAGTTATAAGTATGCAATGTAGAGAGTGCACACACACTAAAACAAAGCTTGGCTCTGCACTGAGCCTGCACACCTGTTCATGACATGCCCCTGAGAGTCGATCAATATCAGCATCACTGTGCGCGAGGAACCATTGGTGTACTGTTCCCTATAATCAGTTCAGGCAGTGTTAATAGGTTGCTTTCACTAAGATGGGTGCAATTGCTGGTGAGCTTTAAATTGCATTCAACGCACAATAAAGGTTTACAAACACAACGCAACTAGTTAACTTCATTAGCTGTTTTCCACTCATTGCACTAAATAATGTGACATATGGAAAACCGCAGAAAGCAGATAAAAGTTCTTATGATCAGGATTTGAATTTAGTAGAATTCATCTGTTGAAAATAAATGAAGAATTTAAAGACATTTTTGAAGAACAGTTGACTATAGCTTACTGAGTTCAGTGTTAGCTAAATTGAGACTTGCATAATGTGCAGGCCTGTGTATCCTCTCTCATTTTGATGACATTTATCCCTATAAATACTTCTTGTAAACAGCTAGGCATTCTTTAAAAATATGATTTTATGTTGCTTGACAATCATGGGAATGGGCATCTAAAGCTAGATTTTTATGTTTATTATTAATAGTATTATTATTAGCAGTAGTAGTAGTAGCTGTAGTAGCTGTAGTAGCAGTAGTAGTAGCCGTAGTAGTAGAAGTAATACTAGTCCCAGTGGTAGTAGTAAAAGTGGTAGGTGCTTTTATGACACCAATGATATGCAAGACTGATTCAAGTCAGTGAATAATGGGTTGAATAGGGGTAAAGGTCTATTCTTATTAAGAAATTTGCAGCCCTTTACATGTTTTAGTTAGAGCTATCAATCTATGTATTGCAAAGAGCTTAACCTCACATGGCTTACATGACTTTCCTTATTCACAATGCACGAGAAGAGCTTGGTGCCTCAGTGCACAGATGTCAAAGTGTAAACACATTGCTCTGTGGGCTTACCAGACCACAATGTTATGCATCATCAGTGCCTTCTGTTAGATGACATATCTGGAAGAATTAATGGGCCCATATTATATATTATAAATTATCGACCATGGCTGCCAATAAATTGGACTGCTGGGTGGAAACATCCTACAGAGAAAGATTTGCAAACAAATCCCTCTCCTCCAGACAGGTGGAAAAAATGGTAAACTCCTCAACATATCTCCCAGGTATTTCCACTCCACAGCCAGAGGCCTACCAAGTGAAAAATGTATCAACAGAAGCAGAAGGAGGTCCTCCTGGGGAAAGGACATTTGGAGACCCATCACAGAAGATGGATGGTTTATCAAGAGCGCCCATAGGGCATTTTCTGATCTCGCAGGAATCTTTCACTTAAAATTAGACAAACATAACGATGTTGTAAATGTGGGCAATACTTTGCTTCTGAGTGCTTGCATCAAAACATAATGAAGCTATTCACAGAAGCATAATGAGCGTGTTGGTCCTTAATCAACTGTAAATAAAACCCCACACCACCACCATGCATTGTGTAATGGACAAATTATGAATCACAGAAGCTGATCAGCTATGGCGTCAGGACAATACCAAATTGTAATTTGTCAATATGCCACAAGAACTCGGGGCCAGATGTACAATTTTTCTGTTTGTAATTTGCAATCAGTCTTTTAGTGAGCAAAAATGTTTTCAGTGAATTGACCTATGTACTAATAGGTCAGTTCACAAAATATGAAATTAAAGTGGGTTGCCGGCTGACCTATCTAATTAATTTTAATTAGGCTGATCACAAATTGTGACTCACACACATTGTCGAAATCACAGGCATGATGGCCTGCAAAGGTAAGCGTAATACCATGTTTGTGATTGATTTTAAATTAAGTAAACCTTTTTTTTTAAGTAGCCAATTTTCATCATAGGAAATGGCGCTGCTTTAAAAAAAAAGTTACACAAAAAAAGATTTCTGTGACAGTTGGTAGTGATCCTCTGGTGCATTATTCTTTCTCAATCTTTTACCCCAGTTACCAAAGGTGGACAGGCCCAGTGGAGACTCCTTCCCCTTTCAAATAGGTTAACACTCCAGCTTATGAGTTAGTAACTTTTCAATGGTTTGCAACCGGAATTCCAGTCGCAAACCATTCATACATATTATACCAATTCATAGTTTGGAAAGGATGCTCACAACAACGCCCCTTCCAATTTGTTCAGCGGTGGCTCATAACTATTAACAATAGTGGGAAAGGCACAAACAGACACACATATGAACACATACTCTCACAAGTGCACACACATACTCACAACTACCATTCACATGCACATACCCATCCACACACACACAAATACATATATATTCATATAGGGATGCACACAACAAACATTTAAAAAAAGCACCTACTGTGCTGCAGCAGGGAAGGCAGGTCCAGCGGGTGGTGGGAGGGGAAGCAGAAAGCACCGGAAGGAGCTGGACACTTCAGGGAGAGAAAGGAAAAGTTAATGGCCTTGCTGCCTCCTCTCATTGGTTGAGCTTGTCATGGGTCAGCCAATAAGTTGTGGACCTTCCTTAACTCGTGGCAGAGTGGGATCGGTTCAGTGAGAGTTGCAGAACCCACCCCATTCTGTGACAAGGCATCACTGATAGACAATCAGTCCTGGGCACTTTAGGGCTTAAACCTGAAGCACCCAGGTCTGGGTCTATCAGTGACACTTCCTCATCATAAGGGGGATGCTCCCACAAGACTTTGCTGAGTGTATGCGGCCACACTCTCAGGGATGTGAAATCTTTGGCTTGGCAAAACTTGGCTCAGCCTGCCAGGGGCCTGTGAATTTAGTGCATGTAAAGCGACTGCCTGCATCATGCTGACATGGTGAGTGTCTATCAGGCTGACCTTTACTCAGCCTCACAGACTCTCATCATGCCTTTGCAAAATTGAGGGTTCTAGAGCCTTCCGCTCATAATGACGGGCCACCCCTGAAACAGCAAATTGATAACCATTCAAAAATCCATTTTAAAGGTCTGTAATAGTTTACAGACACCTAAAATGGGTTTTATACATAAAAATTGCTTTTTTTGGGGTGGGACGCACAACAAATTTGTGAATCATAGTATCTGTGACTGCAAAATAGGTTAGTACATCTGGCCCTCAGTTAAGGGATCATAAAAAAATGTAAGATTTCAAGAGACGTATGGTAGGTAATTGTTCCAAAATGCAACACCATCCCCTGAAACCAAGCCTATAAACAAGCAATTTAGAAAACACACTGCTCATTATTGACTCATTTTTATAAGAGCTTTCAGGGGATAACAAATTCACTTTACCCTCCATAACATGAAAATGCTATTTTTGCTGTTTTATAAATTCCCCAATCAGAAGCCCATACTAAAGTACTGTTTATCAAATTGAATTCCTCTTGAAGCATTATTGTTGAGGTTGAATGAGCCTCATTTTAGGCTGAACTAACATTAGGTAACTAATTATTCATGTCTTTTTTCTTAAGACTGGCATAGAGATAGCTTTAGCTTATTCGCCAGCCTCATGTAATTAGTCAAAATCCTGAATAAAAATTAGATAAATAAATGGAGGGTTTTTGGATCAGTCCTCTTCATTTGTTCGTCTGTTGAGCAGTCCTCTTTTGCTTTAACCAACCCCAGCATACATCATGGGTAAGCCTTCTTAAGCAATAGGCTCTCATGCACTGTGAGTGACTGGAATTTTGCCTGATCACAAGTACGCTTCAGTGCAGGGATGATGGGCCAACCTTACTTTTCCAATTATTTTCTTCATTCACTTATATATACTATTTAAATCATGTTTGTCATCCTTGTGTATTTACTGTATGCCTTCAAGTTACAGTAATTAAATGGCAATCGTACCTTTGCTTAGTACCAATGCAAATCATATTTTCCTGTGATGTATACTAAGCTAAGAAGGGTATCTAAACCTGTACTACACAGACCTGCCCTCTAAGATTCACCCATGCTGTTCTATAGAAATCATGCACAATGGTTATTTTAAAAAAAATCTATTTTGTGGCCATCACATTTATTCACTCTTTTTTTGAGGAATGCTTACATGTAAAAAAAACAAATAGCACCAACTTGCTAATGCCAGATGTGCAGGCTTTTCAATTGCTTGTTTTTAGAAATTGGGTTTCTGGCTGGCAGAGGTATGCACCCTGTCCAAGTGGAAACCACAATCCTAATCAGGGTAAGTCAGATACACACCATAAATGAACCTGTGCTCACCCTCTGGTAGCCTGACACAGAGCAGGCAGGCTTAACTTAAGAGGCAATGTGTATTTGTGCAACACATTAAACAGTAACAAGTGAAAACACCACAAAAAGACTCCACAACAGTTTAGGAAAATAGAATTCAATATTATAAATAAAATAAGACCAAAATGACAAAAAACCAATAGGTAGAAGTCGAGATATGATTCTTTAAATATTAAATGCAAATTTAGCACTTAGAAGAAAATAGTGCCTAAAGAGTTCATTGGTCGCACTGGACAAAGTCAAGATGAAGCGCATGGACAGGGCTCATGCAGGGCCGGCTGAGCAAAGTGCCTTAATCCAGGTCACAACACGAGATGCATTGATTTACCTAACGCAATGATGGCAATGTGTTGGTTCCAAAGATGAAGGGCCGGTTTCGAGATGCACTCATTCCGAAGCCATGTGCCGGATTTCTCCATGCAAGCAAAGGGATGCATCAATTGTCCTTCAGCAGTGGCGGCGATACGGTGATTCTGATGGCAATGAGCTGGTTCCAAGTGCGATGCGCCTGTTCTGTTGCATCAGTTCTGCTCATCGCCGCAGAAGATGCATCATTTCCAATGGAGCAAGTACCTGTGTTTACTTCCAGTGAATAAGGCACATGAGTAGGGTTAAAGACTTTGATGTCACTGAGTCTTTGAAGAACGTGAGGCTAGCCAGCTAGCTCTTAGAGTCACTCTGGGTCAGGTGATGTGGGTCCAGACAGAGGGAGCAGGAGGCAGCAGAAAGAACAGCAAGGAAGCAATCCTCCAGAACAGCAGTCCATCAGTGTAGCAGTTCTCAGCAAAGCAGTCCTTCTTCTTGGCATGTTGGTTTCAGGTCCAAAACTTGTACTGACTTGGTAGGGTCAGAGATCTAGTACTTAAACCCAGTTGTGCCATTCAAGTGGGGGGACTTCAGAAGGATCTTTGAAGTGCACAGAGATCCTTTCTTTCTGCCCTGGATCCAGATTCACTAGAGGTGGTATGCAGCCCTTTGTGTATGGGCATGGCCCAGTCTGTTCAGGTGTATGTGTGAGGACGAGCCCGGTTCCTCTCTCCTTTCCTCCCAAGAAGATGCATTAAGTCACACCCATCAGTAATAAGAGACAGGCAGCAGACATCAAATGTATAAGAGGAGGAAAATGTCCAACTTCTAAAAGTGGCATTTTCAGATTTTTAACTTCCCTTAGAAGTCAGCTATCAGAAGCCTGTTGCATGGAAATGCTAAAACCCCACCTGTTCTAAACATGACTTGAGGAAGTGGTTTATCACAATTTTGTGGCGGGGTTGTTTTTTGCAACTAGTGCTGGGAGGCCTGTGTGGGTAGCCATGCGCTTTACAAATACACCTGAATTTAATTGAAATCCAACTTTAACATTAAAGAGGTTTTGTCTTCACCATTCCAGAGGTACTAAACATGACAACTCTACCTTCTCTAAAATAAGAATTACAGCTTATTAAATGTAATAAGCAGTGGCGGCTCACATAGGGCGTGCTGCGGGCGGTGGGGAGGGGACGGGTGGGGGGGTAGTAAACTCAGACATAGGACAGAACGGAGGAATGTAATAATTACTTTCCTCCGTTCCGTCATATGTCCGAGTTTACTACCCCCCCGCCCCACCCACCACCCCACAGCACGCCCTATGCGAGCCGCCACTGGTAATAAGGAATCCCCAATGTTAAACTGATGCGGTAGGCCTCTCAGTAGTGAAAAACAAGTTTGGTAGTTTTTCATTACCAGGACATGCAAAACTTAAAAGTACATGTCCTATCTTTTGATTACACAGCACCCTGCCCTATGAGCTGCCTAGGGCCTACCTAAGGTGTGACCTAAATGTAATAAAAGTGAAATTTAAAGCTTGGCAAGGGGTTTTAAATGCTAAGTTGAAATGGCAGTGTAAACTGCAGATACAGGCTCTGTAGTGTCAGGCCTGAGACATGGTTAAAGTGCTACTTATGTGGGAGGCACAGTCAGTGCTACAGACCCACCAATAGCATTTAATTTACAGGCCCTGTGCACATGTAGTGCACTGTACAAGGGACTTACAAGTAAATTAAGTGTGCCAATTTTGGATACATCAATCAAATCATGTTTCAGGGAAGAAGCACATGCACCTTAGCACTGGTTGACATTGGTAAAGTGCTCAGAGTTCTAAGGCAAAAAAAAGGATCAGCAAAAATAGGAGATAAGCAGGTAAAATGTTTGGGGGAAGACCACCCAAAGGATGTCAGGTCTAACACTAGTATTTTACTGTGATCATCATTTGAAGTGCATAAATGTGTGAACATCTAGGGGCAGATTTACTAAACATGTGCACAGGATTAGAGCCTCAAATGTGACACAAACTGAAAGCAAACTGTTTTTTAAAATTTAGTTCCTTGCACTAAACTTTATGTATGCTGGAAAATAGCCCTAATGTAACAGAAGGTTGTGCTAGTGCTGCTTTGCATGTCTTTTTTGTGAAAGGGATGTACCATGGGTGTACACGGGCATTTCCAGGCAACCATCTATGGATGTTGGCACAAATCCCTTTCTACTAATATTGATAGGCAGGCATTCTTATAAAAAATGTACACCCCTATGAGGCAGTAACATTAAAAAACAGTGTTCTTTTCTTAAAACCTTTCCAACTTTGCATGTGTGTTGTGTTGAACATCACACATGCAAAGTTATAAAAGTGTGAAACTATGTTAAAGCCTAATATTTTGTGCTGGAAGGGTCTGCTTCCATTACACAATCTATGCTTGACATCACGCACACATGCTTGCACTATGGTGCAAGGTTGCGTGCGTTTTCGGATAGCAGCCTAATATATGCCCATGCAGTGGCAGAAAAAAACAGAGCCATATCTTAGTAAATATGTCACTGTTCTGTACTCTCCCTTCCACAGAATGCAGCACAGAGACCTTGGTTGTTGTGTTGCATGAAAAGGCTGTTATTCTGCACCATCGATCATCATATGTTACGTTTTTATAGATACAGATAATGGTTCAACAAATGAATAAAAACTCTAAGAACAGTAGGTTGGCAGACGAATTCAGTAAGCGTGTTAAAAACACACATAATGTCTGGGTACACTTGTTCGCCTTTCCACGAGAATACTAAAAATAGTATCATTTACAAACATGCATGTAAAATTCATAAACTATACATATTTGTAGTAAAGAATTACATTCTAGAAAAAGTTAATTTTTCTGTAGAATGTCAGAATGTGAAAAAGAGAACAAATAAGCCGAGAACCCAACCAGCCGTGGCTGCCCAAGGCATCGAGTAACATCATTGAACAGGGTGTCACAATCAATTTCTAGTGAGAGGCAGCACTATCTGTGCTGGCATCAGATGACATCATTTCACACAAATCAGACCTGAAGGCTGAAGTGGGTTAGCTTGAACTGATGAAAACATAAATGGCCTTGCTTTATTAAGGCTGGACTGCCTTAAGTGCAAACTCCTTATATAACTAATAGTTAGATTACTGGCAGCAGAGCTCTGATCTGTTGCGACAGACACTTGTTTGTGTCTCAGGTTTTCAAAGAGATGAGCTGCAGGAATACAGCACAATTATTTAGTAGCTTGATGGCAATTAAACATCTGTCCAAAGGCAAGGTGAACCATGATAAATAGGCCTATTTCAACACCACCGCTGATAGACCCTGCACATTGGCAGCTCACTGGAGGGTCGAGTTCCATTTTAGGAGCTTATAAAAAGCAACCACAGAACTGCAGTCTGGTGACACTGTCGTAGCTTCAAAACATGCAATGAAAAGGTGAATAATGCTAATTCTGCACGATTCTAGGAATCCTGATTTATCATTGCAGTTCAAGGTGTACACTTCAGTTTAATATTGTGCTCATCGAAATGTAAGATATGTGCCGAACGTTTTTGGCATAACATTGTACAAAGTTATGCCAAATTTCACCATAAATCCTTATTACATTCCATTCCAATGTTTATTGAATAATGAATTGCATATATAAATTAACCACACATTTAAACAATAAGTTGTAACCGTATCCAATTAATTTCAAAGGATCCTGTACAACATATTCATATTCAATCTTCAAAATTACA
The DNA here is from genome assembly GCA_963921515.1 of Calotriton arnoldi. Classification (NCBI taxonomy): domain Eukaryota; kingdom Metazoa; phylum Chordata; class Amphibia; order Caudata; family Salamandridae; genus Calotriton; species Calotriton arnoldi. The sequence continues at coordinate 1,137,363 of CAWUFW010000756.1, read as the reverse complement.
AGGTTCTTCAACATTTTGGTGATGGTGGTGCCCAATGCATCTCGGGATATTGAAATCCCTTCTTCAGGGGACTCTATAACAAAAGCAGTAAAACCCAATAGGTAAATAATACTTTATAATATAAAGGGGTAGGTACCTCAACAGCCTGCTGAACATTAAACAGAGATGGGCAGAAGATGTTAGATCATGAAGTAACGAGAATAAGAAGATAGTTTGAGCAAGTAATGCAAGAAAATAAATAACCCACTGTGTTTGCCACTAGGGCTTTGACGGACGTGTAAAAAACAGAACTATCAAGTGAAACCGAGTATAAAACTCAAAGGCATAGGGTGCCAGCATGCAATTCAAACAAATGTGAACCGCACACTTTATCAACCGGTGTAAATGCTGATAACACAAACTACACCACCAATGTGCAACCACTACCGCAAACAAATAGATAAATAAATAAATAAATAACAAATAAATAAATCGCTTACTAAATGGGAATCAAGATCCTCTATAAAGGTGCGTGAACAATGATCACGGAAGTCGATGCGCACTGTACGTGCGTGGTATCTGCATGGTAAAAAATAATAAATAACTCACATTGTAAAAAGTCAAAATTAACCAATGAGATAGTGAACAAACACATGTATATAAACTGCAAATACCTGATGCCACAAATCCTCTAAGCACTAGTGTGTCGTATCTACATGGTAAAGAATATAAGTATGACCCACTTTGTAAAAAGTCAAAATGAACCCATGAAATAATGCACAAACACAAATATGGGACCTGCGAGTACCTGATGCCACAAATAACCACGAACTGGCTCACTTCACTGTAGCTCAAAACTTCGAATAAGTAAGTTGGCAACACTGCAAAAAACCACAATGAAAACTGTCAGCCATCAGTGCTCCTCATAAACTTGTGTCAATATTCCCTAAAGATCGTACTCTTACCAAAGTCGGAGGATGATACCGCCAACCGCCTCGTACAACTCACACCATGTCACTATTCAACCCGCGTTGTGTGCACGCCGTGAAAATAAAGCTGTGCCTGGAAGTAGAAGACGGACTCCCAAATTAGCCCACTCAAATATCTACCCAGAATCACACAGTAGGTAGAAAGTCATAAATATCACATTGGATGAGTGAGATGCTTTGCAGCTTACTCACATGTGTGAACAGAGCCATTATAAAGATACAAATGTTGAAATTAGCTCATGACGCATGCCTGATGTTCCACAGTCTTCCCACTGAATCAGTGATCACATGAATTACAAAAAAAAATCATATGTGATTCTGGGTAGATATTTGAGTCTTCAAGTATTCTATACTGGGCATTGGGTTCTCTATCTATACTTTTCTGCACTTCCTCACCTACCATTCGGAGTATTTTTCACGCTTTTCCGACATATTGGTATTGAAACTACCGGGTTTCTGTTTCAAATAGATTAATTTCCGGCATACTGTGATCATGGTAGTAATTACACCAGCTTGGATATGAGTGATACAGCTTGTTTCTGCCTGATTCCATCATGGCGCTGGAATTCATCACAACGTGGTTGCACGAAGCACAATGGTATTTTCTCTTTTTTTGGTCCTTGATTTCAGGGGTATTCACATTAGTATCGTTGTCGAGCACGTTCCTTTTGCATAATCCGTTTAGCACGTTTGTTCTTTGAATTCGTGCCTGTTAGACCTGGCACCATTGGCATGGTTCTCCCTTCCATTTTTTACTTTTGCCTCCTGTGTTTTTGCTGTATGTCGGACTCCGTTTTGCTGGCCTAGATGCTTTGGGCACTTTGCCACTGCTGTTCAGTGCCAAAGTGCAAGTAATCCCTTCGTAAATTGTTGTTATGGATTAGTGATTCCATGATTGGCATATTTGATTTACTTGTCAGACCCTAGTATAGTGCACTGTGGGTGCCCAGGGCCTGTAAATCAAATGCTGCTAGTGGGCTGCAGCACTGATTGTGCCACCCACAGAAGCAGCCTGTAAAATGTAACTCTGGCCTGCCATTACATCAAGGAGGAGGTCTTCAAGATGTTAGCGCTAGGGGTGATTGAGCCCTCAAACACCCCTTAGGCCAGCCCAGTGGTCTTGGTCCCGAAGGCTGCGGCACCCGGTGCCACGCCAGAACTCCGGTTCTGTGTGAACTACCGAGGACTCAATTCAGGCACCAGACTGAAGCGCACCCCATCCCCAGAGCTGATGAGCCGATCGATCGGTTGGGGGATGCCAGGTACCTCAGTACATTTTTCTTAACGTCTGTGTACTGGCAGATCGCCTTAACTGATGGGACAAGAGAGAGGTCAGCATTCTCCCAACCAGATGGGCACTACCAATTCCGGGTGATGCCCTTTGGGACGAAGAATGCCCCTACCACCTTTCAGAGGTTTGTCAACCAGGTATTGGTTGGGCTGGAGGATTTCAGTGCTGCCTACCTGGACGACATTGCAGTGTTCAGTGTCACTTGGGAGGAACATCTGCACCACCTCTGGGAAGTGTTGAAGGTGCTGCGGAGGGCAGGCCTCACCATCAAGGCAAGCAAGGGCCAGATTGGGCAGGGTCAGTGGTGTACTTGGGACACCAGGTGGGGAGCGGCCAGGTGATGTCCCTACAGCCCAAGATTGATACCATTCTGGCTTGGGAACCCCCCAAGACCCAGACAGAGTTAAGAGCCTTTTTAGGACTCACAGGGTATTACAGGAGATTTGTCAAGGGGTATGGCACCATTGTTGCCCCCTTGACGGAGCTGACTTCCAGGAAGCAGCCCAAGAAGGTGAATTGGACTGACGCCTGCCAGAAGGCTTTTGATGCCCTGAAATCTGCCATGTACACGGCGCCCGTGCTCCAGGCGCCCAACTTCTCAAGGGAATTTATTGTGCAGACAGATGCTTCAGAGCATGGTGTGGGAGCGGTGCTCTCACAGCTAAATGAGGAGGGCCTAGACCAACCTGTAGCCTTCATTAGTAGGAGGTTACTTCCACGGGAACAGAGGTGGAGTGCGATTGAGCGTGAGGCATTTGCTGTGGTCTGGGTGCTGAAGAAGTTGAGGCCATACTTGTTTGGGACTCACTTCCTGGTTCAGACAGACCACAGGCCCCTCAAATGGTTGATGCAAATGAGGGGTGAGAATCCAAAGCTGTTGAGGTTGTCCATTTCCCTTCAGGGGATGGACTTCACGGTGGAACACCGCCCTGGTACAGAATACGCCAATGCTGATGGTCTGTCCAGATTTTTCCGCATTAGTGAAGAGCCCTTGCAAGAGGGTGGGTGGTTCTCCCCACATTTCAGTTGGAGGGGACACTTTTTAGACCTGGCACCATTGGAGTGGGTTTCCCTTCCATTTTTTTATTTTGCCTCCTGTGTTTTTGCTGTATGTCGGACTCTGTTTTGCTGGCCTATATGCTTTGGGCACTTGGCCACTGCTGTTCAGTGCCACAGTGCAAGTGCTCCCTACTGTAAATTGATGTGTTGATTAGTGACTCCATGATTGGGTTATTTGATTTACTTGTCAGACCCTAGTACAGTGCACCATGGGTGCCCAGGGCTTGTAAATCAAATGCTGCTGGTGGGCTTGCAGCACTGGTTGTGCCACCCACAGAAGCAGCTTGTAAAGTGTGTCTCAGGCCTGCCATTGCAGAGCCTGTGTGCAGTCTGTGACTGCCATGTCGACTTGGCAAGTGCACCCACTTGCCAGTCCCTAAACCTTCCCTTATCTTCATATCAGACACCCCTAAGGTAGGCCCAAGGGCAGGGTGCATTGTAAGTATAAGGTAGGACATGCCCTGGTGTGTGAGGCATGTCCTAATAGTGAATTACAGCCATTTTCGTTTTTCACTATTGCAAGGCTACCTGTTCCCCATAGGCCAGAATGGGCAGTTTGATTATTACACCTTATAATCCTAACTGACCCAGGGAACATGGTAGAAAAACGAATTTAGTATGCCTGAACTCAGAATGATAAAATACATCTTTTAGTGAAGTTGGTTTTAACATTCTGTGCTTGAAAATACCATTTTTAGAAAGTAGGTATTTTCTTGCCTAACTGTCCAAGCCTGCCTCTGCTAGGTTGTGTATTGTGTGTCTGGCTTTGTGAGTGACAGGGGCTGGGGGATTCCAGGAGACAGGGTGAGTCAGCACAGAGCTGAATAGGCCTTCCTACATATAGAGTGGTCGAGGAGTTGCACATGGGTCTGAATAGGGCTCTGCCTGCCTTCCACAATGCTGGCTCCACCTCCTGCCGGCAGGCTGATGACTCTGCCCCTCACTCACAAAGGGAGAAGGTGTCTCCTGACAGAAGGCACCCAGAACTGGTTTGGACCAGGTACAGGACCCTCTGCCTTCAGAGGACAAAGGATTTTTGACCATAAATACTGGGGCCCAGACCCCATGAAATTAGATCACTTCTGGGAAATCAAGCAACCTGTTGCCAAGGAGAAGAACCGGAGAAGCTGAAGGAGGAGTACTGCCCCTGTGCTGTTTTGCTGATTGGGGTTGGCCTGCAGTGGTTGCTTTCTGCCAAGGACAGGAGAAAAGACTTTGCTGTGCTTTATCATCATGAAGAAGAGAATCTCCAAGGGCTTGAACTGAGCTTGCCTCCTGCCTGAAGTCACAGGGACACAACGACTTCACCCCTTCTGTTTGCCTGCATCTAGAACTGCTGTTTTAGCTGCTAACAGAAGGAAATTGCAACACCGACGCCAGCGAGCGACGCCGTAACCTGCACCGAAGCCGTGGGCACCGCTCGTGAAGAGCACGACGCACCGCCCCGACTTGCACCGTAGGCCCGACGCCTGCCGAAGCCATGCGACATAGACTCCGAAGCCGTCATCGAGGCCGCTGCCTGCACCAGAGCCGAGGACACCGCTCATGACGTTCACGACGCACCGTCCCGACTCGCACCGCAGCCCCGACTTCACCGACGCCAGGGCTTCATCACCGCGGAGCCGATCCTCGACGTGGGTGACCCCCGAATTCATCGACACCGCACCATCGTAAGGAACCGACGCCTCGCCGCCATCCGTGACGTCACCTCCCCGACACAGTAAGGAACCGAGACATCACCTCCCCTGGGGTCGTAAGGAACCGACGCCGCCGGCGCCAACGAAGCATCACCTCCCTGACTCCGTGCACCGTCTTTGTTTTCATCGAATTCCAGGTACTGTTCTTTGTGGGTCTGCTCGACTCCGGGCCCGACGCCGCGCACCTCGCGGTCGGCGCCGTACTTTGGGATTTCCTCCGGTCACGACGTCGTGATAACTCCAAGTGGAGTTATTTGTTGCTACAAGCTTTATTTGATTGACTATCCTATTTTTGAAGATAACGTGAACTGTCTCTATCATTTTAAGTCTATTTTTGGATTACAGTATTGTGGAATTTTGCTATTGGGTCTTGTGTTAAGTCTATATAAAGATTACTTATTTTTACATACAACCTGTGTGGTGTCCATCGGTAGTGTTTTCACTGTATTACTGTATGTGTTCACAAATGCTTTACACACTGCCTCTGAGATAAGCCTGTCTGCTCGTGCCAAGCTACCAGGGGGTGAGCAGGGGTTATTTTAGGAGTGTATCCCCCAGACCCTGACTAGAAGCAAGGGTCCCTATTTGGACAAAGGTGCAAACCATTGCCAACTAGAGACCCCCAGTTCTAACATTGGTGGTCAGCGGTGAGGATTTGGAATTTCATTTGTGATTCATATACAGTGATTGGTGTACACTACTAGTGAGTGCAGACCAATACGCGACCACATACATTTTGATAGGACTTTTTTTTCCTTGGAACCTTTATTTTTGTTGAGAACTGCCAATTTTCACAATGAGCAAAAGAGGATCCATTGCACCTGCAGATATGGAATTTGAAGAAGATAGGGTTGATACCTACACTGTGCCAGAGCTCAAAGCCGTTTGTAAAAAGTTTAAAATCTCTATGAGAGGCCTCACCAGGAAGGATGAGCTTCAAAAGGCGCTGAGGGCCTGGTTGGAAGCACGGAATGCCGGTGGGCAGCCCGAGGAGCCTGTGGAGGAGGCAGAGAACTTAGATGAGCGGCTTGAGGGGCCATTGGGCTTACCTGGGAGGAGAGTGCCTTCCAGGGAGGGCAGCAGTGTTTCTCAAAAGGGCCTGTCTCCAGAGGAGCTGGAGGACAGGGAGAAAAGCAGGATGCATGAAATGGAGATGGCCAAACTGAAACAGGGACGCCTTGATAGCCTTGAGCACAAGAAATTGGAGTTGGAATGTAAGAGGTTGGCCATGGAAGAAAGGAAGATGCTTTTAGAGCATGAGAGAGTGGTGAGGGAGCTAGAGCTAAAGGCTAGGATCCTAGAAATCACTCCCTCTGGTGGCAGCACACCTCCAGAGCCTGTAGAAGGAAGAGTGTACATCCCCAAGGAGGTTATTAAAGATTTCATGAAGGGGGAGGACATTGGGCAATGGTTTAAAGCATATGAGATCGCCATGACATCACACCGGGTCCCTGAGAAGGATTGGGAAGCGGGGTTGTGGGGCCGATTTACAGGTGAGGGAAGGGAAACCTTGCTAGCCTTGCCCACAGAGGATCAGATGTCCTATGCCCACCTGAAGGAAGCTTTAGTGGCAAGGTATGGGTTAACTCCAGAGCTTTATAGGCAGAAGTTTAGGAACTGCAAAAAGCTGGAGTCTAGTACCTGGGTGGAGTATGTGTCTTATTTTTGCAGAGCATTGGATGGATGGGTGAAGGGTAGCAAAGTAAATGACTTGCAGGGGTTCTAAGATTTAATTGCATGGGAGCACTTGTCCAGTAGTTGTTTTCCAGAGCTACGCCAGCACCTTGTTGACAGTAAGCTGACTAATCCTAGGAAGCTTGCTGAGGAGGCGGACCGCTGGGTCAGTACCCGGGTCCACAAGGGTCTTGTGGGAGACTCCACCAAAGGTGGGCAGGGTCCCCAGCAGAAGTGTGGGGGGGACAAGGGTAATCAGAAGGAGTTCCAAAAAGGGCCCCAAAGTAAACCCCAAGGGAACCAAGGTAAGGGTTCCCAGCCTCCCACTGAGAAAAGACCATGGGTCCCAACAGATAAGTCTGTTCAGAAGGGGCCCAAGACATGTTATAGTTGTGGTCAGGTGGGTCACTTTGTAGGAAGTCCCAAGTGCCCCAATACCGTGACCACTGCACCCACTGGTGCACCACCCCGGCAGATGGCTAGTGTAGCCCTGGGAGAGGAGTTGGGTGCCCAAGGTGGGTGGGGTCCCGCAGAGATGTCCCTGGTCTCTTTAGGAGACAGTGAGATGGTCCCTAGGACCCAGCTGCCTGATAACACTAATAAATACAGGCAGTGGGTGACCATCAATGGCCATAGGGTGGAGGCTCTGAGAGACACCGGGGCCAGTGTGACAGCTGTCAGTTGTCGGCTGGTGTCTGAGGAGCAGGTGGTCCCCAACGTATTCTACCCCGTAGTTGCCGCTGACAACTCAGAGAGCCACTGTAAGGTGGCCCAGGTTCCCTTTGAGTGGGGGGGGGTCTCAGGTATCCTTCAAGTAGCTGTGAGGCCAGCCATGCCTGTTGACTGTCTGCTAGGCAATGATTTGGAGAGCTCCCCTTGGGCGAAGGTGAAGCGGAGTTCTCATTTGGAGATGTTGGGTCTGCCAGAGTGGGCGTGTGTGACCACTCGGTCAATGGCAGCCGGTAAGGGTATTCAAGAGGACCTGGAGACTGGAAGAATGGCCCAGGTGCCTGCCTTAAAGAGAGGAGGCAGGGGGCACGGGAAACCGGCCCCCGAAGTTCCCACGGTCCAGGAGGAGGCAGACCTTGAGGGGGATGCCCTGGAACCTACAGGGGAACAAGTGGCTGAACTGGAGGACCTGCCTGAGCTGACCCATTGGCAGCAGGAAGGAGGCCCCTCCAGGGAAGAGTTCTGCGAGGAGCAGAAGAAGTGCCCTTCTCTTGAGGGCTTGCGGCAACAGGCTGCAAGCCAGGCAGCAGGTGATCAGTCTGGATCACACTGGATCTACTGGGAGAATGGTTTCCTGTATAGTGAGCCTAAGGTTGCTGAGCCTGGGTCAGCCCATGTGCTGGTGGTACCCCAGCGCTTCAGAGCCTTCCTACTGGGTCTGGCTCATGATGTGCCTTTAGCAGGACATTTGGGGCAAGACAAGACCTTTCAAAGGCTTGTCACCCACTTTCATTGGCCCCAAATGCGCAAGAGTTCAGATACTCATTGCAGGACCTGCCAGACTTGCCAGGCAAGTGGTAAGAGTGGGAGGAAGCGCAAGGCTCCTCTCCAACCTTTCCCTGTTGTCAGCACCCCCTTTGAGAGGGTGGGTATTGACATTGTGGGGCCTCTGGATCCCAAGACAGCCATGGGCAACAGGTCCATCCTGGTCTTGGTGGACCATGCCACCCGGTACCCGGAAGCCATCCCTCTTCAGACAGTGACGGCCCCCGTGGTGGGACGTGCACTGATGGGGATTTTCTCCCGTGTGGGGTTCCCCAAGGAGGTGGTGTCCGACCGTGGTACAAACTTCATTTCCAATTATATGAAGTCCCTGTGGCAGGAGTGTGGTGTAACCTATAAGTTCACCACTCCTTACCACCCCCAAGGTAATGGGCTGGTTGAGAGATTCAACCGGACCCTTAAAGGCAATGATCATGGGTCTTGAAGAACCCATGAGGCGTAAGTGGGACGTGCTCTTGCCATGCCTGCTCTTTGCTTACAGAGAGGTGCCCCAGAAGTCCTTACGGTTCAGTCCCTTTGAACTGCTGTACGGCCATCCTGTAAGAGGACCTCTGAGTCTGGTCAAGGAAGGCTGGGAGAAAGCTCCCAGGAAAACTCCCCAGGATGTATTTAGTTACATGCTGGCCTTCAGGAACCAGACTCGGCGTTTCAGACAACTCGCTGAGGCGAATCTGGAAGCCAGCCAGGAAGAGATGAAACGTTGGCATGATCAGAATGCCACTCTGATCGAGTTTCAGCCTGGACAAAAGGTTTGGGTCATGGCCCCAGTGGAGCCCTGTGCGCTCCAAGATAAGTGAACCGGACCATTTGAGGTGGTGGAGCGCAAGATTGTTGTCACCTACTTGGTGGACTTGCAGTCTCCCAGGAACCCCTTGTGGGTCCTGCATGTGAACCGCCTGAAGCCCCACTTTGAGAGGTCTGAAGTGGGCATGCTCTTAGCAACAGATTCTGGGATGGAAGAAGAGACTGAACCTCTTCCTGACCTCCTGTATGCAAAAGAGCAAGATGGGTCAGTGGATGGTGTGAACCTCTCTCCCACCCTGACCCCTGAGCAGCAGAATGAATGTCGCCAACTGTTGGGACAGTTTTCTGATCTGTTCTCCCTGACTCCCAGTATCACTGAATGGTGCATCCATGATGTGGACACTGGGGACAGTCCTCCTGTGAAGCAAAAAACTTACAGAGTGACTGACAGGGTGAGAGCTTGCATCAAGGAGGAGGTCTCCAAGATGTTTGCCTTAGGGGTGATTGAGTCCTCTAACAGCCCTTGGGCCAGCCCAGTGGTCTTGGTCCCAAAGGCTGCTGCGCCTGGTGCCACACCCGAACTCCGGTTCTGTGTGGACTACCGAGGACTCAATTCAGTCACCAGGACTGACGCGCACCCCATCCCCAGAGCTGATGAGCTCATTGATCGGTTGGGGGCTGCCCGGTACCTCAGCACGTTTGATCTAACATCTGGGTACTGGCAGATCGCCTTAACTGATGGGGCCAAAGAGAGGTCAGCATTCTCCACACCAGATGGGCACTACCAATTCCGGGTGATGCCCTTTGGGATGAAGAATGCCCCTGCCACCTTTCAGAGGTTGGTCAACCAGGTGTTGGCTGGGCTGGAGGATTTCAGTGCCGCCTACCTGGATGACATTGCAGTGTTCAGTGCCACTTGGGAGGAACATCTGCACCACCTCTGGGAAGTGTTGAAGGCGCTGCGGAGGACAGGCCTCACGATCAAGGCGAGTAAGTGCCAGATCGGGCAGGGTTCTGTGGTGTACTTGGGACACCAGGTTGGGAGCGGCCAGGTTGCGCCCCTATAGCCCAAGATAGATACCATCCTGGCTTGGGAACCCCCCAAAACCCAGACAGAGGTGAGAGCCTTTTTAGGACTCACCGGGTATTACAGGAGGTTTGTCAAGGGGTATGGCAACATTGTTGCACCCTTGACTGAGCTGACTTCCAGAAAGCAGCCCAGGAAAGTGAACTGGACTGATGCCTGCCAGAAGGCTTTTGATGCCCTGAAATCTGCCATGTGCACGGCGCCCGTGATCAGGCGCCCAACTTCTCAAGGGAATTCATTGTGCAGACAGATGCTTCAGAGCATGGTGTTGGGGCTGTGCTTTCACAGATGAATGAGGAGGGCCTAGACCAACCTGTAGCCTTTATTAGTAGGAGGTTACTCCCATGGGAACAGAGGTGGAGTGCGATTGAGCGTGAGGCATTTGCTGTGGTCTGGGCACTGAAGAAGTTGAGACCATACTTGTTTGGGACTCACTTCTGGGTTCAGACAGACCACAGGCCCCTCAGATGGTTAATGCAGATGAGGGGTGAAAATCCCAAACTGTTGAGGTGGTCCATTTCCCTACAGGGGATGGACTTCACGGTGGAACACTGCCCTGGTACAGAATACGCCAATGCTGATGGTCTGTCCAGATTTTTCTGCCTTAGTGATGAGAACTCCCAGGAGGGAGGGTAGTTCTCCCCACATTTCAGCTCGAGGGGACACGTGTTAGACTTGCCACCATTGGCGTGAGTCTCCCTTCCATTTTTTGCTGTTGCCTCTTATGTTTTTGCTGGTTTTAGATGCTTTTGGGCACTGTGCCACTGCTGTTCAGTGCCACAGTGCAAGTGCTCCCTACTGTAAATTGATGTGTTGATTAGTGACTCCATGATTGGGTTATTTGATTTACTTGTCAGACCCTAGTACAGTGCACCATGGTTGCCCAGGGCTTGTAAATCAAATGCTGCTGGTGGGCTTGCAGCACTGGTTGTGCCACCCACAGAAGCAGCTTGTAAAGTGTGTCTCAGGCCTGCCATTGCAGAGCCTGTGTGCAGTCTGTGACTGCCATTTCGACTTGACAATTGCACCCACTTGCCAGTCCCTAAACCTTCCCTTATCTTCATATCAGACACCCCTAAGGTAGGCCCAAGGACAGGGTGCATTGTAAGTATAAGGTAGGACATGCCCTGGTGTGTGAGGCATGTCCTAATAGTGAATTACAGCCATTTTCGTTTTTCACTATTGCAAGGCTACCTGTACCCCAAAGGCCAGAATGGGCAGTTTGATTATTACACCTTATAATCCTAACTGACCCAGGGAACATGGTAGAAAAACGAATTTAGTATGCCTGAACTCAGAATGATAAAATACATCTTTTAGTGAAGTTGGTTTTAACATTCTGTGTTTGAAAATACCATTTTTAGAAAGTAGGTATTTTCTTGCCTAACTGTCCAAGCCTGCCTCTGCTAGGTTGTGTATTGTGTGTCTGGCTTTGTGAGTGACAGGGGCTGGGGGATTCCAGGAGACAGGGTGAGTCAGCACAGAGCTGAATAGGCCTTCCTGCATATAGAGTGGTGGGAGGAGTTGCACCTGGGTCTGAATAGGGCTCTGCCTGCCTTCCACAATGCTGTCTCCACCTCCTGCCGGGCGACTGATGACTCTGCCCCTCACTCACAAAGGGAGAAGGTGTCTCCTGACAGAAGGCACCCAGAACTGGTTTGGACCAGATACAGGACGCTCTGCCTTCAGAGGACAAAGGATGTTTGACCATAAATACTGGGGCCCAGACCCCATGAAATTAGATCACTTCTGGGAAATCAAGAAACCTGTTGCCAAGGAGAAGAACCGGAGAAGCTGAAGGAGGAGTTCTGCCCCTGTGCTGTTTTGCTGATTGGGGTTGGCCTGCAGTGGTTGCTTTCTGCCAAGGACAGGAGAAAAGACGTTGCTGTGCTTTATCATCTTGAAGAAGAGAATCTCCAAGGGCTTGAACTGAGCTTGCCTCCTGCCTGAAGTCACAGGGACACAACGACTTCACCCCTTCTGTTTGCCTGCATCTAGAACTGGTGTTTTAGCTGCTAACAGAAGGAAATTGCAACACAGACGCCGGCGAGCGACGCCGTAACCTGCACCGAAGCCATGGGCACCGCTCGTGAAGAGCACGACGCACCGCCCCGACTTGCACCGTAGGCCTGACGCCTGCCGACGCCGTGCGACATCGACTCCGAAGCCGTCATTGAGGCCGCTGCCTGCACCGGAGTCGAGGACACCGCACGTGACGTTCACGACGCACCGTCCCGACTCGCACCGCAGCCCCGACTTCACCAACGCCAGGGCTTCATCACCGCAGAGCCGATCCTCGACGTGGGTGACCCCCGAATTCATCGACACCACACCATCGTAAGGAACCGACGCCTCGCCGCCATCCGTGACGTCACCTCCCTGACACAGTAAGGAACCGACGCCTCACCTCCCCTGCGCTGCAGTAAAGAACCGAGACAACACCTCCCCTGGGGTTGTAAGGAACCGACTCCGCCGGCGCCAACGAAGCATCACCTCCCCGACTCCGTGCACCGTCTTTGTTTTCATCGAATTCCAGGTACTGTTCTTTGTGGGTCTGCTCGAATCCGGGCCCGACGCCGCGCACCTCGCGGTCGGCGCCGTACTTTGGGATTTCCTCCGGTCACGACGTTGTGATAACTCCAAGTGGAGTTATTTGTTGCTACAAGCTTTATTTGATTGACTATCCTATTTTTGAAGATAACGTGAACTGTCTCTATCATTTTAAGTCCATTTTTGGATTACAGTATTGTGGAATTTTGCTATTGGGTCTTGTGTTAAGTCTATATAAAGATTACTTATTTTTACATACAACCTGTGTGGTGTCCATCGGTAGTGTTTTCACTGTATTACTGTATGTGTTCACAAATGCTTTACACACTGCCTCTGAGATAAGCCTGTCTGCTCGTGGAAGCTACCAGGGGGTGAGCAGGGGTTATTTTAGGAGTGTATCCCCCTTACCCTGACTAGAAGCTAGGCTCCCTATTTGGACAAAGGTGCAAACCATTGCCAACTAGAGACCCCCAGTTCTAACAATTGGCATATATGATTTACTTGTCAGACCCTAGTATAGTGCACTGTGTGTGCCCAGGGCCTGTAAGTCAAATGCTGCTAGTGGGCTGCAGCACTGATTGTGCCACCCACAGAAGCAGCCTGTAAAATGTAACTCCGGCCTGCCATTGCAGAGCCTGTGTGCAATCTAGGACTGCCATGTCAACTTTGCAAGTGCACACACTTGCCAGTCCCTAATCCTTCCCTTTTCTACATATCACCCCTAAGGTAGGCCCAAGGTACACCTGTGGGCAGGGTGCATTGTATGTGAAAGGTAGGACATTCCCTGATATGTGTGGCATGTCCTGATAGTGAAATACCGCCAATTTCGTTTTTTACTATTGCAAGGCTACCTGTTCCCATGGGACAGAATGGGGAGTTTGTTTATAACATCTTATAAACATTACTGGCCCTGGGAACAAGGTAGAAAAATAAAGTTTAGTATGCCTGAACTCAGAATGTTAAAATGCATCTTTTAGTGTGGGTGATTTTTACATTCTGTGTTTGAAAATACCACTTTTAGAAAGTAGGTATTATCTTGCCTAACCATCCAGTGTGCCTCTGCTAGGGTTGCGTATTGCATGTCTGGCATTTGGATGACAGGGGCTAAAGAGGGGCAGCGGCTTCAGAAGTCTGATGAGTCAGGGCTGGGCTGAATAGACCAGGGCTGCATTTAGAATAGGGGGAGGAGATTTCCTTTCACCTGAATGGGCCTGGTCTGCCTTCAACAATGCTGTCTCCACCTCCTACAAGGAAGCTGCTCCAGTGAGGACAGAACTGGTTTTGGCTGGGTACAGACACTCTCTGCCTTCAGAGAACAAAGGGTTTTTGTGTATAAAAAGAGGGGCCCAGACCCCAGACTTTTAGATCACTTCTGGGAATCAAGAGGAACCTTTTCCAAGGAGAAGAGCCGGAGAAGCTGAGGAGGAATACTGCCCCTGTGCTGTTTGCTGTCTGGGGTTGGCCTGCAGTGGCTACTTGCTGCCAAGGAAAGAAGAAAAGGACTTTGCTGTTTGCTTTCTCACCTTGTTAAAAGAAAATCTCCAAGGGCTTGAAACTGAGCTTGCCTCCTGTTCTGAAGTCTCAGGGACACAACGACTTCACCACCAGCTCCCCTGAATTTCCTTGCTGGGAATTCTAACCTGCAAAGAGGTGCCTGCTGCTGTTCTGGACCTCTAGAGACTGTTTTCCGCTGGGAGCTGGAAAATCGACGCAACTTCAAAGAAGCGAGACGCATACGCACCTGTTTCTGACGCATCGCCGAAGAAACCATTGCAGCGCCTGCCACGGCTCGAGAAATCGCCGCACGCCGCATCGAGTGCACTGATCTCCGAAGTCCAAGATTACCGCACCGAGTCCGACGGAAGGCCTGCTGTGTGGCTGCACGAGTTCACGCATTGTCACCGGATCATCGCATCGCATCAAGGCACCAAGTCTGTCGCATCGTTGGGGGATGCAGTAAGAAACCGACGCATCACCTCCCCACGCAGTAAGAAACCGACGCATCACCTCCTCTTCTGTAAGGAACCAACACATCACCTCCCCTGCACTGCAGTAAGGAACCGACGCATCACCTCCCCCGAAGCAAGGAACCGATGCATCACCTTCCCTGAGTGTAAGGAACTGACGTATCACCTTCCCTGCAGCCATTTTGTTTGTTTTGCGTGACGCATCCAAGGTACTTTGTGAGAAAAGTGTCGCCTTTACACCTTGCATTGAACTGAACTATTTCTACCATTTGAAAGCCTTATTTTTAATACTGTATTGTGCATTTTTGTAGTTTGGTCTTGTTTTGGTTTAGATAAAGATTACTTATTTTTCTAAACTGATGTGGTGTCCATTTGTCGTGTTTTCACTGTGTTACTGTATCTGTTCACAAATGCTTTACACACTGCCTCTGAGATAAGCCTGTCTGCTCGTGCCAAGCTACCAAGGGGGTGAGCAGGGGTTATTTTAGAAGTGTATCCCCCTTACCCTGACTAGAAGTAAGGACCCCTATTTGGACAAAGGTACCTACCTCTGCCAACTAGAGACCCCCATTCTTACAGTTCCAATAAAGTTGTCTTGACACATTTCTAGTGCACCTTTTCAAAATGGCGATGACATCGATGGGCTAATTTGGGAGTCCGTCTTCTACTTCCAGGCACAGTTTTATATTCACGGCGTGCACACAACGCGGGTTGATTAGTGACATGGTGTGAGCTGTACGAGGCGGTTGGCGGTGACATCCTCCGACTTTGGTAAGAGTACGATCTTTCGGGAATATTGACACAAGTTTATGAGGAGCACTGTTGGCTGACAGTTTTCATTGTGGTTTTTTGCAGTGTTGCCAACTTCCTTATTCGAAGTTTTGAGCTACAGTGAAGTGAGCCAATTCATGGTTATTTGTGGCATCAGGTACTCGCAGTCCCATATTTGTGTTTCTGCATTATTTCATGGGTTCATTTTGACTTTTTACAAAGTAGGTCATACTTATATTCTTTATCATGTAGATATGACACACGCCCTGTGCGCATCGACTTTCATGATCATTGTACACGCTAGTGCTTAGAGGATTTGTGACATCAGGTATTTGCAGTTTATATACATGTGTTTGTTCACTATCTCATTGGTTAATTTTGACTTTTTACAACGTGGGTAATTTATTATTTTTTACCATGCATGTACAGTGCGCAACGACTTTCGTGATCATTGTTCACGCTACTTTTTAGAGGATCTTGGTTCACATTTATTAAGCGATTTCCATCCATTTGTTTGCGGTAGTGGTTACACATTGGTGGTGTGGTTTGTGTTATCAGCATTTACACCGGTTGATAAAGTGTGCGGTTCACATTCGTTTGAATTGCATGCTAGCACCCTATGCCTTTGAGTTTTATACTCGGTTTCACTTGATAGTTGTGTTCTTTACACTTCCGTCACAGCCCTAGTGGCAAACACGGTGGGTTATTTATTTCCCTGCATTACTTGCTCAAACTATCTTCTTATTCTCGTTACTTCATGATCTCACATCTTCTGCCCATCTCTGTTTAATGTTCAGCATGCTGTTGAGGTACCTATCCGTGTATATTATAAAGTATTATTTACCTATTGGGTTTTACTTCTTTTGTTATAGAGGCCCCTGAAGAAGGGATTTCAATATCCCGAAATGCATTGGGCACCACCATCACCAAAATGTTGAAGAACCTTGTAATTTTGAAGATTGAATAGGAATATGTTGTACAGGATCCTTTGAAATTAATTGGATACGGTTACAATTTAGGGCCTCATTAGGATGGCGGGTGGACTTTCGTCCGCCCGCCACCCTAGCGGTGCTGGGACCGGTTGCCAGACGTGCAGCGCTCCCGCACCACTGATTAGGATGCAACCGCCACCCTGGCGGTCGCATCCTGCATCTTTGACATTGCGGCGGGTGCTGCTGTAAGCAGCACCCGCCGCAATGCCAAAATGGCATATTGTGCATTGCCATGCACAACGTGGCAGGCACCGTGCGGTGCCTGCCACCTTGTGCATGGCAATGTAGGGGGGTACCATGGGTACCCCCCAAGTGCGGCCCCCCACCCCCCACCCCCAGGGGCCCGCAACTGGCCCCCAAAGCGATTCCCGCCAACCTTTCCATGGCAGCATTGCCGCCATGGAAAGGCTCTGAATGCCACACATCCTAATATGGACCATATTAGGCCCCCAGTCCGCCCGGCCGGCAATCGCACTTTGCGTCTGCCGCGGTACCCCCTGCCATAATAATATGGCAGGGGTAATTCTGGTTACGATGGTGGGCGGATCGTCACCGCCGGGCCGGTGATGGCGATCCACCCGCCATCGTAATCAGCCCCTAATTGTTTAAATGTGTGGTTAAATTATATATGCAATTCATTATTCAATAAACATTGGAATGGAATGTAATAAAGATTTATGGTGAAATTTGGCATAACTTTGTACAATGTTGAGTAGGTGTGAAATTTAACCTACGCTGTGCAACCGGGCATCAATTGAAGAATCACTTGTTCATTCTTCATGTTCTAGCAGAGGCAGGCAACCTCTTCCTAGTTTGCACGCACATTACATAAATATGTTTTCAATGATTTAATGTAAATATAACACTTTGGTGTGCGCAACACAATTCTACTCTAAGATATGTGCCGAAAACCATTTGAAAACGAGCAGTTAATTATCAATTAGTTATGTTGTTTCACTTTGTTTTGTGTTTTTCCTATTTGCTGCACCAATGGCATTTTTTTTCCCTCTCGTTGATGTCTTTTAAATAGGAAATGCTTGTTTATTGGAAATTAGCAACACAACAAAGAAAAAGTGAACCAAAAACAAGAACATCACTTATGGAATTGCAATGTTAAATGCAGCACTGGGGTTACCAGTCCTTTTAAAAAGTAAAATATTTTCACTTTTGTAATTATTTGCTAGGTCTAGTCAAATAGACTTCTCCATAGGAGCACCTTGGGAGTTTGCATTGCTAATCTTGCGAACACCTACTTGAAAAGAGTATGAATGAGACTGGAGGTAAGAGCCCATTTAATAGTCAAGTATTTATTGTACTCAAATGTGAGGATTCAGGGACTATTCTGGTAATAGTAAACTCCATAGTCCTCCACTTATGGACCTAGAGAGAGAAAATACCATTCATCTGCACAGCGAGCCAGCCTGGGAAGGACTCCTTCTGAACTATCATCTCCTTTTTGTTAATACAAGACCTGCATTTTGTACAACTTAGGGGTCAGTTCCGATCCCGCTCGGAAGGGCTCCGAAAGCGAACCGGCCGGAAAAAGCACGAGCCGTACGCGTGTTCCCCGAACGACTCGTACAGCCGTACGGACGAGCAAATACGATGCGAGATACGTGAAATCGCCGACCGAATCGTTTCCGGCTCCGAACCGCTCTGTACGACTCGACCGTAAGCAATCCGTGCCGTGCAATGGAGGCGATTTCCGACCGAGCTAGTACGATGCACGATTCGGACAGCCGGATCGAGTCGGAGCCTCCGACACGTAAACGCTCCGGGAAGCAGACTTCGGGGTTCCGCGCCGGACCCCCCTTCACCCGTAGCCCTACGAGTCGATCACAGGGGGGGACCCAAGGGTCCCCCCTACACATGCCTGTACGGTGCGAGTTGCATAGACGCATCCCCACTACAGGGGGCGCCCTTGTGCGCAATGTACCTCTTTCGTCAATGGGAGCCTGTGTACGCATCGTACAACAGGCTCCCATTGAGTTCAATAGGGCTCCGAGCGACCCGTGTCGGTCAGCGCTTGTTCGCATCGTACTCAAGCGCTCGGAGCCCCGGAGCACAAGTCGATTTTTATACATCGATATTAAGTCTCTGCACCCTATAATTTACAAATGTCTGTGTTTTTTTATGTTTTAACCCTAGCTGTTTTTACTGTGGGTTTCTGTAGGAAGCTGGCTCTCTATATAGTGTACTAAAATGAAGTACACATTGCAGAGAGTCCAGTGGGTCCCTAATTGGTTTATAGAGACAAAAGTAGATAAAACGAACGCTCTCTTTTGTGGTAGTGTGGACTAGCAGTTAGGCTTATCACAGGGTAGTGCTAAGCATTTGTTGTACTCACAGAGGCAATAAATGAGACATACTCAAAGAATAAATCCGAGACCACATGAGAAAAATAACACTTCTTTTTATCTATGTTTTAGAACCAAGAACTTTGTTTGTCACAGGTAAGCAACATTTTCAAACCTGTGCACTTTTACGCACAATGCAATCCTAAGGGAGGAAAAATCAAAGATGCAGAAAGGTAGGTACAATCGGTTTCAGGGGTTCACCTTCAGAGTTTGTAGTGGTAGTTGGCCAAGGTCCAAAGTACTACCAGCAGTTCTTAGGAACCAACCGGGTTCTACTGAGAGCAGGGTGCTGGTGAGGCTGGCAGCTGGTGCACTTTGGTGAAGGTGAGGGGCACCCAAAAACAGGCTGCAAAGGGGGACTTGTGGACAAATCTGATGATTCCCAAATAAGAAATTAGGTTGCAAGGGGTCTTGAAGCAAGGGGGCACAGCTGGTTTTTCAAGACCCAGGCCGGGCGGCTCGGTGCAAAGTAGTTAGGTCAGCTGGGCCTGGTGCGTAAAGATGCACCTCGTGGTCAGGGACAAACAGTGGGCAGGGGCAAAATGAAAAACAGTTGTACCACTCTCAAAGTGGTTCTCAGTGATGCTCGCATCCCTCGATGGCTGCTTGGTCCTGGTGCAGTGAAAATACGGACTGGACTCTCACTGTTGGTGTTTGGTGCAGGGTGTCCGGTACCCAGGGATTGGTGCTGTACAGCTCCAGTTGGTGCTGGTGTCTTCACAGTTGGTGGGGAGACAGATCTGACCTTCCGGAACACAAGCACTTTCTCCTGGTCATTTGTGGTGTCGGACCGGCTGGGGAGCTGTAAGGTGATGGACTGGACTCTACTTGTCAGTCAGTGGCGGCCAGTAAGTTTTGGAGGGAGGGGGCAGAAGGGACACACACACACGCACAAGCACAAATACACATAACGCTTAAAGCCATGCATTCACACATCTGCACACACAAGCACATCCATTCACAACATTATTTACCAAACATTCATACCTATACACACGCACGCATCAAACATTAATTTGAAAGAAAAAAACACTTACCTGCAGCCAGCTCTGCCTCGGAGGTTCCAGGAGGCTTGGGACTGCTGCCTTCCTCAGCCAATGAGGGTAGGCAGCAGTCCCAATGTCATCACAGAGTGGGATGTGTCAGTGAGACTGCTGACCTCACCTCACTCTGTGATGAAGTGTCACTGATTGACACGCGATCCTGGGCACTTCAGGGTTTAAAACTGAAGTGCCCAGGTGGGAGGCAATCAGTGACGCTACCCCTCGTCACTGAGGGGAGGGCCTAAAGGACTTTTGCTGAGCTGAGGACATCACGCCCCCAGGAGCTGTGACTTCCTTAGCACAGCAACGTTCAGCTCAGGCAGCCAGGAGCCTGCGCATTTAGCACATGTCTGGCTCCTGGCTGCCTGACCTGCAATGAACAGTGTCTGTCAGGCTGACCTGTGTTAAAATTTGCATCACCAATAAATGTACAGATTTAAGGCAACCAATATATGGACCATGATTAATGCTGATACATAAACAATAATGGTCAGAAAGAACCAAAGACAACAATTTATTAATCAAAATTACAAAAATAGCATTTATTAAATTATTGAAACAATTAGAAAAAATGATAATCCTTCATTCACTCTAACAGACCCACAGGCATACTTAAGACAAGTTAAAAACAACGTTGAAGTGGTAACAAATTGTTTAACACTGATAAATTAACACAATATATATAAAACAATGTCAATTAGAAATTAAGTGGCACAAGTTCAAGTGACTGGTGGTTTTCTAACACAATATATATAAAACAATGTCAATTAGAAATTAAGTGGCACAAGTTCAAGTGACTGGTGGATTTCTATGCGCGTTTCGGCACAACAAGAGTGCCTTCGTCAGGAAGAGGGCCACAGTAAAGACAATTGATCAATCTGTGAAATGAAAGTTGTCTTTATGAGTGAAAAGGGTTCTTTCACAAATACAAGGAAGATACAGACATTTGCATTGAATGGTTTAATGGTTTAAGGGAAACTACTAAGACTGAAGATGAAAATGAGAAAAGAGGTGAATAAAGGTGAAATAAGGTGAAGAAAAGTTGAAAAAAAGTTGAAAGAAGGATGAAAAAAGCAGGTGGCTAAAAATAGTTATTACGTTGATGTTTAGCCAAATTGATAAACTGAGATATAATTAATAGAGATCATATATATAGAGCCCATTGTGTGTAGTTGATGAAGGAAAGAAAAAAGAGAGAAAATAAACAGGCGGGTGCTGACGAAAACGAACAACCAGTGAGTTATAATGGTATACAACAGTGGTGACCCTAGTTTATGTCAAAGTCACATGCTCAGTTTATGATATCAGAGAGGATACCTACTTTTGATATAAATAAGAGACCTATAATGTTGAACAGTCAATCGAGGCTTGTCGATATTTCAAAAAATGATCTGGATAATAAACATAGAAATAAAAAGCACATATTAATAATTATACATTTAGGGTGCCGGTTTTGTTTAATGGCGGTTTTAGATATCTGATGGTTACCTCAAACGGCATCAGTAGTAGGACGCTGATAGCACATTATGGATAAATGAAAGCTATGTCCTCTTGTGGTATTGATAACGATGTACTAGAAATTGGTGAAAAATTTAAGACGTGTTTAAATGGACAAAGTGAATAAACTTGGGTACATAATTTTGTATCCATAGATTTATATCCTATTAATACCTGTATGCCTATTAGTTAATAGACGAATTGGGCATCACCTGGATAAGCAGAGTAGCTCAGCAGTATCTGTAAGTGACCGAATGTCACTTTTTGTATATTTTCAGAGCTAATGAAATAATGGTTCTAATTAGTTGGAACTATAGAGCATGTAAATTCTTTGCAAAACTCTAATAGCGAAGCACACTACTTAAGAGTTGGAAATAAATAACTAGTAACTGCTGATGATGAAAAGATTAGCAGCATGGCACTTACTTAGGTATAGAACGGTGCAGATGAAAAGGCTGAATGTAATTCTGTTCGCCGATTTCAAAAATAGCTGTAATGTAAACATAATGACTTAGGTAAAAATGTGTAGCAAGTGCAGCTATTCTAACTCGACAACAAGGCTACATGTTATATGCAAAACGAATGCTTAACCTGCAGAATTCACTGCCGAGTGAAATACACTGACTCAAAAAATATTTGAAATAGTGTTCGATGATACTTCACTATTTCCTTATAATATGGCCGGGTTAACAAGTGTGGCAATGATAAAAAAGAGATGTAAAGGTGTCAAGGTGACCCCAGTTATTAGGATGGAAGTGGTGTTATGTTTGCAAAAGTTGACACGAAGCCAGCGCGGGCTGAATAAATCCAAACATAGTTCTTGCAGGAGCTGTGCAATTTAAATAAAAATGCCAGTGAAAGCTATATAAACTCAATCTAGAGTGTCTCAGGCACGCACTTACTATTTAGCCGATAATGAAGCCTCCGGATGTGGGGTTCCTTCCATCTGCAATTATGCCAGGAAACTAAATCTGACGTGCTCTGGTTACGGCGTTTTAACCTACAGCGTGCGTGTCACGAGGTTAACGCTGACCAATAATGATTACATTTCAACAACACTTTATTGAGCGATTTAAAGTGACATATATGTAGAGCACAAAACTTAGTTTCTACATGATGATAATGCCCATTGTTTGCTATAAAAATAGCTACAATGATTATGTTTTGTAGTTATTGAAAGCAATATAACTACAATAACAAGGCATAAAAACGCACAATATAGATGATACACCGTTACTGTGAAAGGCTTGAATAGCCATAATATTGTATCGCGCTGACGACGTATGAATACAATGTTACAAATCAGAGAACGTGATAACTTAACAAAGTTTAATTTAGGATAATCAATGGTATATAATGAAAAAACCCCATGGGAGAATGGAGAAATGGCAATAACGGCGCATAGACTATGTATACCACCATAATGTGGCTGAGAAACATACTAAATGGTTACTTAAGAAAATGTGATGGCAATACATCAAATGTCATTATGGGATGGATTAAGCATTAATATTAGTGATTTAGAAAAGTGACAATTAAATGGGGATCTTGCCTATTGGACGATTTTATAAAACTTTAGCCGGTGTTATATCGTATAGCTTGGTCCCACGGAATTTCCTGATTCAGTCCGTGTTTGACTGTGTCCAAAATAAAAATCCAGAAAACTTCTCTGCTTTTTCTGATGGGGTCTGTGTCAGTCCCTACTTTACTGTTTATTTTTTCCAAAATTAACCACTGGATGTCTCCATGGCTATGTCCTTTTTCCAAGAAATGTTTCACTAGGGGGCAGCCATCTTTTTAGTCCGTATCGCAGAGCGATGTTCTGTCAGCCGTGTTGCTAATGTCCGAGATGTTTCACCTACATAGCCTAATCTACACGGACAGAATAACAGATAAATAATGTTTTTTGTCTTACAATTTGTGAATGATTTAAGTGTAAATGTTTGACCGTTATGTTCAAGGGTCTTAGTTAAAATTGCACTATCGCATGCCTTGCATTGGGAGCATTTATTATTCCCAATAATAGAATTGTCACCATCTAATGTTTTTTGGATAAATGACGGTGTAGTATTGATGCGCGAATGCACAATTTGGTCCTTCAGATTTTTATTACGCCGATGTGCAAACATCGGGTGTGGCAATTTGTCTTTTTCGGCAGAGTTGGTGTTTAAAATGTGCCAGTTGGCACATATTATTTGACGAACTTGTTCATTGGCTGTTGAGTGTCTCATTACGCATACTATTTTGGGTGCTGTTTTAGGAGGATGGTTTGCTAAGAGATGATCTCTGTCATAAAATCTTGCACGCTTATATGCTTCTCTTACAACACGTCTAGGGTATCCACGTGTGATAAATTTACTCTTCATGTTTTCTGCTCTGCTGTCATAGTCCATAATATTGGTACAGTTTCTCCGTAACCGGAGGAACTGCCCAAATGGAATGATTTCTTTTTGTTTTGTGGGGTGAAAACTTTCGAAGTGCAAGAGAGTATTTCTTGCCGTTGGTTTTACATAAAGGTCTACTTCTAGAACCTGGTTGTTTTCCTTAATTTGGATGTCAAGGAACTCCATAGTTTTAGAGCTAGTATGTGCTGTGAATCTAAGATTTTGATCACAGAGATTAATCCATGATAAAAAATCTTGCAATGTATTGGGTACATCGGTCCAAATGAAAAATACGTCATCTATGTAGCGGGCCCAATTCTGAATAGATTCAAAAAAGGGAGCAATTTCATTATATATATGGATACTTTCAAAGTGAGCCATATATATATTCGCTACAGTGGGGGCACAAGCTGCCCCCATACTTACTTCTTTTGTTTGTCTATAGAGTGAACCGTTAAAATCAAAGGTGTTTTCTTCTAGTACAATTTTGAGAATCTCCATAATAAATTATGAACAGCAATCTATTTGATGATATTCTATAAACCACTCCACAGCTGTGAGTGCCCCTTCCTGAGGTATGTTGCTGTAGAGAGATTCTACATCCAACATGACCATAGTGTCTCTGGAGCTATTGAATGGTAGTCCCTCCACTGCCTGTATCATTGCTTTAGTGTCTTTTATGTATGATGTAATTTTGGGCACGTGTGAACATAAAATACGGTCAATATATTTAGAAATTGGCTCAGTGACTGAGCCAATTGTTGTCATGATAGGGCGGTATGGAGGATTGTGGCTGTCTTTGTGTATTTTTGGTACACCATATATAGCTGCCATTTTGGGATGTTCTATATTCAAGAAGTCAAACTCCATTTGACAAATGGTTCCTGTATCTAATGCTCTTTTTGTGAGGTTATAGATCTTTCTTTGGACTCTCGCAGTAGGATCTATTTTAACTGGTTGATAATAGATGGTATCACTTAAAAGCTCTTGCATGGTTTGAATATACTTCTGGGTGTCTACCACTACTATCCCTCCTCCTTTATCACAGTTTTTTATAGTCATTTCGGGATTATGTCTCAGAGCGATCAATTCTTCAAGTTCTTCTTTATTTAAATTGGGAGGGGGACGAAAAGATGGAGAGATCAATGTTTTAAGACGTTTAAGTACAATATTTTCAAAGATCTCTACTTCTGGTCCAATCTGGTCTAAAGTGGGAGTGAAAGTACATATAGGTCGAAGGCCAGAGCGGTTATCTGCTTGATCATGTATGTTCGGGTTGGTGTCACCAGTCTTTGCAAAATATTTCCTAAGGCGTATTTTACGGAAGAAAGCCATTATGTCCTGGTGAAGTTCAAAGATGTTAATACCTGTATATGGTACAAAGGAGAGACCCTTCGATAGAAGGGAAATGGTGGAACTTGATAGTATTTGTTTAGACAAATTAAAGATAGGGATTTCTGTAATGACCTCCAATACTGGGCATTCCTTGTTACCAGGAATTCCTGGTTTTGTTGGTAATTGCCCCGATTGGAGGTACCTTGATATCTGGGCTGATATCTCGGTCTCCATGGGCCTCGTCGTGGCTGTCGTCTGCCTAAAAAAGGTTGCCCAGAATATTGATTGGTTGGGCCCATGGTTCTATGTCCTTCATGATGAAATTGATTGGAGCTACCTTCGGTGTCTGAATCAGAAGTATCTGAAAAAGTAGTAACTTTTCTCATGGGTCGTTGGTACTCGTTAGGTTCAGATTCTTGATATTCTCCTTGTTTAAAGAAGTGTTCATTCAGATATGGATAAGTTCTTTCTTTAGTGTTAAATCTGATATCCTTTTTCAATTTGTCTGTTTTTCTTTTTATTAGATAATCAGAATAGGATGTCACTTCCTTATCAATATCTTCAAGTATTTTCTTGGCCTCATCTAATGCATTATTTTGCTTAATTTTTTCTTCAATAGTAGTCAGTTCTGAGAGCAAAGTTTGTACCAGTTCCTTGGCCGTTTCTATGATTAAAATCATGAGGTCACGCGAACATCTGTTCGCTATAAGGGACCATTTTTCTAGAAACGTGCGTATTTGTACAAAGAGACCTGGAATATTCTTAACCCTTAGTCCTTGGGGAATAACCCCAGCTTTGAGATAATCTAACATAAATTGACCGTGTAGTTCTATTCTACGGATCATTTTTTTTAAGTTGAAGTAATGTATTTAAGTCCTCATTAGTAGCTAGATTTCCACTATTTGTTTGATTGCTAGTAGTAGGTTGATTTCCTACCAGAAGAGCATATTGCTCAGCTGTAAATCCGAATGTTTGTAATGTATCCATAATTCTAAAGGGACGGGAAAGAAGCCTAGAGTGAAGAAGATACCAACCACCAATAATTCTAATTGAGACCTATGACCTTACTTACAGAAAATCACGTGCAGTTTAAACACCTTAAAATTCAATGCAAACATAGACCAGTAAATAAACAAGAGAAAGCCCCACGCAGTCAGGCTGCGGGTAAACAAACGCCGCAAAGAAGAGGCCCCCTACAGTTCCGATAAGGTTCCTTAAGGTAGGGAAAAGTCAATAAATGTACAGATTTAAGGCAACCAATATATGGACCATGATTAATGCTGATACATAAACAATAATGGTCAGAAAGAACCAAAGACAACAATTTATTAATCAAAATTACAAAAACAGCATTTATTAAATTATTGAAACAATTAGAAAAAATGATAATCATTCATTCACTTTCATATCATTCTAACAGACCCACAGGCATACTTAAGACAAGTTAAAAACAACGTTGAAGTGGTAACAAATTGTTTAACACTGATAAATTAACACAATATATATAAAACAATGTCAATTAGAAATTAAATGGCACAAGTTCAAGTGACTGGTGGATTTCTAACACAATATATATAAAACAATGTCAATTAGAAATTAAGTGGCACAAGTTCAAGTGACTGGTGGATTTCTACGCGCGTTTCGGCACAACAAGAGTGCCTTCGTCAGGAAGAGGGCCACAGTAAAGACAATTGATCAATCTGGGAAATGAAAGTTGTCTTTATGAGTGAAAAGGGTTCTTTCACAAATACAAGGAAGATACAAACATTTGCATTGAATGGTTTAATGGTTTAAGGGAAACTACTAAGACTGAAGATGAAAATGAGAAAAGAGGTGAATAAAGGTGAAATAAGGTGAAGAAAAGTTGAAAAAAGTTGAAAAAAGTTGAAAGAAGGATGAAAAAAGCAGGTGGCTAAAAATAGTTATTACGTTGATGTTTAGCCAAATTGATAAACTGAGATATAATTAATAGAGATCATATATACAGAGCCCATTGTGTGTAGTTGATGAAGGAAAGAAAAAGAGAGAAAATAAACAGGCGGGTGGTGACGAAAACGAACAACCAGTGAGTTATAATGGTATACACCAGTGGTGACCCTAGTTTATGTCAAAGTCACATGCTCAGTTTATGATATCAGAGAGGATACCTACTTTTGATATAAATAAGAGACCTATAATGTTGAACAGTCAATCGAGGCTTGTCGATATTTCAAAAAATGATCTGGATAATAAACATAGAAATAAAAAGCACATATTAATAATTATACATTTAGGGTGCCGGTTTTGTTTAATGGCGGTTTTAGATATCTGATGGTTACCTCAAACGGCATCAGTAGTAGAACGCTGATAGCACATTATGGATAAATGAAAGCTATGTCCTCTTGTGGTATTGATAACGATGTACTAGAAATTGGTGAAAAATTTAAGACGTGTTTAAATGGACAAAGTGAATAAACTTGGGTACTTAATTTTGTATCCATAGATTTATATCCTATTAATACCTGTATGCCTATTAGTTAATAGACGAATTGGGCATCACCTGGATAAGCAGAGTAGCTCAGCAGTATCTGTAAGTGACCGAATGTCACTTTTTGTATATTTTCAGAGCTAATGAAATAATGGTTCTAATTAGTTGGAACTATAGAGCATGTAAATTCTTTGCAAAACTCTAATAGCGAAGCACACTGCTTAAGAGTTGGAAATAAATAACTAGTAACTGCTGATGATGAAAAGATTAGCAGCATGGCACTTACTTAGGTATAGAACGGTGCAGATGAAAAGGCTGGATGTAATTCTGTTCGCCGATTTCAAAAATAGCTGTAATGTAAACATAATGACTTAGGTAAAAATGTGTAGCAAGTGCAGCTATTCTAACTCGACAACAAGGCTACATGTTATATGCAAAACGAATGCTTAACCTGCAGAATTCACTGCCGAGTGAAATACACTGACTCAAAAATATTTGAAATAGTGTTCGATGATACTTCACTATTTCCTTATAATATGGCCGGGTTAACAAGTGTGGCAATGATAAAAAAGAGATGTAAAGGTGTCAAGGTGACCCCAGTTATTAGGATGGAAGATGTGTTATGTTTGCAAAAGTTGACACGAAGCCAGCGCGGGCTGAATAAATCCAAACATAGTTCTTGCAGGAGCTGTGCAATTTAAATAAAAATGCCAGTGAAAGCTATATAAACTCAATCTAGAGTGTCTCAGGCACGCACTTACTATTTAGCCGATAATGAAGCCTCCGGATGTGGGGTTCCTTCCATCTGCAATTATGCCAGGAAACTAAATCTGACGTGCTCTGGTTACGGCGTTTTAACCTACAGCGTGCGTGTCACGAGGTTAACGCTGACCAATAATGATTACATTTCAACAACACTTTATTGAGCGATTTAAAGTGACATATATGTAGAGCACAAAACTTAGTTTCTACATGATGATAACGCCCATTGTTTGCTATAAAAATAGCTACAATGATTATGTTTTGTAGTTATTGAAAGCAATATAACTACAATAACAATGCATAAAAACGCACAATATAGATGATACACCGTTACTGTGAAAGGCTTGAATAGCCATAATATCGTATCTCACTGACGACGTATGAATACAATGTTACAAATCAGAGAACGTGATAACTTAACAAAGTTTAATTTAGGATAATCAATGGTATATAATGAAAAAACCCCATGGGAGAATGGAGAAATGGCAATAACGGCGCATAGACTATGTATACCACCATAATGTGGCTGAGAAACATACTAAATGGTTACTTAAGAAAATGTGATGGCAATACATCAAATGTCATTATGGGATGGATTAAGCATTAATATTAGTGATTTAGAAAAGTGACAATTAAATGGGGATCTTGCCTATTGGACGATTTTATAAAACTTTAGCCGGTGTTATATCGTATAGCTTGGTCCCACGGAATTTCCTGATTCAGTCCGTGTTTGACTGTGTCCAAAATAAAAATCCAGAAAACTTCTCTGCTTTTTCTGATGGGGTCTGTGTCAGTCCCTACTTTACTGTTTATTTTTTCCAAAATTAACCACTGGATGTCTCCATGGCTATGTCCTTTTTCCAAGAAATGTTTCACTAGGGGGCAGCCATCTTTTTAGTCCGTATCGCAGAGCGATGTTCTGTCAGCCGTGTTGCTAATGTCCGAGATGTTTCACCTACATAGCCTAATCTACACGGACAGAATAACAGATAAATAATGTTTTTTGTCTTACAATTTGTGAATGATTTAAGTGTAAATGTTTGACCGTTATGTTCAAGGGTCTTAGTTAAAATTGCACTATCGCATGCCTTGCATTGGGAGCATTTATTATTCCCAATAATAGAATTGTTACCATCTATGGTTTTTTGGATAAATGACAGTGTAGTATTGATGCGCGAATGCACAATTTGGTCCTTCAGATTTTTATTACGCCAATGTGCAAACATCGGGCGTGGCAATTTGTCTTTTTCGTCAGAGTTGGTGTTTAAAATGTGCCAGTTGGCACATATTATTTGACGAACTTGTTCATTGGCTGTTGAGTGTCTCGTTACGCATACTATTTTGGGTGCTGTTTTAGGAGGATGGTTTGCTAAGAGATGATCTCTGTCATAAAATCTTGCACGCTTATATGCTTCTCTTACAACACGTCTAGGGTATCCACGTGTGATAAATTTACTCTTCATGTTTTCTGCTCTGCTGTCATAGTCCATAATATTGGTACAGTTTCTCCGTAACTGGATGAACTGCCCAAATGGAATGCTTTCTTTTTGTTTTGTGGGGTGAAAACTTTCGAAGTGCAAGAGAGTATTTCTTGCCGTTGGTTTTACATAAAGGTCTACTTCTAGAACCTGGTTGTTTTCCTTAATTTGGATGTCAAGGAACTCCATAGTTTTAGAGCTAGTATGTGCTGTGAATCTAAGATTTTGATCACAGAGATTAATCCATGATAAAAAATCTTGCAATGTATTGGGTACATCGGTCCAAATGAAAAAAACGTCATCTATGTAGCGGGCCCAATTCTGAATAGATTCAAAAAAGGGAGCAATTTCATTATATATATGGATACTTTCAAAGTGAGCCATATATATATTCGCTACAGTGGGGGCACAAGCTGCCCCCATACTTACTCCTTTTGTTTGTCTATAGAGTGAACCAGTAAATCAAAGGTGTTTTCTTCTAGTACAATTTTGAGAATCTCCATAATAAATTCTGAACAGCAATCTATTTGATGATATTCTATAAACCACTCCACAGCCGTGAGTGCCCCTTCCTGAGGTATGTTGCTGTAGAGAGATTCTACATCCAACGTGACCATAGTGTCTCTGGAGCTATTGAATGGTAGTCCCTCCACTGCCTGTATCATTGCTTTAGTGTCTTTTATGTATGATGTAATTTTGGGCACGTGTGAACATAAAATACGGTCAATGTATTTAGAAATTGGCTCAGTGACTGAGCCAATTGTTGTCACGATAGGGCGGTATGGAGGATTGTGGCTGTCTTTGTGTATTTTTGGTACACCATATATAGCTGCCATTTTGGGATGTTCTATATTCAAGAAGTCAAACTCCATTTGACAAATGGTTCCTGTATCTAATGCTTTTTTTGTGAGGTTAAAGATCTTTCTTTGGACTCTCGCAGTAGGATCTATTTTAACTGGTTGATAATAGATGGTATCACTTAAAAGCTCTTGCATGGTTTGAATATACTTCTGGGTGTCTACCACTACTATCCCTCCTCCTTTATTGCAGTTTTTTATAGTCATTTCGGGATTATGTCTCAGAGCGATCAATTCTTCAAGTTCTTCTTTATTTAAATTGGGAGGGGACGAAAAGATGGAGTGATCAATGTTTTAAGACATTTAAGTACAATATTTTCAAAGATCTCTACTTCTGGTCCAATCTGGTCTAACGTGGGAGTGAAAGTAGATATAGGTCGAAGGCCAGAGCGGTTATCTGCTTGATCATGTATGTTCGGGTTGGTGTCACCAGTCTTTGCAAAATATTTCCTACGGCGTATCTTACGGAAGAAAGCCATTATGTCCTGGTCAAGTTCAAAGATGTTAATACCTGCATATGGTACAAAGGAGAGACCCTTCGATAGAAGGGAAATGGTGGAACTTGATAGTATTTGTTTAGACAAATTAAAGATAGGGATTTCTGTTATGACCTCCAATACTGGGCATTCCTTGTTACCAGGAATTCCTGGTTTTGTTGGTAATTGCCCCGATTGGAGGTACCTTGATATCTGGGCTGATATCTCGGTCTCCATGGGCCTCGTCGTGCCTGTCGTCTGCCTAAAAAAGGTTGCCCAGAAGATTGATTGGTTGGGCCCATGGTTCTATGTCCTTCATGATGAAATTGATTGGAGCTACCTTCGGTGTCTGAATCAGAAGTATCTAAAAAAGTAGTAACTTTTCTCATGGGTCGTTGTTACTCGTTAGGTTCAGATTCTTGATATTCTCCTTGTTTAAAGAAGTGTTCATTCAGATATGGATAAGTTCTTTCTTTAGTGTTAAATCTGATATCCTTTTTCAATTTGTCTGTTTTTCTTTTTATTAGATAATCAGAATAGGATGTCACTTCCTTATCAATATCTTCAAGTATTTTCTTGGGCTCATCTAATGCATTATTTTGCTTAATTTTTTCTTCAATAGTAGTCAGTTCTGAGAGCAAAGTTTGTACCAGTTCCTTGGCCGTTTCTATGATTAAAATCATGAGGTCACGCGAACATCTGTTCGCTATAAGGGACCATTTTTCTAGAAACGTGCGTATTTGTACAAAGAGACCTGGAATATTCTTAACCCTTAGTCCTTGGGGAATAACCCCAGCTTTGAGATAATCTAACATAAATTGACCGTGTAGTTCTATTCTACGGATCTTTTTTTTAAGTTGAAGTAATGTATTTAAGTCCTCATTAGTAGCTAGATTTCCACTATTTGTTTGATTGCTAGTAGTAGGTTGATTTCCTACCAGAAGAGCATATTGCTCATCTGTAAATCCGAATGTTTGTAATGTATCCATAATTCTAAAGAGACGGGAAAGAAGCCTAGAGTGAAGAAGATACCAACCACCAATAATTCTAATTGAGACCTATGACCTTACTTACAGAAAATCACGTGCAGTTTAAACACCTTAAAATTCAATGCAAACATAGACCAGTAAATAAACAAGAGAAAGCCCCACGCAGTCAGGCTGCGGGTAAACAAACGCAAAGAAGAGGCCCCCTACAGTTCCGATAAGGTTCCTTACGGTAGGGAAAAGTCAATAAATGTACAGATTTAAGGCAACCAATATATGGACCATGATTAATGCTAAATACATAAACAATAATGGTCAGAAAGAACCAAAGACAACAATTTATTAATCAAAATTACAAAAACAGCATTTATTAAATTATTGAAACAATTAGAAAAAATGATAATCATTCATTCATTTTCATA
Source organism: Calotriton arnoldi (assembly GCA_963921515.1). Lineage (NCBI taxonomy): Eukaryota > Metazoa > Chordata > Amphibia > Caudata > Salamandridae > Calotriton > Calotriton arnoldi. Next base: position 1,104,987 of record CAWUFW010000756.1, on the reverse strand, counting down.
TCACTCTAACAGACCCACAGGCATACTTAAGACAAGTTAAAAACAACGTTGAAGTGGTAACAAATTGTTTAACACTGATAAATTAACACAATATATATAAAACAATGTCAATTAGAAATTAAGTGGCACAAGTTCAAGTGACTGGTGGATTTCTAACACAATATATATAAAACAATGTCAATTAGAAATTAAGTGGCACAAGTTCAAGTGACTGGTGGATTTCTACGCGCGTTTCGGCACAACAAGAGTGCCTTCGTCAGGAAGAGGGCCACAGTAAAGACAATTGATCAATCTGGTTGTCTTTATGAGTGAAAAGGGTTCTTTCACAAATTCAAGGAAGATACAGACATTTGCATTGAATGGTTTAATGGTTTAAGGGAAACTACTAAGACTGAAGATGAAAATGAGAAAAGAGGTGAATAAAAGGTGAAATAAGGTGAAGAAAAGTTGAAAAAAGTTGAAGGAAGGATGAAAAAAGCAGGTGGCTAAAAATAGTTATTACGTTGATGTCTAGTCAATTATTTCACTGCAAATGTTGCAGTGAATTTATCAATGATGTCGCAGAAAATGTCATGAGTGATGTAATATGTGGGGTAATTAGCAGAGCATGACAGGGTCATGAGTTATAGTTATGTTAGGGCACGAGTTATACTGACTTGAAATAACTATAACCTTAGCTGGCTAATTTTAGTATTTTGTTTCACCTCACTATAACGTTACTTTAAACTTTGATTTTCTCCGTAAATTTCTAGTATTTTTTCAACATAAAGTAATATTTAATCACCATATATAAATCCAACCCCCTGCGCCCAATACCCTGCATGCAGCAAATCCAACGCGGTGCAAGGCCTTTGGCTGTGCTCAGTGGAGGGTTGGCCACAAGGCTCAGCCTGTGACCAGACTCTGTAACCAACCCCCATAAAGGCAGCCAACTTCACACTGCGCAGGGCCTTTGGTCGTGCACGGCAGGAGGTTGGCCCCCTCCCCAAACCTTTTATGGCCAAATATATTTTAAAGGTGAGGGGGAGCGTAAACCCTCTCCCAATGCCTCATTAGGCCCTGGAGACCCCATCCCGTAGGGCCTTACCTTTTATAAAGGAGAGGGGCAGCTTGGGCCCCCTCCATGAGCCTTCTGTCGCCCTGGAAACACAACCCCCCGGGCTTCTATTTTCTAAGGAGGTCTGCACGGGCTACCTCCCCGAGCCTTATTAGGCATTGGGGACCCAATCCCCAGGGCCATTTTTTTAAACTAAAGATAATGGGGGCCGCATGGGCCCCCTTCCCTGAACCTCATGAGGCCCTGTTGACCCCATCTTCCAGGGCCACTACCTAAAATGAAGGGGAGGGGTGTAAGGCCCCCATCCATGACCTTATTAGGCCCTGGGGACCCCATCACCCAGGGCCTTCTTTATTAAAGGGGAGGGGGCATTCGGTGCCCCTCCCCAAGCCTTATTAGACCCAGGGACCTCTTCCCTCAGGGCCATTTTTTATAATTAATGGGGAGAGGGACTGTGTGGCCCCCCTCCCTGAGCCTTGTATTAGGCCCCACGGACCCCATGCCTCAGGGTCATTTCTTTGTAATTAGAGGGTAGGGGGCCCACCTCAGTGAGCCTTGTTAGGCCCTGGGGAACCCATCCCCTAGGCCACTAATAACATTAAAGGGGATGGGGCAACATGGCCTGCCCTTCCCAAGCCTTTTCTGGCCCCGTGGTCCACATCCTCAGGTGCCCACATTTCTTAAAGTTGGGTGCCCTGGGCACCCACCATATACATGTTAAGAGCCATGAGGGTCCTCCCACAGCCTCACCCAGCAGTGGGAGCCGGCAATACTCCTGCCCACAGAGAGCAGCTACCTATGCTGCTCCCTCCATGCAGGAGCAATATTTTGATTTGTTTCCTTGTTCGCATCACTGTGGGCAGGGAAAAAGTCTGCTCCCAGCCCGTGGGAGCATTTAAAAAACTCTGACCAGCTGGGAGCAGACTTTGTGTATGCTCCCACTTGGCGGGAGATGAAAAAATGCCAACAGGGATGCCGTGATTTGCTGGCCGCAACCTGAGCAGAGAGTTGCGGCTGCCATTTTACTTCATTGAAACAGTCCCTGGGGCTCAAATGTAATGTCATAAAGTGGCATGAGGGTTCAGGTTGGATGTGCCCTGGCTCCATGGCACTGCCCCGCGTAATGTTGTGACAAATTCACAAAGATCAGCAATAAAATTAAAAAATATACATTCACAGACTCACTTAGACACTAATGCATTCACTCAGAGACTCATGCAGACACTCACAGGCCCACTCAGAGACTCATACACCTACTCACAGTCCAACTCAGGGACTCATGTACCTACTCATAATCCTACTCAGTGACCCATGTGCCCACTCACAGACCCACTCAGATACTCATGCACCCAGTCACAGTCCCACTCAGACACTCAAGCACCAACTCAGGGTCCCAATCAGAGACCCATTCAGACCCACACAGACACTCATGCACCCACGCACACATGCACTCGGAGATGCACATACCCCATCACAGACCACTCAGACAATCATGCACCCACTCCCAGGCCCACTCAGATACCCACTCACAGTCATGCACCTACTCACAGACCCATTCAGAGTCTCTTGCACCCTCTGACAGACTCATATACTTGCTCATGGACCCACTCAGATACTCATACACCTACCCCACTCACAGACCACTCAGACACTCATGCACCCACTCACAGATGCACTCAGAGACTCATGCACCCACTCAAATATCCACTCCGACACTCACTCACCCACTCATAGACCAACTCAGAGACTCATGCACCCACTCATAAACCCACTCACAGATTCATGCACCCAGTCATAGCCTCATGCACCCACTCACAGATCCACTCAAAGACTCATTTACTTGCTCATGGACCCATTCAGATAGATACTCATGTAACCACCCTACTCACAGACCCAAACAGACAGTCATGCACCCACTCACAGACCCACTCAGAGACTCTTACACCCAATCATACACTCATGCACCCACTCACAGACTCACTCAGAGACTCATGCACCCACTCACAGACCCACTAAGACACTCATGGACTCATTCAGAGACTCACTCAGAAAATCAAGCACCCAGTCACAAACCCAGGCAGAAACTCATGCACCCACTCCCACACCCACAAAGACACCCATGCACACACTCAGAGACCCACTCAGACAGTCACACATTTATTCACAGATCCACTCAGAGAGCCTTGCAGCCACCCACAGAGCTACTCAGAAACTCACACACCCACTCACAGACCCACTTAGATACTCATGCACCTACTCAGAGACTGATGCATCCCCTCACAGACCTACATACACACTCATGCACCCACTCACCCACTCAGAGACTAATATGCCCACTCACAGATGCACTCAGACATGCAGACTTCTAATCAGAGCCCACCTCTAACACTGATGCACCTATTTACAGACCCATTCAGACAGTCATGCACCCACTTACAGACTTACTTAGAGACTCACGCACCCACTCACACACTCACTGAGAGACTCATGCACCCACTCAAACACTTACTCAGACACTCACGCATCCACTCACAGACCCACTGAGAGACTTATGCGCCCTCTCATACACCTACTCAGACACTCCTGCACCCACTCACAGACCCACTCAGAGCCACATGCACTGACTTACATGGACGCTCAGGCACTCATGCACCCACTCACAGACTTATACACCCTCTCAAACACCTTCAGATAATTACACACCCTCTCACAAACCCACTCAGAGACTCATGCTCCCACTCACAGTCCCAGTGTGTTTTTGACTTTCAGTAAATTTTTGTGCAGTTGCAGACCGCTATGTCAAGTACTGTATACAGTATGCCAACCATAATACAATGTGCACACATGTTATCAAAAGCATAGAGCCACTTTCTCACCCAGTCAGGCAGTGGCAGAGAAACTTATACATTAACTTGCATACTCAGAAACTAGTTTTATATCCAGCAGTATCAGAGGCAGTTGCAGACACACTTACACACCCCTCTATTCACCAACACAGGCACTGAGGTATTCATACAGTCACTTACATACATATTTAGAGAGCCATAGACTAACTGAAAGAGACAGTCAAATACCAGTACATTTACCTATACATCTCACGCCTCTACTACATGTAGAGTGCTACGCTCACTCAGATATGTAGGCAAGCATTGACACAACCTCATCATCCTTCCAGGCAAAAAGTCCTCTGAACATGGGTCAGGCCTACTAGTGCAGAGCCTGTGTGCACACTACCCACTCGACTGGGCATGCAAAAGCCCTTCATCAAGCCATAAACCCATGTTTTAGCACGCATCTAAGATAAGCTTTAGGTATGCCATAAAGCGCAGTGCTTTGTGCTTAAAAGATGAGAGAAGCCTTTTTGAGTTTAGTAAGTTATTCATGCACTTGCCAACCTCTATGGCAAGCACTACATAGAGGATACCACTAATAATGCAACTGACATACATGTTCACAGAGGCATAGTCACTCTCTCACCTAGTCACATAGCAACAGAGGGAGTTATTCATTCACTGACATACTCACAAATTACTTAGGTATGCAGCAGTACCAAAAGCATTTGTATAGATACGTACATACCCCTCTATTCCCTAACACACTTACTGAGGTATTCATTCGGCCAATTACAAACAGTCAAATATTGACACACTTACGTAAACATCTTGTGGCACTGCTACAGGTGGACTCCAACACTCACTCACATATGTAGGCAAGTAATGACACAACCTAGTCACCCATTCAGAGAAGTAGTCCTTTTAACGTGAGTAGGTACACAGGAACTCAGTAATAGATATGGTAGTATACCCATTGAGAGACTAATGCACACAGAAACACATAGAAAGACACAGAGAAGTTAACATGAAAATTAATAGAGAAATGTTAGCTATATTATAATAAGAGAACTGTTTACGGTGGTAGTTAACTACTTAAAATATGTAATGTGATAGTAGATAAAGAAAAGGTAAATGTGCTTATGGTTTTAATTTTCAGACATCAATTTCTAGTTAACTACAGAGAGTTACAATGCCATCCAAAAGTGAGAGAAGAAAGAAACAGAGACAAGTATACTTTCTACTCACAATGAGAAATAAAAAGGGCAAAATGCAGAGAAAGTGCTGAAAGAGAAAAGAGCTGCTGGTGACAAAGACATTTCTTAAAATACTATTTGGACAACTTTAAAGACAGCAAAATCGAGTAAATAAAAACACAAAGTTTTAGATCAACTAGAAGAGGACAAAAACAATCCTACAAAAAGTATAGATATTTACCAGAAGGCAGAGTCAGTTTAAAGAAATCAGAGTTAGAATGTTCTGTAGTAGAGTAATTCAGAATCTAATAAAAACTGTGAAGAAGTATAAAAGAAGGAGAGAAGTTATCAGATAAAAGGAATGTGTTGGGGGTGTAGTCGATAAGGCCTTTGCTCTCAAAAGGAAGCTATTTATTTTGATTCGAAACAGAACGAAGACACTGGATGAAATAATGTTGTGTATCAGGAGAAAAGCCAAAAGAAAAGACTTGTCAATAGAACTAACTTTTGTAAAGTTTTCAGCGGTGAATGGATACATAGTTCTAGTAATAAGCCTTTTGATATTGAAGAAAGCTGCTTCCAAGAGAACACATTAGTGCATGCAGTTGAAGAATCGGGACAATATTATGAGACAAATGATGGTTCTCCTATTCCAAAAGAGGTAATGGTACCTAGAAATGTGGAGGAAGTCATAGCTGAAGAGGTGCAGAGATGGCATAGACAGGCCCCTGTATATAAATGGAATAGGTGAAAGGGGCTCTCGTGAGTGTGTGGGAGAAATGTTTAGAAGCTCACTGTTACCCCATCTCTTTCCTACTGGAGTAGGTGATAAATATGATGACCGGCCTGTAAAAATACCTGCCGCTGAGTACAGATCAACTAGAATAGATTCAGATGATCCCAGATTGTGCCAGTGTATTCCTTATATATTTAATCTACTATTTAAGAGCGACTTGTCAGGGCTGTCTTATGCAGTAATTCACATTCTCAAAACAGGAGTGTATCTGCAAAATCTTAAAGCAAGGGAATTTGTTGACAAAGTGCAAGGAAAAGATTAAAACCTGGAATACAACTTGTTTAATTTGGTGGCATGCCAACGTGACACCAATGAGTATTGGTATCATCAACAAGGTGAACTGAAATGCATATTGAGAAACCTAGGAGCACCTACTTGGTTTCTAACATTCAGTTGTGTGGAGTATGCATCGGATGACCTGCTTGAATTCTCGAGAGAAGCAAACTCAAACATAAAGGACATCAAAATGAAGACAGCTGGAGAAGTTTGCTCATTGGATCCTGCAAATGTTTGCAGATGTTTCAACCATAGGTTTCAAGCCATGATGTATTTTATCTGCAACATAAGTAATCCCTTTCTTGGTGAAGTAACTGGTTTCTTAGGCAGTAGAGAGTACCAAGCTAGAGGTGCTCCATATATTCACATGCTGTTATGAGGAAAAGATGCCCCAAATTTGAAACATACACTGATGAGTCTGTCTTGTCTTTTATACAACAGTATGTGACATGCGTCATCCCAAAAGATGGTGCTGACAAGGGCTTGAGACAACATGTTCTATGGTTTCAAACTCATAAATGTAGGAAGTAGAGACGTCAAAAATACAGATGCAAAGGAAACGTTTACACATTATGTTGTTTTGGATTCCCACGACCTGTCATCTCAGAAGGAAGAGTCAACAGCTTTTTGCCCGCAGTCAGACATACATGGACAAGGAAATCACCCAAAAATACATACAACTTCAGAAGAACTAATGCTTTCAAGTATATCCAAATTAAATAAAATAGAATATGAAGTACACAATTTGTTGAGCCAAAAAATACATATGAGCATCTTGAAATTCACTTTTACCTTTAGGAACTGATTCCCTATTTAACCTCCATATCAGTCTAACTTCAACTAACTGCAAGCTTTAACAACCATTCTCCCTTAGTGTATTCTAAACTGCAACAGTACAAGCTGTACTACTTTGAGGACATTTAAAAAAAAAAAGATTTCATAATATTTATAAACAATAAAATAGTCATGAGAGGTAATCTTGAGTTCTAACATAGTTTAAAAGGTTGCTTTCATTTTAAATTCAATCAGCTAGATCTAGTTTTGACTATTAAGAATAGTTATTAGGCCGTCTGTCATAATCAGGAAGTTCACTATGATAACTGTTCAGTTTCCAAGCTCCCATGTTGGGAACCCAGGGCAACGTCTACGGTTGTCAGCATGTGAACAAAAGCACACACTGTGGGGGTGGTGATGGTAAAACAGCAATCGTTCAACTGCAAAATCAACTGCTGCCAAAATTAGTGGGAAGTAAGAAGTGTAAGGAAAATCTAAATGTTCAATTCTATAATTTTGCCATGGCAATTGAAGAGACAAGCTCTGCATTACATACAACTGGGAAACAGCAATAAAGTCAAAAATAGCAAATGTTACATTATGTTTTGGTTTTAAACACTTTGCTCATGGCAGAGGCAGGGAAGAATGCTGGTTATCAATTTGCACATTGCTCAAGAGGTGTTTTAATATCAATTTTATCATTTGTCCAGACAATATTTCTAGGATGTTGCACACTAAAATCAGACCATTTCTTGCTAAGCCCCCATTTAACATTCAGAAAAGCTGCTGCTTTTGCACGTATTACATATGCCGTTGGCGTACCTAATGCCCACAGCATTATGCTGTGGATGTACACATTGACTTGCCCACACCTTTTTCCCAGGCAAGATTTTGCCTTCCTTAAAAAGCAATGGGGAGGGAGCAGGTGCCAGTCTCAGCATATTATCCATATGTATGGACTCTGTTGTTCCCACTGGCATGCCCCCAGTCACCTAGAGCAGTAATGAACTAGTTCAGGTCTTCCCCAGGAGAAGATACAGTGCAATCAGAGGATTAAAATGTAACCTGCCTGCATTGCAGGCCACATATTCCATTGTTTGAGCAAAACCTGAGCCTGTGAATAAAGAATTGCATTCCTACCTCTAACTCAAGGGTTGTAATGTAATTCAATGTCTTGAGTTTATATGCCATGTACGGCAGGTCCAAGGGTTAATGCTGGGGTGGAGTAGGATTATGCTGACATCAGCAGGCCCTGTCTGTCCACACACATGGTCCATGGTAACCTGTGCAGAGCCCACACCCAACAACCTTCAATGACTTACGTGAGTATAGAAGGCAGGCCCTAGTCTATTGTGTCTGTATAATGAGCCAGGAGATGTGCACTTAACCTTCTAGAGAAAAGGTTACCTGAACATGCCTCCTGGTATCAATAATCCTGTGCAGTTGTTGCAGGACACACATTTGCCTCAGAATCTGCAAAAAGTGTAGAAAAGTAGAGGTGAGCATGCTTAAATCATTAAGTGTAAGGTGCCTTAGAATCCAGGCATACAAAGTAATCTGGTATTAATTAAAGATGTTAATAGTTTCACAAGGTACTATGTTGTTGGCAGGGTTGACCACCCCTACAAGGTCATAATATTCAGTAAGGAGTAGGTGAATGACTCCCAACAATGTCCAGTAATTTGTTTGTTAAACATTTTGTATATAGCAATATTACTTTTTAACCTATTAATAGTCATGCAAACCAGGCAGAGTACTGACTGAGTGAGTGAGAGAGGTAATGAGAAATGAGGGGGTTGAGATGTTAATGTGCAATACATAAATACACTGACTATGTTTAAAACACCCTAACATAAATTAATTGGACCCACTGCCAATGTTAAGACATTTCAAACCCTGTAAACACTTGAACTGCACAGTTCTTGTCTATTTTGAGTGTCAGGCAGGCGAATAAACAATGGTAAGGACTGATTTCAAAATGTGTGGAAAACACTGAAAAAGCATCACTGAAATCCACAAAAATAAACACCAAAAACAGGAGAGCCAAGATAAAGTGGCAACAGCTATAAAACAAATACACAATTAAACAAAAAGAGAACCAAGGTGCAGCCAAAGGATAAAAAGGGATGGAAATGGCCACATTAAACATAAGAGCACAAAAAGGGTCACATCTAGTAAAAGAAGTCACAAAGGTAGAACAAATAAAACGTGACGGAAACTTGATCATGCAATGAATTTTGCAATTGGTGCTCACATCCAAGTATTATAACAAGGCTACCGGAACCGTACCTGAATGTACAATACAATTATGAGGCAACAAATAAGGAAAATTATACCGGAAAGAAAGACAATTTATGTGGGCTGTACCGAGATTAACAGTCAAAGCATCCAACACATTATAGTTAGAGCCCCTGGTTTTATGGTATCTATTTTTAAAATTTCCATAAGAATTTATCCATATTTATTCATTGTTCATTTTATATGTATGTATTTGTATATACTTTGTGTTTACAGTAAACAAGAAGGTGCAATGAGTATATTTCCACATTTATTGAACCAATGAAAGTAAACTCATATTTGAATGGCAGCTGGTTCTAGAAATTCACTGTGCAATGCAATCATCTGAAAATGTTTTATTGTACAACAGCTGACATATATATATATATATATATATATATATATATATATATATATATATATATATATATATATATATATTTGCAGTTATTTAAACTTTATTTGGAAATCTTTTTTCTTTTCCTCTTCCTTTCAATTACTGACCTGCCACTTATGACTGACAGTAGTGAGAATTATCAAAAAGACAATCTATTTTCCATTTTTTCCATATTCACAAATATATACTGTGAGGAAAATGTATGTTTTACTGTTTGTATTTATCTGTAAAAATCTGTAGAAATGGAAAACTAGGAGCCTTCCTTATAGTGCAATTATTTTGACAGTTCAACACACATTGATACAAAAGCATTAATAATGCATCATGCCAAATTCCCAATAAAAGTAGTAAATCTGCATGTATAGCAGTACTCCTTTCAACTGGTGCATGTTTACAATTTTTAGAGTAATTCACAAACACTCCCAGTATTAGGTCTGGAATACAGCACCAGGCATAGATTTCCATGTGCACTATAGGGTATGTCATGGGACACAGTGTACCATTCCACACTTTGAAATGTGGCTTGGTGTTTATTGTGTTCTTTTCTGTGTTTTTTAGCCATAGGAAAAACATTTTTCATGTAGAGAAATCCCTTTCTCTAGTGCTCCAAGTTTGAGGATGATCACTTTCCCCTCCCTCTCACAAAGTGGAATTAGTTCAGTCAGCCCTTTGTTGGAGTAAAACTCTGAGCATATTCAAGGTGGGAAAGTGTCACAGTGATGGTTGTGAATGCACACAATGTCACAACTTAATAGATGGTTACAAAGAGTGCAGGCAAACCACGCCTTGTTCTTCATCTGTCTTCTTAGGGTTTACTACTCAGATTTCTCTGCACTCATGTTGGAGAAATGTGCAGTATAATTTCCTGAAAGGTGTAAATGAAGTAATTTTCATCTGTAAACAGACATTTAATGATGAACATGGCTTTGTGAATCAGATAGTTATTTTTTAAGAAATAAAACCATACATGTCAGATCCTGTTAGCATTTTTTCAGCAACTAATGACTTTGTTTTTCATGGACTTTAGGAGAGACATGATTGCACATTGAGTATCATTGATGCTGGACTAACATCCAGAGGGCAAATACAGGTGCCCAATTGTCCATAGATCATACATTATTTTTACTCAATCAGGCAATGTTCATTAAGCATGTATTTCACAAAGTTCATGCCACACACACTTACCCATAAACAATATATCCCACAGTAAAGAGAATTTGTTAAACAAATAAAATGCTGGTAAACCATAAAACATGTGAGTCAAATTCCACACAGTGAAAGCAATTAATATACATATCACAACCAAGTGAATTGAGCGTTTGTAAAAGAAACCCATCACCACATCACCTCCAAGTATCCATAATCAAACTATCCTGATATTACTTATGACAGTGCATCTTGATTGCCACTGTAGGGAATGCATTGCAGAAACAACTAAATGTAATTAATCATCATCATCATAATCTTTGTTCAGCAGTTACAACCATAAAAGTACAAACGTAAATACAATTCACGTAAAAAACATAAAAATAATAAAATCAATAAGAATCCTTAAAACATTATTAAAATCATTGGATCATTACTCATGTAACAGCTCGTAAAATCATCATCAATCAAAGTCTTTCTCAGTATGTCCAGAGCCATTGACTTATAATCTTGAATACCGGTAGCACCACGTTAGGAAGGGTCAATAAATTATAGAGTCGAGCTAAAAAGTTGCACAAATCACATTACTAACAGTATTAAACAGTTCAGTAGGGATCTCAGTACCCAACACTACTCTGTCTGATTCTCCATACCCCAATTAGAGAACGGAACAAAGTAAATACAGTTGAGGGTGTTATGTCAGCTCTGAAAACTCTGGAGTCAACGCTTTGATTCCTGACCCCTTTACTCCGACAAAGTGGAAGTATCCACTTCAGTCTGTTATTTAAATATCGCTGACAGAAAAATAATATGTGATTAATGCATTCTTTCACTTGAGGACAAAAGGAGCAGGTCAGATTTAGTTAATTGCCATGGGGCCTCCAGTTGACAGTGAAAGTGCGCAATGGTAAAATCCCAAGATGAAATTTGATGTACAAGGTTTTTGCCAGTGCGGGTTCCATGGAATCCATGTACTCTTCCATACGTAAGTTATCCTTGAATTCCAGAAAGGCTAGTGTCTAAGTCCCCATTCTCCTAGCCCTGCTCGATTCCCCGTCTACATACCTCCAGTACATCCCATTGAGTGCAGCCTTTGTTACACTGGTCCAAGCCCCCGGGTTAGTCCACAGATGCTGGTAGCCCATTTTAGCCAGGAGGGTCTTGATAGGTCCTAGCCAGAGGATCCTTGAGACCCCAAGCTGCCAGAGGATCTCCTCCAAGCCCTCCTGATGCATAGTTCGGTCCACTGAGGTCCATAGCCATCTCCAGTATATCATAGGTCTAAGGGCTGCTTTATAGGCATTGGAACTTTGGCCTAGATCCAGCCACAATGGCTGGAGCGGGGTGCTGGTTGGTAAATCCACAAAGGATCGTATAAATGTATCCTCGCCCATCTCTAGTGCTGTCACCTTCTCATTTCCCCACAGTTCTCCCCATACAGAGACCTACCCAAAGCTTGCAAGGTATACATTTGGATGTCATGGGATACAGGTCGAAAACTGGAGCCCTAAGACCCCTCAAAATTCCCTCTGTGTAGTGTTCAAGCTTGAGCTTACACTTGTGGATCTGGGCGGACCAGCCAAAATTCTCCGTCAGTTTGAGACCCAAATACTCAAAAGTGTGAATACTCCAGAGTGGAGCTTTGTGCAGGGATGGGTTTGGACAGGTTTTATGACTGCGGTTGAAAACCATACACTTGGTTTTTTGAAAATTGATTTCAAACCCTCTCTGCTCGCAGAAGACACTTTACGGCTCCAGGAGATTTTGGATACCCATAGGAGATTTAAATATCAGTAAGGTGCCGTCAACGAACTGGAGGGATAAAATCTTCGTACCTACCGGACTTGTTGCATCATGTTTGCACTTCTCTAGGTGGACTACCAGGTCGTTGATGTATAAGAAAAACAAGGTTGGGGCAAGAACACAGCCCTGTCTAACCCCCACTTGTAAGTGGTATTGATGTTGTCAGTTTGCCATATCTCTCCAGCGCATAGTTGTTTTGGTGCAACTGCCTGATGACATCAACTAAGTAACTCGGGCACCCTGTTCAATTATGACCTTCCACAGGGCCTCTCTTGGGACAAGGTTGAAGGCAGTGCGGAGGTCAGCGAAGACTACATAGAGCCGAACACCTCCCAAGATGACATACTTCCAATATATAGCCTTCAGTCGAAATACTTGATTGATGGTCCCTGGTTTAAACCCTGCTTGGAGGGGGCTTATTAGGCCTACATTGTCTACCGATTCACACAACCTATCTAGCAGTATACAGCAAAATAGCTTTTGAGAACTGTCAATAAGACTGATTGCCCGATAGTTAGATGGCAGGGACTGCAAACCCTTCTTATAGATAGATACAATCTTGTCCCCTGCCCAGGTGGGAGGGGGGAGCCTTCCAAAATACAATTAAAGTACTTGGCAAAATATGGACCCCAAATTGCCCTTTCTGCTTTGCAGAGGTCCCTAGGCACTTTATCTAACCCTGCCGCTTTCCCCGAGTGATCCAGTTAATGGCTTTATCGACCTTCCTCATAGTAATTAAGGGAAATTTGTGCACGGTTAGTTCAGATGCAGTTTACCTACACAGCTCATTTTCTGCAATGGCAGCATAGTAGTAGGGTCCTCAATACAACCAGAATGGGTTTTTGCCTTGTCTTTTTTTCCCCATCATACAGCCCCGAAAAATGGTTGATCCAGTCTACTGCTAGGAGGTTAGAGTTCAGTGGAGCAGCTGAATCCAGGGTCCTGTCGGCCAAAGAATCCTAAAACAGCAGATGATCTCTCCTATATTGCATTGAAAAAAATCTCAGCATTAGCAAAGACATCAAAATTAGAAGGTTTTGTGGCCAAAAATTACAAAATTAATTAAGTACATTCAGCTTTAATCGTGAGAAAGGCCCCATATCTAGGAGTCACAATCACTGAAAATAGCACACAGACCTCCAATTTGGAGGAGGCCAGAAGGAAGTTGATTATTGCAAGGGGAGGTATTTTGAGATTAGGGCAATAAATGGGCAGTAAGTTTCACCTACATATTACCACCATTTTCCAAAGCAAAATAACTTGCTGATGTGGTACTGTAAAACAAGGTCTAGGACCTAATAGAGACTTCAATGGCATTATGGACATATGTCTTTATAGAAAAGCTGTTTAAAATCCTTAAATTCAACATCCACTGCTCCAAAGGATGGAGGTATTGGTATCATCGGCGTAAACACCATAAAACACATGTTCCCTTTATATAGTTAAGAAAGTATTCAAAAGGAGCATGCAGATCTTACAAGGGAGGAACCCATAAAGGAGTCTTCTAAAATTAGCTGGTGAAAGGCTCCGAGTGCAGCTAGGGAAATGGACATGAGTTTCCAAATGCAATATAAGGACTGAGAATACATAACGGAAGTTGCCTGAAAAGTGATGAAAATTAAATGGGATGAACTTGGAAGAATGAAGATCCAAAACTTGAAAAATGTCCCATGAAACACTACATTCCATTTATGCACCATAATATAGTCAAGCTTCTTGACTTTGAACCTCAGTGAAATGAGACATTTTGATAATGTAAAGATAATATAATCACATTTTATTAACAAGTTGCAAGATGGACTCTAACCTTAAATGTAGTGTGGTTTTGCGATGATCGAACAAGGAAGGAATTGTTCTAATTGATGTGGAAATAACATTATGCAGATGTTGTATGTAGCAAATTGTCCTCTATTTTACATAAGGAGGCACTGAGACAGTCAGAAAGGGCTATTTACTTCTTACTGCCTGATTTATATTGCAATATGTCCACAAAAGGATACACAATCCTAGGGGAAAGATCTAAACAAAATCACATTTTTTTAAATTATGTTGCACTTTAAACTTTGTCACATACAGGTAAAACTGAATATTTTTAAAAGACTTATGAAACTGTACATATAATTTTTGTTTTTGGTTTCTGTGTTTTTGTATATAATTTACAATGAACATTTAGTCTATTTAACATTGTTTTATTTTCTCATTCCTTTGTTTTTCATGTTATTAGCATTTTGTATATTCACTGGGCCAACACCAGGCTACCAATAGTTACCACAATATTAACTGAAACTTCAGTTATGACAGTGCATGGGCAGAACTCAGGATATTTATTGCCAGGCATGCTAATGGGTGTGAAAGCATTGCCCGTAGATTTGAATTTGGAAGTTCTTATCTTTTGTAATGTCAGTTGCTAAAGTGAACTGGTTGTAGTAACTGAGGTTATGGGCTATAATTACGTGCATTTGTAGAGTAAACAACACCTGTGTTTTCTAAGGTAGCAAGTTGCTTCATAGCTGTGGCAATAGAGTTTTAGGGATAAATGTTTAGCGGGAGTAGTGTTAGTGAAAAATTGACTAGAGGGATTTAGTAAAAAAAGCTGCAAGAGGTGGTGTTGAGCTGCACTAGGCCATTGTTAATCTCGTTCAGGTGCTCTAAGAATAAGTCTGGTGAGTATTTTCTAAGATAAATACAAAAGTATTTTCTAGTATTATCAGGGGATGTTTACTTTTCCATAATTAAGGACAAGGACACATGACTTCAGAAGGGGAGGTATAAATTAGGTCAAATTTAAAAATGTACTTCCGAGATTGGGGAACTAGGGGTGTCAACAATGAGATACTGAAAAAGAGTTGTGTAAAGAGTGGTTTTTATGTGGTCAATTTGTAGTTGATATTGTGATCTTAAAAACGATTAGGGAGGTGAGCATTAAGGAGAGAGCTGCAAAGGTATCCTCAATAGATAAACTAAATTCTCATGGATGCTGGTAAAAGCAGGTGCTTGGAAAGGTGCAAGGAAAGTGACTGAGATATGTTTAATTAGTGCTGGCTGGTTCATCTGGAGGTCTTATGGGTTATTGTAATAGATTTGTAGATGAAGATTCTGTCACTCGATCTTTGCAGATAGTGATGTGTGTCTATGTGGATCTGTGATGTCTTTGGTATGGAGGGTAGCTAGAGTTGAAGTATACTATGGATCAATCAAGCTCTTTCTGATGGTAATCTGTCAGAGGGAGGGAAGTAGGAATCAGATTTCTTGGTGAAGGAGGAGGTCTGATTTCATATTGATATGGCTTTGCCAAGACCAGAAATGACGGTAAGGGAGTTGTGATAGTGGTTCATAAAGTTAAGCGTCAACTCTATGGGACACATGCATCAAGGTATTTTGTGATCGCAAACAGTGCGATTCGCAAAAATTGGCCGTTTGAGATCGCAAAATAGCCATAAGCAATGCATCAACCAAAATAGCAGACTTCCACTTGTATTCACAAAATATAGTGATAACCAATTTAGCGAATGCCAAAATTGAGAATCGGTATTAGCGAATCGTTATTTGGTAATCGCAAATTGGAACTTTGGTGCATGTGCCCATAAATTTCATATATTTGGTATAGGATGTATTAATGGACCAAATTAAATAGATGGGCAGTGTGGATGGATAATTAGATAGATAAAGGTGGGGTATAGTGAGATGAGGGGGCATTGTCATTTTCCATGAAGCCAGTGGACCTGGAATGGAGAAAGGCAAAACTAAAAATGAGTGCAGTGGTCGGGAGAGCATCTTGGATGGATTCTGATGTTGTAGAGTATATTAGTTGGTGGTTTGGGCTGAAATAGCAATTTGGGGACATCAGTCCCAAGAATACTGGATTACTGTAGCATGCACCATACGTGATGTAGAGGCTCAAACTATGGAAAGAATGGCATATATATCAAGTGCAGTCATGTAGGACACATAAAGTGTTATGTATTAGTAAAATTACATCAATGAAGCCTAAATAAATACCCATGCCCAGCAATCACTCAAAGACCAGTGGGTCACAGCAATAATTTTAAATAAGGTTGAGAGGACATCCATCACCAAGAAGGGGGAGAGTAAAGCAGATATATAATTTAGGATGCAGGGGACACCATTCCCATAGATTATTAGCACCTAGGGCTCAGTGGACAGGAATCACCCATATTACATTCGATTGTTCAGTATGTGGGGATTTCTGCTGCACTAATCATATAAATGTTTGCACATGCAGAGGCACCAATCATTCAAGTGTTCGGCAATGTTGGTGTTGTGGGCAAACCAGAACTATACTGTTGACTACAAAGAGAGAGGGCAAATCAGTCACCTAAACCATCTACACATTATGATATGGGGGATTAGCAATGATTCAGATCTGCAGTATATACTAGTAGAATGACGATGTAATCCCATCAGAGAACAAATATATATTAAGTGAGTTAAAACGTTGATTTTGTGAATTTGTGCAGCCAAAAATGCAACATTCATGTCATACATAAGACTTTCCACAGTGAAACAAGTAATGTGTTCAAGTGGGGTGCTCTCTGCAACACATTTACAATCAATATGTGACCAATAATATTTGAAAAGAAAACTAAAGTATCAAAAATAAGTTAAACGTTCACTTAATCATAGCTATTCAGAACGCTATGCAGAACCACAGCCTGCAAGATGTTTCTTAAATATTTGATACTGTGTAATTACCTTCAATTTTATAGACATTTAAACTGTTTTATGATAGTAATGGATTTGTATTTCTTAAAACGATATGCCAATTGCTGCTTAATTGATGGCAAGCAAAAGCATCTGCATGAATAAATGCGTTCATGCTTTATTACATTAACGAATCACACTGCAGGAAGTGTAATGTTTAAATTACAGGCAAGATTAGCAGCTACAGCTCTTGCCAACTGATCAACATGAAGGTGTTACCTTCGTCTCTGTTTGAGACTGTCAGATGCAGGGTTAAATCCTTCCAGTAATCATGCTGTTACTGAAGCTTCTAAATATCATGTGGGGCAACAGATGTCTAACTGAGGGGTCACTAAATGGAAAAAGCTTAGAAACCTCCTGACAGGAGGGAGAAAAGAATAGTGAGTAACCTGGTTATCACAAAACTCGAACCGGAGTGGATAAGGATGGGATCCAGCTGAAGCAAGATTGCTGGAGATGGAGATGGATTCCAGGAGCAGAAGAAGGATTTCAGAGGCAAGACAGCAGGAAAGAGAAACCAACCACAGTTACCAGAGTGTTTGCAATTCATGGAACAGCAAGGTCAGGCTCCTTTATTAGAGAGAAACGGGAAGTTGAAAGGTGGGAGGAACAGGAAGTGACAGTCGGGAAATTGTTCTGTCATGATTGATTTGGATAGTGCAATTAATTGAGAATATACAGGAAAACATAGCAAAACTCCCCCTTTCTGTCATGTGACTCATAGGAAAATAACTTGTTACAGGGACGGTAGCATGCAATTAATTACCATTGATATTAGAATTATTGTTGACATAAGAAACCTGTGGTTGATCATAAAAGACCGCCATGTAAGTGGAACTTTGATTCCTCACCAAAGGCTGAGTGATAGACCTAACATGATTATTGTATCCATGCCATCCAAGCACAAACACTGACACTCACTACCTTAGGCACAGGAGCAACGTGGAGAAAATATTTATTGATTTTGGCAATTTGAAGCATTGAGGACTGTGATGTTACTGGTCAAAACAAGGCAGCAACTTTGAGTTATGGCAGTAGACATCCATTTCGCTCTACCCCCAGGAATCAGTGGGTTTTTGAGGAATGGCAGGAAAGTATTTCTTCATCAACAGACAAGCCTGAACAGAAGAGGCTGTCATACATGATCTTTCACTCAGAGGAAAGCTTTCCAATAAAATGCAAATTATTGTTTTCCCTTAAAAATATGGAAGTCACTATTTCCTGTTCCTCAAATTCTACAGTTTTACTGATGGCTATCTGTACTTTGTGGAGATTATTAAATATCTTATGTCATTGCTCTTTTAAATGAATAGTATAGTCGTCAGCTCCAAGTACTGAAAGATGAATATAGGATAAGCATAAAAATGTGAGGATGATAGCCATTCAATCAGAAACAGGGTGACAGCTTAGTGGCACTATATATTGTGCTATTGTAATCAAACTCGGCTTGTGCTGTTCCAAACATTGGCTAACTCTTTCAGTAGTCTGGACAGTAGTCTGGGGATGAAATTATAGATATGTTTTTTGCTGACTACCCAAGACAGAAATCAAACCTTCAAAAGCAAAATATAAACCCAGGGCTTCAATCAGAGACTGTTACAGTAGGCACATAACATGGTCAAAAGATTAAATGTTGATCCATAGTCTTATGGAGTGCATGTTCTTGAAGGATCCAACTTAGAGCATGCATATCATAATTACATTATATATTATGAATGGTGGAAGATCCACAGTAAAATCTGTCATACTAGGATATTAAGGTTAAAGATGTACTTGTAAATATCCAAATAGTTTTGCATGTTGAGCCTTTCCCTAGTCACAGATTGGGTAAAAAGTCTCATTACTCTGAACATCATTTTAACCAGGCCACCAAAAGGAACATAATTCTAAATCTAGGGTTGAAGCAACTCATCAGTGTGTGTATGAGAATACATCACAAAACATTCTTGATACTTCTTCATGGTGTTCTTTAGTGGGAATTAAATGGCCTTTTAAATGGTATTAGAATCTGTAACTCTTCAATTTTACAAGCTGCAGGTCGCAATTAACCAGTTTCTTTCTTTAAAAAAGAAATGTACTTCTACAGTTCGACGGCTTGGAATCAAATTTTGTGCATTGTTTGCAACTTATACATTACGTTTTATATTATCTGATCAATGTTTGTACTGTAGGCAGCTCAATTTCTGCAAAGCTGGTGCATGGACTTCTTCTTGGCATGTTCCCGGTTGCTGAAAATGTTCATAATGTGGTCTTTGACTTTCCGTACAAGGTTATGCAGATTCTATATGTATACTTTTGAGACCATTGCCATGTAAATCTAAGAACAGGGTTGTTAGGTTCTGCCCTTTACGACAGGTTATTCATTCTAGAAGCATCCATATGTGCAGTGATCTTTGTTGCCACAATCTTTAATACCGGATGTTAGAAATGGGGGTCTCTAGTTGGCAAGGGTTTGCACCTTTGCCCAAGTAGGGACCCTTCTTCCTAGTCAGGGTAAGGGGAATACACTTCTAAAATAACCCCTGCTCAGCCCCTTGGTAGCTTGGCAGGAGCAGACAGGCTTATCTCAGAGGCAGTGTTTAAAGCCTTTGTGAACACGTACAGTAATACAGTGGAAACACTACAAATGAACACCACACCAGTTTAGAAAAATAAGTAATCTTAATCCAAACCAAAACAAGACCAAAACAACAAAAATCCACTATACAGTAATAAAAATATGACTTTCAAATGGTAGAAATATTTCTGTTCAAAGCAAATTATAGATGCAACACTTTTCACACAAAGTGCCTTGGATGCATCGCGCACACAAACAAAAAGGGTTGCAGGGAAGGTGATGCGTCGGTTCCTTGCATGCAGGGAAGGTGATGAGTCGGTTCCTTGCCGGAGAGGAGGTGAGGTGCCGGTTTCGTAACTGCATGGGGAGGTGATGTGTCGGTTTCTTACTGCGTCCCGCAACGATGCAACAGACCTGGCACCTCGATGCAATGCGATGATCCGTGATAAGTGGGTTTTTGCAGTCGCACAGCAGGGCTGCGTCGGAATCGGTGCGGTGATCTCAGACTTCGGAGATCGGTACACCCGATGCGGCGTGCGGCGATTTCTCGAGCCGCGGGCAGGCGCTGCGTTGGTTTGTTCAGCTATGCGTTGGAAACAGGTACGGATGCGTCATGCTTCTCATTGTTGCGTTGCTTTTCCAGCTCCCAACAGCCAGAACAACCTCCAGAGGCCCAGAACAGCTACAGGCACCTCTTGTCAGGTCAGAACTCCAAGCAAGGAAGTTCAGGGGAGCTGGGGGTGAAGTCTTTGTGTCCCTGGGACTTCAGAACAGGAGGCAAGCTCTTCTTCAAGCCCTTGGAGATCTTCCTCAAGCAGGGTGCACAGCACATAGCAAAGTCCTTTTCCCTTTCCTTAGCAGAAAGTAGCCACTGCAGGCCAACCCCAGACAGCAAACAGCACAGGGGCAGTATTCCTCCTCAGTTTCTCCAGCTCTTCTCCGTGGCAAAGGTGCCTCTTGATTTCCCAGAAGTGATCTTTAAAGTTTTTTCTATCCCTGAGACTTCCAACAGGAGGCAAGCTCTACTTCAAGCCCTTGGAGAAAACTCTAACAGCAGGATGATGAAAGCACAGTCCAGTCCTTTCCCTGCTCAAGACAGAAGCAACCACTGCAGGCCAACCCCAACAGAACACAGCACAGGGGCAGTACTCCTCCTCCAGCTTTCCCGGATCTTCTTCCTGGCAGGTTCCTAAGTTCAGCAGTAATCTAAAGTTCAGGGGTCTTGACACCACTTTTTATAGCACAAATTCCTTTGTTCTCTGGTGGCAGAGAAGCTCTTTGTCCAGCCAAAACCAGTTCTGTCCTCTCTGTTGCAGCTGCCCGGCAGGAGGTGGAGACAGCCTTGTGTAAGGCAGACAGGGCCTATTCATGTGCAAGGGAAATCTCCTCCCACCACTCTAAATGCAGACTTGGCCTATTCAGGTGCTAAAGAGAACTCCTCCCTCTACTCTGAATGCAGCCCAGGTCTATTCAGCCCAGCCCTGACTCATTCAGGAAAGGCAGGACACACATCAACCCCCCTCCCCCAGTGGCTGTCTGAGAGAATGCACCTCCCCAGCCCCTGTCACTCCAAAGCCAGACAGTCAATCCACAAACCAGCAGAGGCACACAGGATGGCTTAGTACCCACTTTCTAAAAGTGGTATTTTCAAACACACAACACAATATAAAAATCATCTTTACTAAAAGATGCATTTTTATATTCAGACTTCAGGCATACTAAACTCTATTTTCCTATCTTGTTCCCATGGGCAGTTATACTTATAAAATGTTATAAGTAAACTCCTCACTCTATCCAATGGGACAGATAGCCTGTCAATAGTGAAAAGCAAAATTGGCAGTATTTCACTATCAACACATGCCACACACATCAGGGCATGTCCTACCTTACATACACTGCACCCTGCCCACAGGGGTACCTTGGGCCTACCTTACGGGTGTCTTACATGTAAGAAAAGTGAAGGTTAGGGCCTGGCAAGTGGTTGCACTTTCCAGGTCGACATGGCAGTACCAAACTGCGCACAGACACTGTAGTGGCAGGTCTGAGTTACATTGTGCAAGGCTGCTTGTGTGGGTGGCACAATCAGTGCTGCAGGCCCACTAGCAGCATTTGATTTATAGGCCCTGGGCACACACAGTGCACTGTACTAGGGACTTAACAGTGAATCAGATATGCCAATCATGGAATAACCAATCCATAAACACAATTTACAGGGAGAGCATATGCACTTTTGCACTGATCAGCAGTGGTAAAGTGCCCAGAGTCATAAAACCAACACAAACAGGGTCCAAAACAGGAGGCCACAATCAAAAAGTCTGGGGATAAACCCACTAGACAAGCCAGGTCTAACACCTGAGCTTCCAGAAAGTCGGGCTCCATTCTACTCTCTTTGAAGTAAGATGACATCATGATGCTGCCTATTGAATTGTTCCAAGACTCATAATGGGCAGGGCACCGTATACCCTGTAGTGGGAGTGCAGGTGATGCTCTTTGTGTGTAGCCCCTGGTAATGTGGATATGCTGGTAACTCCTATGAGTCACACCTTACCAAGCTGCAACAGTTCATGCCTTGAAGTTATAATGTGTGCACTCTACAGGCGATTATTTTAGTGTACTACTGATGTTGTTATGACAATTGCCCGATTGGCAAAGTGATTGTGCAATCTATGTGACATCATGACAAGTGCCTAGTGGCACAGTGATTTATGTGATTGTGGTTGTTAGATCTGGGGGTCTCTAGTTGGCAGAGGTAAGTACCTTTGTTCAAATAGGGACACTTGCTTCTAGTCAGGGTAAGGGGGTAACACACTGTTGATAACCCCTGCTCACCCCCTTGGTAGCTTGGCATGAGCAGACAGGCTTATCCCCAAGGCAATGTGTAAAGTATTTGTACCAACACTCACAGTAACATAGTGAAACACCACAAATGGACGCCACACAAGTTATTTATAAAAATATAAATCTCTTTATCTGATTAGGCAGGATCAAAACGACATAAATCCAACATACGCAATAAAAGTTGTTTTAAAAACAAAGGTTCTCTTGTAGTGTTCTTTAGAATGTTCTTGCAAAAATAAATGTACTTGCAACAGTAAAGGAACTTGAAGAGTCAGTATGGCTGTAAGACTCTGGTTTCTAGCGTAGGGAAAGTCACTCTTAAAATGGTGCCCTTATCAACAATGGGCACTTGTGCCTTGTGCGCGGGGCCTCTCTCACCCTACGATCGGGTTTGGGCTAATTACGGCATTCTTGCTGAAATGCTGCCGCAAAGGTTGTGGTTCTACCAACAATGCCCCGCTGTATTTGTGGCAAAGAATGCTGCCCTTCATGGACGACAATATGCCCCGCTGCTCTTGTAGCAAAGAATGCTGCCCTTGTAGGTTGCGTGTCTCGCAACAATGCCCCCGCTGTACTGGTAGCCAAAATGCTGCTTCCAAGATTGTGGAGAAGCGTCCAGCTCCTTAGAGCGGGCCCTGGTACCGCAGCACGTCAGCTGTGCTGGGACGGGCCGTCGGGAAGGACCGGGCGTGGAGGCTCCACTGACCGGGACACTGCCTCTCTCCCACCCCGCCGAGGTAATGGCACACAGCAGCGCTGGACCGGAGTCCGCGCGGTTACCTGGGGGGTTGCCTCATCGTCTCTGCTCCTCCCGCTGGACGTCTTCCGGGCCGGCTTCGTCACCAACAGCTGTTCTCCCGTGGCGGAGTCAGGTTGTTCGGTGACGCCTCGCACTTCCTGGTCTCAGCGCGGAGATGACGCCCTGCTGGGCGGCTCCTTCTCCAGCAACGCTGCCTCGGGAATGCTTCTTGGTTGCCAGGCAACGTCCTGCAACCAACGATTACCGCACGGCTCTCCTCCTGCTGATCACGATCTCGTGGATGACTCGGGCCAGCGGCGGTGACGGCCTGGCAGTTAGGTACGAGCAGTTCCCCGGGCACGAGTACACGCACACCACTGCGTGGGGGGGGGTTCTGTTAGAAGGCGAAAGGGATTCTTCAGCACGGCGAGCCTTAGGAAGGGTGTCCAGCCACATGCAGCGATCTTTTAGGAAATAGTATAAAACGAAGCACTATTCAGCAAGTGCGAGTCCCATACACTTCGGGAACTTTCATAGCCCTGTGTTCCAGTAACAGGAGGCCAGCTCTTCTCAGGCCCTTGGAGACAGGTAGACTTCAGAGGGGACACAGCACACAGCACAGCTCCTCTTCAAGTAAGGGGGACACAGCACACAGCAGAAAGTCCCTTAGTCCTCTTCCTCAATAATAACAGCAACTGCAGGTCAGCTCCCAGACACACAGCAATGGCAGCACTTTTCCTCAGTCTTGCTGGCTGTTCTTCTTTGGCAGGGATTCCTTCTTGATCACAAAGTTTTTCCTAATCTTGGAAACTTTTATATCCCTGTGTTTCCGCAACAGGAGGCCAGCTCTACTCAGGCCCTTGGAGACTTTCTTTTCATGACAACAGCACACAGCAAAAGTCCTTCTTCAAGCAGGGGACAAAGCACACAGCACAGTCCTTTAGATCTTTCCTCAGTAGAAACAGCAACTGCAGGTCAGCCCCCAGACACACAGCCATGGCAGCACTTTTCCTCAGTCTTCTTCCGCTGTTCTCTTTGGCAGGGATTCCTCTTGATTCCAAAGTAGTCTAAAGTTTAGGGGTTTCAGCTCTGATATTTATACCCCAAAAGTCTTTGTTCTTCATGTGTGAGGGGTCCTGGACCCAGTCCAAACCAGTTCTGGGTGCACTCTGCCAGTGCACATCTTCTTCCTTTGTGAGTGTGGGCCAGGGCCATCAGACCCACCGCAGGAGGTGGAGCCAGCATTGTGGAAGGCAGGCACAGCCCTATTCAGACCCAGGTGCTACGCCTCCCACCACTCTACATGCAGATAGGTCTATTCAGCCTAGTGCTGACTCACCCAGCCTCCTGGAGCCACCCCCAGCCCTTGTCACTCACAAACCAGACGGTCAATTCACAAACAGGCAGAGGCACACAGGATGGTTGAACAAGAAAGTAGCCATTTTCTAAAAGTGCTATTTCCAAACACTGAATTTAAAAACCATCCTCCCTAAAAGAAGTGTTATTAAATTCTGAGTTGAGGGATACCAGATTCCACTTTTCCATCTTGCTCCTATGGGGAGATATGCAGGTACACATGGGACACAGCATTCCCCATTCTGTCCTATGGGCAAGATAGCCTTTCCATAGTGAAAAACGAAATTGGCAGTATTTCACTATCAGGACATGTTACACACACTAGTACATGTCCTACCTTTCACATACACTGCACCCTGCCCAGGGGGGTACCTTGGGCCTACCATAGGGGTGTTGAATGTGTAAGAAAAGGGAAGGGTCAGGCCTGGCAAGTGTGTACACTGGCCAGGACAACATGGCAGTTAACAAACTGCGCACAGGCACTGCGGTGGCAGGCCTGAGACACCATCTTAGGGCTACTCCTGTGGGTGGCACAATCAGTGCTGCAGGCCCACTAGTAGCATTCGAATCACCAGCCCTGGCACACTCAGTGCACTTTACTAGGGACCTACTGGTAAAACAAATAAGCCAATCATGGATAACCAATCACAATTACAATTTACAGAGAGAGCATATGCACTTTAGCACTGATCAGCAGTGGTAAAGTGCCCAGAGTCCTCTAGCCAACAACCACAGGTCAGGAAAAATAAAGGAGGAAGAAGCAACAAGTTTGGGGAGAACCCTGCAAAAAGGGCCATTTCCAACAGTGGTCTAATGTGTTTTATGAACAATACAATGGATATTTTTATATAACCTTGTTTGGAGTCTCTTTTTGTGGTGTGCCTAGTGTGTCACTAGTGTTGAGCAAACGCTTTACACATTGCCTCTAGGATAAGCTGGACTGCTCTGCCAAGCTACCAAGGGAGTGAGCACAGGTTATCTTACGTGTGTAACTCCCTCGCCCTGACTAGAGTGGTGGGTTCTGCCTGGCTTAGGTGCATACCCTAGCCAACCAGAAACCCCATTTCTAACATGTATTATAACAAGTATAAGGGAGACTTTCACCTAGACATGCCACGTCTAAACAGGGCTCAAAATGTATTAGAACGTGAATTGCATATATATCTAGAGCTGTCTGGCCATGATGGAGCAGCTTTATTGATCCTTGCTACATGGAGGAATGAAAAAGTTTGCATTCAGAAAAATGTGGGGAATTTAGAGCGGACCAGCTGCCAATTCACTGATTATATGCCACACTTACACCAATGTGTTGGACTTCTGCCTTTTCCTCATGGTCAAGATTTTTCACCTTTTTCTTGACCCTGTTTTTACTGGTATTATGCCTTTCATGCCCTTTAACCATGCTATGCACCACCACACTCTGTGTGTTCTGGCCCTAAATTGTACTTTCTAATTTAGCTTCACCTAGTTGGTCTATTTACCTTTTGTGTAAGGTCATGGTAGATGGTGCAAAATTTGCAATTGAGTTGAGAAAGCTAAGTGTGATACAGGGGGCTGCAGTGTATATTCACAACATCCACAAATATGGCACAAAATATGGCTGTCAGGAGCACCACTGTACTCATGGGAAGTAAAAGTGTTTTGCCATAAAGGAAAGCCTGTTTATATTAATAGGTCACCCTTAAATTGTGCCTTTTATGCCCGCAGGGCAGGTGGTTAATACATGGAAAAGTGTCACACTGTGCTTTTTAAAAAAATATGCTGTCACAATGACTAAGTGCAATTTTCTTTGTGTAGATTCAGCTAGAATCTCAATGACCAGGTCTAGGTTCTATTAAAACTCTTAAGGCCTGATCCACAAAGGTAAATTTACAAAGCAATTTTATGAATAATATATTTACTACTGTGGAGTCTCCGCACTCGTGGCGGAGAGTCTGCTCATAAAAAGATACACAAGTGAAAAGATGCTACTTGTAAAATTGCATTGTGATTTGCAAAAAACGTAAACTTACACTAAAGTGTAAGTTTACCTTTATGAATCAGGCACTTAAGTTCTATCTTTTCCTGAAAATATTAGCAAAATAATTTAAATTGTTTTTCTTCCAATTCGCTGTAAAAACTGTTTTCAGATTGATTTTTAATAACTTAGGGCCTGATTTACATCTCGGCGGACGGGTTACTTCGTGACAACGGTGACACATATCCCGTCCGTTGTAATATAAATCCCATTATATCCTATGGGATTTATATTTCAGCAGACAAGATATCCGTCATTACTGTGACGGAGTAACCCGTGTGCTGAGATCTAAATCAGGCCCTTAGTTGGAAAAGTAACTTTATTATAATGTATTTTGTGCTGATGCCTGAACCAAAATTGGCATAGAATAATTTTCTTTTCACTCATCTTACCTCCAGAGGCTCAATACATATTCCACACTGGAGATAACGACCCTACTCTCCAGAGGAGAATTGCTTTGTCTGTATGCTCAAAGTGGCAGGGGTGTTGTCAAAAACTGACTACATAACACAGATAAACCTTTTGAGAGGGCAGAGGTACAGTTGACAGGATTAAGGACAGCTTCCAGACTACCTTTCTTGATTTGCAGGTAATAAATGTGGCAGACTGGATTTATTTTCTTTCATTTCTAGGACCATCCCAGACCTGTCTACCTCTAGTTTCTGACAAAGGAGCAGACCTCATCTAAATAGGGGAATAATTTACGGAGAGTCAAAAACCCTCTTGATGTGAGAAGTGGTTAGCCATTTTTTGATTTAAGACTACTGGAAATGTGTACAGTAAGAAGAAGGGGAAGTGCTGCAATAGGAGGTAAACATAGGGTGCCCAGGGATTGTGCATGCAAGGTGAGTAAGAAAACTTAGTTCATCCACCTTGGAGCTATTTGAAATGCTGAAAACTGGTTCAGATTGACCTCGCGGTAAAGGTACCTGGCAAAAAAGTGACAAAGTCCAAAGATATAACATTGGACTGGAGTACAGTGGCAAATCAATTCCAGTGGTGAAGCATCCTTGGCGGTATTGAAATCCAGCTTTGTTTGTCTCTAATGAATTCAGTAGGAGCTTGACAATAATGTTTCTGATTTGGAAGTATCATCACCGCCTTCAGCTAAAAGATTTTGCTCCGCGGTCATCTCCAATGACACTTGTGTCCTTGTCAACCAAGAACTAATTTTGAAAGTGCTTCCAAGATCTAATTTTAAAAGTGCTTTATTTTCTTGGTGCATTTTGCTTTAAAATGGTTAAAAATCATATCTCAGTTTCTCCATATCTGATTTTAACAATAATAGTGACATTTTGCTAACTAAACTTTTCTGTTTTGTATTTAATTTGTTTGGGAATGGATGTTCGTTGTATGCTTGACTTAAAAATTCTTGGTACTTATTGAAATTAATACACATTTTTCCAGGGAATTGACCTGCTGCTTGTGCAATAACAACCCGATGTTGATCAGAGGTTCACTGAGATTTATGATAAGTCCTGTGTTTATTAGGTTAGCAAGTGTTAGACTCGGCATCCATGGTTTCCCCTGACTGTTTGCCTTCTGACTTCCTGTTTTGCTGACTTCATTTTTACTGTCTTTAGGATTCTGGGCATTTTACCACTGCTAACCAGTGCTAAAGTGCATATGCTCTGGCCTCTAAACAAGGTAGCATTGGCTTCTCCACCATTGGCATATTTAATTTACTTGTAAGTCCCTAGGAAAGCCCAATATATATGCCCAATGCCTGTAAATTAAATGCTACTACTGGGCCTGCAGCACTGATTGTGCCACCAACTTCATTAGCCTTTACACAGGGCTCCGGCCTGCCACTGCAGAGCCTGTGTGAGCAGTTTTCAACTGCCATTTCGATCTGCTAGGTTAATTTACTTGCCAGGCCCATATCATCCATTTTATTACATATGTCACCCCTAAGGTAGGCACTATTCAACCCCATGGGTAGGATGCAGTGTATGTAAATGGTGGGACATGTACTTTGGAGTTTTACATGTCCTGGTAGTGAAAAACTGCTAAGTATCTTTTTTCACTATTGCAAGTCCTACCTCTCCCATAGGTTAATATTGGGGTTGCATTAAAACATGTTTTGAATTGAATTTCCAATTCGGGACAGATAGACATCTGGAGTTTAGCATCTCTGGACTTACAATTTAAAATCACATCTGATGGTCAAGTCGGATTTTAAATTGTAAGTCTGAAAATACCACTTTTAGAAAGTTGGCATTTTTTTACTTTAACCATTCTGTGCCTCTGCCTATCTCTGAATACACGTCAGGGATGAGTGCCAGTTGGTCTTTGTGCATTCTCTCTAGACAGTCATACAAAGGAAACTGGAGTGTGACATTTGCTTCCTGATGGCCCATCACCAGGCTGATGGGCCTTCCTGAGGTAGATTTGGAGGGAGGAGCTGACACTTGCACCAGAATAGGGCTGTACCTGTCCCCACACAAAGAGCTGCCTACCCACCGGTAGTGAGGCTGGAGCCAGGGCAGGAAAGGCAGGGACACTGAGATCTTCAGAGGCCTTTCTGATGTCTCCCCACTTCAAAGGCATATTTGGGTATTAGTACTGGCCCCCTGACACCACCAAATCAGAACTTTGCGGAAAACAAGGACATTCTGCCTGGAAGAAGAACCCTGTGCTGTAGGAGGGACTGCCACTTTGCTACCTGCATTGCTGTGTTGGCCTACTGATTGCTGTGCTGTAGGAGGGACTGCCACTTTTCTACATGCCCTGCTGTGTTGGACTGCTGCTTCTTGCCTGGGAGTCACAGGGAATGGACCTGCTCTCTTTATTCTTGAACTCAAGTTTCTCCAAGGGTTTGCTGGCTTCCCTCCTGTTTTCTGATGTCTCAGGGACACAAACAACTTCTTACAACTCTGCTGGTGCTGCTGGACTCTGCAATCTGTGATGCCTACCCTTGCCTGAGGTAACCCCTCCAGTCCTGGGCGTCAAAAGTGGGTTCTGCAGCCGCTCTCCGCAAAAATCGATGCAGTGACACATTTACGCCGATCGAACCGTAGCAGTACTGTCCGACACAGATCCTTCGACACTGACTGTGAGGCTTGACGTTGATGCAGCACTGATCCTTTGACACCAACTGCGAGGCTAGACTACTTTTTAGCTGGCCCTTCGTGGGTCTTGTAGCCGGCCTGCCCTCCATCGTGGTTCACCTGGACTATGAATTTACCCTGGTCTAGCGCGAACTCAAGTAACCTTTCACGACTTCAAAGATCATAGGGGTATATTTACAAGCCCCTATCACCATGACAACATCACTTTTAGTGATATTGTGGTGGCGATAGTGGCTTCGCCTTATTTACAAGACAGCTTAAGCCACTTAACGAGGCTTAACGCTGCCTTGAATATAAGTCACCCTTTCCCTCTGTACTTAGCGTGAAAGGGGGGGCAATGGATGTTGCGGTGGGCGTTCCACCGCAACACCCACTGATTTTAACACTGCCCTCTATTTACAAGGGTGGCATAAATAGGAGAAAGCGTGAAAATTAAGACCGGGGAAAACCTGGTCTTAAACAGGTGAAACAAGGAGAAATGCTTTATTTCTCCTAGTTTTTCTGTTTCTATGCGTGCTGCGTTGTGCAGCACCCATAGAAACAGCAAAACGCCATTGATTGTTTATGTGCGTGAAGGTTTCCATTCTTGCACATAAACAATCAAAAAAAATTACGTTTTGTAACTTCTATGTGTGCTGCATTAGGCAGTACACATAAAAGTTACAAAACGCCATTTAAAGCTTGTTTATGTGCAGGCAGCAAGACCTTCCTGCACATGAACAATCTTCCCCTCAACACAGACACTGTTGCACTATTGTGCAAGGGTGCCTGCGTTGGCGCTATGCTGCTAAATTTAGCGCCAGCGCAGGGGAACACGCAGGGCTGCACCATATTGTTGTAAATTTGGCGTAGCCATGCGTTTCTGTTGTGGCAGAGCGCGACGTTAAGCCAAGGAGGCTAACGCCGCGCTCCGCCACTGCGCTGTAAATATGCGCCATAGTTCCAGTGGTCAAGTGCCAAGGAAAAATGGATACTAAGTGACTACTGACAAGGTTTAGTACTATGTGCATGGTAGAAAAAAATTCTATAATGCATAAAAAACAACATTATATTTTGCCAAAGTCCCTCTCTTATTTAACTCCTTTTTGTATGTTCTTGTACCTTCAATGCTTGTTTATGCTTGAGATTTCTTTCTTACTCAAGCTCAAGCATACAGTTTTCACAATGAAGCAAAATAATTCCCCTGTATCCTGAACCCGTTGCTGCCCATTAGAATTAGTGAATGGACGAGGGCTAACATGCTGCGAATAATATCTCTGAACCCCAATGCAATTAAAAGCAGCAATCAAGGCAGGGTATATTAGCATTCTGCATGTAACAAGCGATCACACTCTGCTTCGAATCATAACTGCCAGATTAATGGTTAAATACAGTGCCAGAGATGGTATTTATTTTCTGTCGGTGATATTACATTGCTTACAACTAAGTCCAGATTGATGATGCGCTTAATTGCTCCTTAACACATTTATTCTGCACAGTGTGTGTTGGCATGTTTACTGCCGACATCTGAACGCCATTGGATGTGTACATTCAGTGACATCTATCAAGGAAAAAGGAACAAAAACATGCCGTAATGAATTGGAAATCCATGCCACTAATTCTCTTCACGGACACTGCGCATTGGTCTGCATCTAATTTATGTAAGCAAATATTAACCACAATACACGCAAAAGGATTGCTCTCGGCTGTTTTATGACTTGCAAGGAACGCTCGGCACATACTGCAGTTATCACTGACATTAGTACAAATAGTAATGGGACCTCGTCTTCCCAATAAGGTCTCTCTTCATGTAATATTCATCCATAATATTACCCTGGATCATCCCTGGCAGGTCGCTGTTCACGTCATGGGCTGTGGTTTATTTTATTGTGCCGGCAGTTTCTCATGATGCTTTATGAGAATGTATCTGCTGTTGTGTGCTGTTATTTGATTGCAGGTTATCTCTCTGCATAAGGGCAACTGCAGTGGTGCAGCAAGGGTGCAATGTGCCCTTATTCAAGCAAATCAAATGGTCCCTCCTTCTCCACCCACGCCCCTATGTTGGGTATAAAAAAGCAGACATAATTAAGGGGGCATTAGGTCCCTCAGACCACTGGGCCATGGTGCCACTGCACATGCTGCATTATTGATAATTCTGCCCTTGGACAAGAGCACCTGAAAGCTCCCACTTTTGGCAAACTTTCAGTCTGGGGCTCCGCTAGCAGCACAACCTTTCAGCATCTACTTAAGTTCAGTAAATGGCTCTTTATTATCAAAGCTCTTCAATGTAACGGTACAGCATGGACTTTGGCCATGGAATCTCAGCCAATTGGAGCTCACAATGCGTGAAAAAATATTAGATATTTTCCATTCTCCTTAGCACTTTACTTTCCTTAAGCACAAATCCTTATCTTACCCTTGCCCAAACCATACTTTGACCTTGGTAATAACCATGAACGTCAAGTAACCAAAAGGCCAGGGTAGAGGTAGTGACATCACAAGCCATTTGACCTTTACGTACACACACATGCTTACGCATACACACAGAATCACACATACACACACCCTCACCTGCACGCATGCACACAACATACATTTAAAAGCATTTTTTACTTACCTCTGCTGCAAAATTCCACACTGGTCATAAAAAATCTGGTCGCAATTTGTGACAATAATTTTGCAACCAGTATTTCGTACATCTGGAAAATAGTGCCTTCACATTACCTATACCTGAAAACATTTTCTATTTACTGCACGATGGGCAGCAACATCATTGCAAACCTATATATACAGTGGCATGCTTGAAATTATTAAAACACTACCCACTCCTGAAGAAGATGTACAGCATTTTATCCTTCGTTTAACTATAAAACTGTATAATACAGAGCCGCTCAAAATCTTTGCACAACCTGATTATGACAATATGTCATTATTCACTATTAGTGTATCAAAACAGATGACAAAAAACAAGGAGATTGGTGCCCCACCCGATGTCCATAGTGACGAGTTTCCCCAGTGTTTTTGGCACTGATTTTGCTACCTCTGAGGCCAGGAGTCGCAAATGCAGTGCCAGGGGTCACAAGGAGCAAGCAACGGGTCTCAGATCCCAGGCAACCCCTAAATGACGTTCATGGTAAAAAGGTCTTCGCAGAGTTTTAGGGGAAGTCAACTCAGTATGTACCACTGGCCTTGGAAGATCACCCTCCCTTTCCCTTCAAGTACATGTGAAATTACGTTTTTCATTCTCACAATGGGGTCCCTCTCCAATAGCATATAGGAGGACTGTTTGATTGGATTCAGGTGCTGTAACTGAGAAAGGGAAAGAATCACCTCTTGATCTGTTCGTTGGTCATCTGGGAGATAGCACATTTCCACCACACCATCCTCATGATGGTGAAAAATCATTACTGATTTTATGGCTTTAGAAAGCATAACAAAAGTTTACAATTACCTTTGTATTATTGGATTGTTTTTCTCTTCTGTAGCTATGTTGAAATTGCTAGTTTTACAAATCAGTTCATATTTTTGAGACCTGATCTCTTTTATTTGAGTCTGAAAAACGGTCACCAATTCATAGCTCGATAGTTTAATAAAACAGGATCTCTCTGGTGTAAAATATGTTATTTTTGGTTAGGTTTAGGTACACAGAAACCTATGATTTGGGAGATTTATAAACGCCATAGGCATAAATCTACAGCTCGTTACTACATTCTTTGTGAACAGGTTCCATGAGTCTCATTTGCCCGTAACAGTAAAATGATCACATTCAAGATTGACGCTTCCAAAGACATTAGTAAGTTCCACCAATCACTGTCTGTGAAGGGTGTGATGGAGTAAAGAAAGTGTGCCTTGGGAAGGCATGGATGCATTTAAGCTAAATTAAATAAAATGTACTCTGTCAGTTATCGTAGGGATAGTGCAACAAAATCAACTGGTAATCGCATCTGAACAATAGGTAATATATTGGCAGGCACCAGTAGGTACTTATAGGTAGGACCTAGTTTCCATTAGAAAGGACTTTATTGACTTGGCTATATTTTTGGTGCCATTCAATGAATCTTCTGAAATTTTCCCAAAAAATGTGCTGGTAATTTTAATTGCAAAAGAAACAATTGATGGACGGAATGCTGGACAATGCAAACATTCACCTCCAGTCACAAGGATCTGGGTTAAATCCATCATTTTTTTGCTCACCACACCACCCCAGTTTGGACCCAGCCATATGCAAATCAGTCTTGACCCTGTTCCTTGTGGGAACAGTCCAGCCCGAACTGCCAAGCCAGGTCCTCCCTGGACCGGAAACAAGCATTCTGGGACCGGTTTCAGGACATCACCCTTCATCAGCAAGGCTAGCTTGAATCCAGTGGTGTAGTGAGCACGGGACCCACGTTTGGGCATACCCTTCCCACTTAGGGCGACATATGCAAAAGAAACAATTGATGGACGGAATGCTGGACAATGCAAACATTCACCTCCAGTCACAAGGATCTGGGTTAAATCCATCATTTTTTTGCTCACCACACCACCCCAGTTTGGACCCAGCAATATGCAAATCAGTCTTGACCCTGTTCCTTGTGGGAACAGTCCAGCCCGAACTGCCAAGCCAGGTCCTCCCTGGACCGGAAACAAGCATTCTGGGACCGGTTTCAGGGCATCACCCTTCATCAGCAAGGCTAGCTTGAATCCCGTGGTGTAGTGAGCACAGGACCCATGTCTGGGCATACCCTACCCCCTTAGGGCGACATATGCAAAAGAAACAATTGATGGACGGAATGCTGGACAATGCAAACATTCACCTCCAGTCACAAGGATCTGGGTTAAATCCATCATTCTTTTGCTTACCACACCACCCCAGTTTGGACCCAGCCATATGCAAACCAGTCTTGACCCTGTTCCTTGTGGGAACAGTCCAGCCCGAACTGCCAAGCCAGGTCCTCCCTGGACTGGAAACAAGCATTCTGGGACCGGTTTCAGGGCATCACCCTTCATCAGCCAGGCTGGTGTGGTGAGCATGGGACATGTATGACACTGTTCTGCATTCTGTCCATCAATTGTTCTTTTTGCACTTGTCACCCCGAGTGGGACGGGTATGCCCAGACGTGGGTCCTGTGCTCTCCATGCCACTGGAGTCAAGCTATCCTGGCTGATGAGGGGTGAAACCCCGAAACCGGTCCTAGGATGCTTGTTTCCAGTCCAGGGATGACCTGGCCTGGCAGTTCGGGCTGGACTGTTCCCATGAGGCACAGGGTCAAGACTGATCTGCATATGGCTGGGTTCAAACTCAATCAATCAATCAATCAGGGGTTTATATAGCGCGCTACTCACCCGTGAGGGTTTCAAGGCGCTGGGGGGGGAGCGGCTCCGGATCAGTCGAAGAGCCAGGTCGTGAGGTCCTTCCTGAACGTGTGCAGGGTCGGGGAGTGTCTGATGTTCACAGGGAGCTTGTTCCAGGTCTTGGATCCGATGTAGGAGAAAGCTCTCCCACCGGTTCTGTTTCTGAGGATGGGGGGGACCTCTGCCAGTGTGAGGACGGCGGAGCGGAGGTTCCTCTTGGGTACATGGAAGGATACTCTCTCGTTGAGGTATTTGGGTCCGATGTTATTGAGGGATTTGTAGGCATGGGTGAGGAGTTTGAAGGTGACCCTCTTCTCGACAGGGAGCCAGTGGAGGCCTCATAGGTGTTGGGTCATGTGCTCGTGACGCGGTGTCCCGAGGACGAGTCTGGCTGCGGCGTTCTGGATGGTTTGGAGTTTGTGTAGAAGAGTTCTGTTGATTCCGGCGTAGAGGGCTTTGCCGTAGTCCAGTCTGCTGGTTATGAGTGCGTGGGTGACGGTCCTTCTGCAGTCGGGGGGGGGATCCATTTGAAGGTCTTACGGAGGATGCGAAGGCAGTTGAACCTAGTGGAAGCGATGGCGTTGATCTGGCGGTTCATGGAGAGGGAGGAGTCAAGGATGAGGCCGAGGTTCTGAGTGTGGTCCGTGGGGATGGGTGGGCTTCCGAGGGCGGAGGGCCACCAGGTGTTGTCCCAGGCGGAGGTGCAGGGTCCGAGGATGAGGACCTGGAAAACTGGAATGGCATGGTGAGCAAAAAAACAATGGCTTTAGGCCCAGATCTCTGTACTGGGGTGAATGTATGACATTGTTCTGCATTCTGTCCATCAATTGTTCTTTTTGCATTTGTCACCCCTAGTGGGACGGGTATGCCCAGACGTGGGTCCCGTGCTCTCCATGCCACTGGAGTCAAGCTATCCTGGCTGATGAGGGGTGAAACCCCAAAATCGGTCCTAGGATGCTTGTTTCCAGTCCAGGGAGGACCTGGCCTGGCAGTTCGGGCTGGACTGTTCCCATGAGGCACAGGGTCAAGACTGATCTGAATATGGCTGGGTTCAAACTGGAATGGCATGGTGAACAAAAAAACAATGGATTTAGGCCCATATCTCTGTACTGGGGTGAATGTATGAAATTGTTCTGTATTCTGACCATCAATTGTTCTTTTTGCATTTGTCACCCCGAGTGGGACGGGTATGCCCAGACTTGGGTCCCGTGCTCTCCATGCCACTGGAGTCAAGCTATCCTGGCTGATGAGGGGTGAAACCCCGAAACTGGTCCTAGGATGCTTGTTTCCAGTCCAGGGAGGACCTGGCCTGGCAGTTAAGGCTGGAATGTTCCCATGAGGCACAGGGTCAAGACTGATCTGCATATGGCTGGGTTCAAACTGGAATGGCATGGCGAGCAAACAAACAATGGATTTTGTCCCAGATCTCTGTACTGGGGTGAATGTATGACATTGTTCTGCATTCTGTCCAGCAATTGTTCTTTTTGCATTTGGCACCCCGAGTGGGACGGGTATGCCCAGACGTGGGTCCTGTGCTCTTCATGCCACTGGAGTCAAGCTATCCTGGCTGATGAGGGGTGAAACCCCGAAACCAGTCCTAGGATGCTTGTTTCCAGTCCAGGGAGGACCTGGCCTGGCAGTTCGGGCTGGACTGTTCCCATGAGGCACAGGGTCAAGACTGATCTGCCTATGGCTGGGTTCAAACTGGAATGGCATGGCGAGCAAACAAACAATGGATTTAGGCCCAGATCTCTGTACTGGGGTGAATGTATGACATTGTTCAGCATTCTGTCCATCAATTGTTCTTTTTGCATTTGTCACCCCGAGTGGGACGGATATGCCCAGACGTGGGTCTCATGCTCTCCATGCCACTGGAGTCAAGCTATCCTGGCTGATGAGGGGTAAAACCCTGAAAACGGTCCTAGGATGCTTGTTTCCAGTCCAGGGAGGACCTGGCCTGGCAGTTCGGGCTGGACTGTTCCCATGAGGCACAGGGTCAAGACTGATCTGCATATGGCTGGGTTCAAACTGGAATGGCATGGTGAGCAAAAAAACAATGGATTTAGGCCCAGATCTCTATGTTGGGGTGAATGTATGACATTGTTCTGCATTCTGTCCATCAATTGTTCTTTTTGCATTTGTCAGCCAGAGTGGGGTGGGTATGCCCAGATGGGGGTCCCGTGCTCTCCATGCCACTGGAGTCAAGCTATCCTGGCTGATGAGGGGGGAAACCCCAAAACCGGTCCTAGGATGCTTGTTTCCAGTCCAGGGAGGTCCTGACCTGGCAATTCGGGCTGGACTGTTCCCATGAGGCACAGGGTCAAGACTGATCTGCATATGGCTGGGTTCAAACTGGAATGGCATGGTGAGCAAAAAAACGATGGATTTACGCCCAGATCTCTATGCTGCAGTGAATGTATGACATTGTTCTGCATTCTGTCCATCAATTGTTCTTTTTGCAGTAATTTTAATTGGGCATTCAAAAGTTTTGGGGTGATCCGACAAGCGGGGGCTGAGAAAAAAAGGGGGGGGTCAAAAAAAGTGTGTTTCCTATGTTTATTCCCATAGGGATTTTGAATACGACTACAGCCGCTGGACGGAATTACACCAAATTTGGCAGAAAGGTAGCTCTTTGTCCAGAAAGCATGTTTCTTGGTACTTGGTGTAAATCTGTTCAGTAGTTTTTGAGATATTAAAGATTTGTTTATCTAGGGTCACAAAGTCTTCCTGAATAATGACGATCTCATGCAGAGACTTGATTGGCTGCAAACACTTGAACCAGAAAGTGTTGGCAGCCATTTTGGGACTCGGGAGGAGGGGAGAAATGAGTACAAAAAGGCAAAACAGAGGGCAGAAAAACAAGCAGAAAAAGCAAAACAGAGGACAGAAAAATGAGCAGAAACGGCAAAACAGGGGCAGTAAAATGAGTATGAAATGTAAAACAGAGCAGAAGAGGGTAAAACAGAGGATCCCGGTGGGAGGGAGGAAATGGCAGGAAGATGGAAGAAATGAGCAGAAAAAAGGCAAAACAGAGGGCAGAAAAAGAGCACAAAAGGCAATACAGAAGGCAGAAAAACCAGCAGAAAAGGCACAACAGAGGGCAGAAAAAACAGATGGCAGAAAAACAAGCAGAAAAGCCAAAACAGAGGACAGAAAAACAAGCAGAAAAGTCAAAACAGGGAGCAACGGCGGGAGAAGGGAAATGGCGGGAGGAGGGACCAAACAAGCAGAAAAAGGCAAAACAGATGGCAGAAAAATGAACTGAAAAGGCAAAACAGAGGGCAGAAAAACGAGCAGAAAAGCAAAACAGTAAGCAGAAAAAGGCAGAATAGAGAGCAGAAAAACGAGCAGAAAAGGCAAAATAGAGGGCAGAAAAGGCAAAACAGAGCAGAAGAGGGCAAAACAGAGGGCAGAAAAACAAGCAGTGAAGGCAAAGTGGAGGGGAGAAAAACAAGCATAAAATATGAGGGCAGAAAAATTAGCAGAAAAGTCAAAACAGAGGGCAGGATAACGAGCAGAAAAAGGCAAAACAGAGGGCAGAAAAATGAGCAGAAAAGGCAAAACAGAGCAAGAAACGAGCAGAGAAGGCACAAACAGAAGGCAGCAGGTAGACAGACAGCAGAAGGTAGCAGACTGCAGGTAAGCTGGATAGGAGTACTGTCATAGGGGGAGTTGGCACAAAGACCTTCTTAATTTGTACAGAAATTGAACCTCAACAGGGAGCACATATATATAAACATAGCAGGTGCCCCAATTGAAGCTTGACTTCTGTAAGGAACAAATGATCCTGACCTCCTGAGCTTGACAAAGGCAAAGCAAGTGTGTTTTCTTGGCAATTCAACACTGAAAGATGATAGGAAATGCTTCGTGGAGGTGAATGCATCGTTGATCTAATGTGTAGTGACTGTGACCAGTGGTTTCTTGCTTGCACTTACCAGGTGAGGGCAGAGTTCATGGTTCTTCCTTTAAATTAGTACAATATACAAATGTGCAAAATCACCTGATGCTCCATCGTTTGGCCCCACCCCGTCCACATTAGTAGTATGGAATGGTCCTCCCATCTTTTGCCAGGATGATGGGCAGCTTGCCAAAAGGCCCCCCAGCGATTTCCCACCAATTTTGGTGATGCGTTCTTGATGCCAAGAAATATGAGGACATCTCCACCAAAAAAGAAGCACTTACTTTATATAGTTAAGAGGAAGGACCCTTGTTTGGTGGACATTTACCTCTTTGTACTCTCATTGTCTTCTCTATTGGAAGATTCATGTTATCACACATTTCTAGCTAAAGACACATGAGGAACAATCACATTGCCGAAATGCACACAAGGTCACTAGTAACATTTCCTCATGCTCTTTTACACAGCTCTAGTGTGGAACATTTACTGGGCATTTATCCAAGGATGTAGCACTTAGTAATTAATCAGTTGAAAGTACTCATCTTGGATAGATATTTTGTGCAAAACTCTTTTTGGATAAAGGGGCAGGTGTGGTATCACTGTGGTCCAGTCACTGACACAGCTGATGACATACCCACACATACAATTAGATACCCACTCACACACTGAGGCACTCACATACCCACTGACAAACCCACTCAGACACTCATGCACCCACTCATGCACCCACTCAGGTACTCATGCACCCACACACAGAACCACTCAAACACTCTCACAGCCAATCACAGACCCATTCAGACACTAATGCACCATCACAGACCCACTCAGACACATATACCCACTCACAGACCCATTCAGACTGTCGGGGTATGTAGCGGTATCCGCTCTCACCACCAGATGAACCAAGATCCACAGGAGCGAAGCGAATGCCTTTTCACTCTAGTAGGGTATAATCTCCTCTAGACTAATATGCACGCAGAAGGTAGACTAATACCCCCCAGGGAGTGAAGAGACCAGAAAAGGACCACCGGGTCTTCTTGCAAGAAAGAATAGGTGTAGGTCGAGTAACCCTGCAGAGAACAGAAAAAGAAAAGAGAGAAAGGTCATAGAGGGATAACTACCCAAACAGGAGTGTCAGACTATTAAGTATAAATAATAACATTATATGCTCGCCCATACTCACCAGCATATTACCAGCATAAATCTTTAAATAGGTCTCTTCCAAAAGAAAAAAAAAGGAAGTGAATCTTAAGCCATATTCCTCCCTTGCTCACAGCGTGTAGAATTTTCCTTATAACTCCTCAAAGACACACTTGAATCCAGGGAATGATAATTCAAAGTCTCGTACAACAAAATAATCCAAGTAGGAACAGCGACTTATCCTGCGCTGTTTGTTGGGTGCTTCTGAAAGCTGGCAAGGGTTGACTGACGACACTCACTCCGCAATACGTGAAAACAATTCGGAGACTAGAAGAGGGAGTAGCGCGATTCAACGCCGCCGGGAAATCCAACGCGCGAGATAGCGAGAGCAGGAATTCAAAGGGAGTGTAAAGAGGGTGGCGCAAACTCACGCCTGGTTGCCAATAAAAAAGGCTCGCGTCCGAGCGAAGGCAATTAGAAAACAAAAAGGCCGTTATCTCGTGACCTCGCGTTAAGGGTAGAAATAAGGGGGCTGGGGAACCTCAGGGCTTAAACACAACAGGGAACAGAAGCAGTTCCGCAGCACTTTGACACAGGAAAGTTTCCAAGTTCGAGCAGGAACAGGGCGTGGTCCTAACAATGAAGGAAAGCCAAGCACCTGATGACAGACGCTGGCTGTCTATATGCCGTCAAAGGTCACCTGACCCATACTAGTGCAGCATGGGAAAGCATACAATGTGATAGCCATCGCAGTGCATTCTGGGAACAGTAGTGCCGTGATTGGTATTAGGCAGAGAAAGGGTGCAGGAAGCCTGACGTTTGACAGTTCCCCCCCCTAATGGCCTATTCACTGGTCTAGGCTTCGAAGTGTGTAATGCATGGAACTTTCTCACTAATACTGGAGCATGTACGTTCTCCGCAGGTTCCCAGGTTCTATCTTCAGGTGCATATCCCACCCAATCTACAAGATATTGGAGCTTTCCTCTGTATCGTCGGGAATCTACAATACGTCGTACTTCGTACTCTAGTTCCCCCTCAATGGTGATGGGAGGAGGTGGGGGTTCGGAACATGAGGGAGAGAGAAAAGGTTTAAGTAAAGAAGTATGAAAGACAGGATGTATATGTACGTCTGATGGAAGCTCCAATTTCATAGCTACAGGGTTAACTACCTGTATTATTGAAAACGGACCCATATATCGGGGTTGGAGTTTGCGTGGTCCAGGTAGCCTGAGGTTTTTTGTGGATAGCCATACCCGGTCTCCTACCGCATAATCAGGTGCAGGGCGTCTATGTGTGTCGGCGTGTCTTTTCATCTGTTTTTTGGCTTCAATCAACTCTAGTTTGGCCTGTTCCCATATGGACATAAGGAGTTTGTGTTGTTCCTTGGCCGCTGGCACATCTAGCAATTTGGGCGGAAGGTGTAGAGGGAGGAATTTAGGATGGCAACCTGTAACAAACTAAAAGGGAGAGATTTTGGAAGCGGAGTGCGTAGAATTATTATAGGCAAACTCCGCTAAGGGGAGGGCTTGAACCCAATCACTGGTAGTGGTGCTAATCAAACAACGAAGAAACTGCTCAAGGGTTTGATTGGTTCTCTCCGTCTGCCCATCCGTTTGCGGGTGGTAAGCCGAAGAGAGTCTGTGGTCTATGTGTAGCGTGGTGCATAGTCCTTGCCAAAATTTAGATACGAACTGGGGGCCCCTGTCTGATACAATCACAGTGGGTAAACCATGCAACTTCACTATGTTTTTTATGAATATCTCTGTGAGATCTTTAGCCGTAGGAAGTTTTTTGAGCGGAATGAAATGCGCCATTTTGGATAACATATCCACTACTACCAGTATGACAGTAAATCCTCTACTCCCCGGTAGATCTGTGATGAAATCCATGCTGATACAGGACCAAGGACAATCAGGGACTGGTAAAGGCTGTAAAAGCCCAGCAGGAGCACAGTGCAGAGGTTTCTGGC
Organism: Calotriton arnoldi; assembly: GCA_963921515.1. NCBI lineage: Eukaryota > Metazoa > Chordata > Amphibia > Caudata > Salamandridae > Calotriton > Calotriton arnoldi. The sequence continues at coordinate 1,062,814 of CAWUFW010000756.1, read as the reverse complement.
GGGGACAAGTGGGACAAGCTTTGACGAAGTTGCCTATGTCCTGTGTCATACCCTCCCACCAAAACCATCTCTGACAGGTTTGCAGGGTCTTCTCTCCACCGGGATGTGCGGCCAAGGGTAGGGTGTGACACCATTTCATAATGAGTTGTTGTATCTCGTCTGAGGGTAGGAACAGACGGTCTTTGTGGTAGAACAATCCTTTCACTATTTTATTTAATGGATCTGACAACCATTTGCCTCGATCCAGCTTGGCAAACTCCTGTTCTAACTGCAAAAAGAAAAGGTCAGAATCCACCTCTTGTCTTTCACCTAGTGCAATGATTTTATTCTCTGGTATAATCGGCATAGGGGTCTCTTCCATGTGTCTATGCTCTTTTCCCAACCGTGATAGGGCATCTGCTTTTCCTTGTTTGGTCCCTGGACAAAAGGTAATAATGAAATCATATTCACAAAAAAAGGATAACCATCTCATCTGTCTGGGGGTAAGGGCTCTGGCCGACCGGAAGAACTGGAGATTTTTATGGTCTGAATAGATGGTTATGATATAAGGGGACCCTAACAAATAATGCCTCCACTCCTGGAACGCCATCTTAATAGCCAAGAGTTCTCTTTCTCCTATTGTATAATTCTGTTCTGCGTGTGATAGGGTTTTTGAGAAGTAGGCTACTGGATGGAGGGTGCCTGACTTTACGTCCCGCTGTGAGAGTACACCCCCCACGGCATACTGAGAGGCATCCGCTTCCACAAAATAAGGCTGAGTCTCATCTGCGTGTCTGATAATGGGTGCCGTGGTGAATCTGTTCTTCAGGGCATGAAAGGCTGCCTCCGCAGCGTTGTCCCATTCAAACGCTAATCCCTTTTTTAGCAATCTGGTTATTGGAGCAATAAGTTCAGAGAAGTGGTGTATAAATCTTCTATAAAAATTAGCGAACCCTAAAAAGGATTGCACCTCTCTAACGGTTTTAGTGCTAGCCCAACTGGTGATAGCAGACACCTTGGCAGGATCCATATGAATACCCTCCGGAGATATAACAAATCCTAGGAAATCCACTTTCTGAGTATGGAAAAGACACTTGTCCAATTTAGCGAACAAATGATTCTCTTGGAGTCGTTGTAATATTAACCTCACATGCTCCACATGCTCTTGTTCCGTCTGGGAGTAAATTAAAATGTCGTCTATATAGACTATAACAAATATGTCTAGATATTCTCGGAGAATCTCATTCACAAAAAATTGAAATGCCGCAGGGGCATTGCATAAGCCGAAAGGCATTACGCAATATTCATATAGTCCGAACTTCGTGCGAAAGGCCGTCTTCCACTCATCTCCTTCCCTGACTCGGATCAGATGATATGCCCCTCTCAAATCAAGTTTGGTAAAGATCATGGCCTTGCGCACCTGATCCAAGAGATTGGAGATGAGTGGAAGAGGGTATTTGTTTTTTACCGTCCCTTTATTCAGGGCACGATAGTCCAGGCACGCTCTCAAACCCCCTTCTCTCTTAGGAATGAAGAAGATAGGAGAGGACACGGGGGAGGTGGAATGACGGATAAAGCCCTTCTTTAACATGTCCTGAAGATACTCAGAAAGATATTTTGTCTCGGGTTCAGTTAATGCGTATACTCTGCTACCTGGCAGCTCAGCACCAGGAATCAAATCTATCCTGCAATCATAGGTTCTGTGTGGTGGGAGTGCAACAGCCTTCTCTTCATCAAAGACTCCAGCGAATTCAAGATACTCAGAAGGCAGGAGTGGGGTATTGGAATTGGAAAGGGCGCAACACAAAGGGGCTTGCCATAAGGCGGTTTCTTGATAGCAGTGGACCAGGCAATAGGAGGACCGTAGCGTTACTTTTCTGGCGACCCAATCTATATGCGGATTGTGTCTTTGTAACCAGGGCACTCCTATTATAGCCCCAAAGTTAGGGGTGTCAATCAAATCGAATGAGATAACATTGGAGTGTCCATTATCGCATACCATGATAAGTTCCGGCGTGTGGTACTCGATCAATCCAGAGGATAATTCGGTCCCATCTACCGCTCTTACTTTTTCAGGTTGGGTCTTAGGAATGAAATTTAGGCCAAGAGCCTTGGCAACAGCAATATCTAGAAAATTCCCTGTAGCCCCTGAGTCTATCAATATAGACATAGATTTTCTATGTTGGGAGGGTAAAATAAGGACAACGGTAATAGCAAAGTGTTTGGGCACAGGAGGCAGAGTATTAGCCAAGGACTGTGAGATCTGTAACAAAGACGGACTTGGAGGAGCGATCTCTGGACTCTCCAAGTCAGTTAGTTTCCCGAGGACACAGAAGCCCCTGAACTAACCACTGTACCCCTCAGGGGGTTCTTGGGTTTGGTGGGACAGTCCCTGGCAAAATGCCCACTTTTACCACAGTAGAGACAAAGATTTAGTTTTCTCCGTTTCTCTCGTTCCGCAGTGGATAAAGGACCTCTTAACCCTCCTATTTGCATAGGCTCACTAGAATCCTTAGTATCTTTCTTTTCACTTCGGGAAAAGAAAAGACGAGGGTATTCCCCTTTGTTCTTTTCTCCTTTCCTTTCTGCCAAGCGATGGTCTAACTTGACCACTAGATCCATAAACGATGAACAATCCTCTGGGGGATCCAGTATCTGAGACAGTATGTCTTTAAGCTCATCTCTTAAGCCCCTATAGAATAGAGAAGTTCTCTTTTCTTCTGGCCACTGAGTCTCCGTAACTAACCGGGTGAAGGTGGTAATATATGTTAACAAGTCTTTCGAGCCCTGTTTGAGATTAAGCAGCTCGTTGTCACTAGCCTGCATATAAGAGTGACGAGCAAAAAGACTTTTCATCTTTTCCTTGAACTGAAGTAAATTGTAGAGAATGGGATCATCATTCTCCACAACAGATACTGCCCAGAGGGCTGCATTCCCACTTAAATAAGATATGATGAATGCTACCTTAGCTGCATCATCTGGGAAGGCGGCCGCCCGACATAGAAATTGAAGATGGCATTGATTTATGAATACAGCATATTTATTGCTATCCCCATTGAATCTCTCCGGCATGGCCAAGGGTGTGTGGGGCGGTGTAACTACCGTCACATTTACCGGGGTGGTAGTAGGATTAGAGGGAACACCTGCGGCTGTAGAAGGGCCTTGAAAATGACCTGGCTGAATGTAACTACGTTTATACTTGGGGTGTGTGTCAGAAACCGTGGTCTCTAATTGTTTTGGGGTTTTTAGGATATCTAGTTCAGTCACAAGACGCTGATTTTCCCCACGTAATAACCTAAGCTCGTCTTGTAGGTTAACCACAGTAGCAGCTAACTCAGTCATGGTAAGTTCTGGGGAGTCAAGGAGCCGGGGATCAACCATAAGCGCATCAAAGGAGGCACCTTTACTCATCTTCGCTCAGGGGATTTTAAGGTTGTGGGCTTGGCTTTCTGTCGGGGTCTGTAGCGGTATCCGCTCTCACCACCAGATGATCCAAGATCCACAGGAGCGAAGCGAATGCCTTTTCACTCTAGTAGGGTATAATCTCCTCTAGACTAATATGCACGCAGAAGGTAGACTAATACCCCCCAGGGAGTGAAGAGACCAGAAAAGGACCACCGGGTCTTCTTGCAAGAAAGAATAGGTGTAGGTCGAGTAACCCTGCAGAGAACAGAAAAAGAAAAGAGAGAAAGGTCATAGAGGGATAACTACCCAAACAGGAGTGTCAGACTATTAAGTATAAATAATCACATTATATGCTCGCCCATACTCACCAGCATATTACCAGCATAAATCTTTAAATAGGTCTCTTCCAAAAGAAAAAAAAGGAAGTGAATCTTAAGCCATATTCCTTCCTTGCTCACAGCGTGTAGAATTTTCCTTATAACTCCTCAAAGACACACTTGAATCCAGGGAATGATAATTCAAAGTCTCGTACAACAAAATAATCCAAGTAGGAACAGCGACTTATCCTGCGCTGTTTGTTGGGTGCTTCTGAAAGCTGGCAAGGGTTGACTGACGACACTCACTCCGCAATACGTGAAAACAATTCGGAGACTAGAAGAGGGAGTAGCGCGATTCAACGCCGCCGGGAAATCCAACGCGCGAGATAGCGAGAGCAGGAATTCAAAGGGAGTGTAAAGAGGGTGGCGCGAACTCGCGCCTGGTTGCCAATAAAAAAGGCTCACGTCCGAGCGAAGGCAATTAGAAAACAAAAAGGCCGTTATCTCGTGACCTCACGTTAAGGGTAGAAATAAGGGGGCTGGGGAACCTCAGGGCTTAAACACAACAGGGAACAGAAGCAGTTCCGCAGCACTTCGACACAGGAGAGTTTCCAAGTTCGAGCAGACAGGAACAGGGCGTGGTCCTAACAATGAAGGAAAGCCAAGCACCTGATGACAGACGCTGGCTGTCTATATGCCGTCAAAGGTCACCTGACCCATACTAGTGCAGCATGGGAAAGCATACAATGTGATAGCCATCGCAGTGCATTCTGGGAACAGTAGTGCCGTGATTGGTATTAGGCAGAGAAAGGGTGCAGGAAGCCTGACGTTTGACACAGACACTCATGTACCCACTTACAGAAGCACTCATACTCTCTAACACACACTGACAGACCTACCCAGAGACTCAAGCACTGACTCACAGACCCTCTCAGAGCCTCACACATCCACTCACAGACCCACTGAAAAGCTCATGCACTCACTCACAGACCCACTCAGACACTCATGCTCTCACTCACATAATCACTCACACTCATGAAAGGCACTCACAAACCCTCTCAGATACTCTCACAAACACTCACAGACACACTCAGACACTCATGCACCCACTCAGACACTCACTCAGATACTCACACACCCACTCACAGACCTACGCAGACACTCACGCACCCATTTACACACCCAGTGAGGCACTTATGCAGCCACTCCCAGACCTACTCAAACACTCACAGATCCACTCACACTCCCATTGAGACACTCATTCACTCACTCCCACATCCACTTAGACACTCATGCACTCACTCACATACTCACTCTCAAAGGTTACAGTTAGGGAAGAAAATTAAAAAGAACTTAGAAATCCACTTTAAAAAAAACAAAGGTTACAAGGATGTTTTAGTTAGAAAATAATATTAACAAACTATAGACATTTAGTAAAAAAATCAAGGTTACAGGGACATTATAGTTAGCAAATAACATTTAAAAAACCTTGGAAATTCACAGAAAAAAATAAAGGTTACAGGGATTTTACAGTTAGGAAATAGAAATAAAAAAAACCTTAGAAATTCACTCAAAAACCAAAGGTTACAGCGACATTATAGTTAGGCTCAGACTTTACTCATATAAAACTATAGAAATTCTGCAGTCATAGTTACTTGCTCTAACTATAACTCACACACCCACAATCCACTGCTTATGACCTCACATATGACATCACTCATGAAATGTCTGTGACATCCTTGATGACATCTCAAATGACATCAATGATTGTCCAGAGAACCATTCACACACCCCTATGCAACCTTTCATACACCAACTCACACACCCATACAACCACTCACATACCCATTCACAGACCCAAACCAATACACATCCACTCACTCATCATTTGAACCACTCACACACCCTCTCACTCACTCATATAGCCATTCACACAACCACTAACTCATCGATACAGCTACTCATAAAACCAGTCACTCACCCATACAACCACTCACACAGCCACACACTCACCCATATAGCTACTCACACACCCACTTATTCACCTATACAGCCACCCACAAACCCAATCGCTCACCCATACAGCCTCTCATCAAAACATAGGCACTCACTCACCCATACAAGCACTCACACACTCACTCACACACCCACACAACCACTTACATACCCATCCACACATCCATAAAAGTACTCCCACATCTGCTCACTCACCTATACAACCATTTCTCACAGACACTCACTCTCCAATACAGTCACTTACACACCAACTCACTTAACCAAACACCCAATCAAATAGCCACTCACAAACCCATTCAGCCACTACTATGCCCAATCACTCATACAGCCATTCAGATGCCCACTCACATATCCATACAGTCACTGATATATCCGATTACTCACCAATACTGCTGCTCACTCACCCACACAGCTACTAACACACCCCTTATACACCTGTACAGCCACTCACACACCCATACAGCCATTCAGACATCCACTCACACATGGATACACACACTCACACAGCCACTCACATAATGTATGTTAGAAGTGGTATCACTTATTACTAGTACTCCCAGTATACTAATTTAACTTTTGTAATAGTTTAGTGCATATGTTTATCAATCAAAAACTCTTAGAAAATACTTATTCTGTATCATCGGGGATGTCATTAATGATGTCACTGACCATGTCATGAGTCATGTAACATGTGAGGTCATAAGCAGTGCATTGTGGAGGCATAAGTTATAGTTAGCTCGGGTAACTATAACTACTAAATTTCACTGGTTTTATATGAGTGAAATCTGAACCTAACTATAAAGTCCCTTAAACCTTTGTTTTTTTCAGTTAATATATATATATATTTTTTATTAATCTAATGGTATTTTTATTCATTGCTTAATTTATTTGAGATGGTGGAAGCCTCCAGTGCTTATTTTTCTGAATCAGATATTTTCAGATAGAAAAATCAGAAAGATAGAGGAAGACAACGATGAAAAAACTATCACAAATGGAGAAAGCAGGACTGTGCGGAAGTCAGATAAAGGTTCAGTGGGTGTCTAGTAGTGAATTAATATTTAATTGCACCGGATGCAAGCTTCTGAGCAGGAGCTTCGGGCACTGGCACTCTTTCATTTTCAAATTAATCACTGGTTTTATTTCGCTAGCAAACCAGAACAGATTTTTCACATATGTTTCAATTTGACACACACATACAAATATTGGATTCAATACAAACAATTCAATAAACCCAGGCACAAAACCAAAAAAATCTCTAGTTTAATCGGATGTGGTCAATCAGATTGAATTAGAAATGGACAATCACAAGATAAAATTGCATGCATTTTATCATATGTTTTGAAAGGGGAAGCAGCACTACATACAGATTGGGAATGGCTCCCTCAAAGTAACAGCAATATTTTTAATAATCTAACTACTTCTGAGTACTACTATAATCTAACTACTGCAGAGTACTACTGCAGTCTATGCATAAGGTATGAAAAACTTTACAACATCAGCTGATATAATTTCTTGAATTTATTACCTGACATTTTTATACTAAAACATACAAAACCGGATATTGGTGTCCTGAATTGCTGCTCTTCATCCTTCAATAAATGGATGTCTTGCCAATTGGTCACCCATCAACACTCCTTATTAGTTAGAGGGAATGATGACCTCAAACTTTAAGCCCCTAGTTGTCAAATTGAGCTTGATCCACCGTACCCAAAACTCATTACTTGAGTTTTTGTTGAATCAATATTTAATTAATTACCAGGTGTGTTGGAGGTTGCATTATGTTTCTCATTTCCTAATACATTTTTTATGGGTGCGTTTTGGAAATTGTATAACTCCTGATTCTTGCACCCTATATTGTTGCATTGGTATTATTTTAATCATTAAATGTCAATCAATTTAACTAAATGTTTTTGGGATTTTACTTATATATTTCACTAACTGCATTACTACAATATTGTAGCTGTTTTCTTGTGAAACATCATTTGCTGCTTATGCTGTTCTCCCAAGTGTCAACTTGGTATTTTTGGCAGACATGCTTAACTATAAGGAACTAGATAGTTTTCACTTTGCAAGAGCTTTAGCCAAGACTCAGGTCGCTGTTTTGTTTAGCAATCCGGTTTTCTACTTGCAAACCATCCACTCCTCCAAACCTCAGAACATCGTAGATCATATCCCTCCATGCAACATCCCTCTGTGACATCAAGTTCACCTCTTACTTCATCTGTACTAGTCAGCATTGCCCAATAACTCAAAGCCACATATTAAAAAGACAATATTTTTTCAATCGCTCTCATAAAATCAGTCCCATTAGTAGTCCTTAACTTACCATAATACCATCAATACCCGACTCTGTATGGACACCTTCCCTTTATTTATGAAAAGCAGTCAAATCATTGTTCTACTCAAAACAAACAGAAAATGGACTGAGGTTAGCTCGTTATACAGCTTCCCAATCACTTCTTTATAGAGCTTTGGTGCTCTAACTCTAAAGCAACAGAGGCTAGCACATCTGCCTTCTTGTCCTCCTTGGCCTTGCAGCAGTCTTGAATAATATTGAGCATCAAGCCTACTCAATACTCTTGCCACCTGTATCACTTTGCTAATGCTGTCCTTAACTTCTTCACCACTTAACTGACAAACGGGCAGCAATGTTTCAAACAGACTCTCCTCAATCCCATATTCTTCCAGACAAGCATATGTTCATTACAAGTCCTATGTTCATGCCTCTGTTACTGAACCGACTCTCCAGATGAGGTATTGACCACTTGTTGTTACATGTTATGGCATTAAATAGTGAGTGACACATGGCTGCAGGTAATATGGCCGGAGAGTCGATGATGTCCCATGGGTACATAATCATTTCATACAAACATCCATGACAATGACAATGCCATTTGACCATCTCTTTGGATTAGGGGTCATAAGACCCTGGCCTTATTTATTATGTACACACAGCACCATTTTTCTGTCATAAAAAAATTTGCACAGTAACCATATTATTTACATTTTGCTTACAAGTGAGACCTTGCCTTAACAAAGACTCTAGTACATGGGAATCAACTCACCATAACTAGACTGTTGCTGTGCAACCAACAAAAAACATAACCATTCTGAGTGAGATCATGACGGGCTCTGTGACCCTTCCTCTTACACCTCCCCCATCCAGGGCATGGGTCCCTCCATATAGGAGGGCCCCACCTTCCCTCTCCTGTACCTAGAGCTTGACTGCCTCAGGAGCTCTTGTGCAGGGGACATGGCTGCCCGTAGGATACCTACCGTTGGCACCCCCAACACCCAAGGGCCAGTGCTACCTCATGCCAACTGCACCTGCGCTGGTGGTTGATAGGTAAGGACCGCATGTCAGCTACCGCCCGAACCCCCGTACCCCTGCAATCTCCTTTCAACTAGGTGCAAGCCCCCCTGATGTTAATTTGGTAGAAAAAGGATGCCGTAAAGGGATCCAAAGTGTCCCCACCAATCCTGACGTCACCCGACAACCGGCTTAATTATGACAAATCAGCGAAAACACAATACATTGAATGCTAGAAGAAAAGTGTTAAGCATGACATTAATTGTATAACCAACATCCAGATCAATTCCTACAAGAGAAAACAAAGGGTTATTCCTATGCCCTAGATTGCATAACACCTGCTACTGAATGCTCCCCCTTGGGCACCCTGCTCTGGGGTTGGTGGGTAGGGAAAACTCTCTAGCCTGTGCGGCTCCTGTCAGAAAGTAGAGGTGGGGGCCACCAGTTGAACTGCTTCCAGTGAAGCAGGAGGTTAGGCTGCGGCGTGGACCATAACAACAGCAGCGTTCGTCCTTGGCCGTGAGCAGAAGCAAAGAAATCCTTCTCGCTACTGGGCGTTTCTTCAAGTAGGCATGTGGTTTGGGCCATGCGACCCCGGAAGCACTACCCCCAACCTGGCCCAATCATCGCCCAGGTATCAACCAGGACCTGGGGCGAAACTCCCCGGTCTTGTGGATGGCTTCCCAGCCCCCCACCATATCTTCAACTCTCCTAAGTGGGAGAGCCTCTGTAATATGGCCAGGGAGTAACTGATATCCCATAGGTACTTACCATTCCATAAAAACATCTATGTCAATGACAATGCCATGAGACCATCTCTTTGGGGTAGGGATCATTAGACCCCTGGCCGTATTTATTATTTACACACACAAGCATATTTTGTCATCAAACATTTGCACAGTAACCACATTATTTACATCTTGTTTACAAGTGAGACCTAGCCTTAACGGAGACTCTAGTACATGGGAATCACCTAACCATAACTAGTCTGTTCCTGTGCAACCAGCACAAAACATAATCATTCCGAGTGAGATCATGACTGACTGTGTGCTTCCTCTTACACCTCCCCCATCCAAAGGATAGGTCCCTCCATATATCCCACCTCAGGAGCTCTTGTGCAGGGCCCAGTGCCCATAGGATACCTACCGCAGGCACCCTCTACACCCAATTTCCTCGTCCCCAAAAGGCAAGTGGTAGGTCATGCAAACTGCACCTGCATGGATGGTTGATAGGCAAGGGCCATGTGTCAGCAGCCACCCCGTACCCCACACGCCCCTCCAATCTCCTTTCGACTTGCTGCCTGCACCCCTTAGAATGTCCAGTGATGCTGATGTCAATTTGGTATAAAAGGATGCCACAAAGGGACTCAGTGTCCCCACAAATCATGACCTCACCCCCCACAGGCTAGAATAGTTCACCTACTATCTGCCTCCACACGCACAGTGCGCATTAGCCCAGCCATGCCAGCAAATTCACAAGAAGCACTGCATTAGCTTCTTTTGACAAGTGCACTCCACCCTGTAAGCAAAATCACTCACCTATGATGCACCCATGAGGTATGGCTGACAAACAAGCTGTCCTAAACAACTTATTCACTGTCCAGTTAAACCATTTCACTGACTCATTGAGAGCCCTAAACGACTTACCACCTCTCCAACTCAATCTCGGAACAGTGTTGGACCTACCAATCATGGCCTCTGGGAACATCTTTTAAAGCCATCACATTTCAGAGACAATAAGCTCAAATAAGTCCTTCTGACCTAGCTCTGTCAAATCATTGCCTCCTAGATGTATGATTAAAATCCCTGGAAGCAGAAGCTTCCGGGGCAACATTTTGTCCAATGCAGTTCTCACGTTGGCTAAGCTTAGCCCCCCATTGTCTGCGGAAAGTCAATGGATATCCGTCTTTCTTTGCTCGAGACGTGTAGTCACCTGCAGAATAAAAGAACTTTGCGCGCCTCACGTAGGGGTGGCCCAGCACATCTGTAACACCCCTTGCTCTAGTGTAGAGAGGAGGCAATGAAGCATCCAGCAGTTGTATCACCTTAACATGTCTTCCACCTGGGTTGACAGGAGAATATGGTAAGGAATGGAAAAGTTATAAAAAACAGGAAATTTACAACATGTTCAATCTCACGTAGCACTCGTAGCAATCGGACTTCCACCTGCCTATCATTTGAACTGCCGGTCCTGCCAATCCCAAACTTGCCGCAATCCGAAATGAATGGGAACTATAGTCTGTAGGATCCAAATCTGTTGACACCAGAGCCCTGCTGAGCACTTTGGCAAATTGAAAGGTTGTGAGGGGCATCCCATCTTCTTATAGCAAGAGCTGGCCTACCATCCCTTGTACCCGGTGTACCATAAAGGCTTCCAGACTCCATAGCAGACAGCACTCATTCCCTGGGACCCAGTGAAGAAGTATGTTACCTCCCTACCCATTTGGTCGATCTTAGAACAGGTAATGGTGACTGCCGGGGAGCAATTTGGCCACTGAATATCAGTCCGCTGCTGACCACCTCTCATGTCTTTTTTGTTCTTAACTATCCACTCACTCATCCTCAATGCCCCATAGAGTGCCAGGGAGAAAGCTCCCAAAGACGGCTCATTCTTGTTTTTAGTAGCCTCTATCCTCTGTCTTTTTAAAACACTTGGACTCAGGGTGTGAGTGTAGGCCGCAGAAAGAAGAACACTGTTTGAACTTGCATGTCCCTGGGGCTCTGGAGCAAGTCCCAGCATAATATCTTTTTTGCTCCACCCCTGAATTGCCGGTACCCCTGAGCCCTCCTGAAAGGGCTTGCTTGGGGCAGCCTCAGCCTTCTGCGGCTTCATGTGGCTCCACCATGAGTTCACATTGATCTGATCCCACCCTAACATGGTTCTAGTGGCCTTAATATGCCTGTATCCTTTGCCATAATCCCTCCATGCAGTGCTTCCAAACTCATCATGCACACAAGCTATCCTATTCTGGTAGCATGACAATTTTCCCTCTAGTGTTGAGAATCGCTCTGCCATAATTGCCTTGAAAATTAGGAAACCTTTGACTCAGTTCATCATTGTCTCTTCCACCCTTTTCTTGTAAGGACCCCTAATATGTCAAATCTGGATGAGTTTACTGATCTTTACATCTCCTCCATGACGAATTTTCTTGATGAAAATGCTCCAAAACAGCTCAAAAGGATTCCCAACAAGCACTCCAATCCCTGGTTTAACTGCTCCCTTAATGAGGAAAGAGGCAAACTAAGGGTGGCAAAGAGATCATGGAGAAACTCTCCTTCCACAACAAACCTCAAGCAGATGAGGATGACAAGAAGTGCGTACAACAAACACATCCATCGCCCCAAAACCAATCACTTTAAATCACAGCTAGACAATGCCAAAAACAGAATGAAAAAACTCTTCAAAATTGTCAAACAACAAGCAAACAACTCAACTGATCTGCACTCTACACTTAAGAACTCATTCCCTAGCGATGAGGTGTTCTCTACACACTTCAGAGATATGACAATAAAAATTGAACTTGAACTGCAACTTACCTTACCAATTACACATTTTCAGACCCAGCCCACGACCTCTCCATTGTTACCCATGGCAAGTTCCCCTCTTTCTGGCTATATGGAATATACTCCAAAAAACAATGCGTCGAGGAACTCCTTCTCACTGCCAGATGACACTGAACAATTCAAAATGATAACTTCACTAAAACCTTCAAATCATTTCAATGATCCTCTGCCTGCCAAGTTTCTCAAAGAGCTTAGATCTTCCATACTCCCACTCTGGTCTAAGATAGTCCATGAATCACTCACGCAGGGCTTGATTCCTGACCGCCTCAAAATAGGTCAAGTTACCCCCATCCCTAAGAAACCTAATGCAATCTTATCTGATTCCAACAACTACCTCCCTATTTCTCATTGCATGACTTTAACCAAACTGCTAGAAAAATGTGTTCACACACTACTCTGTAACCATAAAGAACAGTTTTAACTCCTGGACCAATTCCAATCAGGTTTTAGATCAGGTCCAATTCCAATCAGGTTTTATATCTGGTCATAGTATTGACAGCGCCTTAACACACATTGCAGATGATGCCTTGGTATTACTTGACCAGAAAGAACCCTGCCTACTAATACTTCTTGATCTCTCCTAAGCATTCAACACAGTCAAACATGACAACCTAATTTATCTCCATGAAAAATGGATGGGGTTATCTGGCCCAGTTTTAGCTTGGTTTGCCTCATTCCTACATAAAAGAACGCACCGAATCAAAGTCAACTATTCCCAGTCTAACAGTACACCGGTATCAATTGGAGTGCCTCAAGGATCCGCATTCTCGCCCATGCTTTTCAACTTATTCATGGAACTCCTCACTGAAATTCTGAACTGCTCTAACATACAATATAACATGTACGTTGAAGATACTCAACTATACTTGAAAATCTCTTCACCAGATGACATCAAAACTCTTAACTCCGCTCTTTTGAAAACTCCACACTGGCTAAATCACAATCACCTGATGCTAAATAGACTCAAGACAGAATTCCTCCGGATTGCTCCTCAAAATCGCTCTGCCCCCATTCAAACAACTAAGAGCGCTCAACAGCGCTCCTCACATTGTGGACTCCACTAAATCATTAGGTTTGACTTTGGACAAACACCTAAATATGCTAGACCACATTAGTGCAACCACCAGAGGAGCCAATCACCAACTCAACACATTAAGAAAACCCAAACCTTTCCTGCCGCCAGGTGACATGCAGCTAGTAGTCCAATCCCTAGTCATTTCCAGCCTAGATATGGAATTGTGACCCTGGCTGGGCTACCTAAAGTCAAGCTGGTCCCCCTAAGGGCTATGCTGAACTCAGCAGCCAGACTCATAATGGGGTCAAGAAAACGTGATCACGTCACACCAGATCTAACTCAACTAAATTGGCTCTCCCTCGAAGCTAGGATCCGGTTCAAGATAGCCTGCCTGGCGCACAAAGCACTTCATTACAACACTTCAACTTACCTGGCAAAAAAACTCGAACTATCAGGTCTGAACCGGACCCTAAGAAGCTCGAACACTCTACTATGGAAACCACAAAAATTCAAGAAGAAAACTTACAACCGCTCCATCTCCTGTCTTGAACCAAGAATTTAGAACCCTCTTCCCCCCAAAATCAGAGCTAATCCTTCGACCTCTACAGTCAGAAAATAAGTCAAAGGTCTATTCCTGAAAAACGTCCTGCAACTATAGACCTGAAGTCACCAAACTAACTTTTGCTTCATGTATACAGCATGGATCTACCTCTCAACTATGTAAAGCTTTGATTCTTTATACCTAATATAATCACCCTATGTTTGTTTAACTTCGTTTATGGTTTTGTCTATATATATATATACAGCGCTCTGATACCATATAGGGTCTTGTTCGCACTTTATAAAAATGTTAAAATAAAATAAATAAGGCCAATGCCCACACTCCCTAAAAAGCGAGCACTCCTTGCACAGTTTGCTCTCCTCCCTGTCAGGCACATCTACTATTAGCTCACAGATATCTACATAAGTGCCTTTCCAAATCTTCTTCTTGACATCTGCAGGTACCTGCATGCCCAACTGATCGGACTCTGAATGTACATTCCAAACCCATGCTTGGCAATGGTGGCAACATACCTGCTGGTGTAGTTTCCTTGGGGAGGGGTAAGGCCCTGGCTGCTGCTGGAACTGCTAGCGCCCCACTACCTGCCTGTGATGTACTCTCCACTACTGACCTCTGCTCCACCTGCACTGCTAAAGCACCTGACACTCCCACCTGTCCTTGTGTACCATATCCTGCTATGCAATCCAAATGTCCACCAGCCTCCTGGCCCATTTAACATGGTCACTCTCTATTACATCTGCCAATGCACCCTCCCATTCATGGTGCGTACCACACCCTTACCTTTGAAAGCCAAGGAAGAACACTGGATAGGTTCACTACCAACTCTGGCTGCCCTACACTGCCTGCAGGTGTGACCCCAATCGCCATGCAGCTGTTACCGTTCTGTACAATGCTGCTGTTTGCCACCGCACTGACAATGCCGGTGGGCTGCCTTGCCGTTCACCGCCACTTACACTGCCCACCAGCACAACCTCAGGGGTGACCCATGGTCCTTGACCCCCTTCACCCTTGTCCCTTACCACGATTTCCTTCTAGGCCTTCCGCCGACACTGCTGCCTCAAAGGATGCCCCCCTTGTGGAACCTGTGGGTGCAAAAATGTCAGAATGTCACACATCACATCCATCCTGTGTTCCATCCTGCGCATCATTTCTTCCATACTACTACCAGTGTCCCCCCCGCTGAGCGCCCTTTCTAGCTCCACCTGGAATCCTCTCAGAGTCAACAAAACATTTGCTCTCTTAATCAAACTATCTGAGGGCTAATCCCTGCCACCCACTAGCTGCACCCAAGCAAAACACCCGTCCTCACAGAAAACAATATTTTTTTCCAAAAGCACATAAAAACACTCTAAAAGTGCTTAATTTTGCATCAATGCCACCAAAGCACTCTCAAAACTCTAAATTCGCACAAAATGCCTCAACACCATTTAAAAAGTCTCACTTTTGTCCAATGCAACCAAAGGCACTCTAAAAGTGTTAAATTCTGCCCAACACAGCACTCCAATAAATATCAAAATGGCACCAAAGCACTCTAAACGTCCTTGCTTTTGCGCAAAATGCCCCCTAAAAGCACTCCAAAAGTGCTTAAATCACCACAAATACTTTAAAGGAAACAATGGTTCACTGGTAAATAAATTATTCAACAAAGTCTTCTAACATATGAAGACAATCAACAGAAAAAGCACGTAAAACAACAGGTCAAATTAGCAACAAAATCTTTTGCAATTGAATGTATTTTTTGCATTATACGAAGCGTTTCTTTCTTATCAAAAAAGGGAGATCTGGTGCTCATGCTGTGAGTAAGAAAAGAGGTGCAGTGCAAAGAGCTAGTCAAAACAGAACCACATGCATCACTACTACATTAGCAAACTGAAACCACATAAAGGGCTAACAATGTCACTCTAAGCTTAAAGTATCCACTTAATTGTTCAAATAGGTGGACACTACTGGGCACTCCGTAGGATTCCACAGGTGGTTATTCCACCTGCCCTGTTATCATAAATTCATTCACTGCTTTTCTCTTTTCTTTCTTCCATAATTCTGTTTCTTTATGCTCAGTGTAATACTGTTAGCCCGGAATGTGGTTCCAATTTACTGATGAATCCCCAGACTTGATTTTGCCAACTTCTTACCAGGCAAGCTCGTTTTTTATCCATTTAATACAGGCCTATTGATTGTACGGATTGCCTTATACAGATCCTTTTCATTAAATTTTCAGATACTGGGCGCTCTAGCTCCCGTCATGATGATGACCTCATAGCCATAGAGGTCAAAACTCCGTTGACACCAGACTTATATATACTCCTTTGATAGTGGAATATTTTTATACATAGGAGTTACATGTCTTTTTAGTAGTGATGTATGTATCTTCAGCTCTCCCGAGTGGGAGAGCCTCTGTAAAGCTTTCCAAGAATAACAGTCTTTCATCTAGGATGTTCACCCATTCTGGAATTAAACAAGGCTGTGTTTTAGCTCCTATGCTGTTTTCACTCTACTTGTTCAATCTATTCTGCTATCTAGATTCTCCTGAAGGCTTGGTTCCAAAACTCAATAATCGTCCTATCCATATTCAGATTATTACCCTGCCTGGCCTGCAATATCAACTTTCCACATTATTGACTTTCAATAATGATGATAGGCCTATGGTTAATATGACGAAAACAAAAATCATGGTCTTTGCAAAAAGTATAAAACAAACAGGCTGGAACTTGAGATACAAACCTATAGACCAGGTGAGATCTTATGATCTGGGCATGACAATCGACGACAAGTTAACAGGCAAAGAAAATGTTCTTAGGAAAAACTAAAGATTGGTCATAATAACCAGATCTATAGAGTTGGTCAAGTTTATGGTGGGAGAGCAATAACTCCTTCAATCACAGTCCTAAATGCTAAATGAATCCCTGTTCTTATATACACATCAGAAGCACTGAATCCTAACACAATAACTGACCTAAACAAAATTTAAACTCATGTCATACAATCGCTGTTAAAATTACGGTCAGAAACACCACAATGTAAAATAAGATTGGAGTTGAACTTAATCTCTCTTTTTATGCGGCACACTTGTGTAGTCTACAAAAGGGTATGAGAGGCAATATATATACAAAGTATAACATAAAGTATGTACAAACACCAAAAAAAGGGAATTCCACGTTGTTGTTTATAATCTTAAGGTGTCTTTATTCAAGATGTACTCGGTTTTCATAAGTAGACAGCCAACGCGTTTCGCCCAGACATGGGCTTCTTCAGGGCGAGAGCATAAAGTAGTCAGTTCGCCAGGGGGTAAAGTTTGTGTCCGAATTTTAATCAAGTCCGTGTCGGGACAACTGACTACTTTCTCCAGCGAGGACGTGACGGCGCTGGATATTGCTCGTACACGGAGCTCCTTTTTCTCAAATACTCCTTGACTCTACTACGGATCAGCTCAACAGAGGCGTAAACTTGTGTCCTCTCAACTATTGGACTACCTCTGCTTTGAGAGGTCAATTCCTCTTACATCAGTTGTCCCGACACGGACTTGATTAAAATTCGGACACAAACTTTACTCCCTGGCGAACTGACTACTTTATGCTCTCGCCCTGAAGAAACCCATGTCTGGGCGAAACGCGTTGGCTGTCTACTTATGAAAACCGAGTACATCTTGAATAAAGACACCTTAAGATTATAAACAACAACGTGGAATTCCCTTTTTTTGCTGTTTGTACATACTTTATGTTATACTTTGTATATATATTGCCTCTCATACCCTTTTGTATTAATGTTGAACTTTGTGGTCATGTGGCAGCTGACCATCTGAGGTGGGCAATATTTTATTACCGCTGTGACTAGTCCTGGCAGTGCAATCCTCTTTAACCCGGCTGCCCTTTCGAATATTAGCACACTTGTGTAGTCCTCAATTATTTTTCTGCAGATGCGAGTGCTCCTACTGGGTCTTTAAAAGGTTTAATTCTTGCTGAACTGAAACAACAAGCTGGTAATCTGGACTTAAATGTAAATATGATTTCTAAACGTATAAATGAATACATCCATCCATTTTCAGATCTATTGATTTCACAGAGCACTCCATTATAAAAAAATGAATAAGGAACATCTTGAGAGATCATAATCGGATCAGTGATTTACATGCCCTAGAAATTATAAACGCACAGAGTTATTGTTTAATACCAAATGTCAGGCACTCAAGAGAATTTAACCCCTGCTTTAAAACAACTGATAAGAAAAAATATGTAAGATTCAGGTTTTTGTAAAATCCATTACTACAGTTTAAAGGATCATGGAAATCCGAACATCTGGGCTGTAGGCTCTATGGTTATAAGGAAGAAATACTGTCACATATAATCTGTCTATGCCTGAAATTATTACATCTAAGCATGATGTATTTATGAGACTCCTTTTATGCAGCTAACATTCGCATCACTAAAGAAGCAATAAGGACCTACTGTTGCCCTACAATCTGATGTCTTTGTAGCTAAGCATACAACATTTTTGGGTCTAGCATACACCTTGATAAAAAATGATGGGTCAAACTATAAAACTTTACCGTCTTAGTTTGAGATAGGTTTGGGTAGCTGTGATCATTGTTTTTATCAGTTTTTATAATTTTTTACTTCCCTACTTATTGTAATCTATGTATTTTTCTACAGTAAAGTTATTTAATTTGTACTCGACTTGCAAGTCCACCCTTTTGGGATCTAGTGGCTGGAAAGGGCATTCCTCCACAAAACCATGCTAATGATAATGGCATCTTTTGGTTTGGTCAAGAATTGACATACAGTCAGGGACGTAGATTCAGGTGGGTGCAGTTGGGGTGTTACTCCCTCCTAATAAATGAATTTTGTAGTAAATAGTTGGGATCGGGTGCTCTCAGTCAGGTATGGTGAGGTGTCTGTCGAATTTTACTGTGGATATTTTTTAACACATACAGACAAAAACACACTCTCTCTGCATTTGGAAGGTCTTTAAAATGTTATATTCCATAAAGAGCAGTGCACTTGAACAAAAAACTTTTCAGTCTCTTTGTATTTTCTCAGTCTCTTTGTATTAAGGGTACCCTCCCCATTGTTTACATATAGGATTATTTGTACGCTGAGCAGACTTGATGCTGAGCTGGAGGTATATTATCGCCGTAAGGTTACTTATTCTTCCATTTTGTGAACTGACTACGGACAATGATTACTTAGTCCTTGTACTTGGATTAAAGAGCCCTGAAGAAGTTCTCATGGCTTGTTGCCGAATAGAACGAAACGCGTTGGCTGCTTTTTGGTAAAATTTCATTTGGATTTGACAATAAAGGATTGAAAGAAAATACAAAGAGACTGAAAAGTTTTTTGTTCAATTGCACTGCTCTTTATGGAATATAGCTTTTGAATCTGTGAACAGTGGCACCGAAGGGCAACGGGTGCTGAGACGTGTGCACAAACCATTACTCTAATAGGATTGCAGTACAGCCGTGAGGTGCCTTGCCTACAAGTCCGTTGCCCAAGTTCTTTTGTGTTGGATTCGGTCTTTAAAATGTTGGTTATTTTGCAAAATATCCACCACTCTCCATTTTCAAAGCCCTTTAAGCATGGGCATCAATTCACTAAAATGTCTGAGGTAGCGGAAGTGACATCACATACCATTTGACCATTACTTCGACTCACATATACTTACTTACACATACACACACATTCTCTCTCACGTTAAACACACTCTCACCCGCAAGCATGCATATAATATACATTTAAAAGGATTTTTACTTACCTTAGCTGACAGAAAGTGTCATATTCCAGCTAATTGTACTCCATTTTTATTGCACTAATAGTGAGTTATATTATTTACTATTTGTGTAATAAAAAAATTGACAGAAAAACTAGGAAAGTAGCGCCCCAACCGACGTCCATTAGGACGAGCTGCCCCTGTGTTCCAGGCACTGATTTGGCCACCTCTGAGGCCAGGTGTCACACAGGCAGTGGCAGAGTTCACAAGGGGCAAGCCAGGGGTTGCAACTGCGATCCCTGGTGACCCCTAAATGATGTCCATGCCTTTAAGCCCCTTTTCTGCCTTGCTTGTCATAAAAGGTGTTTGAACAGGATATGATAATGTGATTGTTGGGAAATCTGAAGCTTGCACCCCCCCCCCAATCTTTCTGAACAAGATACACCCCTGCATACAGTGCTCATGATACTGCTTGGACTACCACAACCCAACAATGAGTAAGGTTGTATAATTGGATGGCATTTACAACCAAAAACTGTGAACTGGGTCAGTGCCATGACATTTCAAACCTCTTCCCAAATTTCACCTTAACTTATGTCTCTCCCTCTCTCAACAAATTCCAGACAACAACATCAAATCAAATTAAATGAAATTTAGATTTGTAACATGCGCTAATACCCGAGGGTGTCTAGGGGTGGCAGCTCTACAGTATAGGCTAACCAAAAGGGGTTGTGAGATTGGTGCGATAGGGCTAGATGTTAAAAATCCTGGTTTTTAAAATCTTGCGAAATGCCAAAAGATTGCTTTCCACCTTAAGTGCCAGAGGGAGCGAGTTCCACAGTCTAGCTGTGGCTGCAAATAAAACTCCCCTCCACACCCCCGCCATTAGGCAGTTTTGGCCATGGGAATGACCAGATTTGAGGAGGCAGCTGAGCGGAGTTGCCTCTCTGGGATGTACCACTTGAACCTGTTTGTAAAGTAGTCGGGGCCACGACCATGTAGCACTTTAAAGGCGATGCAGAGGGCCTTAAATTCTATTTGTCTTTTAACTGGTAGCCAGTACAAAATTGGGAGGGCATGAGCAACTGATTGATGTTTCGGGATAGCAAGCAGCAGACGAGCTGCTGCATTTTGGAGGACCTGTATTTTATTGAGGAAACGGGATTGTATATTGAGGAACAGCCCGCTGCAGTAATCAATTTTTGACAGGATAAGAGCTGCAACCACCGCTTTCTGAAATTCTAACGGAATAAAAGGTAAGATTTTCCTGAGAGTTTTTATTGTAAAAAAACATGTCACATCAGCCTCCTCTACAAAATTA
Organism: Calotriton arnoldi; assembly: GCA_963921515.1. Lineage (NCBI taxonomy): Eukaryota > Metazoa > Chordata > Amphibia > Caudata > Salamandridae > Calotriton > Calotriton arnoldi. The sequence goes on along the minus strand of CAWUFW010000756.1, from coordinate 1,041,626 downwards.
AAAGCTTTACCACACCACTCAAATGCCACTCTATGGTATTGTTTTTCATTCTACCATATATGATTATGAGAAATGTTGTAATAACAGGTCTTCCAGAGGCCACACTACCCTGCTACAATGACTTCTATTTTTGATCACTAATCAATGTCAATATGAAATCACCCCCATACAAGAGGATCTTGTTTTATTCCCTGGGATGCTATCAAACACAAAGTTCTCCTAGTAATGTTAAATGTCATTCATACCCACAATCACAGCACATTTGCAGACAATTTGAGTTCCTAGGTCATATTCACATTAATCACAGCATGAAAAACATTACTCTGAGAATCCCAAAGAAAAGTAAGTGGGAAAAATATATTTTCTCAGAATGCTCTCCTTTGCTTTACATGAGCTGAATGTTCCTTGTCTCTTGTTATTCAAGAAAATATATATAGGAACTTTCTCTTCTTCATTTACATTCCCTTTTCCTAAACTCCTCCCCCTTAACATTCACCAGAAACATTTGTTTAAGATTCAGTTCTTTTTCTAATGTTCCACTGTGGCTCTACAATCCTCCTGCAGTCCTGTCTCACTTTGGACTTTAGCAAACATTTGTTTTCTATAATGTCATTTATACAAAACATATAGATATATTAATATATATGTTTTAATGGCATTCACATTGCAAGTGAATACTAGCTCAAACCTGACAATGAAGCAAGTGAAATAAACAATCAGTACGACGGATATTCCGAGGTTCCCCAGCTATATATTATTGGGCCTCCCAAACCCACTCACCTACCCGTTGCTGTCACCTAAGGTAAAGCCATCACTCTCGCACTTGGGGCAGCTAAACACCTCCTTAGTGAATGGAACACCGCAAACATCCCGTCACACCTAGACTGGTTACACAAACTGTGGGACATAATAGGCATGGAGAAATTAACTGCTGTGGCAATGCAGCATCTCCCCCTGTTCGACAAGATGTGGCAACCCGCCTTAACATACCTCTCTGCTGAATTCCGGGAACTGTCCTGCCCCCGCTACCTCCGAATCCTGCGTTTAATACCAGCAGAGGCACCTAAAGAACACCATAACACTTGAATACACCCCACAGACCCTTCCATTAATGGGCAATACTCTCTCTCCCCCATCTCTTTATTTCTCCCTAATCTATCCTTCTTGTTTATTACACTCTACTCTGTACTCTCTGCGCCTACAAGAACTGCCTCTCTTATTATTCAATAACCACCGGCCGAGCGGATGTAGGTGGGTAGTAGTGTATTGAACTTTACGGTTAAATAAAAACAGATTAAAACCTAAATAAACAATCAGTGAATTGCAAATGTTGATGCACAAGAGAAACTTAGGAACGCATTTACTATGAATTTTGCATCAGGTTGTGTCCCTTTTTTGGTGCAACACCCATACTGAATCATTTTTGGCATTTACTGAGCCATGCAAAGCCACTTTCTGTGGCTTTGCGTGGTTTAGTAAAGGCAAAGTAACATAGCACATAGTGATGCCATGTGTTACTTTGCTTCGAGTAGGCGTTATATTGGTGGAACATGAGTGTTCCCATGCATCCACCTATGTATTTTGATGCAAACTCAGAATTACAAAGACTTGTGAACATTGATGTGGCCAAATTGGTGTGCCTACCCGACAGAGGTCTAACGAGGAGAAATATCTTTATTTCTCCTTGTTAGTTACATTTTCTTTGTGCTCTGCATTCTGCAGCACACATAGAAAGAAGTACAGGCCTCTAAGGATTGCCTTTGTGGAGGAAGATGTCCCTACCTGCTCAAAAACAATCCTGCTCACACGAAGGCACCCTTGCACTATGGTGCAAGAGCGCCTGCAGTGACGCCAGGCAGCACACAGTGCATCAGCCCAAGGAGAGAGATGAAATGTTCCATATCTTTGTAATTATGGAGCACTTCTGCTCTCTCCCTTTCAAGAAACGCAGCTCATCATGTTCCGGGTTGCGTGACATAATAGTACTCTAGTGTAATACCTCCTAAGGACACTGCACACTTGCTGCAATGGCTTGTACAGTTTAACTGGAAACTTCTTCTGACATGATTGACCCCTGTCGACCCTCAAATTGCTGAGGAACCAAAAAAACTGTGATTTAATGTTATATATGCAAACACTCTCTTTCCAATTGGTTATAATCCTCATTATAAAAAAGGCACTGTTTTTTGTCATTACCCCAGCCAATGATTATTTGCAAAGCCTCCTATATCCTAACTGTATCTTTATTATTGCTTATTTTTCCTAACCCTATAATTCACTCTCCTCCGAGAATGTTGCAGAGATTCTTATCACTACTTCTGTGGTCTATAAAATGCATACATCAAAGCATCATTATTAATGTAATTATCGAACTGTGAGCTGAAAAATACTTCAATAAATCGTATTGTATTCTTTTGAAGATAAAAGCACAGCATGAGACTGCAAGATATTATTTATGTGTTTTGATTTGAAAAAGAAGACAGACTTGCAGTGCTGGCAGTAAATCACACCATAGTTTCAGCAACTCAAAGCTTTCTTTGCATGAAAGAATAAACAGCAAAGGAGACAGTGGACAGACATTGCTGCGACAGTGTGAATGAAATTGAAGAATAGAGATCGTAATAGCCATGTTTGTTGTAGGAACAAAACCGTCGATCACCGCCAATTCCATATTGATACACAAGCCAATCGAAATCAGACTTCGTGTTATTTTAGGTTGCCAACAGATGCATCCACCCGGGTGTCAAAAACTATTTGACAAAAAACTGAAAGATTGTCACAAAAACTGTCACTGACCAGTGATGCAGACCTCAAGTGTTTGTTCTCGCACAGAGCAAAACCTTGTTTCAGTGAATGTCTATGGTAAATTATAGTGCATAACGTATTGGTGTGCATACAAGGACATGTTTAAAAATGTTTTATAGGCATCTGGGACAGTGGTGTTCGTCGGTACCCTTTAGTGAGGTGCAAAGGGGTGCAATATGGGTCAGTACTTAATTTGTAAAATATTAAGTACCAGGGACCGAGGTATTACGCACAGGTCAACTGCAACTGACACAACCCACATGTCACTTTAAACTGCAGGTTTAAGTCCATGCTTTATAATTTTTTAAGTTTACATTAAATAGTAAAATGCCCCACCAAAGAACTTTGCTTACAAATACACATACAGCATCACCATGGGGTGGTTTCTCATAAATATGTGCCGGTGTTCACAAATAAGTGCAGGTGCCGAGCACCGGCAAACACTGGCACAAATTAAGCACAGGGGTATTGTAAGATTTCATGTTCAGATATGGTTTCTGTGAGGGGGTTTCATGCTAGGCGAGGAACGTTTTCACTACAGTGCAACTGCACACAGTTCTGTGAAGTAAGAATCTGGACAATTTTAATACCGTTTCGCACTGCTTGATCAATGCTTCTCCAAATCCTAGTTCAATCAATACGTTATTTAATAATGTTTCTTTTTCTTAATTTTCGGAAAACTCTTTATTTTAGTTGTGTTGTTAGATTAAGTGCGACTGACTCAACATCCTGCCAAACAAATGGAAACAAGGTTATTAGGCGGTGCTACAGACTCCGTGGTATAATAGAGAGGCTTACAATTGCAAAGAACCCCTTCTTTTATAGCGCGGATAATAAATACAGAGTCATTCAGAGAGAGTAGAGAATAAGAGTGCTGGAGACACGAGGATTTAATAAAGAGACACATGGGGAGTGAGTTTGTGTTCAAAAATGCGTTTCTTTTGTACTGATTTTATGGACTGGGAAAGAGCCAGATTTGGTGTATATATAAAACTATCGCAGGAAACCAAACTAACCCAAGTGAACTCTTGATACTGAAAATGGATATACCAATATTGATATCAAACTAGGTAAGCCATAATCAAGAGGGGACACATGGTGTAGGTGCTGGCCATCAAGCGGCTGTGTGCGGACAATCACTGGGACAGATTCATAAAGGACATTTGGCTGTAAACATACGTTTATGGCTGAAAATACTTCTAGTTATGCCTGCCAGGAATTCAAAATGGATTCCTGGCAGGCATAAATGCTTACTGCTGTGGTTGTCTCCGCAACACTTGTAAATCCCATGCAAGGAATGGGAAATGGCATTACGAAGTGTGGTTAGCCTTATGTGTTTGGGAACGTTTTAACTGAAATCCATCCCTTTTCTGACCATGAAGCGGTTGGATATACTCTTCAGCCAAGAGCTAGAATAACTCCCCTTTCAGAATAGGAAGTGGAATGTATCACTCAGATTTAAGGAAAGCGTTTTCACCACTAGGAATTTGTTTTCCCTGTGGAAGAAAAAAATGGCCATTTGGATGTCCCTTCCAATCTGAGGAATTCCACTCAGGGGAATAAACAGCACGCCTGAATAGTTCAGTTGTTTTCTGAGTCCTAGAAAAATGTAACTTTGCCAGCACGTCTACACTTATCCTCATGAATCAGGCTCATAGTGATCTATTCTATTGATCTTTGTCATGTCTAATGTCATTAAATAGATGCAGTGTGCACTGACGAATGGCTCTGCTGTCCACAGTATCAGATGGCTCTGTGGGAGTGAATTGGTGGAAAACTCTGCTGTCTAGGTCTGACTCTCTGACTTATCTCTATTGTCTTGAGCCTGAGCTTTTACGTTCTGTGGAACCTGAGCCAGACATTTTCTTTCATGAACTCAAACTTGTACATTCTGTGTCAAGTGAGAGAAAGATCTGCTGTCTGATGACAAACTTTTAATTCCTTTATAACCTGAAGGAAAGGTCTGTTCTCTTCAACTATTTTCAGTAAAATGTGTGTATCCTGGGAAGTCGCTCTGTTGTTTAAAGACAAAGCCTGAGCGATCATTGCTACTAAGGGGTGGAATTGTTGTGCAACATCTATGCATGTAGGTTTTAACAAACCCAAGATACAAATCCATCGAAAATTCTTATAACTGTTATATTTGTTTCCACAAATGATGAATCTGCTTTCTAAAGCTGACACTGGTAGAGTTTGCATAACCAGAGGGGGCCGTCTACTGCTGGAGGCCTGTCTGTGAGCTCTTAGGGGCCGATTCACAGAACTAATCTGAGACAAAATCCTAAACTTACTACTTTTGGTATTCACAGAAGGCATTTAGTAGTAGTAAAGTTAGGACTACTAACTTTACTACTACTAACTAAGACAAAATCCTAAACTTACTACTTTTGGTATTCACAGAAGGTATTTAGTAGTAGTAAAGTTAGGACTACTAACTTTACTACTACTAACTAAGACAAAATCCTAAACTTACTACTTTTGGTATTCACAGAAGGCATTTAGTAGTAGTAAAGTCAGTAGTCCTAACTTTACTACTGCTAAATACCTTCTGTGAATACCAAAAGTAGTAAATTTAGGATTTTGTCTCAGATTAGTTCTGTGAATCGGCCCCTCAGTAACCCCAGAGATATCTCTAGATATCCTATATATCCTGAGGGATAGGTATCTTGTTTATTGCGTGGTTTTGTTGCTTGTTAACCTGAAGCTTTTCTAACCTGAGATGAAGGCCTGCTTTCTATTGCTGGAGGGCGTCAGACTTGTGTAACCTAGGAAATACCTTCACTATATGAATTCCGAGAATGTAAATTATCTATCTTTTGACAGATAACCCGACTATCTGAGGCCTGGATTAAATTATGTGTCTACTGTAAAAGGCATTAGATTGCATTTCACCAGATGATTATGAAATAGAAATTAAGGAAGTTGGCAATTGTGAATCCACATTTACCGAGAGGCATCTTGGTGCTAGGCCTAATGAAATAGTCTTAGAGATGAGTCCAGCAGACTAATAAAAGGTATTGCTTTTTAGTGTTTTGCAAAAAGCACTATAATTCATAATACAACGTAATGGAAATGGGGGGTGGTTTTCACAACTTTGGAACCAAAGCAGAAAAGGCTATACTTTCCATAAAACTCAGCCTGTAATGTGGAACCAATGACACAGGATCGCAAGCTGACCGCAGAGACTGCAAAGGGGCACATCACAAGTAAAGCTCTTTGGGCTAGTAGCAAGACTTTAAATTCAGTCCTCCATTCCTTTGGAAGCCAGTGCAGTTTTTGACATGCCTCTCACACATGTTCACATTTCCAAGACCCAAATTGTGAATGAGTTGTAATTTGGTCAGACCTTTGGTGGGGATCCTCAGATAACATGCGTTTGGATAGCTGGGTCTAGATAAAACGCTGGCACCAACATCTGGGCCTTTCATCAGCTGTGAGAAGAAGGAAAGAATATTTTTTCTGCATTTTCTGCTATTGTAGTTGCAAGAAGTAAGCTGTGGTGGCTGGTATGACTTGGCTTTACAGGAGTAGATCTTGCCAAATCCAAAATTAGAAGAGGCAAAAATTAGGACAATAATATGCACTCATAGATGAGTAGGCCCTCTAACCTAAACCTTATGTCAAGTTCAGAGTCATAGATGAGCTAAAAAAACTTTGCACATATCTATAGGAGGGGCAGTCATAACAGAAGTTGAAATTGTTAAGTTCCATTCTCTTTGTGAAATTAAGCACTAAACAGCAAATAACATCAAGTCATTTGCCCTGAACTGGAGACCAATAGATCAGTAAAATACAAACAATATAAGATATGGACGATGAGAACTGGCATGCCAGAACTTCATTCTAATCCACGATGCAGCACCCGATGAGCTACTACATTCAAACTGCAATGAAATGCAAAGCATTGCTCACCACCTCTACGCTCTTTTCTAGCTTGGTGTGTTTTCTTAAATCTATCCAGGGAGAACATTGCAATAGCTGCCCCTGAATCTTCTTTGAGGCAGGTTTTTGAGCAGAAATAGACCCAAGTCATCCAGAATTATTTTATTTTTATCTTTGTTTTTAGGTCTAACATTTACTATTCCTGCTTTACGCAAGACCCCTTGGACCAGAAATGCTACATTCATGCTGTGTTCAACTTGAATATTCACCATGTTGCACAATTAACGTGCATGGGCAAAAGGCTGATGTTTGAGAACACTGTGTAGGAAATTATTGGATTATCTGATGTTGATATCCTATTGGTTTGTCTCTCTATTCCAGAATAGTAATTCCCAGTTCCATACACCCTCTCCAGAACATGTGATTACTAGTACTCAAAAACATATATTAATGCACATAACACGCTTAGTGCAGATGGGCACAGACAGCTTTGCCTTTGGTGCAACTTTGGCACACCACCTGCACACCCACTGCCACACAGCAGCCTTCTCTAACTAGCCAACAGCCACCTGACACGTCAAGAAGGAAGGGCTAGATCACAGCCTGGTGGTCAATCCTCACATAAAATGGCATCTACTAGAAATAAAAGAAAATCCTAATAAAATCCATGAGTAATTCAACTATAATGAAAGATCAGGTTGTAAGTTGGTGATCCTACCAAGAAATGGTTAAAAATAAAAGAGGTCCCGTCTGTTTATTCAATAACTAAGATAAAAAATAGTCAGCAACTTTAATACACAGAAGAAATCGTGGCACACATTAAAAAAGAACTGCATATTGCATCTTGTTAAAAAAGCCCCCAAACATACAGCCATGATTATAGGTTTAACACGCAGTCCTGATAATCCTTCGTTGATTCACCTCTTACTTTTATTCTTGGTATGTGTCGGGTGGTGGGTGCCACCCGACACAATCAATGAAGAACGACTAGACTGAACTCCATTCCGCAAACTTCCCCCAATATGGTAGAAATAAATATAGTCTGAAGATCATTCCAGTATGATGTATGACATTTACGATCATCTTTCCTGTTTAGAGCCAGATCCAGTAATGTTCATGCCACTTGAAGTATAGAGTGGGCTTGTAAAGCCTGATAATGTAAAGATTGTGAGACATGACATAAAGCCCTACTGTCCGGAATGTAACACCTGTAAGATCTGTATAACATGAAGAATAAAGCTACAGGATGAAGCCTTAGTCTGTAAATTCATTGCCATCTTAAGTAAAGCTCTCATGTTTCAAGTCTGAGTTTGCATATTCTATTTATCCTAACTGCTCTGTGCGATTCTGTATTATGTGGGAATACTGATGTATGCTCTAGGGGTGTACTGGTTTAACTTTACTGGACTAAACTAAGTGAGGTCCAGTGGCTGTGCGCATATGTTTAGGGCTAGGTCCCTTCTGTTAGGGGATTTTCACAGCATAAAAATAATGCTGTCCATTAAATGTCTTGTGTTCTCTCCCAGGCTTCTTTGTAAATGCTTGATGGCCACTTAGAAAAGCTTCCACACGTCACGATCACAGAGTGAAGGGCTGCATGAAGGCACCATGCACGGAACAATTTAGGCACAGAGGAGTATACATACCGCTAACATATAAATGAGGCCCTTACTTTGAAATTATCTAAGAAATACACCATCGTAGTGCAATTTCGAGATTTAATCTATGCAGTTCAAAGGTAATTTGATATGGATGGACAATATTCAGACTACAGGAGCTCTAACTTTGGCTTAAATGTTGATTATACAGTTTGCATAATTGCTGAATTTGACTGGACTGTGGTTCCCGTTTTGTGTAGCCTATTTTTCTTCCGCATAATTGGTATGGCATGGTTCCACCAATTTCATCTAACTAAAGCAGCTTTATTATTCCTGCAGTACTCAGTTAGTATATCATTTGCCACGGATTTATCCAGTGCTTAAAGATGAATGGTTAACTCCTGTGATCACAAAATGGGATAAAGAAGGCTTGGCGTTGGGACTTTTATTCCTCAGTAGGTTTTTCAAGCTTTCTGTCCTGAGGTCATACCGTGCAACTTTAAAAAAAAAAAGCATTTTCTCATTGAGCATCTAGACTATTTTACATTTCAGAAGCTCAAATTACAAATAGTTGTCCTTATTTGATGTGAGTGTGGCAGATGTAGAAATGGGGAATCTGACTATTCTAAATATTTTAGCTGGGTGTCAAAGACTACAATTTATGGCTTGAGTTTATCGCTAATCCTAATTCACCCTGCAACACTTACAGAAACCTTCCTATGGCTCAGATTAACCCTAAAACGTTGCTGGTAAACATAGACTTCCAATATAAGTTCTAATTTCATGTGCTGTAATGTCATACAAGGTGGTGACAGCCAGAGAAATATGTGTGGCAGTTTTCCTTTTGTTGAAGGCCATACAGCAGCAGTACCCATATTGCCCTACCAAAAGTATTCCAAGTCAATGTCAGCAAAACAAAACATGAAGCGCTGGTCCCCAAGGTCTTGCTAAACAGTTATTCCATTTTCCATATATGTAATCATTGTACAAGTGCTGGTGATTGGTTCTAGGCACTGGGGAGAGATCCTTGGTCTCCTTTGCCACCAATTCCAGGAACAACATCGCAACATCATCAGGCACTTCTTTGAGTTCTGAGCCGACACCAAACACCAGATTAATGATCTCTATTCCTAGACACTTTCTGGAATGCTTAGAGTGAGCCACAACTGTGTGCCTTAATACCACTGTGTTAAGTGCTTAACTGCCATCAAGCTTCATACTAACAGGCTTTGTCCCTACATGACATGCAGTGACAGGCTCAGAGTTAGTATTCTTTGGTTGCTTCCCAGCATCCGATCCCTGGAGTCCTGAATGACAGGTTGGGGAGTTCTGAGCTGACTGAATAGAATATTTTTCCAACTATTGTGGTTGTCCTTTACTCTATGCTTTTGGTTCGTCCTTATTGCAACTGCTATAAAAGTCTCTTGCTTTGGATCTGCAAGACACATTCACAAAACACAAATACACATGCACAAATGAACCAGAAAATTGAGGGGTTTTCCAATAAATGTCTCCCACCATTCATTACATTTCTTTATAGTCTTTTAAAACAATGATTAGTACTTTGCAGGGGGTCTGCCCGAATCTCCTAATCAATGCATCTTTAATGCTTACATAATTCTGTTACTCATCCAAATCTAACTTCATACGTATTTCTGTACCATGAGGATGCAATCGGCTAAATGTGCTTGATCCTTTCTCAACACTTTGTCAACACACCCTTACCCAATTGCTACATTGAGTGCATTACTACTACTACTACTACTACTAGTAATAATAATAATAATAATAATATTAACAAAAGAAAAACAATAACTCTATAACAACACCAACAAATAAGCAACAATAATAATAGTAATAATACATTTATAAAAACCAATTGTCTGAGAACAAATGGCATTGGCTATACAGGCCAGGTCAGCACCTCCGCAATGTATTCAGATAAGTCAAAAATATATGAGTGAAGGCGTGCTCAATGTAAAACACTGTGCCACTTTACCAGTGTTATCCTGTATAGAGAAACCTCCTCTATACCATTGCAAACAAAACATATATTACAGAGCACAACACCAAATGAGTTTAGTAACCGACCTTGTTGTCAGTTGGTTTTAATTAGCTTAGCACCATACAGTGTATATAACAGGTCAAATAACAGTCCTAAGGCAGAAGACAAAAAAGAAGAAGATCGTGATACTGTTGACACGTCGTAAGTAGTGTAGACGCAGACAGCTGACACGTGTTTCGTAGTGTAGATGACTTTTTCAAGGCTTAACAGTAAAGTAGAGAGACACTGGATAATCTCCAGAATTCCTTTTTTAGATACGGAACGTAATAACAGCAATCGCAGTAGTCCAACTTTACAAGTTCTTGAATGCACCCTCAGTACTTTTGGTGCTTCATAAACGGCGCGTTTGGACGGTCATATATGTATTCAATTTTCTGAGAGCTCTATCACAATTAATCTTATGTAATGTAGGTAAAATAGTCTGCTCGTTATGATAAATTAGACCTCACGCCAGCAAATATGGGCCTGAGAAGAGAGCAACCATAGTCCTGGTTGAAAGAGACCTATACAGTGTCATCGCGTCCCGTTTATTATGGAGTGTTCCAATTGTCTATTTGGACAATTAACCAACTGCACTAAATCTTCACTTGCAATCAAATCTATTACATATGCTAACAAAATAACATATTTAATCTAAACAATCTCTTAAACTGTCACTCATTTTATCTATTCAATGCAAAATCTTAATCTTTAGCTTCACTAAACTAAAACATTTTCCAGAACTAAACCTTCCTTTTGGATACTAATGTCACCCCTAAAGTAGGTTCTAAATGTCCCTAGAGCAGAGTGCATGGTAATTGTAAGTGGTACATGTGTAGTTAATGTTTTACATGTCCTGGCTGTGAAAAACTTCCAAAGTTGATTTTTACTGTGGCAAGGCTGGCTTTCCCATAGGCTAGCACTGCTACACACTATGACATTTAACTAGTGCAACATTTAGTTTGGATGTAGTTAGGAAAATGGTTCAAGGACTAATTTTAATAGTAATGTAAAATCCAACTTAATGGCCAAGTAGGATTTTATATTACTGTTTTGGAAATTACGCTTTCACAAAGTTGCCGTTTTCCTGTCTAAAACCAAAAGGCTTTCCTGCAAGTATCCAGCTGTCACCTGACCCTGATGGCTCTCCTGTGGTGAGATGTGTATTGCTCCCAGATTGTAGACAAGGGTTCTGTGCGTGAGATGGGGACTCCTCCCCTGACCGGATAGCTTAGGGGTGCCCACCCCCTTTCTGAGCTTCCATGAATATACGCCTTGTCACTGACAGATGAAGCACACACCTTCTGTAGTTAGGCTGGCACCAACCCAGTGGATGTAGAGAAGAGAAACTGAAAAGAACTGGTTTAGGGGTGAACAAGTGCTTGCCCTCACCCTATAGGTTGGCACAGATCATAAAAGTGAATCCCACAGACATCTCCTCAGAACACTACTGAACTTGTGACGATCAGAAGATGTACTGCCCTGCTGTCTGAAACCTAACGGAAGACTGGACCTGCTCGCTTTAAACCCAGGGCCCCAGAAGTGACTCCAATGATCAGATAACTGGCCTTCAGTTTGAGCTACATGGACACAACAAGCTACCAGAGGCCTCTCTCCTGCATCTGCCTAGCTGACAGTAGCAACTGGACCTACCCAGGACTCTGCTGCTGGCCTCTGTTGGAGTGATCCCTAAATCCCAAGTGGTGTCCCCCTTGTCATGGGCCCTTGGCTAGTGTTAAAGTGTATTCCTTCTATCTCCAAAGTGCAAGAATTGGGACTTAGAAATATATTTGCCAACTTTCTGCCTGGAGAACCGACAGGATCGTCATTGAAGCCACAGCCATCAAATCACTGGTTGGCCTTAACTAACTGCTTGGTCCTGCTGAAGGAGATCTAGAGTCCCAAAAGGTTGCTAATTACGAACGTAGACAGCTTCATTGAGACAGACACCTAGCAGCATCAGATTAACAACAAGGCCTCCTGCGCATGGACTCTGCTTGCTCAGAGTATTCCCGCCTTCATTCACAACCACACTGGGACCACGCTTTTCAGAAACCTGCCTTTGGCAAGCCCCAGAGTCCAGCTTGCCACACCAACGACTTTTCTCCATAAAGTTTCTAAGTCAAAACGTTCTTCATTCTGTTATTGGTAACCATAAAATATTTAATAAAATCAACCATTATAAATTTACATGGAAAAAATGACCCCAATTATATTGCAAGGTTCAAAACATAAAAGTACAATGACATCAGATGTAAAATTTTGCAAAGATTTATTTCTTCTTCTGATCCATACAGTACAATTAAAAAAAGATACCATTAAAATCAGATTGACTATTCTTGCAGTTGCTGTAAAAATAAAAAAGCCAGGTTTGCACTGTCTCAAACCACATTTCTTTAGTTTGGGTTGTATGTAATGTACATTTTCCTTTTTACCCAGTTTACACTACAGAACATAGTGTATAGTGGTTTGTTTGGAAATTCCGTCAGGAGGGCAAGGAGGAAGAACACAAGACCATTCACCTACGATCGGAAAGGCAACTTTGAAATGAATCATCTTAAGCTCAAAAGGAGTCAACAAATACCTGTATGCAGAGTTTGTAATAGCATACCCTCTGAGATTAACAGTGTAAAATAAGAAATATTTGAGCGTTTGATAAGTTCCCTTCTCATCACACACGCCCGTAAATCAGGTCTTCATCTAATTTTTGGATTTTTGACTCAGAGAATCAGGGTCACTAAAAATCTCAGGTTTATTCTAGTTCAAACATACATTTTCAATATCGGTTAGCCATGGGATTTATCATTTGACACTCTCAACCTAATCAGAGATGTTTTAATGCATGGGCAAAGTGGGCTCTGGCCCATGCCCCCAGCCTTTCAGGGGGCCCCATAATAGACTCAGCTCTGTTTTGCTGACAGTCTTGCCCGATGACCTTGAATAATTCTTAAACAGTTTTTCTTAAATACGGTTTTTCTTAAATTAATTTTTAATATGAGCGAGTGTGAGTCTATTACAGACATTTTGCTGAGAATCTGTGTTTATGTTTTATTCAACATCCATAAAAATGGAAAAATGTTTAGATCAAAACAAAACCTCACATATGAGAAATAGGATGGAATGGCGGAAAATATTTGCAGTACTATTTGTGAGCTGCTGCTGTGTTACAGTATTAAAAACTCATGTCACTATCCCTGAATATTAGATGTGAAAACATTTACAAATTGCACGAATGTGCCTGTGCACGGTCAGTGACCTGGCCAAAGAGGGATGAAAGAGCTGAAACTGGATCATAAATTCAAAGCAGTTCTGAAATATTACTGTCCCAGGGCCCCCCAAATCCTTAAGGTGTCCCAAATCTAATGAAAAACAATTCTGAAAATCAAGCGATTAGAAGCAGTTTCAGCATGTCATAGTAAAAGAGGACCTGATCTGACCTGATAAGGTCTTCAGGGTAATTTAAATTCAGTTCTAAATCAAATATAGTTAGAGCAGCTTGTTAGGACTGCCAAAAGTCTCTTAAAAACACTTTTTTTCTGGCGTTTTGTAAAATACCACAATCTACGTAGACACAGACACCAGCTTCGTAATTCACCACAGATACACAGAATCGCATTTCGAATTATAAAGTAAACATTTCCTTAATTGGTTTTTCAGCTACATTTTTTAGTGAAGCTAAATATTGATTCAGTTGCACTAACAAATTGTTGCTTTCTCATATCTTTCAGATAACCAGCTCCCTGCCGCCTCAAACGGTAACCCCAGAGAGGTGAAAGTATGGACGATATCAATCTTGGTACCAACTACAGAATGAACCCATGTTTTGGCACCCTTGGTCCACAACTCATAGAATAGATTTTACCCAAATTTGTTTTTATATTACGCTCATCCATATAGCTCGCAAAGGCATCCAATACGCTTTGCATGCCGTTTGCGGTTCTGGACACCAGAACTGTGTCGTATGCATAAAGCAGGATGGGAATGGCTCGAGCACCCACTTTGGCCATATCCAACTCTTTTTGGATAAGGTGGACTTCCAGACTATTAATGTATAAATTAAATAAAAAAGGGTTAATACACACCCCCTTCTCACTCCTCTTCCTATCTTAAGAGTCATAGCATACTCCATTCTGCCCGAAAGACATCCACGCTTATGCACTGGAGCACAGTTAGCGCCTGATCATCAATACCTGAGCCTAACATGATTGACCAGATCTTTGCGTGTGAAAAGCAGTCAAAGGCGCTGGTCAAGTCCATGAAAGCAATGTATAGGAAGCATTTAGCCAAGGTATATTTGATGATCAATAGATGTAAAATTAGCATCTGTACTGTAGTGCCTGGCCACTCATAGTAATGAGTATGCTGGTGATTCCTATGTGTTATGCCTCACTCTAATTGCCTCATATTCGTGCACTGATATTATGATGTGATGTTGTTGCTCATATCTTGCAATGGACAGGAAGGAGCACCTCTGTGTTCCGTGATGGTGTTTATGCATAATGCTTTTATGCTATTTTGTAACGTCTCCACCCTATGAGCATTGCTTTAGTGCACTACATGTGTTATGACAAATTGCCCTATGGCAAAGTGATTTATGATCTATGTGACGTTATGACAAGCACCTAGTGGCGCGGTGATTTATGTGATTGTTGTCCAATGTGTTTTTATGAATGAGCACAAGAAATACCTCACAAAGCAAAAAATCACGAAACTACAAAAAGATGTGAAACGCTTTGATTAGGAGAAAGTATATCCCTATTTCAAAGAGGATTACCTGTTCCAGACTAACGACACCTCCTCAGATGAAAGCACCAGCGATCTCTCAAGAAGGTCAGGGTCAGTAAGCAGTGATTCGAGTTATGAGGGCAGGAACTATTTCGCCATACCTAGGGGTAATCAGAACAACCAACCACCCCCCCCCCTTCCAGAGTTTTCCCACACATCCCTACCAACCCCACATGTTTCCAGGTCAATGGAGGGGACCACCTCCCATGTGGAACATGCCACCAGGCCATCCTCTACAAGCCCAGTCATATCAACAATTTCCAAACCCCCCTTTTTTCAACAGAGGGAGGGGCAGAGGAAGAGGCAGAAGAAGAGGAGGGAACAAAAACGTGCACTGGCAGGAACCAGACGCCCAGATGACGTTGAGGAGAAAGACGATGGGTCAAAAACATTAGTAGTGAACTTGTCTTCATGCCCACTTGACGAAGGGGAAATCCAACTCTTGGAGAAGGGTTTAGGATTCGTCCCAACACCACGAGAAGACTCCTTCCGCCTACACCAAGAACTTCATCAATTCTTTCGAAAGATAAGGCTATGGGCTTTTTTCCAGAATAAACCCGACACTCCGGAGGAAGGCACAGGTTTACAGAAGAAATCACGGTGTACACCTCCCGCAGCTATGACACCTCACGAGATCCTTACCTTCGAACAGGCCATTCTGAAAGATGTCTCCGTGATTACCAACGAACAAACATTCCACAACCTGTCCATACAGGAACGGGAACGGCTCAAGGGACTAACTGGAGACGCCACTACCATGATAAAACCAGCCGATAAAGGCGGTGCCATTGTATCCAGGACGTGAGCACATACAATGAAGAATGCCAACGACAACTAACCAACACCCGCTACTATCTCCCCATTGAGGATGACCCCACCGGTCTCCTGACTACGAAGATCAGAGGATTGATATCCGAAGCTGAGACAGAGGGGTGGATCACCACACATGAAGCGGAGTTCCTGATTAATGATCAACCACGGATCCCATATTTCTACACCCACCCTAAAATTCACAAAGGAGTCAACCCTCCCCAGGCAGGCCCATAGTTTCAGGCATTGATTCTCTCCTTGAACCAGTGAGCAAATTCTGCGATTTCTTTCTCAGACGTATCGTGATGAAAACCCCTACTTACCTCAGAGACACGACCGATGTCCCGAATCTGATTGAGACTTTTCCCAACCCTGACAGCATCAGTCTCCTTGTTACCTTGGACGTGGAAGCATTATATACGAACATTCCCCAGGATGCCACCCTAGAGGTCCTGGAGACCATTCTGCATGAAACTGACCCATGGCCACACAAAACTCCGATCTCTTTCATCATGGAATGTGCAGCCATAGCCCTCAAAGAGAACTTCTTTGCCTTCCACAGTCAAATCTACCATCAGGTACAGGGGACCAGCATGGTAAGCACCTTCGCTCCCAGTCTGGCCTGCTTGTATATGGCCGCATTTGAGAGCAAATTCATCCTACATGATAGTAACCCTTTCCAAGAGAATTTGCTAGTGTGGCGTCGTTGGAGTGGAGACACAGAAAGATGTGCAGCCTTTTGCGATTGGGTCAACACTCTGGACCCCTTCCTGAAATTCACCAGCACCCAGTCAGACAGTAGCATCCCATTTCTAGACCTATTGATCTCTATCCAAAATGGGACAGTACTGACAACCAACTACAACACTGACAGAAACAGTCTCCTGCTCTATGAAAGCCACTACCCCAAGACCCTCAGGGACAATCTCCCCGTGGGACAGTTCCTCCATCTCCGCAGGAACTGCAATACCGTGGTTGAATATGAGGAACAGGCAACCACCCATACTTCTAACCTTGTGGAACGCATTACCCACAGAAAGTGATACGCCAAGCCTACAAAAGAGCCAGAAACAATCAGGGTCTGCTGGAGAGTAGGGTTAAGACACTGACAGACACTCTAACATGTGTCACTACATTTACCCCTAGCTCAAACAAAGTGCAAAAAGTTATATTAAAAAATGGGGTATACTACAGACAGGCATTTTTACCCCAGGACCTACCCCACTGTTTGCATTCAAACACACCCAGAATATGAGAGACCTGCTGGTGCACATCCGCCCACGGCCTCAACAGACCAAACAATCAACCCTCTGGGCACTTCCTCCAGTCGAGGGACATTTCCCCTGTGGATCTTGTGCTGTATGCCACCTTACTACGGCAACTAAACATATTGACCTGGGTTTACAGAGGCCCTGGCATCAGAAAAGACCTACCAATTGCAACCCAAAAATTGTGTGTACCTGATCACGTGCCCGTGCAACCTCCGTTACGTGGGCATGACCACTAGAGCCGTGAAGGTACAGATTAGTGAACACAGGAGCACTATCCGATGCAAAAAGACGAACACCAGAATGCTCAGCCATTTCCTAGAGACACACCACACACCAGACAGCTTGCACTGGACGATCATTGACTCCAATCCCAACTGGTCAGCAAGAACCCTTTTCACGCAAGAACAGCGATGGGTGTTCCACCTACGGTCCAATACTAAAGGCCTAAATGATTATATGCAAAACACACAAGATGATGGACGGAATGCTGCACATTGGCAAACATTCACCCCCAGTCACAGATCTGGGTTTAATCCATCGTTATTTTGCTTCACCACGCCACCCCAGTTCAGACATAGCCATATGCAAATCAGTCTTGACCCTGTGCCTCATGGGAACAGTCCAGACCGAACTGCCAAGCCATGTCTTCCCTGGACTTGAATCAAGCATCCTAGGACCGGTTTCAGGCTATCAGCCTTCATCAGCCAGGATAGCTTGACTCCAGTGGCGTAGTGAGCACGGGACCCACGTCTGGGCATACCCTTCACACATAGGGCGAAATGCAAAACACACAAGATGATGGACGGAATGCTGCACATTGGCAAACATTCACCCCCAGTCACAGATCTGGGTTTAATCCATCGTTATTTTGCTTCACCACGCCACCCCAGTTCAGACATAGCCATATGCAAATCAGTCTTGACCGGTCCTAGGATGCTTGATTCCGGTCCAGGGAAGACATGGCTTGGCAGTTCGGTCTGGATTGTTCCCATGAGGCACAGGGTCAAGACTGATTTGCATATGGCTATGTCTGAACTGGGGTGGCGTGGTGAAGCAAAATAACGATGGATTAAACCCAGATCTGTGACTGGGGGTGAATGTTTGCCAATGTGCAACATTCCGTCCATCATCTTGTGTGTTTTGCTAAATGATTATATCCCATGGGCTGAATTTAGCAACTAATCTCTCTGTTCAGCCTGGTCAGACACCCTGACATTAGAAACCTGTGGGATAATAGTCACAGTGTGCCTTCATGCCTTTGTACCACAGAGTCACAAAATTTCCTGTGTATTTCATAATTGTTTGCGGGTCTCCCACTGGTCAGTCAGTTTTCACACCTAACCCACACTGTGCCCTTCCTGTGGAGGCTGTACTCTCTGCCTGCAGTCCGATACACTATCCCAGTACTTTCAGCCACTCCATACCACCCATAGCCCCCATGAGACAATCCGGGGTTTTGAGTATGAACAAACAGTAATTACTAACAAGTACTTTGTTAGTATTTGTTATCACGGGGTCAATCACAACTACAAAGTGGCGCCCGTGACTGATACCTCTACTAATATGACCCTGAGTAGTTTTGAGTATTATCATACAGCAATCACTAACATATTTTTCGTTAGTATTCGGAATCATGGCGCCACACACCACTTCAAGATGGAGCCCGAGACTGATACCTCTAATCTGATCCTTAGCGTTTTTTCACTTCCAATATGGCTCCACTGTGGCCGTCCACTTTCTTAGGGTCAAGCTTTACTACTGACAATACCATGACTCCCACCAACCCATAACCTTGTACTGGTATTCGAGATTCCGGCACATTCAAGATGGCCGCCACAACGTCCGCACGCTAACGTGGGTTCACGCTCTATGCACCCACGTCATTCGAACCACCTGTGCGGACGCGTGAGCAGGCTGATTAAAAATGGAAGCCCAGTTACCGCCTCCCACCGGCATTCGAGCAGTGGAGGGCAGGTAACGAGGTGCTTTTCCGATGAGAATCACATGAGTATTTTCCGCCCTGTGATCACCTAGACATAGGGGTGCCTATATTTTCGCAATTGCAGGCAAGTGCTCATTTTGATCCTATCACTCACAGGTTCTCCTCTTCACACCGCGCTCCACGCCGATGAGGCCACCCTATACTACTTGGTGGGGTAGGAGTGTATTGTTGTGTGTTTATATGTGTGTTTGTCTCACTTTTCTTGGGTTGCGATGTTACTCACACCGGAGTAACGTTTTTACCATGATGTGCACCAAAAAAATATTTTTAATGAAGAGCACTACCGATCACGGCTCACACGCCCCATTTTTATGTGACCTACATGAATACCATGTGTCATGGTGTTTTTACCATTCTCGACCTACTAAAGATTGTGGACACAGGTGTCCGGTATGTGCACACCAGCATGTTTACAAGAGCAATCTCATCCACACGTGTGTGTTGAGGTGCAACCACCAATCACTGCTAGTTCTGCAATTATGGGCACAGATGCACAGTGTATCATATGACTGCAAAAGCCGGTTTCCGGCGAGTGGGTTATGAGTGTGATAGCATGCTTCTCTTTCTAAGAAAGATTCTTATTATCACACTGAGATGAATTATCAGCTACATGAGACTATAATCACACGAATGTCGTGTATGAATCAAACGCGCTTGATAAGTTTATTATCACTGAGTACGATGATCTTTCTTAAGGATTAGTGTGGCTTTCTCTCTTTTTTATCCTTCTAGGCTGGATTTAGAAAATTTAAAGTGGTCGTTCCCCTGCGGGTGCAGTGCCGCCCAGACCACACCTGACTATAGGTACCATAGGGTGTACTGAGTGCCCCGTCTCTGACCCCATTTCTCACTTTTGTCACACATCTCACAGTCCTGAAGAAACGCCATAGTATCCACTAGGGACCTCTTGAGGCGTGAAACATGTCGAGCTAATTTCGAGCACCTTTCACCACCACTTCACTCAGACTGAGCAGAAGGAAAATACTCACCCCTCTGATTACTAGATCAAGAGGTCTTCTCTAGTCGCCTTCCTTTTTAACCATACCACACGGACCCCTGAATAAAGTTTTCTTTCAGTACCAGTGCAGGTATTTTTAAGTCACCCACGTCACTCCCCACACACCCGCACTCACCACTGCAGCGTTTCTCCATAAAAGATTTCTGACAAAGAGCCCTCTCGCGGGGCCCGTGGGGGACTGCGGCGCCACCCCCACGAGGAGCAACGCCCGATGATGAAGCATGACACCCGCATGGGTTTGTGAGGGCACTTCTTCCAAAAGGAGGAATTCCCCTGCCTGAGCATTCCTCATTCAACCATTTCTCTGAGACAGTCCCTTCTCTAGTCCCTCTAGTGACCGAATAGGCCCGCCTCTTTCTTCCTTTTAGGAACAGCTACCCTCCAGTGATTATTATGTTATCCTAGGGAGCACAGGTACTGGACCTACTCTTTCCTTTGCTCCCAGTACCCTCCCCCATCTTTGTGGTTTTTGAGGTGAGCAGGGGATATCTTCAGTGTGTAACTCCCTTACCCTGAGTGGTGGCTTCTGCCTGGCTTAGGTTCATACCCTAGCCAACCAGGAACCCCATTTCTAACAGATACTGATTGAATATTAGAATTAACATGGTCTGCTTGGCTCTGCTTCTTTGTAGGCAGAAGGTTAGAATCACAGACTGTATGGATGAACTAAATAACTTACTAGCACGTGATTTGCCTCCAGTTACAGATGATTATGAAAAATGAGTGGGAGTTGGGGTAGGGGAAATGGAAGCTGAATACGCAGGTTGTAGAGAGAGAAGGAACAGTTATTCAGTGTTACACTTGCACTACAGTGCAGTTTTACAATCACCAATCCATTTGCCTATAAGGTATCACTAGAGAAATGTGGGACCCATGCTCCTGGCAGTGGATTTGGTTACTTTAATTCTGGCCGCTTCAGTATAGAAGGTCACACCTTTAAGTGAACTGTCTTGTGAAGGCTCAGAAACTAAAATGTCTCTAGCACATTTGTGGGACTGTTCAGATGAACTAAATCTATGAGTATTTGTCATAGCAAAGCACAAAGGCGGAACATTTAAAACTTTTTTATAGGTAACTGCAAGTGTGGGACAAAAGCAAGGCTGTGCTGGGATGAGAATCCTTCTTCTTCAAGCATGGACACCTCTGACTCACTAAAACATGCATAAATACATCTATTTGAACGGAAATGGCCAAACCTAGCTGAATAAGTGTGAAATACAAGCCCAGGTCAACTAAGCAAGTGGAAAATAAACATTTTGGGCCTCATTTATGAAAAGTGTTGCATCGCTGCGGTAAAACAGTGATGCAAAACTTTTCAGTGTGCCCTCCTTGCAACACCATGGATACACTGTTTTTACTGTACAGTGCTCCATGTCGCAGAGATTTACAGATACGTCAGGAATCCTGTCGTATCTGTCGACACAAAAATGGCGCATTGCTGGAGTGTGTCTGGAAACAGACGCAACTCCAGCAATGTGTCATTCCACATGGGGCAAGCCCAATGTAAAAAAGCCTGCGTCACTCCTTATGCCTGCTTCATGCAGGCATAATAATTTGACGCTGTGAGGCCATAAAAGTGTTGCAGTAAAATCCCATAGATTTCACTGTGACACTTCTACTAGCCTTTTCTGCGCCGGAACGCCCACCCTGCATACATCATACCTGTTGCAGGTATAATGTAGGGCAGGGGTTTACAAAGTGACGCATCTGCCTAGATGCGTCACTTTGTAAGTATGGCGCAGGGGGGCGCATTTTTTATGCCGCTGCAGTGTCATAAAAAGTGACACAATGGCGGCAGAAGGGCCTCATAAATAAGGCCCCTTGTGTCTCAGAGCCACTCACTGCGTGGGACTATGAAACAAACTTTGGTCCTAACTCTACCAATGTAGTCTTGGCAATTGACATTTCCAAGAAGGAACACACCTGTCCTGCCCAAAAATACCACCATGTAACTTTTTCTGAATTCTGTTGATAGTCCCCCTTTCAACAAGAAGCATTTCTAGGAAGGAACTCCGTCCCACGTTCCTGACTTCCTAAGCATGTGAAAACTAGAGGAAAGTTACAGTGGTAAGCTGCATGCAAAGGTAATCTCTTAAAAGACCGTGATCAAAGTCATTACTATTGGTGACACTAGTATCTTGTATCTCCTTCTCCATCGCTCAGTGTATTTGTTGTGATAGCAGCAGGACATGCTGATCAGGGATATCTTAAGGATTTTTGGGGCCCTGGGCCAAACATATTTTGGGGGCCCCTGATCAGAACAGTTCTGAATTTATGATTCAACTTCACCTTTTTCATGGCCTCGTTGGCCATGTCACTGACACTGCAGAGGCACTCTCGTCCAAATTCTAAATGTATTTCCTTCGAATATTCAGGGACAGATATTTATCTTTTCAATATTGTATTATAGCAGCAGCTCACTAATATTATTGCTAATAAACTCTGTGACACACTGTCATTTCTAATATGGGAGGTCATCTTTTTATCTAAAACTGACTTTTTTTTATAAATGTTGCATGATACTGAAAAACATAAACAAACATTTTGCTACAAAATGTCTGCAACAAACTCCCACACAGTACCTATCTTAAAAATAGATTAAATGAAAATGGTATTAAAAACATCAATGTCATCAGGGCAGGACTGTGTGGAGAGCAGAGCCAGATCTAACAGGGCGCCCCCTGAAAGGTTGGGGCCCTGGGCCAGAGCCCACTTTGCCCATGCCTTAAACGTCTCTGATGCTGATTATCCATCAGTATATTATGGAGCGTTACAGTCAGAAAGCCCATGCTTCATTGCATGCTAAGTTGTGCACACATCAGAAGTATGTAGTAGAAGTTATAAGCTATGTGTCTGTTGAAGGACAACACATACCAACCTTTCATCTTGGTGTGTAAAAATAATCACACACATAAATACACCCATTTATCTGGAGTCATTCGGTTGTACAGTGCAATATAATGAGCAGTGCTCATTATGTGTCCGTTGGTGATTAGATCTGAAATTCTCTGTTACAAAAGAGTTCAGTTTTAAGCTGAATGCCAGAACCACAACAGTCTAAAATTCTGTCCTCGGGATAGGTTACTTCTGTGTGCCTCTTTCTCCGCAGAAGAACACAGTGTCTCTGGATTACAGGGCAAGGTCCTTCCTTCTTGTCCCAGTGCAAACCAGAGTCATTCAAATGGATTCTACTCTGCTTTGTTATTAATACTGAGTCAAACCTGAGGATGAATACCAGAAGCCATCCACTCCAGCATTTGAAGAATCTCCTTTTCAATGTGTACATTATTTTTCATGTATTTGCTCAAACTGCTATGATCTTGAAGTTTCTGCTCCACCTGAGTGCAGCCCAAATCTCTTGAAACTTCTCAACATATGTGCACGATATTATTTTTCACTTTCAACCCTTGAGCTGATCAACTGACATAGCTGGATCAGTGGTCTAGCAGTAGCCTAGCAACAGACAGTCGGTTTACCTGGTTCTAGCACCAAAAATATCTAATTTAGAACAATCTTCACAACTAAATAATATTCTTTCTTTCTACATTCTTGAATTTTCAAACTGCGTGCTATATCTCTAAAATATCCTCTATATCACTGAATGCATCATGAAAATCTGCCCTTTAATTATAACATCTGATTGTCACCTTTCTTTTTTTCCTTTCATCCTCTGCAAGCCTTCTCTGACTACAACCTACTCTATCACATGAATGTTTACCTTATTCCTTAATGTATTTCTGCTAATTGACCACAACTCATTTACAAGATCACAATGTCTCCTGCTTCCTCTGAAATTAATACTTATGCAACCTAACAATACCTAATCTCCTCTAACTTATCCATTATTCCCACCAACCATATGCATGAGCTCTCATACCCCCTACTAATGGTCACAACTAATGCTTATTTGTTTAGTCCACCATTAAGAAACTGGACGACTACACTGAATGGTTTGCTTGAGCACACAAAAGCTAATCCTAATAACTAACAGTAACCAATGATACTGGACTAACCACTAACCCTGGGTTCCGTAGCAGAGTACTACCATAAGCACATTGACGCCTCACCAGGATTAGTAAGTGCTATATAAATATCATTAGACTTAAAAGTCACTTTTCCTTAATATGTATTAAAAATCTGACTTTACAATTGAATTGTATTTTTAATAAATATTAAAAATATTTTAATTATTTTTCCAGCTGATTACATTCCTGAGATACTGGATTCGTATTTTAAGCTGTACACTTTTCTACATAGGTTAGCTAGTCTTGCCACAGAAAAATAGCCTTTATAGCCCTGTCACTGTAGGGGTGTGTTAATATTAATTTTCTACAAGTCCCACTTTTAAATACTGTGCACCATACCTTGTAGAGTACAATGATTAAATAAAGGTGGTATACTATTTTTTAATAGGGAGGTCTTACCTGTCAAAAAGGGTAATTTTAACAGGATTGAATTGAAGCAATTAGGCTACAATAATAGGCCTAAACCCATGTTTTCCTTGTCACACTCGTGGGTGGAACAATAAGTGTTATAGTACATAGGTGATATTTAACTTTCCATGCTACAGGTGCAGTTTCTACACCATATAATATGGCCTTTTTAGGAGAGTTAAAAGTGACAATCAGGGATTAGCCACTTTAAACAACTTTTAAGGTCACAACATGTACACTGGGCGATGGGAAGCAGTGCCTAAGGTGTACAGACTCTAACTTACTGCAATAGAATTCAGTAGCAAATGGATGTGACTACACAAAGGGGGCATTTTTTCCACACAGCAAGCAACAAGAGGCAGAAGAATCATATAACAATAATAAAATTTGAAGCAGAGTTAGTAGTGATAGTAGTGAGGATCATGACACTAATGTTAATTATATCACTGATATTATATTTCAATCCCTCAGTGTGATAAACTTCACTTCATAATGTTGGAATAAAAGTTAGGTTTCTTCTATGCAGTACTCGTTAATGCCTGCGGCGCAGAAGGTATTGGCATAGCAGCTCTTGAAAGGTCATCTGAAAGTTCACACACTGGTCTTCATTGTCTCGCTTTAGCCAGGACATTCACACATCGAAATCCACTGAGTTTTACATCAAAGCTTTGCATATAAGCAGAGTTACCTTTTAAAAGCACTATGCTTGCCATTATCACAGGGCGCGCAATAAAAGGAACCTGCCTGCTTAATATTGGATGTGAGAATTCTTCTCCTGCAAATGCTCCAAGAATGCAGGTCTGGACTGCTCAGTACCATTCATCTGTATTTTCTGCTTTACAGGACATAATGACTGTCTGATAAGAGAGCCGTGACCTTTCCCTCATCTCTCTTTTTCCACAATAAAGATGGTCTGCTTGAAAATGTCAGAGAAGGTGTAAAAATCTAATCTGAAGTCTGTCATATAGGGTGATAGCTTCATTGTCAATTCAATATTTGTTCCTGTTTGCAACATTTGAGGCAAAAGCAAGGCTGAAACATTCCCTGAAACGCAGACAGCATTTGTCAGTTGGAAGCAAAGCATACTTTCTAGTTCAAATATTACAAGTAAAAAATAGCCAAG
Organism: Calotriton arnoldi; assembly: GCA_963921515.1. Classification (NCBI taxonomy): domain Eukaryota; kingdom Metazoa; phylum Chordata; class Amphibia; order Caudata; family Salamandridae; genus Calotriton; species Calotriton arnoldi. The sequence goes on along the minus strand of CAWUFW010000756.1, from coordinate 1,015,855 downwards.
GACTGAATTGCCCTTGGCCTCCTGTTTCCAGTTACAGCATTTAGGAACAGAACTCCATTACGAACTTTGAATGGCATTTCAGTAAGAAAACATTTAAAGAAGGAAACTAATTGCACACGGTGGATTTAGGATTCAAATCCTTAACATCACTTTGAGTCTTGCTTTGGCCCCAACAAGACACATCCTGAATATGCATTATTCTTTCATTCTATATGACTCGAGGCCCAAATAAAAGTTAAATGAAAATAAATGGTTTACTGCGGAAGTTTCGAAAACACAGGAAAGGGACGAATTGTAAAATAGAGTATTGCATGTCATAATCACATGACAGGCCGGGTCAAGAATGCCGCAAGAGATAACTCTGGTCCTGATTCCGAAGGGGGTAGATTTACTTGTAAATCACTGTGATGCGTGATTTACAAGTAAATCTACCCTTAGGAAGCAACCCAAGTAGCTGGCTGTGCAAGGGAGCAGAACAGCCCCATATTTACTAAGATGCTGCTGCTTCTCTCTTCCCTAGCACTGGTCCACAAACATGCTCTCTAGCACCACGCACCCGTGTGTCCAGTCTAGCATACAGTTTGCACTGGAAGGCTACCCTTTCCAACAAAAGTCTATGCTAAGACTAACTTTAAAATCTTTCTGACTTTGTATGAGTTCTGTACTATGCAGCACACATGTAAAGTCAGAGCAATTCGGAGAAATAAAAACATTTCTATATGTTAGCACCTAAGATGAGGCCCTTTCTACCATTATTAGTAAATCAGCCCTTAGTCCCTAGGTTTCACACCAAGTGCCGTTAAAGCAGAGCAGGGTTCAACCAGACAAAAACAGATGGAACTCAGAACCAGTATATAGCCGGGTAATGAGGAGACACATGCATGAGCATAACTTGTATGTCAAAATCTGCATGTTATTCCCCATTACTGAGTTGAGTCATTATTTGATAATGGCACGGGAATGGCAGGAAACTACTACATCACACTAGAAATTACAAGTGGTAATGCTGGATGTGGAGTGATCTCTCCACAATTACTGTTACACTGGGAATCAGGGCCTATAAGGGTGAGAGCACAGTAACACTAATATCATCCTGGGCTTCACAGCTAGAATCTGGAGCAGCGAATGGGAAACTCAGAATAGGAACATAGGGGCATATCATCAAGGCCCCGCGATAAAATTATCGCCGCTTTAGAGTCCGTTTTCGGGCGAAAAGCGGCAATAATTTTATCGCACAATCAGCATGGACACGCTAACGCGTGTTCCCATGCCTCAGCGCCGGTTTCACTAACGCCCATCTTTGCATTGCCAATGAGATGCAAAGTGGGCGTACCCTGCCAAAATAACGTGGAGAATGTCGCTAACCGACATTTCTCCAATTAGCAAGGTAATCGCTAACCTGCTTAGCGATTAGAAAAGTAGCGCTAACCGCGCTTAACGCAGGTTTCTTTACGCCTGCTTAGAATCTGACTTAGCCATAATATCCAATGGGAGGTGGATATTATGGCTAAGTCCGCCCTGCCCTATCAGCAACATATCGCCTGTCTCTGTGCGATTATCGCTGGATTTCCAGCGATAATCGCACATTTGGCAGCTATCGCTTGGATTATTATCGCTTTTGAGATAAGCGTCGCTGATACGCGCTATCTCCGCGATAAAATCCAGCGATAGCCGGCGATAATTATCCTCGCGCTAAGCGAGCTTAGCGATAATTATCGCCGGCTTTTGCTGATATGCCCCAAAGTCTTTCTCTTCCACACCACTGACTTCTACAGAGTTCCCACAGTTCAAAAGATCTAATGGTATGTTTTTAGCTTTATAAACTGGCAGCATAAAGTCTGATTGTTGTATATATAAGCAATACGAGTGGAAGGTATTGGATGAACAAAGCCTCCTTCTCTCTGCTCCACCATCTTCAATGCTCCAAACATTGGAATCTTTTAATTATGTGTTTTAAGACCCTGGTTACGAGTGGCCTGAGAATCCCAAAGCTGCAAATAACAGGAATTATGGATATTGCAATTTGTACTGGAACAACACATTCCTGATATCTGAGCTCATACACTTTATCAGGCAAAACTTGCCAAAATCAGTGAAAGGACAAGCATTTGCAATGCAATAGGTCTCGCATTTGTTAAAGTTAGAGCTGTTGGCGTTGAAAATAAAGTTTTTTACTCTTGTTTTTTCTGTGCAGTGGAGTTATTATATTTGCATAGCACTATTGCCAATGGTTTGCAATAGGTCACGCATTTGCGAGAGTTTAAGCTATTGGCATTCTAAATGACAATGCCTTTTATTTATCTGTTTTGATAATTAACACATAAATAAAAGGCATTGGCATTTAAATGACAAATATGGGAGGAGAGTGGGCGGAGCTTCAAGTCCATACTCGAATAGAGCATGCCTTGCAGAGCAGCACATGCGCTGCCCAGGCTCAACCTAAAAAGGGGAGGGGAGGGGATGAGAAGAGAGGAGAGGGGTTTTTAATCTTTGCAGCATAGTGAGCATGAGCCTATTGAAAAGCAAAGTTTCTGATTGAGGTATTTTGGAATATGGAGGTTCAGAGTTTTAAAAGTAAGGCAGGCATTCCTGATGGTGCAACATGCCTCTACTGGGAGCCATTTAAGGTAGGCAAGTGCAGGGGTAATGTGATCTTATTGTTTGTATCATTGGGGAACAAGACTAAATATGTAGCACTGATCTGAGGAGGGAAAGCCGGTAAGGAGGAAGGAGTCATAGTCTACATAAGAGATTATAAGAGCCTCCGTTGCCAGCTCCAGATACTGCAAGGAGAGAATGTCTTTGAGATTCTTACGTCTGTGAAGGTGGAATTTGGCAGATTTAGTCATGGCTTGGATGTGGCTTTTAGGGTTGAAGTTGGAATCAGCAAGGGATTCCAGAAACATATAAAGGTGTCTGATTGTAGAGGGATACCTGCCAATTTTAGGGATTCAAGCCAGATGAGGTCAGTGGCAAGGTTACGTTTGGGTGTGAAGAGGAGAAATCCAATCGTCTGTGCATTACATTTAAAATGCTTTTGCTCCATCCAATTATAATGGAGGTGCTGAGTGTGGATTTCAATTTGACAATAAATTCAGGGGAACCCATATTAAGGCAGATCTGAGTGCCAGCAGCGTATTGGTGGAAGTAGACGCCAAACTCTTGAAGGTCACCCAGGGGTTCTACAAATATAGTAAAGAGAACTGTTTCAAGAATGGATCCCTGAGGAACACTGCATAAGATGGGGAGGGGGGGGAATGGGAGAGGAAGAAGAAAAGTTATTGCCAATTTTGACTGTTTGGGAGAGTTCTGCTAGGATTGGACCCACTGTCTGACAGTTCCCTCAAGGCCCCTCATATTTTTCAAAGTGTCCAGCAGAAATTGATGATCAAATGTATCAAGGGCTGCATGAAGATATAAGAGGATTTGGAGGCATGCTCACCTTTATTGAAAGTGCAGGGGGTGTCATTGATCACAGCGAGTGTTGTAGAGCCAATAGATCATTCTCACCTATATGATAGGTCGACAGAGAGGAAATACATTTCTCAATTACCATGGCCAAAAATGTTACACCTGAGATAGGGCAGTAATTTCCACATTACAGGGATCAAGTTTGGGCTTTTTAAGGAGACATTTTACATGTGCAGTTTTGAGGCAGTTTGGCAAAATGCCATTTTGAAAAGACAAACGGGTGCGAGCAATCCAATGAAGATGGTCTGACAGATATTTAGACATGGTGGGAGGGGCTGGATCAGCCGAGTAAGAGGAGGGTTTGGTGTCGGACACAGCTGAATTTTTTTTTTAAACAATTAGGGAGAAAGTAGTCCAAGAACACATTGGGTTATTGTTGGAATGTGAGGCAGAATCAGGAAGGGAAATTATGGTACATTCAGGAGAAGGGATTAAGGAGAGTTCTGACCTGGCGGTAGAGACTCTATTGAACATATCAAGTTCCTATCTGATACTGTTAATGTTGTTATTAACAAAATGATGAGAATCCATACATATAGCACCGTCATCTCTGGTGATGGAGGAAGCAGTGCACGATAGTATAAGAACAATTCAACAAATTAGATTACTTTGTGAAACACAGCAATTTCACCTTTTTTTCCAAAGTGATCCTGCCTGATAATAATTCAGGGTGGATGGGAAAGTCACTGATGACCAGAGAGGAGTGATTCAGCACATTATCAGTTAGAACAAGAATATCAACCTCATGGTCAAGATGGTGGCAGAGAGGTCTGAGCAGTTTGCAGCAGTGGATCTGCCATTTAGGACAGTACCGTTTATGGTAGTCAGAAGATTGTCTACTGAGGAGAATATGTGGATGACACTGATCATAATGAAGAAGATCAGGCTCCATAGAAATCCATGGTCTGCTATTACCGCCAAGTTGCATACTTAATCCCATTACAAGAATTATGCATCTTTTACTTTTTGCAGCATATCTGCAAGAAGTGTTCCACTTCTTCCATAACAATAGAGCAGAAATGATCTTATTTGTGTGCAATCAAAATTATGAATATAATTGTTTTCTTTGTAGCTGCTCTGCATTGCATTCTGTGGTGTAGTGCTCCGAGCAGTTCCTTTTGCACCTCGAGCTACATGTTTGCTGCGCCTCATCTATTTTCTGTGTATTTAATTGTTTTTCGTGTACAATGTATTCTATGCATCATCCTGTTTTCTACATGTATTGTTAATAAATGCCAACATTCGAGAACAAAGACATTTCGAAAAGTCGTCTGCTGTCCTGTGCACCTAGTCAATATTCTGTTCGTATTTATTTTCCTTATGTGTCCACTTCATTCTCCGTTTTCTACACCAACATACTCCTCAATCGGATTCCTGCATACTTTATTATGTTTTCTGTACTCACGTGCTCCTCAATATATGTTTTGTACGCCATAGTGTCTCGCGCTCTGGCCTCGTTAAGGGATGTTAATGGTGCACGGTTCTCTTGGTCCTTCACAGTTCCACCAACACTGCATTCTGAGACTAAAAGAGGTGTGTCACATCTGTAAAAAATATTGGGAGGTCTTGACACCCCTCCCCCGCGTCCATCCCGAGTTGTGACCTCTATGTAGTTGCTGTTATCTGTTCATATCCTTGCTGTCAGTCCAGTTGCTACTGCTTTGTGCACTTCTCTATTTGTGTGCAATACCATGCTGTTTTCCTTATACTTGTTCGGATTCCTGTGCAAACGTTTACATTGTTTTATTCTGTTTTCTATTCATTTGGTGTTTTCTGTACTTCTCGTGCAGTGCTCTTTGGACATCATTGTATGTACTCTGTGCACCTCTTATCGGTAATGCACCTCATTTCCCGTTCTGGTCATTTTCTCCTACTCACCAATTTGTCTCTGGTGCTACATTTCTTAAGACCTACTGCAGCCAGCGTAGACAGTTATCATTCACGTCCGTGTGTTGGTTTGAGTCAGGCATTTGTTTGGCCACGTGAAGCAGGCTGGGCGGAAAACTAGAGTGGGGACTGGGGGGATGGCGGCTACAAGCCGTGAATACTGATGGGGTTGGGGAGGGTCAGAGGTGTTTGACCCCAAGGGTGCGTACTAAAGGATGTGACCAGCGTCTCTGGAAACAAACTGTTGTCTTCCCACTCCAGCTGTGAAGTAGTGACATTCGAACACTGTAAAAGGGGTACTTTGGGGGTGAGTTCAGATAAAAAGGACAGTAAAAAGTAGAGTAACTTGACAAATTAATAGTTGTTTCCTTACCGTTTCGCTGCCAGTAAAATTAACACAACTCCCTGGGGCTTGATATACAAGGTTATACGATGATTCAATGCCATCCATGACGTACTGCTCCAACCCTTGGGATTCGCTTAACAACTACATGCACTGTGGAACTTTTAATCTTAGTTCTCTTCAAATTAACTTACGCACATAAACGCAATGATTTGTTTAAAAAAAAAAACTCCATGGCAGGAAAATTACGTTCCTTAACTTTACTTGCAGGGCACATCCGGATTGTGTCTCGATGCTTTAAATACCACTGTGCAGATTAAGCAATTTAAAAACACGTATTTTCTCATGCTTAAAAGGAGATGGAAACAACGTGTACTTGTAAACGCATGCTCACCCAAGGGTATCTCGGCGGTGAATAACAGATGCTTATTGTTACCCAACTCAAGGGTACTCATTTTATCGACCTCAGAAGGATGAAAGGCTGAGTGGCCCCACCTTGATTTGAACCCGTGACCATTAGCTGGAACACAGGCCACTACAGTGAAACATTAGTCTATTGAGTCATCAGATCCGGCTCCGCTAGGTCAGCACCTTCAGAATTCAGGCCAGTGCGGGAGACGGACAAGCCACCGAACTATCTCCCTGCACAAAACTTGACACCGCTTCTAAACTGCAGAAGGCAGCCAACCCTCTTCCACGGCTGGGCTGACCTGTTCCTGCTCCTCAAACAGCTGTTGTGCGTGATTTGCACAACGCTCAGGGCAGGCGGCTGGCCACGGGTGTGAGAGGTAAGAGTCTACCCCTTTATCTACGCTCACTGTCCTTTGGGCTGCCTCTGAATCCACGCAGGGCCCCAGCGGCATATCATGTCTTCCACAAGCAGGGGTTAGGGCTGCTGCTGCGAGACTTTTCTTTCAGGTAGAGAGCCTGTGCCCAGGGAGTGAAAGGAACAGAATGTGTGGATAACAAGAGAAACAAAGCTAAAGCAGAGAGATAAAGGAAGCGAAAATAAGTAAGACGGGTATAACATCTTTTTTTATGTTTTTTGTGTTATTGTTTTGCGGAGTTCACAACACCTTAAAGGGAAGCAAAGAGAAAGAGAAGAACATGAAATGGAGCACCTTGTGTGATGCGACTTACAGAGGGAAGGGGAGAAACAGACCACAGGGGCAGACAAGCGAGGAGGGAAGATTGGGAGCAAAGAGGTAAGGGAGATGGAAATTTAGAACAAATTAAACTAGAAAATTGTTATGGCAGATGTAGCAGGGTGGTGGTGCGTATTCTTGCTTGTGGTGTCAGGAACCTTGCCTGGCACCTGAAATCCTAGCTTTCACACCTGACCGCAGTGTGTGATCCTGGGCTAGCATTTCAATGCCTGGCTACACCTTTTATCTCCCCAGATTGAGAGGGCTTGCAAACAAGTTTACCATCGAGTGTAAAAGAGAGTATTAGCACCTACATGTAAATATGTTTGCCATTGTGTTATCAGGGAATAATTATGCGGCTGATAAACAGGTCTGGCTTAGGTAAAACTGACAGACATATTAACTGTGCTGTTTTTGACTATACACCGTACTCTGGTATACTTGCCGAGAGCTTGTTTTGCTTTCTTTTCTGGTGCTAATAATACCACTGTTTTCATTTTTTAAGCTAAGTATCGGACAATCATCTATTGACTATATTAGCTGTAGGACCACACGCACGGCTGCTCCCCTCTGATTTACTTGGGCATCATTTGGTAGTTTTACAAAGCGCTCAAACTTCACGGCCACTGCCTCATGGCGCTGAGGTACTGCTGTATTGCTGTTAGCTTGCAGCGGTTAAGTGTTGGTTGGGCTCTTGGTTCCACGCTAGCAAGTCTCTCGGTCCGGTATGTAAGAGAGACCAGTGGCTTGATTGACTCCTAAAGCAATACGGATACAGCGCCAAAGCAGACGCTACACATGGAACTGCTTCTAGGCGCTGAAGCGGTGTTATCGTGACCCCTCGTACTGGTACTTCTTTGTACCAACCTTGGGAAGATGAGAGGCTGAGTGGAACAGGTTGGTTCGGACCCGCGGTATTCCGACTACCCCCGCGCTATGCTTTTTTGCGTAGTGTCAAACTCAGCTCTCCACATTGTGCGCCTTGTACAGGGGCGAATGTTCACGAGGAAGGGGCGGGAGAGACCCGGTGACCCCTGCATTGTGCATTCCTAGTTTGGTGTCTGTTCTGGGGGTTCAGTGGGGGTCTGTGTGTACCATTACTGGCTGCGCTGGTGCATGTAGCGATGAATATTGTATGTGTTCTTCATGACCAAGCGCCCCACCCCCCCCCCCAACAAAAATGAGAAACAGAGCGCATGCCATGCTGCTTATTAAAAGCATCAAAAATTGCCGAACCGCGCCTTTCATTGGAGTGGGGCGAGGCGGGGCTTGCAGAATGCCCAACAGAGTTTGTCGAGCGGCGCCGAGTAAAAGAACGGCGCGGCTCGACAAACTATTTTTTCAATATTTTATGCTTTTAGTAAGCAGCTCAGCATGCCGCGTGTGGTGCACTGCTTATTAAAAGCATAAAATATTATAAAAATAGAGTTTGCATCACGGCCGAATGAAAAAAAGAAAGTGCTTACCAACTAATTGAAGGAGTAATGTTGACACTGTCGGGGGCGGGGCCCGATGCCCAATCCGGAGCATCGGAGCCTGGTGAAGACACAACTCAAGGGAGGGGGACTAATTGAAGGAGACGGTGTAACGTCGCAAGTAAAAGATCCAGTCCTGATGGGCAAAAGGAAAAACAACAATTGATGGACAGAATGCAGAACAATGTCATACATTCACCCCAGTACAGAGATCTGGGCCTAAATCCATCGTTTTTTTGCTCACCATGCCATTCCAGTTTGAACCCAGCCATATGCAAATCAGTCTTGACCCTGTGCCCCATGGGAACAGTCCAGCCCGAACTGCCAAGCCAGGTCCTCCCTGGACTGGAAACAAGCATCCTAGGACCGGTTTCGGGCTTTCAGCCCTCATCAGCCAGGATAGCTTGATTCCAGTGGCATGGAGAGCACGGGACTCACGTCTGAGCATACCCGTCCCACTCGGGGTGACAAATGCAAAAACAACAATTGATGGACAGAATGCAGAACAATGTCATACATTCACCCCAGTACAGAGATCTGGGCCTAAATCCATCGTTTTTTTGCTCACCATGCCATTCCAGTTTGAACCCAGCCATATGCAAATCAGTCTTGACCCTGTGCCCCATGGGAACAGTCCAGCCCGAACTGCCAAGCCAGGTCCTCCCTGGACTGGAAACAAGCATCCTAGGACCGGTTTCGGGCTTTCAGCCCTCATCAGCCAGGATAGCTTGATTCCAGTGGCATGGAGAGCACGGGACTCACGTCTGAGCATACCCGTCCCACTCGGGGTGACAAATGCAAAAACAACAATTGATGGACAGAATGCAGAACAATGTCATACATTCACCCCAGTACAGAGATCTGGGCCTAAATCCATCGTTTTTTTGCTCACCATGCCATTCCAGTTTGAACCCAGCCATATGCAAATCAGTCTTGACCCTGTGCCCCATGGGAACAGTCCAGCCCGAACTGCCAAGCCAGGTCCTCCCTGGACTGGAAACAAGCATCCTAGGACCGGTTTTGGGCTTTCAGCCCTCATCAGCCAGGATAGCTTGATTCCAGTGGCATGGAGAGCACGGGACTCACGTCTGAGCATACCCGTCCCACTCGGGGTGACAAATGCAAAAACAACAATTGATGGACAGAATGCAGAACAATGTCATACATTCACCCCAAAAGGAGACAGGGAGGTAACAAGGAGGGACAAGGAGGTACTAAGAAGCCTCATTATCAATCGGAAGCCAGCGTTTACCATGGACGATGACGACAGCCAATGAAAAATAGGGGCGGGGCTTCCACCCCACTTCTAAAATATACTCTAATACAGCATGCCTCGCAAACCGAGCAGCGCGTTGCACTGCAACGCTACGCGAGACCTAAAAAAAGGGTCGGGAGTATCAGGAAATTATGAAACACAGATTGTAAAAGGTTTCCTTATTCCAGAAACTACAATTTGTATCCAAAGGAATTTTCAAACCCTGAAATGTATCACTCCCCAGAGTACCTGAAACTTTAGCTCGATTACAGGGCTTTGCGTAAAAGAGCCCAAATTCTTGAACCTGTCAGCCTGAAGCATGATCGGCATTTCTAATGGCGTTTTATTGATAAACATAGCAGGGGCCTAATTATATGCTTTGCACAAACATTGCACCCATAAGTAATTGCAACAAAAAATTGGCATGAAAAATATGTAGAGCTAATTAGCACTAGCATACCGGTTAAGCCGCCAGCGATCAATTATTTAGGTTGGGAAATAATAATATATTCATATTTCGGCACACAATTTCTTATTTTCACGTTGGTTTGCATCTCTCTTTTCAAATCTAACATGAAAGAACTTGTTGTCCCAAACTACGAGTTTATGTGAAATTTAAATTATCCTGCTGAGACTAGAAGACACCATTTAAGAAATCGCGGCTGTGTGATTATTGCCTTGAGGAATTATCATTATAATGTCTGCAGTGCACAACTATTTATTCACAGTATCGAGATCAGCATTGGCATTCTTATGCTAATCATTTATTTTTTTCCCAGTGAACTTTGAGAAATTATACCTCACAGATCACTAAAAAGTGCAATTCGTAACACAGTACTGCATGTCACATTGCAAACTGGTTATATCTTTGCCATCGTGTAGTGAGGCACCATGTTCCTGGATGCCACACAGTGTGTGGTTAATCGTCCTTGCCTCGTAGATCGCACTGGCGTTTCAATGCTAGTGGTAGCCTAGAGAGGCATTCTCCCAGCTGGTCAGAGTTTTGAGCAAGAGGCGCAGTGGCAGAGTGTCTAATTTAGCACCGGTCAAAGGATGTCAAACTTGAGTTTCTTTTTTCTGAGCAAAATCGAGTTCATGAGTAAAAGGTTATGGACGAGCCTTACAAACTGGCCTTCCCAATATGGTGGTCTGTCCAAAGAATCCTACCTAAGCTTTTCAATAAAAGATGATGTAGAGTATTTTCCTGTGATGTCAGCTCCTGCTGGTTTCATATATAAGCCAGCACTTACAAATCCCACCGGCCCTCTCCGCGTTGCTTTCAAATTCATCTCCCATCCTTCCCTGTGTTGACTCTGTGCTCATGGTCCCACCCTCCCCCTTCTCCGAACAGAGTGCAGCCTATCACACAAAACGGAAACTCCTACTCCGGTGGTACGACCATGCTCCATGCAGGCCTCGAGGGACCTTCCTCCAGGCTCTCCCATCTCCTCACCCAGTCCGCAGCATGTCCACTGCTGCAGCCATCCCGGTTTCCAACCTGGAGCCTGACATCTAGTACAACAAGGTGAGGAATGTGCAGCATTGGCGCTAAATACACTGCTGTAATTTAAAATGTAATTGTGTCTTTGAGTTTTACCAGATGACAAATAGCAGATCATCTTTGCCCTGAAAACAGGTGGATAAAGCTTGACTAGTCAATCGAATGTTTATAGGATGAAATGCGGGCCACAATGACAACTTCCAAGGCTATGGCAGGCATGCTGGTACTCTTTGTAGTAGGAGCTGTTCAGGAGCAGTTTGTGTTGAGCCATGATGTGGTGTATTGGGTCACTTGCTTTCTCTATGATCGTCCTTCGCTTGTGACATGTGGGTTTGATAAACTAGTAGAGTAGTGTGTGTAGTGAGGTGCAAAAGTCAGTGCATCAGGACAAGTGCAGTATTTGATTACAGTACTAGAGAGAGTGAATGTTGCATTTGTTGTTCTATTAGATTTATGCTCACACCTGCCCGCGACCCATGACAAAATTGAACTTTCACTGCAGGGTTCTTCCCTATATCTTGGATGGTACTATGTTCAGCCAAGCGTTGTGATTTTTAAAATGAACTAGTGGGTAAATTTGTCGATTTGTCATGCATGCAAGTCTTCTGCGGTTGCACACAGGTGCCTAAAATTATAATGAATGTGAGTGGTTCAATTTGCATGTTTTGTCCAAGACAAAAAAGGAAATGGAGGCAGTATTCCTGTGTGCACACAGTGTGACGTGTAGAACGTAAAGCATAATAAAATCAAGAGCATTTAGTCGGGCACAGCACTGCTGTTGACAGATGATGCTAGTAGTATAGCATATTAGTATATCCAAAATATGAAACCTAAAATACCTGCTTCTTCCTGCAACTGATTTTCCCCATGGCTCGCCTCCGCATCTTCAGCCGTCAAATGATTTCATCCCATTTGATGCAAGTATTTCCACCTACCCTTCTCTGTATGGCTAATGCTAGAACCCTCCCTGTCTTCCACCCTCAGTAGGTTTTCACTGTGTGCCACGCCTACCCTCCTCTTTCACCCAACCTAGTTTGCTCCTTCCTTCCTGTATTCTGTACTCACTTCTTTGCTATCCTCTTGTACCATTTCTGCTTCTTCTAAACTGTCCTCCCTACCCTCATGTACCTTGCTTCCTGTATGCTAGCCATCCCCCTTGCTCCTCCCAATCATCTCTGGCTCATATGTGTCTTAACAGACGACCTTCTCTATCCTCAATCTTACAACAATTTTTCTGTTGATGAGTGCTTTGGAGAGTCGCCATAGAAAAAAGGTCTTTTGTTTTGTAATACCATGCATAAGATATGAGGTTCGGATTCCCCAAATGAGTCCATATAAGGAGTCACTAGTCTCAACATCCATTACCAGTCAGCACTTTAAATTCTCAGAATGGTTGATTTGATGATAAAAAATGGGTGTTTCATTCGCCAGACCACTGACTTCCATTGAAGTAAGGATAGTGGATGAGAGAAGGATGGAAAACGTTACAGTTGTTGGAGCACGTTTGGCTTACCCAGTTTGTACTTATTGTCTAGCTAATCAATCCCTGGTTTATGATTCTAGTTTCTTTAAACTTAACCTGCTCTTCTGAGGTAATCTCATGGTGGACTGTCATCGAGCGACATCGTCCCGGATTCACTAGGTTCATACCTTCATTCAAGCACCCAATGTGCTTCTCAAGCTTGGCGTCATTATGCCAGTGTACCACCAAACCATTTCATAAGGGACCAAGAGTTTTCAAGATTGAAATGCAGTCGTTTCAGTCTTAGACTAATTGTAGCGTGCTAATAGATTTATGGAATTAGCAAAGCATGTGATAGCTTTCAGTACTGCTTCCACTCAAGTTATTAACACACTCTCTTTCGCTTCAATTCCTGGTAGCTTTTTCACTCATATACTTATGGTAGAGTTCTTCTATACTGACTTTAGCCAGCTGAGTTGCATGATTGCCATTAACATATTCAGTGATTTGCAGGCTAAAGTCTCTAGACGTAGGAAGTCAGAATCAATTTCCTATCCTTTCGAATTCGGTAAATTAAGTGCTATTAAATTGGATGACAAAGAACACCTGTTGCTCACAGTGCTTTGAAATAGCAGAATTGTGGTAGAAGTGCTATATAAAACATTACTATTGTACGTATGTATTGCTCTGAAAGTCTCTAACAACATTTTTACACCAGTTAATTTGCCTTCTAGCTACCTAGTTTTGCTTACCTGGGGCCCGATTTTGATGGCGGTCAGACCACAACCGATGGCTTGTCAGTTGCGGTCCGACAACCATCTGCTGCTGGGGTCTGACGACGCATTACAATGCGTGCGGTCGGAAGCAGCAGGCGGATGGACCGTTTGACACTTTTGGATGGGCTCAAGGGGCCTGTCGGTGTGTCCGACAGACCACATAATCCCTTAATGACGGTGGGATTATGATAGCAGTTTCCGACAGCCATTCCATGTCGCCCTTTCTGACATGGAAAGGCTGTAGGAAAGCGACATTGGGGCCCCTAGCAGGGCCCCCTTCTCCTCTGGCCCTCCGCATTGTGGCTAAACATCCCTGCACCATGTGGCAGGTACCGCATGGTGCCTGCCACATGGTGCAATGATGTTTACAAACCTGCATTTGTCAATAGAAGCTTGTGCTGTGGGCCTTTTCTGCCCGCTGCACAAGCTTCCATTGAAAAATTTATGTTTCTGGCCACTCTATGGGTGGTCGCATCCAAATATTGTGGTCAGAACCAGCGACCTAAGGTCGAGTCATTTCAATCCACAATGGTGGCGGGCGTACCTAAGTCCACCTGACATCGTAATTAGGCCGCTGGTGTTCCAGTTGATGAGAAACATGGCAGCTAGATGCTAAAAAAGCCGGCCTCTGGAGGCACACACCCAGCTGCAAGCAACCATCTGGAGTCATGTGGCTAGTAAGTGGAATCAACAGTCTGCAGCTTCCTGTCTACCCTTCTTTACTATCTCATTGTGCCTAATCATGGTACCTGCCAACACAATAGGACAGGATAGGTACTCCTTGTCAGGAACATCACTGCAGTATCAATTATGTGTGGTCACAAGCTCTAATCAAGGTAAGATGGCCATAAGTAAGAGATATATGTATCGTTTCATACAATTAGTCATTCAGAACATTTTTTATCTTGAATATTTATTACAGATAATTAATATTGAATGCAGCCTGATTGTCTTCATAATACGGTATACTTGCCTCTTCTTTCCAAGGTGCCATAGTACCCTCAAAATTGGGCGTAGTTCATTCTAACAGTAACTGTTTTGTCACTTTCTCGCATAGGGTGGCGGTGTCACATTTGGCTGCCCCAGTTACCTCCCGAACATATTTAAACTAACAATTCAATTCAACCCACATATTTCCACTTCAAACCACATACATCCACTACACTATGTAGTGATGAACAAACAAGTGAAGGTAAATTCCTTTTATTTGTAAGAAGGAGAGCGGGGCCCAAGTACCTCGCACAGCAGCTGATCCCAACTGAAATCCACAACGGTTCCACCGACATTCTAATGTACCCAACATTCCAACTGTGATGTCACAGCAAGATGGTTTCTAGAACCATCTGAACTATACTCGTAAACACCACATATCTTCCCCTTCTATAATGTTATTAATAATAATACATAGTGGTAACACAAGGGAGACTATATACAAATATACAATGGATGCAGAAGAAATGTTGAGCAATACATAGTGGACAAGGGTCCTGAATGATATATATATATATTATTTGGGACTGAACCGGAAATAGCACGAACTGTCTTTGAGAGCCTCTGAGGAAGAAGGGGAATCCTTTGAAACGCGTCAGGCTGAATCTCAATGGGACAGCTGCTAAAGGAATCTGCAGACATTTTGCTGTTTATACCGGAATAAAAGCTGTGCTTTGTGACGGTGTTGGAGTGCGGCTCATTGCTTTGGGCAAACTTGGAGCTTGGATATTTGGCGGCGTGCCCCGCTGCCGAGCACGCACCACCCCAGGAAGGAGGGGGCCCTTGGGCCGGTATTTACCGAGCCCTGTTGTGGGAAACACCGCCAAGGATTGAGGACGGCATCTGCCTGTGGAGGTCCATTTGCGGGCTTGAAATGTTGTTGCCGGCAGTGAATTAGTGCATGGAATATTTCCGGGACTTCAGTGTCCAGAATGCCCCGCAGTTTCTCAGCTGAGCAGCCCATTGGGGGGCGTGGAATTGGGCATTACTTAATTGGGACTGAACCGGAAATAGCACGAACTGTCTTTGAGAGCCTCTGAGGAAGAAGGGGAATCCTTTGAAACGCGTCAGGCTGAATCTCAATGGGACAGCTGCTAAAGGAATCTGCAGACATTTTGCTGTTTATACCGGAATAAAAGCTGTGCTTTGTGACGGTGTTGGAGTGCGGCTCATTGCTTTGGGCAAACTTGGAGCTTGGATATATATATATATATATATATATATATATATTTAAATAAATAAAGAAAACCAATGCAATACTTGAAAAGGTATCAGCAGTAAAGTACATGCAGAATAAGTTGAGTTGCATAACAAATTCATCATATTTTTTAGGTAAAATTACTGGCCTGCCCGTGCGAGTGGATGCCTGAGTGCCAGAAGGAATTTGCACCTCTCCATCAAGAGTAACTGCCCCACTGTGCGTTGATTCCATGTCACCCAGTTCACCTTGTATGGTAACACCTCCACTCAAACCCACCTACTGTCCATCATTATCATCCGAGGTGTGGTTAAGAGCTTCTATTTCGGACCACAACCAACTGTCATTTACCTTTCCCAAGTTGTCATCACGTTTCCACCACAAAACTTTGTTGCATTTGGCCATTCTATCTAAGGACCAGATTTTATTGTCACTCAAAAGTGCAGAACGTGAATAAAGTTCTTTAACCTGGAGGGGATCAGTGAACTTACTACTCCGTTTCTTGCACAACGTGCCAAGCTTCACTCTGACCCAATCCCCCACTGTCAATCTAGCTTCTTTCATTCCATGTTTTTTGTTATAGTAATCTTTGTAGATTTTTTGAGCTTTCATGAGATTCCCTTTTACTACTGAAGGGGACCATCTGCTTTGGCGTTTAAGGTTCATCCAAGATGTGTTGTCTCTAGTGAAGGGCTCTCTCCCTATCAAAATTCTGAAGGGACTATACCCAGTGACCGTAGGGGTTATGCAATAGGCCCATACTGTTTTAGTAACCTCCTTCTCCCAGTTCATTCCTGCATTAATTGCAGCTTGAACAGAGCCCATAATCACTTGATTGAAACGTTCCGCTGCTCCGTCGCCCGCAGGGTGATAAATTGGGGTATGTTTAGCTTTAATCTCGTTTCTGGTTAAGAATGCTTTCCATTTGTCAGAGGTAAATTGTGGACCATTATCACACATTATGGTTCTAGGAATTCCTTCCCTTAAAAAGATGTTGGTTAAAAAGGAAATAAGGGAGGATGAGTCTGCTTTTCACATACTTCAAATTCTGTCCATTTGGAATACCTGTCTAACAAAACAATGATGTATTTAGGTACACCCCATGAATCTAGAATGGGACCCAATATGTCCACCGAAAGTTCATCCCAAGGATTTTCAGGGCATTTGTATTCCCCACATGGAGGTCTCAGGACAGTCAATGGCTTATCAGCACTGGCGCAATATGTACACAATCTTACATTCTTCTCAACATTATTGTCTATACCAGGCCACCAGTAGGATGACTCCACCCTTCTTTTGGACTTCACAATGCCCAAATGTCCCTCATGCATTATGTTAAGAATACAACTTCTAATGCTTTCAGGAGGAATTACTCTATCCTCTCTGGGAAGGAACTTTCAGTTTCCATCATCGCTGACGGATAATTTGCTTTTCAGTTCCCAAAGTTTCTTATGATCATGTGTTAATTTGTTTTTATCTGGCCATCCAAGCATTACATAATGTTTTAACTGCATTAAGTTGTCAGTGTTGTAAGCTGTTTCCCATTCATCTGCACTGATTACGTCCTCTCTCTCGTCAGTAAATGTGACACTGTAATCTTCCCATTCATTGTGACAATACTCATCTAGGGGTAAGGGTGAACGACTCAAGTAGTCTGCTACTTTGTTCTTATTGCCAGGTAAGTACTCTACATCGTATACGTAGACTAATAGCTTAAGAGTCATTTTTACAATGTGAGGGGTTGCTTTCACATTGTCACCAGAGGTCAGTACTTTGACCAAGGGTTTGTGATCTGTTCTGAGGGTGAATCTTAACCCCCAAAGATACTGCCTGAACTTTTCCATTGCCCATACAGTGGCCAACATTTCTTTTTCAATTACTGAAAATTGTTCCTCATTGGGAGTAAGTGAATGGTAAGTGAATGCTATGGTTTTTTCTAAACCCTCACAGGACATTTGAGTCAATACGGCACCCAAACCCTTTTCTGCTGGCATCCGTAGTTAGTATACTCGGTGCCGAAATGTCAAATCCTTGAAGGGGTATAGCATTGCAGATATCCAATTTTATTCCTTCGAACTCCAGGTTCACTTCTGAATTCCAAATGACATTTTTTTTTTCTTTCAGAAGTTGACGCAAACTGTGAGTCTTAGTTGCAGAGCTTAACTAATTGCTTTAATTATGTCTTTCTTAGGTGTGATGCCTTTCCTGCCTACTTCTTGCCCTAATTAAGTTACAGATCGAAGGGCAAATTTGCACTTTCCCAATTCAGCAGTGAGGCCATGTTCTGCTAACTTCCTCAACACTTGTTTCAATTTACAATCGTGCTCTTCTTTGTCCTTACCCATGATGAGTATGTCGTCTTGAAAATGTGTGTGACACCTTTCAAGTCTTTGAATAGCTTGTGCATCAGCCGCTGAAAAATGGCAGCAGCTGAGGCCAAGCCAAATGGCATATGCACAACTCTGTAACACCCAAAGGAGTGATGAATGTGTTTTTACAACACAGATTCAATTACATTTGATGGTAAGATGCTGTGAGGTCGATGGTAGAAAACCATTGAACTCCTTTTGTCCCTGCAAGGAGTTCGAGTGGAAACTTGTCTATTACAATGTTCTTGTTGAGATCTCTGAGATCGATGCATAAACGGATTTTACCATTCTGTTTGCGGGCGACAACTAAGGGTGCAAACCATTCTGCGCTCTCTATAGGTTCTATGATACCATTCTTCTCAAGTTTATTCAATTCAGTTTGCACAGCCTCACTGATTTTAAGTGGAATATTGCGAACTTCATGACTAACTGGTGTAGCTCCTTCTTTTAGGACAATTTTATGTGAGAATTTGGACAATTTACCAATGGTTCCAGAGAATACTTCTGGAAATTCTTCATTCAATTCTTCTTCCATAGATATCACTGGATCGCTCATCATTAGTACCTGATCTTTGCAATTGGAGTTGAGGGTAATACCCAAAGCCCCCTGGTCTGCCCAGCCTAGAACAGAAGGTCCTTTCTGTGCTACATATAGTTTACCTAAAGTTTGTCTGCCTTTGAATTCAAAATTCAGACATCTAAAACCTAACATAGGGATTTTTTCACCTGTGAAAGTCAGAGGATGAACATCGGTGGGAATTAATTGATCACCCAAGACTTTTTCAAATTCCTTTTCCCAACTTTCTTATTGTACAATAGTGTATGGTGAGCCAGAATCAGCTACCATCACTATGTTTACACCTTCTTTTTTCATGTGACAAGACGGTTTCTTCTTAACCATAACATCAATTCCTAAAACAGTTTCATTAATACATAGAATACAATCTTCGTTCTCTGAATCATTTTCACCTTCCCCTTCAATGTTTTGTTCATGCAATACAAATTTGACAGTGGCGTTGTTAGACTTTTTTCTGCATACTTTGGCAAAATGTCCAATAATCCCACAATAGGTACATTTAAACCTCATTGCAGGACAATTTAGATTTTTCACAGTCTGGTGGGCAGAAAATCTGGATTTTATTAAGGACACGGAGGCTAAGATTATGCAAATCTCCTTTATTGCCACAGCTCAGCAGTAACAATGAAGAGAATATAGAACTTCAAAACAACATTCTATTACAGTATATAGTCCATGAGCATGCAGCCATCTTCCTTCTTTGCCAAGTGCTGCGAACAAGAAATAAACTCAGTAAAACATAACTTCTATTTTGACGTGGAACAATTCACTCCTCTCAATAACAATCTGTAGACATCTTATTATGGAAGAAAAAAGACACAATAGGTCAAAAATGTAAAACCCCTAAGGTGGGTTAGTAAGTGGAGGGATAATCTTAGCCTCTGTGTCCTTAATAAAATCCAGATTTTCTGCCCACCAGGCTGTGAAAAATCTAAATTTTATGGCATGACACGGAGGCCAACATTATGCAAGTTTAAAGTGAACTAAGTACATTGTCAATCACATTATTGATTGGTCTAAAGTAACATTTTTTAAACATACTCTCATTCGACCAGTCAGTGGCTCTTAGAATAGCTTGGAGCCCTCCACCTAACATAAAATCTTTAGAAGCTGATGCGCCTCTAAGAGAGTGTGCACCGAAAATAGAAACATCAACACCACTTTCACGCATCACTTCTTTGACCCATCTTGCAAGCGTGGGAGATGAAACTGCTTTATGAGGAGATCTGTGAGAGATCAGCAGTTGAGTTCCAACTCCTCTCAGACTTACAGTTCTCTTTTCATACTCTTTTAGATATTGGACAACACACAGACTTTCATTCAGAGGAAAGAAAGGGTAGAAGATAGAGGATGACATAGTTTTGATCCTTTTCTTAAGATAAAAACAAACTCCCTCAGGTTGATAAGCCCGGCTAGTAACATCTAATGCCTTAACATCTGAGGTTCGTCTGAAAGAGACCAAGCAAAGTAACACAGTAAGCTTATAGGAAATACGCTTGAGAGAGAGGTTAGCATTATCTCCCCAAGAAGAAATAAGTTGTAAAATGTTTCTTACGTCCCATAAGGCTGTATATTTTGGAGTTGGAGGGTTAAGAACCCACATGCTTCTCATAATTTTCTTTGTTAAAAGGTTTTGTCCCACCGAGACACCATCAACTAAGGAATGTCCTGCAGCTATTGCTGATCTATAGACATTAACAGTTCTATAACTTAGGCCAGAAGCAAAGAGTTCCAATAGGAAGTTTACTACGTAAACTAAATCAGTTGAAACGCAATCGTAGTGTCGTTGAAGACACCAGCGAACCCATTTGTTCCATGCCAGTCGATATGTCTTCCTTGTTCCAGATACCCAAGACTCAGGTATGAGTAGGAAAGCATCCTGCGAAAGCCCTGGGATTTGCCATTGTCGCCTGAATTCTTCTAGGCCGTCAGAACACCATTAGACCTTGGTCTATGAGAGGGTGCGATTTGCCCTCTGGACCCAGGAGTACTTGCCTGAAAGGTGGTATTAGAAGTGGAAAGTCCATGGTCATCTCCAAGATGACTGGAAACCATGCCTGAGACCTCCAAAGAGGGGTTATCGCTACCATGCTCTGCAGGTATCGACGAGCATGTAAGAGAAGATGTGGAAGCATGACAAACGGCTGGAAGGCATATGGCTTTAAACCCTGCCAATCCTGGAGGAAGGCATCCGCCCCTGCTGCTTGAGGGTTCGGCTTCCAGCTGAAGAAATTCTTCATCTGTGTGTTCAGCCTGTCCGCAAAAAGGTCTGCCCCGAAGGGACCCCATTTGTCTTGGATTGCCATGAATATTCCCCTGTCTAACTTCCAGTTGCTGGAATCCTTGAAATTCCTGGAGAACCAGTTCGCTACACCATTGTTCAAACCAGGGATGTGCTCTGCTGTAACGGAGAGTCCCTTGTTCAAGCAATAGCTCCAGAATCCCTTCACTATCTCCGTAAGACCCTTTGAATGTGGTCCCCACATCTTGTTGACGTATTTCACTGCAGAGACATTGTCCATGCGCAGCATTATACAGCATTTCACTGAATTCTTGGTGAAGCTTCGAACCGCAAAAGAACCCCCTAGTAGTTCCAAGCAGTTGATATGTTGTTCCTTCTCGTGGTGTGTCCAACGACCCCCTGTTGATGAGTCACCACATGTGGCACCTCATCCTTCTAGACTCGCATCTGATTCCATTACCAACTCTGGAGCTTCCCCAAAGATGGCTCAGCCATTCCAAGCTTCCGCATTTTTTATCCACCATGACAGCTCTTTCCTCGAGTCTTGGTCCAAGCATGTCATTTGTGAGTAAGATAGTGTCGACCTGAGAGCTTTCGCTTTGAGTATCTGAAGGGCCCTGTAATGTAGAGGGCCCGGGAAAATTGCTTGGATGGTTGAGGAAAGGAGACCCAGGATCCTGGCTAAGAGCCTCAAGGGAAAGACTTCCATTGATAGCATCTTTCTGAGTTCCTTGCGAAGTTTCTTTATCTTTTCCCTTGGTAATTTCAGTTCTGCAGTCACTGTGTTCACCATGAAACCCAGAAACTGAGTTTCCTGGCTTGGTATTATGCATGACTTTTTTGCATTTATTACAAAGCCCAAGTGTTCCAGTAGGCGGATAATAAGATCTGTATGACGAGATACTGTCGTTTTGGACTGACCCATAATAAGGATCTCGTCCAGATATATTATTAATCTTATGCCCCTTTCCCTTAGCCATGCTACTACCGGACGCAAGACCTTGGTGAAGCACCAAGGGTCTGAAGACAGACCGAAGGGGAGGGTGCAGAATTCCCAAACTTTTCCCTCCCATGGGAATTGGAGGAATTTCCTGTGTGGGGGCCAAATCGGGATGGTCAAGTAGGCATCCATAAAGTCCAAACGTGTTAACCAGTCTCCCTTTCTCAAGACGTCCCTTAGGAGGTGTATCCCTTCCATCTTGAAGTGATGGTACGTTACCCATTCGTTTAGGCTCTTTAAGTTTATGACAGGTCTCTGTCCCTTGTCTTTCTTTTCTACAAGGAATATATTGCTGACAAAGCCTGTTTCCAAGCTCTCTATTATAGCCCCTTTGGCTAACAGATCCCTTACTTCTTGCGATACTAGTTTCCTCTGTTCTTGAGAGAAGGTTATCTATTGACGTCTCTTTAATTGAATGGGGATATCTGTGAATTCTATTTTGTAACCCTTGACTGTATCTAGAACCCACGGGTCTTGTGTTATCATGGTCCAATTCCCAGAGAAAAGGGCAGGTCTCCCTCCCTCTATTATAGGAGTACCTGAAGGGTCTTTCGATGTTCCTACTTGTGGAGAATCCTCTGTTTCTTCTCTCGCCCCGGAATGGTCTTCTGCGGTTCCTCTGTCTGTGTTGGAAGAACGATTGGTTTCCGAAGAAAGATGATTGCTGGCACTTTGATCCGCGTCCCAGAAAGGGTCTTGAGTTTGACTGCACACGGCCGGGGAACCAACCCCTCATTCTCCCGGCCCTTCCAAAAACTCTGTCCTGAAAGACTTTTTTAATATCACGCTGCGATTTCTGAATTGAGCTAAAGGCCCCGACATACTTAGCCATGTCGCAAATGAATTCTTCTCCAAAGAGGAGCCCCTGTGAAGTGGGTCCTCCTTCCTTGTTTGCCAACTCTATTAGCTTTGGGTCTATTTTGAGGAGAACACACTTCCTGCGTTCATTAGAGATGGCAGTGTTGGCATTGCCAAGGAGGCAGATGGTCCATTGGACCCACTCACGTGGTTCTTTAGGGTCTATAGGTGTTCCATCAATGTAGGCACTTTCAGCCAGCTCGAACATTTTGGTTAGGGGTCCAATGGTGTCCAAGAGACGGTCTTGACATGACTTTAGGCTCTTGTCTATCCCCTTCCTAGGGTGTTTTGCACCCTTGGCTATGAAAGCAACAACCTTAGGGTCAAACTCAGGGGTCATAGCAATTTTATCTGGAAGGGATGGGCATGGGCACTCAGATCTCAATCTTGATCTGACTTCCTTTGGAATCTCCCTTCTCAGCCAGAAACTAATGTAGTCTGCTACATGTTGGGAAGGTTGCCATTCTGGAGATAGGGGGTGTTTAATTAAAAGGGATCAAACATATCCTCCCCGAAGGGATCAATAATGCCCATTTTTTAGCCTGAGGCCTTGCTTGCCTCTTCAGAGCTTCCCAAAGTTTTATCCCCCAGGTCCTCAATGTCCGTATCAAACTCTGAGGAACAGGAGAGATTTATCTCTGCCTCCTGCGGTTCATCGCTGTCAAGGTGTATAGGGAGCTCAGGGCCTGTTCGTTGCCCTCCTGTGATTCCCAAGGCATTGTTCTTATCACCGCCTGAGAAGCGTTAATGTGCTGCGTTCCCTGTTTTTCTTGCCTTTTTTGCAGCTTTAACAGGGTGCTCTGGTGCAGCTCTTTTCTTTGGGACCTTTACTGTCCCTTCTTTGGCATAAGTAGTAGTAGTACGGTACTGGTAGAAGGCAATGCCCTTGACAGTGTTTCAATTTTTTTATTACTGGTCTCATCAAGTGTGTCCATAACTTTGTCAACAGCCTTAGTGACCATTGACTCAATTTTACCGTCTAGGTTTAGATCAGGGTTGAGAGACATTATGGGGAAAAATATATCAATTGTATCAAATTTATATTCCCCTTCCTCTTTTTTTAATTTATTTTTATACACCTTAACTATGTTTGTATGAGGTCAGTAATAGCTTTGTCTCCCTTTTTTTTTTTAGCTGATATCTGATTTAAAAAGGTATATTTTGATTAAATATGGGCTATAACCTCACAGGGTTAATGTGGGGGTCGAGCGTTTGACAGATATGCTTTTTTTTCTAATAAATATCGAAGCAAGGGCGTGTCCGTGTCAAATTTCTTTCGACGAGGTGAATAAAGACCGTCTGTACAGCAGCAACTGCCAGATTGTTGCTGCTGTTACTGTGGCAACCACGTACGTCTTTGACGTGTGCGGTTGCCACTAATAGTCTTTTCTCTAAGGCTTGACAGCATTTCTCCACTCCGCCGTATGTGTATGAAGACCGTACCGCGGTGGGGGAAGACGGGCTGATTCTTGTGGCGGGCATCCCCAAATGGCGAGGGGAGCCCGTCCAGTGAGGCTGGAGCAGCGTAAGAGACGGGACCTCGCAGGCACCGATCGGAGCTGCAGTATGCAGCGCGGCCACGGAAGCCCGTATGCCTGTCTCGCGCTGGGAGCGCTGCCAGGCAATGGGAGTCCAGTCGCGCTTTTTTCAAAGGTCGCAAGAGAGAAATGCTTAAATTCCCATCGTGAGGGTGTGTCAAAGCGGCACCGGGGGCAAGGACACGGTTAAGGGGGGGGGGAGTTATTGAAGGCTCAGGTAGAGACCGTACACAATGAGCACATGTTACAACGCCAGAAATATAGGAATACAGAGAGAAACAATCTCTCTACCAAAAATTACAAGGAATAATCGCATGGTAGGGTCAATAGGACCCAGCCATGCGGCATACATGCACATATAATCATTCATAAAAGGTCACACATACACTATAAGCTCGAGAGAAAAGAGGGTACTTATCTTGTAAGCAGCAACAAAGAAGGAAGATGGCTGCGTGCTCATGGACTATATACTGTAATAGAATGTTGTTTTGAAGTTCTATATTCTCTTCATTGTTACTGCTGAGCTCTGGCAATAAAGGAGATTTGAATAATCTTAGCCGCCGTGTCATGCCATAAAATTCTTGTCTCTAGCCATGTGTTCTCGGTTACCACATCTGAAACAGCTGGGACGTTTATCAATGCAGATCCTATTATGTGTGAATGTACTACTAGAAGCATTACTTCCACCTTTGCTCCCTGAACTTGCAGTACTCTTGATATCAAAATCCACTCTTCTATCAGTGACTTTGCACCAGATTCTGTAATTTCATTTTCTTTCTTAGCAGAAATAGCACATCTCTTGGACATTTCCGCTTTTTTGACTCCGGGAGGAAACTCCCCACTCCTTCTATGAACGGTGTGGTCCAATATTTTTGCCCTGAAGAAGCCCGTGTGGGTGAAACGCGTTGGCTGCTGTGTTTTAAATATTGAATAAAAAGAACCTATAACAGCATCATTGTGAAAGGACTACTATTTCTGTCATTGCAGTCTTCTTCTTCTTGCGTGGGATTTAAACCCTATGATATTTTGCCTAGGATTCAATGCCTCTCCCACCTTTTGTGCTTATATATTGTATTTGAAACCAATTGTGGGTGGCTGGTTTCGGGAGGTGGGCATTGACTATCTGCAAACTATATGCAACCTTGTTAGGACTGTAAAAACATTGGTAGTAGATGCAGCGAGATATACCCTGCCACCGTGTCTGTATGCAGTAGCTTTTTGACAATGGCGATAATCTAATTGAGAGATGCATCGCCACATACCCATAACTTCTCTTGTACACTGGTGTTCACTGAATGCATTATAATCTGATCATGAATAAATTCGTCATGTAGAGTGCCAAATTCTCAATACATTGCTAGTTTCTTGAGGGCATAAACATAGTCCTCTACCGTTTCTGTTATATTCTGCTTGTGTTGAAAGAAATTGTATCTACCAATGGCTGCACATATTACAGGTTGGTAATAACTTTCTAAATCCTCTAAGGCATGTTTAAAAACATCTTGATCTTGAGCATCTCTAGGATTTTTTACCATTTCATTGTAAACCCGTAACACTGCCGGAACAAGGCTGTGCAATAAAATCTTTTTCTTCCTGTTACTCGTAAATTCTTCACTACCTTCTTCTTCTATAGAAGATAAGTAATTCAAAAAATTACTTTTCCAGTCCAACCATTTCATTGCTGGCTCAGCAGGTTTAGGAAGAAAGGGAACAGGTGGTGTCAAGGAGAATGTTTGTGCACACATGTTGCTCAACATCAGTCGTCGCCAAATTGTAGTGATGAACGAAGCAGGAAACAAGTGAAGGTAAATTCCTTTTATTTGTAAGAAGGAGTGCGGGCACAAGTACCTCGCACAGCAGCTGCTCCCAACTGAAATCTGCAATGGTTCCACCAACATTCTAACATCCCCAACATTCCAACTGTGATGTCACAGCAAGATGGTTTCTAGAACCATCTTGACTATACTCGTAAACACCACACACTACAAACAAAAACACCTAGATAAAAAACATTGTAATTTACAACACTAATAGCTTTAACTCTCGCAAATGCGAGACCTATTGCATTGTAAATGCTTGTTCACTATTGCAAGGCCTACCTCTCCTATAGAATAACATTGGGTCACCTTATTATGATTAATAAATTATAAGTTTTGATCGGGAGCAGGTGGGAACATCATGTTTGGTGTCTGAGGAATTGTAATTTAAAACCCTCTTTTATAGTAAAGTCAGATTTAAGTAGGCCTGGGCGGTAAATTCCGTTCCGCTCGCGGAATTTGCGGAATTTGGGTAATTTCGCGTTCCGCGGAGAACGCGAAATTGCCAAAAATTCCGCAATCCGGCGGCTTCGCGGAGTTTTTTGCTTGTTCGCGTTTCCAAAATGCGTGTTCGCGAGATATTTCTCCCCGAGCACGCAAACAGCGTTCGCGAACAGGAAAAAGCATCGCCAACGGGCGGAACAAGCAATTCCGCGTGTTCGCGGAACTTTGCGTGCTCGCGGAGATTTTTTACCGTTTCGCGAAGGTTTGCGTAGCGCGACTACGCAAATTCCGCCCACCCCTAGATTTAAGTCACAATTCTGAAAATGCCACTTTTAGAAAATTAGCATTTTCTTGTCCTAGCCATTTGGTGCCTGCAGCCTGTATCTTGGGTCACATGACAAAGTGTAGTTGATGGCCTTTGTGTATTCCTCCCCGACAATATCATAATCAAGGGTCTGGGCATTGGCAGGATGGGCCATCCTGGCTTGATGGGAGGGCAGAGCTCTCACCTACCACACTTGCAAGGCACTGGCTTAGCTCACACACAAATGACTTTACACTGAAAAATGATCAGCACCCACTAAATATCCATATTTCTCAACATGAACAAAGGACTTTACACTAGCCTGTTGTGCCCCCAGACAGACTGGGACCAGGGCAGGGAGGCAGGACATTCCAACCACCTCTGAAGGAGGAAAACTCCAGAAGCTTCTCCCACTTCAAAGGGGCACCACATACTTAAATGGGAGCCTCAGACCCACTCTTTGGTACAATCCTCGAACTGTGGATACTATAGAAGGACACCCTGCAGCTTGAGGACTGTCGTGCTTGCTGAGAAGTACGACTGGACCTGCTCCCTTCATCCCAGGCTGAGAGACTCCAAGAGTCAGCTGACTGACCTACTACTCTGCGCTATAGGGGCATAAGAAGATCCAGAGGCCTCTCTGAATCTGCCCAGCTGACCTGCTGCCAGGAACTGGGCCTGCAATTCGAACTGCCTGAGTTTTGCCGGCCTCTGCAAGAGTGAGTCCCTGATCCCCAAGAGGTTCCTCACCTGGTCACTGACCCTTGGCTGGCATGAGAGTGTACTCCTTTGACTCAAAAAGGAGAAATCACGAAGCTTCGGGCACTTTGGGACCATGAGCCAGCTTGTTCGCACAAAGATCATGCTGCCCATGCTGATCGGTGATGCAAAGCTCCTGTGAGTCCAACTCTTCAAGCTACAGCAACCACCAGCGATGACGGGCAATGCCCGGCCTGCTCTTTGCGCCACAGCAAAGACAATCCACAACGCTCTTCCTGCTTCTTGCGGCCTCCTAGACCATGAATGGAATTGTTCATTCTGGACTTCACAAGGTAGCATTTTCAGGAGGACTAACCTGGTCCCTGTATCTGAGCTGAACTCCATGGTGGTCAGCCTGCACTTGTGACTTTCACCCAGTCTTGTATGACCAGATTACCACTTGTGGTGCTTTGTGCTTTTAGGCGCTATACTTAACTGAAATCTTTAAATTTCTTTCAAACAAATTATTTGAATTATGCCGAATCATTGTCAGAT
The DNA here is from genome assembly GCA_963921515.1 of Calotriton arnoldi. Classification (NCBI taxonomy): domain Eukaryota; kingdom Metazoa; phylum Chordata; class Amphibia; order Caudata; family Salamandridae; genus Calotriton; species Calotriton arnoldi. The sequence goes on along the minus strand of CAWUFW010000756.1, from coordinate 987,949 downwards.
TGAACCCATTTATTTAATCTATTACTTTCATATGAATCTTCTTTTTCTGAGCCCACTCTTGCATATACTGTAGACCATTTCTGTCCCTTTTGGTGTTTCTTTAGGAGTCCATACATGGTCACTCATAATTAAGCAATATGTACTTACTTTAGTTACCTAGTTTAGTTAACTTACTGAATACTATTATGTATAATTTGACCTGGTAACAACTAAAGCCTTAGCATGCCTAATATCAAATTTCAAAAGTTGCATCATTCCACAAGGTGTGTTATTCACTTTTGTTAATCAGTTATGCAGAACAAACCGATGTCCCAAACTCATGTCCCGAATGTCTGTTGATCTCATTATGTATATTGATCGATGCCATTATTACGCAGTGACCAGCTTCATAGTTTCTGTTAATGGTCTCTATAATTAATTATAGCCAAAGGCGAGATTATCAAAGTTAAAGCTTTGAAAATCTCCTTTTGTGTGATCAGGATTTCGTACTCTGTTCTGATTATACACGACCCGTCTTTAGCCTTATCCCATGAGAGTAAAGCAGATTTGTAACAATAGCACCCTTCATTTACCAATGCATGTCTCTCCCTTCATGGTACTCCTATGCTGACTACTTGTCAACAACTTTGTCTGAGAAGAGATCAGAATTGTGCTTTAGAACGAAGTTCCCATGGTCTGCATTGAGTTTCTCTTCATTCTCATTCAACACTATAAATAACAGTGGAAGGATCAACAAAAATATACATGGAGAGAAGTGTATCCATTCCAGGAATAACTTTAAGTCTAAGGCCTATGAATATCTGGGATACGGGAATCTCAAGTGGCCCTCACCACATTTTGCAAGGAGGCCCCTGCAGTTTGTTTTCTGCAGAAACGAACGTCCAAAATGGGATCCGTTTCTGTAAAAGAAAGATCCAAGAGTCATGATTTGCTTGCCGCTTTACAACTGTCTGGCCGTGGGTTACCATGCCTGCATCAGCATTGGCTTGCTTTTCGGGCCTGGTAAAAAGTAATGAACAGGGTGAATAGGGCGACTATCGCGCTGGCTTGTTATCCCGCTGTCTGGTCAAGCGTTTTCAACGATAGAGCCAGCTGTGACTCCACCAGGAAAAAACACAGGACCTCTGAATTGTTCTTGGGAACCACAAGGTTAGTGGGTGGGGCAGCTGGCATTTTGGCAGATATCCAGCTTCCACCAAGGACTAAATTATTCCTTAAGCCCTATATAACCTGAGCAATGCTAATAAAGGCAAAATGAATGTGGCTATCTTTATTAGGGCCCGATGACGATATACATGAATTAAATTACATCCGGCGCGCACCTACTCACTGGACATTTCTATTGCTTTTTTAAAAAAATGTTTTGACTTTCATTCATGGACACATTGCTTCTTGATGTTGGACCATAAGGAACATATTTATCTTTTTGCATCCTGAAGCGGAGTACTATTTATTTTACCACCAGAAACATCCTAACAAACATTTGTTTGCTTTTCACAAGGCATTAAAATGGACATAATTTAGCTTTTTATTTTCGCATTTTCTTATCAGTTCCAGTGTCCTATTTTAGTTATGCATTATTTTCATTTTATCCTCCAGCATTTCATCATTTTATATTTAAAATACATATTTGTTTAATACAGAAAAGCAAATGGAATCAATTTTTAACTGAAACACATTTATGTTGGAGATGCTCGAGAGTAAAAACAAATGCTTATCACAAGCAAGCTTTCTGAAGAAATAATATTTTGTTTAATTTAAATTAACCCATTCTGTCCAGGGGTATTTATTTGCACAGGAAATGTATTCCTGATAGTAGACACATTCACATGTAGATGTCTGGTGGAATTTAGCAATAATTACTTACCTAAAGAAATAATAAAATGTTCAGTTAAATTATAAATGAAGTCATCTGCAACATACCACTACAAATAGTATTGTGCACAAAGGCTACAGAAGCCCTGATTATTCTGTAAATATTCAAAATTGCCGAGTTTAAAATCAGTTTAAAACACCAAGAAGCGTTGGCAAAAGCCAGTAAGTATTGCTATTAACTAAGGGGGATATTCACAATGAAGTGGAGGTGAGAGGCGTTAGCCTCCTTGGCTTAACGCCTCTCACCGCCACTTCGGAAACACCAGTCTGCATCCTATTCACAAGAATGGCGTTTCCCCCTGCCACGGCGCTAAGTCTCACGACTTAACGCCAAAACAGGCACCCTTGCACCAGAGCGCAAGGGTGTCTGCGAGCAGGGAGGTTTGTTAATGCACAGGAAGGTGTCCCTTCCTGTACATTAACAAACCGAAAATGCAAGTTTGCTTTTTCCATGTGTGCTGCTACATGCAGCACACATGGAAAAATCAAAAACGAGGAGAAATAAAGCCTTTTTCCTCGTTCAGCCATCCTTAAGACCTGATTTTTCTAGGTCTTAAGTTTGGCGCTGCCACCTATTATCGTCACCCTTCATAAAAGGCAGTAGCGTCAAACTCAAAGGGTGTTGCGGTGGTACGCCCACCGCAACACCCACTGCACGCCCCCTTTCACGCTAAGTTTAGCGTAAAAGGGGCCCTATTCTCAAGGCAGCGTTAAGCCTCTTAACGTGGCTTTAAGCCACGTTACGTGGGTTAATGCTGCCTTGGGAATAGGGCGCTGGCCCCATTGCCACAGGAACATCAAAAAAAGTGACGTTCCTGTGGCGATAGGGGCTTGTGAATATGCCCCGAAATGTTTTTCTTCAATCATATTGATTCGATACATGCACTAGTAATGATGGCGCTCTGAGGCACTAGTGATGGTGGTACCGTAATACATATACTCACAAATTCTAAGGACAGCTGTACCTCCAGGCTACAATACCGGCTACACTCCTGGATAATGATGAACGTAGTAGTGATTTTATTTCCAGATACTAGTGATGTTTGCCTTCTGACATTGAACTGATAAAAGTCTGGGAGAGCAAGATTTCTGTACTCGCAGACAATCGTGTTATCCGCACCGAGGGATAACATTTTGGCTTTCATTGTACCCGAATATATATATATTATTATCATATTCATGGTTCTCAATTAATCAGGAAGATAGAACCGAGTCTGCCTTGTTGAGAATGGAACTTATCACCTTCACATTAGTACTTTGTTCAGCAGGAAACATATAAGGCATGGGTACATCTTGCAGCCTCTGAGCACGATGCAAAGATGGAAATGTCACACATACATTTTTGGTAATGAGTCAACTAAAGATTTAATCCGAAATGTGATATTATATGTGTGCAGCTAAACTGAGTAATAAAGATGAAGGTCATCTGAATAATCATGCTAGCTGGCATAGCCAAGACTGGGAAGAACACATATCCCCCTACACTTTGTGAAGGGTGGGAGGCTTCATTCTTCCTTCTATGGCCTTGACAAATCACTAGTTTTAGATCTGTCAGCATTAGGGTGGTCTTCCTTCTAAAAATTCGCCTTCACCCTCCTATTTTCCTGGATTTATTTTTGTTGGCTTTAAGACTCTCTGCACGTTAGCAGTGCTAACCAGTATTAAACTACTTGTGCTCACTCCCTAAAACATGGCACAATTGGCTTACACCTGATTGGCATATTTAATTTACTTATAAGTTCCTAGTAAAGAGGTATACCATAGACCCAGGGCCTTTAAATTAAATGCTACTTGTGGGTCTACAGCACATTTTGTGTCACCCACTTAAGTAGACATATAACACACAAAGTACCCACTTAATTAGCCCCTTAAATCATGTCCCAGACAAGCCACTGCAACCTGAATGTCTTTGTAGTCTGCCAATTTGACTGGCCAATAAAGCCCCCTTTCCAAGCCTTAAACTCCCCATTAATTGCACGTAAGTCACCCCTAAGGTAGGCCCTAGGTAACCCAAAGGGCAGGGTGCGTGTAATTAAAAGGTTGGACATGTACTATTATGTTTTATATGTCCTGGTAGTGAAAAACTGCTAAAATTGATGTTCACTACTGTGAGGCATACTTCTCGCTTTGGATCACATTGGATTGCCTTATTACAATTAAAACCACTAACTTTTGATTGGTAACAGGTAAACATTTTATGTTTTGTGTCTGGGGCTGTTGGAAAACGAGGCATTAATTGTGATGCCTGCACAAGCAATGGGTCTACATTTGTCCTTCACTGGGAACCAACACCCCATTGTAGTGCTTGATTCTCAGAGGGTAGCATTGCAGAGCAGTCCAAGCCTTACTCAAGGGAGGTGGTGTGGGCTAGTAGTCACCATTGACAGGTACGCAGAAATAACACTCAATAACTGATTGTCCAGTCTGTGCTTTTCTTTATAAAAAGGAAGAGTACATTTATTACTATTAGAAATGGGATTTCTGGTTGGCTAAGGCAAGCGCCTAAGCCAGGCAGAAACCACCACTCTAGTCAGGGCAAGGGAGTTACACACCGAAGATAACCCCTGCTCACCCCCTTGATAGCTTGGCACGAGCAGTCAGGCTTATCCCAGAGGCAATGTGTAAAGCGTTTGCGCAACACACACACACAGCAGCAACACACTAGGCACACCACAAAAGAAACTCCACACAAGGTTATATAAAAATAGCCTTTGTATTATCCATAAAGCACATCAGAGAATAATCACATATGTACACTGTGTCACCTGGCACTAGGTATTACTTTTACAGGAATTATATACACTACAGTGCCAATTGGGCCACTGTCATAACTAACCTATCACAATTAGTGAGAACAACCAGTAATTACTGGCAATAGGGCACTATACATAGCATAAACACATCTCGCATGAATCATGAGCACGAACATCATAAATACATCATGCCCCTCTTAGGCATAACCATCACAGTTGATGAGAACAGCCAGTAACTACTGGCGATAGGCCACTGCACTTAGCACAAACACATTATGCATGACTCATGAGGCATAAACCACATTAGGCATTACTCCTAAATCAGCAGTGCACCATAGTAACACTAACAAGGTGCACACATCACCTTAGGGCCTTGCGCCCCACCAGAACACAAGGTGATCCCAGGCCAACTGTCCTTCCTCCGGGGTCCGTCTTGGGCTTCCCCGCAATGCCCTCTGTCCACAAAAGTCAGGGATCTATGAGCACATGGCTTCCACCGGCCCGTGCTCTAATGGGGGCGAGGGTGCCACTCACCCTTGTCTCTCTCATGTAAAAGAAATGCCCCCATCGTTGCAGCTGCCCACAATCTGGCGGCGCAGCTGTGCACACAAATAAGCACCAACAGTGCTTTGGGAGCTCCCCTCACCGGGACTCCTCTTTGTAGGCACGTAACAGGCACCCACAGTGTGCCCACCAAGCCCCACTCACCGGGGCTTCTCCTTCGTGGCAGGTAACAGCTTTACTGCTTATAGAACACCGAGCGAGGTCTCTGTCGGACCCGCACTCATTGCGGCCCTGCCCACAACAAGGCAACCTTTGCCTGTCTTCCGGCCTCCAGGCAGCTTCCTCTCTCAGGGCTAAGCAGACTGCATTCTGGAGCTCCTCGTGGCTCCTGCTGCTGGCCTCTCTTCTCGGTGAAAAGCCAGAAAACAGAGAAGACGCCTCAGTAGGGAGCCCGCGAGGCTCCGTCTTTGTTCTGGTCAATGGGCAGGGCTCTCACCGGTACACGGGAGTCCCGCCCACCTTCAGGCACTGCTTGCCTGACTTCCGCTCTTATCCGCACTTCCTCCGGCTGGCCTCCAACCAGGCCGCAACCGCCTGACATCCTCCTTGGGACCCTGGACACCCACAAAGGCGGGGTAGGCTCCCACTCCAGGGTGCTGATTGGCACGGCCTCTGCCTGACTTCCGCCGGGCCGTCCCACCTCCAGGCAGCACGGGGGAATCCCCACGCTGGGATTCCTTCAGAGCAATTTGCTGCACAGCGCTTTCAAGCCAAAAGACTCCTAGGGCACTCCTCACGCCTCGGGCGGTGTGGGCCCACCTCTGGGGCTCCGGTCACCTTGGGGAGAGGAGCGTGGCCCACGCTGCAGGGCACCAGCGCTCCTCCCGTCTCCTGGCTCAAGGCAAATAACCCTGAAGCACTCACGAGGCGTTAAGTCCCAAATTCAGAGGGGCAGAGCTGGGCACAGGCAGGCCAACACGCAGGGACCTCCAGGAAACAAAAGCTGGGTCCCACAGCGGTTCATCCTTGCCCAGCAGTCCTTCAGCTTCCCGCAGGTCAGCACTAAGTTCTTCTTCCTTCCATGGGGTCACAGCCCCAATATTTATACCAGCTATCTTCTTTGTTCTCCTGACACAGGGCTCTGTGCCTGGTCAAAACCAGTTCGGGGGGGCACTCCAACATTTGTTTACCATGCACAACAGTCCCCATTGACAGGGTAGGTCCTGGCCCCAGACACACCACAGGGGGCGGAGCCATCATTGTACAAGGCAGGCACAGACCTATTCAGGGTCAGGGACTACTCCTCCCACTACTCCAAATGCAGGTCTGCCTATTCAGCCTAGCGCTGACTCACCCAGCCCCTCCGGAGCCACTGCACCTCCCCAGACCCTGTCGCTCATTTCTAAATTAGTGATAATAAATCTGCGCACACCATTACGCAGCATTTATTACCACTATTTCAAACATACCAAACTTGATCCCGCTACTCCTCTCAGATAAGGAATTACCACTGAAACACTTATCAGGGAATCCCCAATGCATTCCTATGAGAGGGCAGCCTCACAGCAGTGAGAAACCAAAATGGCTGTTTGTCACTACCAGGACATGCCACTCAGTTAAGGCACATGTCCTACCTTTTACCTATAGCGCACCCTGACCATAAGGCTAGTTAGGGCTTACCTTAGGGGTGACTGATATGTAGAAAAAGGGGAGTCACAGGCGTGGCAACCACTTTATGTGCCACATCACAGCGGCAGTAAACTGTGTGCACAGGCCCTGCAATGGCAGAGGCCTGAGACAGGTTTGAAAGGCTACTTTGGTGGGTGGCGCAAGCAGCGCTGCAAGCCCACCAGTAGCATTTAATTTACTGGCCCTGGGTATCTGAGATATCACTTTACAAGGGACTGATAGGTAAATTAAATATGCCAAACAGGTGAAGACCAATCTTACCACGTTTTACCACAGAGAGCACATGCACTTTACACTGGACAGCAGTGATAAAGTGCCCAGAGTCCTAAAACCACCAACACCATGTCAGAAAAAGACTAGGAGGAAGGCAAAAAGTTCAGGGATGACCCTTCAAAAAAGGCCAAGTCTAACAAATACACACACAGTACTAAATACTATGCATCAATTTACAAATATACATAAGCTGATAGAAATACTTCTTGACATTGCGTAAACATTCCCACCCTCTCGCAGGTGGGGGGGTCTAGTACCACCACTCAAATGTATGAACATCATCTTGCCCCCTAATGCCACGGGTTGACCATAACCTGGTGTGAGGGCCCTTTCCAGTGGTACCACCCCAGTGGCTGCCCCCACCATTATTTTAACAAGTATTTATACTGGGAACACCTGCCATAGTGTCATATAACCCTGACTGAGAGCACCCAATACTGACCGTACAGTAAACACTCTTAAATCACAGTGGCTGATAGTCTGGTTGTTCAACTAAGCAGTAGGAAGAATACATGTCTAAGCATCACTTGGAATGACAGGTACTTATCATATCTGGAACCATGTGCAATGCAAGTCAATCACAGACCCTAAAACGCATCACAGTTCTAATCACATGGCTATGCAATTACAACCAGGCACCCTGGCCAGGATGCTGCCAACATATTTCCAACTCACATATAACATCATATATTGCAGGTGACCTCCAGTCCCCAAAAGGAACACCATTATGTGAATGTACCTCCTGTACAATTACACCCTTTCCCCCTAGGGGATGTCTCTATGTAATCATCATCCTTTTCCTTAGGAGAGAAGTTCTCCCTCACTGAACTACAAAAGTTCCAGCATCAGGCAGGCTTAAACATGGATGAATTTTTGAGGGGTTATTTCTTCACAGTCCCAAGAGACTTGGGGGGGGGGACTTCCTAATTCTGTGCTGGGGGAGGCTGTGCTGCTGCCGCTCCCCCTGCACCTTTGCCGTCAAATGGTGGTGACTCCATTCTCCTGGGGTCCCCACACGCCAAAAACAAGCATGTTTTCATTTAGACATGACCATGCCCTGCAGGGCATTATCGGGCGCATTCTCCAGCACTTGCATATTCAAGCAGCGGCTCCGGGGAGAGCCGTGCTTGCTTTGATGGCGGCCTCACGCCGTACTCTGCACTCCTTTGGGGGCCCAGTCCCACCCGGGCACCCTGTACACAGGTATGTTGGAGAGCAGCTTGGGGAGCCCATCCCTGGCTGCTCTGACCGTCTCCCCACCTGGCCAGCACCCTCGCGTGCTGCCGCGGGAGCCGACCCTTCATTCTGGTCTGCCCGTTCCTGCGGGCAGACACGGATACTGCAGCCGGCCGGGCGGGGCCTCAGGGGTGTGCGACGACACTCCCCCCTCCTTCCTCTTGCCGTGGGGGAGTGCAACGGCATTGCCCCCTCCTTTCTGCCGACACCCAGGGCCCAGGCATTCACGGGGAGTGCAAAGGCTTCCTCTTCGGCGGGGCCTGGGGATGGGGTCCAGGGCCCCTGAGAAAAGTTTGCAGGGGGGGTGACAGCACTCCCCAGCTTCATTTTGTTGGGGCCCAGTGTTGGGCTCCTGAGCCCATGGGGCCATTTCACAGGGGTGCAACGGCACTCCCCGGCTTTAATTCGCTGGGGCCCAGGGATAGGATCCTGGGCCCCCAGGCACCTTCACAGGGGGGGCGCGATGGCACTCCCTGACTTTCTCTTGGTTGGGGCCCAGGGTTGGGATCCTGGGTCCCCAGGTGCCTTCAATGGGGGTGCAACAGTGCTCCCCAGCTTTCTCTTCCTCTGGGGGCAGCCCCCAGGAGCTGACCCACCCTGGGAGCTGACCCCTCATCATCGGTCCAGTAGAGGTCAAAGGTCGCCTACCGATTTCAACTATCTTGGCCTCTTTTCATTCCTGGTGGCTAGCCCTAGCCACCTAGAGCACTTTTTGACGCCCTCCTGGCCACCAAGAGGGTGAACTCAGCAAGGAGCTGTCTTCACTGGCTCCCTGTGCCAGACCTTCACCTGGCTCAACTTCTGGGCCTCTCCTCTCCTTGCGCAGAAGCCCAGACTGCCTCTCACTGGCCCTGGACTCCCTCAGAGGCACAGTGCAGAGTCCTGGGGAAGTCAGGGGGCTCCTCCTTCCAAATGCATATGGCGCCAGCCTCCAGCACCAGTCTTCCTCAGCAAAACCACACCCCAGAGAGAGCTTCTCTTCCTGTGCAAGAGCTTTTAAGAGAAATTGGAGGTGGGAGGCAGGAATGTACTACTGCCCTATCCTGCAGTGACACATCACCTCTCTGCCCCTGATCCCTCCTTCCTGCACAGGCCTCTGGGATAGTTCAAGATGGTGTCGCCCAGGGGTCTCATGCCACATGGTCTCTGAAAAGCCCCCTTCCCCCATGGCTGACTTCATGGCACGGGCCTGGAGCAGGCCTGGCACCAGGTGACAGCTGCTGATTGATGCCCTGCAGCTTCACCCTATCGCTCCCTCTTGGAGAGAAGACCTTTGTCCTTGGGAATGCTTGCAGTGAAGGGCTAGGCCTCTGATGCTACAGCTTGGGGAGGAAGGTAATTAATTCAGCCTGGCATGGTCACACCAGGCCAGGCTCTGGTTCTCAGCTGAGTCAGAGCAATATGACATTTCTGGATGACCCATAAGCAGTACAGATATGGATTTGGACATAGCAGAATGGTTCCTTTCACACAACTTACAGTGTACTTCGGTGCATGTCTGGAGTTTCTAGGCCCTAGGGAACTGAAACTACCCCATGTGGTCTCTTTCTCCATAGGAGAATAATGGAGTGTTCCTACAGTGAAACAGTAAAACACACTGACTATCCCTTACATGGGTCTCCCTAAATTATAAGGCCTATTCCATGTCACCACCCAACTCTGCATAGTCCCTTCCACACCATTCTATATGTACCCAGCTGCTGGGCTGGGCACAACAGGAATCTCCCCTTCACAGCCCTTACACAGATGCACACACGTGTGCATACGTGTCCACATGCAACCAGTCCGGTGCCCCTTACCCTGGCTGCAACGCAGCAGCCTTATCTCACAAGGCGGACACCGGTGGAACCCACATGTAGTCCATTTCATCACGAGTTTACCGTGGGTGAGTCCCAGCTTATGAGGCTCTCCCACAGTAAAAGCTAAAAAATCAGGTGTTCAAAAAGCGAAAAAAAAGCCGGGTGGCTCGGATAGTAAGAACCACCTTCTCACAGGGACATTGTAATTTAAGACCCTCTTTATTGTTAAAGTCAGATTTTATGTTACAATTTTGAAAATGACTCTTTTCAACAGTGGCATTTACCTGCCTTAAATATTTGGTGCCTGCAGCCTGTACCTGGGTCACATAACTGGGTGTAGTTGGACTTTGTTTATTCCTCCCAGACAGTCAGGGATTAGGTATGTCTGGGTGGGAAATCATTGGCAGGATGGGGGTGTGGAGGTATGTACTGCCCCACTTGCAACTAAATAGGCTGTACTCTGCCCTCACACAAAGGACCTGTCACCATTGCATTGTTTATGCAGACAGCAAGGAGAAGTGAAAAGCTTCAAGCACTTAAAAGGGAATTCTCAAGAAACTTCTCCTCCTTCAAAGAAGGCATCAGCTATAAAAATAGGACCCACACTTCAGTTCACTTTCTGGACATGAGGTAGTACTCTCAGAGAACTGCCTGCTGATCTGGCCTGCTGTGTACTTCAGAAAGCTGCTTTGCTGCACCTGGAAGGACTGCTTTGCTGCATGAAGACTGTCTTGAATCCTCAGAGGCCTGCCCTGCTGCTTTAGCCCAGTCCCACCTCTTGAACCCAGGACTACCAGAGTGACTTCAAAGGCTAGTTGGCTGACCTCCTGATCAGAGCCTCAGGGACAGAAAAGGCTCCAACCATCTTGCACCCACACTTGGACCCAGCTTGTGTGACTTCTAACCCCCCAAGTGGTGTTGTTCCAGTCCGGGACCCTTGGTGGTGGTGTTAAAGGTGCCAAATACAAACTTGGGACTGGAAACATTTTGGGCCAAAAGCTACTCTGAAAACCCATAGGAGACCAGGACCAGCGTGCTCGTGTATCCATCCAAGGTACACTGTTGGTCGGCCTAATTTTGCGGCAGCTCCTGCTACACTCTTGCTACAGTAGCAATTCCTGTTAAGAGGTCTTTATTATTTATTATTCATTTTTGTGTTTTATATTGTGCTAACTTTTCGCAAGGGTATCAGAGGGCTTTGCAGAGTTTGCACACATAACATTTACAGTGAATACACAAGAAATAAATTGTAGGCATACAGGGTGGTAATACAACATGGAGTTATAGTTCGGAGGCAACGATGGAAGGTTATTTTGAGGTTGGAAGAATAGTTGAACACGGCGGTCGCAATGTGTATATTTTGTATTGCGGTGCATGCTGCAGATTGCAGCACACGCTGCATTGCAAAATACAAAACACAAAAAAAAACACATTTTAAACATCCCTGCACATGGTGCAGGGATGTATAGGGGGCACCATAGGTGCCCACCAGGGTCCATAGCGGAGGGTCAGGGGGAAAGGGGGACCCACTAGGGGCCCCCAAAGTCACTTTCCCCCTGCCTTTCATGGCGGGTTAACCGCAATGAAACAGCTGGCATAAAGGGACATTGTAATCCCTACGGCGGTGCCTGAGCAGTCACCGCCACTATTGTAGGGATTGCAGTCCCTCCGACAGTCACTGTTGGATGCGTGGCGGTCGTTCGCTCTGCCAGCCACCATCCGCCCACCATCGTAATGCAGTGGGCGGACCTGCAGGGGCAGACGGCGGTGTGACTGCCACCGATGGCCTGACGGTGGCGGTCCCACTGCAATTGTAATCAGGCCCTCTGTTATAAAGTAATATGGAGTCTTTATTGCCAAAATCATTCATGTACATTATCCACGTGAGGGAAGACCAACATTAACTGTACTTAGTATAACTGTCATAACTGCACAACAGAATTTCACACAGAACATTCTACCTAGGTGAAACTATGTGGGAGGGAGGGGGAAACAGGAGGGAATAACCAACGGCATAAAGGAAAATACTTGTGCAAGGTACAATATAAAGAGACACAATAAATCAAAGAAAAAGATTGTAATTGAATATCAGAAAGAATACAACAAACTCATTTTGACCAACAGGGATATGAGTGTCCAGGGTCTGTTTGGTAGAAGAACCAGTGATATCAGAAGGAGCTGGACGTTTGGTTATGGTCTTAACTTAAATTCATCAAAACATTTTTGTTAATTTAGCTTGTGATATAGATTTCTTCAGAAAGGTCACAACCTTGGGAATCGAAAGCATTCCATCCCTGGGGGACCTGGCAATGGTGTAGAGACTCGAGCTGAAGATACCTCCTTAATGATTCTTGTGAACAAGTTATCCACCCTCATGAATCCTTCTCGAACCTCAGCCTATCGTGCAGCAGCTCAGATCAATTCCAAATTCCAGGACGTTTATCCTAAGTGTGGAGTTAAGCCACAAAAATAAGAAAAACTGTCAACATATGCCCACCAACAAAACAACATTAGTGGCTATGATTGTAGAGGTTGTCTCACTCTTATTTTATTTTTGTGCAGTATAGTTTTGCACCTCAGTAGGCCAACACAATATCTAAAAGCAGCTCTTTGAAGCACAACACAGACACTGCTTACTGTCTTTGCTGAGCTGGACTTTTTAAACTTCAATAAAACTAAGTCCCACTGTCAAAATCCTTCCCAGGAGGCCTTGCCCGAGCTCACCACAAGGCAGATTTGCCTTGGTGGGTAAACAAGCACACAAAAGCATCTGACCTCATGGATTCTTCTTCAGCTGCATCCTGCATGGTGGGTACCTATGACCCAGTCGACATTCACCATATAGGCTAAATTGATTTTCTAAATTTCATATGATTTTCAATGTACAATTTCTAAATATGTTTCAACTTTTGATCCTTATATTCTATTTTTCTTGTTAAAATTAGCTGTTTACCAACACTTTTATGGAAATCTGAAACTATTTATTTTGCAACTGTAACATTGATTTAGGTTTATGTTTATGGGATTTGTAGCGCGCACAGCTACTCAAAGAGCGTCCCGGCGCTTGTTTATATACAAATTATATACAAATTGCAGTTTTCTCAGAGAAATGTCTGGCTGATTGTGCCAAGCTGCCAAAAGGTAAGCTTGTGATTACCTGCAGACAGCTACCTTTACTTTTATGTGCAAGAATATTTGACCTTTTCTCTAGGTCAGCCACAACACATATTAAGACTGAAGCCTCTCTTTAGCCTGTCAAAACACTTTCCAACACAAATGTTCCCGGTGCATGTTGGAGTTAAATATTCTTCTGATTGTGATTGCTGTTGTGGTGTGTTGATATATAAAATAGTGCAAGCAATATTTCAGAAAAATACGTACGTGGTAAACATTTATCATCTGTTGCTTTGATGCAAAATCAATGTGTTGTTGACTTCTCATACTAAAAGTATCTCCTGGCAATTTCTGCATTCTACGGCAGTGATGAATGTCCCATCTCTTCATCATCCTCATTACTATGTGGGTTTATTTTCTCTTTACCTGGACTTGATACATATGGCCCCATCACCATATTGAGTGACATGCACCAGTTGGCAACAATGCGCACGCTTTGTTAAATGTTGTACCTAAGTGTTGGCAAAAGACATTCTTCAGCAGACCAAATGCTTTTTCCACTACATTCCAAGTTGAGATGTATGCCACTGTGTTTTTCTTCTCCTTAGTATTCGCAGGAATTTTCTGTGGCATATGGTGCATCACCTACATACATAGCTAAATTGTACATGATAACTGTGCCACAATGTGATTAATGGTTCCATGCATTCCGATGGTTGTATGTCAGAATATTGAGTTGAAGAATATTCCCGAACCAAATTATCAAAGTCACACTATCGACGCTCACCATATCATGAAGGAAAGACAAACTATTATTCTTAACTCACCCTCTGTATAGCCACATAGCTTAAAGAGAAAACTATTCAAGATACACACATGTGGAGTTGAGACTAGTATAATTAAACATACCTAAATACTTTCTTTTATGCTAGCGTTCGTATTGATACCTCGTTACGATATTTTGGCAGGACAATATTATAAAGTCTATATTCTGCTACAATACCATTTTACGCATGCAAGCTGTATTGTGCTTAGTTCGATTAATGACCATTTTCTGGTACTTGTAGCCAAGAGTTCATGTAAGTGGAAACCTATGTTTCCGCACGGTGACCACATTCAGACCCTGAAATTGACACAGTGACTATGTGTGGTTATGTGTTGATATTGCCAATACGTCGGCTGTGTTTCACAACTACTGTGCTCTTTGAGAAAACTAGTCTTGTTCCAGCAAGACCAGGCCTTATTAAAAACACTACCTTTCCTGACCCCATAAAAAGTAACCACCTCTGCCATGAGGCTTCTGCAGTATGTTTCTCACAAAAAGAACCTCACATCCTGGCCCGCTGCTGAATATTTGTACAATCTATAAGGGGTGCCATGCACCCCGGAACTGCCCCCTGCCCCAGCCCTCGTAAGGTCCAAACGCTGATTCTGGACTATTTTAAACACAGGACCTCAAAAGAAGACTCTCCAACACAGTCACAAAGCACAAGCACTCTATTAAAGAAAGAGTATCAGTGTGTAGAATGGGAACTAAAGTAGTCCTGGAGATTTGAGGAGCCAGACGGTTGTTACTTTCATAGGGGACCGGACAAGGAACAACGGCCAACCGCAAATATGTGAAGAAGCCCTGAGTCAAACGCTAGGACATAACTATCGCACCTTACCAGAGTTTTTAACCTCTATGAACTATGATATCCTTTTCTTTTTAATGCTTTTTAATGCTCTTTAATGCTCTTATTGTAATGCAATAGTTTTAATTAACTTATGCAAATAAATAAATTCAAATGTCAAATGTCTGTGCTCTTTGAGACATATAAATATGATACATGGCATCACAACGTTGCTGGTCGATGAGAACCAAAGGTGATTTGTTACCAGTTTAACATCGTTCAATTCGTGTGCTCTTAAAACACTTTTGACAACCACATTGCAGGGATAGTATGATACAGTTAAAGCAAATGAAAACAAGATACAGACATGGAAAGACGTAGGTGTTTATGTTCTCGAAAGCATTGCCATAGCTTTCAAACAATGTCATGATGTCATCAATTTTAGTAATGTGGTATTGACAATGCTGTTAGTTTTATTAGGTCATATATACTGTTATGTTAGATCAAACACATTATTCAATATTATTTATTTTTTTCTATGATTTGTTCAGTTGCTCACTGCTCTTAACCTCAGTTACTTAAGACTGTGCTTTTGTTCAAATCGTGAAATATGAGATACTCATAATAATTCCTGTTGATATACAATATATGCAATATGCACATATTTGGATGATTATGTTGCATAAAATACAATAGTTCAAAATCCCATATTTTACAGGGCTCTATAAAATATGGAAAATATTCCATGGATTCCAATGAAATATAGTGTTTATCATCATAAAGACAGACCCACTCTGCAGAGCTTTACCGTTGTCAGTACCACTAGGATTTTGCGGCAAATACAGACTATATTTTGTGGCAGGGTTATATATGTACATTTTGTTCCACCTGGCCTTTATTGCAGGTTTATTCCAGAACTTTTTGCCTTCCTCCTGTATTTGTTCTGACCTGTTTTTGTTGGTGTTATGACTCTGGGGTATTTACCACTGCTGATCAGTGCTAAAGTGCATGTGCTCACTCTTGTAAACTTGGTAAGATTGGTCTACACCTGTTGCATATTTAATTTACTTGTAAGTCCCTTGTCCAGTGGTATCCTATATACCCAGGGCCCGTAAATTAAATGCTACTAGTGGGCCTGCAGCACTGCTTGTGCCAGCCACAGAAGTAGCCTTTCAAACCTGTCTCAGGCCTCTGACGCTGCAGGGCCTGCGTGCGCAGTTTACTGCCACAGTGATGTGGCATTTAAAGTGTTTGCCAAGTCTGAAACTCCCCTTTTACTACATATAGGTCACCCCTAAGGTAGGTTCTGGGCAGGGCACATGTGTAGGTAAAAGGTAGGACATGTGCCTTTGTTGTGTGGCATGTCCTGGTAGTAACAAGCAGCCTATTTGATTTCTCACTGCTGTGAGAGTGCCCTCTCATAGGTTTGCATTGGAAATTCCCTGATTTGTGTTTCAGTGGAAATTTCCGATATGAAGAGGTACCGTGGCCATGTTTGGTATGTTTGGAATATTAGTGATAAATCCTGCTTATTGGTAAAAGTGGATTTGTTATTGCTATTTTTGAGATGCCTCTTTTAGAAGAAGGCATTTCTGTGTGCTTATGATTCTTTGTGCCCTGCCTGGCTGTGTCTTCAACGTCTGGTTTAGACTGACAGGAGCTAGAGATGTGCATTCAATGTAGACAGTCACAAGGAGGGTTGAGGTGTGTCCTGCCTTTCCTGGATAACTCGTAGTTGGGCTGAATTTTGAGTGCTGAGAGGAGTTGTCACCTGCACCTGAATAGGGCTGTGCCTGCCTTTCACAATGCTGTCTCCGCCCCCCTGTAGTGTGTCTGGGGCCAGAGCTGCGGATTGAATGGGGGTGTTGTCCAATTCTAAAGGTTGTTTGAAGTGCCCCAAAAACAAAGGTTTTATGGGTATAAGTACAGGGGCTGTGACCCACTGTTTGTTAGACACTACGTGGGACTTGTAACCAGAAGACTGGTGGACTGCCAGGAGGAAACGCCATGAGGACTTGATTCCTCTGTAGTACTGATCTGCTGCCCTGGGATAAGGACTGCCACTTTGCTCTTAGGACCCTTGTGCTGGCCTGCCTGTCTACGTCTTGCTGGTGTGCCCTAGTGCTCTCCCAGGAGGGCTGCTTATGCCCCCTGCTCTTGCCAGTAGAGTGCAGGATGAGCGCTTGGTTCCCTCCTTGTGTCTGAGGAGCGCTTCATTTCTTGCCCCTCAACTGGTCCATGAGAGCACGTGGTGACTTCTCTGCTGTCTCCTCATGATCGGAGTGTGGAGCACTTTAGTCCACTCTAGTGGCAGCATGAGAAGCGCGGCGTGCGCTGCACTTGGTCCTATAGGTTTGGTGCCACTTGAGGGGAGAACTTAAGCGTGGAAGTCCTTTCCCCCTCCTTCGCATCCACAGCGTGTGCCCTCTTGCGGCAATGAAGCCGAAAGGAAACCTCGACAAACAGTCTCTGCATTGTCAAGTAATTCTGACATCACCAGTGGGTTAAGACTGAGGGAAAGGAGCGCATGGTGTCTGTGACCCGAGCCTCAGGCATGGGCTTGTCCTGTTGCGGAGCTCTCGCCTTTCCTTGTGCATCGTGCCATACTCCCCAGCGACGGGGAGGGGTCGCTGCAGTGAAAGGGAGCCTCCAGAAGCTGCAGGCATGGAGAAGGCCCGGACTGCCACAAGTACCGGTATGGCAGGAGTGACCGCAAGTGTCGTAGTCACCATCCCGGTCCCTAGGGACCAAGTCGGGCTTCCCTCATTTTGCTCCGTGAGAGTGGCGTCACCTGATTGAAATGCTGCAATGTTGCAGCAGCTGCCTTTCAGCCATTCACCTTGCGGGGAGGATTGAGTGAGGGTTCCCCTGAGGAAAGGGTGCCCTCACCCCTTTTTACCGCGTGCATACACGTACCTATGGGGCACTGGCTAATGTTGGTGATGACCCCAGGGTGAGACCTCGAAGGAGGCCCCCAATTATCAAAAGAAACAGGCTGCATTTACTCATTACCGTAAAGTAACTAGAAGGAGCACAGAAGCTCCAGGGGCATAAAGGGAATTATCGTAGAAAGTGTTGTAGGAGTGCAGGGAACTGCTCCCTGTATGTTCATGGTAATGTTGAGTGATTTATGCTCTGCCTCTAAACTACTGCTTCTTATTATGCCCTGATGTTGTGATGCAGGTTGTGTTCCCTCACATTTCCAGGACTGGCCTAGTATGGCCAGCAGCCAGGATTTATGTCTGCCCTAACCTGCATTTTAGGCCCTGATGTGTTCTAATGTATGTCGTTTTTACCTTGCATTGTCAGGATAACAAGCATTATTCCAGGGTTCACCTTATATGTGCAGTAAGCGTATTTTTATGGCATGTGCAACTTATAAGTATTTACTTTATGCACTAACTGTGGTTTTATGACAATTGCAGGGTGGGCAAATTTATTTATGATCTACGTGATGTCATGACAATTGCCTGTTTGGCGAAGTGATTTATGTGATTGTGGTCTAATGTGTTTTATGTACAATACAAAGGATATTTTTATATAACCTGGCATGGAGTCTCTTTTGTGGTGTGCCTAGTGTGTCACTGGTGCGTGTGTGTGTGTTGCGCAAATGCTTTACACATTGCCTCTGGGATAAGCCTGACTGCTCTGCCAAGCTACCAAGGGGGGCAAGCAAGGGTTATCTTGGGTGTTTAACTCCCTTACCCTGACTAGAGTGGTGGGTTCTTCCTGGCTCAGGTGCATACCCTAGCCAACCAGAAGCACCATGTCTAACACATATATATATATATATATATATATATATATATATATATATATATATATATATATATATATATATATATATATATATATATATATATATATATATATATATATATATATATATCTACTGGCGGTCGCCAGTAGATAGTTATAGTTAGGACCTATTTTCCATAGGAAATCCGCAACATTCTATTTGAAATAACTCTTGCGTCGGTTGACGAATCTTCGCGAAATTTTCAAACTTTATGGCCCGCTCCGGTCCGCTCCTACCCTGAAAGTCTCAGGGTGATTCGTCAAGCGGGGGCCGAGAAAAAGGGGGTCCCAAAACGTGTTTTCCCCTTTCATTTTCCCATAGGAAACTTTAGACACGGCTACAGCCCGAACTGCTGAACGGAATTACACCAAATTTGGCAAAGAGGTAGTTCTTGGTTCAGAAAGAACCCTTTTTGTTAAATGGTGTAAATCCGTTCAGTAGTTCCTGTGAAAATAAAAATAAAAATCACATATATATCTATGGCCGCGTCGGATTCGCGCACCCTGAGCGCACCCTGCGCGCACCGTCCCGATCACGAGCTGCATGTTAATTGGCTTTCAAGTGGCTGTCAACACTCCAAATCAGGAAGTGTTGGCAGCCATTTTGTCCCTCGGTAGAACCGAGGGACAGAAACAAGTGCGCAAAGCGCAAAAAGGGGCAGGGTAGAAACACCCTGACCTCCTAGGTCTGCTCAGGGGGTCCCACAAGGACCCCTGGGCAGAAAAAAGCATTTTTATTTATTTTTAAATCGGCAGGATGCGCTCAGGGTGCGTGGATCCTGCCGATTAGAAAAAAACCCAGAAGAAACAAGTGCGCAAAACGCACAAAGGGGGCAGGGTAGAAACACCCTGACCCCTAGGTCTGCTCAGGGGTCCCACAAGGACCCCCTGGGCAGAAAAAGCATTTTTAAAAACAAATCGGCGGGATGCGCTCAGGGTGCGCGGATCCCGCCGAGAAAACGAAGCGCGGTCTCCGCGCTCGTTGTTAATTGGCCCCGGGTGGGCCAAGTCCCGGGGGCATGCAGGGGTATCTTTTAATATGTGGGGGCCTCTAAGGCCTCCAAAGCCCCGGGACCGGCACCCCCGGGCTTAAAAAATAATGGTGCGGGAGGGCTCTTTGCCCTCCCGCTGCCCCGGGACCGCCACCTCCCGGGGCTTCTTTTTAAAATGTTTTAACCTGTGTGGGGGCTCCAGCCCCCCACACGCCCCGGGACCGCCACCTCCCCGGGCACTAAGAAATTTAAAATGGGGGTCCGTTTTGGACCCCGAAGCCCCGGGGACCACCACCTCCCGGGGCTTTCTAGATGTGGGGAGGGGGCCGCGCGGCCCCCTCTTGGAGCCTGTGGTGGCCCTGGGGACCGCCACCCCCAGGGCCAGCTCCTGCAGTGTCCCGGGTGCCTACCCCCGGGACACTGCTGTTTGCAATGACAGGACGGGAGCCTCGCGGCTCCGTCCTGTCATAGCAAACTTGGTTTGGATATTGAGGCGAGAGCAGGAAACCTGCTCTCGCTTCCAATATCCAAAGCAAATTGCTTTTCCACATGGGGAGCAGCATCTTAGCTGCTCCCCATGTGGAAAGCAATGCCGGCTCCCGTAGGACACAGGGAGCCGGCGGGACTGTGGGGGTTTGGGGACCCCCACAGTCCCCAACGAGAGGCCAGGCCCCGGGGATGGGGTCCCCGGGGCCATAAGTGGCCAGGAGGGGGCCACGCAGCCCCCTCCCCTAAAAAAAAAAAAAAAATATTTAAAGGCCGGCCCCGGGGATGGGGTCCCCGGGGCCTTAAATGGCCTGAGGAGGGGGCCACGCAGCCCCCTCCAAATTTTTAATAAAAAAAAGAGGGCTTGCCCCGGGGATGCGGTCCCCGGGGCCAATACAGGCCCAGGGAAGGGGGCCACACGGCCCCTTCCCGTTTTTTAAATTTTATTTTAAAAAACTCCTCAGGCCCCGGGGGATGGGGTCCCAGGGGCAAAAAGTGGCTGAGGGAAGGGGGGCCACGCAGCCCCCATCCAAATCAAAACAAAAAAAAAAAAGACCGGCATCGTGCCGGAGGCCCCGCCCCTCCCTGCAGTAGTCTGCAAACGCGCCCCTGGCGCGTTTTGAGAAGGGAAGTAATTCCCCTTGAATACTGGGGGTCCCTGGGGCAAACTAGCCCACCAGGAACCTCCAGTATGCGCCAGGGGCTGCGTTGCAGAGAGGTGTACAGAGGCCACGCCCCTTTTACACCTCTCTGCAACGCAGCTCTGTGGCGCTTTTGGAAGTACATGGTGGGCTAGTTGGACTCCAGGGGCCCTCAGGATTCAAGGGGACTTAATCCCCCAACTTAAAACGCGCCACGGGGCGTGTTTGCACAGTGGTGAAGGGAGGGGGCGGGGCTTCAGGTGATGTGTGCAAACAGGCCCCGTGGCGTGTTTTAAGATGGGGAATTAAATCCCCTTCAATCCTGAGGGTCCCTGGGGGCCAACTAGCCCAACAGGTACGTCCAGAAAGCGCCACAGAGCTGCGTTGCAGAGAGGTGTAAAGGGGTGTGGCCTCTGTACACGTCTCTGCAACGCAGCCTCTGGCGCATACTGGAGGTTCCTGGTGGGCTAGTTGGCCCTCAGGGACCCTCATGATTCAAGGGGACTTAATCCCCCAACTAAAAACGCGCCACGGGCCGCGTTTGCACAGATGTCACCTCAGGCCCCGCCTCCTCCCTTCACCATTGTGCAAATATTCCTCTAAAATCAGCCGAAATACGAATTCCGATTTACTCACCTGTTATCAGGAGAGACCTCAGTGCTGCATCTTTCAGCCCAGTACTGGTCCTGAAAAGTAATTCTAACCGTACTTACCAGTAACTTGAATTTCCTTCCATAGGCTAACATTGACTGGTTTCACTTGGAAATTCTTCTAAGTGTGCAGATTTGGAACTTTATAATATTCCTCTAAAATCAGCCGAAATACGGATTCCGATTTACTCACCTGTTATCAGGAGAGACCTCAGTGCTGCATCTTTCAGCCCAGTACTGATCCTGAAAAGTAATTTTAACCGTACTTACCAGCAACTTGAATTTCCTTCCATAGGCTAACATTGACTGGTTTCACTTGGAAATTCTTCTAAGTGTGGAGTTTTGGAACTTTATAATATTCCTCTAAAATCAACCGAACTACGAATTCCGATTTACTCACCTGTTATCAGGAGAGAACCCAGTGCTGCATCTTTTAGCCCAGCACTGACCCTGAAAAGTAATTCTAACCTTACTTACCAGTAACTTATATTTCCTTCCATAGGAATCCATTGTCTGGTTTTCAGCAGAAAAGTTTCAAAGTGTCAATTTTCACAAATTACAAATATTCCTTAAAAATCGCCTGTATGACTTAAACGCATTCTTTCAACTGTTTACAGGAGATGCACCAGTGCTGGATCCAGGATCCAACACTGAGTAAGAAAAAGTAACGATAACACTACTTACCTGCTAAGTGAATTTCCTCCCATAGGATAACATTGGTGATTGTATGTGAAAAAGTTTCTAAGTGTCAACTTTTAAAATACAATAATATTCCTTAAAAATCACTACTGTAACCAAAACGCTTTTACTCAACTGTTTACAGGAGATGTCCCAGGACTGAATCTAGGATCTAGTCCCGTGGTTAGAAAAGTAATCCATAAAGTAACTAATTGCATTTAACTAGAAATTCACATTGAGGTCAATGTTGCATTGTGTTTGAAATTGTGTTGCCCATTGCAACAACTGTAACTACTGTACTTAAAACTCTATTGCCTATTTGCAAACTATTTAAACTAAAGTAATTCATTCTGAGAAAGTATATTTTGTAATGTAATGTATAATGTAATTACAATGTAATTTAATAAATAAAATATCTAAAAATAAATAGTTTTAAAAAATGTAGTAAATCTGTATCAAAAAAATAAATATAACAATTAATACATTTAAAAATTGTCATTTACAAAACCTTTGAAATTCACTGAAAAAACCATAGGTTTTAGGGCGTTATAGTTAGAAATTAGCATTTAAAAAACCTTTGAAATTCACTGAAAAACCATAGGTTTCAGGCACGTTATAGTTAGAAATTAGCATTTAAAAAACCTTTGAAATTTACAGAAAAACCATAGGTTTCAGACACGTTATAGTTAGAAATTAGCATTTAAAAAACCTTTGAAATTCACTGAAAAAAACCATAGGTTTTAGGGACAGTTATAGTTAGTTGGACATTTCACTCGTACAAAACCCGTGAAATTCCCCCGTTATAGTTAGTTCAGCTAACTATAACTCGCGCGCCCGCAATGCACTGCTGATGACGTCACATATTACATCACTCATGACATGGTCAGTGACATCACTGATGACATCACTGATGACATCTCAAATGACATCACTGATGACATCACTGATGACATCATCCACGTGATAATCTGATGCACCTCCTCACACCCTAATATAACCTTTGATACACCCACTCTAAATTACAGACTGCCATTCGCAAAACCATAGACACTCCAACACCAATAACTACATACCCACTCACTGATTCTTAGGTCTACACACACACATCCACTCACTCACCCGTACAGTCACTCATACTTATGGTCACTCAGTACAGGACTATCATATGCACTCTTACTCCTATATAGACACTCAAACACCGCCACTCATCCATAGAGGAACTCACACACCTAGTCAGTCATGCAAATAATTAAACACACTGCCATTTACTCACCTATACAGTTATACACAGACCAGCTCACTTAATCAAACAAATACTAGCACATTGTTACGCTCTTATACAATCACTGATACAAGCACACACTCATCCATACAGCCACTATCACACTCACTCTCGCTTATAGCTATTTATATACTCCAACACACATATATACTGCCTTTCACATATGTAGTTACTCACACATGTACCACTGGGACATACATTCACTCACTAACACACTCTTATACACACTTACCCACCCATACAGTCTATCACAGATGCACTCTTGAAACCATCCACCCAGTGAATCACCCACTCACACATCTATACACAGAGTCGCACACACCCCTCCCACACAAACACTCAGGCACCCATACAGATACTCAGACAACCATTCAATAACTCATATACACACTCATGTAGCTATTCACAAACACATGCAGTCACTTACACAGCAACAGACAGACGGATACAGACATTCACCCAGTTTAGTCACTAACCCATGCATTCAGTAAGATACGTTAAATCACTCACTTATAGAGTCAGTCACGCACCTACTAAATCATCCATACAGACACTTATACACCCACTCATTCTTCAATACGTCTTTTCCGATATATATTAAAAATATTTAAACTTTAGAGAAACACACAGTCACTGCATGATGTCATCAGTGATGTAATTTGAGATGTCATCAGTGATGTCATCAGTGATGTCACTGACCATGTCATGAGTGATGTAATATGTGACGTCATCAGCAGTGCATTGCGGGGCGCGTGTTATAGTTAGCTGAACTAACTATAACGGGGGAATTTCACGGGTTTTGTACGAGTGAAATGTCCAACTAACTATAACTGTCCCTAAAACCTATGGTTTTTTCAGTGAATATATATATATATCCACATCTCCAAGCTCATTTCACTTAAACCCACGGTGCATCACATCGGTGAGGATTTCCAGGCAGAGCTACGCCGGTAAATATTCCCACAGTCCTTCACAGACATTGAAATCGCACTCACAGAGAAAACTCAGTTTCCAACTTTCTTGTTTATTCTTCAATAGTATCCAGGTTGAGAGACCAACCGACGCGTTTCGTTCTCACAGAGAACTTGATCACGGTAAAATGGCGATATTCATTTCAACCAATAAAAATACTTTTAGAACCCATGTGACTTAATTTTTAAACTGTGAATCTAATGAGGTGTTCTGGGAGTTGTAGTCCTATACTACCTTGATATTCCCTTTTCTTTGTTTTTATGTGTAGTGTAATGTGAGCGTGATTTTTGTGTGTGATTATGTGCACCCATTCATGTACTAGAGAGATTATTTATAAATATACAATGAGGAGACATATTATTCTCATCACGATACTGCCCAATTTTTTCACTTACAGCACAATTTATACTCGTGTTCCAAACCACTCACAAAGAGATTAGGTCACACCCTCCAGTGTAACCCCTGTCTTATCTTATCTCTTTTTGGCTGATGCTGAAAACTAAATTCAATTCCCACGGTTTTTTTCATGTTCCTATTTTACTTTATTTCTCATATTGAATCCTTAAAACCAACCCCAATTGCGCCCTCTAGTGGGCATTCTCTGAACCATCATGATGGATTTTAATTAGGGGTGATCCTACTCATGTTTTATTGGGCGTACATACAGTTAACCTCCTACATTTATGTGCACAACTATGTGATTGTATGTGTGTTGTTTTCTCATTTGTAATATAATTCAGTACAATTCATAAATGGACATATAGTTCCTCACTCTGGTTAAGACCAAAGGGAGTAAAAGTTCTAAAGTTTAGAATTTGTCTTGACTCTATTTGCCGTAATTTCTTCTCACAGTGACCACCTCTTGCATTGTTAGGTGTTGTTTCAATTGCATAAAAACTCAATAGTTTCCAATTTCCTTCAGGTTCAACCTCCATGTGCTTGGCTATGGCATTTCCTCTATCTTTGTTTACTGTCGCTCGTACATGCTCCAATATCCTCTTCTTCAATTCGCATATTGTGCTTCCTATGTATTTCATAGGGCATGGACACTCTATCACGTAGACTACATATTTGCTTTTGCAGGTTATTAGGTCTCTTATTTGCCACATCTTATTATTTGCCATTTTGACCTCCGTCATGTTTTTTGCTATCTGGAAATAAAATCAAACTCAAAGTAACAGCCACCTGTGATACTTCTAATGTAATATACATGTTGAAATGCCCCTGCGGGAAAGCATATGTAGGGAAGACAGAGAGGAAGATCAAGGTGAGACTAAACGAACACAAGAGTAACATCAGAACCAAACAACTCAAATCGACTGTTGCGAGTCATTTCATGGAGGCACAACACAACATTAGTCAGTTAAAATTTCAGATCTTGGAAGTGGTTACCAGAACTGAAGGAAGAGACAACCACAATTACTTATTACAATGTGAGAACTTTTGGATTAAGCACTTGAACTCTCTCAAACCCAACGGGATGAATGATCGTATGGAATATCTGTGTTACTTGTGATTACCTGATCGCTATACTTCTTACATTTTGCTTAGAGACTTGTATCACTGACTGTGTTATTATACTTGTCACATTTTTATATTTTTTCTTGTTTATCATAATTCCAACGTGAGAGATTTACACCTGTCACACTTTGTATCACCATTTGTTTCATATCATGGAACACAGCGTCAATTTTGTTTTCTTTCCTGGAGTCAGACCACCCACAAGCAAGTTACACTATCGGAAATGTACATGTGTTCTCGACAACATGTCATAACTGGTGTTGATTTTTTGTTTCTATTGTTATTAGTATGCACTGATTTTGGTAAACTCATCCCGTTTGTGTTATTTTATTCAGGATTCTATACTGATATATGAAATCAGTATTGTGAAGTTTCAACATCTAATTTTCCTCCTCACCAACATGGCCGCCACATTTCTCACTACTCAGGTTAGTCTGCCTTTCTATTTTCACTACTGTTTAGCGTTTATTAAATACTCCACACTCACCACGCCGATTATTTCGGAAACAGTTTCACGCCATCTGCATGAACACTCTCGAGTAAGTACTAGCTCTTACAACCATTTAATATTTTGCCGTAGCATGCTATGTAACAGAATACCGGCACATCGGTAACTCCACTCCAGTTTAAACACTATCGCAGCTTTGAGCACTCGGTTCCACCGGGTTTTCATGTTAAGCATTTTTTTAACTGTTGACTTTGCGTTTGTTTAACATTGCCGATCCACAGCGTATTATTTTGGTCTCTTTAAGATATATTTTTCGTTTATTTGGCACATTACCGCGACACTCTAATCGTTTGAACTTCAGTAAGCGTAAACTTTCTCTGGGTGCACTATTCTGCGCATTCGTATTTCGTGTCGTGATATTGACCATAAAGTCACTCTTGTAATAATTCTTCAGGATATTAACAGGCACGTTTTGGGATTACTCACT
The DNA here is from genome assembly GCA_963921515.1 of Calotriton arnoldi. Taxonomy (NCBI): domain Eukaryota; kingdom Metazoa; phylum Chordata; class Amphibia; order Caudata; family Salamandridae; genus Calotriton; species Calotriton arnoldi. The sequence goes on along the minus strand of CAWUFW010000756.1, from coordinate 961,138 downwards.
CACAAGTCACGTTCTTTTCATTATAGCTCTGCAAAGCATGATATATCTTACTCTTTACACTCAATTGTTTTCATTAATCATTTCATATTCCTCGTGTTAAATAGTTCTCGTATCACGTTTACAGATTCTATCCCCTGATGAAGGACAGTTTGTCCGAAATGCATTGGGACGATGAATAGGAGAATTACAATTGTGATAAACTTCATTAATTGAGCCACAACTCAAATGCATTATGGAACTTGTATGCTTCATGAATGAAGTGAATTCATGTAACAATGGCTACAAATATATCAGATGAAATATCTCTTTGAACTATCGTCATTCTTTTTCAACAAAAATTCGTCAAAACAAGGGATTTAAAGCCTCTATCGAGGATTTCTTGGTGCCCAGGGGGACATTCCCCATGGGGGGAATGCTACTTTAAATTCTAGGATGCCACATCATCAATAAATCAATCAGGGAATTGTAAGCGCTACTCACCCGTGAGGGTCTCAAGGTGCGGGGGGGTAAAGAAGCAGCTCCGCTCAGTCGAAGAGCCAGGTCTTGAGTGTCTTCCTGAAGATGTTCAGGGAGGGGGCGCGTCTGATGTCGATCGGGAGCTCGTTCCAAGTCTTGGCCATGATGTAGGAGATGGCTCTTCCACCTGTCCTGGCTCTGCGGATGCACGGGGTTTCGGCGAGGGCGAGGTCACGGATTGGAGGTTTCTCTTGGGTACGTGGAATGTGATTCTCTCGTTGAGCTATTGGGGTCCGGTGTTGTGGAGGCACTTGTAGGCGTGGGTGAGTATCTTGAAGGTTAATCTCTTCTCGGTAGGGAGCCAGTGGAGGTTCCACAGGTGTTGGGTGATGTGTCCCTCCACTCTTGTCACAACCCTCCTCCACAGCATTCTAGGACAAATACGGCACAGTCTAGTTTTCTATGTGCAGAGCTCCTCAGCTCCATACCTAGCTGACATCACTGCAAGATAATTTCCCATCAAACCTTCAAAGGGGAGCCTCTCCTGTGTTGGCTCCAAGTGGCTGGGCTTCCTCTTTTATTCAGTGGGCCTGGGCTGTCCCAACCCAGGTGCAATCTGACAGCTAATTACCAGATGCAGATATTCCATCCCACCCCATACTTCTCAGTCAATCACTGAAAATGTCTCCTTTTGTGTGAGGAGGCCCTTGTTCCCTCTGCTGGGGTGCAGATTAATTTTCTTGGCAGAGCAGGGAGACAAAAGGCATCGAATCTGATACTATACTGAGGCAGAGAAATATGACAATTCTTGAGGACCCATAATTTGTACATGTGTATTACATTGATCTGCATATTCAAACTCACTGTGCTGATTTCACCCCAGTTTGACACCTCACTGGACTGTCTAGGTCTCAGTGGAGACTAACTCCACTTTATGGCAGATTTTACCTATGTGTATAATACAGGAATACTACAGATTTTCTGGGAAACCCTATTGACATATCTATGAATGGCAACTAGGGTCAGGTCAGCACCTACCGTGGCAGGCTCTCTTATGTGTCAGGGTACCTGTGCGCAAATACCAGGATATGCACGATGGTCTCAGATGTACAGCCTGCGCACACGCATGTTCATGTGTAACCAGCCCAGTGTCCTTTACTCTAGTTGCGCTGCAGTGGACTCATCTTAAAAGACGGAGACTGGCAGCAAACAACCTCAATCCAATTATAGGGAAATTACCATTGGTGACACTCAGGTAGTGATACACACCCACAGTAAAGGTCCAAAACTAGGTAATCAAAAGCAAAAATCTGGATGGACTAAATGGATGGGAACCATTTTGCTACAAGGGATATCTTAATTGGTGCATTGGTACAGTATTATATCTGCGTCATGCAAACATATGGAATAATTATAAATGGAGAACAATGCAGGTTAGTTTGTGCACAAATTTATGACATATTGAACATTTTACAGCACAATTTTAGGGGACACTGAGCATTCGGAAGCAATTCTTAAGATGCGTGTTACTGATTTAAAATACTTTTTCTTTGGCTCGTGTATTTCATTTCAGCCGCATTTGAATTCCTTTGCAAAATGTAAATGTCATCCTTTCAATATTTATTAAAAAAGATCAAATGCATGCCACTTTTTTTAATCTTGTTCATTTTTAATTGCTATCAACACCACTGATTCGAGCAGAAGAGCTAAACTGTACCACCAAAGATTTGCCCAGCTATGGGTTTGAGCAGAAGAGAAATGAAGGTATTGAAACAGTTTTCTCGCTGCAGCTTTGGGATCCCACACAGATTAGCTCATGCTCTGCTGACTGGGCAAACTACAACAGACTACAAATTAGCAGCCATACTACAGTTGATTAGCCCCATTTTACCAGTAACCATAATGCATTCAGGCTTTAGATGCACATACATTCCACTTGCACAGTTATTAGTGGAAGTGTTAAAGATGGAAATATAGCTTTGGTGCAAGCAAGCCACAGGTAAAAGAGTGTATTTGAAGCACAGCCATTCGGAGAAGCATTACGAGATGGCTGGTTCCATCTTAAAAGCCATGATAACATTTTATCAAAGGTTCTTAAAGTGGTTCAATATTTTTTTACTAGGTTTTTGGGAGAGACCATTAACAACGCAACTCTTGGAGACAGATAAAAAGTGAAACGGAGGTTTTATCACCACAGCATGCGTCATACATACCCTTTCATCAGTAGTATGTTTTCAGTACTAGTGACCATGTTTCTTGAATGAGAAAGTTAAATTGTATTGTTTGTGTAACATAAACCTGAGAAAAAGACAACTGTAGCATGCCTGTGTGGCGCTGTTACAATTATATGCTCACACAAACCTCCCTATGATATCTGGGTTTCTGAATTCTGATTTCAACTGACCCCACGCTTGATGCTCTCTAGGTACTCTATTGTAGGGTATAGATGCTTGTAGGACTGTGGTATGAAAATATCCTTAACTATTGAGTGACCTCAGAGTTGAGAATGGAAATAAAAGGCATTTAATCTCATGAAAAATGAAATAAAATGTAAACATATATGTAATCCAGGGAATGGGGTCTAGGTAGGTGATCAGTCACAAGTGATTGAGCAAACCAAGTATAAGAGGCAAGCAAATGTCCCTGCAATAGCACTAAACACACAAGACCAGAGTTGCAGGGAGTTTGCTGTGACTTGAGGTTGAAGTACTTCTGAACTCCAAGAGTAAGACACGAGTAGGCCAGAAGCACCCATGTGATTACTTCTGAATTTTATAGATAGACCAGTAAGAAGAGTAATTTGCACTTTCTCAGGTATCAATCTTTGGGAATCACGCCTACTGTGTTTATATCATCAATATGTAGGAGAAAGGTTTAAGGAGGGAATTGTGACATTTTTCTTTAATGGAATGGTGCACAGAGCATAACGGACTGGTAGCCAAAGGGGTAGAGACAACACCAGTATAATTACTTAGAAGTATATAACCACATATGCAACTTAAATGAGATGGACAAGGGCTGTCAGGATCACCACTGAACAGAACTGTCTAACTATTACATTTATTGGTTTAAATATATGTTTCTTTAACAGAATCTTAGACTGAACCGGCATCTGTTGGTCTGTTTTTTTTTATTTGTACATTTGTGTTGAGGTTTTTGTTAGCATGACCTAACCCTGAAGAATCGGAGTGTTTTTATAATAAAACGTTTGAAAGGGGGAAACTGAATTATGCCCATGAAAAGTTAAGCGAATCAACAAAAGAAAACAATCAAAGCTGGAAAAGCTTAAACAGAGATGAAGAATGTTGACACTTAGGCCCTCATTATGATGGCGGGTGGACCGCTACGGACAGGCCATCAGTGGTGGTCCGCCCGCCATCTGCAGTTGGTCGGTCCGCAGAGTTGGAGGTAGGACCGCCGCCTCCTACAGGATCAAAGATCCTGTCAGAATGGCGGTTGGATTTCTAATCCCTACAATGGGGGTGGTGCCTGCGCAGGCACTGCCGTAGGGATTAGGATATCCCTTTCCGACTGCCTACCGCCATGAACAGGCAGTCGGAAAGGGACTTTGGGGGGCCCCTAGCAGGAACCCTGTCACCCCTCAACCTCCGCTATGTGGCCGGGGGGCACATGTGGTGCCCCCCCCAAAGATCCATGCACCGTGTGCCAGGCACCACATGGTGCCTGGCACACGGTACATTTATGTTTAAAAACATCCCTTTTTCAAATGTGGCTTGTGCTCGGCCCTTTTCTGGGCTACAGCTCAAACCGCAATTAAAAAAGGGATGTTTCTCACTGCCTACACATGGTCACATCCTAATCTGGCGAGTGGGACTGCAGACTACTTGTTGGCCAGTTCCAATTCTGCAACAATGGCAGTTGGACTTTCGTCCAACCACCCTCGTAATGACACCCTAAGTGGCAAGATTTACGCAGCTTGTTGGCACTGGAGGTGAGAAAAGGGAGTTTACATGAAATGTCAACCTTTAGTGGAAACCAGTAAAGTCTTTTCGATCTGTGAGATGTTATAGCGTTTCTTAAGTCCAGCAATGAGGTGGGGGTGACACAGAAAGAATCGCTGCAAGGTCAAAGAAGGAACTATCATGGCTAATTATACATTTTATGAATTCTTGCAGTTTAAGATTATCTGTAAATAGCACACGAAATTAAGTAAAGTTTTCTAAGTACAACTACTCATTTTTCCACGTAACAGACACATTACATACATCTTGAGAATTGAAGGTTCTTAACCTTACATGTTTGACAATGCTCTGCTATGTAAAATATTATTTTCTTAATGGATAGCATTTTTTTCAATCACATTTTTTGCCAAAGCATTTGAATCGTCTCCTGAAGCAACATACATCTTTCTTTGGGGACATTAATATACAGTAACAATATTATATTTTTCATCAAAAATATTGTTTGCTAAAAAGGAAATGTAAAAGCCAAGGGGCAGGTTTAAATAGGTTATCGTTTAGTTGTAATTGCAAATGTAATGTTATGATGCTTAAAGTCCCAGAACACGCCAGAAATCATTGGAAATAGGTTTTCCACCCTATGTCAAATGTTACCTTTAAGGAAGTTTCTATAAATGGGTCTATAGTTTGTCTAGGCGGCTTCGTGTTATGCCCTTTCTCGATCGCCAGTGAACAGATTGTTATTCAAAACTCTGTAAGTGGCACAGATGCAGCGACATATTAGATTGAAAAAGATCAGCATATTAATGCAGCTGCAGATGCATTGTGAGTTTCTTACAGTAAACCGGTAATGGGATTATTGTTTTGAAAAATTTGGAGAAAAAAATTAAGTTTGCTGTGCAACATGGTTGGAGGGAATTAATACATTCACAGCTGTTCACCTTAGCGAACAACAGATTGAGAATATATTATTAAGCTCAAAAAGAAAACTTTGCATATGGCGTCAGAAATTAGGTTTTGATCTTAACAAGTGTTGTGATCATTTGAATAATCAATTAATAATTGATTAAAGGCTTCTCTGCATTTATCATGTCAGTACATGTTTTCAGTATTTCTTCTGAGAGCTCAATGCTCAGATGAATTTACACGTGCCTGCGGGAGTTCCTAAATAGACTTTCCGTATGAGCATCAGAGGTTTTAAAGTGCACCTTCCAAAAGGAGAGTAGTATAGCCATTGTGAAAATGCACTGCTCTTAATGCCCCAACAGTCTCCATGCCTGTGACGTACACCAGGAAAGATTTTTCACCCATTTAAAGAGTTCTATGGTCAGGTTACATTCTTCAACCATTTTTGAGTTTTGTATGGGGTAATGTGCACCAACCTCTGATTGCTAAATTGAATTTTTTGTATTTTTTTTAGAGTTATATATAGCTCGAACTTGACCCGAAGGTATCGGGTATCAGAGCGCTTTACATGAGCACCAGTTTCGTTACAGATGCATTGAGTTCAAAATTACCAAACACTCAGGGGCAGATTTACAAGCCCCTTGCGCCACTTTTGCGTCATTTTTAACATGGGAAAAGTGACGCAAAAGTGGCGCAAGGGGCTTGTAAATCTGCCCCTCAGTAGATAGCGTTTAATCCCAAAATTGCGATTTATATTGGTTACAGCTTTAGCACACACTATCCATTCGAAACGACGCTGTTCCTGTTAACTGCAGTCACTTGAACATTGCCACCCGAGTGGAAGTTTACATAGTACATTGAAGTCATTGGGAACCTTAAGAATACAATGAGGAGTCCAGTCACCTTCAGGACTGAAGGATAAACAAGTTAATTTGGGAGGCCGCATGAGGTCTTGTTGCAATAGTATTTTACTCCTGAGGCACATGACCCTCCTGCTAGAAGTGTATACGTTTGAGTAGTTCATCTCTTTCAAACTTCCTGTAATTCTTGCAAATACTATAACAGATATCCAAAGTTTTATGCATATGGGTTTTAAATTCGCATCAGGACTTTTCTTACACTTCTAAGTTGTCTGGAAGAACAAATACCAACAACCAAAACACATTTTTAAAGAATTTTTGTAATTTACAGGTGAAAAATTATACAACGATCTTAACACAAGAAAAGCATAAAACCTGCATGCCAAAGGAAGGGAAATTTTCGAGTCATTTGCGAGACCCTGCTTTTGTAATAACAACCTTGCACACCTATACATCCGATATATTTTGTTGTATGATCAACATTTTCTGTATGTTAGATTTTCAAATTAGTGGCACAATATTTATCTGATTAAGCTTTGTAGTGACTTCATTATATTAGAGTGTATGTCCTTGTGATACCTTTAATCAAAACAATATGATATAACCTGTACAGCTATAATAGGTCCATCCCATGTAATGCCAGTTGCCTCAATGCCATTTTCTGTTGCTCAAAATTCAAAAGATCATAGAACATAAAATACGTCATGTGTAATCAATTAACGTAGGATAACAATGTATTCAAATAGCCTAAAATAAGACCTACGTTTAAGAGAAAGACAATCCACACCCAACCTCTGTAATGCCACATTTCTAAGGCAACAATTACATACTTCAACATTTGTGCAGATAATTCTCTTATAAGACGACACAGATAAGTGGATTGTTATCCCACTAATATAGGCTAAAGCATGGGGAATTGGCACACGTTATCAAAACACACATGCACAGTCACTTACATAAAGCAAAAATCCAGTGTAGACATGCATAGTAGACTCAAAGCATAAGGAAATAAAATTATACCGCAAGAGGAGCATAGACATGCTCAGCAGGGCAAGTGCAGGCTTAGAGGAAATAGCAATGTTTAAAGAGATTGTGTTTGAATATTTTAAGGACAGACTTCATTTTTGTTGTGACTTCCCCATTTTTCCTTGTCTGATTTTTGTTTGCTTAGGACACTGTGTGCTACAACACTGCTAAACTGTAGCACAGAATCTGCTTCCCTCCTAAAACTCGAGGTGTGTATTAACCTCTCCTATTTCCTCTCCTTTCCTGTAAGGCCATACTAAATGGAATATTAAATGCACCAATAGCGTGAAAGCTAAATATCATATTCAGGCTGCAGCATGTATTTGCAGTGCCCATGTTGATGACAAAAATATATGACTTCCTTAAGTAAAGTTGTGCTTTGTTTGGGCTCCAGTTTGAAGAAAGCACGGAAGTAACACATAGCAAGAGAAATTGATGGTGCTATTCGAAAAATCTATTTTTATTTACTAGCTAAGTCACCCCTAAAGTGTACATTGTAAATCTACAGGGATGAGTGCTTATTATAGAACAACACAGCAGACTAAATATTGGAAATATCACTATCACAGTGAACAACTGTCCAGTAAAGCCTTGCTATTAATAAAATCATTATATTACATCTCTGCCTGGAAAAACAGTAGTATGATGTGTTCATTAACACTTACGTCTCTTAGTTATAAAACATCTGATTTAATGACAATGTTAGTTTTTGACAATTGTAGTTGAGATTTTAGAAAATGTACTTTGTGTTGTCTGAGAGAAAATCATCTTAGAACTGGTTTGCCTGTAGCCCTACTTTTGAGGCCCAATACACATCAGTGGCTGGCAGCTAACAATCCTGCTTCTGCAGGACACTAGTTTAATCTATGAGTTCAGGAAGGCAAGGTTGTTAGCAGCTAGTGGTAACTTAGCAGGAATTTGCCATCTGGGTGGTGGACAGGAACAGTGGCCAGAGCAAAGGGCAGCCTTAACAATTTGTTCTTTCACTTGAAGATGCCAAATGGGTCTGCAAGAACTGAAGTGCTACCATTTAGTCCGCGGCTCTGCAGATTTTGTGGCTTCAGCTGCAGCAGAAGGGAGAACCAGATTTGGAGTGGACATCTTCATAAGAGAGTGGCTAGGGGAACCACCGGGACTCCTTCAGGTAGTGAATGACAGGTGAAGGTTTGCAGTAAACCAAGAGAGGAAGTACTGCAAAAGGAGGTGAGAAATCTGTGAGGAATTATTTAAGATTGGGTGGAATAAATTCTTTGGCAATCAGTGGCTGGTGCACATGGTAAAACCGGCAACAAAATGCTATCTCCTCAAAACATTCCTATATCTGTGAAGACAACATCTCGAGGAAGAAGAATCTGCCCGACTCCTGAAAGAAGAGGACTCTATGACTCCAGACTTCTGTTGGTACTGAGGGACTGGTACCGCTGATTTTTACAAGGTCCAAATGAACTATCCTATCCCCTTATTTACTCCTGCACCTGCATGATCAGCTTTATGCACCTCCTTTATTGTTTTTTATTGCAGTGCACATGTGCAAACTGTGTGCCATCCTTTGGATGGGTTACATTCACACATTCACTTAGAGAATTGAAGTAGTGATAAAAGCAAGTTAAATGTACAGAACACTTATAGATGCATATATATCACTTTTTATATTTGAAGTAATGCAAAAGTACAACAATTGCATTTGTAATGCTAATACAAGAATACAGCTGAAGTAAGAAGCACTATCAACTTTTATCGTTGAAAACACTCCGATAAGAGTTTGCAACCACAAAAATGTTTTGGGGAATTTCCGAATCACATTGTGTGGGCTTCACTTCCAAATACAGTAGGGGATGTATCAGTGTCTTCCCACCCAAATCTGCCTGTAAAACAGTGAAGCAAATTTCATCTCCTTCAAAGAGGTGGTAAGCCATTAACAAATGGGAAGGAAGGTCCTTGGGACCCTTTCACCTTTGTGAATGTTGAAATGATGGAGAGGGCGCAATGATCCAGGGAACCACTGCTAACTCTCAAACAAACTTTAAAAGTGCAGACCCATTTCCTGTAAGGCCACCATTTGGACTAACTCACAATTTGCCTCCTACCTCAATAGTATTCATGAGGTAGGTAACCCACTCCAAATCTAAATTCAGAGTACCTTGGTTGGTTCCTTAAATTTATTTGATGTTTGCAAAAATACTGGTCACAAATTGCATCCAGCTCTGGGCTATATTTGCAATGAATCCTACAAATAGCAGTTACTGTAATGTAGTTTCGAAATTAACACTATTACCATAGATTCTCAGGTATCTGTAAATGATTGCCTCATCAGAGAATTTACAAATTCTTCACAGATTTACCCTCATCAGTTTGTATCATAGCCCAAAGCCTTGCACTAGGACTTATCCGAGGCTGCCTACTGCATCATTGCAAGTGTTAATGAGCACATAGAATAGCAAAAAAATGTTCAATTAGCCCTACCCCCATAGGATAACACTGGAGATTTCTTGTACATTTGAAATTTCCAGTTGGGAGCACAAAGCTATGTCATGTTTGGTATCTATGAAACTGAAATGATAAATCCTCTTTAATGTTAAAGTTGGATTTTTCATTACAATTTTGAAAATGGCACTTTTAGAAAATTAGCATTTTCCTGCCCTCAGCATTTTGTGTCTGCATCCTCTCTTGGGTCACATGACTGGGTGTATCCGACAGTTAGGCTTTGTGAATTCCTCCCAAGCAAGTACTCAATAGAGGGTTTAGGTGTGCCTCAATGGGCCAGCTGTCGGCAGGATGGTGGGCAGAGATGAGCACAGTCCAACTTGCAACTGAATATAGTCTGATCTGCCTTCACATAAAGGCCCTAAAACCTCCACATCTCTACAGCCAGCTTGGAGCCATGTCAGGGTAGGCAAGAAATTCCATGCACTCCAAAGAACCTTCCTACAAGCATTTCTCAGCTTCCAGACAAAGGGCACCATGGTAAAAGAAAATAGGACCTTCAGACCCACCCTTTCCTTCATACCTGGACCTGTGGAAGGACTCTCCTAGGACTGCCTGCTGCTGTGACCTACTGTACACTCTGCAAGACTGCTTTACTGTACTTGAAATAACTGCTCTGATGCCTGGATCCTGCCTTGAACCCTCAGAGGCCAGTCCTGCTCTTGAACCCTGCATCTTCATTTGAACCCAGCATTACTAGTGACTTCAAGGGCTACTTTACTGGCTTTCTAATCAGACCTTAAGAGACACATAAGGCTCCCACCATCCTAGAGTAGAACCTGGAGCCAGTCTGGAGTGATACCCCCAAGCGGTATCCCCCCAGTCCTAGATCCTTGGTTGTGGTGCTATAGGTGCACAGATGGCCAAATACCAAAACTGAGGACTTAAAAAGGTTTTGAACAAAAACTGCTCTGGGAACAAGGAGGAGTCCAGGAGCAACCTGTTCACCTATCTGCCAGAACTGCATCACTGGTCAGATTGACTTCACAGCTTCTCAAGCTATGTTCATCTTCGCAGCAGCAACTCCTTTTCAGCGGTCCTTAGCCTAAGGGGTATCCAACCCCATGAAACTGTCTTCGGCTACAGCCCTCTGCCTCATCCTGCTGGAGATTTAGTATGTCCATTTCATAGACTTAGGGCCTAATTATGAGTTTGGTGGTTCATGGGACCGCTGAACCCGTGGTGGCGGCCCATCCACTGGATTATGACTATGATGGTGGTACCATCCCAGGATTGCTGCTACCGCTGGGATCCTTGATACGGTAGTGGTGGTGGCAGATCAGTCAGAGGCCATAATAAGCTGGCGGTGCAGCTGCTTCACCACCAAGTATATTATAAGTTTCCTCACTGAGCTCTTTTTCATGGCAGTGAGCGTGCCATGAAAAGGGTGGCAGTGAGGAAACTGTAGAGACCCCCTGGTGCCTCTGCACATGGGGTGCAAACAGGGGGGCACATGGTGTGCCCCACTGTCTGTATGCACCCCCATGTTCGCGCATGGAACAAAATGCACAACATTGTGCATTTCGGTCCGTGCAGGAACATGCATTGGCGTTGCCATTGTGGTGGCTTTCTAAGGCTCACCGCCTGAGACCGCCAAAGCGCTGCCTGCCAGACTAGGAGAAACTCCTAATCTGGCAGGCAGATGACTTTGGCAGTGTGGCAGCGGGGCAGTGGTATTGCAGCCCACAGCCACACTGCCAAAGTCATAATCAGGCCCTAAATCTTCACCATGGCTTCAACCCATTACTATCTGATGACAACAACACTCCCTCCTCGGACACCTCCTGCAGCCTTGCCCTGCTGAATTTTGCCTCCTCAGAACAGTTTTTCTCAGAATTTTGTCCGAAGATAGGCGCTGACTGGGCCAATCCAATTCTTGTATCGGAACTGCGCTCCAATGCGATCCGCCATATTTTTCAACTTAGACACGGTCTCGTACGACTAGATGTCCACAGTTGGCACTATGATCTTTCAGGCATTAGTTTTTAATAAAAGAAATTCAAATTCATAACTCCAATTCTAGTAATTGGATTTTTGCTATTTTGGTGTCAAATAATTTGTTCACATTTGCTCTACTTTTCAAAATTGGTGTTGAATTTTTCCTGTGTTGTGTTTTCACTGTATTACTGTTTGTGTGCTGCATAAATACTTTACACATTGCCTCTAAATTGAGCCTGATTGCTTTTTGTGCCAAGCTTCCCAGGATTAAGCACAGGTTAATTTAGTGATGTTTTTGTGATTCACCCTGGCAGGGATAATAGCTGTTGCTTGACCAGGCATCACACCCCAGTCAACCAACAACCCAATTTCTCACACCATCATTTTAAGCAAAGCATATTGGAGACATCTCCAATAATATGCCCAAAGTATAGTTATGCTACAAACATCCAATTTGGCTTTGAAATAAAAAAAAAGACTGAATGATAGCTTATGGCCCTATCACAGGGGTAGCTAACCACTACTACTTATTATTAGTATGCTCTTTCAACCAACTAAATGAAGACAAACTAAGCCCCCTGATGGATTATTTCAAAGTCACTTGAGTTGGCAGACTGCATCCCTCCGGACACAGATGCCAACCCAAATTCCAAATATTATTGCGGAATGTCTCTTACAGCACCTTGCTACAGGAAGACAAAACCAAACAATACAGTGGAAGGATGGCACAATGCTTTCCAATCCACACCCGTGCAGAACTCAAGCTACACTCAATTTATAGAAGCATTGCAAAAAGAACAAAGTTACCACCAACTACAAATGGAGCAATTTGTAACCCAAATTGCACCTGAACTTAGCAAAAAAAAATGAATGTACAACATGCTTCAATGTAAAGTCAAACTTTTATAAACAGCAAAGGAATAGATCAGTTAGGAAAAAAGCCAAAAGCATATTATAAAATCAATAATAACCTGCAAAAGTCCCAAAAAACTGTCACAAAATCTAAACAAACATGGCAAATCATTTTTGATATATATATATATAATATAAATATTTTATTAAATCAGTCTAAACATTAACTAAATCTCCAATGTTAAATAAAGCTGAAATACTATATTTACATGAGAAATGTAAACCCAACCAACCAGAAAGCTCAAACAAAAAACTCAGTCCATCATGTAAAATAAATAAAACCTATAAACCACACTTTTCCAAATAACAGCCACATAATATTTACACTAACAATAAAATATAACATTTCCCACCCAAAAGAAATAAAACAAATATAATGTAATGTTCTGTAGCTGCAGATCTTCCTCTGTATCCATGTAGTCAAAAACAATACTCCACCAAAAATGGGAAAAAGATTTTCAAAAAACTAAATGCAAAAATATAATCATTCCAGTAGACATTCCTCGAAGCAATCCAAACTATCTAGGAACCATAAAAACCTGAAAAAGTGTTTAACAAAATAAACGCGCCTGAAAACCCCAAAAAAAGAAAATCAGAGTTAAAAATATTGGCTTATTATAAAGCAAAATTGATTTCCTTAAAAAAAGGTAGCTCCCCGTACCCATAAGACACGTTAGTTGAAAAACACCTGTAAAGTAAACAAGAAAAACCACCTGCAAAACACATTACAATCCCAAAAACACACATACATAAGACTCAATCATCATAAACTAATCGTAACACAATGTAACATATCATAACAATACATTACTAAAACAGTGTGCGAAAAACCCAAACTACACACTACTGTAAAACATAACTATTGCTACAACTAAAGGCCTGATTCCGATACAGGTTGGACCGCATTCTGCAGTCCTGACGGAGGGGGTCAGACCATCCAAGGTCTCTTCGGAAGCTGCAGGTCTGACCGTTGGAATACAATGCATGCATCGTGTACTCTGCCCAACCGCTGGCAGACCGCCAACACTGACAGATAAACTGCATCCGTAGAGCTGTACAGGGATCTGTGACTGCTGTCTGGATTACGATGTGGGTTTCTGACAACCTGAATGTGTCCATCCGACCGGCTGCCTTGAGTCATCGGAAACGAAGGAAAAGGGGTGAATACTCAGCCAATTCCCCTACTCCCGGCAGACCTCAGAGTGGATCCCTTCCTCCAGGTCTCCTCTACACCTCAGCAGCTGAATCCCGAAGTGGATGGACCTGTGGGTGGCAGAATCCAGGTAAATCCTCATGTGGCATGTATCCCCATTGACTGGACTGTGCACATATTGCTACACTCCAGCAATGGAATACATGGTGCACAAAGCATGTGTCAGGCATGTGTGTTCAAAAGCACATGTTTCATGTGCATTTGTACCCACTTGCAGCAACTTGTCCGGGGAGCATGGCACTGCCGATGATGTGACGTCCGTGGTAGCAGCTTTTGCATCGTAATATGGTGGACAAAGCATTCCCCACCATGGCGGACAAAATCGGCCCACGGCAGTTGGACTGGTAGTCTAACTGGCATCATAATCAAGCCCTAAATGTTCTAAAAACCCACAAACAGCACTAATACTAACATCTAGACTTCCCCCTTGCACCCACCGATGCCAAAACACATAAAAACACTTACAAATGAATGTACCTCTTCCGACGAACAATAGCACCTTACTGCAGCCTGAATCACTGAAAATAGAGGAAAAATGGCAGAAACAGACTCAAAATAGAAGTTAGCAGTAAATAAAAATGGCCACAAAATGAAACTAAAAAATAGACTATCTCCTCATAGAAATGAAAGGGAAAAAATGATAAAATGAGGAATAGATGTATAACAAAATGTTAAAGATTATTAAATGAGTATAACGTAAGAAATGTAAGAAAAGTTACAAAAATTGTAAAGTATAAAAAAATATAAAAAATACACAATTATTTAAAATATACTGACAAATGTTAAAATTATGTTGAAAATAAAAATGTACAACATAAAGGTAAATTCAAATTCAAACAAGCTTTATTCGGTTAAATGAAACATAACCATAAAAGCAACCTAAAAATGTATACATATTTTCATGTTTCACAATTTGCAATAAAACACATAGAATACATAAAAAGAAAAAGAAACACACAAGACTAAAAAGGGTACCCCAAACAACGGACCCTGTTGGCCATATACATTAAAGTGCTTTGTGCAAAAAAAAAAAATCCCAATTAATAACATAATAAAAACTCTAACTTCATTGTACAGCAAAGAAATATCAGTAGAATGTGTTATGTTCTGGCACTTCGATACTCTATCTAAAAAGACTTAATATCTAAGGTGAGGGGGCGTGGCCAAGCCGGGCAGCAAGATGGCCGCACTGTGAGGTGGCTCTGCCGGCAGAGCCCAATATCCGATAATAATCCGTGCTCTGAGGTGGCATCCAAGGACACACGAGAGGCGGTGGGGTGCTAGAACCCCCGTACCAGTGAAGGAGAGACATCCGGCTGCCCTGGTGGTTCGCGGGCCGTGTAATCGGGCTGCGGCCTTCGGCCTGCCGGGAAAGGTGAAGTGAAACCCGACAGCAACGCGGAGAGAGGCCGGAGGGTCACTGAGACTGGAGGGAGCGGCCCGCCTGCCGCTAGGAACGCCGGAATTAACAGACGGACAGTGTGGAGGCAACCCCCGGGACCGCAACCACAAAATCAGCGGGAGGCGGTGAGCGACGCGGGATCCGAACGGCGGCGGTGGTCTGCGGCCTACAGTAACAAGCAACGAGGCACGGCGCTGAAGCGGAGATCCGGGTCGGGCGCTGGCGGACCCCCCCCACACAGAGGGAGGGGCGGCAGAGGCGGCGCGACCGAAGCTCCGGCTGGGAAAAAGGAGATCTGCGGCCCATAGCGACGAGCACCGCGACAAGGCGCTGAAGTGAAGATCTGGGTCAGGCATTTGCGGACCCCCACCCCTCCCGCTGGAGGGACAGCAACGGAGGAGGCACAGCCGGTGAGAGGCGCAAGCACTACGCAGTGAACGCCGCGACTAACAGACGGCCAGGGTGGCGGCAACCCCCGGGACCGCAGACACGAAAATCAGCGGGAGGTGGTGAGCGGCGCGAGATCCGGACGGCGGCGGAGATCTGCGGCCTACAGCAACTAGCAACGAGCAAGGAGACGCGGCGTTGAAGCGGTGGGCCGGGTCGGGCGCTGACAGATCCCCCCCACCCCGCTGAGGGGAGGGCGGCGGAAAAAGAAGATCTGCGGCCCACGGCGACGAGCACCCCGACGCGGAGCCGAAGTGAAGGTCTGGGTCAGGCTCTGGGTCAGGCACCTACGGACCCTCGCCCCCCCCACTGGAGGGACAGCAACGGGGACGGCACAGCGGCCTACCTGGAGACACGGACGTGGCCATTGGACATTCCGATCCCGACGAGAATGCGGTGAGTGCTGGGGCCGGGCAGAACGCGTAATAGCAGCGAGTGCGTCCAGTACCGCAGGAGGAGAGCTCTCCCCTGACGGCGAGGGAGCTGAGAGCGGCGACACCGGCGATCCGGATTTTGTACAGGGCCCCTACCGCAGAGTAGCGAGTAATAGCGGGTGAGACGCCAGGAGAGACCCGCGCAAGTACAGTAGCCCATTATAAAAGGGAAATCAAACCAACACAACACGGTTGAATTTGAGCAGTGGGGCATTCAGGACTGGCCAGGCGAGAGGGTTTGGCGCCAGAGCGGAGTGGGCAGCTCGTACCAGATGCGAGGGTCCCCCCACACCTCAATACAGGGAGCGCACAACCTGCATTAAATGACCACGAGGCGCACATCTAGCTGGCAACACAACTGCGGAGCGGAAACTGACATACAACCGCCAAAGCGTACGAGAGAACGGTGGAATTGGTGTAGAGCTGCGATGGGGAAACCAGACACAAAACAAGCCAGGCTCTCCTTTGACAAACGAGCAACACGCCAACAGGACCCCCCCTCCACGCAGCTAACCACGGTCCCCGAAACACAAATGGACTCGGATCAGGACGAGGACATCAGAGCACTGATGCGTGAGGTGCGAGGGAGCTTGCGGGCGATAGACACTAAGCTGGACAGCATGGCACTGCGGATGGATCAGATGTCTCAACGACTAGATAAACATGCCGGACGCCTGTACACGCTTGAACAGCGGGTGTCCGACTCGGAAGACCGGCAGGAAACGTCAAAGGGTAACTTGCTCCAGATGGAGGGGGTGCTGGACGTGATACGAGCGCGAAGCGAAGACTTGGAGGCGAGATCACGACGTAATAACGTGCGTATCACTGGCGTCCCTGAGACAACCAATATCCAAAATATGGAGAGATACGTGGAGGACATGCTTCGTGAGATATGTGCAGATGAACTTTCCCCAATGTTTCTGGTAGAAAGGGCGCATCGTACCCTTGGTCCTAGGCCTGTGGCAGGAGCGACGCCACGGCCCATCTTGGCGCGCCTGCTCAACTACAGGGACAGGGACACAGTGCTAAGAGTGGCCAGAGTGAAAGGCGATACGCACTACCAAGGGAATAGGATTGCCATCTTTCCCGACTTCACACAGGCGGTGCAGGCTGCACGGCGAGAATTTATCCCCGCCAAAAAACTACTACAACAAACGGGTACCAAATATGCTATGATGTACCCAGCGAAGCTAAGGGTGCAAACGGAGGGAAAACCAATGTTTTTCACAGACGCCGGTGCGGCGCTGACGTTCGCAAAGCAGAATATGAAGAAACACCGCACCCGGGAAGCTAAGCCCTCGCACGCCTCTGACCCGCAGATGAGTGACAATGATTGAATTGTGGGATGTGGGGGTGGTCTGCTACTTGGCGCATAGGGGGAAATGGCACGCAGTAGTCTCTACTAGTTAAGTGGTTCAACCATATCTCCAGACGCCTGTCGCTATAGGGGGGGATACACTTTGAGACGCTGATAGGTGTGGGTGCCCTCCTCAAAGGCTCTGCCACCCTGTCCGAGAGTGACAGGGGAGTATGCAGGCAACTCCACGCCCCCATGGGATGATTCCCTGTTACACAATGTTTAGTTGGGGACAATATTGGGGGTTCTGCTTCAAGGGGGGCGCAAAACCTGATTGGGGGTTGTTGTGGGAGGGGGGTGGGGGGGTAATGTTGTTGTTGTTTCTTGTTACCAGATACAGTACACCTCAGCAACCAGTCTTAATGTTAACACCAGAAGGTATCCACACCCAGAACGACCTAGCGGACCTGGACACACACTAATAGATCATGGCTAAACTCTCCTGCCTCACTTGGAACGTACGGGGCCTGAATGACCACCGCAAAGTCCGGCTTATACACTCTTACTTAAACAGGCATGCAGTCGATATTGGTCTCTTACAGGAGACACACTTGAGAGAACCGGCGGGTGCTCGGCTGGCCACGACCGGATGGGGTGAGATTCACACTGCAGGGTATTCCAGCTACTCTCGTGGGGTGGCGATCCTTATACGCAGGGGGGTGCCTTGGCAAACGAAACAGGCGATACGTGACCCAGAGGGCAGATACTTAATATTACAGGGCACATTATTCCACCGGGCAGTAATAATAGTCAACATATACGGCCCAAATGTTGATGACCCGGGGTTCTTTCGTGACATGTGGCACAGGGTCCAATCGTTAGGAGATGCATCGGTCCTATGGGGCGGAGACTTTAATATCGCGCTAGCACCACACATGGACAGGGAGGGAGCATCCCGGGTTCATCATCCACAGGCGACAGCGGCACTACTACACATAATACAGGACTACGGCCTGGTAGATTCCTGGAGAGTGCTACATCCGGCGGCCAGGGAGGGAACCTGCATCACACACCACCGACATGCCTGGTCTAGACTCGATTTCTGGCTGCTCACTAAAGATATACAGGGCTGGACGCAGACAGTTACACACTATGCTAGGACTCTTTCAGACCACGCACCGGTGGCTCTGAATCTTGACATCCCAAAGCCATATCAGCAGCCATTTTAGTGGCGACTCCCTCCCCACGCTTTACTAGACTCTGCATTCTGCGAAAGTTTGAGAACACATATACAAGAATATTTCGAACATAACACTGGATCGGTCTCATCGGCTGGCACATTATGGGACGCCTTTAAGGTGGTGGTGCGCGGCTATTGCATAGCCGGACAGTCCGGAATACTCCGCGATATACGGAACAGTCTAAATAAACTGGAGCGGGAACTGCGCGAGCTAGAAAACCAATACTCTGAATCCCCGTCCCCCTCGGTATTAGCACGTATACGCTCACAGCTCACGGCATTCCAAGAGGAAGCAGAGCGAGAAACCAAATTCCTCCATAAATTCGCTCAGGCGCGCAGATACGGTGAGGGCGACAGACCGGGGAAAACACTGGCCAACCTCTTGCGCACCCCGAGAGGGTCCACCTGTATTACAGAGTTGACTACCGAAAATGGGGAGGTGGCTCTCTCACCACCGGAGGTCTTGGCCACAATGCAGAGTTATTATGCACATTTATATACTTCAACCTCGGAACCTGGTGACGACATCCTCCGCGCCTATTTCGACTCCATTGAGTTGGTGTGGTTTAACAACGCCTACCGGGCATATATGGAGATCCCTTACACTGTGGAGGATGTCAAGCGGATCATAGGCAGGCTCCCAGCGGATAAGGCCCCTGGGGCCGATGGACGGACGGCCAGATTTTATAAAGAATATGCTGACCTGCTCGCGCCGAGGCTCTTGGCGACATACCAGGAGGCCATGGAGTCGGGCACCTTACCGGCCTCCATGCACGAGGCCATAATTATCACAGTCCTGAAACCAGACAAGGACCCGCAATACTGTGACTCCTACCGCCCTCTCTCCCTGATTAACTTAGACGCAAAGATATTCGCAAAACTCCTCGCCACTCGAATGCAACCGTTGCTCCCCCTGATTGTAAGACCGGACCAGTCGGGTTTTGTACCGGGCCGGTCAACGTCGCATAATTTGCGTACACTGTTCGCCCTGATGCATCACCTTGCACCGCAGATCCCCGCTATAGCGGCGTTACTGGACGCCACCAAGGCGTTCGACTCCTTGGAGTGGGGATTCCTGTTTCCATTACTTCAACGCATTGGCCTAAGCCCTATCTTCATTCAACAGATCAAGTTACTTTATACCATGCCTACGGCGCGCTTAAGCGTCAATGGCATGATATCCGAACCCATAGCCATTACGAGGGGAACGAGACAGGGCTGCCCCCTGTCTCCGCTACTTTTTGCGATAGCCACAGAGCCGCTCGCGGCACGAATCAGACAACACCACACACAGCGGGGAATCGGGTTCACCACTAGAGGGCTGACGATATCTCTATATGCCGACGATGTCACTCTCTATATGACAAACCCTAAGGACAATCTGGGACCCATGACAAGGGAACTGATCCGATACGGAGAACTTTCGGGGGTACGGATTAACTGGGGGAAGTCGGTAATTGTTCCTCTGACACAGAGCACTAAACCCTTTGACACGGACTATCCGATCGCATGGGCAACAGGGCCAACACGATACTTGGGAATATGGATCAGTACTGAGTTAAACGACATCTGGACGGAGAACTATGGGAAAGTGGTACACTGGATAACGGAGAGGGTACACCGCTGGAAGACGCTCCCACTGTCACTAATCGGGCGTATAGCAGTGACCAAAATGATTATACTGCCCAAGCTGTTGTACCTTTTCGTAAATGTGCCTATCCCCCTGACTTCTCATTTTTTTTAAACGTTGCGGTCCCTCATGATAGAGCTGGTGTGGGCGGGACGACAACCCAGGATCTCATGGGAAGTATTGACACTCCCACAGTCCCAGGGAGGGCTGGCGGCCCCTGATTTTGCACTTTACGCCTACTGCGCTCAGGCGCAGTTCCTGCACTACTGGGTACACCCAACGCCCTTCCAACCGCACGTAGCGATTGAGATGGACAGAGCGGCGCCGTTACCGCTAGGCACGGCAGTATACCAACCCTATAGGAGACCACGGAATGAAATCGATACGGTCGAGGCGTTGCGCTGGGCGTGGACGGGGCTGCGCACGCGAGCGAACCTAGAGCTCTTATACGCCCCCTCTATGCAATTGGCCAGTAACCCACAAATACCCCCTATGGGGGAACGAAGTGCACGGGAGCGAGCAGCCTCCCTGCAGCTCCGGGCCGGCAAAGACCTCTTTCCCGACGACACATTTCTCATGCTACAGCAGATGTGCGGGTCAACGGTCCCTACTGCGGCAGATATGCTGATCTATTACCAACTACGGGCCGCATGCAGAAAAAAATATAACACGTTCCCAAACCCCCCTCCAACATTGCCGGCATTGGAAAACGTATTGGAGGTAGCTCATGGTCGTAAATTAATCACTCGTTTATACAACACAACACAGCGCGACTTTCCAATCACTACACCGAGGGCGGCATGGGTTGAGGATCTGGGGGAGGACATAACAGATGACCAGTGGAAGTTAATATGTGGCCAACTGCAGATGCTGTCCTCTAATTACCGACTCAGACTGCTACATTTTAAATACATGCACCGTCTCTACTGCACCCCGGTGCAGCTGCGCCGTATGGGACTGATGCAAGATGATTGCTGCTGGCGGTGCGGGGCCGCGTGCGCAACCTTTCTACACATGGCATGGCGGTGCCGCCCAGTGGCTAACTTCTGGACGCATATATTACAGCTTATCCATGACATAACGGGACAAGAGATACCCTGTACACCACTGACGGCGGTGCTAGGTGACATAACGGTAGTTCCCCCCAAACACCGGAAATTGACGGCCATGCTCCTGCTCATGGCTAAACGCCAGGTGGCGCT
The DNA here is from genome assembly GCA_963921515.1 of Calotriton arnoldi. Taxonomy (NCBI): domain Eukaryota; kingdom Metazoa; phylum Chordata; class Amphibia; order Caudata; family Salamandridae; genus Calotriton; species Calotriton arnoldi. The sequence continues at coordinate 939,771 of CAWUFW010000756.1, read as the reverse complement.
CAAATGGAGGGCTGCCCATCCGCCCACAGTGAAAGAATGGGTCACAAGCACTGTTCCCTAGAACGTGCGCGGGTGCGCGCCCGCACACTGAAGGCACCCCGAGCGCGCAGTGTCCCAATTGTAGCGCGCGCACAGACACAACACAGCCCGTAAGTCCCTTCGCGCCACCGCTTTTAAAACGCGAGTGGCGCGAAAAACGGCAATTTCCTGGTTGCACGAGGCAGAGCTGGAGACAACGGTGGAGAGGACACAGCCGAGCGTCAGGAAAGTGTCTCCCTTATGTCCTGTATGGTTAGGGAGGGCTCGGGTTTACGAGCAAGTAGCGCCTGCACTTGCTGCATTTTTTCTTAATTGTGCACGCCAGCAGGGCAGTTTGTGGGCCTTTGTGAAAGTATTCATGTTAATTGCAGCGCCATCATGCGCTGCAATTAACATGAATACTTTTACAAAGGCCCACAATCTGCTCCGCAGCCGTGCACTATTAGGAAAAGTAATGCGGCAATCTAAAGCGTGACGTGTTCTTTCAGATGATTCTGAAAGAACACGTCGTGTTTGACTCTGCAGTCCTTTGCTAATAGTGGTCATCTGCGGGGCTGAATGTGGGCCTTTGAAATAGTTTTCATGCTAATTGCAGTGCGCACGGGCGCTGCAATTAACAAGAATACTATCTCAAAGGCCCACATTCAGCCCCACACTATCAGCAAAAGGAATGCAGAGTCATACACAACGTGTGCTTTCAGAATCATCTGAAAGCACACGTCGTGCTTGACCCTGCAGTTCTTTAGCTAATAGTGGGCAGCTGCGGAGCTGAATGTGGGCCTTTGAGATAGTATTCTTGTTAATTGCAGCACCCGTGTGCACTGCAATGAACAAGAATACTATCTCAAAGGCCCGCATTCAGCCCCGCACTATTAGCAAAACGAATGCAGGGTGAAACACAACTTCTGCTTTCAGAATCACATGTCCTGTTTGACCCTCCATTTCTTTTGTTAAAAGTGCGTGGCTGAATGCGGGCCTTTGAGATAGTATTCTTGTTAATTGAAGTGCACACAGGCGCTGAAATTAACATGATTATTATCTCAAAAGGCCCACATTCAGCCCCGCAGCTGCCTACTGGTAGCAAAAGGAATGTAGCAAATGTAAATCAGGACGTGTGCTTCATAGCTGCCAAGGTTTCAGATTGCCATGTGGGACATTTTCATATGTTTGTGTAATATGAGTGACATTTTAAGGATCATGAGTACATAGCTGCCAGGGTTTCAGATTGCTGTGTGTGACACTTTCATATGTTTCAGTGTAATATGAGTGACATTTTCTCACAAGCAAAATCAACACACTAAAATTCACGGTTTAACAACCGCCACGGCAAACAGCTAAGGGGCATTAATTGGGGTGCAAGAGAGGCTGAGGGGCACACATAGCCGGGCAGCAGCGGAGTGAGCAAGGGCGCTGTATTATTGCAAGTACGTTGCACTGTTCGTGAAAACTATCGACCACTAGAAACTGTGATGTGGACTCTTTTTCATGACATTTACAAAATCACTAAATCATAGGTCTTGACTAAGATCCCCTTCATTTCCCCTTAGAGTCAAAACACAAATTAGGTTCAAGGCGACATTATTGATGCATTCGCCTGCACAAGGCATAAGTAGAAACAGGGCCGGCTTTAGCAATGGTTGCGCCCTGTGCGACAATGTTTTGTGGCGCCCCCCCCCAATGACCACCTCCGCCACAGATTCCCACACTACCACCATTTGACAGTGCTCCTCAAGTCTCAATAACCACGGTCTCTTAGATTAATTTCGTTTTATAGCGCGACTCATACCAGTTTAAGGTGTCAGAACACTTTAGATCACACACACATTGCACAGAGACAATCCGATGTGTAAATGAGTGTATAGGAAATGTTATATAAGACAAAGGCCTACAAGGTGTAGGAGTAAAATGTCATCCATTCTGGTAGGCAGTATAGTTTGAGTCTTTGGTCTTGAAAAATACAAATTCAGAATTTAAAAATGTTACACCAATGTTGGGGGTTTTCCTAAATAATAAGAATTGATTTCTACATAAATGAACCCTTTTTGCAATATTAGGATAACAAAAGACTGGCAAAAAACACACATAGCTCTTAACACATTCCTTGCAGTTTGCATGCAGCTCTTTGATGACAGTGAATATATTAGGATTTTAACTTATACAAGTAACAACAGGATCTCTCTGCCAAAAGCGGTAACCCATTGACCAATTTATATTTTATGCACTTTGTGATATGAATGGGACACGTTATTTGCAGCTGACATATTAAACCTCTGCACTACAAGTCAACATTTCTTAGACAAAGCTCCGGTCTCTCCAGGAAGAACATTAATCAGATGAGTTATCTTGAGATTTTTATTGCTGGAACTAAGAACTCGGCACCAGCTGCCTCTAAAACAATAAACATGGCACCCCCACCCCAAGTCAGCGCCCGGTGCGATGGCACCGATCGCACCGCCCCAGAGCCGGCCCTGATTAGAAACACTCATTTTGGCATTGAAATGCCCACACATGGGAAGGCATGGCCGGCAAGATGTCGACAAGAAGTGCTTCATCCTGGACACAAAACTGTAATTTTTAATCCAACGCTGAATCCTTCAGTCCCCGCCACCTGGGTTAGGACAGAGAGCCGAAAGAGGGGGCTAACGGCAGAAACAAAGTTGTGTGAGGCCTGCAGCAAGGCACTGGTGCGGAGGCCCCTGAGGAGAAGACTCCGAAGTGGAGGCTGCGTGAAGGAGGGCTGACCCAGTGGAGGGCGGTGTCTTTTGCGGGGGTGCCCTGGGGGGCTGAAGAGCCCCTGGCGAGAACCGGCTGCGCTGCGGTCAAGACAGGCGATCGGTCATAACACAGGGGCCTGCCTGGATCACCCCGAGGGCTTCTGGTAATTGCCAGCCGGGGGACGTGTTTGCAATGAGGCGGCATTGGAGGCAGCCGAAAACAGCCAGACTGCAGCATAAGAGGAGAGGGTGCCTGGAGGGGTTCTGCTGGCGCCACTGGTGGAGAAAGTGGGCTGTGGGGAGCAAGATTTGAGATATAGAAAGACAATACAATATTCACCAGTGCAGGAATAATGTTAAATACTGTTAAATGTTGTCTCCGCTTCAGGTATAGGAATGTTACTGCAAAACGTCAAAGGGAGCACCCCTCGCATGTTAAAGTCTTTGTTCGCTCTCCACGGGAGGGGGCACAGAGTCAGTGACTGGCGGCCCTGCCCTCTGGCTCCACCGGCGTACAACTGGGGCACTGATCACCCCACTAAAGAGCTAGCTGGATCAATACAAATCATACACTCGTGATTAGATATAGATTAGGCTGAAGTCGGGAATGTTTTCAACTCCAAGGCACGTTTTTTTCTCTAAATACCATGAGCTTAAGAATGCATATTTATTAAAAGCATGCATCTTAAAAGCGAGCACACTTACCAACAAGCACCGACACGCCTATTTTACCAGAGCTTTGTCCTCTCTCGAATCATAGAAACCAGAGTCCTCCTGGCCACAACGAATGACTCCCTCAGCAAACGTGCCACCCGGGCTGCATTCAGACTCAGCAGCTGCACAGAGCGTGCTCTGGACTCCAGCGGCCGCCACGGGTCCGTGGGATTGGGTCTCGGCGGTGGCAGGGATCATTCATGATTATACTTAAATTACTGCGCTGCGGTGGAAGCACTGCCCTGGCATTGCCACTTCCTGCGTAATGCCGCACGCAGCCATGAGGATTACTTCTTATTTTAACTAATACATTGTAGCCAGCAGCCCGCAAAGCCTACCAGGAGCAGCGCTCTCACACAGGCCTGCTGCCACTCCAGTTTCAGCATAGCGGCGTTATGGCTTGACAGCCAAGGCTGAAATGCGTTAGTCTAACACCTGATGCGTGGTCCTTGGCAGGGCTGTGAGTAACACTTTCTCGCCAGCAAAATCAAGCCATAAAGAGGAGGGAAACATATATAGAAATTACATGCATAGCTGTCAAGGTTTCACATTGCTCTGTGTGACCTTTTCATGATTTCAGTGTAATTATTAGTGTCATTTCAACAACTATGAGTGACGCTTTATTTCCAGCAAAAAATAGCTGGCAAGTTTCATTTTCCTTATGTGACATTTTCATATTTTCCTTGTGTTTGTGTGACATTTCTATTTTTATGTCAGATGCGTCTCAATATTTTGCTTCCCAACAACATTTTGATCCATAACCAATATAACAGTGAATTAATTAACATAGTCTTTAATCCCTATTAGCACTACACCTCAAACTGTAGAACTTGTGATTTCACATCTGATTTTAGTGTGTGTTGCCTTTGTATACTTTACAAAGCTTGTATTGCATTTCATGATGTTTCCTTTTTACATATAAAATTGTTCTGAAATTAAAAAGGCATCTACATAACACTTCAAGCATACCGAATAGTAACCAATTCCTTTGCAATACAAGGTGTTGCAGGATTTTCTTTGAAAAAGACGTCTTCACATCTACCTCCAATAACCACTATTCAACTACTAACACTTGAACATGAGTGATCACTGGTACTAGGCAGAAATTAAAAGGTGTGAACCTTTTATCGCTCACAAATGTACAGATTCAAGAAGAATCAAAATTAAGCAAAACAAACTATATGAGCAGAGAACTACATTAAATCACAATAGAATCTTTCCTTTCTGAAATCCGCCACTCTTTCAACCTTTTCCATTTTAATGGGATCAAGCACAACAAATACACTTCCCTGATAGTGACTCGGGACAGAATTGTGTCAAAGGTAATTTACTGTATTATTGCTTGAAAGGATGTTCTATCTTTAACCAAACACTGTGTAAGGCACCTCATTGACAAGCTGGGTGATGCTGGGTCAGTCTCCTTGTAATTACTACACACTCGTTTGGCATTGCAAGCCAATGCATGGGGCAGTATTGGAACACGGTTTTATGCAACTTCGTGTTTAAGCTCAGTAGTTTCAGGAGCCGGAAAATAAGAAACGGCGCCGGGGTCATTGTGAGGCTAGACCCAGTGCTTGCACTTTGTGTATTTAAAGGCTTCTCCAAGCCGCCCACAGCCAGATTCATCTAGTGCCATATCCATGTGTATTGTATATCTGTGATCTTGTATAGGCTCCCAACATTTTCCCACCCTATGAACAGTGCTCGAGTTGAGGATCTTTAGTAAAATCTTAAGGTACCATCGTTGGAGTCCTATGCTTTTCTAAACCCAAGTGTACTTGCCTGTGTAACCAATTCATGTCATGGCGTGTGTATCTAAATTGAACACCTGCCTTTAGACCCTTCATGTGGTGCTACGGTGTGGAAATGCACTGTCCTTTCACTTTTTTAAGCAAAAACTTGGAGTGATATTTGGCGCTGCATCCTTACGCGCGATCTGGTTCCCGGCTCACATAGCCTGGGCTGCAGTGCACAGAGACCTTACACTGCCGCACACAGAGGAAAAAAATTAGAGGGAACATTGGTCACAAGTGTCACTCACTGTAAAACTCAGCTGGAAAACTACTGGGAGCTAATCCCAACAAGGTCCCGTCCCAGGGACTTCTGGGGCCCGTTTACTGACTGGCTCACCACTGTGCAAACAGCAGAATTCTAACGAGATCACAGAAAGAGAGGGGTGCCCTTGCGGGAAGGCCCGGAACATAACAGACCTTTTAGCAGTTCAGGGAGTGAACACTGCATGCTAGGGGCGGGGGGGGGACTGTGATGCCGGCCGCAATGTACTGTGATATGAAAGTTATATGTACTGGGATGCCATTACTTTGTGGATGCCGCTACATCACCAGACTGCTGCAGCTGAAATTTGTACTGCTGATGGTCGTTGTTATGATTATTTGTGCTGTCTTTTAATTAACAAATGCCAATAAAAAAATAAAAATAAAAAAAATAATATCTAAGGTGAAAATATACTCAATGTATATTTAAAAATCATATAGGTATTACTTACCAAAAGTGCTAAGTGCTAAATAGTGCAAGATTATCCAATTCAAAAACTAGGCAATGGTTTTAATAACTTCATAGTACATCATGGAATAAAGATAAAATACATTCCCTCTAAGAAATCGTAATTATGACTGGGAAAGCAGGAAAGATAAGAATACCAAATACATGGAATATAATATTTTACGGAACCTATTAGACAAAATATTGGCTAATTTATCTGGATTTACATCATTGTGTTCATATACAAGGGCCTCGAGATGAGAATTACTATGTCGTATTTTAATTGACTTCTGAATAAAGGTCACCACTGCATTGCAGACCCTAATATTTGCCAGACTACAAACATATTCAAAAGCTATATTATACGTGAAAAGTCTCTCCTTTAAAAATAGTGGTCATAGGAGACTCTTCCTAACATCTCTGTAAAAACCACAGAATAATATAAAATGCAATGTTGTTTGATCTGATCTCCCGTCACATGGGCACTTTGGAAGATTATGATTCCACTTGCCCATCGTTGGGAAAGCTATTAAAAAATGGACTAAACCCATTCTCAGTCTTGTGAGATAAAATCTGTGTTTTGTATTTGTAATCTGCAGTAAATAGAAAGGTATCCCTTGCCCAGATATCCTGTCCAAGTAAGCCTTGGTCGTTGGTTTCTGGATTGCATTTACATCCCTGAGCCAGTTCCGTGATTCCATTAGATTATTCTTCGGATCTTTTTTCCCATAATCAAGTATTTGAGAGGGATTTTTGAAATCAGTATTCATAGAACATTCGTTTAAAAGATTTTTAATATAAACTAACCATGGTATTTTTCTTCCTTGACAAGAAGGGTATGCTGTTCCTAAAGAGTCCTACAGGTCTATGTGTGTTAAGAGAGCATATGAGTGCTAATGAAGGTCGGAGAAAATCTCAGGCCAACATGTTTCTTGCCTAGTGTCAGATTGACGGCAATTCTTCAGGACCTATTATTGATCATTCTACACTTTATGGTTGGTGGTCTGTTAATTACACAAATAAATGACCACCCTTACAGCACCCTACAAAGTGGTACCTGTTGATCAACAACAATGCCTGTAGGAGAGAAGAATCATAAAGATTAGTACATCGTTCTTCTATGGTCTGCAGTTCAACCTAAATGCAACAGTCCGTGATATGACCATGCTATTGTGGCACTGCAAAATAAACGTGAGGAATGAGCATGCTTCACAAGAGGGTGTATGTGATCATGCACTCGGCAAATTTCAGGAAAAGTTTAAAAACAGAAGTAGCAAACAAATTAAGCAGATTTTTGAGGCACACTAGCACACTCACCCAGCATGGGTCAGCTCAATGCATCAAGGTGTCGCGGCAGGTGAAGACACTGCAAGGTTCAGTGTCCTATGTTTTGTAGTAATTGAACAAAAGGGGGGGGGAATTGTATCATGAGCATGATGGTTGGAGCTAAACTCATGGCAGTATTTCAATGCAGGTAAATAAAGAAAGTGGGGTGGAGATTACCAACATGGGACCCACGAGGAGTATGTCCCATAGTAATCCCGATGGTTATTACTCAGAGTACATAGTATATCCTTCACGAAGGTAGCAAGCAGTACACCGGTGGAGTGTCGTGCAGCGCGTCGTGCAGCGTGCTCCTAGCAATCACTCCAACCCCAGTGGTCTAGAGTGAAACGCTGAAGCGCACTGCCGGCACCCCCCGGTATCGCTACCAACCACGTAAAGCCAATGACACATTGAAAGTTTAGCGCGAGAAGAGTGAGCGCGATGGCCGGCGACCAATGCCGTGCTGTGTCGCCATTATCTTCTTCGTTGTTCATAACGGTTGAACTAACTCGGGCGGTCTCCTCAATTACGGCAACCACACCGAGAAGAAGGTAGGGAGCGGAACACATTTAGGCTGGTCTTGCTATGCGGTCACTACAAACATAGCGGAAAAATTCCCTGTTTTAGTCGTCAGAGTAAAAGCACACGGTTCCCACACTCAACGCCTAAGCCCAAAAACCCCGATACTCACGTTATGCGATCCGTCCATTCACGGTCGACCTACCCCTCACTCTGCCGGACCCGGTTGGATGTCACTTCTCTTTCGTTTTCGAATGATATCCCCCGGTCGGCCAGCGGTGGAGGCGGGACTTCCGGTATCGAGGTAGGGGCAATGGCTAGAGCGTCAACAACCACTTCCGGAATCCCCATTGCGTGTGTGTAAGTGAAGGTTTCCCCAATTAACTAATTGTGGGCCACTGCGAAACGGTAGTAATATGATTGTGTAACTAAAATATTGTAAAACGGGGAGCAATAAGGTCTCATGCTCCTAGAGTATGCCTCGTCATCCACCAGCTGGTGTAACAATGGTGTCTAATAAAATCACAACTCGACGTCCTGGAATTGACCAAGTCCCTGTACTAATGTGTAAATGTAGAAATCCTAAATCACCCAGGTAACAATGTGGTCGCTGTAAGGTAAAGAAGGCCACCACTATTACAAAAAAAGGGGGGGGGAAGAAGGGAGGGAGGGAGCGGGGGGGCGGGTGGGGGCGGGGCTAGATGTGGCACTCAAACGGGGAATGTATCCCTGTGTAGTGATGGCCACAACAGGTGGTCGGGCCCCTCGCAGTATGGTGTCCTAAAGAGTGCTCATGACAGGTACCAGTATAGCACTTGTTGGTGATAATTGGTTCGGGAATAGCAGTGCCAGTAGTAGTCAAGAATAGCCGACAGCGGGAAAAACGAAGTGGAGACAGTACATCATATGATGTATTAAGTCAGCAAGCTCCATGGTATGTCTTCATTGAGTCCCTCTTTGTCCGAGGACAACCTCAGTACCCACCTCTGTTCTATGCGGAACAGGATGTTTTTGTGCATACCGGGGTGAGCTTCCAAAACCACCCACCGAAACGAGTCAGGTGAGTGTTTGTGATGTTCAAAATGGGTCGTCATCTTGGTGTTAGTCTTATGACACCTGAAGTTGCTCCTGTGTTCAGTCATCCGGATTTTCACCGGTCTGGTCGTCATCCCTACGTAAAGGAGTCCGCACGGACAGGTCAATGCATAGATACAGTTGTTGGTGTTACAGTTGGTATGTCTCTTCAGGACCCATATCACCCCATTCGTGAATGTTATTACTTTTGTGGTCTTGGTGAGAGGGCAGACCGAGCAAGACCCACACGGGTAGTGTCCGACTACGGGAGGTAAATCCCATAGTCCCCTTTGTACATTGGTTTTCATGGGGCTTGGTCGTGTATGTATGAGCATGTCCTTCAGGTTGCTCGTGCGTTTGAACGCAAATCTGGGTACAGGGAGATCTAGTGCTCCTGTATTCAGAATACCCCAGTGTTTCTTAATAATACTCCTCACTCGATTCGAGTCGGGAGTAAAAGTAGTTACACAGGTAATCGTGGTATCGGGGTCCTTATGTCTGCTCTCAAGCAAACTTTCCCGGTTGTTGTTTCTGGCTCTTTTACGAGAGAGTGACACAGTGTGTTGTGGATAATCCCTCTGTCGCAGGTCTTGAGCCAAAGTATCAGACTCATTGAGGTAGTCAGTCAATGAACTACAGTTCCTTCTTATACGAAGGAATTGACCGAATGGTAGATTCTGTTTGAGTGCTTTTGGATGGTGACTGCTAAATAGAAGCAAACTGTTTTTGTCAGTTGGTTTGCGATAGAGTGTGGTAGTGATGCAGCCATCCCCCAGCCTTACCAGCAGGTCGAGGAAGGGTACACTGGTCTCAGAGATGGTGCTAGTAAATTTCAGAAAGGGGTTTAGAGTATTGATCCAAACACAAAATTCATTGCATGTTCCGCGGTCCCCTTTCCAAAGGACCAAGATGTCGTCAATGAATCTTTTCCATACAAGCACGTTCGCTAGGTATGGATTGTTGTGATGGTGGATCTCCCTCTCCTCAAACGCTGCCATGCACATACATGCCAGGCTCGGCGCAAAGGGACTGCCCATCGAGGTGCCTTGCATTTGATGGTATAGTTGTTTGTTATATTCAAAGAAATTTTCTGTAAGTGCCAGGGTGGCACACTCCAGTATGAATGCTACCGGAGTAGGGGAAGTCCAGTTCTCTCTGCTAAGTGCGTCCTCCACCAGCTCTAGAGTAGCCCTTTGAGGGATATTGGTGTAGAGGGCCTCAACATGCAAGGTCAACAATAACCTAACTTCCTCTGGATGCTGGACCCCCTCGAGTAATCTTAGGACCTCGGTGGTATCTTTCACAATGAGGGGGTGGCCCTAACAAGGGGTTGGAGAAAGTGATCACAAAATCTCGACAAGGGTTACAAAATGGACCCGATCCCTGAGACAATAGGCCTACCTGGGACCGGGGTCACCCCCTTGTGAATTTTGGGCAGGGTGTAGAAGTAGGGAATCTTCGGGTCAGTGGTAATGAGAAAGTCTACCTCTTTTTTAGTAATCCAGCCCTCAAACTCGGCTGAGAATACCATTGAGGAGATGGTGGGACTTAATCGAGGAGTGGGGTCCTCTCTCAACGGAGTATAGTACCTCCGATTACTCAACTGCCGCTGGCATTCTGTATCGTAGTCCACAGCGGACATAATGACCATCGCCCCACCCTTGTCCGCCTGTTTGATAGTGATGCTGGAGTCATTCGCCAGAGCCCTGACGGCTGACATTTCACTGGACGAAAGGTTATGGAATGAGGCTGGGGTAGTTCCCCTATTGAGATCCTTCAGCACCGCCTGTTCAAAGGTCAGGACTTCGGGGGGTACCATTCCGCTGTGGGGTGGGTCCCATGTTGGTAATCTCCACCCCACTTTCTTTATTTACCTGCATTGAAATACTGCCATGAGTTTAGCTCCAACCATCATGCTCATGATACAATTTCCCCCCCTTTTGTTCAATTACTACAAAACATAGGACACTGAACCTTGCAGTGTCTTCACCTGCCGCGACACCTTGATGCATTGAGCTGACCCATGCTGGGTGAGTGTGCTAGTGTGCCTCGAAAATCTGCTTAATTTGTTTGCTACTTCTGTTTTTAAACTTTTCCTGAAATTTGCCGAGTGCATGATCACATACACCCTCTTGTGAAGCATGCTCATTCCTCACGTTTATTTTGCAGTGCCACAATAGCATGGTCATATCACGGACTGTTGCATTTAGGTTGAACTGCAGACCATAGAAGAACGATGTACTAATCTTTATGATTCTTCTCTCCTACAGGCATTGTTGTTGATCGACAGGTACCACTTTGTAGGGTGCTGTAAGGGTGGTCATTTATTTGTGTAATTAACAGACCACCAACCATAAAGTGTAGAATGATCAATAATAGGTCCTGAAGAATTGCCGTCAATCTGACACTAGGCAAGAAACATGTTGGCCTGAGTTTTAGCGCACAACCCTGCAACCTTAGAGCAGGCGTGTGCGCCGCTTCTGGTTTTTAATCAGGATAGTGACCACGGTCATTAAAATAGTTTTGGGTGGATCCCTATTCCTGTTTTATATTTCACACATCACACATCTACACATCTACATTCACGAGGGCCCTTACACGCACCGCACCCAACGGCTAAGAAAAAAGATCTCCGCCAAGAAGGCCCCATCACGGGCGCCGATCGGGTATTGCAGCGCCGACCCGATAAGGAGCAGACCCAGTGATGAAGCAAGACACCTAGCTGGCTGGGTGTGTGAGGGTCTTTTTCTGAAAGGAGAAAAGATTTTCTCCGACCTTCATTAGCACTCATATGCTCTCTTTACACACATAGATCTGTAGGACTCTTTAGGAACAGCATACCCTTCTTGTTGTGGTTTCTGTGGGCCTGTATGCTGGACCTATTTATTGGCCCTTAGTCCCCCCCAGTTGTCTCATTTTTGTTCCTTGGTCATGGGCAACACAATCTTTGATGATATCCTGCGTAAACTTTGTACCTTATTTACTCCAGATACCATACCAGACATTTAAACTTATTGCACTTACAAAATCATGTATATAGGGGGCATCTAATTCTTTATGCACACTAAATACCGGGGTAGAACTGGGTAAAGCTAAAAGCCGTCGTAAAAATTTATTTTCTTGGGTATAGAGGGTTGTACAATTTGCCCCTCCCCATATTGTTGCCCCATAACAAACCCCAGTAAGACACTTGCTTTTATAAAGTGTCATTATTTCCCTGATGGGCTTATTGCCCATTTTTTGTGAAAATCTAAAAATTGACTCAGTTATTATAAAAAATTTTAATTTACATTGCTCAATATATGGGCTCCCCAGTTCCCCTTATCTGTGAAAACCAGACCTAGATATACAAATGATTTTATTTTTTTCAATGGGGACACTGTTTATATAGTGATTCTTAGTTTTTATTTTTCCTGGTCCGCAGACCATCGTAAAGGTCTTTTTCAAATTAATTACTAGATCCTTTTCCTGCATATATTGTGCACATTTTCCAATAAGGGTCTGCAACCCATTCGCAGTTCTTGATAATAAAACTGCGTCATCCGCATAGAGTTGGAAAAGCGCGTTTGGCTACTTTAGGGACGTCTGCGTCTAACTTTTGCAGTTCCCTTTCTACACCATTTATGTATAAGGAGAACAGGAGTGGGGTGAGCACACACCCCTGCCTGATTCCCCGTTTTACCCTGAAGCTAGCGGTACATTCCCCGTCTAGCCCATAACGAACTCTTGTAGTCAGGCGACTGTATATCTGAGAAAGGAAAATTATGACATCATTGGGGGCGCCCATTTGAGTCATGGTCTGCCATAATTTCGAATGATTTACTAAATCAAAGGCACTGGTTAAGTCAATAAAACAGAGGTGTAGATGGCCCTTTTTTATATTTGTGTACTTACTGATCAACAGGTGTAAATTAATGCATTGTTCAATCGTCCCTATTTCCCTTCTGAATCCATATTGTGATTCCGTAAGGACATTGTTTTCCTCTACCCATATTTACAATCTCTCTAACAATATCCTGCCCATCAATTTTGAGGTTGTGTCAAGAAGGGAAATAGGGCGATAACATTTAGTGTCACTTCTGTTGCCCTTTTTAAAAATTGGCACAATTATACTTTCAATCCATGTTTTGGGTATTGTGTCCCCTGCAATAATATTAAACACTTTTTGTAAAAGGGGGGCCCAAAATCCAATATCGTACTTAAAGATAACTATTGGAACCCCATCAACACTGGGTGCCTTGCCATTTGCACTTCTCACTAGTGCTGATGTCACTTCATCCAGTGTGACGGAGACCAAATTAGGTGATTCAAAATTTATAAAAGTTTGATTATTTAATAACTCTATTGTACCATCAGGGCCACTTTGTTCAACTGGAATAATAGTATCATTTTCTGCATTAAGAACCTGGCCAAAATAACGTACCCATTCTTTGGTCTGCACCAGGCTCTCAATCTTAATAGCACAGTTTTCTTTAAAAAAACGGGTGGTTTATAGTCTTCCAAAATAGGGATGAATCTTTAGTATTTACGGCCTGAGAAAGTTTTTCCCAAGCATTGTATTGGATTTCACGCTTTCTTTTTACTATAGACTGTTTATATAAAACTCTCTGTTTTTTAATAAGTTCTCTATCTCTAGGCCTGATTTTTAGAGCGTTTTTTAGTGACTGATTTGCCTTCATACATTGTGAATCAAACCAGCCAGGTATTTTCATTGTTTTCCTCTTACTCTTAATTTTCAATCCTCTGGATATTTCGGCAGTGATATTACAGAAAGATCTCATAATCTGATTATCAGTAAGATCCACCCTATTACAGACTTCTATATCCTGTTCACATTTATTTGTTAGAACCTCCATAAAATCTTTTGGATTTACTCCCAACCATTTAATAGATATACCGTTTTCCCCCTGGGTAGAAATAAAGGGGGCTAAACAAGGTCCAGTCTGGTGGGTATCATCAATTCTAACTTTTAAGACAAGTGGATGGTGATCACAAACATAGACTATTTTTACCTCCATTTTCTCTATTTGTTCTTGGCCATGTGCCGAGATTAGAATGTGGTCAATTATTGAACCTTGGCCATGTCCCTCATAAGTCGGTAGTTGGGATTGCCCGTCCGATGTATACTGATCTAATAATTCTAGGTTGTATTTGGACATAACCTCGTTAATAGATTCACCATAATGATTATGTGGAAAATGGGAATAGCTATCACCACCCTCGTTTCCATACCCACAGAGCTTTCCATCTGAAATACTACATTTCTTACTATTAAAATCTCCTACCCAAATCAAAAGGTAATCGCCCCTTATTTTTTTTAAAAAGAGATCAAGCTCCCTCTCAAGCGCAAATATCACTTGATTTCTGGTGTTATCAAAAACATTGTTGTAGAAATTAATTAAGTCAGAAGAATAAAGCCACAATAATTGGAAAAAGGGAGAGTCAATATAAGCTTTCTTCAAGGTCAGTGGGCATGTAACTGAAAGTAAAACTGCTAGGCCACCCCTCGCTCTTCCATTCCGTGAAGGTGTTGCTTTAGTATCCAAGGTTAAAAAACCATCAATATGGAAGTGTTCTGTGTGCCAAGTCTCTTGCACACAAATAATTTCACAATCATTTAGAAAAACAGGCCATGTCTCATCATTCAATTTCTTATTAATACCCGCGATATTCCAAGTTACTAAAGTCAATTTTCTAGATTTCAATTTTTGAGTTGCAGGTAATGTCTCGTCAATAGAGCCAGGATCTTGGACGTATCCTTTTGTAGTCAGTCTACATCACTACATCGTCTGAGTGGTAAGAATCTATCAAACAAAACAAGTGGTCTAGACTTTTCTGTTATTGTGAGACCATGACCTGGTAGAATCCTCTTATCTGGCTTGTAGAAGTACCCTAGTGGTACCCCAGTGATGGTTTCATTCTGATGTTCTAATAATTTCTCCCAATTATTACACAGGTCTTCTAGCAGGGTCTTGACCATCTCTGGGTATCAAAAGGAGACTACAACGCAGTCCCCTTCACAATTTTTTAGTTGTTTCCCTACCCAGGGTACTCTTCTTACCATATTAATGCTTTGGGACAAGATATTTGCGTCATAGTCACAGTGATTATTAAACCAGAATACAACCTTATTTTTCAGTTCTTCCCAATTCTCATTTATACCATCCTTCAATTCTGGCATATTTTTCTAAATGATCGTGTACGGTGTAGCCTCGGGGGGTAGGTTTAAGAATCTTTGGGGCCTGGTAGGTAATGATTTATAACCATGTTTGTCCACGTCTATAATGTTTGGTTTGCCTTTTTAGTCACTTGATTAGCCAAAGTCATAGGACGTGACCCCATGTTAGTTTCTTTCATGTCCCCTTGCCCAACAGCATTTTTTCCTTCACCCAACGATGGTGGGCTCTGTAGACTATGTATGGGATCGTTTGTAGTAATTCGGGGATTATTAACCGTTGCTGCATTGTTGTTTATGCGGGTTGTATGTTTCCCCTCTCGTTCTATCCCTGTGTTATCAACTCCCCAATTAGTTTGGAAATACTGGCAACATCATTCTTAATTTTTACAATTTCAGATAACAGATTTTTCTCAACTGAGTCAATTTTTCCATGTAATTTTTTAACAAGTGAGTCCAGGTTACGGGAGCTATCATGTCATTGAATATCCCTTATGCCCCCACTCTTTTTCTGGGGCAATGTATTTTGCTGTATTTGAGGATGTTTTGCGGATTGTTTCATTTTACTCTTCCGTGGTTGTTTTGCTTCAATTACAGGGGATGTGGATGGATCTAAACCTTCTGTTAACACTGATATCTATAATAATGACGTTGATACGCAAGATGCTGCATTATGGACCAAAGCTGTAGTATTATTTTGAGGATTTCCATTTGCGACTGTTTCTACTGCAACTGTATCCACAAGTGTGTCTTCAACTACATTATTTAGTGCGATCTATGTTGCTGCAAGGCGCTCCTCCACATTGACAATCTCACTATTAATTAGTCCCATCGCAGTATTTAGATAGTTTGTTATAGGTGCACTTAGTCTTGCATTCTTATTTTTGCTCCCAGATGCAACACCCACAAGCTTTCGTTTTCCCATAATTTTATTCACCAGTGACAGAAGGCACACAAAGGGGGTAAAAAGAATAAAACTGTTTTAGCAAAAAATCTATTGTAGTGATTTCAGCTGCTCTTACCCTGAGTCAGGGAGGTTGCAGGCTGTAAGTAAAGCATTAAGGACGTGGCCCAGCCCGGCCTCCTACAGGCGCAGACGGGCCCGCCCTTGTTTCGGGCTTGGCTCAGGCACGCCCGTGCGCGTCCCGCGCTGCGGGAGCCCAGGCCCCCTTTTAAGCACCTCCTGGCGCGAGAGTGAGTCGTTGGTGCCTCCCCGGCACGTGGATCTATGGGGATTGAAGTCCCCTGGCGTAAATTGCAGGCTGGCGATGCGGGCGGCAGAAAACAAACAAACACGGGCTCCTGCGCTGCGGGAGCCCAGGCCCCCTTTTAAGCACCTCCTGGCGCGAGAGTGAGTCGTTGGCACCTGCCCGACGCGTGGATCTATGGGGATTGAAGTCCCCTGGCGTAAATTGCAGGCTGGCGATGCGGGCAGCAGAAAACAAACAAACACGGGCTGAAGGTACATTTTTTATATAACAATAAAAAATAATTAAAAACATATCATGCATTTATCTATGTGTTAATGTAAATTTTTAGGTTGAAATTTATGTTTAATAATATAAAAATATACACTGAAAACAAAAATGTGTTACATGTCTTTATTCTATAAAAATATGTAATTAATAATATTATTTATTACAAACATATAACTATTTTTATCATATTTCTAAACACCAACAATACTAATTAAATAACAAACAATTTTTACTCCATCCAGGCAATTTACACAAAGGATTTCACTCTAAAATTAGAAAATTAAATAATTACAGTCCTATGTAGACCTTTTTTATGAAAGTGTAGGACGCTTCACCGTCTCCATGACTGCAGAGGATGAACACGGGCACTTCCTACATTGGACATGTAATGGAGCAGGGGTTTAAGAAAATAAAACCTGCTCGGATTAATTCCTCGGTAACATTTACTAATGGTGTGCGGCGAATCTAACATGCAAAAACATAAAAACTTTGGGAAATGCTTGTGCGCATGCGTGCACTAATGCGTGGACTAATGCATGAAGTCTAGGCCGCATTCGCGTTCGGCTTGAAAAATGTAAATAATAAT
The DNA here is from genome assembly GCA_963921515.1 of Calotriton arnoldi. Lineage (NCBI taxonomy): Eukaryota > Metazoa > Chordata > Amphibia > Caudata > Salamandridae > Calotriton > Calotriton arnoldi. The sequence continues at coordinate 922,644 of CAWUFW010000756.1, read as the reverse complement.
AATGCTGCTTTCTGTGCGTTAATGCTTTAATAGATGAACAACGCGGGATAGTGCAAATGGTAGGTGGCAAACAGTGAAAATTATATTTCATGAAATTAATAATGTCTGTGTTTTATTCATCGTAGTGAAGCTTGCATGAGCTTATATCGGTTACATGATGAGACAAGGGTTAAATAGCTGAAGAATTAAATGGAAGCTGAAAATTTGAGCTATGAGAGAGCGATGAAGAAGGCAATGTCAATAACCTTCGTGATACATTGTTTGTCTGCCAAGTACCCGAAGGATGGCCGTGAAATCATCAATAAGTGAACAAATTTCTTCTGCGGAAGCTGCTGAAGGCGGACAATAAAATATAAAGTTTTTCGTAACATGTTGCAAATGGAAGGAAGCTGTATTCGTGAAAGTGGATTACGTATTGATGAAAAGTTTGAACAATGAATGCTGTGAAACCATGGACGTGACTATGGTGGTGTGATTAGAACACCCCCTAAACTGACCAATGAGAGACTGAGATTCTGAGAATGTTGCTACTATGGTGGGATGGACATGTAGATTTTTAGAGTATCACTGGGGTGTATGGGGGTGTGTTTTAGGGTCGCCTTTTGGAAGAAGCTAGTGAGGGGAGATCGTCGCTGTTTGCTGCATGCAGATAGAGGCCTACCTGTTTCCTGTTCCTGTTCTATTCTTTGTTCCCTGAATCTTTCCTTAGGAACCCCCATCTATTCTCGTGGGCAGGGGGTAGATTTTCTACTAAAATACTTTGGTTCGTATAGCTAAATCTGTAACTTGCATAATTTTTGCAAAGTATATTTGTCTCTGAAACTTATGTCTCTTCATCTATCCACTCCCTTATTGCATCCTAATCGTTGTGATATGAGTTTGAAATTATTTGCTTTGATAAATGTTCTCTCACTGTGATTTATTCTGTGTCTGCTTTGTAAAACTGTACATTATGAGCATTTACCTTCACATTATTTGTGATAAATATTATTAACCTTATTTTGAGTTTTGTGCATTATTCAGTAGTATAGATCAATAATTAGTTATCATCAACTCCTCAACTAATGGTCCATCGACCAGAGGAAAAAGAGTTTGATCACAGGTTCAATTATGTATCTAGTGTGTTAGGATGAGCCTGTAGCTGGTGGACAACTGATTTAACGAAATAAACTCGAAACAGTGCTATCGGGGATATATGTTGGGTGTATGTGTATGGGCCAATGTTAGTGAACTATCAGTTATTGATCCCTGATTGGTGCTGGATCAGTTTTTGGTAGCAGAGCATGGTTATTATTGATTAGTTTGGTAATAATTATTGATTATTGATTATTTGTTTCTTTAACATGAAGAGTTAGTGTTTTTGTTCTATGTTGTCTTGAAGTACGGGTACGGAGTTACCTAAGATCCTGGGATGATAATGTATTAGCCTGAAGAGGCAGAAGAATAGTGTGGATAAGGTATCACACTGCAGAAGTACTTTGTCTGTTGTCGTAATACTCAACGGCGAGAGGCTGTTAGTGTTATATTAGGGACTATTTCGTTTGAGAGTAAATTTGTGTGAAATAGCGAAGGGTCTACTTCCGAAACTCTGGCCTTACATCCCCAAAGGAGTACCAAGACCTCTTTCCATTTGAAAGTCCTCTTCCGAAACTTTGGCTAGTATCCCTAGAGGAATACCAAGTCCTCCTGTAGCTTGTTTGGGTGTGGAATAGCGCTGGTCGTTATTTTACTCAAAGTGAAAGAATATTTCTTTTTGAAGTGAAGACTATCTCTTTATTTAGTGGAACAGACAAAGTAGCATTGTTTTATGTTTGTTTCTTAATAAGTTTAATTGAAAAAGTATATTAAAAACATTGCCGTATTATTTTGTAAAGGGAGGGTCAGTAGAAAGGAGTAATACTGACGTCACGAAAAGCCACGCTGGCATTGGACAGGCCGCTGGCGTTCAGAGTACTGTGATTGGACGATCACTGTGAGCAGCGCTAGTCTTGGTTAAGGTACTGATAATGTAGGAGTGTTCTGATTGGTTTGTTAGTGTGAGTCGCACTGGTATTGGACGGTTGTTAATAAATAGAATAAGCGAGAGTACGAAGAGTTTGTTGTTTATTTACTGAATTGTGTTTTTAGTGAGAAGTTTTGGAAAAATGAAGTTAGTTAATAAGATAAAGAGTTTCTTTAAAAAGGACAAACCAATAGTTACGAGAGAGGGAATTCTTATTCCACCTCCATGAACAGCTGCTTCTTTTATGATGTTGGAATGTGGTTATCATTCGTGTACTTGGTTAGAGAATTGGGTGAAATACACGGAAGATGATGGTTTTTTAGCCTTTCCAGAGCATGGTACATTTAACGTAAGGATTCTACAGAATCTGAGAGAATGAATGAATTCTTTTGGACCTAGACCTACTCAGTATGAAGCACTTGAGGAATGGGAATATGAGGCATATGAGCGAGAAAAGTATAGGGGCGGAAGAAGATACAGAAATATTATGACTAGATATCCTTTTGAAAGTCGGGGAGAAAGAATGAAAAGATGGAGGAGAGCGGTTGTGACAGAGGGTCTGTATCCAGTTTTAGTCGCTGAAGAAGCAAACGGAGGCAAATGTAAAGAGAAAAAGAAAAATGCGGAGTCATCAAGGATAGATTTTGTCCTAAGTGATTCTGATGATGAGTTATTAGATGACATTTTAACTAAAAAACCTTCACCTTATCAAGAGAACACAAGTGAGACAGTCCCAAATGCACCTTTAATGGGAACCCCACTAATTCCGCAGGTTTCACAAGTTCCAGTAGTGACTAGAGCAGTACAAGAGAGTGAAATGGATATGTTGAATAGGGCAAGAGAGGAGTTGACTCAGAAAATAAATCAATTGAATTTAAATGCGGAAGCATTAACAGTGCCAGTAATGATTGGACCTGTAGTTCCGTTGTATGGAGAAAAACAGAATATATCAAAAGTCCATATGTTGACAGTCCCAATGAATAGAGACAGGAATAAAGTGGCAATGATAGATGATCAGGTGGAACAGACAGAGACAAGTACTTCATTAATTGATTTGCCAGTTTGCGAGTTGTTAACTGAATCCCCTAAGAGAAGTGCGCAAATGGATCCAAGAAGATTAGTGCAGAATGTTACTCCGATATCAGGGAATTCGATGGGACCCTCACCAGATGAATTAGATGACTGAATAAGGGGAATGGAAAAATGAAAACCTCAACCACAGAGTATAGATGTGGGTAAATTGAGAGTGGATTTGGAAGAAATGATTATTGGTACAATAAGTCCAGACAGATTGGGAAATTATTGAGATAAAGAGTTATTTCTGTGCAAAAATATTATTTGGAAAGTGAGAAATCTCCATGAAAAGTTAACAGAGGCTGCTAGTGAATATGGAGTGGATATAGAGAAGTCAAAGGTGTTACAGAAAACATATGAATTGGATTTTACTGAAAAAGATTTAGAGAGTTTGAATGCGTCTGGTAAAAGATTGCAAATAAAAGAATTAATGAATATTCTGAAATAATGGGGAGATGTAGAACTGCGGAAAGGTAGATGGGCGAAAAAGAAAGAAGAAATGAATGCCAATAAAAACGCTTCTATTTCCACTGAGAGAAAAAGAACAGGCTGAAAGGGTGTGTCCAATGAGAGAAGTTCCGGGTGGTGGATATGTTCACGTACCTTGGACAAGACAGGATATATTGTCTTTTACTCATGACTTTCCTAAGTTGAGGGAAAAACCAGTTGAATGGTACAAATAAGTAGAGAGGTTTGTGAAGGTTTCAAAAGTCTTGTTGAAAGATCTAGATGGTTTATTTGAGATTGTTGTTCCAGCAGATTTATGGACAGAGTGTAAGAGTACTGTTGATTGGCCTAAGGAAGAATATCCTACAGATTCAAAAACAGGTGCACCTTCAGATGAGGTGATGAGAAAATATCATCAGGTGATTACATACTTGAAAGGAAAAATTTCTCCGAAAGAAACAGATTGGGTTAAAATTGACAGAACAACCCAAGAACCAGAAGAGTCAGTACATGCTTATTATGAAAGGTTGTTACAGGTGTTTAAACAATACAGTGGGTTTGAGAATATTTGAGATAAAGATATGGGACATTTTGTATATCGTTTTGCATTTGGATTAAAACCAGAAATTAATAACATGATTCAGCAACATTTGATTTGTTGGCAGAGTAAAACGGTTGATAAGATATTGAGGTATGCTAAATATTGTAGTGATGATATTGAATCGAGACATAAGAAGCTAAAAGAGAAAATGATGTGGGCACAAGTGAAGGTAGCAGAACAGCAAGAAGGAAACAGTGGTTTTCAAACAGATTTTCAGATGAGAGGTCAGAATCAGAGTGGTCAAGTAATGAGTGGTGGTAAAGGTAGAGGTAAGATGAATAGAGATGAAATGAAAAAGAAATATCCTTGTCATGCGTGCGGTAAACTTGGACATTGGAAGAACGAGTGTAGATCTGCTCAGAAAAATAATGGGTTGAATCAAAATTTAAATTCACAGATGCAGAATGAGGTGCTTGTGAGTCAACAACAACAGCAGCAGATAGTTACTCCACAGTTACAGGTACCACAAGCTCCAATGCCAAATAATGTGAATGCTCAGGTGCAGAGATACAGTGCGAACACTGGATTTCACGCGAGTGAACAAATTGGTAAGAATCAAAATGTGCAAATGATTCCGCAATATTTGTTGCAGTGCAATGAGAGTGATTCAGACTCATCTCAATGACAGTGCCTGAGGGGGGAGGAAGAGTGCGTGCTTGGTGCAACTCTAGAGATAGATCAGTCAGGTCCATTTGTTGATGGAAAAGTGGAAGGTAATGATATTACATTCCTAGTGGATACTGGTGCTACCCGTTCTACTGTGAGAGCAGCAGAAATTCCAAACCTACCCCTCTCGGGAGAAACTATCCAAGTTGTAGGAGTTTCCAATAAGCATATTAGAACTCCAATAACAAAGCCAATAGAAATTCATATTGGAAGATTTAGAGACATGCATCGGTTCGTGGGTGATACGAGTCCGGTGAATCTGTTAGGGAGAGATTTACTGTGCAAAATGAATTGCACAATTTATTGTACACCAGATGGAATTGCTTTTCAAATACCAGATGAGGATGTTGCGTTTAAAATGATGTTAGCAAAGCAAGGGACAGAAGTGGATGAACTATTTTCACTTCTTACTGAAGAAAATTTGCCTGCAGAGTTGAGAGATACTGTAAGATCTGATGTATGGGATTTTTCAGGTAAAGAGATTGGCCTGATGAAAGGTGTGGATCCTATTCAGGTTATGGTGAAACCGGCTGTAACGTTTCCAAACACACCCCCAATACAAAATGAGTCCTGAGATAACAGCAGGAGTAATTCCTGTAATTTCTGTGATTGACCAAATGATTGAGAAAGGTATTTTAAGAACCAATCTTTTTATTAGTAGGAAGTCGAAATGGGAGAACACAGCTTCCTGCCTACATCCACAGGCCGGCAGAGCATATCATGTATAGCAATACACCGCATTTGTGCCAACAACCCGGAGGCCGGCCACATGGAAATCGATACTGCTTTGTGTTAATCTTCGACTTCATAATTTTCATGAGAGAAAAAGTAATAGGCTAGAAGAAGACAGAACAAATAGGGGAACATTACTAAAACAAACCTATCCCTAGACCCTTGCATCCCTCCCCCACCCTCATCCGCACCAGTTATTGCCTCTTCACTGTGACCTAGGCCCCTGAGCAGAAGTGTTGGTATAGCGGCACACCTAGATTGCCAGTGTCTGAATGGTAGCATGTCTCTCCTGTGGTATCAGTTTAAGGATTTGCAAATATTTAGGGCAAGTAATTTCTCTCATGTCCTTAGCTAACAATTGCAAAAATGGCGCCCACAGTTTTGCATAAACCTCCCCTTTGCCCTCTACAATGAGGGACATGCGTTCCATAGCCAAGATATACCACAGGCGATGTACCCAGGTCAGTACTTCAGGAGCAGATGTCGTGCCCCATTGAGCTAAAATCGCCTGTCTAGCCGCCAGCACCGCTAATGCTAATTGCCAACCTCGCATAGATCTTAATGGAAAAACTCTTGGGTGTGAGAGACGGAGGAGAGTGTATTCTGGGGATCGGGGTATGGAAATGCCAAATGCTTCATCTATGTTGTCGAGGACTTACGTCCAGTAGCGCTGCAGTTTGGGGCAGTGCCATAGCAGGTGAGATAAAGTGCCAGACATCCCACAGCCTCTCCAGCAAAGGTCTGTTTTGCTCTTGTCCCAACTATGAATTCGTACAGGGGTATAATACCAATATGAAAAGACTTTAAAGGCGGATTCTGCCCCAGCAGTGTTGTGTGCAGTGTGATGCGTTCTATAGAGTATGTGTTCCCATTCCTTCGGGGTTAGTGGCCTACCTAATTCAGTTTCCCAACGGACTTGTGCCCTTGTGCGTTGCTCGGTAGGTCACGCTGTAAGCGAGCAAGGTATTTTAAAGGAAATACTAAGCTGTCCTTGTAATTCACCTATAATGGGAATTAAAAAGCCAAGTGGAAAATATAGGATAGTACAGGATTTATGAAAGATAAATAAGATTGTAGTACCGTGTTGTCCAATAGTGCCAAATCCAGCAGTAATTCTATATCAGACTCCCCTTGATGCAGAATGGTGCACAGTATCTCTATTCCCTTACATCCAGATAGTCAATATTTATTTGCGCTCTGGTTCGGAGATCGTGTTTTGGCATGGTGCCGAGTTCCTCAAGGGTACACAGAGAGTCCATCGATTTTTAATCAGATTTTGAAGAAATGTTTGGAGACTGATTATGCCAGAAAAATCGGTTTTGGTTCAGTACATTGATGACCTACTGGTGGCATCAAAAACACGAGAGGCATGTGTGACAGATACAATTGCCTTACTGAATCATCTGGCAGACGGGGGACATAAAGTGTCACCAGCAAAGTTACAGTTTTGTAAACAAGAGGTCCAATATTTGGGACACAAAATGGAGAAGGGGTGAGAAAAGTGACACCAGAAAGGATCAGTGTGATTCAACAAATGAGTCCTCCTAAAACTCAGAAGGAAGTAAGAATGTTCCTGGGAATGGTTGAATACTGCAGAAAGTGGATCAGTGGTTTTTCACTGATTGCAAAACCTTTACAGAGGTTGACACACAAAGACGTGACTGATCCGATTGAATTGGATGATGAAAGCATGAATGCTTTTATTGAGTTACGAGACAGTCTTTGTCGAGCACCTGCATTGGGAATGCCAGACTATACAAAGGATTTTGCGTTGTACTGTTGTGAAAGAGATGGGTGAGCACTTTCAGTTTTGACTCAGAAACATGGGATGGCACGACGTCCAGTGGCATATTTTTCTGCTACTTTGGATTCAGTGGCTGCAGCATTACCAGGTTGTTTGAAAGCGATGGCTGCTACTTGTGTGAGTTTGGAACAGAGTGAAGCGATTGTGATGGGACATCCAGTTAAAGAATACGTGCCACATTCAGTTGAGATTCTTTTGACAAGGACACGAATGCAGCACATGACCTATAGTCGGCTGACTAGGTATGAAAGAGTTATACTTGGTTCTGAAAATGTGACAGTAGTGAGATGTTCGACAATAAACCCGGCAACATTATTGCCAAGTCCGTTTTGTGAAGAGGTAAGAGATGAAGCGGATCATGATTGTTTTGATGTGACAGATTTGTGCACAAAACCAAGGCCAGATATTAAGGATATCACGTTAGAGGAATCAGATAGTGTGATGTTTGTTGATGGATCTTGTCTGAGAAATGAAAAAGGCGAATTGAGTTCTGCTTATGCAGTATGTACAGTGGCTGCGGTAAAAGGGGTAAATTCAGCACAAATTGCTGAGCTCATAGCTCTGATTAGAGCATGCAAAATTGGCAAAAATTTAAAAGTAACCATATTTACGGATAGTCAATAAGGTTTTGGGGTGGTTCATGATTTCGGACAATTATGGATGCAAAGGGGATTTCTGACTTCTTCAGGTTCTCCTATTAGAAACAGCAAAAATGTGAAAGATTTATTGGATGCTTTGCAATTGCCAAAGACAATTGCAGTGGTCAAATGTTCTGCACATAAGTCAGGAAATGATTATGTGACAAGCGGCAACAGATACGCTGATCAAGTAGTGCGTTTCTGTGCACAAAATTCAATTGCGATAAACAGAGGGGTGGAGAAGAAACAAACTAATTGCCACCTAATGTTTTCCTCCTGGGAAACCTGGGATGAAATTAGACAGTTACAAGAAGAGGCAAGTGATGAGGAAAAGGACATTTGGAAAAAATCAGGCTGCAAAAAGAGAGCAGAAGATGAAGTCTGAGGGCCCGATTCACAGAACTAATCTGAGACAAAATCCTAAACTTACTACTTTTGGTATTCACAGAAGGCATGTAGTAGTAGTAAAGTTAGGATTTTGTCTTAAGTTTGTCTTAAGTTTGTCTTAAGTTTGTCTTAAGTCTGTCTTAAGTCTGTCTTAAGTATGTCTTAAGTCTGTCTTAGGTTTGTCTTAAGTCAAACTTAAGACAAAATCCTAACTTTACTACTACTAAATGCCTTCTGTGAATACCGAAAGTAGTAAGTTTAGGATTTTGTCTCAGATTAGTTCTGTGAATCAGGCCCTGGGTGTATATAGATGAAAGACCAATTATGCCAGATTCTTTACTTTCCCAAATGGCATGGGTATACCATGGAATTACACATGTTGGAAGAGATGCAATGATAAGGCTCTTCAAGCAGTCATGGTTTAATCCTAAATTCAGGGTCATTGCAGAGAGTTTATGCCAGAGGTGTGTTACCTGTCAGCAGCAAAATCCAGGCAGAAAGACAGTTGTGAGTTGGGTGCGAATTGGAAAAGCAGCAGGACCATTTACGAGGCTCCAGCTTGATTTCATTTCATTTCATTGAGCTTCCCCCATGTAATGGACTTAAATTTGTCTTGGTTGTTGTTTGCTTGTTTTCTCGTTGGGTAGAAGCTTATCCAACAAGAAGAAACGATAGTTCGACTGTTGAAAAACTGCTATTAAGAGAACTAATTCCTAGGTTTGGTTTTCCAGTCACTTTAGAGCCAGATAGGGGAACTCATTTTAATAATGAGATAATTCAGATGGTCTGTGCAGCACTACAGATTGAACAGAAGCTGCATTGTGCCTACCGACCAGAAGCATCTGGAGTGGTCGAGCAGATTAATGTCACTATAAAATCTAGATTGGGAAAGGTATGTGCATCAACAACTCTGAAGTGGCCTGACGCTTTACCCTTGGTATTGATGAGTCTTAGAAGCATCCCAGATAAAAAGACTGGATTGAGTCCTCATGAAGTGCTGATGGGAAGAGCAATGAGACAAGCGATTGTACTAGCAAACAAACTTATGAATATTTTAGATGATCTAGTGCTTGATTATTGCAAAGGATTGGCTGATCTGGTGCGTTCTGTGTTTCATCAGGTTGGAGAAATTGCAACCACAACACAGCTGGATCAAGCACATGATCTGAGTCCAGGAGAGTGGGTTCTTGTCAAGAAACACGTGAGGAAGTCATGTTTAGAACCCAGGTGGCATGGACCTTATCAGATTATTTTGGTGACAACAACAGTAGTGAAGTGTGGTGGCTTGCCAAACTGGATCCATGCGAGCCATACCAGAAGAGTCCCAAGTCCACTTGAACGAGAAGGTGAGCAGCAACTGGCGGATAAAAACAAGAAACCAGAAGCTGAAGGTTGTGAAGCTAAAGAATCTAGAGTGACAGATTCTGATAAGCAAAATGATGATGAACAGCCTAGCACAAGTCAAGTAGAGTGGGCACCAGCTACTCGGTCTCGTAAGACTGCTGTTGAGCAAGTAGAAAGGGAAGATACAAAAGATCAAGAGCAAGTTCAACAAAGAAAGGGACTAAATAAAAGAGTCTGTGAACCAGGAAGAAAGGGTGAAGAAGTGGTTCAAGCAAAGAGAGCGATAATTGGCCAAGTGGAGTAAAAAGACTGAAATACACTCTTGAAAAGAGAAGGCCAGAACAAATAAATGAAGTATCAAGTCAAACTGAACAAGAAGAATCAGAGGAAGAATCAATACGAAGAACAAGGAGAATAAGAGTCCCAAGCAGAAAATACAGAGCTCCTGAATGGACATATGTAATTTTGGAAGAAATTAAAAGCACAGATCAAATAGAAAGAGAAACTGGTACTAGTATTGAGCAAACTGATGAAAGCAAATTAAAACCGCCTTAAAAGAGAACAGTGAGAAATTAAGGTGCAACAAAATTCAGTGAAAATATTTGGAAAGTTCCAAATGATCTGATGTAGACTCTTTTTTTTTAAAAAGAGGGGGTACAGAAGAAGCTTTCTTCTTGAAGTGTTGGATACGCTATCTTTCCTGTGGTTTTTTGGACAAGTTTGTCAAAAGATTTTTAGAAAGTTTTTAGGTTTTTCTTAGATTTTTCTTTTTCTATGGTATACAAAATGGCAGAAGATATAGGGCCCGATACTGATGCGGGTTGGAAAAGCTTCCCGACCGAGGGCCTGATTCTGATGCGGTTAGGAAGGCCTCCTAACGGCATTTGCTCCTTCCAAATCGGATCGGGAACGTGTCTTCCCGACCGAGGGCCCAATTCTGATGCGGTTAGGAACAAATGTTCCCATTGAAGTCAATGGGAGTTCAACCAAATCGTATCTGGAAGCATCCGGATGCATCCTACTCCGCCGGTCGGACTTTCCCGATCCGAGTGGGTCGGACACCATTTCCCAACCGATTCAGTCGGGAAGCTTTTCCAACCCGCATCAGAATCGGCCCCTTAGTGATTGGAAATCAAGAACCGAGTTTTAAACGTAAATGTATTAAAGCTTGCTTATGTAGTGTTTTGTTATTAATGTTAATATGGTTAATATTAACTGTCTTTGTATCTGTTCTAATGGTGACTAATATCAAGAATAATACTAATAATGTGATTAGTGAAAGAATGGATCCTGTTACTAAAAAAACCCTAAAATTAACAATTATCAAGTTGACGATACATTTATCATCATGATAAATCAATTAGTGATTTCTCGTTAAATGTCTTTACCAAATTGTTGTATGAATATGTGAATATGATGGATGTGAGAGACAATTTCTTTTTTTTTTTTTTTATATATCCTCATTCGCCACCAACCTTACTTCACATTGCACTCAAGATGTCAGTACCCATACTCAGCAAGCTGAGAAAAGTAGGCAAATGGATGTGGAGACCTCGTAGAAGACCCGCCTACAGGTATCATGACTTGCTTGGGTGCTAATGATGACCAGATGAGATAACTCTTCCGCAAAGCTCCAAGAGCTAGGTGACAATCGTCGTGATACTTCCAGGGGGAAACTGAGAGTAGCCGACTTTGCCCGAAGAGTGTCAAGGCAGCATAATCATAGGACTCAGAGAAAAAAAAAACTAATTAGATAGCTCTGAGCCCAGTCTGAGTTGGAGCAAGTCCCAAAATGCTGTCTTCTTCCTGCTGCAAGGATGTGAGAGACTGTTATGTGTGCATGCAATTACCTTCGTCTGTCTCAGAGGGGGTGACATATCATCACCTTCCTTTAACATATGGTGTTTCATGTCGTGTTCTAATGAGTCTTTTTTACGTGTCGGGGAAGTTGGAGTACTATTATTCAAATATGGATTTAGTGTTTTCAGAAATTCCTATTGGAAAATATGAATAAGGTGTATAGTAATAAAAATGCGGGATACATGGGAGAATTTTTCCATATTACACAGACAATAGATACAGTATATGCTCATAGAAATAATTTGACTTGTAGTTTGCGGGCTGAAGAGAAAGAATTCATTAACATGGTTGAAGATAGAAGACAGGATTTTCAAAGGAAAGCTGCTGAACAGAAGTCACGTGTACCACCATGGGCTTTTAGAGAGGAAATTATAAGAAAGGCAAAACTTATGCTGCAATGTCTCCGGATTGGTATCATAAAGGCAAACTTTGTTTACTTAGACTAAAAACTGACTATAATAATTATTTCATTGGTACTAGTGAGTGTGAACATACTTTCCTAATAAGTGATGGATGGGGATTAAAAGGTGGAACCGATCCTGTATTTCCTGGAATATATTATGTGTGCAGTAAAAATGCTTATTATAGGTTGCCTGCACACTGGTTTGGTAGTTGCTATTTTGGCATTGTATTTCCTAAGGTTTATCATGTAGATAGAAACAATAAAATCAATTAAATAAATCATGGACTAACATTTATAAAGAGAGCAAGTTTTACAGAAATAATTGGTGATATATTTGGTGCACTGATACCCTCAGTTGGAGTCGTTCTAAATTCGCATAAAATTAGAAAATTGTCCACAGTGGTTGATCGTTTATCAACAGACACTGCTGACGGGTTCTTAATGATTGATACTGAAATGGTTGCAATTAGTTCAATGGTTTTGCAAAATCGACTTGCCCTGGATATTTTATTGGCAAAAGAGGGCGGAGTCTGTGGCATGTTGAAAATACAACACTGTTGTACTTACATACCTGAGGGGTATATAAAGAATATTACAAAATTACATGAAGATTTGACTCAACTGGAGGTTGACGGTGTTTGGGAGAAACTTGGTAAGAATTTTTCCTCCATAGGTAAATGGTTTTCTAGATTTGGGAGTAGCTTGTTAGGTAAAATACTAATACCAATTATTTCAATAGCTGTAGTGATTCTGTTTATAATAATGGCATATAAATGTTGAAAGGGTAGATGTGGAAAGAAGGAAATGACAGAAGTAGATAATAAACGTTGAGCTAGGAAAAGAAGGAGAGAGGAAATAGAATTAGAAGATATGAGAGGAAATTATTACGAAATGATGAAAAACTTAGATGAGATGGTGGCAAAACGAGAAAAGAGTACAATCCTTTGGATAAAAATAAAGGTGGAAATTTGATTGATGGAGATTTTTGTGATGGCTCAAAAATGCCATCAAAGGGGGGAATTGATGGAGCAGGGGTTTAAAAAAATAAAACCTGCTCGGATTAATTCCTCGGTAACATTTACTAATGGTGTGCGGTGAATCTAACATGCAAAACCATAAAAACATGGGGAAATGCTTGTGCGCATGCGTGCACTAATGCGTGGACTATTGCATGAAAACTAGGCCGCATTTGCGTTCGGCTTGAAAAATTAAAATAATAATAATGCTGCTTTCTGTGCGTTAATGCTTTAATAGATTAATAACGCGGGATAGTGCAAATGGTGAGTGGTGTACAGTGAAAATTATATTTCATGAAATTAATAATGTCTGTGTTTTATTCATCGTAGTGAAGCTTCCATGAGCTTATATCGGTTACATGATGAGACAAGGGTTAAATAGGTGAAGAATTAAATGGAAGCTGAAAATTTGAGCTATGAGAGAGAGATGAAGAAGGCAATGCCAATAACCTTTGTGATACATTGTTTGTCTGCCAAGTAACGGAAGGATGGCCGTGAAATCATAAACAAGTGAACAAATTTCTTCCGCAGAAGCTGCTTAAGGCGTACAATAAAATATAAAGTTTTTCGTAACATGTTGCAAATGGAAGGAAGCTGTATTCGTGAAAGTGGATTACGTATTGATGAAAAGTTTGAACAATGAATGCTGTGAAACCATGGACTTGACTATGGTGGTGTGATTAGAACACCCCCTAAACTGACCAATGAGAGACTGAGACTCTTAGAATGTTGCTACTATGGTGGGATGGACATGTAGGTTTTTAGAGTATAACTAGGGTGTCTGGGGTGTGTTTTAGGGTCGCCTTTTGGAAGAAGCTAGTGAGGGGAGATCGTCGCTGTCCGTCGATTTGCTGCATGCAGATAGAGGCCTACCTGTTTCCTGTTCTATTCTTTGTTCCCTGAATCTTTCCTGGGGAACCCCCATCTATTCTCGTGGCCAGGGGATAGATGTCTCTTCATCTATCCACTCCCTTATTGCATCCTAATCATTGTGACATGAGTTTGAAATTATTTGCTTTGATAAATGTTCTCTCACTGTGATTTATTCTTTGTCTGCTTTGTAAAACTGTACATGATGAGCATTTACCTTCACATTATTTACGATAAATATTATTAACCTTATTTTGAGTTTTGTGCATTATTCAGTAGTATAGATCAATAATTAGTTATCATCAACTCTTCAACTAATGGTCCATCGACCAGAGGAAAAAGAGTTTGATCACAGGTTCAATTATGTATCTAGTGTGTTAGGATGAGCCTGTAGCTGGTGGACAACTGATTTAACAAAACTCGAAACAGTGATATCGGGGATATATGTTGGGTGTATGTGTATGGGCCAATGTTAGTGAACTATCAGTTATTGATCCCTGATTGGCGCTGGATCACCTGTTTCTGAGGAAATGAAATCTCGTGGCCCTCGAACTCTCGTGGGAGCTGCCTGCATGCAGGAAGTGCCCGTAAGCACATAAACAGTCCAGTCGGACGGGCGCCAGAGCAAGAAGGAACTAACAACAGCAGAGGTTGAAACGGGCACAAGAACGATCTGTGCTGCCACCCACAGAGAAGACCAACACCCGCTGAGCAGGGCGGACAGGTCACAGAAAGCAGGTCACAGAAAGCAATGTGACTGCTAAAGCAAACCACGAAACAAGTAGAAAGTACGAAAAATAAAACAACTTACCCAATCATGCTAGACAAACCGGTCTGCAGCCGCAGAAAAAAAAGAATAGCCTATAATGGTGACGCACTTCTCCCTTTATGTATGCCGGGTAGGCAGTGCCATATTGGGGGAAGGGTTTGTCCTCTGCTAGGCAATAGTTTTTTGTGGAGCAGACGAGCTGCTCCTTTGTAAGGACTGGGACGGGAAGATAAACAAGGAGGTAATGAGTTTCAGCATGTACAGCTCTGTGTGCCATGGAGCATCTTTACCCAGTAAATGGTGGAATAAGCCACACTATACCGCATAAGATATAAGTATTAAATGTAACAGCTGTATAAATGTCACCTAACATTAGCATGCTGCAGTACTAGTTCTCGTACGGTTCATTTGCTTCCATGATGGCAGATTATAGACAATAGTTAACTTGTCCTATGTTGCTTTCTAAAAGCCTATACTTCCCATATGTTTAACACAACATCTCTTAATTGAAATGTACGAAATTAAGCTAATTCCTTTTAATACTTGTAGTCACTTTATGTTAATTATTCGATAAGGATGCCAATTCAATTAACATTTCCCACATAAAAGGTAACCACATCCTAAATATTCCGTTAGCCGTTACCAATGGACAGGAGTCGAAAATCAAGTATGTTTTTATCCTTTCCTGCGTTTTTCGTTGTGTTTAAATAATGAAATACTCACACAATGCCAAACTTATCTTTGCTATTTAATTATCTCTAAATAGTAACCATATGTGTCTGCTTTCTGCTTTTACCTAAAATGATCTTAATGCCTCGCCATGTAGCAATGTTACGATTTGGAGCAGGACAATGACGATAGTTGGTGTTTTTAATGACTACACATTATATAACAACTTACAACGTCGCTCTTGTTTTACATTTATAAAATATCTTTCCTTCAATAGTGTACTTTTTTATGTTCTCAGTCCCCTGTATTTTCCGTCTTGGAGAACTACGCAAACTCTCTCATGATTTCCGTGACTTTCGCTCACAGTCGCAACTTCATAAATATTAAAACACACTAATGGATATGTCGTTTTATCAAATTGTTCTGAAATATATCTCGAGGGTTATTGTCCCAGCTTGTACGTTTCTAAAGTATGTGACATTTTTTGGTCATCATCGTTCGAAATCTAGGTCATCGAAATCTCGTGATGAATACCACCATTAAGAGAACACAGACCAGGACAAGCGCTTCTTCTTTGAAAACACGGGTATTACAGACAAAATAATTAAAAGTACCCAAGGATGCAACCATAAACAATCATACTCAACGTATATCGACAGCTGGTACTCAATCCAAGGTGTCCCATTTACAGCACGGCAACTAGAGTTCACCAGTTGTCAGTAACCAACCAACTGCAAGATGCAAAAATGAAAAAAACTGAATTGACTATGGGCTGAAGAGGAAAACATTTGCCAAGTTTATATTTCAAATGCAATGTATGCACCAATAAAAATGTACAGAGCCGCTGACGTCACAATGAGTGCACAGTGAGTGACACCAAGATTAACAGGGCATTTGAGATAATACAGGGGTGAGTAAGTAACTATCAAAATTGGTTCAGTTCAAAATCTCTGTGTTAAATATATGGATTTTAATTTGTCAGACAATTCCATTCCTGTTTGTGGTGTTAATGTTTCAACACTGTCGTGGCCTGACTCCTAGGGTCTTACCAGCGCATTAGGGGCATATGTATCAATGTACACCATGAATCAATAGTGAACCCCTCTATCTGGCCACTTGCTGTTCAGTGAGAGACAATCTAACAGAAAAATAGATGGTGGTGGTCATGCTCATGTGAGACCATCAAAGAGGTCAAAAGTGTAGCTGTGACCAGCGCCGGGCTGGAAACCCAAAGCAGCCCTGGCAATTTTGTCAGACCAGCCCCCTGGGAGGGGGTTGATGGAAGAGTGAAGCACTGCTACTTTTGTTACTGGGGGCCGATATTGCAGCACTGCTGCAAAACCGGCCTCCACTAACAAAACCAGCCCCCACCCTGCCAGCCTCCCGGGGGAAAAGCCCGATGCCCGCTACAGCCAGTCAGGCCCTGGCTGTGACTCTAATCAAAAAGCTATGCCTGCAGGCAGAATGTTGTCACTTGGTTGCACACTAGTTGTAGATAGAAGTAGATTATCATTGTTTTTGATGCCATTGTTTCTGTTTACCACATCGCCCATTAGGCACTGAATTCATCCTGCTTTAAATGAAGACTTGTTCCTGCATACACCAAACGAGGCATACATAGTGTATGACACTCAATTTGACTAATTATTGTGAATTCCATATAAACTAATGAAAATAAATGTTGTATCCGTGGGAGCAGATAATGAATGTGTGAGCTGCAAGGTATGGCATGCAAGCTGAAAGACAGATACCTTAATATTGCAAAATAAAGGCTAACACTTAAACATTACATTTCTACGTATGCTGTGCTGCAGAGATACATCCTTTAAAAATTAAACTAAAGAACCAACCCACACTCACTTCAAATCTTAGCGATTGCAATCATCTCTTGAGGCATGGTGTGCGTGAGCTCTGTAAAAGAGCTGCCACTCTACAAAATGGATTTTGTGAGATGTACTTCCAAAATATAGCCAAGTGTATCATTTCAAACATTTGGTTTCAGGTATGTGGGAAAATGCTATGGTTTTGAGAAACAACTCCTAAAGAGTGCTCATTTTAGGATTAAAAATAGTTGAGTCTGCACTAGCCTCAAGGAAGCCAATTCAGGGACTTGCTTCTGGAGGCGTGGCTTCTGAATATCAAGTCCAGTATCATGGCACACTCATATAGTGAAAGAAAGGAGGTTTTAACTCAGTTAGACTTGTGTGCCCAGCAAACTCACTGGATGCCCAACAGAAAAAAATTGACGTCCCTTATAAAACAGCAATATGGATATATAATACATAAGAATTCTGTATCCCTGTATAAATGGCAGTACACATATTTGTATTAATTGGTGAATTGTGACGTATCAAGTCGACGATTATACAGAGATGTCAGAACTTGACTATTACAAGGTTATTACAATCGAGTTCTCACGCCACAATGCCTGCTGCCAGAGCCAGCTGCAGAGATGAAAGGCAGTTCAGTTCAAAGAGCATAATTATAGTAGCTGTTTAAAGCAACAAACAGAATGTTGCTTTTCTTTCTTCTGCTCTATTTTAATAGTGTACAATGACAAGCAGAAAGAATGTTTATTTTTGCACTCCTTAGAGAAAAATCTAGAATCTTTCTGCATATTTCTACATGTTCCGAGCTACTGCAGCTTTTTTTTCTATTTTAACTGACTTATATTGAACTGTTTCTAATATTTGTTTGCAACAAATATCCAACAGGTTTTTGTTGTGTTTAATTTTGCACTAGATGTTTTATTTCTATTCTTCCTGTTTGCAAACATGCTCGCTCTTTTATATGAAAGAGCTAAGCATTAAGGTTTTAAGTTAGAGGATGTAGCCTAACTGCCAGGGCGGTCGATCTCTAATCTGGGGAACCAGGTTCGAGACTCAGCAATGACGCTCTACGTCCTGTGATTCTGGGCAAACCACTAGATCTACCCGTGCCTAAAAAAAATGAAGGTGTCCACGTGTAACACAACTGGTGCTCATGTAAAGCGCTCTGATACCCGATACGTTTGGTTCAAGTTTGCGCTATATAAAACTACAAAAAAAAGTGATTTGCAGGAAAGGTGATGGTGTGTCCATGTATTATATGAGATAAAGCACCCTCTGCCTTACATGATAAGGATTGTAAGTCACTTCAAATTTCAATAACCTTATAAAGGAACTCATCCTTCAGCCTCATTACCACATATGGTTATGGAACTCCTCGGTGAATTGCAATATGTTTATAATGTATGGCAGGGGGTACTTTATCCCTTATATGTTGCCTGAGTTGAATAAAATGTCCTACATAAATCATATTGTAAGACAAATAACATCTATTTACTATAGTGTATTAGGATATATAATGTCCATCACAGTTTCTGTGACAGTGAGCATCTCGTACAATGTACTCGGAAAATAGGCGTTCCTCCACATCTTGGGGTGTTATCAGGGTGTGACATATGTAGTCCAAGTTCCTGTCAATAAAAGTATTGATTTGCTCAATATGCCGAAAGACTGCCAGTAACTTCAAGGGGCACAGAAGTTGCATTTTACTTGCATCCCACTGCTTGATGCCAATGAGCATTATTAGATGCAGCACATTAGTTCTGTGTCATTGCCCAAGGGACATGATTGCAAAACTAAAGTCCTTTTATTGCCGCTCCCTTAGAACTAAATATTTTGGAGTGTTAGGTTTTGCAAAGACGAGCTCAGAGGTCGCTAATGAGGGCATAATGTTTGGAGCTGGGAGCCCAGCCTACCAATCAATGAAGATCCAGACCCTGAACGGTTTCTTCAACATGTATTCAAATTGCATACACAAAGTATCGCATGTTCATGCCCTGTCCCCTTTCTTAAGTGAATCTTTACCTCAATGTTTGAGCATTATATTAATACTTTTAATTTCAGTTTTTAGTATTTAGCATCGTTTGCAATCTTCCTTAAGTACAGTCGAAAGTTGCTGTTCTATTTAGTAATTTTCACACCATTGAAACTTACCTTGGTTTTGCAATTATTTATTTCCTTATTCATTTTTTATTTTTGCAAATTTGGAGTCGCACTAGGTGATTGGAAGGCAGTGTAATCCATTCACGCTCCTTCAATATTTCTAATGTAGTATATATTGAGTTGTTGTCAGCTTTCTGGTGACATGTATTGCTGTATTTACACTGCAAGTTGGCATATAAGCAAATTGTCTTTACAACATATATTTGAAGTATGTTTGCCAGTGTAAACAACATTTTCAAAGACAGCCCGAGTTTTCAGAAAGCAGAAATCCTCTATTTCATCCTCTGTATTCGTGCTGAACACTAGAGAGATCTGTCTATCCATCCTCTTCCAAACGGTCTGGTACCAAATTAGCAACCTTATTACTAATGACCTAGACCACTATAACATTCCACTTTTTCAATAGTCATACTTACACCTTGACCAGGATATGACTTTACCCTCACTGTAAATGTGTGACCTGACCTCCACATACACACACTTACCTCTCTGTACAGGCACAAAGACAAGTGTCTCAGCAATGCACAGTGCATTTAAAATATTTATTTCCAGGGTTGTGCCCACTGCCAAAGCTCATCATAATCCCCAAAACCACCTGGTAAATCACGTCAGCTTCTGTCTGTGTCCCAACAATTCCCAGTTTCTCCTTGGCATTCAAGGCTTTTGAGTTGCAATGACTCTTTTATTGAATTTTCTTCTTTCTGAGCTCAGTGCCATATACCTCTTCACTTTAAGATGAGTCTTTGAAGAGCATGTCATGGAACAAGGAAACCGGTAACAGTGACTAAACTATCCAAAAATTAGAACACCCTTATAAAGATATAAACCTTGCAAGGGATTATTGTAAAATGTGTACAACCCTCTATATATTCAAACTAAATGTCACGCTTTGTCTCACACCCTACCTACCCTTCGCAATGTGCGACATCTACATGATTGATTTAACTATTCATCTCTCAATGTCTATTCTGTTGTATGTTTTTGGGCAATTTTGAAAGAAACCAACTAAATAACTACATATATAAGAGCATAATTAGGTCACTGAGTGGGGGCAAAAAGGAAGCGAACATCCCCAACACTGGTGGAAGTCTTGGGGAGCGGTTATCTCCAAAGAGGCAGCCACTCTCAATAGAGAAACTGAAAATCACATGATTAAAATACAAATGCGGTTTGGCACTTCCATGTGTTCAAATCTAGAGAAGTATATTTTTCTATGCCAAAATATTTATGCAAGCAAGCACTACTGCAAATACAAACAGTTTAGTAAAAACAGTCAATCCACATGTGTACATTATGTATTTCATTTTATTTCACTGTCAGAGGGAAAGTCTAAGTAAAATGAATGCGTCCTCCAATGATTTTCACCACTTAGATAGGGTGAAGGAAGAATGCAAATAGCTTAGGGCCTCATTACCATGTCACCACCATAGCAGTCTGGAACTGCCCGACCATAGGTTGGCAGTTCTGACAGCACAATTTGGAGGCAGTCGGAAACATCCATTTTACTATGGCAGCTTGTGCATCGGTCGGAAAATGCCTGCAGTACAAGCTGCCATAGTAAAATGGATGCTGGAAACATTCCTGCACCATGTGGCAGGCACCATGAGGTGCCTGCCACACGGTGCAGGGATTTTAAGGGAGGTACCATAGGTACCCACCAGGTTGCATAGCGGAGGGCCAGGGGTAAGGGAGCCCTGCGAGGGGCCCCAAAGTCACTTTCCGACAGCCTTTCTATGACGGAAAGGCCGACATGGAAAGGCTGTCGGAAACCGACATTGCAATCCCGGTGGCAGAGCCGAGGTTGGCTCGGCCATCATTCATGGGATTACTATTTTGCTCCTCTTCCGACAGGCTCTGTGAGCCAACCCAAAATCTGTTTCCATCTGCTTTTTGCATGGCGGTCCGGTAGTCGGAACCGGACATCCTAATCCCTACGGCGATGCCTACACAGGCAGTGCCTCCATTGTAGTGATAGGGTTCCGACCGCTGCCTGACAGGATCTTAGATCCTGTTGGAGGCGGCAGTCTTTCCCCCCTACCTCTGTGCTTCGGCCACCGGTATTGTAATCCGGCAGTCGGACCATGACCTGGATGTCGGATGGACCGCCACCGAGGGCCTGTCGGTGGCGGTCCACACAACATCATAATGAGGCACATATGTCTCTCTCCAACCATCTCATAGTCCAGTTTTGAGTGGTCAGCTGGGCCTGCTTCACTTTCACTTACCTTCATCAGCAGTATACCATATTACAAATGTTTATTTTTATTACGATATGTTTAGGTGAAGGTTCAAGCAGACCTACTTTATCATTAACCCTCTTCAACATTGTATCATATCATGTGAAACTTGTTTACATGTTCATTTTGAAATACTTGATAATCTTTTAAGAGTTATACGGTGCTCTAAAGGGCTTTCCTGCGCCAAGCACAATATCAGCTGCAAAGTATTACACTCGGACTCTACAGATGTGTCTTGAGATGAAGTCGAAGCCACCATAATATTCCTTTAGACAGCTGTAAACTTGAGCCACTGCAGGGCGGTAATGGTATTGTTCCACTCCAGCAGGGGCAGCAGTTTCCTGAATACAATATCCTGGTGTGGGGCATCCTAAAAAGGACAACACAGGAGGACATTTTCCTGCTTATTTTTAGGAACTCAGGCAGGCAGCCAGATTCGTTTCCATAGCCACTGGCTGCCGTGGAATAGCCTCTGTTAATCTATTATCTTGTTTAATAACTCTGCAAAATAATTTCCTTTCTTGTTTATTTACATTTACTTCTATTGGAATGTTTGAAATATCGTTCATGCCATGTAAGTGTGAGGGTAACTGGCTGTGGGATAGGAACAATATGTAGCTGCTAAAGCTGAAGAAGATGTTTAAACCAGAATCTGAATGAAGTCACGAAGAAGCCACATCAAATACAAAACACGAACAAATTCAGAATAAAAGGGCTTTTCGTCAGGAAGGCAAACTCATCACAGCTAACAAAATAGGTCTATGTGGCCAGGTCCCCTCCGTTCGCCCCATTGCCTTTTCTTACTATGCCACATGTGAATTTGACCCACAGTGAATCACAAAATGCCACATAACTGCTCAAATTTTAGATGTCTCTTTAGCATTTCCGTATTCATGGACTCTGTTTATTTTCGAAGACTGGCCAATTCAACAAAGAAAAACAAATGTAAAGAGTTTTACGTACAGGGCGCAAGAAGGTAATTTTCGACCTTTCTAAATAACAATTTGCCTTCATGCCTTTTATAAGTGCACTGCTGAGTGACTAAATACTCATGAAGGCCCTTATTTCCATCATGTATTTCACATGGCACGGAAAGTGCACGAGATAAAGATGAAGAAACAGGAAATAATTGAAAAATAGCCATAGACTAAGAAGGGGCATGGCTAGTTGCTCCCGTTATACAGTTTGCCATGAAAGTTACAGGCATGTAGGCTTTCCTTACCATTATTTTCAATTATAAACTCTGCATCAGGGGACCTCTTGGAGATAATTTGCATTGCTCTGTTCCTAGAAAGAGGGACCAGAGGGATTTCACTACTTGGCTAGAAACCCAGATAATTTGGCAGGCATGAGATGTACTAATCTGATACATTGATGTGTGCCAAGCCTCGTTTTGGCACGCTTTCAGAGCATCTTGTATGCAACGTCTACTAGGCCCTCAATTGATAATCACCTCACACGAAATGGCTGGAATTGAGCGAGGCCTGCACACGCAGTGCGGACATTGGTTTTCACGAAACATCCCCTCTCCGGAGGAATGTGCTTGCGTATTGCGCATTACTCATCACGATTCCCATTTTAACGCACTGCAGGGGCTTGCAAGCCATCCTCATACTGTGTGACATACAGTTCAGCATTGGCAATGTGTCCACACACCTCCAGTTCAATTAGCCTCAATTATATTTAGGAGGTAACACCTCTGACCGAAGACCATTTACTCCAGGTCCCAGGCCCATTTAATCATTGACCAATATAATGAGGCTTCCACTAAGGATGCTTTCACTGCCAAATAAAAGTGGTGTTTAATATTCTGAACACCTGTTCGCTGAGAACTGAGTGAGCCCATGAACTCACTTGACGGAGGGCTGCAAAGTGCTGCATAAAGCCATGATCTCTGGCTTCGAATATTATTAAAAATGATAAAAGTCAAATGTTCTGCAAAACGTTTAGCCGCATAGAAGCTCTTAAATACCGATTTTTTTGTTTTCAAATGTGGCTTCATAAATGTATATTGCTTCTTGCAAAAATATAAAATGCTGAAAATACACTTTACTAGTTGCTGTCAAATGAACAAAGGCACATTTTAAATTTATAATAGTTATACACAAAGTGCCAATTTACATCTATCTATCTATCTATCTATCTATATTCACTGGAAAAAAATCAAATGTTCAAGTAACATTATCGTTAGGTGAAAATTTCAGGGACAACGTAATGTTTTAAACAAAATAAAAGCACTGAAATTCACCAGTTATAGTTATCTCCAGTAACGATAACTTGTGCCCAAAGTAACTATAACTCGTGCCCCTGCCGTGCCCAGTCTTGTCATCAATGATGTCTTTTTAGATGCTGCAATGTTATCAATGATGTCACAGAACATGACCTGAGTGTTGTAATATGTGAGGTCTTAGCAAGTGCATGGCCCGGGCGCGAGTTATAGTTATTTTAGAGAACAAGTTATGTTAACTTGAGATAACTATAACTTGTGAATTTCAGAGTTTTTGTTTTTAGTTTAGAACGTTATATTGTCTCTGAAACTTTCACCTAACTATAATGTTACTTTAACCTTTGTTTTTTTCAGTGAATTTCTAGGGTTTCTATATGCAACACCAATACCACGCCGTGCACGGTGTTTGGCCGTGCATGGCTAGGGGTTGGCCACAGGGCCTGGCCTGCAGCCAGGACCTGTGTCCTTTGGGCATGTGGGGCATGTGTGGCGTGGGGTTGGCCACAGGGCCTGGCCTGTGACAGGTCCTGTGTCCAATCCCTTACAGGCAAGCAACACCACACCATGCACGATGTGGGGTTAGCTGCAAGGTCTGACCTACAAGTCCTGTAATGGCTGTCAAAATATTTTTGTTCATATTGCAGCCAGCCAATCAGATTGCTCACTCACACTCAAACGAGATGGCCCACAGGAGAAATAAAACCCTCGGTCAATCAGGATGCTCTATTTCTTTTCTTTTTTTTTTAATTAACCTCAGAGGACTCTTGTGAGAGTCCCTCAAACCCAATTGTTCAGATATAGAAATATTTTTGTATCTTAATTTTCCCAAAACTACTGAATGGATTTACACGTAATCAAAAAAGCACACTTTCTGGATCAAGATATAGCTTCCTGGCAAATTTAGTGTAATTCCTCCTAGCCATTTCGGCTGTAGCTGTTTACAAAAATCCCTATGGAAATTGTAGGGAGATTTTGCATTTTTGGGCCTCCCCTTTTTATTGGCCACCACTTGACAGAGCACCCCAAAACTTTCCACGAAGATACTAAGCATAACAATTGCACTTTCTTGGAAAGTTTCGTAAAGATTCATCAAATGGTGCCAAAATTAACAAACCAACAAAGCCATTTTCTATAGAAACGCAGACCTAACTGTAACTAGTAATTAATATACAAACATACACAAAAACATATATATATATATATATATATATATATATATATATATATATATATATATATATACATATATGTGAAAAAGAAGCAGCGTACTCTGGGTAGTTCTCAAGTTTAGGTAGAAAGCAGCTCCTGTATAGAGCACTCTCAACACCAGCGACACTCTAAATTTGCTCACCTCAAATGTCTGATTTTCTATCAAAGTCTTTAAGCATAGGATTAGCACAGTGCCATCCATGCCGAGATAGAAAGGGACAAAGTCTTTTGACATTTCTACAACAAAGTCTTCAAGCATAGGATTAACACAGTGCTATCCATGCCGAGCTGTAAAATGACCAAAGCCTTTTACCATTCAGGCACAGTATTGCAGCTTTGGATTGGTAAAATACCATCGAAGCCAACCTGAAATGAATAAAAGCAACCCCTGACATGTGTTTCGCTCTCATTGGAGCTCTTCAGAGAGGTATAGCTTTCTCCAGACACAAGGGAGCACCCAGAATAAATCCAAACAAAACCCTTTCAGGCATTGAGTGATGCATAAATTATGCAAAAAGAAGCAGAGAACTCTGGGTAGTTCTCAAGTTTAGGTGGAAAGCAGCTCCTTATAGAGCATTCTCAACACCAGCGACACTCTAAATTTGCTCACCTCAAATGTCTGCTTTTCTATCAAAGTCTTTAAGCATAGGATAAGCACAGTGCCATCCATGCCGAGATAGAAAGGGACAAAGTCTTTTGCCATTTCAACAGCAAAGTCTTCGACATGGATAGCACGGTGCTAATCCTATGCTTAAGGACTTTGCTTTAAACTTTGCCTTCTCAAATCTGAGGAAAGGTTTGTGGGGGCATAATCTAAAGGTGCTGACAATGGTTGTCAAATCAAAACTGATTCCAAATTGATCTTATGGAGGCGAGATAATGCTAGGCGAAGGTGAAGACCTGCTGGAGAAGCTTGCAATACGAATGTATAAATGCGCATTCCAGATTCCAAGGTCAGCCTCTCCAGCACATCCTAGGTTAGAATTTGACCTGGTAAAACAACTACTAGCCAGGCAAGGGGCCTTCATGAAGTCTTGCCATCGACTTTGGAGTGCCGCGGAGGGATTTTTTGCCCAAACTCGTCTGGTCTGGGGTAAATCTGACAAGGGGGAAAGGTCAGTTCGCCAATACCTGCAGGAAAATATACAGAATATTGGTATCCAAGACTTATGACAACTGAACACGAGTAGCTATACCTTCAAAAAATATGTGAACAAATGCATACAGCTGAAAAGCAGGTTAGAAGAAAAAGATGCATTGATAAAACAATCACATAGGTGGTTAGAAATAAATTCATATGACTCAAGTAAGGAACAGCCCTACTTCGAGGTAGCTTTTTCATTGACCATCAAGCAGGAACTGATTAAGATGCGATTTGGATGCCTTCCTACCCTCAACTTCATCCCCAAGTGGCAAAAGGAGGCCCCACCTATAGATGTATTGTGTAGCTTGTGCCGTCAGGCAAAAGAAACATTTATACATGTGTGCCCAAACATGCAAGTATACCAGAGGACACTGCTGCTTTTTAGCCTTAGATGTTAGAACCTGCAGAGCGATGGCCATAGAGGCTTTAAATCCAAAGAATTTTATGCTGAAAGTTCGCCTGGTGCAGTTTTTAGCAACTTTTAACCAACAGATTGAAATTTTATTGTGAAGAAAGGGACACACACAGTACGTACAATATGCTAATTATTACACAGTAAATGTCACCCCCGTATAGCTGTTTTAATGGTCGCAATACGCACTTAAGTCTTTTGGGCATATAGGTGCACGTAACAAGTTTGTCCTTTTTTGCACAAATTACATAAATGTCTTAAAAAATCCTCCTTTGCACAGTATTGCCAAGCTTCCACTAAGCATCATGAACAATGCTTTTGTGCATATAACGTCAGCAGGCGACATGAGTTGCTGTTCAGTCAAATAATGTTTACACTGCTTTCTCTTCTTTGCACAGTAACCTGTAGATTCTTTGCACATGCCATGAGTGGCAGGATCCTTGTTCTTTTCAGGATCATAAGTTCAGTTATGAGTTTATAATGTTCTCTTGGTTATCTGTCCTTTTCTCACAAATTACGTTAATGTACTGTTAAGTCTAGATAATGCTTCTTTTGCACTGTAGCGTTAAATTTGCATTAAGCATCAGGAATAAATGTTGTTACGCACTTAACCCTAGCAGGTGATGTGAGCTGCCATTCTGTCCCAAAATGTTTACACAGTATTTTGCCCTTTGCTCAGTTACCTGCGGATATTTGCACACTCCACAGGCTGCCCGATCCTTGTTAGTTTAGGATCAAATAAAATGTACGGTTAAGCCTCAATAAGGCCTCTTTTGCACAGTAGCTTCAAGTTTTCATTAAGCATTAGGAACAATTATTGTCGGGGCGCGTTCGGAATTCAGTGCCTCTGCTCTATGAAGATTAAAAAGGAATGGTAACTTCTAACTTGACACCCATTGTATGTATGGACTAACCAAGTGATTTAACTGCGGCCACACATTTATGCAGTGTTGCCAATAAGACTCCAACCAGATGGTGCAGTCTTGTACTACTTGATTCAGTGTGCCGCCCAAAATAGATTCAATTTAAGACTCCAACCGGATGGTGGATTTTCTCCAATAATTTTGTCACGCCCATTACAAAGATAACAGCTGGACTTTGGACCGCTTTCCAATATTTATACCAATTATCTTGGTCATACACTGTTCTCAACTTTGAGCCATACGTGTGATAATAAACCACATCATGATTTGGCTGTCCACATCTATGTTTTCAGTCCTGAGGAAGACCCGCTGTGATGCTTGTTGAACTGCGCACACCTTTGGGTCGAAATGTCGACTCTCCTTTAGCTCATGTCCACCAGCTCCCTCACCCCAAGGCCGAATTGCTTTTTTTTGTTAGGGTGGTTGAGGATATACATGTGATATAGAATTGTGAAGGGACAGACCCTGATTGTATTGTTGGATATATGTGTGTCATTTTCATGCCTGTATATTTCATTTTTCACTTATGATATCACTTTGTCACTTTATTTCACTTGACTCACTTAAGTCACTTTTTGTTTCTGTTGATGAAATTATTTTTGTGACAGATATATATATATATATATATATATATCCAACAAACAAAGTTCCCCCTTTAGCCCAAGCCGCTTCTCACGGGGAGCTTGCGGCGGGGTAGCGAAACCCCAAATATCCAACAAATCCTGTAGGTATGGCTCAATCTTCATAGATCAATGCCGAACAGACCACAGTGCTGCAGCTCAAATGTGAAAGCGTGTTTGTTCACTCGCAACAAACATCCCACAAACATCCCACGCGGTCTCCCGCGCTTCGTTTGTTTCAAGTCCCCGGATGGGCCTGGTCCCGGGGGCAATTCTTAATTATGGTGTGGGGGAACCTGCTCTCGCTTCAACGAAGCAAAGCAGATTTGCTTTTGGGCAAGGGGAGCTGCGTGTTTGCAGCTCCCCTTGCCCAAAAATCAATGCTGGCTCCCGCAGGAGGCGGGGAGCCGGCAGGGACCGTGGGGGCATTGGGGCTACCCCCACAGTTCCCATCAAAGAGGCCAGGCCCCGGGGGATGGGGTACCCAGGGCCATAATTGGCCATGGGAAGGGGGGCCACACTACCCCTCTCCCGAATAAAAAAATAAATAAATAAATTTTAAAAAAGAGGCAATGCCTCGGGGGATGGGGTCCCCGGGCAGATAAAGGCCTCAGGAGGGGGGCCATGTGGCACCCCTCCATTAAAAAAAAAAATATGTATATGTGGCCATGCCCCAGGGGATGGGGTCCCCGGGGCAGAAATTGACCTCGGGAGGGGGGCCACGCGGCCCCCCTCCTGAATAAAAAATAAATACATTTTAAAAAAAGGCAATTCCCCGGGGGATGGGGTCCCTAGGGCAGATAAAGGCCTCAGGAGAGGGGGCACGCGGCCCCCCTCCATTAAAAATTAAAAAATATATATATATGTGGCGATGCCCCGGGGGATGGGGTCCCCGGGGCCGAAATTGGCCTCGGGATGGGGGCCGGCGGTCCATATCCCGTTTTTTTTTTTTTAAATGTGGCAGGCCCTGGGGGATGGGGTCCCCAGGGCCCAAAAAAGATTTAATTTTTTTTTTTTTTAAAAAGCCGGCATTTTGCCAGAGGCCCCGCCCCCTCCCTGTACCACTCTACAAACACGCCTCCTGGCACGTTCTAAGTTGGGGGGATTAAGTCCCCTTGAATACTGAGGGTTCCTGGGGGCCAACTAGCCCACCAGGTACCTCCAGTAAGCGCCACACAGCTGGATTGCTGAGAGGTGGTCCGAGGCCATGCCCCTTTTTACACCACTCTGCAAACGCACCTTGTAGTGCACTGCTGGTGGGGCGATGAGGTCCTCTTGTGTCCTGAGGACCTCAGGACTAAAGTGGACTTCATCCCCCAAACAGCAGTGCACCAGGAGGCGTGTTTGCAGAGTGGTGTAAAAAGGGGGCGTGGCCTCAGACCACTCTCAGCAATCCAGCTGTGTGGGACTTACTGGAGGTACCTGGTGGGCTAGTTGGCCCCTAGGGACCCTCAGGATTCAAGGGGACTTAATCCCCCAACCCAGAACGCACCAGGAGGCATGTTTGCAGAGTGGTGGAGAAAGGGGACGTGGCCTGTGTCCAACTTTCAGCAATCCCACTATCTGGGACATACTGGCGGTATCAGGTAGGCTAGTTGGCCCCTAAGGACCCCCAGCAGCGAAGGGGACTTTAATGCCCATCCAAGAGCGCGCCAGGAAGTGC
This sequence comes from Calotriton arnoldi, assembly GCA_963921515.1. Taxonomy (NCBI): domain Eukaryota; kingdom Metazoa; phylum Chordata; class Amphibia; order Caudata; family Salamandridae; genus Calotriton; species Calotriton arnoldi. The sequence goes on along the minus strand of CAWUFW010000756.1, from coordinate 892,938 downwards.
GTTTGCAGAGTCGTGGAGAAAGGGGGTGTGGCCTGCTATGAGAATTTAGCAATCCTGCTGTGTGGGACTTACTGTAGGTAATAGGAGGGGTAGTTGGCCCCCAAGATTCACCTTGGGGGCCAACTACCCCTCCTGTTACCTCCAGTAAGTCCTACACAGTGGGATTGCTGAGAGGTCTTCGGAGGCCATGCTCACCTTTCTACACCACTCTGCAAATGCGCTTCCTGGCACAGTACTGGTTGGGGGATGAAGTCCACTTTACTCCTGAGGGACTTTGGCAGCCAAGTAGCTCTCCTGGTATCTCCTGTAAGTCCTATGCAGCGAAATTCCTGAGCGCTGGTTGGAGGCCCAGCCCCCTTTCTCCACCACTCTGCAAACGTGACTATCAGTTAAAGAAGCATCTGTAATGTAATAGGTCTCGCATTTGCAAGAATTAGAGCTATTGGCGTTGTAAATCTAAAAGTTTTTTACTAATGTTTTTTGGTGTGGATGTACTTTGTGTGTAGTGGAATTATGTGGTATGCTGTGTGGTGAAATTATGTGGATAGAAAGTATGTGGTATTTAGTGTATAGGAATTATGTAGAGTGGGATTATGTGTTATGGAGAGTAATTATGTGGTATGGTAGTCTGTGTTGTGGAGTGGTAACCTCAGGTTTAGTCTTCCTCGTTTCCATGAAAGCTAAATTATGAACTCAATGAGACAAAAAAAAGAAGGAATCACTGAGGAGCACTTCTGGACCTAGTCAGAGGTATGAGCAGAGCCACTGGAATTATGCTACTGTTTGGCTGCACTGACTTTCACACAATTATACATTTTCCGCATTAGCCACATAATCCATCATCTGCTGCCTAATCTGCAGATTTGAACAAAAAAAGCCTTGTTTCTAGCTCAAACGGCTCAAACGTTACCAAAAATGCAGCGACAAGTGTTACAGCATGGTGGAAGGCCCTTTGCAAACCCAGAATGGTCACCTGTTACTTATTTAAAAATGTGGGTGTTAAATTGGTTCTAATGGTGTGCAAACCACTCTTGCTACTTTCTGCGCCTCTCTTGCCACTTTCTGCATTTCTATTGCTTTTTTCTGCAACTTTTTTTTTTCTGCACTTCTTTTGCCTCTTTCTGCTCATCTCTTTCACTTTCTGTACATCTCTTGCACTTTCTGCACATCTCTTGCCTCTTTCTGCACCCCTGTTGCCTCTTTCTGCACCTCACTTGCTTCTTCCTGTACCCCTCTTGCCTCTTTCTGCACCCCTGTTGCCTCTTTCTGCACCTCTCCTGCTTGTTTCCGCACCTCTCTTGCCTCTTTCTACACTTCTCTTGCCTCTTTCTGCACCTCTGTTGTTTCTTTCTGCACTTCTCTTGCCTCTTTCTGCACCCCTCTTGCCTCTTTCTGCACCTCTGTTCCTTCCTTCTGCACTTCTCTTGCTTCTTTCTGCACCTCTGTTGCTTCTTTCTGCACCCCTCTTGCCTCTTTCTGCAACCCTCTTGCCTCTTTCTGCACCTCTCTTGCCTCAGTCTGCCCACCTGTTCCCTGTTTCTGCACCCCTTTTGCCTGTTTCTGCAACTCTCATGCCTCTTTCTGCAGTTCTCTTGCCTCCTTCTGCACCTCACTTGCCTCTTTTTAAGACTCTCTTGCCTCTTTCTGCAGTTCTCTTGCCGCTTTCTGCATCTCTCTTGCCTCTTTCAACACTTCTGTTGCCTGTTTCTGCACCTCTCTTGCCTCTTTCTGCACCTCTCTTGCCTTTTTCTGCACCTCACTTGCTTTTTTCTGCACCCCTTTTGCCTGTTTCTGCACCCCTCTTTCCCCTTTGTGCAACTCTTGCCTCTTTCTACACCTCTCTTCCCTCTTTCTGCACCACTCTTGCCTCTTTCTGTACCTCTGTTGCTTCTTTATGCACCTCTCGTCTCTTTCTGCACCCATTGTGCCTCTTTCAGCACCTCTGTTGCTTCTTTCTGCAGTTCTCTTCCTTCTTTCTGCACCCCTCCTGCCTCTTTCTGTACCCCTCTTGCCTCTTTGTGCACCTCTCATAACCCTTTCTGCACTTCACTTGCCTCTTTCTGTACCCCTCTTGCCTCTTTCTGCACCTCTGTTGGTTCTTTCAGCACTGCCCTTGCTTCTTTCTGCACCTCTGTTCCACATTTCTGCATCCCTCTTGCCTTTTTCTGCAGCCCTCTTTTCTCTTTCTGCACCTCTCTTGCCTCAGTCTGCCCACCTGTTCCCTCTTTCTGCACCCCTTTTGCCTGTTTCTGCAACTCTCTTGCCTCTTTCTGCAGTACTCTTGCCTCCTTCTGCATCTCACTTGCCTCTTTTTGCACCTCTGTTGGTTCTTTTGCACTGCTCTTGCTTCTTTCTGCACCTCTCTTGCAAATTTCTGCACCCCTCTTGCCTCTTTCTGCACTCCTCTTGCCTATGTCTGCACCCCTGTTCCCTCTTTTTGTACCTCTTTTGCCTGTTTCTGCAAGTCTCTTGCCTCTTTCTGCAGTTCTCTTCCTTCTTTCTGCACCCCTCCTGCCTCTTTCTGTACCCTCTTGCCTCTTTGTGCACCTCTCATAACCCTTTCTGCACTTCACTTGCCTCTTTCTGTACCCCTCTTGCCTCTTTCTGCACCTCTGTTGGTTCTTTCAGCACTGCCCTTGCTTCTTTCTGCACCTCTGTTCCAAATTTCTGCATCCCTCTTGCCTTTTTCTGCAGCCCTCTTTTCTCTTTCTGCACCTCTCTTGCCTCAGTCTGCCCACCTGTTCCCTCTTTCTGCACCCCTTTTGCCTGTTTCTGCAACTCTCTTGCCTCTTTCTGCAGTACTCTTGCCTCCTTCTGCATCTCACTTGCCTCTTTTTGCACCTCTGTTGGTTCTTTTGCACTGCTCTTGCTTCTTTCTGCACCTCTCTTGCAAATTTCTGCACCCCTCTTGCCTCTTTCTGCACCCCTCTTGCCTATGTCTGAACCCCTGTTCCCTCTTTTTGTACCTCTTTTGCCTGTTTCTGCAACTCTCTTGCCTCTTTCTACAGTTCTCTTGCCTCCTTCTGCACCTCTTGCTTCTTTCTGCACTTCTCTTGCCTCTTTCTGCACCCCTGTTGCTTCATTCTGCACTTCCCATGTTTCTTTCTGCACTTGTCTTGCTTCTTTCTGCACCCCTGTTGTCTCTTTCTCCACTCGTCTTCCCTCTTTCTGCACCCCTCTTGCCTCCTTCTGTATCTCTGTTGTTTCTTACTGCACGGTCTTGCTTCTTTCTGCACCTCTCTTGCAAATTTCTGCACCTCTCTTGTCTATTGCGGCACCCCTCTTCTCTCTTTCTGCTTCCCTGTTCCCTCTTTCTGCACCTCTTCTGCCTGTTTCTGCACGTCTGCTGCCTCTTTATGAACTTATCTTGCCTCTTTCTGCAACTCTTTTGCTTCTTTCTGCACTTCTCTTGCTTCTTTCTGCACCCCTCTTGCCTCTTTCTGCACCTCTGTTGGTTCTTTCTGTACTGCTCTTGCTTCTTTCTGCACCTCTGTTGTTTCTTTCTGCACTTCTCTTGCTTCTTTCTACACCTCTGTTGCTTCTTTCTGCACCCCTCTTGCCTCTTTCTGCACCCTTCTTTCCTCTTTGTGCACCTCTCTTGCCTCTATCTGCACCTCTCTTGCCTCTTTCTGCACCCCTCTAGCCTCTTTCTGCATCTCTTTTGCTTGTTTCTGCTCTTCTTTTGCTCTTTCTGTACCCCTCTTGCCTCCTTCTGCACCACCTGTTTTACTGCACTGCTCTTGATTCTTTCTGCACCTCTCTTGCAAATTTCTGCACCCCTCTTGCCTCTTTTGGCACCGCTCTTCTCTCTTTCTGCACACCTGTTCCCTCTTTCTGCACCTCTTCTGCCTGTTTCTGCACCTCTGCTGCCTCTTTCTGTACTTCTCTTGTCTCTTTCTGTACTTCTGTTGGCTCTTTCTGCACTTCTCGTGCTTCTTTCAGCACCTCTGTTGCTTCTTTCTGCACTTTTCTTCCCTCTTTCTGTACCCCTCTTCCCTCTTTCTGCATCTCTCTCATTTCTTTTTGTATCCCTCTTGCCTCCTTCTCCACCCCACTTTCCCCTTACTACATCTCTGTTGCTTTTTTATGCACTTCTCTTTTTTCTGCACCTCTCATGCGTCTTTCTGCACCTCTGTTGCGTCTTTCTGTACCTCTGTTGGTTCTTTCTGTACTTCTCTTGCTCTTTCTTCACCCTTCGCGCCTCGTTCAGCACCTCTGTTGCTTCTTTCTGCACTTCTCTTCCTTCTTTCTGTACCCCTCCTGCCTCTTTCTGTACCTCTCTTGCCTCTTTGTGCACGTCTTCTACCTTTTTCTCTACCACTCTTGCTTCTTTTTGCACCTCTGTTGGTTCTTTCTGCACTGCTCTTGCTTCTTTCTGCACCTCACTTGCCTCTTTCTGTACTTCTCTTGCTTCTTTCTACACCTCTGTTGCTTCTTTCAGCAATTCTCTTGCCTCTTTCTGCACTTCTCTTGCTTGTTTCTGCACCTCTCTTCCGTCTTTCTGCACCTCACTTGCTACTTTCTGCACCCCTCTTGCCTCTTTCTGCACCCCTCTCCCCTCTTTCTGCACCTCTCTTGACTCTTTCTGCACCCCTGTTCCCTCTTTCTGCACCTTTCCTGCCTGTTTCTGCACCTCTCTTGCCTCTTTCTGCACTTCTCTTGCTTCTTTCTACACCTCTGTTGCTTCTTTCAGCAATTCTTTTGCCTCTTTCTGCACTTCTCTTCCTTCTTTCTGCTCCCCTCCTGCCTCTTTCTAAACCTCTCTTGAATCTTTGTGCACCTCTCCTACCTCTTTCTGCACTCCTCTTGTCTCTTTCTGTACCTCTGTTCCTTCTTTCTATACTTCTCTTCCTTCTTTCTGTACCCCTCTTCCGTCTTTCTGCACCTCTTTCTCCACCTTTCCTGCCTGTTTCTGCTCCTCTCTTGCCTCTTTCTGTACCTCTGTTTCTTTTTGTTGCATTCTCTTGCTCTTTCTGCACCCTTCACGCCTCTTTCAGCACCTCTGTTGCTTCTTTCTGCACTTCTCTTCCTTCTTTCTGCACCCCTACTACCTTTTGCTGTATCCCTCTTGCCTCTTTGTGCACCTCTGTTGGTTCTTTCTGCACTGCTCTTGCTTCTTTCTGCACCTCTCTTGCCTCTTTCTGTACTTCTATTGCTTCTTTGTACACCTCTGTTGCTTCTTTATGCACCTCTCGTCTCTTTCTGCACCCATTGTGCCTCTTTCAGCACCTCTGTTGCTTCTTTCTGCAGTTCTCTTCCTTCTTTCTGCACCCCTCCTGCCTCTTTCTGTACCCTCTTGCCTCTTTGTGCACCTCTCATAACCCTTTCTGCACTTCACTTGCCTCTTTCTGTACCCCTCTTGCCTCTTTCTGCACCTCTGTTGGTTCTTTCAGCACTGCCCTTGCTTCTTTCTGCACCTCTGTTCCAAATTTCTGCATCCCTCTTGCCTTTTTCTGCAGCCCTCTTTTCTCTTTCTGCACTCTCTTGCCTCAGTCTGCCCACCTGTTCCCTCTTTCTGCACCCCTTTTGCCTGTTTCTGCAACTCTCTTGCCTCTTTCTGCAGTACTCTTGCCTCCTTCTGCATCTCACTTGCCTCTTTTTGCACCTCTGTTGGTTCTTTTGCACTGCTCTTGCTTCTTTCTGCACCTCTCTTGCAAATTTCTGCACCCCTCTTGCCTCTTTCTGCACCCCTCTTGCCTATGTCTGAACCCCTGTTCCCTCTTTTTGTACCTCTTTTGCCTGTTTCTGCAACTCTCTTGCCTCTTTCTACAGTTCTCTTGCCTCCTTCTGCACCTCTTGCTTCTTTCTGCACTTCTCTTGCCTCTTTCTGCACCCTGTTGCTTCATTCTGCACTTCCCATGTTTCTTTCTGCACTTGTCTTGCTTCTTTCTGCACCCCTGTTGTCTCTTTCTCCACTCGTCTTCCCTCTTTCTGCACCCCTCTTGCCTCCTTCTGTATCTCTGTTGTTTCTTACTGCACGGTCTTGCTTCTTTCTGCACCTCTCTTGCAAATTTCTGCACCTCTCTTGTCTATTGCGGCACCCCTCTTCTCTCTTTCTGCTTCCCTGTTCCCTCTTTCTGCACCTCTTCTGCCTGTTTCTGCACCTCTGCTGCCTCTTTATGAACTTATCTTGCCTCTTTCTGCAACTCTTTTGCTTCTTTCTGCACTTCTCTTGCTTCTTTCTGCACCCCTCTTGCCTCTTTCTGCACCTCTGTTGGTTCTTTCTGTACTGCTCTTGCTTCTTTCTGCACCTCTGTTGTTTCTTTCTGCACTTCTCTTGCTTCTTTCTACACCTCTCTTGCTTCTTTCTGCACCCCACTTGCCTCTTTCTGCACCCTTCTTCCCTCTTTGTGCACCTCTCTTGCCTCTATCTGCACCTCTCTTGCCTCTTTCTGCACCCCTCTAGCCTCTTTCCGCATCTCTTTTGCTTGTTTCTGCTCTTCTTTTGCCTTTCTGTACCCCTCTTGCCTCCTTCTGCACCACCTTTTTACTGCACTGCTCTTGCTTCTTTCTGCACCTCTCTTGCAAATTTCTGCACCCCTCTTGCCTCTTTTGGCACCCCTCTTCTCTCTTTCTGCACACCTGTTCCCTCTTTCTGCACCTCTTCTGCCTGTTTCTGCACCTCTGCTGCCTCTTTCTGTACTTCTCTTGTCTCTTTCTGTACTTCTGTTGGCTCTTTCTGCACTTTTCGCGCCTCTTTCAGCACCTCTGTTGCTTCTTTCTGCACTTTTCTTCCCTCTTTCTGTACCCCTCTTCCCTTTTTCTGCATCTCTCTCATTTCTTTTTGTATCCCTCTTGCCTCCTTCTCCACCCCACTTCCCCCTTACTACATCTCTGTTGCTTCTTTATGCACTTCTCTTTTTTCTGCACCTCTCATGCGTCTTTCTGCACCTCTGTTGCGTCTTTCTGTACCTCTGTTGGTTCTTTCTGTACTTCTCTTGCTCTTTCTTCACCCTTCGTGCCTCGTTCAGCACCTCTGTTGCTTCTTTCTGCACTTCTCTTCCTTCTTTCTGTACCCCTCCTGCCTCTTTCTGTACCTCTCTTGCCTCTTTGTGCACGTCTTCTACCTTTTTCTGTACCACTCTTGCTTCTTTTTGCACCTCTGTTGGTTCTTTCTGCACTGCTCTTGCTTCTTTCTGCACCTCACTTGCCTCTTTCTGTACTTCTCTTGCTTCTTTCTACACCTCTGTTGCTTCTTTCAGCAATTCTCTTGCCTCTTTCTGCACTTCTCTTGCTTGTTTCTGCACCTCTCTTCCGTCTTTCTGCACCTCACTTGCTACTTTATGCACCCCTCTTGCCTCTTTCTGCACCCCTCTCCCCTCTTTCTGCACCTCTCTTGACTCTTTCTGCACCCCTGTTTCCTCTTTCTGCACCTTTCCTGCCTGTTTCTGCACCTCTGTTGCCTCTTTCTGCACTTCTCTTGCTTCTTTCTACACCTCTGTTGCTTCTTTCAGCAATTCTTTTGCCTCTTTCTGCACTTCTCTTCCTTCTTTCTGCTCCCCTCCTGCCTCTTTCTATACCTCTCTTGAATCTTTGTGCACCTCTCCTACCTCTTTCTGCACTCCTCTTGTCTCTTTCAGCACCTCTGTTGTTTCTTTCTATACTTCTCTTCCTTCTCTCTGTACCCCTCTTCCGTCTTTCTGCACCTCTTTCTCCACCTTTCCTGCCTGTTTCTGCTCCTCTCTTGCCTCTTTCTGTACCTCTGTTTCTTTTTGTTGCATTCTCTTGCTCTTTCTGCACCCTTCACGCCTCTTTCAGCACCTCTGTTGCTTCTTTCTGCACTTCTCTTCCTTCTTTCTGCACCCCTACTACCTTTTGCTGTACCCCTCTTGCCTCTTTGTGCACCTCTATTGGTTCTTTCTGCACTGCTCTTGCTTCTTTCTGCACCTCTCTTGCCTCTTTCTGTACTTCTATTGCTTCTTTGTACACCTCTGTTGCTTCTTTCAGCAATTCTCGACTCTTTCTGCACTTCTCTTCCTTCTTTCTGCACCCCTCCTTCCTCTTTCTGTACCTCTCTTGCGTCTTTGAGCACCTCTCCTACCTCTTTCTGCATCCCTCTTGCCTCTTTTTGCACCTCTGTTGGTTCTTTCTGCACTGCTCTTGCTTCTTTCTGTACCTCACTTGCCTCTTTCTGCACTTTTCTTGGTTCTTTCTACACCTCTGTTGCTTCTGTCAGCAATTCTCTTTCCTCTTTCTGCACCTCACTTGCTTCTTTCTGCACCTCTGCTGCCTCTTTCTGTATTTCTCTTGTCTCTTTCTGTACTTCTGTTGGTTCTTTCTGCACTTTTCGCGCCTCTTTCAGAACCTCTGTTGCTTCTTTCTGCACTTTTCTTCCCTCTTTCTGTACCCCTCTTCCCTCTTTCTGCATCTCTCTCATTTCTTTTTGTATCCCTCTTGTCTCCTTCTCCACCCCACTTCCCCCTTACTACATCTCTGTTGCTTCTTTATGCACTTCTCTTGTTTCTGCACCTCTCTTGCATCTTTCTGCACCTCTGTTGCATCTTTCTGTACCTCTGTTGGTTCTTTCTGCACTTCTCTTGCTCTTTCTTCACCCTTCGCGCCTCTTTCAGCACCTCTGTTGCTTCTTTCTGCATTTCTCTTCCTTCTTTCTGTACCCCTCCTGCCTCTTTCTGTACCTCTCTTGCATCTTTGTGTACCTCCTCTACCTTTTTCTGTACCACTCTTGCTTCTTTTTGCACCTCTGTTGGTTCTTTCTGCACTACTCTTGCTTCTTTCTGCACCTCACTTGCCTCTTTCTGTACTTCTCTTGCTTCTTTCTACACCTCTGTTGCTTCTTTCAGCAATTCTCTTGCCTCTTTCTGCACTTCTCTTGCTTGTTTCTGTACCTCTCTTCCGTCTTTCTGCACCTCACTTGCTTCTTTCTGCACCCCTCTTGCCTCTTTCTGCACCCCTGTTCCCTCTTTCTGCACCTTTCCTGCCTGTTTCTGCACCTCTCTTGCCTCTTTCTGTACCTCTCTTGCCCCTTTGTGCACCTCTTCTACCTTTTTCTGTACCGCTCTTGCTTCTCTTTGCACCTCTGTTGGTTCTTTCTGCACTGCTCTTGCTTCTTTATGCACCTCACTTGCCTCTTTCTGCACTTCTCTTGCTTCTTTCTACACCTCTGTTGCTTCTTTCAGCAATTTTTTTGCATCTTTCTGCACTTCTCTTCCTTCTTTCTGCTCCCCTCCTGCCTCTTTCTATACCTCTCTTGCCTCTTTGTGCACCTCTCCTACCTCTTTCTGCACTCCTCTTGTCTTTTTCAGCACCTCTGTTGTTTCTTTCTGCACTTCTCTTCCTTCTTTCTGTACCCCTCTTCCGTCTTTCTGCACCTCACTTGCTTCTTTCTGCACCCCAGTTACCTCTTTCTGTACCTTTCCTGCCTGTTTCTGCTCCTCTGTTGCCTCTTTCTGTACCTCTGTTTCTTTTTGTTGCATTCTCTTGCTCTTTCTGCACCCTTCACGCCTCTTTCAGCACCTCTGTTGCTTCTTTCTGCACTTCTCTTCCTTCTTTCTGCACCCCTACTGCCTCTTTCTGTACCTCTCTTGCCTCTTTGTGCACCTCTCCTACCTTTTTCTGCACTCCTCTTGCCTCTTTTTGCACCTCTGTTGCTTCTTTCTGCACTTCTCTTCCTTCTTTCTGCACCCCTCCTTCCTCTTTCTGTACCTCTCTTGCCTCTTTGTGCACCTCTCCTACCTCTTTCTGCACCCCTCTTGCCTCTCTTTGCACCTCTGTTGGTTCTTTCTGCACTGCTCTTGCTTCCTTCTGTACCTCACTTGCCTCTTTCTGTACTTCTCTTGGTTCTTTCTACACCTCTGTTGCTTCTGTCAGCAATTCTCTTTCTTCTTTCTGCACCTCACTTGCTTCTTTCTGCACCCCTCCTGCCTCTTTCTGCACTTCTCTTGCTTCTTTCTACACCCCCTCTTACCTCTTTCTGCTCCTCTCTTGCCTCTTTGTGCATTTCTCTTGCCTGTTTCTGCACTTCCCTTGCATCTTTCTGAACCTCTCTTGCCTCTTTCTGCACCTCTTGCCTCTTTCTGCATTTCTCTTGCTTCTTTCTGCACCCCTCTTACCTCTTTCTGCTCCTCTCTTGCCTCTTTGTGCATTTCTCTTGCCTGTTTCTGCACTTCCCTTGCATCTTTCTGAACCTCTCTTGCCTCTTTCTGCACCTCTTGTCTCTTTCTGCACTTCTCTTGCTGCTTTCTGCACCTCTCTTGCTTCTTTCTGCACTCTTCTTCTCTTCTTTACATCCCGCTTGCCTCTTTCTGCTGTTCTCTTGCCATTTTCTGCACCTCTCTTGCCTCTTTCTGCACCTCACTTGCCTCTTTATGCACTTCTCTTGCTTCTTTCCACACCTCTGTTTCTTCTTTCAGCAATTCTCTTGCCTCTTTTGTACTTCTTTTGCTTGTTTCTGCACATCTCTTGCCTCTTTCTGCACCTCTGACTTAGACGTAGTTTTAATCCCCTTGCCCTATTATGTACTAGGGCCTTACAGGGGAGGTCATGCCAATCACAGGGGTACCCCAACCCATAGTATACCCTAGTGTATGTAGGTGTTTTCACTGTATTCTAAGTGTCTTTCAGCATAGCACTGGCTTTGGGCCTGGTTAGTTAGAGTCAGTTACCACCAGTACCAGTCAGCAAAAAGTTGGGGGCACAGGATGACTTTGCAAAAGGACCCTTTCTGCCCATCTGTTGGTTCTTTCTGCATATCTCTTGCTTCTTTCTGCACCTTTCTTCAGCTTTCTGGACTTCTGTTGCCTCTTTCTGCATTTCTCTTGCTTCTTTCTGTGCTTTTCTTCCTCTTTCTGCACATGTCCCACCTCTGTAGGCATAGTTACAAATTAGCATTTAAAAAACCTTTGAAATTCACTGAAAAAACCATAGGTTTCAGGGACGTTATAGTTAGGAATTAGCATTTAAAAAACTTTTGAAATTTACTGAAAAAACCACAGGTTTCAGGGACTTTATAGTTAGAAATTAGCATTTAAAAAACCTTTGAAATTCACTGAAAAAACTATAGGTTTCAGGGACGATATAGTTAGAAATTAGCATTTAAAAAACCTTAGAAATTCACTGAAAAAAGCCACAGGTTTCAGGGACGTTATAGTTAGTTGGACATTTCACTCATACAAAACCAGAGAAATTCGGCCGTTATAGTTAGTTGAGCTAACTATAACTTGCGCCCCCGCAATGCACTGCTGATGATGTCACATATTACATCATTAATGACATGGTCAGTGACATCACTGATGACATCTCAAATGACATCACACTGATGACATCATCCACGTGATAATCTAATGCACCTCCTCACACCCTAATATAACCTTTGATACACCCACTCTAAAATACAGACTACCATTTTCGAAACCATAGACACACCAATACCAGTTACTACATACCCACTCACTGATTCCTAGGTCTACACACACATCCACTCATTCACCCATACAGTCACACATACATGCAGTCACTCATCAATACAGCACTATCATATGCACTCATACACCTATACAGACACTCACATACCACCACTCATCCATAGAGTTACTCACACACCTAGTCAGTCATGCAAAGAATCAATCACACTCCCATTTACTCACCTATACAGTTATACACACACCACCTCACTTATTCATACAGATAGTAACACATACTTACTCTCTTATACAATCACTGATATAAGCACACACTCATCCATACAGCCACTCTCACAATCACTCACTCTCACATATCTCACATATAGTCATTTATATACTCCAACACTCACATATACTGCCTTTCACATGTATAGTTACTGACACATATACCACTGAGACATCCATTCACTCACAAACACACCCATACACATACTCACCCACACAGCCCTTCACAGATGCACTCTTGAACCCACACACCCAGTGAATCACCCACTCACACATCTATGCACAGAGTCACCCACCCCCCACCCACCCATACAGACACTCACGCACCCATACAGATACTCAGACAACCAATCAATAACCCATATAGACACTCATGTAGCTACTCACCAACCCCTGCAGCCGCTTACAAACCAACGGACAAACTGATACAGACATTCACACAGTTTAGTCACTAACCCATGCATTCAGTAAGACACATTTAATCATTCACTTATACAGTCAGTCATGCACCTACTAAATCATCCCTTCAGACTCTTATACACCCACTCATTCTTCAATACACCTTGGTATATGTATATATAAAACATATTTAAACTTTACAGAAACATACAGTCACTGGATGATGTCATCAGTGATGTCATCAGTGATGTAATTTGAGATGTCATCAGTGATGTCATCAGTGATGTCACTGACCATGTCATGAATGATGTAATATGTGACATCATCAGCAGTGCATTGTGGGGGCGCGAGTTATAGTTAGCTCAACTAACTATAACGGCCGAATTTCTCTGGTTTTGTACGAGTGAAATGTCCAACTAACTATAACGTCCCTGAAACCTGTGGCTTTTTTCTGTGAATTTCTAAGGCTTTTTAAATGCTAATTTCTAACTATAACGTCCCTGAAACCTATGGTTTTTTCAGTGAATTTCAAAGGTTTTTTAAATGCTAATTTCTAACTAGAACATCCCTGAAGCCTATGGTTTTTTCTGTGAATTTTTAAGGTTTTTTAAATGCTAATTCCCAACTATAACGTCCCTGAAACCTATGGTTTTTTTCAGTGAATATATATATATATCCACACAAATCGGCACCTCCTTGCGTCGCACCGAATAGAGACACGATGACACCAGCAAAATTAAGTCCACAATATTTATTCCATTATTTTTATCGGGCTATGACGCGTTTCGGCAGGATCCCCTGCCATATATGTATATATAAAATCATAGGGTGAATAGTACAATTATATATGAATAATTTGTTATTCTTTTCTTGGTGTGTTTTCGTTGTTTGTCCAAAATAACAGGTGGATAAATAATTCTTTTTGAGACATTATTTGATAATGAGATGCTAAGCAATTGGTTGACTCGACAGTACCAACTGTAGATTTACTTATGCATTTAACCCTAGCAGGTGACGGGAGCTGCCATTTTGTCCCAAAATGTTTACACAATATTTTGCCCTTTACTCAGTTACCTGCAGATCTTTGCATGCTCCACAGGCTGCATGATCCTTGTTAGTTTAAGATCATACATAATATACGGTTAAGCCTCGATAATGCCTCTTTTGCACAGTAGCGTCAAGTTTGCATTAAGCATCAGGAACAAATATTGTCAAGCATTTGACCCTAGCAGGTGACTTGAGCTGCAGTTCTATCCCAAAATGTTTATACTGTTTTTGTCCTTTGCACAGTTACCCATGGATCTTTGCACGCTCCTTGTTAGTTCAGGATTAAATATAATGTACTGTCAAGCCTTGACAATGCCCCAGTAGCGTCAAGTTTGCATTAAGCATCAGGAACAAATTTTGTCATGCATTTAACCTTAGCAGGTGACTTGAGCTGCCGTTCTGTCCCCAAATTTTTACGCTGTTTTTGTGCTTTGCACAGTTACCTGAGCATCTTTGCACGCTCCACAGGTTGCATGATAATTGTTAGAGCAGGATCGTATATTTAGATGTGAGTTTTAATATGTTCTCTTAGTGATCTCTCTGTGCTCATATGCATGCTACAGGAAAGCAAATGGTTTTAAACTAGTTAAAATACCCATATTTCTATCTTTACTTTCCTTCAAATCTATTTCTGCCCACATACATGAGATTTTCCTCCCTTGTTAGAAATTGGGCTGTTGGTTGACTGGGGTGTGAGCCCTGGTAAAGCAACGGCCACAATCCCTTGTAGGGTGAACTTCGAAAAGTCACAAAATTAACCTGTGCTTATCCCTGGGTAGCTTGGCACAAAAAAGCAGTCAGATATAAATTAGAGGCAATGTGTAAACACAGAAGCTGACATCTGATGGCAGATCATTATCAGTGTGGTAAAACCGCCACCCAGAGGTGCAGACATCAAGCAAATCCTCAACAAGGAAGAAGTCAAATGGATTCTTCATACTAAAAGTCAATACACAGGGCTAAACCGAATGGAGGATTGGACGTCCCTGGTTAAAATGGAATTTGTATGGACTTTCAATAAGTTCCCCTAACAAGTACACTCTTTATGAAGTATGCTGCTTCCCTATCGGTGACTTACACCATTACTGTCTCTATTTCCCCACTCCAATATGGGCGCACCACTTCACCGTCGATTAAACCAATATGCAACACATCACTCACATGAGCTCTGAGCTACGTCATCACGCTGGGGCACATTGACCCTCCTAGCATTCACACTTCCCGGGTTCTCCACAGAGCCTCAGTAACGTGAAATCTCACTGAACAGCACTGATGCAATTTCGAAGGTCTCCGCTCACTTCTGAGGGTGAGTGCATAGGCGTCCCCTGTGACCGTGCAACCTCTGCACATTCCAATTCGAACAACTATTTCCCCTTCATTTTCCTCACACTAACCGATCCATGGCCCTTGAGTTATCGCATCCGCTTGGACATGCCGTGGCTCACCAATTGACCTCGGCAGCAACCCTGCTTGGATCTCTTGTCATTTACTGGACAGCGTCTCAGGTTATTCACTTTTATCGTTTGGAACCGTGCACATAACCCTAAGAAACCTTGAGTCAGACCAGTCTAACCTTCTCCTTCTCTCACCCCATCCAGAGACATTTGGATATTCTGTGTCAGGCAACTGCCTCCACTCCTTCATGACCTTGGTCAGTCTTCATTTTAGGCAATGAATCCAGCACTACCACATTCAATTGCCTCACTACTCACTTATTAAACGTCTCACTTTGGCGGATTAATGTCTTTGTAGTCACCATATGACAATACTGAGCATACCCATCACTTGTGCATGCCTCACTGACAATGGCTTACGTCCAGTGTCTTTTTTAATAAGTAATGTTCATGTCTATTAGACACCATATGATAGTACTGAGCATGCCCATCACTTGTCTATGCCTCACTGGCAATGGCTTACGTCCGGTGCATTTTTTTTAATAAGTATTGTTCATGTCTATTAGACACTATTTGATAGTACTGAGCATGCCATTACTTGTGCATACCTCACCGACCATGGCTTATTTCTCTGTGCTTCCTTCTTTTTTTTAATAATATATTCTTTTCCCTCTCCCCTCCTCTCTTCTCCCTCCTTTCCACTTTTCTTGTAGTCTACTATACCTCTCTCTTTCCCCCGTCAATTCCAACAGGCATCTGTCTCAGGCATCAATCAATATGTCCTGATGATGATCCCAATATTTTGCGAAAGGGACCGAAACGTCGTCGACTTCTCGCACCTTGACACAATCTTATTCTTTTTTATTAGGTCTCGCCTGCGTTGCAGCGCATGCGCTGCTCGCCTTGGCGAGATCTATAGTCGTTGGTTTTCTGTCGTGTTTCTGTGGAAGTGGGGTTGGTGACCGCCCTGTCTCCCTTAGGCCCCACCCACTCGCCTAGCGTTGCAGCTCATGCGCGCTATGTCTCTTCACATTGTGTCCTTGCCTCATGCTCGAGCCGCCCTTCTCTGAGAGGCTTGCGTCTTGCCGGTTTTATTTTGGTTTCATATTCCTGCAGACGTTTAACGCAGTTTCGTTCTACAAACGTCACTTCGGGTTTCAATCTTTCCCATAATTTAATCAATTTGTGCCGGGGAGGCTTGTGATTTGTGCCTCAATGTGTTGTGTTCCGGTAGCTGGGAGGGCACTCTTGAGAGCTCAGTACTCGGAGCAGGAGGCATGCGAGGCAGCGCCGTGTACAACACCACTTCCGAGCAGCAGGTCAAAGGTGCATTTTTTAAAATTTCTGCTTTAATGTACAGGCTAGCGCTGCGAGATGTGCTAGGGCACCGACAGGTAGGCACATCCTCCTCTTGTGGCTAAGGGTCACACTCTGCCGCCAGGCATCCCAGCTGGCGCCCCTTGACCCCAACTTCTAAAGCCTGCATCGTGGGAGGGGGCTGCCTGCATACATTGTGCGCCCCAATCGGAGTGCAAGACTTGTGGCCGGGGGAGGGGCGGTGATAGCTGAATGGGCCACAGACCCTCCAGCCAAACTTTTTGTTTTGTTTGAAAGAGGGGTCTGTTGTCCTCTTTGTGCGCGTCCATCTGTTGCGGGTGGTGCAGTTGCTGCCGGGTCGGTTGTCAGCACGTCTGCTGTACTGAAGTGTACAGAGGCTGCCCCCACCTCCCCCAGGGTGACGGCGAGAAGTGTCTTCTACAGAAGAGTAACATTGAAAGTCACCCCGCCCCCCCAATGCTGAGGACAGTCTCAGTTTGAACTTGATGTTCACGCTGTAGTATTTCTCTTGGCAGCCGGACTCGCATAGGTCGCAAGCAGTTGTATTCACGTTGCCTTTTTAGAGTCTGCCGTGCGGGAAGGCGAACCCAGGCGATTGCCTAGTGTGCCACCCTGCCACCAGCAAGAGGACACGCACCCCATGGGGTGTGGCACACCTCTGTCGTGCACGCAAATCCACATTTGTTTTTTGCGACCGAGAAATCAACGTATTGAGTGAGTCAAAGCGTTCCTATTTTACACCTCGTAAACTTCGGAGCGGTCGCCTCTCCGGCCTCTGAGACTGGGTCACACCCTCTCGCACGGAGGATGTCTTCGTGAATTAACCTCAATGCATGGTTCGTTTTAGAGGTGTTTCGACGAATATTCATTCGTATATCCTAACGTTTTCGGAATCTCTGTGTAGATCGTTTTGATTGTTAAAATAAAAACGTTTGCAAGATGTGCGTCTCATTTGCATTATTTATTTTGAGACATAATTGTTCCCATAATCGGGTAAAACAATCTAAGGTTGTTTCTATACAGTTTAACAGCACCAACCTTGTGTGATATCCCACCAGAAAGGGGCCTCTAACGTGGGCAGTCCATTCACCAAAATCCCGGGTGCAGCGGAAGTGACATCACAGGAAGTGATGTCATATGACTTTTGACCAGGAGTCACCCTCTCATCAGCTGTTTGTGATCTAACTTTTCTAATATTTGTCACATTTTTCTCAGCTGTTGTTGACTCTTGTTCACCCCTCCTATCTATCTTAACTGTCTTTCTCACAGATCTTATAATACATGTTTTCCCCTCTCACTGATCTCCTTTCTCACCGGTTCTGTCTCCTTTTCCACTCTATTTCACCTTTCTCCCTCCTCTCCTACTCCCTTATCTGTTCTTTTTCACTTGTTTGTCGCAGTATTATTGGTGTGTTTCATCCATCCCTCTTTCTCTCTCAAGCATCCATCCTCCTGTGTTTGTCTCTTGATCTCTCACCCTTCTCTCTGTAGTGTCTTCTTCCTTTCGTTATTTTACCCTTATTTCGCCTCAAAACCTGGGTGAAGTGAAGCCTTGCTGCACCCGTTGTTCCACTACAGTGGATGATATGACTTCGGCCATAGAATATTAAAAGGGTGGTTATATGGTTCTGTAAGGCCTTTGCTTCAACCAACCAATCAGGCTCTGTGCAACCCAGTCTCTCGCCACCTCTCCCTCCGCCACATAACAGGTTCTCTGTTACCAATGTAAGTGTAAATAACATTACTGCTGTCACCTATTATAACACTACTCTATTATTAACAGCACCTACTCGGCCTTCTTTCTCTCCGTCCGCAGGCCGGTGCACAGTTGCTGCTGTTACCCTGTGTAATAGTACTCGCTGTACCGGCCTGCAGGAGGAGAGAAGGCCAAGTAAGTGCTGTAAATAACAGTTGCTGGTGATACCCGGTGTAACAGTACTCTGTAGTGACCTGCTAAAAGAAAGAAGGCCGAGTACGTGCTGTAAGTAACAGTTGCTTCTGTTACCCTGTGTAACAGTACTCGTGAACTGGCCTGCAGGAGGAGAGAAAACCGAGTATGTGCCGTAAATAACATTACTGCTGTCACCTTTTGTAACAGTACTCTGTTATTAACAGCACTTCCCCTTCTCGCCGTCCGCAGGCCGGTGCACAGTGGCTGCTGTTACCCTGTGTAACAGTACTCGATGTACCGCCTGCAGGAGGAGAGGAGGAGAGAAGGCGAAGATGCCCTTTTTGATGGATTTAAAGTAATGCCCTGGGCGGTATCATGAGCCAGTTTTCTGCGCTGCGCAGGAGGGGTCTGTGCGTTTCTTTTATGCGCTTTCAACGTATACATTAACTTGAAGTGTGTAGGTCACTTTGCTGATAGCAGAGCTCGGAAGCACAAAGCGGCAATTGCTGCCCGGTGTCCGAGGTCTGCTGTGTGCAGGCACAGCCCCTGTTGTAAATTGGAGATGTTTGTCAAGTATGCACTTACGTCATGACAGGAAACGCACAGTCCCTTTTATGTGCTGTGCCGCGCACAAACCGTCGAAGTGCCCCTTGAGTTCACCACCAGTTCCGGCAGAGAGCATTCATCTCACTGAGCCATCCTGCTGGTTAGAGTTGTTTTCATCTGCTCTTTTGGAGAAGCTGCGCTACACGCCATGACGTCAGACCAGGATTCCGGAAGTTCCTGTTTTCCCAAGGCTGGTGGATACTTGGAGGAAGCTGTGCTTATGTTACTTATTTGAGTGGAAAGAAAGATATACTTATCAGCGGGTGTAGGAGCTGACCTCTGCCCAGGACAGTTAGCAGCAAGCAGACTAGCCGTAGCGGGTACATACACTAGTAACTTCTATTTTTATAGCGCTAAGAACAGACGTGTGGGATGAAGCACTATACGGAAACATCATTTAACTTTTATTGTTGTTGTTATGACGTGTTCCGCTCCCTTAACCCTCATTCCACTGTCTGTGTGTTCTCGAACAATAAATGCTGTCAGCCTGTCAATGTACGTTAACAGACTGTAAACAGATATTGGCTCAGGTGTAACCCCTTCGTTTATGTTTACACACAAGAACAATTTTGCGTTCCAAGTTAACATGAAAGTACCACATTTTATTTCATGCGGACTTCTGTGCAAATATTAAAGTCCAAATAAGCTCATACCGAGAGAAAGGAATAGCGCATCTCCAAGGGCATTCCCTCCAAATAAATTGTTAATTGACTGCGTGACGTGCGGGCCTACACATGGTACTCAGCATTACAAAGTTCTTAGCTGCTGCAGAATTTGAGCTTTTAAAACAGCTTAGCGCTAAATGCGTTTCTGAAGTGTGACTTTGGGGACTGGGCTGCAAAGGCAGAGAGAACAAGAAGATGGTTTTTAGGTTGAGCATGTTGGCATTGCAAATGCTAATGCTAATGTTTGTTTTTGGTTAAAAAAATATCCGAGCAGTAGCATAACTAAAAAAATAATTCCACTTAGCAAGGAAAGGGCGCAGTATCACAGGCTGTTACTAGGTGTCCCTGTGGAGTTGTAAAGGGCCATTTATTAGCCACATAAGGTACTGCACCCTGTTGGACTTGGCCCTTTTTGGAGGGTCATCCCTAAACTTTTTGCCTTTCTCCTAGCCTTTTTTCTGACATGGTGTTGGTGGTTTTAGGACTCTGGGCACTTTAGCACTGCTGTCCAGTGTAAAGTGCGTGTGCTCTCTGTGATAAATGTGGTAAGATTGGTCTACACCTGTTTGGCCTATTTAATTTACCTGTCAGTCCCTTGTAAAGTGGTATCTCATATACCCAGGGCTGGTAAATTAAATTCTACTGGCGGGCTTGCAGCGCTGATTGCGCCACCCACCAAAGTAGCCTTTCAAACCTATCTCAGGCCTCTGCCATTGCAGGGCCTGAGCGCGCAGTGTTACTGCTGCTGCGACGTGGCACCTAAAGTGTGTGCCATGTCCGTGACCCCCCTTTTACTACATGTCAGTCACCCCTAAGGTAGGCCCTAGCTAGCCCTATGGGCAGGGTGCATTGTAGGTAAAAGATAGGACATGTACCTTAAATGTGTGACATGTCCTGGTAGTGACAAACAGCCATTTTGGTTTCTCACTACTGTGGGGCTGCCCTCCCATAGGAATGCATTGGGGATTCCCTGATAAGTGTTTCAGTGGTAATTCCTGATATGAGAGGCGCAGCGTGGTCAAGTTTGGTATATTTGGAAAAGTGATAATAAATGCTGCGCAATGGTATGCATAGATTTATTATAACTATTTTAGAAATGCCACTTTTAGAAGTTGGCATTTCTGTGTGCTATGTGTCTGCCTGCCTGATGTGAATTGCATGTCTGGCTTGTGAGTGACAGGGGCTGGGAGGTGTGTGTGGCTCCAAGAGGGGCAGGGTGAGTCAGAGCTAGGCTGAATGGGACATCTACATTTTGAGTAGTGGGAGGGGAAGTCCCTGGTCCCTGAATAGGATTGTGCCTGCCCTAGTGAATGCTGGCTCCGCCCCCCTGTGGTGTGTCTGATGGCAGAGCCCCATCTCTGAAAGGAGGGTGTGAGCACTTTAAGCAGAGTGCTCCAAAACCCCCCAGAACCAGTTGTATCTGGTTCCCCCATGCCCTACACTACAGACAAAGGAAACTGGGGTATAAATGAAGGGGCTGTGATCCCATGAAACTGGTCTGTGCTGTTCCTATGCTGCTGGGGCCCAGGAGGAACCGCCACGAGGGCTTGCCTCCCTGCTGGAGGGCCGTGTGTGCTGGCCTCCCTGGGCCCAGTTGTGCCCTTGGACTGTGAAGGGCCCTAGCGCCTCGTGAGCGCTACAACATTATTTCCAGGAGAGAGGAGTGTGCTGGGGCTTCGCATCGCTGAGTTGCCATCGTGAGAGAGGGAATCCCCGGCCTATGGATTCCCCCGTGCTGCTAATGAGGCGGGAGCCCACCCCGCCTTTATGCTACGAGGAGTGGGAGCCCACCCCGCATGCCAGTGCCGTTGTGCAGTGCGGCGGAGTCTACCCAGCTTTCCGTGCCACCTTCCAAGTGGGGCTCCCGTGTGTCAGGGAGAGCCCCGCGTTTTGGGGACTGGAGCGGGAGCACACCCCGCATTGTCTGCCCCTTTGCGTGGAGTGCCCCAGGGGTCTTGATGCCCTGAGCAGCGTGTGGAAAGCTGCCCAACCTATACCCTACAGTGCGGAGACTGCGCTCCGTGAATTGCGACCGGGAGTGGCTGTAGATCCTGTGGGTCGCTGCCGGACCGGAAGATAGGCAAGGAGAGCCTGACTTGGGCCAGGGTCGGAAGATAGGCAGAGGGAAGCCTGATTGCGGGCGGGGCTCTACTCAGCAAGGAGAGAGCCCCGCGTGTTGCCCAAGGAGAACGAGACGCCATGGAGCCAAACCGAGGAGAGTGTGGGCCCAGCGGGAGCCCACCCCGCCTTTGTGGTCCTGCCCCGCGAGCCTGATGTAGAAGTCCCGGGTCCCAGGAGGGGGCCCGGGTGAAGTCAGGAGAGCCTCCCCAGACCAGCCCGGTGAGTGGGGCACAGTTGGGAGTCCGGTGGGGGGTGTGTAGAGGCACATTGCCGGTGCCTTCCCGCCTGCAGTAGAGACGTGGCCGGGGCTCCCATGGGCTGAGGAGAGCCCCGGGTTCCCGCCTGAGAGTGCCGGTCAAGTTAGGGCTTTGCCTGGCACACCGTCAGTGCCCATTTACCGAGCGGCCTCGCAGGAGAGCGGGCCGCTCCAACAGTGGGGGCATTTGTTTCTGAGAGTCCCCCGAGTGGGGCTCCCCCAGGCACAGTGGTGCCCACGCTGATTTCTTTTGGGGGCTGAGTCTACGCCCCGCATTGGAGCTCCGGCGAA
Organism: Calotriton arnoldi; assembly: GCA_963921515.1. NCBI lineage: Eukaryota > Metazoa > Chordata > Amphibia > Caudata > Salamandridae > Calotriton > Calotriton arnoldi. The sequence goes on along the minus strand of CAWUFW010000756.1, from coordinate 871,285 downwards.
GGGAGCTAAGGAGGCACAGTTAGTGCCAGTCCTGATCCCAGCTGCACCACACCAGCGCGGGCAGCTGCAACGTGTGGGCCATCTTTTCTGTCCGAGTCCCAGTGGGGCTCACAAGGGCACAGTGGTGCCGCTCGGAGCACATTGTTGGGGACCATTGGGCTACATTTATGGGGAGAGCCCCAGAGCAGGGCCCCAGAGCCCAGCGCCATTTTGCCAGTGCCCACATTTTGTTGCCTGCACAGCTGCACCGCAATTAGCAGGCAGCTGCTACGTTTAGGCCAGTGCATTGCTCACTTATAACTACTGCATTGGCAGACGCCCTGACATTGGGACATAGGGCATTTGAGCCCCAGTGGAAGGCCAGTTGGCCTGGGGTCATAGGTAGGATGGGGAAAGGGCGCAAGGCCCTAAGGTGATGTATGCGCCTGGTAGTGGTGTTACTGCGGTACACTACTGAGTTCCTGCCTGATATGTATTATGTGCCTAATGTGATTTATGCACCCTGGTTTATGCCTCTAATGATGTTTATGCTCATGAGGTTATCGCATAATGTGTTTATGCTGGTGAGGCCTAATGCGTAATGTGTTTATGCTTAGGAGGGTGTCTATGCTAATGATGTTTTGGCCTAATGTGATTTATTGCCTAATGTCATGTTATGATGTTTTGGGGTAGTGCCTATTTGCGTAATGTGTGTATGCTTATGAGGTTATCGCATAACATGTTTATGGTGGTGAGGCCCATTGCGTAATGTGTTTATGCTGATGAGGTTTGGGTCTAATGTGGGTTTATGCCTAATGTGATAATGCTGAGGTCATTATGGTACCAGTAGTTACTGGTTATGTTTTGCATTTACTTACCTGTTCTGATGGTTCTGACCGTGGCCCGATTGGCCTGGTCCTGTATATAATTCCCCTGTGAATATTGCCCGTGCCAGTTGGCACAGTGTAAATGTGTGATTCTGTTTCTAATGTGTTTATGACAATACAAAGGCTATTTTTTATATAACCTTGTGTGGAGTTTCTTTTGTAGTGTGCCTAGTGTGTTGCTGCTGTGTGTGTGTTGCGCAAACGCTTTACACATTGCCTCCGGGATAAGCCTGACTGCTCGTGCCAAGCTACCAAGGGGGTGAGCAGGGGTTATCTTGGGTGTGTAACTCCCTTGCCCTGACTAGAGTGGTGGTTTCTGCCTGGCTTTGGTGCAAGCCCTAGCCAACCAGAAATCCCAGTTCTAACACACCCTTAATGCAATTATAAAAAGAAATATTGCAGTTCAGCATACGTTTCCATTTATTTTTTTGGAAGTGAGATTTTGTTAACTTGCGTTTAACAAATGCACCATTGTTGTTTTTTTTAAAATGGTATTTTTAAAACGCAAGCTAGCAAAAACCTCACTTAAAAAAAAAATGGAAACATATGCTCAGCTGCAATTTTTCTCTTTATAATTGCATTAATGGTGCAGTATCTTATGTGGCTAATAGAGATCCCTTTACAACTCCACAGGGACACCTAGTAACAGCCTGTGGTACTGCAGCCTTTCCGTGCTTTGTGGAATATGTTTTAGTACCAATGCTACTGTTAATCAAAAAAAAAAATAACAAACATTATCATTTGCAATGCCAATAGCTCAAAGTTTATCAATGCGAGACCTATTGCATTGCAAATGCTTGTTAATATGTGCTATGGTGCCACAATGTATGCTCCTTGGCCTCATTATTGAATTGCATTCCAGGCCACTCTACCTCAGTGCCTGAGCTCTTTCATTTCCCCAATTTTATGTTGTAAAATGTCCCACTTATATGTTGTTCTTGAACTTGTTCACATTAAATGATTACGTCCAGTTGGACATATAAACATAGACATCCTTGTATCTCTATGTGAATTACAGTGATTATTTTATGTTGTGAGGGACCATTGTTTCTAAAAAATAATTTGCACCCAAGGTCCCTGACCATTAATTTCGGTTACCTTGTTTTTGTAAAACAAGTGTTTATACAGCACACAAACAGAGATAAAGTGAAAGCACAACACAAGAAAAGTCCCAACCCAATTTAAAACAATAGAGTATATTTTAGTAAATTGACACCAAAATGATAAAAATCAAATGAATAGAACCAGAGTTATGATTTTTTAAAGTTTTTCTAAAAACGAGTGCAAAAAAGATCAAAGCTCCAACCGCGGACATCTAGTCGTGCGAAATCGGGTCAAAGTAAAAAAAAATATGTGTGACCACGATGGAGCGCGGTTCGGATACAAGAAGTGGATTGGATCCTGTCAGCACTTACATCTGGACTTAGAAAGTTATTGATAAAAATGTTCGGGTAAGGTAGAGTTCAGTGGGGAAAGGCTGCAGGAGTGTCAGAAAAGGGAGCATCGCTACCAAATAGCCTTGGGTCAAAGCCACAGTAAAGATTTCTACATTCTGAAATGGAAGATGAAAATTTCCAGCAGGACGAGGCAACGGGCTGTAGCCGAAGACAGTTCCATGAGGTAGGATACCCCTTTGGAGAAGGACCACTGAAATGGATTTGCTGCTGTGGAGAAGAATATAGCAGGAGAAGTCGTAAAGTTAATTCGATCATCAATGCACCTCTGACGGATAGGCGAGTAGGTTGGTCCCAGTCTCCTATTGGTTTTCAGAGACGTTTTTAGCCAAATATTTTCTAAAGTCCCCATGTTTCGATTTTGGCTATCTGGGCACTTTAGCCCCACTTCCAAGGCTCCAGGATTGGATAAGCACCACTTGGAGTATCTGAACTCATTCAGGCTGGGTCCAGGTGTAGGTTCAAGATGGAGGAAGCTTTTGTGTCCCTGTGGCTCTTAACAGGAGGTCAGCAAACTAGCCCTTCCGAGTCATTCTGGAAGTCCAGGGACATCTGAAGATCCAGTCCTTTTCCCCAGCAGTAGCGTCCCATGGTGGGAGTGCTGCCGGGCGGTGACGAGGGGCGGGGGAGGGGCAGGGTGGGGGGTAGTAAAGTACGGAATATGGCCGTATAGAGGTAAGTAGACATATAAATAAATAAAATGAATTTCGTTGCGTGCACTGGCAAAGGCCTCCAATGTCCCTTTCCGCCAGCCTTTTCATGAAATGGCTGGCGGGAAGGGACATCATAATCCCTATGGCAGTGCCTGGCAGGCACCGCCAACATTGTAGGGATCGGAGTTCCCTCCGATGGTCGGATCCAACGTGGTCGGTCTCTCTGACCGCCATCCCTCCGCCCGCCATCCTAATGTGGTGGGCTGAAAACATGCTTACAATAGCGGAGAGACCGCCACCGACAGGCTGTCGGTGGCGGTCTCACCACCATCGTAATCAGGCCCTAAGAATCTTGACTTTTTCCAACACCAAGTTATCCAGTCCTCTGCTATCAATTGGGCCGTGGCAAACTTCAAATTTGCCAGTGTAATTTGTGTAATTTTCAGCATTTCGGATTGCTATTTCTATGAGGGATTACTCCACTTGGCGTAAATGGGGGCCTTCAGGTAAAAAAAAAATCACATCAGGGGAGCATCGGAGCAACACAAGCCTATAGAACACAAGCAGTGCTTGTTTGTGACACTTGTGTTTTTGTGGTATTGTTTTTTGCAAAGTGTGTAATTGTGTCCAAAATTGTGACAGGATGCATTTCACACTAAAATATAGCATCAAATTTCAGATTTGTGTTTTGCACAATTTTCTTAAATTTCACTTTATGATGCAAAAGGAAATTCTATGAATTTTGCACAACCCTACTAAAAAATCCTTGAATTCCTAATTGCATTTAGAAATCAACAATATTCTAAATTCAGACTTTGCTGACATTTAAAATGCTTTTTTGCAGAAGAGCCTTTCTATGTCTTAGAACACCTACATGTTGTAAGAGTGGTACTTTGCCAATGAATATGGGCACTGGAAGGATTTTGCCAAAAACGGCTGTGTAGCCCCTAAATTCAGCTACCACAGTTTTCCTGGATAGCTCGAATAGGGCACAACCAAATGCACTACACTCTCTGGAAGACAGTCTGAGTACTTCACGAGAACATATTGGCTTGGCAGTGATATCAAGCTTTTATTTGTCATGATTTGTCTGTATAAAGGCTTCTTTCTTCGTGCGATTTGTCGCAAAGGTTCTGCGAAACTCAGTGGGAGTCTTCAGCCAAGATGCATCGTCAGAGATTTGCAACTGAAAACCTAAGGAGCAATATATTGTCAACATTTTATCTAATTAATTTTTCTAGGTGATGTGTTTCAGAAAGTTCAGGAAATGTAAAAGCTATTCAAGTCCCCAAATAGGCTTTTGAATTTCACTTAAATGGAAATTTGAAGCCGGGGAAAGATAAAAAAAATGTTTACTAGTGTACTATTTTGCTTCACCTAACTAATTTCAAATTATCTGAAATAACAGTTGCCAGAAAGGGGAACACAGACAGAATTGCAAACACCAGGTAGCCAGGATTTCTTGATCTGATTAGTACAAGGATTTGACCCACGAGTGAAATGGCTTTATTTGCCTAAAAGGAGTGCACAATTTAGGCATGTAGATTAAATCTGATGTTCAGCTTGTTGTATCCTAGGGCGCCTCTTTGCATTGTATTTTGGAACTAACCCTGAATAACAGGACTTGGGCAGCAGGGAGCGCATAAACAATATGTCTGAAGGACCCAGTTTGATCTACAGAAACCTAATCCATTCTGGAGTTTCACTCAATTTAGGAGGTTTCATTTTGAGATGGTGGACAAAGACCAGCCAGGATGTAATGTATATTCAAAACTCTTATATATAAAAAACTTTCAATGGCCTAACTGGCATCTATGGGCAAATATGTTTTTTCAGTTCTACTACCTTTCTCAGATAAGGCCACAAGTTATAAAGCAATAATACAGAAGATGGAGAGGAGGATGTCTAACTTACTTTGTGCCTTACATATCGGTGCCTCCTTCAGACACATTTTTGCTTGGGCATTAAATCATAGAAGGTACTTTCTGCAAACTCGCAACCGTTATGGGCTATATTATAAAACACACTAAATGAGTACAATCTTAAATGTGTTAAAACGTGCCACTGAATTGATCTTAGTAGCAGGAGGGGTATCTTCAAACATAATCTCTGAGCTTTTTGAGCCATGGGGACTCCCACTGCACCTCACTGATAAGGTGTTGAGCCATATCTAAATTTGCTTGTGATGTCATTCAAAAGGGATATTGCCTAGTAGTGCTGGCTGGACCACCACTTTTATGGAGAGGCCAAGATTGATTTGAATATGTTTGCAATTAATACAGAAATACTTTAAATGACAGTATGGTATGTACCACGAGTAATTATCAGACACTGAAAGCATTTACTTCCACCACAGTTGAGCTGCCAATAGACAACACCATTCATGAACTAAACAAACTAATAAACTGCATGAGACACCAGTATACAAATGATACATACCACTGCACTGTCCATGATAACTTGAAAACTGTTATTAAACATAAGATAATTCAGACAATCCCAAAACTAAGGCAGAAATATTTTAGCCCATGGGAAGTAAATTCCACAGATATTTTTGAATGTGAGACCAGATGTAATGATTTACCCATGTGTCGCAGAAAATGGATCACAGGGCAGTGGTAAGTACAATTGCATATAAAGGGAGGTATGACTAGAGTGTGCACTTTCAGAGAAAATGTCTGTACTAAGGACTATTTGATGCTTTTATCTCTCTCTCTAGTTATCACCCTTAATATTGTTTTTGAATTCCTTTGGGGAGACAGCCTATATTTGTCCTGGTAAGACTATAAATGATGCTGTTGAACCATTTTGCCTGTTTAGCTGATTTATATCTATTCTGGCAAAATGATTATGGCTTTACTAATGGTAGTTCTGTATTTGAACTTAGATGAAAAGTGGCATGTGTTCCTATCCCTGTATATATGTATGTAGGTATGTGTTGTTTTATAGTGCAAAACTAGTCAAAAACTCTGGATAAAAGGCAAGAATACACTCAGTGAGTGATTGGAGAATTAGCTGCATTCAAGATTGAAGAAGTGTACTGTTACTGCAAATCATTGTACATATTTTCAATGAGCAGAGACAATGATGATTGTATTATACCTTTTATCACAAACAGCCTCTGTGTCTGATATATCTAGCATTTCTTCATATATTTGTCCATGTTTGTTTCAAAATATATGTTTTTATACTTTTGGTGACAGCTTTTGATGATGCAGATAGTATGTAATCTCTGTAACTAGAAATTCCTCTGTAAAAACGTAATAACATATTTTCAGTCAATGTATTTGTAGTGACAACGCTGGAGCCAAGGTAAGTTGAGAAGTTTATTTGTTGGCTACACGGTTGTGGAGCATGAAGCAGAAGCTCCACCTGTTACAAAGCTGCCCCAACTGTACTCAGCATTTCAACACTAAACATTCTAAGAACATACGACAAGGAAGAGTCATCACCAGGCAACATAGAACACTGGTGAAGAATGTCAGAGAAGCATTCTCAAACAGGTAAGATACTAGGTCAGATACTACATACCTTCCCTTCTCCTTATAATAAAAAAAAGAAAAGAAAAGAAAATACAAAAACATAAAGACAGTTACTCCTGAAACCTCCTGGGAATGACAGGAACCCTTGAACTTTTTCTAGGGCCAACCTGCACATCCCCAGAACCTAAAACATAATTTACAACAGTTTTACCTGTACATGTTCCGGTACCGGTCCGCACTTTAACAATTCTGGCAAGATTCCACCAATGCCCATCCGAGACTTGAACAGCATTGTGGCCGATTTTCACAACTTTGACGGGTTTGCCAAACTTGCTATCCCCCTTTTTAACATGGATAGAAGACTTGATCCTGACCAAATCACCAACCACCAATGGGACAGTCTTAACACTTTTTTTGTGATCCTACCAGGTTTTACGCTTACCTTGAGATTCAGACATATTTAATCTCACATTCTCCATAAGTTTGTTTAAATCAGACTCGGATTTGAGCCATTTATTCATCCAACCAGGTCTGAAACTTGTGTTTGCTTTGCGTCCCCTAAGTAATTCAAACGGTGAAACTTTGGTAGCAGAATGAGAGTGGTCCTGTAAAACCACAACATACTGTGTAAGGATTTAACAATGTCATGGTTCCCAAACCTTGCCCACCTGATGCATTCTCCCACCACACGGTTCATCCTCTCAACGAGGCCATTCGTTGTGATGGTGGTATAAAGAAATCTTTTGGCGTGTTTAATCCCGCAAGAGGCAAGAAAACCTTCAACCTCCCCACTCACAAATTGAGTCCCATTGTCAGAGACAAGAGTTTTGGGGAAACCTGCTCTCAAAAATATTTTGTTTAAAAAGGAAACAACAGAAGAAGCATTGGCCTCCTTCACAAGCTTGATTTCAGGCCACCTGGAGGCATAGTCCATGAGTACAAGAACAAATCTGTGTCCACCAGACAAACTATCAAAAGGACCCATGACATCAATGCCCATCTTAATCCAGGGTCCAGATGGACACCCAATGGGCAGTAAGGGAGGGGATACAGTCCTAAAACTCTTGTCAGCAGCACCACACACATAGCAGTTGGCAACCAACTCTTCGACTTCTCCATCCATCCTTGGCCACCAAAAGCTTTCCCGAATGCGGTGCTTAGTAAGAGTCACCCCCAAATGCCCTTCATGAGCATTTTTGATGATCTCTTGTCTCACAGTATGAGGGGGAACAAGTTTGTCACATCTTACCATCCTCAATAGATAACTCCTCCTCAACCTTACAATAGGGTTGGGGAAAAGGAGATAAAACTTTCTCCCTGGGCCAGCCATTATGTACAAATTTGCAAACTTGTTGGAGTAAGGCATCATCCTTCAAGGCATTTCTCCTTTCCATTTCTGAACCTATTGCTGGAGTAGTAAGTCTAAAGCAGCCACAAAGCAATCGTCACAGTTTTCTTCACACAAGTCACTGAAAACAACATCATCACACTCATCTCTCTTTTGAGGAAAATGAGATAAGAAATCAGCTCTCCCATTCCTTCCTCCAGAAATGTGAGAAATATCAATTTGATATTGCAACAACCTGGAAACCATTCTCAAAATCCTAGGTGTGCAACATTTGTTGACCCCAGCACTGAGAATGGAAACCAACGGCTTGTGATCTGTTTGTAGCATGAAGCGTTTGCCCTAACTATATGATCAGAATTTCTCAATGGCCCACAAACAGGCCAGGAGCTCTTTTTCAATGACCGAATAGTGCACTTCAGCGTCCCTCAAAACTCTAGATGCAAAAGCAACGGTGTCTTCACAATCATGATGCTTTTGTGTAAGAATGGCACCAAGACCAACCTGGCTTGCATCAACAGTAATGCAACAAGATAAGTCAGGGTCAAAGGGTTTGAGAGTGTTGCTCTTGCTCAGCAAGGACTTAATGAGATTGAAAGCTGCGGCACACTCGTTAGACCACATGAATTTAACACCTTTTTAAGCAGATTGCTGATGGATCGAACTATAGTGGCAAAATCGGGGACAAAGCGGGAATAGTACTCACATAAACCAAGAAGAGACTTGACCCCAACCTTGTCAATGGGAGCAGAAGCGTTGTCTATTGCCTCCACTTGTCTAGGCTTAATACCCTCTTGGGTTAGTAAATGACCCAAGTATTCAAACTCAAAACAAAAAAACTTGCATTTCTCAGAATTTAAAACAACCCCTTTTTCCTCAAACAGTTTGAGAACCTTATGAAGGGTGCATCATGTGAACAGGCATCTTTAGCAAAAATCAAAACATCGTCCTGAAAAATTAGGACACCATCAATACCCTTCAACAATTCTTGCATCACTCTCTAAAAAACAGAGGCGGTGGATGCCAGGCCAAACGGCATGCAGCGGTATTGGAATGTTCTAAGGGGAGAAATAAAAGCAGTAAGGTGGCGTGACTCGGGATGGAGCTCTATCTGGTGATAAGCGCAGGCCAGATTTAATTTGGAGAAAAATTTGGCTCCCTTGATGCAAGCAAACAGGTCCTTGATCTTGGGCAAAGGATGGGAATCAACCCAAATCTCCTTGTTCAGAGATCTTAAATCCACGCAAACCCTAAGTTGGCCACACCTCTTGCGAGCCACAACTAAGGGGGACAACCACAAAGAAGATTCAGTGGGTTCAATGATTCCCTTATCCCAAAGGCCTTTAAGCTCCTTGTCAAGATCATCTCTGACACTGAATGGAACACCCCTAAGTTTATGTTTTATGGGGATATTTTTTCTTTGACAATAATTTTGTGTTTGAATCCATGGATCTTACCCAATTTATCACCAAAAACAGAAGGAAAGCTTTCCTTCCATTTTTGATTATTGTCACCACAACTAGCAATGGAAATTTGTTCCTAGGCACCCGGCCTCAGGATGATGCCAAAAAGGCCTTGATGAAACCACCCTAGTATATTGAGCCCCTTGACAGCCACATAGACTTTCCCTCTTATCTTCTTTCCCTTAAACTCCATATCATCTTCAAAAAAACCTAATAACTCAATGCGGCGTCCTTCGTAGGAAACCGGGCATCGGTCAGGGGGTTGCAGAATTCTGTCACCCCACGTTTTCTCAAACAGTTGTTGGGTGATCATGGTGATCCTGGCTCCAGAATCAACTAACAATTTTAGAATTTTGCACCCCACCTTGACTTCTGCAATAGGATCAACACACTTAGAAGGATCGCCAGTCACAGATGTGTTACAGACACTTTGACTACACACAGGATTGTCAAAGACAACCGAAACAACTTCAGACTTAGAGTCTTCCTCGGACTCAACTGCACATACAACAGATTTCTTTGAATTCTTTAGTTTAAGACACACTTTTGCAAAGTGTCCGACTTTCTTACAGTAGTTGCACGTGACATTAGATGCAGGACACTGCCCACCTTTGGGATGTGGAGGATTTCCACATCGCATACAAACATTAGTGTTAGGGGAAATAGAGGTGCCAGCTCTAAATTTTTGGGAAGAACTATTCCCAGCCCGCACACTCTTTTGTTCGGGTTTGCTGACAGCAATGGCACCAACAGGCTCTAAAGACTTACCCTCGAGTTCTTTTAAAGAAACAATAGAAATTTCAATACTTTTAGCGACCTTAATAGTTTCTTCAAGTGAAGGATTACCCATTGCTAACAGCTTTTGTCTTATTTGTTTGTCCTTACACTGACAGACAAATTGATCGCGAATAAGTTGGTCCGTGAATCCTTCAAACAAACACACTGCTGCTAACCTCCTTAAGTCAGATATATAAGCATCTACATCCTCCCCATCATTCTGTTTTCTTTTAAAAAACTTATAGCGAAGCACCATGAGACTAGGTTGTTTGTCAAACCTACTTTTTAGTTTGATGAGAGTCTCTTGATATTCATCAATATTGTCACCATCAACCCTCGGAATGTCTGGAAGGTGTTTGAATATTGATCTGCCCTCAAAACCAAGAGAGTGCAATAGGAGACATTTCTTCCTTTCAGCGCAAAATCTGGATGTCCCAATAGCACCCAAATAACTCTCAAAGGCATCAAACCATACTTCCCATCGCACAGGTGGTTCACCAGGATTGTCAAGAAAAGACGGTGGTGGAGTGACTGCTTGCTTAGTGGAAAAAAATAATAGGTAAATGAACACCAGAAAACTAGATATGAGCAAAAAGGTAGGAACATAGGAAAATGTAAATGTACACACCACTGCAGACCGCAGAACAGTAAAAAAAAACATCACAGAATAGCGACAATGCTCAGTCTTGCCAGTGTAGATAGAGCAGCTGTTGTGGTAAAACCGTGCGTATCGGCGAAATCACCCTGAAAAAGACACGCTGTTGGGTAGTGTAGACACAACTTGAAGATAATGGAACCGTGCGTGTCGGTAAAACAACTTGTGAAGAAGAATTGCAGGGTAACAATAGCCGTGCGTGTCGGTGAAGCACGCAGGAATTGCGTGTTAACAAGAAAAATAATGACGCCATAAAACAATAAGAGCACAAAGCCGTGTGCATCGGCGAAGATGCGCTGGTAGTAAAGCGTTAAAACAATGAAAGCACAAAGCTATGCACAGCGGCGAAGATGCGCTTGTAGAAAAGCATTGCTGCAGATAAATATACGTTTCCGTGGAGCGTTGACTTAACACACGCTGACTTGTAAAGATAGATGAAACATGCCGTGTGTATCGGCAAAATGTGCTTGAAGATACACTTTGCCAAGGCAACCAAGGGACGATCTGAGAATGCGTGTGTCGTTGCCTGGAAACAAGGAGAACACTCTTTGTGCGCCGGTAGTAAAACGTAGCTATACGGAAAAGGATGGCCCATCCAATGAGATTACTCAGTGGCCGCACATGCGCAAAGGCTGAAACTGGAGTGGGTATTGACGCGGCAGAGAAGGCGAGCGCGCGCTGGGAAACGGCAGTCACTGAAAAAGTGTGGGCTCACGCACAATGGTGACTGCGCGAGCCACACACGAAAGTCCACGCGCAGCAGAGACCACCCAGAGAGTCAATCCACCCAGCGCACAGCCCCAAAAAGGAAAGGTCTCACCAGGAGTGGTCGGACATCAAAGGTAGCTCCAATAAGTGAATCTCTCCCTGTTGAGACGCAAAGTGCATGCAGCATGCAGCACTCAGCCTCGGAAGTGCAACAAAGGCCAATTTCACGGCAAGGTTAGCTTCACCAGGTGAACAAAAGTCTCTGGGGTTGGCAGCAACAATTTAAAGGTGAAGGAGAGCGCCGACAGCGCCACGAGAGACACAGTTCAGAGGCAAAATCCAGCAGCAGAAGCAAGTGGAATTTTAACAGCACGCAGAAAGTTCTTCCGTGTATCTCTTCCTCGTTGCCAACAGTTTGTAGTGACAATGCTGGAGCCAAGGTAAGTTGAGAAGTTTATTTGTTGGCTACATGGTTGTGGAGCATGAAGCAGAAGCTCCACCTGTGACAAAGCTGCCCCAACTGTACTCAGCATTTCAACACTAAACATTCTAAGAACATAAGACAAGGAAGAGTCATCACCAGGCAACATAGAACACTGGTGAGGAATGTCAGAGAAGCATTCTCAAACAGGTAAGATACTAGGTCAGATACTACAGTATTATATCTAATATTCGAACTACTAGAGTTTTCCATAAACTCATAAAAATGCATCCATTTAACTGTGGTAATGTTTGAGAAGACTCAGAATACAAACACTTGAGAAATCTAGATCTGCAAAGTTCAGTGACACAGGATGTTGAAGTGTCAACTGCTCCAGATATTGTCAGAGACCTTTGGCCTCCATGGTTCCAAAACTGAGCAGGCTTGTGTCGTGCACAGCACCACAGGTTAGTAGGCAGGGGCCTGGTGGCACATACCTTTGCCCTGCAGTTGCTTCCCCCTTTTTCCCTGTGTCTCATACCTGTGTGGGGGGTGAAGTGTTTGGGCTGTCTCACCCAAGGTTATGTCATCCTAGGTCACCTACTGGGTATGATGGGCTGCGGGAGGTCATTTTAATGCCCAAACCCACTTAACTTCCTCCTCTTTGGTATTTTGGAGTCTTGGAGTTACGGGGCAATCCAAAAGAGTTTGGTGTGGGAAGCAAGCCCCTGAGGGAGCCCTAAGGGTCCTCTTCATGCCTTTCCTCTGTGGATCTTTACAGCAGGACTCCTGAATGAGCCAAGCTTGAGCAATTGAGTGTTTCCCTAATGACACTTCACCCTTGCATGTGAGTTTGAATTGGTCCAGAGTTGGAGCAAATCCACTCAGGAGGTAAAGGTACCTACTCAAGGATAAGTTTGGTGCTCAGGGGCTTAGGTCCTACTACCACTGCCCATCCTTGGATCATCACCAGAAAGATAACTCATTACTGTGCCTATGTTTGAATAAACCGGCAGGAATGTTTCTTCACCAAAGGTGTGGTCTCAGTTTGTAATCTTGTCGCACTTTATGTGGGATGGTATATATATCTGAGTGAGGCCAACAAGTATGGGCACTGGCTATGGGTTATCTGTGCTGTCAGTTTATAGGTTTTCCCACTCCCTTCTTTTTATTCAAACACCAGTGGGCTGTTTCATCTAGTAGACAATTGGAGATTGAAAATTCACAATATGGGTTTCTACCAGGTTGAGTGTGTAGGAAATTGGGTTATGAGTTGAGGGGGGAGGAACGCTACTCAAGCAGCAACCACCATTCTTGTCAGGGTCAAACAGACTTAGACCCCAAAATTAACCTGTGCTTATCCCTCTCGTAGCTTGGCACAAAAGCAATCCGGCTTAATCTAGAGGCAATGTGATACATATTTATGCAGCACTTCAAACAGTAATAAAGTGAAAACACAACACAAGGAAAATCCCACACCAATTTAAAAAAATTGAGTAAAAGGTATTAAATTACTTGAGACCAAAAATGACAAAAATTCAACTAGTAGAACTGGAGATATGCAATTAAAAAAATATAAGTGAAAACAATGCTAAGAAGTACCAAATCTCAACTGTGGTTATCTGATAGAGCTGGACCGGGACAAAGTCACAAGCTCAGGTGGGCTGCAATAGACTGCGGGCCAGGTACATGGAACAAGTTGGGCTTGCTGAACAAAGTACCATAAATCCGGGTTATAGAGCATTGTGAGGTCCTGCACAGCAGCGTTTCCAGGGACCTAGGGGCGGTTGCGATGCAAGTTGCTGCATCGAGATGTGTCGCTCATGGTGGTTTCAAAGAACTGTGGAGGGATGAGTTGCACTGAGTGGGATCGGTGGGAACCACAGCTGGGCAGCAGACCACTTTCAGGCCCACTGCCAAAGGTCCAGGACTGGGGTGGCACCACTGGGGGGGGTGAGACGCACAGCAGGCAGAGTGCAGGTGCTAGGTGGTTGGAGCCTTGTCTGTCCCTGAGTCTCTGATGAGGAAGCCAATCAGCTAGCCATTGGAGACACTCTGGTGGTTCTGGGTTCAAATTGCAGGTCCAGTCCTTTCCCTCAGGCACCAGAGCAGCAGGGCAACATGGCAGTAGAGCAGCAGTCCTTCTGAGACTTCCACAAGTCCAGAGGTGTACTAAAGAGTTGGGTCTGAGGGTCCACTATTTATACCTGGTGCCCTCTTTGAAGTAGGAGAATTGTCTGGAGGTTTCCACCGCTAGAGGGGTCTGACCTGGACCCAGTTTGTATGGGGGCAAAAAAGACTAGTGTCAAACCCTTTTTCAGTGTGTTCAGGCAGAGGCTTTATGAAGGCAAGAGTGGTAGGTTACAGCTCATCCCCCTCATCAAGTCAGAGATGGTGCCTCCTGCCAGCACCTATTCCCCCTTTATCTCCATGTCTGGGAGCAATACACAAAGACCAACTGCCAGCTTCAGCTAGTCATGCGACTCAGCATAAAGACTGCAGGAATCAGATGGGTAGGACACGAAAATGCCAACTTTAAAAAAGTGGCATGTTTATAATTGTGACTTAAAGTCCAACTTTACCATTAAAAGGGGTTTTAAATTACAATACTTTAGACACTAAACGTGACCTTCCTACCTGCTTCTGATTTAATGTTATCACTTACTGAATGTAATAAGGTAACCCAATGTTATCCTATGGGAGAGATAGCCCTTGAAGTAGTGAAAACCAAATTTTTGAGTTTTTCACAACCAGGACACATAAAACCTAAATGTACATGTGCAACATTCTAAATATATGCAGCCGGCCCTATGGGCAGTGTAGGTTGTACCTTAGGTGTGACAAATATGTATTAAAATGGATGGTAAAGGCCTGGCAAATGGTTTATTTTGCCAGGTTGAAATGACAGTTTAAAACTGCACGCACAGTCTGAGTGGCAGGCCTGAGACATGCTTAAAATGTTACTTGAGTAGTTGGCACATTCAGTACTACAGGTCCACTAGTAGTATTTAATGTACTGGGTCTAGGTACAGGTAGTGCCACTTTACTGGGGACCTACAAGTGAATTAGGTGTAAGTCAATTTTACCATGTTTAAGGGAGAAGGCACAAGCACTTTAGCAGCTGTTAACAATGGTAATGTTTGCAGGATCCTAAAAGCCATCAAAAGTGGGTTCAGAAAACCTGAAGGCAAAAGGTTTGGGGGTAACCCTGCAGAGTGGCCAAGTCCAACAGAGTGGAACTAAACAGAAATGAATCATGAATGCTTACGCTTTTCCTAACAAAACATCTCAAGATCTGGAAATATTCTTCCTTTTTAAAAGGGTGACTATGGCACACTAATAAAATATTAAGGTTGGTTCCACACAGCTTGCAGATACCCTACTCTGCTTACTAGTGTCCCTATAAAATTGGCAAACTAAGCCCACAGATTATCTAGCAGATTTTGCAGAATAAATATGCCTACCACATTGGAAAGGAAGGAGAATAAGTAGAGATGACCTCACTTGCAGACTTGATTACCAGAGTTGGTAAAGCAAGACGGATGTCTTATATGCTCCCAATAGCTGTGCAATTTTCATGTAATCACTGCCTCATCGAAGTGCCACTAGAAATATTTGCAGGGACATGAAAGGATGTGCATACTTTATCACTCTTTTCTTCAGAGCTTTAACTTCCATGTTAATTGTTGGCCCAATTAACGTTTATTGAAAATGCCCTCTTTCTATTGTTATTTCTATTGTTAATGTGTCAGTATTGCTTACTTAATACGTGTACTAGCCTTATAAAATGATTACAAATTTTACATTAACTATTCTCCTTATTATATTGCGTTTTGAATTGTTGATCCTTGTAATACCTCCCGATGAGTTGTATTGCACCTTTAACAAGTTCTTTAGCTTGCATCTGCATGATCTTCCTAAAAAGAGCGATTTGCAGCTTATAACTTGTTTATTACCCTACCTTGCCGAGAGTGCTGCGTACAGCGAATAATCAGACTTTTTTGCATAGTGTCAGTGTGCTTTAGTGTGGATATTTCTATAATTTTGAGGCTTAATATGAGATAAGAAATGTTTTGCCTGCTGCTGATGTGCTTTATACAACTACCAATTTGATATGAGACAGACAGAATAGATTATGCCAGCACTGTACTGTTCGGTATTGGCACAAAACGGTGAATGATGGATACACAATGAATGTATTTCATAAACTACAGAGAGTAAGAAATAGCTTATTTAATAAGATATACATCTATTGCATCATCTATCAAACGTTCTAATCTGAAAATAGCCTTAGAAGATGCCCTCCCATAAATGAAAATGTGTTAACTTTGCCACTTCATCGTTTTGCAAACATCTGTCTGGAGTATAGACCTCCTTGTCAATGCAAAATAAATGATTATCCTTTTGAACATGGTTTGTGATTTTAACTTAAACACTGCTCTTTTCTGGGCATTATATGATTAGCAGCTTATTCCGCATCACAACGATTTATTGGCTAGAAACTTCGAAGCCAGGGTGCAGCTTTAGTAGGTTCACTCTATTACTTTTAGCATGTCGTGCAGTAAAGTCATATTTAATGTTTGGCAGCCCTGTGCATCGGTAACATAATTGAAAATAATCAGTTGTTAATGACAGGCACATACCACAACAGTTACAATCAATGATGTGTGACTTAGAAGCTGCAGTTAAAAATGAATGATTAAGCAATGTTTATGAAAGTGTTATTTACTTCATTGACTCTTAAAAGATAATTGGCGTGTAGTACAGCACGAGGCATCCAATGAAATGTGTTGCTATGAGTAGTGAGGCATGTTGCATTGCAGCATTATGATTAGTTTGGCTTCATTAATGCATGTGCTCCGTCGGAGTGACATGAACACTAAAATAAGAATATTTTGATGCGTGTGTGTAAGTGGTGTACATGTACAAAGCATTATACATGTACAAAACAGTGTAATAATCTATGTGTTCTCCTTAGTCAAGGGCCCTTGTGGTCTTTGCTAAATGTTTCAGTCTGTCTTCTGTTATTCGCGGTTTATTTAAATGTTTTCGTACTTGGAGCAATTCTCATTTTGGTGTGCTTTATTACAACACTTTTGCATTAATAAAGCACAAGAATAGATGCTTGCTAAAATGTGCTTAATTAATGTTTTTTTTTCCAGGAACCTTCCAAAAACATTATGTTTTTTATACTCATTATGGTAGTTGGTCATGGTATTAGGCACTTATGTTTATTTGTTTGTAAGTTATGCAAGTCCAAATGCTGGGACGAGATCAATAGATACAGCAATATAGACTTATATACTATCATAGAGTGCTACATCTGGTCATTATAGATCATCTCCAATATCAAGGGAGTTGGGCTCCAACAGATGTTATAGAAAGTTGCAGCAGGCCATAGGAGTGTTAAAACATTAAGCTATAGGAAGGTGGAACATCCTAACTAATAAAAGACCATGCAAAATACACAAAGGTTTTGAAACACACTCACTCCCTCAATAGCTTCCCCCACCTTCTGTGCTATCTACTCTCTTCAGAAATAGTATTTACTGGCTGGACTGCTCACGTCAATGGGCCTCATTTATGAAAACTGTCGCATCGCTGCATGAAAACAGCGATGCAACAGTTTTCACTGCGCCCTCCTTACGACATGATGGATGCCTCATATTTACTGTATGACGCATCACGTTGCAAGGAATGACAGATACGTCAGTATTACTGACATATCTGTCAGTGCAAAAGTGACGCATTGCTGGGGTGTGTCTGAAAACAGACGCAACTCCAGCAATGTGAAAGGGCCTGCGTCAGTCTTACGCCTGCTGTGAGGCAGGCGTAAGATATTGACGCAGTAGCATCCTAGAAGTGACGCAGTGAAATCTCATAGATTTCAATGTGCCACTTCTATGAGGCTTTTTACGGGGGATCGCCCACCCTGCATACATTATACCTGATGCAGGTATAATTTAGCGCAGGGCTTTACAAAGTGACGCATCTGCTTAGATGCGTCACTTTGTAAATAGGGTGCACGTGGCACATTTTTTACACTGCTGCTGTGTCACAAAAAGTGATGCAACGGCGACATAGAAGTGTCGCAAGGCCTCATAAATAAGGCCCAATGAGCACAGTCTAAACAGTAACATGGCATTTATATACATAATCAATGTGATTGAACAAAAGCATAGATGGAATGCTGAGGAAAGTATGCAGAGGATTTCGATCAAGACCCTCACCCACGTATTCGACCTCAAAGCGGTTTGTTCTGCCCCACGTGGGTTGATTTCGTGGGCAGCAGCATCAATGGGTCTTCTTTACTTGAGTATCCTGTTCTCCGAGTGAAGGAACGTCCTCCTTCCTGGAGGTCAACTGTCTGCTTTAGGGCAGTAGTGAAGAGTGAGGTGGATTTAAAATTATCTCTAATCCCAGAAGAAAACTAAATTTATTTTACAATGACAAGTAAAATGGGTTAGGGATAGGGTTAAAGGAATAGGTGTTGCATTCTGGAAGAATTACTTATCCCATGCATCTGGTGCATGAGATCTGGTCCACATGTTTCAGCCTTGAGTAGCCTTGGTGGGCTTTGGCGTTCATCAGGACCGTGTAACTTTGTAGCCCTCAAATTTTGAAGGAACCTATGTAAGGAGCTTCTCTAACATAATGCTTTGGGGTAGAGATGCCCAAAGAGTGAGCCGATAAAGTGGCCTGAAAAGACAAATCACAAACATAACAGGGAAAGTGCAAGAGTCGATGCATGCCTTTGCACTACAAACAACAAGCCAAAAGAACCCCAGAATAGTGCAAAATGATTTTGTTCTAGAATTTGCACCACTGCTGGTTTTTGTTCTGAAAAGTAGGGCCTGTAGCCAAATGTTGCTGGTTTATTCGGTCTTTCAACAAAAACATTCAAAAGCAGACCTAAGTGTCAGGATCCTGTTTAAAATGTTGCTATGCATTAGTGCTCAATGTTTTCAATGCTCTGAAAGTACCATTTAGATCAGTGCTTTAAATGGGCCGGTACTCACCGGTACTGAGTACCGGCACTTCTAAATTTTCGGCGCTTAAGTACCGGAACTTCTCTTTGTCCTAAGAGAGTACCGGTACTCATGGGGATATGAGCCAAGCTCAGTGAAATTGGCATTTTCAAAAAGAAGTGCAACACAGCTGACAACGAGTGGATCCATTTACATGAAACACTCTGATCGAGTGCTAATCTCGCTTCACAATGTGCTAATCTCGCGGCCTTCAGAAGGCATTCATTCAGAACTGGCAGGAAGTTTGGGAGGGGTCCGACTCACACTGTGATTACTGACACAGTGTCAGAGGCGCAACTAGAGCCAAATTTCGGGGGGGGGGGTAATTCTCCTAGCAATAGGCAGAGTGGAGCTGCAGGGGCTCTAAGAAGGGGTGAAAAAGAACAAAGCCTCATTAACAAGTAAATGGTCTTTTAAAGACCTGTGAAGTACTCGGGTGCAGCTGTGTGTGTGCCCGGGAAGCTGTCTCAGCCGGGGGGGGGTCTGAAGCCCTTTGAGCCCAATGGGCGTCGCGCGCCTGACCCAATCCCATGAGTGAGCGGCTCATACACACCAGTTTTCCGTTGTACGATGGTCTTTGTATTTCTGTTTTAAACAATTATAAAACCAGGACCCCAACAACTCAAAAAATTAGAAAGAAAATCCCTGGACTGGGCGATCTGCTCGCGCATGGAATTGGAAACTCAAACTTTCTGAGCCTGCCTTTCTTTGGTGAATGAAGTAAAGGGATGAAGCCTGGGGAAGGATCGCAATGAAATACCTTAGCGCCTACCGCCGCTGACTTGATTCATTGCGCTGTAAATAACAGGACAAGTCGCCAGGGACTGAAGGCTGTGCACACACAAGCAGCGGGCGCTTAACCCGTTGAGCTGCTGTCACAGTGAGCCAGTCCTCAGGCGGAGGACGGCAGTGGTGAGCGGACTGAGGGAGAGGGCAGGGATTAGCAGGTGGAGAGAGAGGGAGAGACGGGTGTGCTCGAGGCGTGGGCCCCGCCAGGCTCTGATTCATCAGGGATACTTGGCGTGCTCTGTCTAGCCAGTGAATGACAGATCTACAGTTTTTAATTCATTCTTCCTGAGGGTGTGCCCGAGAAACTGTCTTAGCCCGGGCTGCCACACACGAGGGGGGGGGGAGGGGCTGAAGCCCGTATGCACAGTGTCCACTTAGGCTCTGTGGAGTGCATAGAACTGTACGTGTGTGAGCAGGGCCTGCTAACAGACATATTTTGTTACTCTCGGGAAATCCAAGAGAAGGCTTCCTGCTGGCATAGCAGAGTACAGCAGCACTTGTTTGCAACCAGACAGAGAAGGAAGGTGGCGATAGTAATGCTGTAGCACAGCAGGTGGGAATCAAGGTTTATTAATGTGGGCAGCAGCGAATGTAAGCGTTTCTAAAATACATGTACTGAATGCCCTGTCTGCGTGCATCTATGCTTAAATGGGTGCCCCTGGCCGGATCCCTTTGCACTGCACATAGCTCCGCTCCCTAGCCCCACCCCAAGCCCCGCCCCTAGTCCACATCTCAATCTGGGGAGTACCTGCACTTATTTTTTTCCATTTAAAGCACTGATTTAGATATATCCTGTCTGCAGAGTGTCCACGGTCCTAAAAGTGAAGGTGTTTTACCTGGGTACCCGCTTGAACAGTCATTGTTAAAGCTCAAAGTACGATTAGAGGTGCGTCTTACCAGCACTTGAAATGTTTGCTGCCAATGCTTGTTATAGTGTGCGTTAAACATTGGTAAAGTCTAGTCTCGAATCATACGTTTAGAAATGCAAATATTTTTTTTTATTGTGCGGTCGATAGTCCAGAGGACAATATGCAAATATAATATTTTCATGAGAATTCAATATATTCTCTACCACTATATGCAACATGAAAAATTTTACCATCTATCCGGACATTTCAAGATATATAGATATCAAAATGTTTGAAAAATTAGTGCATTGACCTAGAATTAATTATCAGTGATCCATTTTCTAGTTCAAATGAGGCTGATCATGTTTACTAATCAGTGATTATTTTGTTGGTATACAAAGCAATGCACATTTTTGGCTTACTGGCCAGAGTTGCAGAAAAAGAAAGAAAATGAATCATATTACAAGCCTTGCTAGTTCCCACTCTAGTTTGGAACACAGCAGGTCAAATAACTCTTCCAATGACACACACGGCTCAAAAATATGCTTGGCAAAAAGTGCCAATAAAGTCTGCATAAGGGTCAAAATTAAAGTTGCTTATTTCGCATGTATTCATATTAGATCCCAGTAGGATGTAAACCCTGACAGCGGCAGCAGCTGTCTTTCTTCTCAGTAATCCCGTGGCTTGGGACCTCAGCAGAAGCAGGGTTGCTTCCAAATTCAAACTAAAAGTCAACTCGGAAGGCACAGAAAACCGCACAGTACTTTGAATATACTTGATGCTCAGTTTTTATTCTGATTTAGTGTAACTTTTTGAAACCTTGGTACATCGGGGCACAAGTGAATCAACAAATAATCGCATTCAGAACGCTGATTTATTGAAAATGAGCCCCCCTCTGACTAATGCTGAAAATGTATTGGCAAATAATGATTTCTATTTTATTAATTTATCATGTTTGTTGCAACCCTGCAAGAGAGGTGACTATCGTATTCATGTTTTAGCAATGTGTGTGAATCTCAGAACTGTCATAAACAAGAACACAAATAGAAGATTCACCTTCGTTAATTGCTTTTTTGTTGAAACTTTCATCAAAACAAGCAAACCCTAGACAAAAAAAAACATGCTATGAATAATAAACTGTTAAGTGTAGAGCTGGTGATGCCTGACAGTCCTCAGTAATTATTGGCACAAATGACAAAAAGGATAATCCTATGCAGGTACTGTGGGCCATCTACCCAAATGTCGATTATGATCTTCAGGGGTGTAGATCAAGGTAAAGAACATTCACCTTCATCAATCCTGACTTGCTGTACAGCAGAATCGGGAAGTGCAGGCTTTAAAATGGGACCGACAACTTGTAAGGGGCTGTCTGAAGCTGTGCAGGTGTGTAGCCATATTTGTATCAGTCTGGCGCTGCATGGGCACTATATTAGTAGTTACAAACACTTTGGTGTAGGTTCACTACATTCACTTCATATTCCAATTAAAAAGTTAGGGACTGATTGACTGGTCTTTTAGCGTATCTAAGTGGACAGTTTAATTTGCTTTTGTAAAAGGAATAAGGGAGGTGTGGCTAAATTGGGAAAAGAAAATGGTGAGTTGATGGTGAACTTCAAAATGGCAGGAAAAAGTCAACCACGCCAAGTGTAATGGCTAGAGGGGTCGACCTTAAGGCTGGGGAACCAGGTTCGAGTCTTGACAGGGACGCTAAACATCCTGTGATTCTGGGCAAATCACTTAATCTCCCCGTGCCTAACAAAATGAAGGTATCCGTCCGTAACACAACTGGTGCACATGTAAAGCACTCTGATACTTTCGGGCCGAGTTCTTGCTATATAAAACTAAAAAAAAAAACAATAAAAACCAATGGCTCTGCCGGGCTGCTCATAGATCCATTACCTGGGGGATAAAGGCAGATGGCATATCAGGACACAGTTCCCTTGATTGTGGGAAATCTGTATGACCCCACCCTATCCTGTATACACAGCTCTGTAGAGGTTTCTATAAGGGCCTGTGGGTACATAATAATCTTTAGCTTTATCTTCTCTTGCATGTGCAACCAAACACAGCAAATTAAAATACTATTGATTCTGTCGTCTGTACAGCACACACGTAGTACCAGCAATGGATTCTCTAGGTTTCTGCTATGATAGTGATGCTTATGCATACAGTGAAGACACATGCTCTCCCAAACCCCCCTGCATGGACAGGAGTGGTCTACTCAACCCAGGAGCTAATGGTGTCCCAAGAAAATCCCCCAGAACGACTTGTGGATGTAACAGGTCGACATGGCTTCCAGACCCCAGGTAAGAGAGACAGGACTAACCTTCAGCTCCGAGTAATGAGCCCCACTTTTCCAAAAATCTAATGAGTCCAATTTTGAGTGCTCGCAAGGTCAATATGACAGTATGGACCTTTGAACCTTCGAAGAGTGTCTCACAATTGTATGTCAACAAGACTTACATATAGGACAAGTGGGATTTTCATACTACTTTTATACGCGTTAATACTTTCTCACAAGCCCCTTACAACTGGTTGATGATTTTAGTATTAAAAAACTAATTTGCAAAGAATGTTTTGATTGTTTTCACCAGAGACAGTGTATGCCATTATTTGTTACTTGCTTTATATACTCTTTGATTATTAGAGCACTTGTACACACTAGATACGATGCAAAGTCACATATTAGTTGATTCAATGAATACATAAAAGTTTTTTTGTAATGATGCCTTTGGGAACATGAGTGTGCTGTTGAGTAGTAGACAAAAGCATCTTTCATACCGTGAAATATGACATAGCTAATTTATCATCACATGTGAGATAAAGAGGAGAGAAACAGAGAGAGGGCAGCTACATTATTCCCAATTGGGTTTTGCAGTACACCTCACAAATTTAGAGGTCAGTAAATCGTTATATTTTTTTTATATGTAGAGGCGTGGGGACATGACTTTTTTGCTAGAAGAAAAATGTGACGATCACAATATAAGGTCTGCAAATCAATCAGTCAGAGTTTTTGTAAAGCGCTGCACTGTCACTCCTAGGGGTGTCTGGGCACTGAGGGGGCCATGTCTCTGTCGAACAGCCAGGTCTTGAGTTTCTTTCTGAAGTCGGCCAGGGAGGGAGGAGGGAAGAGGGAGCAGGTGGAGAGTCCAGGTTTTGGTGGTGATGAAGGAGAAGGAGCAGCCCCCACTGTGGCTGAGATGGATCTGTGGGGTGTGCATGCGGGCGAGTGAGGAGGAGAGCAGGTGTCTTGCGGGCAGGTGGAAGTTCAGTTATTGGTTGATATAGGATGGCCCTAAATCATGTAGAGCTTTGTAGGCGTGCGTGAGGATCTTGAACTGACATCTCTTCTGGATGGGAAGCCATTGGAGGTTTCTGAGGTGGTGGGTGATGTGTGTCTGTTTGGCGAGGTCAAGGATGAGTCTGGCTGTAGCGTTCTGCTTGGTTTGGAGTCTTCTGAGGAGCTGGGTGGAGATGCTGGTGTAAAGAGTGTTGCCATGGTCGAGGCGGCTGGTGACAAGGGCCTGGGTGATGGTCTTTCTGGTGTTGACTGGGAGACAAGCATTTTGTCCGTAATAATATGGTGTGTGCGTTCTTCTATTTGATACAATAAGTTGTCGATAATAATTTGAGAGGCTTACAAACCTCCATAATAGCATCATGCCTGTCAGGAATAATAAAGCAACCTTTGCACAAGCTGTGCTAAAAGTCATGGTACGTTATGTAATGGCACATTGTATCACCAGTTCCTTAAGTTAAGATGATATCACAATTTTCTTGAAGGAAAATTACTCAAACTCAATCATTAAGTCATTCTTTTCTGTTTTGAAAAATAGCTAGATTTGCAGCATGTGTCACTCCCTTTAGTGTATGCGCCGTTTTCCCTGGCAATATATATTCTTCTCAGTGAAGGAGGCTTCAGTGCGGCAAAAAAGATAAATCACGCTTACAAAGATGAAGTACAAGATATTGAATAGAATAGCAGGCGTGATTGCTTACCCTCATAATAAGGGCCTGCACATATTGATCAAATAACTCAATGAGAAGGAATAACTGAGCCCCTGTTGTAAACTAGGAAAGGCAAGCACTGAAGTGCTTAAGCACATAATTGTCTTAAAGTCATGTCACCTAGTTTCAACATAAGGGTGAAAGCCATTATATCTAAATATAAAATATATAGGCCTGCAAAATATTACCCTTGTAAATGGAATTTGCAAAGAGGGATGCATTTTGCATTCATATATTTAGTTGCACGGGTTGGTCCACCAATAAAAGTTATTGAACACTCTGACATGATAATGTCACATTTAGGAGATTAGTCACAGGTAGAGCTGAAGAAAGTAATAGTAATGCATCACAGTTTTGTTTTAGAATGATATTGTGGGACAAAGCATATGAGAACAAATCACATATTAACCTTATGGCCAGGACTCAAAGGCTCAGATTGCTAAGGGATGGTTGGAGGTGTAAGAGGGGGTGGAGCTGCAATACACAACTCGAGCAGGGAAACAACCTTTACATCGCGGATTTTACACCGCAATACAATCACAACGTAGTCGTTACAACGACCGCGTTGTTACAACGCAGTGCCATTACTACGCAAGTCATTACATCGACTTGCAGTAGATGGTGCTCTAACATAAGGAATAGTATAATTTACTATTCCAACACCTTCCCTACTGTTATGTAGGCTTGAGTTGGAATAGTAAATTATACATTTCTAATGTTACGGCGCCATCTACTGCAAGTCGATGTAATGACTTGCGTAGTAATGGCATTGCATGGTAACAACGCGGTCGTTGTAACGACAGCGTTGTGATTGTATTGCGGTGTAAAATCTGCGTTAAGGTATATATTCACTCGAGCACTATAAATAGAGTTGTCCTTACCTGCTGCATAGGTGCACACATTGACAGCGAGGGTCATAGCTGAAAGGCCCAGATTGCTAAGGGTTGGCCGGAAGTGGAGAAGGAGGGGCCACAGCACAGAACCCAAGTGCTATAAAGTGCGCCGCCCTTTCCCACTATGCTGGACACGCAGTGCCTGTCCCAAGGCAAAGACCAGGCCAGTCTGTACCCATCAGACTATGGGTCTCCTCTTTTTGGCTCCGAATGTGGAATAGATTATTGATGTCTATGCTCGTCATAGTCAAAAGGAACGTAACTGCCATAGAGCGTCTTCCGTTAGGCTTCAATTGCAAATTTTTTGACTAGTGCGATGTGGTATTTAACATTGAGATAATGACTGCGGAAGTAACACTGGTTATGACAATGCTTACTATCAGATGTAGCATCAACTCCTTTTATGGGCCCAAGCCTGGTAAAGCAATATGGCTAAGTTAGTCAGGCTATAGGTAACCCCTGTGTGTATTGTGAATCTTTCTTAATTGAATAAGATATTCCATTTACACTTAGAACGCACTAGTGGGATAACTGGTATCCACAGGGTGGAAGAGTCTGAGTCATTGCAGCAATTACTGATTATTATGTTGCTGGATATCCACCTAATTCCTGTGGAAATGCTTGTCAAAAATGTGTTTGGTGCTATTTTTCTTAAGCTTAAGGACATTCAATATTCATGATTTATTCTCAGTGAAACTGTGGCTAGCTTTAAGGCATTTTATTTTAAAAGTTTAACTGATGTCATACAACAGGGCCATGAGATGACTGAGACCAACTTAGTGCCTGCTCATGTTGGTATTCGATCTTATTGCCCAGAGGCAGAGAAAAGATCAGAGGGATTGGTGCATGGGAGTGTTGTATGCAAGATTAATAATTCTTTGGCAAGAAATGCCCCTGAAATAGGCCATAATTCTGTCTGTGACCCATCTTCCCCAATATATCACTCCTTGTCAGTCTCATTACAGCTACCACCAGATGCAGCCCCATTTGTATTATTTTTTAGGACATTTCAACTCTACAAGTTAATCGTAAGAAAGATTGGCATGATTCATAAAATAAGGTTTTCTGTTGGCTGGCCAGGAATGTGGGGTCTAGGCACTGTCTCTATCAACAAATCATTATGGTTAGAGGGTTGCCCTAGGTGCGCAATGGGCATAAGGAGAAATCATGTGATTGCGTGGTAGTGAACTTTGGAGAGTAGTCACTTACTAACTAAGGGCCTGATTTAGATATCAGCGGATGGGTTACTCTGTCACAACAGAGACGGATATCCCGTCTGCCGAAATATAAATCCCATAATATACTATGAGTTTTAGATTTCGGAGTAACCCATCCACCAATATCAAAATCAGGCCTTTTCTGTGTGACTACATAATTTCCCTTTAAGTTTTAGCAAGATCCAGACGCTCCCTTTGGGGTATTTTAACAGGCCAGCTGTTTATTTAGTGCACAGAATACTGGCCCTGTTAAAAGCAGCCGACATGAGACTCCCTTGCCTTTAATGTTGCAGTTTCTTTCCAGCTTTGTTCCTCTTGGATCCTTGAATGATTGTCTAGTAAGTATGTCATCAAATCAATGCAAAGATACACATGACTTGGGCCGCAAATCTGAGCCAAATCAAAAGAACAATTAGTCCAGTCTTGATACGTTCAATTTTATTCATGGAATGTGGCCTGCATTAGTAATAAACTGAATAATCCAGACTGGGTCTCGTTTATGAAGATGCTTGATTTTATTTGTTTTTTAAGAGACCTGTGCTGTTCAGACCTACCATGTTGATAGATATTTCACAAATGATACCCCAGCCACTATCAACTTTAATCTCTGTACTGTTTCCGGAGAAAGTGTTGTGATGTTGTATGGATGCTCCACATTCTCAAATGGGAGTGTATAAGTCTGTGCAACATCCTGGTGGTCAACGTTTATAAAGGTGAGACACTGGAATACACTGTACACAAATAGTCTACCAACAAAGAGAGATACCCAAGACACTGCATTGGTGGCCCAAGGATACTCCCAATGTTAGGTAGGTCAAATGCATGCATAAAAACGGGCACACCGAAGGGCATTAAAAAGTGAATAAACAAAGCTTTTACCTTTTATAATCAAAGGGGGCAGATGAGAGTATTACAAGTAAAGAAATAGCCGATGTCCGGTCAAAAGGCTTAATTAACAACATTGTTGGTAGACTATTTGTGTACAATATACCATTATCTTCGATTATAAATACCACTTTGTGAATTTTGAGAACATATTGGTGAGGCCTCTTACCCCCACTTATCGGGTAAGATACACTTGCCTAAACTGCTTTTTCGCACATTGGATGGCTTAATGTTGATGAGGACACATGTCTCACAATAATTGTGTCAGCTATTTATGTGTTGACCCACCTGTATTGGGACATTTACATTTGATTTTTCTTGTTGCTTCTATTTCTCTACAGGGAAACCAGTAAACCGTACTCATCATAAGTTGGATTACTGGTTTTGTATCATTTTTTACCCTTATTCTCTCTCTGCATTATGATTTAATGTTTACCTGTTACACTCTCACACGCAGTAGCTAATTATTTGTTGGTCCTGAAGAAGGCCGTGACACCATTACGGGTCGTATAGGCTGAAACATGTTGACCTTGTATCTGCTACATGCAGTAATTATTTCTATACTGCATTTTCACTGCTTTTAATCCTGACTCTAGGGATGAACCAATAAAGTTCTTTTCATTCCTAGTAGTTAGTTTTAATATCACTCACCTCACACTTTGAGTTTCTTTTCTGCACTGCACCCTCAAACCCAACCAAACTTAAGCTCCTCATCTATGGGATTTAGTATATCCCTCGTAGAGTAGGTGTATAAAACATCCCTGAGCTACTCCCTCACGGTGTGGGAGTTGTAGCCCTTGGCGGAGCTAGGTGTCTCCGCCAAGAGGAGAATCCCAGATGATGAAGCATGCCACCTTGGTGGGTGATGGGATTTCGTCCTAATTAAAGGACTTCTCCTTTAGCGACTCGTTATCTTTGTTGATGTCCCCTTTTTCCAATGCTGTTTCAGCATTTCAGACCTGAGGACTTTCTGTGTTTTGTACAATTGTTTGGGGAACCTGTCCTCGCTGGTCTATAAACTTCCCTTGGACCCTCCTCTCTCCGTTTTGTTCTTTAAACCCCCAGGGGTAGCCATGCGCTATCCAAGAATGCAATAAAATAATAATAAGTTCCTTCATTCTGGCTGCATATTTGTTCTAATTCCAGCTTTTCTGTTTGTCTTTGACATTCACAAAGAAAAAGTAATTTGTTATAGTTGACGATACAGCCAAATGCATGTTTTATTTTTAATCTAGGGTTTCAACAGCTGGAAATGAACTACTACACCTAAGGGAGTGGTCATGGAGTTAACTAAGTCCTGCTGATATCTGGCTCATAACTCTTGTAAATTGATAGCTGATCATTGCATAGATTTGATTTCCACTATGGAATAACATGTTACATCCATATTCATAGAAAGATTGGTATTTACTTTGATAGCAATCGTAAGTTCCATAGTTTGCAGCTCAGCCTTTAAATCTGCCTCACAGCTTTTTCTAATCACAATTTACTGCCAAATATGAGATAATTCTCTAATGTTGGGTCTGTTGAAGGCAAATGTAATCGTTTGATAAGCATAGGGAATTTTTAAATAGGACTTTAAATGATCACAACAAGAGTTTTTGCCATTTACCAGGAAAGAACGGTTTTTAATGTGTTTGTAATGTGTTTTTGGTAGAATTATCATTGTTATTACATGGACAATATCATTAGGAGTAAGACATGGTAGCTGCTTAAAAGTAGTAGTTTTATTACTGGCAACATTAGTCACCTGCACGATTTACCACCAGCAGTATTTCCATACTGCTAGTAGTAATGCTGCATAGCAATACTATTAACAATATCACCAAATCAGAACTGGGCTATTAGACTATGGAATTACAGCCAGCAGTAGATATTTACAGCACAATGACATTTAAAAAATTAAAAAATCTCAAGTAGCTTTCTTTTCTGCAAAGAACCGCTTTGTATCACATACAAATTGTCTATTAATACATATATTTTTAAGCATGAAAATATTCACAAGTGTGCTCAGAGAAAAACTATGTATTGTTATTTTTCAATTTCAAATCAATTATCTATTCATTTTAATTGTGCTGCAAATTTATAAGATGGAAAATAAATACAACCTCTACAAAGATAGGAAATATATACGATTATAGATGGGTAACAGTAAATTACGGGGATATTTTTCACCAAGGGGTTCTGAGTGAAGTCAAATAGACAACAAGAGCAATGCAGGAACAGACACTGGTAGTAAACGAGGCGGCCATCTTGGACTGATTCACTCAAAATGATTTGGTCTCCCCTACAACACAGACATCTTCCTTGATTCCTCAGTCAACAAACTCACAGGTGAGAGTTATCCCCTTCTACCCTAAATTCTCTTCAAACTTCACTAGGCCCAATACCTTACGTACTCCTTGACCTTTTCTAGCCCCTCCTAAATAGTTTCATCTTTACTATGGAGCTCACGTGTTTAAATACCTATTCCATTAAATACCCCCCAACCTTACAAAAAAAAGCAGCCAAAGGCTTTAAACATAAGTTATTATGGAACGACTGATAAATTATGCAATTACTCCAGAGCATGCCCATTGATCTCATCCCCAGACACTCTAACCCTCAAATTGATTGTTATTATTTCTTATAAATAATAGCAACCGCTAAGATTTATGACAAAGGATCCCAGGGCATTACCCAGAATGAGACATAGTAAGCCAAGTTAATCCCACCCCTATAAATAGCAGGACCACCTACCACTAGGGGACCTACTAATGGTAATGGTAATGGTGAGAGGACCTATCCCAAGGAGCCATCATCTGGAATAAACAGGGAGGCCTACTACTTCTCATACTCTCCAAATATATCTCCTCCCATACTACCTCTTTCACTATCTGACCCTCTCACCCCCCTTTTCCCTAACATTCCATACCCATACTATGGAGCCCATGGGCCTACACACCTATTCCATCAAATACCCCCCTAGCCTCTCAAAAAAGGCAGCCAAAGGCTTCAAACATCGTGTACTAAAATCACACCCAGAAACCCCAATCTCTGACCCCTATTTCTCAAATAACACAGGACACATAACGAATGACATTATCTTCTACACCAAAAGGAGAGCACAATGGCGGAAAGCCTTTCTCGCCCTATTCTCAATTGCATCCACTAAGAGAACTGCACACGGTCTTACATTAGCTATCATTCCCTCCCCGTTCTACAAAGCGACTGCTACAATTACCATTTATCATAATGGGATCATCCTCATGCAGGCATCAGACCATAACCTGAATATACTGGACAACATCTTCCCGATCATCAAAGCGAAGGTTGCAAGATCCTATCCCATCTCCCCATCAAACCATTCTCCTAACCCTCTGACTGATTCCCTACCTGACTCCTCATCCAGACATTCCCCCTCGGTATCCCATAGTTCATTTACACCCACCCCAGACCAAACCGACACCCCACAAATGACATACATCTCCATAATCCCTACTCCTCCCCCAGCACCACCACAATTTCCACTATACCCACCTCGCCTCACACTCGCATCACCTCGCCCCCAACATTCCCACATGCCCCCTCGTCCTCCACTACCACTCCCCACGCCACAACCACACCTTCGCCCACCCTTTAGTTAGCACACCCCTCCCCACCTCCTTCGCCATCCCCAGTAACTCCATTGCGGATTCTGCTCCAATCTCTCCTTACACACTTACTCCCGATCAGTCCGCAGTCCCACCTTCTCCCTCTCCCTGCACTACGAATCTCACCGTCCCTCCTCCTACGGCTCACACCAATACCCCCTCACGTCCCCTCTTTACTCCCCCCTTTCCAGTAACTACCACTCTATAAGAATGCCACACAACGAATCAGATCCTCCTAAAGCACACATCAATACCCCCTCATGTCCCCTCTCCACCCCTCCCTTCCCCACAGACTTCCACACTGAAAAACCACCATTCCTCGAACCAGTTCACGGACACCACACAAGCAATAACCCCTCCTTACTTAACCACAGTCCAGGCTATCAATATGATAACTCCTACACCTGACCCCAGACTCAATGAGATACTATTATCCTTACAACAAATAAAAGAGGACATCCAAACTCTTCATGACCTGATCCGGCAACAACCCAAGCCACAAGCGAAACCCATTCATCAGCCATGCACTAGCCCCCCGCCTCAATTCCCCAAATGGAAAACAGTACCTTACCCCAATGCCTCATCCCATCCGATCAGGGAAAAAAAAGCCCTATCACCGAATTAGCTCACTTCCCTACTTCATTCCTACGAACTCCCCTCCCTACCCTCTAAACCTGCGCACACGGATGACACAGAGAAACTGTCCTTAATCCAACCCATCCATTCCAATGCATCTAGAATTACAAGACACACTCCCAGAGGTATTGTTGAAAATAACCTCAAGAGAGTACTCATCTCCCATCTCCCATGACCAGAACACCACTCTGACCAAGGCCCAGCTAAAATGTATCCTACTAAACTGTAGATCAGCAGCACGTCATGCCGCTGATATAGCTGACCTCATTATAACCAATGAACCCGACCTTATCATTTTAACGGAAACTTGGCTAAACGAATCATCCAAGCCCATCTATGACATTTTAGTTCCCCCAAACTATTACATCACAAGACTAGATAGACTCGATAGGCTAGGGGTGGCATTGCCTGCATTCATAGGAACAACCTCTCTGTGAACCGCTCCAACTCCCCGGTATTCTCTTCCTGTGAATACCTTTGCCTAGACATCACGAGCAATAACAAGCCAATATGCTCACTTCATTCATTCTACCATCCTCCTGGTAACAACCTTACCTTCATCGAACACATAATGGATATTCTAGCCACAAATGTCGGTCAACAGAATACTCAGATCTTCCTGGGGGACTTCAACCTCCACTGGAACAATCTTGACGACCCAGAGGTCAATAGCCTCAAAGCTTTCCTGTCCAACCTCAACTTGTCCCAAATCTGTGATAGCCGCACCCACGAAAAAGGCTCAACCCTTGATCTAGTAATTTCCAAAGCAGACTCTACCCAGCTGGAATCGATTCTCCCTTGCGACTGGTCCGACCATCACATAATCACTTTCCATATCAAGGAAGTAGTTAAACTACTCT
Organism: Calotriton arnoldi; assembly: GCA_963921515.1. Classification (NCBI taxonomy): domain Eukaryota; kingdom Metazoa; phylum Chordata; class Amphibia; order Caudata; family Salamandridae; genus Calotriton; species Calotriton arnoldi. The sequence continues at coordinate 838,665 of CAWUFW010000756.1, read as the reverse complement.
CTGTCCAACCTACGAGAACGAAAATCTGGAAGAGGAACCTAGAAAACCTCAATCCTGCCACACTCGCAACCGCTAGCCACATCCTCATGCCCCCACCGGATGGATTAAAGGATGTACAGGATCTGACCAATCACTACTTCCACTCTATGAACAGGGTACTTTTCAACCTAGCTCCCCTACAATTGAAAAGAGTCACCACAGAAGACTCAAACCCCTGGTATGATGGTAGGCTAAGTGAAGACAGAAGATCACTGAGAGCAATTGAAAGACAATGGAGAGCCGCTCCATCCGCTGCCCACCTCAAATTACTAAGAAGCACCAGAAACTCCTATTACAGAAAGATTAGACATTCAAAAGCTGACTTCATATGTAAACAATTCGACCAAGCTAAGAATCGCCCCAAAAACTATTCGAAATAATCAAAGCTCAATCTAAGGGTGTCTCCCACTCCCCCCAAGCTAATCCGGAAACACTCCCCAATTGCGAGGAACTTGCCTCCTTTTTCACAACAAAGACTGAAAACTTAAAGATAGACCTACTTAACGACCTATTATCCCATACCTACCCACACATGAACTCCTCGCTGACCACACCAGTGACCCCGCTTAACTGCTCTGCAAAGCTTGACCTCAAGAACAACGCCTCCTGGACCACCTTCAACCTCTACAGCGAAGAAACTATCTTAAACACGCTCACGGCTTTGAATCCCTCCAATCATTTCACAGACCCTCCCCCATCAACCCACTTAAAGACCTTCATTCCACTGCTAGTGCCCCTATGGACCAGGATTATAAATACCTCTCTTCTGCAAGGAACCATCCCAGACATCCTCAAAGCTGGTCAGGTATCCCCCATCCTAAAGAAAGTATCAGCAGACCCGTCAGACCTGAATAACTATCACCCAATATCCAACATCTCGACCCTGGCCAAACTACTCGAAAAATGTGTCCACATGCAGCTTAGTAACCACATTGACCACTTCAACCTGCTCGATCAATTCCAATCTGGCTTTCGATCAGGACACAGTACCGAATCAGCCATGACCCACATAATAGATGATGCACTACAAATACTGGATCAAAACAAAGCCTGTTTGGCAATCCTACTTGACTTATCCTCAGCCTTCGATACAGTCAAACACAACAACCTACTAGACCTCTTGAAACATAGAATGGGTTTTTCTGGAACAGTGTTAAACTGGTTCACTTCCTTCCTCCAAAACAGATCACAAAGATTCAAGATCAACCAATCTTTATCTAACCCCACCCCAGTCACCTTGGGAGTACCCCAGGGATCCTCCCTCTCCCCAACACTCTTCAATCTGGTTATGGAACCACTCACTGAGCTTCTCAACTCTTCAAACATCCAATATCACATGTACGCCGACGACACACAATTCTACATTAAGGTCCACTCTCTTGAAGACATCAAGTCCCTCAACTCAACGCTCCAAAAAACACAGACCTGGCTGGCAAAGAATCATTTAAAACTAAACACACTAAAAACAGAATTCTCTTAATCGCTCCCCCCAACCAAACAACCATCATCCGCGAGTGGATGAAGCACTTAACTGCACTTGACGGTCAACCTCTCAACATTGATTCCGCTAAATCTCTAGGAATAACTCTGGACAATAAGCTAAATATGCAGAAACACATCAGCGCTGCAACTAAAGGAGCTAATTTTCAGATGAACACCCTGAGAAAACTGAAACCCTTCATACCCGCAAATGACTTTAAACAGGCAGTTCAAACTCTAGTAATTCCCAGAGTGGACTATGGGAGTGTCGCTCTCTGCGACCTTCCCAGATCAACAACCGCTCCGCTAAGAGCCTCAATCAATACAGCCGCTAGACTCATCACAGGCTTCAAAAGAAACTGCCACATTTCCCCTGACCTTCGTTCCCTCAACTGGTTACCTTTTGAAGCCAGAATCCATTTGAAAATCGCCTGTATGACACATAAGGCATTGCACCACAAAACCCCGAGATACCTTGCGGAGAAACTAGTACTATCGGGTGGTAACAGATCTACTAGGAGTTCTGATAATCTTCTACTTAAACCACAACGTTTCTCCAAGAAAAAAACATACAATCGTACCTTCTCAGGAATGGCCCCCAGGATTTGAAACGCCTTGCCCCCAGAAACGAGACTTAATCTGTCCACTGCTTTCTTCAAAAAAGAAGTGAAATCGATTCTCTTGTCCAAATTCACCTGAACTTTCTATACATTCTTGTAGATATGTGCTAGTCTCTAATAGTTACCAGTAATGTATTTGCATAATTCATTGTATTTATATGTATATGTCATTCACCTGTATTTACCTTGTAAAGTGCTCTGATACCCGCAAGGGTCTTGTTCGCGCTATACAAACCTGTCAAAATAAAATAAATGCAAAGTATGATGTCACTCAGAACCCCAAGGTGAAAAACATCTCCATAATTCACTTTTTACTCATCTATAATTTTAAGGTATATATGGCTCCCCAAATCATCTGCCCATGCCTTCAACTTCTGGGCAGAGATTAATGGGAGAGCAAAACATAACATGCCCGCTCCTCTCTGACAGAAATGTGAAAAATAAATATCCTGCTATTCCTTAACCATAACCAACTACCTTCACTGCCTTCCTTCCCCCTCCTGCTGTTGTGCTTTCTGCTTTCAGTCAAAGCAGACAAGGAGAGCTGCGCTGACAGAGAGCCCTGTCACCCATCCTGGAAGGCCTTTATGACATCACAGCAGTTGATAGCCATTTTGTTATCAACTGCTGTGATGTCATAGCAAGGAGTTATGACTTTCAGAAACCGAAATAAACAATAAAGACTCTCTATTAGGGCCATACATAACAATCATTTCTCTTTTTAACCTTTGCACACAATAGCAGGGGCTTTTCTGAGAAGTATTACGTGGAATCTGATTGGACCACTGTGCTCATCTGAAAGACCCTTCAAAGTGGAGAAGTGGAACAGGTTTATTCAACTACGAGTGAATACTTCTTCCAGGATGTCGTACAGCATTCATAACCTTACATCGAGTCCAAATTCCAGCAGGGGAGTAAATTGCAAGAACCACACAGAATAATGATACCGAATTTTGCTCTTCAGCATATCTAGTGTAAACACGTGTCTGCGATAGCAATGTAGAATTCTGTGTCCTGGTTTAACATAGGTTTTATGAAGGACAGAATTCCTGATTTGCACTCTTTTATTGCAGCTCTGAAATACTCAGTCAGGATTGCCTGAGTGTCTCAAAGGCCATCAGAAGTTCATATGCATGGTAAGCAGGATAGACTGACAGCACAAGGTTTTACACAAGAGCCATCTGAATAACAATTGAATGGTTCAGGGTTAATAAAAGCTCTTATGGTCAGTTCAGTTGCAAATGGAACGTGCAATGGCACATTTATAAGAGACCAGTCCTTTTATGCCATGAAATATTATTGTGATGTTTATAGGACTGTTTCACATATGAAGCCAATGAGTCTTGACATCCATTGACATCCATTCCCTTAAGAGCAGTGTCCAAACAACAAAAATGCAATGGCAACATGGCTCCTATATTTTAGTATCCTAAAATAGACAATTGTCAAAACAACTGCAATTTTTCTATAGCACAGATTACTGCACTACCAGCACTTCTCAGCACTGTAAATAACACATTTTATCATTACTCACTTTTCTCGGTTTTAGGAAAGAGGAAAGGCATATCCAACCTTCCTCTGATTCGAACTTGTGACCTTCACATGCCTCTATATCCCAGGGATGAGCAAGAACTCTCTGAGCCATCTTGCCTGATTTTAGAGCTATTTGTAGTTTTGAAAGCAACACAAAAGAAATTGAAAACCTTTTCAACTAATATTGATGGATGTCATACTAAATACAAGGATAAATCTGTAAAATCAGAAAACATTTGAATAAAATAAAACATATATTTAATATGGGCTTGTTTTATCATTCGTATGCACCCACAACGTTGTTCTTGGTATGTATGGCTCCCATTGAGAGCCCATAACATGAACATTGAGTTCAAAACCAAATTTTTCACTGCAGTGATATCAGAGCAGCAACATGTTGGGCTACAAACCTGGTGCTCTAGTTTGCAGTAATTTGCTTCCTCCCTTGGGTCTCTGCAGATGTGACAGAGGTGGGGGTTTAAAGGGTGGGTGTTATTGTGTCACCATCAAACATATCACCTGTGACCTGTAGCAGGGTGTCTGCCTAGACCCTTGATTGAGGAAGCAGGCCCCACTGACCAATCACAACGCTGCAAGCACCAAGGCTCCCCTGACCAATCACAACGCAGCAACGCTTTGTTGTGATTGGTTTTGAGCGTCCTGGTTTGACGCTCAACCAGGGAATGGAGGCCTGGGCATGTTCTCCATGCCGGCTGTAATGCAACCTGCATGGAAAACGGCAAACGTGTGCATGACTGGTTTGGGCGGTCCGAGATAGCCAACCAAACAGTCATTGGGCACTTAGGAGTGGGCAAACCACTCCTCCCCTGCCCAGCTCCAAGAGCAGAGCAGGCCCGCCCACCCAACCGCCCGCAAAGCAGCAGGAAGCAGCATAAAATGATAATAAAGCAAAGTTATTATCATTTTATGTTTCTGCTTTGCACTGCTTAAAAGCAGTGGGCGACGTTCCTCCGCCACAGCGGAAGAACCGCCACTGATTGGCACTGGCTTTCTCACTAGGTAAGAAAAGTGCCTCTTTTTTTGTATACTCACCTCCATCTTAGTGGACTGACGCTTTAAGTTTCTGGACTCTGTATACTCGGGCCCTGCTAACCAGACCCCTGTGTATGTCCTCTGACCACTAACACCATTTGAAGTTATTTAAAAATCCTAATCTGCAAGTTTAATTTACCTATAAATACCAATTATATGGTACTCAGGGCCTATACGTTTAATGTTGCTAGAGGACTGCAGCACCTATTGTGCGAGCACTAAAGTGACAATGCAAAGCATATTTTCATGCCTGCCCCTGCAGCCTGAGTGCGTTGTTTCAAAACTGCAAATTTGATGTAGCAAAATATCCCTTTTGCGAGTCCTACATTTTCCCTTTTAATGCTTATAACTCACCCCTATTGCAGGCCCTAATTGCCCATAGGGTGGGTGAATGGTATTTACAAGTAGGACATGTATACTTACGTTTAACATGTCCTGGCAGTGAAACATTTCATAATTTGTTTTTCACTGTGGCAAGGCTGGCCCTTTAGAAAAACACTTGGTTACATTATCACACCTTATAATGCATAACTTCAGTTATAGAACAGCTAGAACAGTGGTTCAAAATAACAGTAATTCAAAATCCAATGGAATGGTCAAGTCAGATTTTAAACCACTATTTTGAAAGTGGCTCTTATAGAAAGTTGGAATTTTCCTAACTGAAGCCTATAGTAGCCTTTTCAGAGTTGATTCCCAACTGTCACCTGGCAGCCCACTGGCATCCTGCAAGGTGGTGTGAATGGCTCCCAGAAAAGAGAACAAAAGGGTCTTGGCTGAGAAGAGGTATGACCTCCTCCTGACAGGATGACCTGGAGGATTAGCCCAACAACTGCACAAGTTTCAGAGGGGCATCCCCTGTCACAGCCAGATGTAACTCACATATAGTCCTGCACCTGCCATTGTCCATGTAGCCAGAGTGGCACCAATCCCAGTGGTTGGAAAACCATCTCCAGGACTGGTTTGGAGGAAGAGTTTCTCATTTCCTAAACACACCTCAGGGTTGTGCCCAAAACTTTGACCAAGGGAAGAAAGGACCTGCCATGTTTGACTTTGGTACTGTGAGGCTAGTTAGGGCCAAAAAACTAGGAATTTATCCCCAAATAGGTAGGTTGCCCATGAGAATATTTTCCTTACTGGCCAAAGAGTTTTTTGTACTGCAAGATAGTGGCAGGCGTACAAATGGCACTCCTTGTACCTTCTTTAGAACACTTCTGTACCTGTGGAAGACAAAAGGACTGCACCTGCTGTTGAACCTGTAGGGAGAAAACCTAAAGGATGGACTTGCTCGCCACTTGTACACAAGGCTGAAGAGTGGACGCCAAAGACTAGATGGCTAGCTTTGTTTTAAGCGTAAAGAACACAAAAGCTGAGAGAAGCCCAACATTGCTGAGTACAGCTGACCATTTCCAACTGAATTAGCCCTGCACCTTACTAGTGGCTTCTGAGGTATCGTTTTAAAAGTGAAGGTGATAGCCAATATGCGCTTTCTGACTGCATCATCCTTTGAAAAAGAGGACTTCTCGAAACGCGTCAGGACTGCAGTCTCATGCTTTTAACTTGCTGGCAAGTGTTGCTGTTTGACCGATAATAAAGGCTGTTTGGGGAAGCTATCCTTTGTCTCAGTGCGACTTACCTGTTGGTCACTCCCCACTGAGCGCGATATATATATATATATGCAAAAAGGATTTAGCCGAGCCTGGTTTCTGAGTTACTATTGCAGCTTTATTCACGTCTGCCAGTCCTTATGCGTTTCAGCATCATATATATATATATATGTATATATATATATTATCTACTGGCGGTCGCCAGTAGATAGTTATAGTTACAACCTATTATCCATAGGAAATCCGCGACATTCTATTTGAAATAACTCTCTTGCCGGTTGACGTATCTTCGCAAAATTTTCAAACTTCGTGGGGCGCTCCGGTCCGCTCTTACCCTGAAAGTCTCAGGGGATTCGTCAAGCGGGGCCGAGAAAAAGGGGGTCCCAAAACGCGTTTTCCCCATGCAATTTTCCATAGGAAACTTTAGACACGGCTACAGCCCGACCTGCTGAACGGAATTACACCAAATTTGGCAAAGAGGTAGTTCTTGGTTCAGAAAGAACCCTTTTTGTTAAATGGTGTAAATCCGTTCAGTAGTTGCTGAGAAAATCAAAAGTAAAAGTATAGATATATCTATGGCCGAGTAGGGTGCGCGTACCCTCAGCGCACCCTGCGCGCACCGTCCCGATCACGAGCTGCATGTTAATTGGCTGTCAGCTGGCTGTCAACATTCCGATTCAGGAAATGTTGGCAGCCATTTTGTCCTTCGGTACAACCGAGGGACAGAAACAAGTGCGCAAAGCGCACAAAGGGGGCAGGGTAGAAACACCCTGACTCCCTAGGTTTGCTCAGGGGGTCCCACAAGGACCCCCTGGGCAAAAAAAAAAAAAATTTTAAATCGGCAGGATGCGCTCAGGGTGCGCGAATCCTGCCGAAAAAAAATCGAAGCGCGCTTCTATTGCATTTGCCCCGGGTGGCCCAAGTCCCGGGGGCATGGTGGGGGTGGGTATATTGTTTGTATGGGGGGCCTCAAAGGGCCCCTCAAGCCCCGGGACCGCCACCCCCGGGGCTTTATAAAAATGGTGCGGGAGGGCTCTCCTGCCCTCCCGCAGCCCCGGGGACCGCCACCCCGGGGCTTCTTTTTTAAAAATAAATAAGGTGTGGGGGCTCCAGCCCCCACACGCCCGGGGACCACCACCTCCCGGGGCACTTACAAAATAAATGTGGGGGTCCATTACGGACCCCCAGAGCCCCGGGGACCACCACCTCCCCGAGGCTGTGCAATTTAAGGGAGGGGGCCGCGCGGCCACCCTCCTGGAGCCCTTGATGGCCCTGGGGACCGCCACCCCCAGGGCCGGCTCCTGCAGTGTCCCGGGTGCCTACCCCGGGACACTGTAGTTTGCTATGGCAGGGCGGGAGCCTCGCGGCTCCCGTCCTGCCATAGCAAACTGCTTTGGATATTGGAGCGAGAGCAGGGAAACCTGCTCTCGCCCAATATCCAAAGACAATTGCTTTTCCACATGGGGAGCAGCATGTTAGCTGCTCCCCATGTGGAAAGCAATGCCGGCTCGCGCAGGAGGCGGGGAGCTGGCTGGGACTGTGGGGGATTGGGGACCCCCCACAGTCCCCAACCAGAGGCCAGGCCCCGGGGGATGGGGTCCCCGGGGCCATAAGTGGCCAGGGAGGGGGGCCACGCAGCCCCCCTCCCCAAATTAGTAAAAAATAAAAAAAAATAAAAAAAGTGCAAGGCCGGCCCCGGGGATGGGGTCCCCGGGGCCTTAAATGGCCTGAGGGGGCCACGCAGCCCCCTCCAAATAAAAAAATTGAGGGCATGCCCCGGGGATGGGGTCCCCGGGGCCAATACAGGCCCATGGAAGGGGGCCACGCGGCTCCCTTCCCCGTTTTTTTTTTTCATTTAAAAAAAAATGCTCAGGCCCCGGGGATGGGGTCCCCGGGGCCAAAAGTGGGCAGAAGAAGGGGGCCATGCAGCCCCCTCCCTTTAAAAAAATTAAATAAAAACGACCGGCATCGTGCCGAGGCCCCGCCCCTCCCTGCAGTACTCTGCAAACGCGCTCCCTGGCGCGTTTTAAGAAGGGGAAGTAATTCCCTTGAATACTGGGGGTCCCTGGGGGCCAACTAGCCCACCAGGAACCTCCAGTATGCGCCAGGGGCTGCGTTGCAGAGAGGTGTACAGAAGCCACGCCCCTTTTACACCTCTCTGCAACGCAGCTCTGTGGCGCTTTTAGAAGTATATGGTGGCCTAGTTGGACTCCAGGGACCCTCAGGATTCAAGGGGACTTAATCCCCCAACTTAAAACGCGCCACGGGCGCGTTTGCACAGTGGTGAAGGGAGGGGCGGGGCTTCAGGTGACATGTGTGCAAACAGGCCCCGTGGCGCGTTTTAAGATGGGGAATTAAATCCCCTTCAATCCTGAGGGTCCCTGGGGGCCAACTAGCCCAACAGGTACATCCAGAAAGCGCCACAGAGCTGCGGTGCAGAGAGGTGTAAAAAGGGGTGTGGCCTCTGTACACCTCTCTGCAACGCAGCCCCCTGGCGCATACTGGAGGTTCCTGGTGGGCTAGTTGGCCCCTAGGGACCCTCATGATTCAAGGGGACTTAATCCCCCAACTTAAAACGCGCCACGGGGCGCGTTTGCACAGATGTCACCTCAGGCCCCGCCCCTCCCTTCACCATTGTGCAAATATTCCTCTAAAATCTGCCGAACTACGAATTCCGATTTACTCACCTGTTATCAGGAGAGACCTCAGTGCTGCATCTTTCAGCCCAGTACTAATCCTGAAAAGTAATTTTAACCGTACTTACCAGTAACTTGAATTTCCTTGCATAGGATATCATTGCCTGCTTTTTGCTGAAAAAGTTTCTAAGTGTTGATTTTTGAAACATACAAATATTCCTCTAAAATCAGCCGAAATACGAATTCCGATTTACTCACCTGTTATAAGGAGAGACCTCAGTGCTGTATCTTTCAGCCCAGTACTGGTCCGGAAAAGTAATTTTAACCGTCCTTACCAGTAACTTGAATTTCCTTCCATAGGCTAACATTGACTGGTTTCACTTGGAAATTCTTCTGTGTGGAGTTTTGGAACTTTAAAATATTCCTCTAAAATCAGCCGAAATACCAATTCCGATTTACTCACCTGTTATCAGGAGAGACCTCAGTGCTGCATCTTTCAGCCCAGTACTGATCCTCAAAAGTAATTTTAACCGTACTTACCAGTAACTTGAATTTCCGTCCATAGGATATCATTGTCTGCTTTTTGCTGAAAAAGTTTCTAAGTGTTGATTTTTGAAACATACAAATATTCCTCTAAAATCAGCCGAAATCCGAATTCTGATTTACTCACCTGTTATCAGGAGAGACCTCAGTGCTGCATCTTTCAGCCCAGTACTGGTCCAGAAAAGTAATTTTAACCGTACTTACCGGTAACTTGAATTTCCTTCATAGGCTAACATTGACTGGTTTCACTTGGAAATTCTTTAGTGTGAGTTTTGGAACTTTATAATATTCCTCTAAAATCAACCAAAGTACGAATTCCAATTTACTCGCCTGTTATCAGGAGAGAACCCAGTGCTGCATCTTTTAGCCCAGCACTGACCCTGAAAAGTAATTTTAACCGTACTTACCAGTAACTTATATTTTCTTCCATAGGAATCCATTGTCTGGTTTTCAGCAGAAAAGTTTCAAAGTGTCGATTTTCACAAACTACAAATATTCCTTAAAAATCGCCTGTATGACTTAAACGCATTCTTTCAACTGTTTACAGGAGATGCACCAGTGCTGGATCCAGGATCCAACACTGAGTAAGAAAAAGTAACGATAACAGTTTTTACCTGCTAAGTGAATTTCCTTCCATAGGATAACATTGGTGATTCTATGTGAAAAAGTTTCTAAGTGTCAACTTTTAAAATACAATAATATTCCTTAAAAATCACTACTGTAACCAAAACGCTTTTACTCAACTGTTTCCAGGAGATGTCCCAGGACTGAATCTAGGATCCAGTTCTGTGGTTAGAAAAGTAATCCATAAAGTAACTAATTGCATTTAACTAGAAATTCACATTGAGCTGAATGTTGCATTGTGTTTGAAAATGTGTTGCCCATTGCAACAACTGTAACTACTTTACTTAAAAGTCTATTGCCTATGTGCAAAGTATTTAAACTAAAGTAATTCATTCTCATAAAGTATTTTTTGTAATGTAATGTATAATGTAATTACAATGTAATTTAAAAAATAAAATATGTAAAAAAAATTGTTTCTAAAAATGTAGTAAATCAGTATGACAAAAATTAATATAACAATTAATACATTTAAAAATTGTCATTTACAAAACCTTTGAAATTCACTGAAAAAAACGTAGGTTTCAGACATGTTATAGTTAGGAATTAGCATTTAAAAACCTTTGAAATTCACTGAAAAAACCATAGGTTTCAGGCACGTTATAGTTAGAAATTAGCATTTAAAAAACCTTTGAAATTCACTGAAAAAACCATAGGTTTCAGACACGTTATAGTTAGAAATTAGCATTTAAAAAACCTTTGAAATTCACTGAAAAAACCATAGGTTTTAGGGACAGCTATAGTTAGTTGGACATTTTACTCGTACAAAACCCGTGAAATTCCCCCGTTATAGTTAGTTCAGCTAACTATAACTCGCGCCCCGCAATGCACTGCTGATGACGTCACATATTACATCACTCATGACATGGTCAGTGACATCACTGATGACATCACTGATGACATCTCAAATGACATCACTGATGACATCATCCACGTGATAATCTGATGCACCTCCTCACACCCTAATATAACCTTTGATACACCCACTCTAAATTACACACTGCCATTCGCAAAACCATACACACTCCAACACCAATAACTACATACCCACTCACTGATTCTTAGGTCTACGCACACATCCACTCACTCACCCGTACAGTCACTCATACTTACGGTCACTCAGTACAGGACTATCATATGCACTCATACTCCTATATACACACTCAAACACCGCCACTCATCCATAGAGGTACTCACACACCTAGTCAGTCATGCAAATAATTAAACACACTGCCATTTACTCACCTATACAGTTATACACACACCAGCTCACTTACTCATACAAATACTAGCACATTCTTACGCTCTTATACAATCACTGATACAAGCACACACTCATCCATACAGCCACTATCACAATCACTCACTCTCGCTTATAGCTATTTATATACTCCAACACACATATATACTGCCTTTCACATATGTAGTTACTCACACATGTACCACTGAGATATACATTCAATCACTAACACACCCATACACACACTCACCCACCCAAGCAGTCCATCACAGATGCACTCTTGAAATCATGCACCCAGTGAATCACCCACTCACACATCTATGTATAGAGTCACACACACCCCACCCACACAAACACTCAGGCAGCCATACAGATACTCAGAGAACCAATCAATAACCCATATAGACACTCATGTAGCTATTCGCAAATCCATGCATCCACTTACACACCAACAAACAGACGGATACAGACATTCACACAGTTTAGTCACTAACCCATGCATTCAGTAAGATACGTTTAATCACTCACTTGTAGAGTCAGTCACTCACGTACTAAATCATCCATTCAGACACTTATACACCCACTCATTCTTCAATACGCCTTTCCCTATATATATTAAACATATTTAAACTTTACAGAAACACACAGTCACTGGATGATGTCATCAGTGATGTCATTTGAGATGTCATCAGTGAAGTCATCAGTGATGTCACTGACCATGTCATGAGTGATGTAATATGTGACGTCATCAGCAGTGCATTGCGGGGGCGCGAGTTATAGTTAGCTGAACTAACTATAACGGAGGAATTTCACGGGTTTTGTACGAGTGAAATGTCCAACTAACTATAGCTGTCCCTAAAACCTATGGTTTTTTCAGTGAATTTCAAAGGTTTTTTAAATGCTAATTTCTAACTATAACGTGTCTGAAACCTATGGTTTTTTCAGTGAATATATATATATATATATATATATATATATATATATATATATATATCATTCAATACACAATAAATCCATAAAAAAGATAAGAAAAGTGAATACAGCAAAATAAAAAAATAAAACAATTAATGCTATAAACTCTATTTAACCAACCTTATGAAACTATTGTAGTCTAAGAATATTAAATATACTATTCCTACTCTGGTTTAGCGGAAGGGAGAGTATTGGATTTCGGAGGGGTAAACTTTACTATTCCCAATCCAGTTTGTGCAACAGTAAGAAACCATTGGATGTTGGAAAGGTGAAATTTACTATTCCCACTCCAGTCACTGCAAGAGTAGAGAAAGTGTTAGAGAAAGTTTTGAATTGCAAAGATGTTAATTTTAGTATTCCTACTGCAGTCTAAACAAGAGTATGGAAAGTACTTTAATTTTCCAAAATAACTCAGTAACACCATAAATGTAGAAAGATATTAGATTCTTAAAATAAATAATATTAATTAACTTAAATATGTATATATATATATATATATATATATATATACCCTTGCTGAAAACAAAGCTCCTTCAGAACCTCTGATGCTGTGGAGTGGTGAGTGCCGAGCCAAGGGAACACGCCAGCGGGTAACGTAGCACCGACCACCAACGAAGAAAGACGTAAAGATGCTGTGGAAATAATTGTATTGATCCAGTACTATTGTATTGATCAGTACTTAATCCCCCAACTTAAAACGCGCCGCGGGGTGCGTTTGCACAGTGGTGAACGGAGGGGGCGGGGCTTCAGGTGACATGTGTGCAAACAGGCCCCGTGGCGCGTTTAAGATGGGGAATAAAATCCCCTTCAATCCTGAGGGTTCCTGGGGGACAACTAGCCCACCAGGTACGTCCAGAAAGCACCACAGAGCTGCGTTGCAGAGAGGTGCAAAAAGGGGCGTGGCCTCTGAACACCTCTCTGCAACGCAGCTCTCTGGCGCATACTGGAGGTATCTGGTGGGCTAGTTGGCCCCTAGGGACCCTCGGGATTGAGGAGGAATTAATTCTCCAACTTAAAACGCGCCACAGGGCGTGTTTGCAGACATGTCACCTCAGGCCCCACCCCCTTCCTTCACCATTGTGCAAATATTCCTCTAAAATCAGCCGAACTACGAATTCCGATCTACTCACCTGTTATCAGGAGAGACCTCAGTGCTGCATCTTTGAACCCAGTACTGATCCTGAAAAGTAATTTTAACCGTACTTACCAGTAACTTGAATTTCCTTCCGTAGGATATCATTGCCTGCTTTTTGCTGAAAAAGTTTCTAAGTGTCGATTTTTGAAACATACAAATATTCCTCTAAAATCAGCAGAACTACGAATTCCGATTTACTCACCTGTTATCAGGAGAGACCTCAGTGCTGCAACTTTGAGCCCAGTACTGATCCTGAAAAGTAATTCTAACCGTACTTACCAGTAACTTGAATTTCCTTCCATAGGCTAACATTGACTGGTTTCACTTGGAAATTCTTCTAAGTGTGGAGTTTTGGAACTTTATAATATTCCTCTAAAATCAGCTGAACTACGAATTCCAATTTACTCACCTATTATCAGGAGAGACCTCAGTGCTGCATCTTTGAGCCCAGTACTGATCCTGAAAAGTAATTTTATCCGTACTTACCAGTAACTTGAATTTCCTTCCATAGGATATCATTGACTGGTTTCACTTGGAAATTCTTGTGTGTGGAGTTTTGGAACTTAATAATATTCCTCTAAAATCAGCCAAACTACGAATTCCAATTTACTCACCTATTATCAGGAGAGACCTCAGTGCTGCATCTTTGAGCCCAGTACAGATCCTGAAAAGTAATTCTAACCGTACTTACCAGTAACTTGAATTTCCTTCCATAGGCTAACATTGACTGGTTTCACTTGGAAATTCTTCTAAGTGTGGAGTTTTGGAACTTTATAATATTCCTCTAAAATCAGCCGAACTACGAATTCCGATTTACTCACCTGTTATCAGGAGAGACCTCAGTGCTGCATCTTTGAGCCCAGTACTGATCCTGAAAAGTAATTCTAACCGTACTTACCAGTAACTTGAATTTCCTTCCATAGGCTAACATTGACTGGTTTCACTTGGAAATTCTTCTAAGTGTGGAGTTTTGGAACTTTATAATATTCCTCTAAAATCAGCCGAACTACGAATTCCGATTTACTCACCTGTTATCAGGAGAGAACCCAGTGCTGCATCTTTGAGCCCAGTACTGATCCTGAAAAGTAATTTTAACCGTACTTACCAGTAACTTGTATTTCCTTCCATAGGAATCCATTGTCTGGTTTTCAGCAGAAAAGTTTCAGAGTGTCGATTTTCACAAACTACAAATATTCCTTAAAAATCGTATGACTTAAACTCATTCTTTCAACTGTTTACAGGAGATGCACCAGTGCTGGATCCAGGATCCACCACTGAGTAAGAAAAAGTAACGATAACACTACTTACCTGCTAAGTGAATTTCCTCCCATACGATAACATTGGTGATTCTATGTGAAGAAGTTTCTAAGTGTCAACTTTTAAAATACAATAATATTCCTTAAAAATCACTACTGTAACCAAAACGCTTTTACTCAACTGTTTACAGGAGATGTCCCTGGACTGAATCTAGGATCCAGTCCTGTGGTTAGAAAAGTAATCCATAAAGTAACTAATTGCATTTAACTAGAAATTCACATTGAGCTCAATGTTGCATTGTGTTTGAAATTGTGTTGCCCATTGCAACAACTGTAACTACTGTACTTAAAAGTCTATTGCCTATTTGCAAAGTATTTAAACTAAAGTAATTCATTCTGAGAAAGTATATTTTGTAATGTAATGTATAATGTAATTACAATGTAATTTAAAAAATAAAATATCTAAAAATAAATAGTTTAAAAAATGTAGTATATCAGTATCAAAAAATAAATATAACAATTAATACATTTAAAAATTGTCATTTACAAAACCTTTGAAATTCACTGAAAAAACCCATAGGTTTCAGACATGTTATAGTTAGGAATTAGCATTTAAAAAACCTTTGAAATTCACTGAAAAAACCATAGGTTTCAGGCACGTTATAGTTAGAAATTAGCATTTAAAAAACCTTACAAATTCACTGAAAAAACCATCGGTTTTAGGGACAGTTATAGTTAGTTGGACATTGCACTCGTACAAAACCCGTGAAATTCCCCGTTATAGTTAGTTCAGCTAACTATAACTCGCGCCCCGCAATGCACTGCTGATGACGTCACATATTACATCACTCATGACATGGTCAGTGACATCACTGATGACATCTCAAATGACATCACTGATGACATCATCCACGTGATAATCTGATGCACCTCCTCGCACCCTAATATAACCTTTGATACACCCACTCTAAATTACAGACTGCCATTCGCAAAACCAAAGACACTCCAACACCAATAACTACATACCCACTCACTGATTCTTAGGTCTACACACACATCCACTCGCTCACCCGTACAGTCACTCATACTTACGGTCACTCAGTACAGGACTATCATATGCACTCATACTCCTATATAGACACTCAAACACCGCCACTCATCCATAGAGGTACTCACACACCTAGTCAGTCATGCAAATAATTAAACACACTGCCATTTACTCACCTATACAGTTATACACACACCAGCTCACTTACTCATACAAATACTAGCACATTCTTATGCTCTCATGCAATCACTGATACAAGCACACACTCATCCATACAGTCATTCTCACAATGACACACTCTCGCTTATAGCTATTTATATACTCCAACACACATATATACTGCCTTTCACATATGTAGTTACTCACACATGTACCACTGGGACATACATTCACTCACTAACACACTCTTACACACACTTACCCACCCATACAGTCTATCACAGATGCACTCTTGAAACCATCCACCCAGTGAATCACCCACTCACACATCTATGCACAGAGTCGCACACACCCCACCCACACAAACACTCAGGCACCCATACAGATACTCAGACAACCAATCAATAACTCATATAGACACTCATGTAGCTATTCACAAACCCATGCAGCCACTTACACAGCAACAGACAGACGGATACAGACATTCACCCAGTTTAGTCACTAACCCATGCATTCAGTAAGATACGTTTAATCACTCACTTATTGAGTTAGTCACGCACCTACTAAATCATCCATACAGACACTTATACACCCACTCATTCTTCAATACGCCTTTCCCTATATATATTAAAAATATTTAAACTTTACAGAAACACACAGTCACTGGATGATGTCATCAGTGATGTCATTTGAGATGTCATCAGTGATGTCATCAGTGATGTCACTGACCATGTCATGAGTGATGTAATATGTGACGTCATCAGCAGTGCATTGCGGGGCGCGAGTTATAGTTAGCTGAACTAACTATAACGGGGAATTTCACGGGTTTTGTACGAGTGCAATGTCCAACTAACTATAACTGTCCATAAAACCTATGGTTTTTACAGTGAATATATATATATATGTATATATATGTAGATATATATATATAGATATTTATATACATAATAAAAAACATTAATCAATTTACATAATTACTATTCAATAAAATAATTATCAATTCATATGTAATTGTTATTCAATGATTAACTTCCCACTCTATACCCCTACAAATCTAGCAGCCTGCACCTAAATTATAACTTAAAAAAATAGGTATTTCATAATTTACATATTTAAAATCAATGAAATAATTAACAATTAATAATTAATTGGTAATTATGTATTACTTAATAACTTCCCAGCCTAGACCCCTACAAGCTTAGCAGTCCACAAGTAAAATATAATCAATATAAATAAGTATTTAATAATTTAAATATTAAAATATCTATTAAATAATTAATTTATGAATAATAATCAATAATTAATTAATTATTAACTATTTAACTTCCCACCCTATACCTCTAAAAACTTAACAGCCCCAAAACATATACCGAAAATAGCTCAATATTACCTAATTTAACAAAATAAATATCAATCATATAATTAAATAAAATCTATTAAATAATTCACCATTATCATTAACTAAGTAACTTCCCACCAAACCCCCTATACACCCAACACCCCGCTATGACACTATAAATTACTATAAAAAATTGTATTAAAAATTCTAAATCACTTAAAATTACAAGCTACATTTAAAAGAAAATAACCTTTATCTAAACAATAGTAACACAAAATTAATATATCAACTAAAACATGTTCAAACAATTAAAAACAATATTTTAACCAATATTTTATTGAAAACGATAATAAAAACATCAATATTATTTAAAACAATATAATTTTCCTATGATATTTGAGCATCACATTATTTGTGTCTCACAATATTTATTTTCTGATATTTCTTCCTCCTGATATTTTTAAATCAATATTTTGTACAGACACAGTTATCTTGGCACGTCCGAATTTGCAGTTTTAATACTCACATCAAGGCTACAGAGGGTAGGCTTGCAGTCATGATTGCACTGTCATTGCAGTGAGTGACAGTCCCCTATTGACACATAACTTTACACCAGGGTGAAAATTCTATTATGCTGTAGTAATTGGAGTAATTTCGGTAATTCCACGTTACTCTTTGACGTGTAATTACCAATAATAATGCCTGATTGTGCAGTTAAGAATAATATGAAGGGAAAAATTATACAGCAAGAGCACATTTGGCAAGCAGGAGTGGCTGCTCATGCTACGATTTATGTTCTGTTATATTTAGCGCTATTTTCTTGGTGAAAAAAGTATCCTCGCTTCCATTTTTTAATTAATTTATTTTTTATTCATAAAGGTTTATATAGCGCGGACTTGACCCTAGTAGGGTATCAGAGCGCTTTACAATTGGTTAGGCAAGAACAAAAATCTGACACCCAAGCAACACAGATGCTGTCAATATCCGTTGCAAATTGGGAGGAGGTCAAAGAGTTAACCACCCAGACGAGGAACAGCGACTGTGAGCCCAGGTAGGGACACTGCGTCAGTTACATTCCATATGCTGAGTCAGGGAGTTCTAGTGTAGATATTTGTTCATCAGAAACAGTTTGTCCTTTTTTTAATGAGGTGATTGACGTATTCAGTCTGATATCAGGGGAAAGGGAATTCCAGATTCTAGGGGCCATTCTAGAGAAGGCTCAGTTGTAATTTTTTTTTTTTACAAAATTTCTGTGGTTTTAACCGTAAGGTGCTGGCCCTCCTAGAGGATCTGCAGCCACCGGACAGTTCCAGTTTGTCAGCTAGGTACTTCGGTGTATTAAAGTGAAGTGCTTTATGTGTCAAGCAAGCAATTTTCAACGGTATCCTTGCCTCCTAAGGGAGCCAGTTTAGTGTTTTCAGATTCTGCGTGATGTTGTTTTTCTTGGATCCATTAATGAGTCTTGCAGCAGAATTAAGGGATGCCTTTAGTGGAACCAGTTTGGATCTAGGCTGGCCCCATAAGGTAGCGCTTCCATATTTTAACCTGGGGACTACTAGTGCTTGTACAGCTGTTTTGAGGTCGTCGAAGGGGAGGAAAGGTTTTATTTTTCTTAATATGTTGATTTGAAGGTTGGCTCCTTTGATGGCTGAGCTGATGGGTTCTTGCATATTGAGAATATTGTTGAGTGTTATTCCCAGTGATCTTGTGGAATCTACAACTTGTGGAAGACAATTGAAGGCTGCTAGATGTTTCATCCAATCTTTAATGTCGAGGGATCCTTTTGGAGGTGTGATTGAGAGGTATTCCGTTTTGAGCGAGTTGAGTTTGAGGTGCTTTCATGTCATCCAGTTTTGGGTTTTTTGAAGAGTTGTGTTGAGTAGATGGATATCTTCTGGGAAGGAGATTTTTCGATACAGTTAGGTGTCATCTGCATACATGTGGTGTTTGACATTGGAGGATTTAAGAATAACTGTTAGGGGCTCCATGGAGAGGTTGAAGAGAGTAGGTAACAGGGTGGATCCCTGTGGGACTCCTAGAGTGATCGGAGTGAAATTGGACAGAGTTTGGCTGATCTTGATTCTCTGAGTTCTGTTATGAAGAAACGAGGAGAACAGTTTAGAAGAACCCCTGATAACCTCATTCTGCATTCTAGTAAGTCAAGTAGGCTGTCATGTTTGACAGTATCAAAGGCTGAGGAGACATCCAAAAGGATGAGGAGGCAATATTCATTCTGATTCAGCATTTTAAGGGTTTTGTCAACTATGTGTGTTAGGGCTGTTTCCATGCTGTGACCCTGACAGAAGGCGGATTGGTATTGGTCACTAAGGTGGAACTGGTTTATGTGATTGCATAGTTCTGTGTGGACGCTTTTCTCCTGAGCTTTGCCAGAGAAAGAATGGTGGGGATAGGTCAGAAACTTTTGGCTTCGAATGATCTGCTGAGGGTTTTTTTAGAATGAGGGTTACTTGTCCTGTTTTTAGGCTGTATGGAATAACTCCTTGAAGTAGTGAAGTATTCACAATCTTGGTCCAGAGTGGAAGTAAGGTCATTTTAAGCTCTTTGAAGAGGTTAGATGGTAGTGGGTCGCAGTCGTGGTTTGAAGGTTTTAGTGTGGTTAAGATGTTAGGAATGGCATTTTCATTGAGTGGTTTGAATGTGTTGCACAATCCACTGTTTTTAAGTGTGAGATCTGTGAAGTCCATGGACTAAGCGATCAGCGTTGGGTGGGGGCTATTTGGAGGTATCATCAGGAGGAGATCAAGTGTCCTTTGGAGATCAGTTTCAATCTTAATTGTCTAATCGAGGAAGAAGGAGGCAAATTCATTGCAATTTGGCTGTCAATTTGACTCAATTGAGAGAGGCTTAGTTTCTTAACTAGATTGTTGTTTGGCAATCTCTGGCCATGTCAAGTTGAGTTCTAAAGAAATTTTGTTTTTGAGTTTCTGATACTTGTTGTAGGTGCTCCTCAGTGATCTCAGGTGCTTAAGGTGTTCTAGGGATGGTGATGATCTCCAAACTCGTTCGGCTAGTCTCAGATTGCGTCTTTCCGCATTTAGGTTCTTATAGAACCATGGATTGGAGTCTTTAGTGGAACGTCATTTTAGTTGTAGGGGTGCAATAGTGTCAAGAATGGTCATCATGGAGTTGTTGTAGTGGTTTGTCATGTCATGGACATCAGACTTGACCACCGGAGGAGGCAAGATGTTATTGCTGATATATGTCAGATGATCGGGATGTATGTCCCTAGTGTTCCTTTTCCAGTGTTTGGTTTTTTTGGGTTGAGATTTAAGTGTCCTCACTGATTCATTGATTAGGAAGGTGATGCCGGTATGGTCGGTCCAGTCGCATGGGACAATGGATTCAAGTTGAATGGAGTTAGCATTAGCAATGACCAGATCTAAGGTCACATCCAGTTTTGGGTAGGACTGTCACAGATCTGGTTGAGGTCTGCTAGGAAGGTTTTAAGGCAGATACCTGATGGGTCATTCGGGTCATTCCAGTGTAGGTTGAAATCACTGAGGAAGATCTGGGTGCAGTGATGTACTACATTGGTAGTGATGGTTTCCATAATTTGTTCGATGAATGATAGTTTGTCACCTGGAGGGTGGTATATCAGGTGCAGTATGCATAGTGGTCTTCTGTAGTTAGTAATGTTTAAGCATAGGTATTCACAAGAGGATAGTCTGTCAGTTGATGACTGCTTCACTCAGCAGTTACTGTGAAATATGCAGGCAATGCCTCCTCCCGGTTTGATTGGCCGGTCTGATCTTATAATGTCATAGCTAGGTGGGACTAGTATGTCAAGGATTGAAGTAGGTGATTCATTAAGCCATGTTTCTGTTAGTAGTAATATAGTTAGTCTATCTTGTGAGAAAGGATACGGTTGGCGATATCTGCTGCATGTTTCATAGCTCATCTGCAATTGAGAAGCATGCATTTCATGTGAGGCTGGGGATGTCTGAGTGATGGGGACTAGCACAAGGTTGGACTTATTTACGTCTCTCGCGTTCTGCCTGGGTTCTCTGTGTGGGTTTGAGGTGACTGTTTGGACACGAGCTAGATTGTCTGTATTGTCATGTTGTGAATGATTATAAATGTGTAGAAGGAAGTGAATGTGACTGTCTGACAGTGGGTCCTTTAGCATAAAGGGCCTCGTGGGGGTGTTAGGGTAAGGTATAGATCACCATTTCGTGAGATGAAGTGGTGAGATTGGTGGTCGAGGGTGGTGTTTGGTAGGTGATCGAGGGCTGAGTCAATTATTTCCTGTAGACCATTTGGGGCGTTTGGTGTATGTCATCGCGGACATGATATTTATTAGGCTTCGTATGTCAGATGTGAGTTGGTGTAGATCTTGAGTGATTGCGTCTAGCCTGGATTCTATTGAAGCAAGGAAGTAGGATGTTGAGGTTTGTGACAGAGGGTGGGCGGGTGTGGGGTGGTCTGGGTGGTGTTGTTAGAATGGTGCTCGTCTCTGTGGGTATGCAGGGGGAGGTTTGGAAGGGCATGGTTTCTGGCTTGCGATGTGAGGTAGTAGAGATAGTGAATCTTTTGGGCAGAGGTGGTAGAGACGAATGGTACATGGGCAAGATAAGATTATCTAAGGGGTAAAAATTGCGGGTGTGGTAGGGGTGGTAGAGATATCTTCAGTGTCCTGTATCACTGTGGACCTTGCTACAGTAGTGACATCTGGGTGCTGATTTGTATAGTGGTTTGGTGGGGGGACTCCACCCTCTCCAGGGGTGTGTAAGAGTTGGTACTGTGTAGCTGATCGATATGCTGGAGCAAGGAGGTGACATAGGGTGACTGCTTAATGTGGGTAGGCCGGGAAGTGACATTGGTTGGGGTGTCTGAACGATGTATGGAGAGCTAGGGTGTACCTGAGAGGGAGGTGAGTCCTTATTATAGACTGCATGATTGTGATAGGGAAACCTTTGTTGAATGTATCTAGGCAGCGGTTTGATGCCTGGACAAGGTAAAACATTCTCGGCTGCGGCGTGTGTACACACACGGAAATAGGACAGAGAGGAACTGATCGCTTCCCTGTTTACTAAAAAAGGACTGATTCACTTCCCCTTACTGGGGGCGGTGCTGGGCCTAGGCTTATTGGCGGAGGGTCCATAGAAGTAACATGACGTTCACGTTTATCAAGTCATTTCGGTTTGACATTGGAGATATCTTCATTACCCTTATACTGGGTAGAAGTATATACATAAGGATGACCAGTGGAGAAAGTATAGAGGATTGATTTACCTGATAAGGAAGCCATTTGTGTAAGAATATCGTTTTGGGACGGAATTATCACCAAAGGAGAAGCAATACAAATTAAAGATTGAGCCATGAAAAAGTCGCGGGACAGTGTGCCCACCTGGCGACGAAAAACGTGTTGGCTAAGTATCTACCTAAAAAGAAAGAAGGAAACAGAAAAAAAGAAATAAAAGAAAAACAAAACTAAAGAGAATTGATTTATTGTATACTTGAACTTTGATATACATGTCAACTACTATTGCAGCGTGTGCTGGGGACTATGTTTTGTTAATTTCAGGTGGCCTGGCCACACCTGAGGGAGCTAGGTGGTTCTTCCTACCTTGCAGCAACGCTTCTGATATTGGGACAGGGCTTATTGGCTTGTGGATTTTACCTGGGGCGCCGATTACCTATTATAACACCACCAACTCGCAACGAAGCCTGGACAAGGATAATCCCATTGTTATAGATGGAGATTTTTACTTTAGCATTGAAAGTGGGTGAGGTAGCTATGGATAGTCTAAGACTGTGCGCAGTTTTGTTGGATGTTGAGATCAAGAGCATTGCATAGAGGGCTTTTCTCCATTGAGCTCTTCTTTTTGTGTAGAAGATAAGATCATTTGTTAAGGTTCCTATTGATGCGCAGAAGTAGGGGCCAGAGATGAGGGTTTCTGGGTGCGCATTGAGAATTCTGTGTTTGAAGAACTGGGAGGCCTTTTTTGTTAGATTCATTTGGTAATTAATTGTGTAGGCATTGAGGCTATCCAATTCCAGATTTGGTGTGGAGTGGGAGTATAGGAGCAGGATCCATTTCAGTCTAGGAGTTTGGATGAGAGGGTGCATTTTACACTAAGAAACTAGCGCTAAATTCTGGGAGTAAGTTGGTGAAAAATCCTACCTAAAGTGCGCATTTAGAAAGAGTGAACTGTTGCTCACTATTTGTGTTCTGTTGCATTTAGGTCTATTGCTTAATGCAAAATGCATCCTCACATCCATTTTGAAGTATAGGAGACATTTTTGCACTAAATAAACAGCACTAAATACATGACTACTCTTCTCGCATAAATCTGCTTAATCTCATGGACGTTTTGGGCAATTTCGCATAATTATGCTACATGGTATTAAGTGAGTTACGCCAACCCCTATATAACCTACAGGCCCTGGGTGCACTTCTGTACCATACTAGGGACTTATAGGTAAGGCAAATGTGCCAATTAGGGGTATGCCAATTTCATCATGTTGAAAGGGGGAGCAAAGGCATTTTCTCCCTGGTTAGCATGAGTAAAGTGCACAGAGTTCTACAGCCAGCAGGGATATAGCTCAGCAAAAAGGCAATTTTCAAACAATAGATTTTAAGATGGGTTGTCATATGTATTATAAAGTTTTACAGAGGATTCTAAGTTACATTATAGGCAACTCGAGCTTTGATCTCATTGTCTATGTAATGTTACTTGGGGCACTCGTCTAACTTTCGGTGGGTAGTTGTCAATAACTGTATAATTTTCCATTGACACGTTCCAAGTGACATACTATAGATAATGAGAGTGAAGCTCTAGTTGTCTGTGATGCCACTTGGAACTCGAGGTGAAAACTCCAAGTTATTCGCAACTACAAATATATGTTAGAATTGTGTCCCAAAAGCTCTCGCTTGACATTATTAAAGGCTTTAATTTAACTGCCATTTTAAGAAAAATTATGGTTATGCCAAAATCCACAGTGCCAAAGTCCATGTTGAGCTGAAAATGGAGCCAGAAAGGCATCTTGGGGTTTAGACACATAACCTAAAGAGCCCTAATCCCTCCACTGTAGGATGCGTTTGTCTGAGGAGTCAAAGTCATTCATAATGTATGTTATTGGGACAGCACCATGCAAATTATTTTGAAGTGAAGCTGTTGCTGTAAGATATCAGTGTGCCGACTTAATCTTTAAGTGATTTCTTTTCAGGAGAAAGAGCAGGACTCTTCCTATTGTGAGACACACCCCAAAAGAGGTCTGTTGATGCTCAGTGCTGCAGGTATTAAAGAGCAGCGGTCCCTAAGTGCTATACAAAAAGAAATCATACTCTGGGTATTTATTTAGGCCCAGGAAGAGTAGTACTTAATCAGTAATTGCCGCAGGACAAAAAAACCTGAAAACCCAGAGGCCACAGGAGGGTACAAACATTTAGTTTTTTTTCCCCCTAAATTTAAGAAGGTGCCCTTTGTCTTTGATGGAATGAGGAATTTTAATCCATAAAGCTGGCCCAAGAATTGTAAAAGCTTGTTCTGTCATAGGAGATATGGTTGAACATAGGAGCCACCAGACGTCCACTGGAAGTCAAATGTAACTCCCACACAGAGTTTAGAGGGTAACATTGTTTTCAGAAGATTGGGTTGAGCCTTATTGATATTTCTCTGTACAAGCCACAGAGAATTAAAAAAGCAATCCGCTTCTTGATGGGCGCCAGTAAAGTGATATTGTATTTGCAGAGACATGATCAGAATTGTGATATCTGAAAGATGTCCGGGCTGCTGTATTTTGAATATATTGAAATCTAGCTAGACGCTTTACTCTGGAACAAAGCAGAACAATATTGTAGAAATTAAATCAGGGGTGGATAAAATCATTGTCAGGAGAATACTTGCGAGCCTTCGACATCAAAATGGAAAAATAAGCGCAAAAGCATGAAGATAGAACAAGCCATTTTTTGACATGGCAGAGACATGCACGTCTAAAGAAGTTTGCAGTCCATAAGGATGCCAAGATTTCACCATATTAGGACTAGTTCGGGACAACTACCCATAGAGGAAGCTCAAAGACTAATCCACAAGTATCAGCAGATTTACAAGTGAGCTAGATTTCAGATTTTGCTGGGTGTAACTTAAGATGGTTCAAACCCATCCATTGTGAGAGCTTTTCCAAAGCCTGGGGGATTGAGTTCTTATCATGGAGTTGCGTTTTCCCATTGTTCAACAAAAGTTGGTTTTCTTCTGCATACTTGAAAAAGGACAGTCAAATAACATGAAGCAGCTAATCCAAAGGATGCAAGAATATGTTGAACTAATGAGAGGAAAAGGAAGCACCTAGGAGAACGCTTCAAGGAACAGGTCTAGCAACAGACATGAATGTGGCGAGCTGAAATCCCTAGAGAATATTAGATTTAAATTTTTTTTTTTAAAACAATTCAACACCAAACCTCTGATCAAGCTAGCCCTATCATAGTCCTATCTTCTCAGAAGTTGTTTTTTCTCATATAAAGGCAGGTCATGTGGTCAGCCTAAACCACAAGAAATTAAATTGGGAGCCATATCATGATGGACTTTCCTGGTGCAGAGCTGAGCTTAGCACCTGTTTTCCACGCTGGCAGTGTGTAAAGCGAATTGATTTAACCAGATATTTTGCTTAGTGCTTAATTTTCATGCAGCACAGCTCAGAAACAGAGATAAGCATGTCTTACTCACTGTGTCGGAGTTAAACTATCTGAAAATAAAGCACTAACTCAGAGAAATGTTGGGTGGTAAATTAATCCTGTTTACACACTGAGGCACATAAAAACAGGAGCTCATCTCTGCACTGCGCCAGCAAAGCCCATCGCGATTTGCCCCCTGGTCCTCCTTAGAACAATCACCAACCACACACTACAATTAGAAAATGTCATCCCAAAAATAGAAGAGGAGGTACCTCATAAGCATTTTGCGATTAAACCTTCCTTGTTGTTTGTCTTTATTGGTACCAACAAGCCTTTTTGCAAAACACATGCAAACCACCCCGTTCAGGCCTCCTACAACAGTTTTCTCAGCATGAAAGGGAGGGCGGATTTTGCTGCCTAATACCTTACTGTCCTTCTCCTGGTTTTCTTTGTGCGATGACAAACATACCTCATTTTATTTATACATACAACCTGCCAACAGATTATGAACCAATGTTACACAAATGCAATAATCAAACCTCTCTCAAGGGTTCATATGACATGGTTTCTTTAGGACCGCTAAGATGGAGCAAAAACATTCTTGATTTTAGGGCTGACCTTCCAGTAGTTTCATTATGGGCCCAGCGTCCTCTCCAACCCTGCTGAACAAGTCTGCACACTAAATCAAAATAGATTGTTGAATTCTGGTAATAGATTGGCAAGTTAAATATTTGTTGCTGAGGTGTGTGTGCGAGTGACAGGTAACAGATTTAAACATTCGCCATGTGGACTCAACTTTTCATGCTTCGAGGACTCATAAGATACATACATACTAATCAATTTGTATAATATTAATATACTTGTTTTCAATAAAAACGTTCATTTGAGCAAATGCAATGTTGACCACCCAACACAGAATTCACATTTATCTTTGTAAATGTTTGGATGTGTTGTTCCTTATATTCACATGTACACTGACTGAATTGCTTGTATTTGTAATGTCTTCCCTGATGTCTGCACCTCTTATCTCACTTATGGTCAATTTCCTACTGGTGGAAAGATACCCAAGAATGGTGGTCATTGCATTGTCGCCTGGCTGTGTAAGCCACCATGTTTCATTTACTATGTCATTTGCATGCCCCTCTGTGTTCAATGCCACTCCGGATACTGTGGTACTACTCATCTATCTCAACCAGCCTTTTCCATTGCTCTCTTTTTGTCTCACAAAGAAATGTTTTGTAAAAGTATTGTCTGCCTAACACTGTACCTATCAGCAGTAAAGCTCACTGTGATAATTGGTCGATATTGAACCTGAGCATTAATAATAATGCTAAATAACGATGCAATAGTTAATATGTATATAGGGGCTTATTTACAAGCCCCTTGCGCCGCCGGTACATACATTCTTCCCATATTAAAAGTGACGCACTGGTGGCACAAGGGCTTGTAAATAAACTCCAAATTCTTTAAGCTGCATGTGTTTAGAACACTCACACTTTTGTGCACACCTGTGGTTTGCTGAATATCTATTTGACAGCACTCTAACTTGGGGGCATATTTGCAAGCCCCTATTACCACCACAATGTCACTTTTCTCAATGTTGTGGTGGTGATAAGGGCTTCGCCTTATTCACAAGGAGGCATTAAGCCACTTAACGTGGCTTAATGCCACCTTGTGAATAAGGCACCCTTTCGCGCTATACTTAGCGTGAAAGGGGTGGTCAATGGGTTTTGTGGTGAGCGTTCCACAACACCCATTGATTTTGACGCTGCCCCATATTTACAAGGGTGGCGTAAATATGTGGTTGTACCAAAATTAAGACCAGGGAAAACCTTGTCTTACCCTGGCGCAACGAGGAGAAATGTTTAATTTTTCCTTGTTTTTCCTGTTTCCTTGTGTGCTGTGTTGTGCAGCACACATAGAAACAGCAAAACACCATTGATTGTTTATGTGCAGGAAGGTCTCCATTCCTGCTCATAAACAATCATTTTAAAAAAATGACGTTTTGCATCTTCTATGTGTGCTGCATAAAGCAGCACACATGGAAGTTTCAAGACGCCATTTCAGATTGTTCATGTGCAGGAAGGGGCACGTTCCTGCACATAAACAATAATTTCCTTCAATGCAGGCACCCTAGCACTATGGTGCAAGGGTGCCTGTGTTGGTGCTATGCAGCTAAATTAGTGCCAGCACAAGGGGAAATGCAAGGCTGCACCGTATTCTTGTAAATACAGTGCAGCCCTGCATTTCAGAAGTGGCAGAGCATGGCGTTAAGCCAAGGAGGCTAATGCCATGCTACGCCACTTCCTGGTTAATATTTCCCTAGATTTGTTGTCTTGGTTTGTGGACTGTAGGCAGATTGCTTGAGCTTGGCATGTCCTCAAACTGTTATGGCTGCGGCGAGGAAGACAGGACATGGAGGTGATGCCTTGATTACTTCGCAGTTATCATCAGTGCTCCTAGTCTAGGTCTTGCTCAACTAAGTACAGAGAAAGACCTCTCCTTCCCACTTTGCTTGTATCTAACATTTGGCATTTACAGGCCTTTGAGATGCAGATGAGCTGATGCTTGTGTAGAGTGGTGTTTCATTTTTGGACAGTGGAACAAGAAGATTGTCTATGCATTCATGTTTCGAAGTGGAGAATTTAATGACATTAAATGTTTTGTATGGGGCATTAATTTTGCATGTTTCTCAGAAGACGTTCACCCTCATTCAGTTATCAGTGTGATGAGAAAACCCTGGATTCAAAGTAATGAACATCAAATGTAAGTAATCAAGTTAGTGCAGCCACTGAAAAACATCCATCATGCTTTTCGAAAGTGCACTTTACGAGACTGTGATTTCACCACTGCTGAATTTGTAGCTTAGGTTGTGGGAATTGCTCTCATACATTTCTGATATTAGAGATGAGGTGTGCAAAAACGTTTGTTACTTGGGTTCCCTATTATGTAATTCCCTTTCATTAGAAAATAAACTTTCTCTGTACCAGCCACATTTTTTACTGAGTTACCCTAAAAACTAAAAGGTGAACATAAGGGTCCCTTTTGTGTTAAAAGTGTAAAAATGTTTGAAACAAATATATCATTCACATATCAGTCACAAGGTACACTCCAAAATTTGAATCTAGATGCGCCCATGTTAATGACGTCCTAAGAAGGTTCAAAAGCACAGTTAGTACTAAAAGGATTACCTTCAACATGCACATCCTGACTCACAAAGGTAAACCTATACTTTTTGTGTAAGTTTACTATTTGTTAGTATTGATAAAATACATGTTCAATTTTACCAATAGTAATTTTAAGACGGCGTAGAGAGTCTCCACTCATAAAAAGATAGGCCACTTACAGTCAGTCTGTAAAGAAACAAGGACATTTAGTTTCAGTTTCCTAGGTTCAATCAAAAATGCTGTTTTCGATGTTACAAAATGGGCCTAAATATCTCATTACTTATTAGACATACATTATGCAAATTAGAACAACTCTGGTGGTGCTCCTAACAAATCTTCCTACCAAAGATAGCACCTAAATGTACTGTTTGACAGCTAAACAAATGGGAATAACTGTAAAGGGAGTTATTCCAAAGGATGTCTGACACCTACTGGGCAAATTATATGTAGCAGATTGCATTAGCCTTCTACCACCTAATATGCTACTCTCGAAGGCAAAGTCTAATTAATATGTTGAAAGAGGCTTCGGAAGACAAATATTGTGGGTGAGAAATCGCTGTGATATTTCTGACTACCAGTGACACGTAACAAAATCAGTGTGTCATCATTTACAGGAATGATATGAGTTTATATTTAAGTAGTTACCAACTTGCCACGAAGATTTTGACTTCATTGTGCAGATTTACTTTTTCATAAAAATGCATCGTCATGATCATCTCAGAGAGTAGATAGAAAAATATTTTTGAGATCAAGACAATCTGACACAGATTCACTAATTGCCTCTTGTCAGATTTGCAAATGGGTAAAGCATGCAGAAATATATCTCAATTTGGAATGCAAGGCTGTATGTCCACAGCATGCACCGTAGATACAATCGAATGCACAACAAATTAAAGGGTTTTAAGCCTGCTGAAGAAGAAAAAAGTGATTAAGATAGTCTACAATATTCAGGATACAGAATCATCTGTCAGTCAATTAGAGTAACCATGGTTTCCAAACTAGGAAAAAATATGACGTTCAAATTGCAAATTCCCTCCTGTTGCCAAGGCGAAACTGTGCCGAAAATCAGTGCAAATCAGAATGTGAACTTTGTTGTAGGAAAACGAGTGCAGTATGTGGAGATGTATCTTACAGAATACAGCAAATGTCGTTCATTGAAAGTATGAAAGTTTATTGACCACAGCACAAACAACATTCAGAGGCATATTTACCAAGAAGTGACGGAGTGCAGTGTTAGCCTTCTTGGCTTAACGCCGCACTCTGCCACTTCTGAAACGGTGCTGTTCCTATGTGTGCTGCACAACGCAGCACACATGGAAACAGCAAAAACTAGGAAAAATTAAAAATTTCTCCTCGTTTCACCAGCTTAACCCCTTCCCTGCGGGGGTAATTCCCCCACGGGTGCGGGGGGTGGGGGGTGAGCGCGGCACCGCAGTGCTCGTGACGAGACCAGCTCGTCATGAGTCACAGTGGAGCTGTGCTCATGACGAGCTGGTCTCGTCACAACCCCGCCCACTCATTAATTCTCCTGCACAGGCGGGGAATTAATCCCGCGTGGGCGGCGGGCAGCCGTTATGACGAGACCAGCTCGTCATGAGCACAGCTCCACTGTGACTCATGACGAGCTGGTCTCGTCATGAGCATCGAGCGGTTAAGACCAGGTTTTCCCTGGTCTTAATTTTGGTGCTGTCTCCTATTTACGCCTCCCATGTGAACAGGGGTCAGCGTCAAAATCAATGAGGGTGGAGGTGGAATGCCCACCTCAACACCCATTGCCATCCCCTTTCGCGTCAAGTATAGCGTGAAAGGGTGCCTTATTTACAAGGCAGCGTTAAGTCACATTAAGTGGCTTAGCACTGCTTTGTAACTAAGGCATAGCCCCTATCACCACTACAACGTCCTGAAAAGTGACACTGTGGGGGCGATAGGGGCTTGTAAATATGCCTCTCAGGGCCAGATGTAGGTGACTAAATACCGGTCGGTAAAGCCGAAATTCGGAGAATTTCAGCGTTACCGACCGGTATTTAGCCATGTTCAATGTAGGTAACACCGAACGCCATCGAAAATAAGGAATCGGTAAAAATAAGGAAACCAGTTACCGATTCCTTAATTAGCGATTAGCAGACACCGAAACCCCTAAATACCGAATCGGTAAATAAGAAATCCTTAAATAATCGCAAATCCGATGTACCAAAAATCGGTAATACCGAATTTTCGAACATTCGGTATTTAGGAGTCGCTAATTACCACTGACTCAAAGCAGGTGGTAATCAGGTGCACTGCATTTAAACAGCCCCAAAATGCAACAGTGTGAACACAATGGCGGCCCTCTATGTAATTGCAAGGCGGCTACGTTTGCAAGCAGCAGGACTGAGGATCTGGAGACGGGAGGAGCGCGTGTATAGACTGCGCATTACACTCTTCCAACTGATTGAGGCTGAAATCCATGAGAGGTACAGGCTACACCCCCAAACCATCCTAAACCTGATACGGGACCTGCACCCACTCCTGGAGCATCAGACACCAAGGCCGCACGCAATACCAACACATGTTCAGGTGATCTGTAGCCTGCACCTACTTGCATCAGGAAGTTACCAGGGGGTGATAGCTGTGGCAGGTGGTGTGTCACTGAGTTGCCTGTCCCGTTTCTTCAACTCCTTCTTGGATGCCATGATGCAAAGAACGCATCACTACATACGCTTCCCCAGCACACAGGCGGAACTGCAGAAGACAAAGCTGGATTTCTACCAAAAGGCACAGTTCCCACATGTAATAGGGTGCATTGATGGGACACACATACCAATCTGCCCACCTGCAGCCACAGAGTATATATACCGGAACCGCAAATCTACGCATTCCATCAACGTGCAGGTGATATGCGATGCGGACCACATCATCACTGACATTGTGGCCAAATTCCCAGGGAGTGCCCATGACTCCTACATATTCAGGAACAGTGGGATCTACACACATCTGGCTGGGGGTGAATTTGGAGAAGGATACCTGCTAGGTAATCAATGTGACACACCCTGATGTATACCTTGGATGAATGTGTTGGTGACCCATATTAATGGCACTTCCTTTCTCACTTAGGTGACAGCGCATATGCCGTGCGGGCATTCATCCTGACTCCACACCTCAACCCATCCACACCAAGTGAGAGAAGATACAATGTGGCACATAGAAGCACGCGCAACGTTGTGGAGCGCACCTTCGGACTCTTAAAAAGCAGGTTCCGCTGCCTCCACAAAAGTGGAGGTGCACGTCAGTACCGCCCCATCATCTGCTGTAAAATAATAGCAACATGTGCAATGCTGCATAACCTTGCCACAAAGAAAGGAACAGCAGTGGAACTAACTGACTCTGAGGACGAGGATGAGGACTGTCCACAGCCAGATCACAGCGCAGCAGGTGTGGCAGCAGCACCAGATGGGAGACATAGACGGGCAGAGATAACACGCAACTATTTCTGAGTAAGTAAGGAGACACAGCCAGTGATAGTATTTAATTGCCATAGCACACCACCACATGAAGGGCTTCACATGCCAGGCCAAATTTTAATGCTGGTTACAACACCAAAAAGGGTTACATCACCCATATCGGAAAAACATGTGAAGGCTGGCATCACTTCCTGCGCCCACGCGCAGCACTGCTGTGTTCCTTGGGTACACTGTCCTCACTGCCAGTCTGTCCTGTGGCAGCGCTGTGATGTTCGCTGTGCCTCCTGGACTCCGTTATAGGGGGTGTGATGCTACTGCGGCTAGTAGCCTCTTCACTACCCCCCCATCACCTGTAGTGGCAACCTGATTTGTCTGTAGCACTTCTAGTGCACTGGTCACTGTGACCAGCCCCCTTGCCACATCACGGCTGCAGTGGGCCATCTCCTCCTGCATGGCCACCGAGCGCCTGCAGAGCAGAGAGGTGGAAGTGGAGAGGCGGTTCACTGCCTTGGTGTAGCTGTCGAGTTTTT
Organism: Calotriton arnoldi; assembly: GCA_963921515.1. Taxonomy (NCBI): domain Eukaryota; kingdom Metazoa; phylum Chordata; class Amphibia; order Caudata; family Salamandridae; genus Calotriton; species Calotriton arnoldi. Next base: position 805,616 of record CAWUFW010000756.1, on the reverse strand, counting down.
GCCTCTCCCTGCGCCTGGCCAAACGGTCCTCATCCAATTTGCTGCACAGCAGCCTCACTGCCTCGGACATGTCCCTCATGCCCTCAGCCACAGTAGTGTTCATGCTACTGATGCCCTTCCCAATTCGCAGCATGTGCCCATTCAGTCGTACCATCTGCCGCTGGACTGACCTTATTGCTTTGCCTTGCAGGCGCTGCACCTTGAGCATGTTCCCCTCAAGACCGGCAAACACACTCTGATCCTCGCCCTGCGAAGCTGGACTGGCTGCCCTTGCCCTGCGGCGTCTGGCACCTGTGTGGGGGCGCTCGGTAGGGGACTGTGAGCCTGCACCGTTGGCATCCTCAGCAACCGTGGACTGTTGCCCTCCCATGCTGTCCTCCTCGGACACCTCCATCTGCCGTAGGCTGGCCACTGCATGCCTCCTGGCTCTCGGTGTTGGTGGTGATGGTGGTGGTGGTGATGGTGGTGGTGGTGGTGGTGGGGTGGTGTGCTCTGCAGGCGACAGGACCTCCTCCTCCTCCTCCTGTGTCCTCTCTCTCCTGGGTGCCTTTCCTGTGCTACCCTCTGCAGCCCTGCGCGATGGCTCACCTGTGGCGACAGAATGTACATTTGCTCACTTGTCTGGCGGCATTTGCGTAATAATAAATGTCATGCCTGCCAATCAAACTGACTGTCCTCTGCTTGCTAATTGCTGATGTGTGTCACATGCCTTTGGGTTCAGTGGACTGACTGTTCTGACATGTTACTTCTGACTACATCTCCCATAATGCATTGCTGGTTTTTAGTAAAACATGTACTGGAGTGGGATTCACAATGCCTCATTGGGGATTGGGGTTAGGAGTGGGGGGCACAGCATGCAGTGCATGCATCTTACCTTGTTTGTTGCCAGCTCTGGCTGAGCTGTCTGCATCCCCAATCCCACTCACACTCTCCGGCTGGAGGGTGGACTCGACCAGGAGATCCAGGGCAGTTGGCGCAGGTGCAGTGTTTCTCCCTCCACCTGTCAGGTTGGCTTGCTTCTTTCTCTCTGCCAGCCTCTCCTTTGCACGCTTCCTCAGGTCATACCAGCATTTTTTGAGGTCCTCAATGGAGCGCTGGGTTACTCCAATGGCATTGATCTTGTCCTGGATGACCAGCCATATCTGCCTCTTCTGGGATTCAGGCACGTGCAGAGACTGTTTTCCAAACAGTTTTTCATGGTCCTTTGTGACTTCCTCAATAAGGACCTCCAGCTCCCTCTCACTGAACTTATGTTTCCTCCTGCGTTCAGCTGCCTCCTTCTCCCTCTCCTGAATGGCCATTTTTGCTCAGTCTGGTCAGCAAAATGTTTGTATTGTTGCTCCTGGCTTGTTTGCTGTGCTCCCTGCCTCTCAAACAGCTTCAGGTTCAGTGCAGCTGCATGGGTGTGGCCACTTCCTGGCTGTGGGGTAATGAGGAAGCACAGGAATGGCTGATTCAACAATTACCGTTTTTTAAATTACTGATTCGCTAATTACCGAATCGGTATTAAGGAATCAGTAAATATTTTTAATGATTCATTCCGATTCGTTATTTTTTACAGATTATTACCGATTCGGTTAAATTTTACCGATTATTACCGATACGGTTAAATTTTACCGAATATTACCGATTCAGTAATTTTTACCGATTTTTTACATACATCTGAAATACCGAGTTCTTAATAGCGATTCGGTAAAATTCGCTATTAAGGAATCGGTATTTCAGAATTACCTACATCTGGCCCTCAGTCTCCAAACTGATCGTAGGATAACTCTCGCAATGCTAGTCCTTCAGCCTGCATTCCACATTCTGTATCCCACTGCACAGAATGTGAAGTGCAGAACGAAGTGTGCATCACCACAAGGTACTTTTCCAAAAAGTGCTAGGATACATTTAATGCCGGCATATAGTTATGATACGTGGGATGCAATATACATGTATAATAGTTTTATCTATCAGCATGGACATGAACAAATATTTATCTCACATGCAACAGTGGCAGATGATTTTATGATTCTCGAAGAGCAGGTAGTTTGACACAGGTGTACTGTAAGAAACGAGGCCCACTGATTCTCATGTAGACTGCAGCGTATACTTCCACAGTTGGCTCTGCAGATTATCTCATTCTCCTACATCGCACCCAAGACATGAAATGACCTTCCTCCACACTTTAGAGCCTCCTCAACACTTCTTGAGTTTTGCAAGAAGCTGAATACCTGGCTCTTCGTATAAGCACCTTTAGGGACCACAAACCTACAAACCTTCTTAAGCGCCTGAATACGTCTCTGGTGATTAGTGTGCTATACAAATCAATGTAACATAACAGATTGGCACAAAGGTGACACTGTGGTCCCAATCAAGTAGAGACTTCACATAGAATAATGTCATGGCATGTGCTTTCGAACATTGTGACATTGTACTAGCCTGATAAACATATTTCTGTGTTTTGAGTTCGATATTGCACTTTGTGCATATTTATAACTTATATGCAAATGTGTAGAGTGCATGATACTTATGTAACACAGAGGCAAACAGTTGGACACGGACTTCAATTAGAATGTTGAGGGTATTTTATACATTTCCTGAAACAATGTAGATTAAGAATCTGGGAGAAAATCCCTGTTCTCATGATCACCCCTCTTTTTGCTGACTGCTACTGTTATTTCTTTTCACACTGCACACTGGGGCACTGCTGTCCAGTACCCAGTGTATATGCTCTGACCCCAACACATGGTTAAATTGGTTAATCCCTAACTGGCATATGTAAATGTACAGTAAGGCTACAATATCTGGTGCAGGGAAATACACCAACAGCATGGAAAGTTAAATGTCATGTGTAGACCGCAGCACCTATAATGCCATCCTCTAGGCTGACAAGGAGCAATCTGGTTTCAGGCCTATAGAAGTAGCCTTACCACTGCAGTTTTTACACCTGCAGGTAAACCCTTTTGACAGGAAGGAATCCTACATTAAATATTAAATATGTCACATCTATGTAGGCCCTGCACCCCACAAGGTAAGGTTTATAACATTATGTATCTTACGTTCAAATATTTAATGTTGGAATGTTCCTACAGTGACTAGCCCCCAACAGCTATTTATAGTGGAAACACCTGTAACTGATCACATGAGAAAAGCTAAAGAAATCAAATACTATTTCTGCTAACTTTGAATTGAAATAAGCCACAGAAAAGTTCAAACATTGGTTCGTATAGTTATTAAAAGTCCAGTTCAAAGTTGAAGTTGGATGTTTGACAAATGTCCAGGAAACTTAGCTTTTAACCAGCGAAGGTTCTGTAGACTAATTATGATTAGCCTGCTACCAGCTGCACTCTGTTAGTGGTTTCCTGTTAATGAGGTGTGAAAACTGCTCCAGGACTTATGGCAGAAAGACCTTTGGTAGAAAACCTGGGTGTGAAGAACATGTCTCCTCTTAGTTCCGGAAGGGCAGCTGGGGAGGGTTCAGGAACTTCTTTACCTTGAAATGGACCAGTGTATGGACTTTCCATTCAATGTTAAATGTAATGAGAAACCTTTGGAAAACAAGTCTTTTTTCTCAGGGTCAGCTGTAGCCAATTTGAAACCAACCTAGTGGGAGGCAGAGCTGATCTAGCACTATTTTGGAGTACCTAAGGAGGAGGGGACTGCTCATTTCCCTAGATACACTTTTGACTGGGACACCTGTCACCTCCAAGGACAGAAGGGTTTTGGCATTTTGAATGGTACTCAAAGTAGTGTGCTATGGGATAGTTTTCAGGATTACAAACAGGATGTGCTATAAAAGATAGAATGTTTACCCTTGGGAACATTTTTCTAATTGGTTAGGGAGTGTCTGAGTCACCCCTCCCTCTGACTTGTAAAGCCTACAAAAGTGGCACCTCCCAGCTTATGTGAAAAAAGAGGACTGAACCTTCTGTCTGTGAACTGGGTGTAGAATGGAGTGGCTGGGACCTGCTACACTTATACCCAGGACTGAGAAGTGTACTCCAATGGTCAGTTGGCTGACCTCCGATTTTGCTTCAGGGTTCCAACTAGATGCACAAGGCGCTTTTCCTGAAGTGAACTGACTTGTAGTAATTGGACCTGGACACTGCTGATAGCTGTGTTGGATGAAACCTGATTCTTAAGTGCTGTCCCTGAGGTCCTGAAAGCCTTATAAAAGTTCAGGAGGAACTACTCTAGAAAGTCTGAAAAGATTTTGCGCTCCAAAAAAAGAGACATTGGGGCAGATTTACAAGCCCCCTGCGCCACCAGTACGTCACTTTTCGTGACGTACTGGTGGCGCAGGGGGCTCCTCGATATTTACAAGGAGAGGAAAAGCCACCATGCGTGACTTTTCCTCTCCTTGTAAATACCGTCCCTTCACACGCAGCACTTTGCGTTGAAGGGGCGTTCCATGGTGTTGCTGTGGGTGTTCCCACGCAACACCCATGGAGCTAAGACACATCTCCAGATTTACGAGAAATCGTAAATCTGGAGATGCGTCTGAAAGCTACGCCACCCTAGAGGTGGCGTAGCGAGGCGCACCGTCCTCGTTTTCCTCTTTCAATGCGTGCTGCATTCTACAGCATGCATTGAAAGAGGAAAAGCCTGTACTGATTGTTTTTGTGCAGAAAGGTGCCCCTTCCTGCACAAACACAATCTCCCCATGGCGCAGGCATCCTTGCACCATGGTGCAAGGGTGCCTGCGCCGGCGCTTGGCAGCTGTTTGTGCGCCAGCGCAGGAGAGAGCACAGGAATGCGACATATTCTTGTAAATATGTCGCATTCCTGTGCTCTGAAAGTGCCGCAGCGTGGCGCAGCCAAAGGGCTTGCAGCGCCACGCTGCGGCACTTTCTTGTAGATCTGCCCCTTAGTTCGAAGGTAGAAATCCTGAATGGGTGGGTGCGCAAAATGTATCGGACTGACGAGGGGACGAGGGGACTTCAGCAGATGTCCATAATTTACATTTGTGTAATTTGTTTTTTTATCTAACTTCATTTTTTACAATACAGTTAAACAAACTGTTAGAAATGGGATTTTGGTTGCCTAGGGTACGCACCCAAGCCAGGCAGAGCCCACCACTCTAGTCAGGGCAAGTAAGTTACACACCAAAGGTAACCTATGCTTACTCCCGTGGTAGCTTGGCACAGAGCAGTCAGGCTTATCCCCAAAGGCAATATGTAAAGCATTTGCGCAACACACTCACAATAGAATTACAATAAATATACCACAAAAGAGACTCCACACAGGAGCATACAAAAATATAGATTGTACAGTAAACATAGACTGGCACAACATAGATCATAAATACTGCACATACAACACAAATCCTGAGATCATACTCATTATCCTGACAATGCAAATCAGAATGACATATATTAGAACTTCAGGGCATTAGATGTAGCAGATTGGCTAAAGGAAACAAAAAAAACATAAATCACCCAACATCACTGTTCCACCTAAATCACAAAAAGTCACCAGAGGCCCATCAGGACATGAACCTCACATAGGTACAGGGCTCCTTTTAGTGGAGCTACAGTAATTTGTGTGAGCCTGGTGGGGAAGGTGGGATTTAGCACCTGAGTGACAGAGCACAGCTCTTTTTAGGGGATTTATGTTAATTGTAGCACTTTCCCAATATAACTTTATACTCCATCAGGGCCTTATGCGGTCCACTGTTACAATTTAATTACGGCCCATCGGGACCAGGAATGCACTGCAGTAATTTTTAAAAATGTACAGGTTTGCTAGGTTTCCAGTTGGGGTCCCTCAGGGTTGTGACAAAAATGCGGCAACTGTAAAATGAAGGGGTAAGTTGTTCGTGGCCCCTTTTGGCCGGGGAGGCAAATGTGGCATGTCACCCACCATTCAGCCCAAAACTGTAGTGTGGACCTCACTGGGGAACACACACAAAGGAGGACAAGCAGCCCTGCTCCCTCACTTCATTGGTAGACCCTGGTGAAACACACAGTGAAAACTCTTTCGGGAGCCGGTATCGTCACTGGAGTCTCCTCCGGCAGCTGGGCCACACCCACGGGTAAAGTCGGCATTGCTAGGCAACGCGGGACTCCAGATCTAAGGTTTCCTTTGGTGTGGCCCAAGAGTGGTGTACAAGAAAAGGCACGGGCAACAAGTGGAAGCACTTCAATCGCGTTTACATTTTAGAAATAGTAACACTTCCCACGCTCTGCTCATTGCTGGGGAGCAGAGCGCTCACCAAGGCAGTTCAGAGGCTTGTGCCCGCTCTGTCGACATGGCGGGAGCCAATCACAGCACAGAGTAGAGCTTTCCACAAGGTCTTATTCACGCTTGATCCTGGTGAGCAAAAATCACCTAATACATGCTGAGAACACTGGTGGGGGCATAAAAAATACAGGCAGGCCAGCTAATCAATGCCGGCACAAAAGTGGTGGTTCCTCCTGCAGTCCCACCATAGGCAAGCAGTAGGTAGCAGGTAGCAGTAATGGTGGTTTCTCCTGGCAACACAACAGTGCCTATTGAGAACAGCATCGGGGAGCATCTGACAGAACGGCAAAAACAGAAAAGCAATCCAATGAGTCCTTTAGGCCACCCAGCAAGTAGCAGGCAGCAAGGCAACAGAATGAAGAGCAGTCCAGATGAGTGGTATGTGCAGCGCAGCAATCCCTCTGACATAGGTGTAGTCCCAGTTCCAAAAGTGCTCCAGAATCATGGGGGGTAAGAGCTCCTATATTTATACTCCAAATGTCTTTGATGTCAAGGTGACATCAAAGAAACCTTAGAAGTGCACAACACCGCCTTTCAACACAGCCCTGGCTCCAGATATACAGTTGGGGGTAAATCAGCCCTTTGTGTGAGGGCACGATACAGCGTATGCAAACGTAAGTGCACCCGCCTCCCTCTCTTCCAGCCCAGGAAGACTATCAGTATGCATATTAATGCAGACGCCTCTCTTGTCACACCCAGTCCTTCTTGTGTTGTGGCTGTCTGGAAAGTATGCACAAAAGGTAGCTGTTACTCTGCCATAGACGTGGATTGGAGTCAGACTGCAAAACACTAGAGTCATAAGCACAGAGAAAGGCCCACTTTCTAAAGGTGGCATTTCTAAAACAGTAATGTAAAATCCACCTACACCAGTAAGAAGGATTTATCACCACCATTTAAAAAATACCTAACATGGCAACGCTCCTCTTTTCAGATCTGAAATTGCCACTTACCCACATAAAAGGGAATACTCAATGCTAGTCGATGAGAGGAGTAGGCCTCACAGTAGTGAGAAACAAAATAGTCTGTTTGTCACTACCAGGACATGCCACACAATAAAGGCACAAGTCCTACATTTTACTTACACAGGACCCTGCCCAATGGTCTTCCTACGGCCTAACTTAGGGGTGACCTGTATGTAATAAAAGGGAAGTTTAAGGCTTGCCAAGTAGTTTTAAATGCCAAGTCAAAATGGCAGTAAACTGCACACACAGACACTGCAGTGCCTTGCCTGAGACAGGTTTAAAAGGCTACTTCTGAGGGTGGCATATTCGGCGCTGCAGGCCCACTAGTAGCATTTAATTTACAGGCCCTGGGTATATGGTATACCAATTGACAAGGGACTTACAAGTAAATTAAATATGTCAAACAGGTGAGAGCCAATCATACCATGTTTAAGGGAGAGAGCACATACACTTTAGCACTGATTAGCAGTGGTAAAGTGCACAGATTCCTAAAGACAACAAAAAGAAGCTCATAAAAATAGGACGAGAAAGGCAAAGCGTTTGGTGATAACGCTGTAGCAAGGGCCATTTTCAACACAAACTATGATTACTGCCTGTGTAGTTATGGTAAGACTCAGGAACAATTTAGAGTTTGATGGATGAAATACAGTCTGTCAGGTTGACAGAGGCCATTACCTCTACCATTCTAATGGTGCGCCGTCCATTAAATTTAAAAATGACAGATGACCCAAGGGTAGACTTTGTACCAAGAAAGGGATCACCATCATGCTGACTCCCTTTAAGGTTCAAAAATTTGGTTGACAGCAGTGAACCATTTTTATGTTCATTCACCAAACATTTAACTGTTTTGCTTTTCAGACACCAACTCCCAATGGGGAAGTTTGTTTCTGAAAAACAAAAATGAATGAACCCTATAACCTGGGAGTTTTCACCAAAAGTGAGGGGATTATTGTTGTTTTTTTCTGTCCTTCACCACCAGACTTTTCCTAGAGCTGACAAACAGAAAAAGAAACCATTACAATGTCTGCTCTAATTACAGTGACCACTCATATTGGCTTAAACACAAACCTTTTCTTTGGGAGTTTATGTTTTTTGTGCTTTTGTGTTTTTTCAAAATAATGGAGGAACATGGAGTTGAATTAATCAACTGCAACAAGGAGAAGTAAACAGATCCCCCTTTGAGCCTCCCCTCCTCTACTTGAAGGTGAGCGTATGCACATCATGCCCTTTTATGCCCTGTTACTCTTAATGCAGTTTTCATGCAACATTTTTGTTCATGGCTGGTCAATCAAAGCACTCTTATTGGCGGTCACTGGAAGAAAAACTTGAATGTAACATTGATGATATGAAAATTCGGTCCTTCATCTGAAGGAATTTGTTTACTTTGCCAAATGGATTTGAGGATCCTTCCGGAGTATGAAATCCATAAACTAATTATCTGTTGGGAAATAGTTATGTGATAACCCTATCAAGGCTATCCATCACTTTTCCGTAATGCAAATATCTCATAAACCTTTGAATGGCTTTACATTAACCCATACAAAGACGCTCAACTGAGAAAGGTTCATTTTTGATGCTTAGTATAGTGTAATTCTATTAAGTGCTAAATTGCTGTTGTAGTGAACAAATTTGCAAATTACAATGGTAAACACTCGTTTACTGACCACCTTTATTTCTCTTCTTTGAAAAACCTGCACGAAACAAGACACAATGCAATTCAGCTGCTAAAGCTATTTATTTGAAATATTTTCTGCAGATTTGTCAAACAATGTCAAATTAGTAAGCAAAGGAGAATTGCATTTTCAATGCAACATTAGATTTAAACATGTTGACACGTGTGTGTGTGAGTGTGTGTGTGTATGTGTTTCTGTGCTTCTTGAATATGGAAAACCCTGCCTCTTGCATATCTGGTGAATGGTGGCAAATGGGGTCCCGTCAGAAATATCTTAGAAGATACATCTTCACATCAAAAGAAAAATGACAACAATTAACCATTGCTGTGCATCAATTTTATGTAGTACTTATGGCTAACCACTAGGTAGAACATGCACTCCCAGGCCTGTTTCAAGACCAGAAGTGGAAGCACTTCAATCGCGTTTACATTTTAGAAATAGTAACACTTCCCACGCTCTGCTCATTGCTGGGGAGCAGAGCGCTCACCAAGGCAGTTTAGAGGCTCGTGCCCGCTCTGTCGACATGGCGTGAGCCAATCACAGCACAGAGTAGAGCTTCCACAAGGTCTTATTCACGCTTGATCCTGGTGAGCAAAAATCACCTAATACATGCTGAGAACACTGGTGGGGGCATAAAAAATACAGGCAGGCCAGCTAATCAATGCCGGCACAAAAGTGGTGGTTCCTCCTGCAGTCCCACCATAGGCAAGCAGTAGGTAGCAGGTAGCAGTAATGGTGGTTTCTCCTGGCAACCCAACAGTGCCTATTGAGAACAGCATCGGGGAGCATCTGACAGAACGGCAAAAACAGAAAAGCAATCCAATGAGTCCTTTAGGCCACCCAGCAAGTAGCAGGCAGCAAGGCAACAGAATGAAGAGCAGTCCAGATGAGTGGTATGTGCAGCGCAGCAATCCCTCTGACATAGGTGTAGTCCCAGTTCCAAAAGTGCTCCAGAATCATGGGGGGTAAGAGCTCCTATATTTATACTCCAAATGTCTTTGATGTCAAGGTGACATCAAAGAAACCTTAGAAGTGCACAACACCGCCTTTCAACACAGCCCTGGCTCCAGATATACAGTAGGGGGTAAATCAGCCCTTTGTGTGAGGGCATGATACAGCGTATGCAAACGTAAGTGCACCCGCCTCCCTCTCTTCCAGCCCAGGAAGACTATCAGTATGCATATTAATGCAGACGCCTCTCTTGTCACACCCAGTCCTTCTTGTGTTGTGGCTGTCTGGAAAGTATGCACAAAAGGTAGCTGTTACTCTGCCATAGACGTGGATTGGAGTCAGACTGCAAAACACTAGAGTCATAAGCACAGAGAAAGGCCCACTTTCTAAAGGTGGCATTTCTAAAACAGTAATGTAAAATCCACCTACACCAGTAAGAAGGATTTATCACCACCATTTAAAAAATACCTAACATGGCAACGCTACTCTTTTCAGATCTGAAATTGCCACTTACCCACATAAAAGGGAATACTCAATGCTAGTCGATGAGAGGAGTAGGCTTCACAGTAGTGAGAAACAAAATAGTCTGTTTGTCACTACCAGGACATGCAACACAATAAAGGCACATGTCCTACATTTTACTTACACAGGACCCTGCCCAATGGTCTTCCTACGGCCTAACTTAGGGGTGACCTGTATGTAATAAAAGGGAAGTTTAAGGCTTGCCAAGTAGTTTTAAATGCCAAGTCAAAATGGCAGTAAACTGCACACACAGACACTGCAGTGCCTTGCCTGAGACAGGTTTAAAAGGCTACTTCTGAGGGTGGCATAATCGGCGCTGCATGCCCACTAGTAGCATTTAATTTACAGGCCCTGGGTATATGGTATACCAATTGACAAGGGACTTACAAGTAAATTAAATATGTCAAACAGGTGAGAGCCAATCATACCATGTTTAAGGGAGAGAGCACATACACTTTAGCACTGATTAGCAGTGGTAAAGTGCACAGATTCCTAAAGACAACAAAAAGAAGCTCAAAAAAATAGGACGAGAAAGGCAAAGCGTTTGGTGATAACGCTGTAGCAAGGGCCATTTTCAACACAAACTATGATTACTGCCTGTGTAGTTATGGTAAGACTCAGGAACGATTTAGAGTTTGATGGATGAAATACAGTCTGTCAGGTTGACAGAGGCCATTACCTCTACCATTCTAATGGTGCGCCGTCCATTAAATTTAAAGATGACAGATGACCCAAGGGTAGACTTTGTACCAAGAAAGGGATCACCATCATGCTGACTCCCTTTAAGGTTCAAAAAATTTGGTTGACAGCAGTGAACCATTTTTATGTTCATTCACCAAACATTTAACTGTTTTGCTTTTCAGACACCAACTCCCAATGGGGAAGTTTTTTTCTGAAAAACAAAAATGAATGAACCCTATAACCTGGGAGTTTTCACCAAAAGTGAGGGGATAATTGTTGTTTTTTTCTGTCCTTCACCACCAGACTTTTCCTAGAGCTGACAAACAGAAAAAGAAACCATTACAATGTCTGCTCTAATTACAGTGACCACTCATATTGGCTTAAACACAAACCTTTTCTTTGGGAGTTTATGTTTTTGTGCTTTTGTGTTTTTTCAAAATAATGGAGGAACATGGAGTTGAATTAATCAACTGCAACAAGGAGAAGTAAACAGATCCCCCTTTGAGCCTCCCTCCTCTACTTGAAGGTGAGCATATGCACATCATGCCCTTTTATGCCCTGTTACTCTTAATGCAGTTTTCATGCAACATTTTTGTTCATGGCTGGTCAATCAAAGCACTCTGATTGGCGGTCACTGGAAGAAAAACTTGAATGTAACATGGATGATATGAAAATTCGCTCCTTCATCTGAAGGAATTTGTTTACTTTGCCAAATGGATTTGAGGATCCTTCCGGAGTATGAAATCCATAAACTAATTATCTGTTGGGAAATAGTTATGTGATAACCCTATCAAGGCTATCCATCACTTTTCCGTAATGCAAATATCTCATAAACCTTTGAATGGCTTTACATTAACCCATACAAAGACGCTCAACTGAGAAAAGTTCATTTTTGATGCTTAGTATAGTGTAATTCTATTAAGTGCTAAATTGCTGTTGTAGTGAACAAATTTGCAAATTACAATGGTAAACACTCGTTTACTGACCCACCTTTATTTCTCTTCTTTGAAAAACCTGCACGAAACAAGACACAATGCAATTCAGCTGCTAAAGCTATTTATTTGAAATATTTTCTGCAGATTTGTCAAACAATGTCAAATTAGTAAGCAAAGGAGAATTGCATTTTCAATGCAACATTAGATTTAAACATGTCGACACGTGTGTGTGTGTGTGTGTGTGTGTGTGTGTGTGTGTATGTGTTTCTGTGCTTCTTGAATATGGAAAACCCTGCCTCTTGCATATCTGGTGAATGGTGGCAAATGGGGTCCCGTCAGAAATATCTTAGAAGATACATCTTCACATCAAAAGAAAAATGACAACAATTAACCATTGCTGTGCATCAATTTTATGTAGTACTTATGGCTAACCACTAGGTAGAACAGGCACTCCCAGGCCTGTTTCAAGACCAGAAGTAAACACTTCAGATATAAATGTAATTTTCTACAAATGTTACCTATCTTGATCATAAAACAGTGGACCATTCTCTTGTCCATTGGATAATGGTTGAAGTAGTAGACTTTGCCAGTGTTTTGTTTAATACCATAATCTTGAATGGACACCTATTTCATGTCATTCATTCAGAAGATCTCTTAAGCTATACATACGTGTACAAACATTTTACTGTATAAAATGTTTTTCCAGTCATTATCATGAGGCCCCATTAGTCAATCAATTTACAATGAATAGCTTCTAGGCATACCATATCCTGTTTGTTCACATATCTTCGATGAGCAGTATCAGATCTTCCAAACTGTTGTAGCTCTCTAAAAAAAATAATTCTCCATTGTGACACATTCATTGGTATTCAAGCTAGTCATAGTCCACTGATTCTCAAAGACAATCCAATTTGATATATCTATTGAAGCAAATGTGTCAGAAGTGAACTAAACATGTTCAAATGGCTCCTCCAGGTTCCAAAACCTGCCTATTACATGCAAAGTCCGCTAGGAATCTATACTTTCTCCTGTCATCTTGAACCTGTACATAGAACAACTTGATGCTCTACTTACAGAGAACAGCACCAAAATTCATCAATATGCTGATGTCTCCTCTGCCTCAGACATCCAACACTTCAAAGACTGCCTGTACATCATCCAGACCTGTGTGTCCAACACCTGCTGAAGCTCTTCCCAGGGAAGACAAAATCCTTATTATTTGCCAAGAACAAAAACAGGAAACAGTACAAACCTGGCTCAATGACATAAATGTTAATGGCTTCATGCCCCACCTTTCACTGAGTGCCAAGTCATTTGGACTCACTCTAGACAACAGTACACTTAAGAAACAAACTGTCAAAAAGAAAATTATGGCCTGGTACCATCTTCCCCTGTTCCAGAAAGCAACTTCAGCATTGCTGTTCAAGCCCTCATACTCTTACATTTAGATGATGAGAATGCTATGCTCTCTGGCTTCCCAGACTCCACACTGGCACTTTTTAGGACCATCCTGTACACTGCAACACATCTCTTCTAGGATACGAGGAAATATGACCAAATCACCTCCATCCTAATGGATGTCCATTGGCTCTCCTTTCTGGAAGGCACCATCTTCCAAACCAGCTGTATCATATACAAATTCATAACAGGCAGCACCAGCACTCATCTTGCAGACAAGCGCACCATCTCTATTGGTCCTCCGCACACCCAAAGCAAGGACACCATCAGACTGAAGACTAAGAGGTGCAAGAAACCAAAAAACAAAGCATCAGACCTTTTACACATGTGCATGCAAATCTTGAATAGTATCCCCGTATCCACCCCACCACTGCTCCAATTTGGGAAAGAGTTGAAGATTCACCTCTTTAAAGGGCACTACATCACAATCCAATAACTGTCATCAACCCATCAACTTTTCCTATTACTCATATACTTTAAGCTTATTTTGATCCTATACAGCATACGACTGCCCTTTGGCTTGGGTCTCTCTATAAAATACCATACATGCAATTAAAATCAGAGACACAGTCATAGGGAATTAATCACAATGTTTCTAAGTGTACAATTATTTCACTCATATGAAGGCCTTTTGGGTGCATGTTTGGGTAAATGGTGTATTGAAAATATGCAATAAGACTCCAGCTATCTCAACCACTTTTGTCTATTACCTCCTCTTGCATTGTCAATAGTTCACAGTTACATATATAATGTGATTGGAAGTGATGAGATGCATGACAGTTCAGATCATTATTTCTATTGCATGTCTGTGTTCAAGTATACATTGGAAAATTGGTGATAACTTTGTGTCTCAGCCCTCATGGATATACAACTACATATACAGACATTATATAGTGTATTGCAGGTCACAAATTCATCAATTGTTCTCATTTCATTGCTATAGGAGAGTGAATGCACAAGTACTATTTTGCTGTTCCTACAAGCATTAGAACAGCCAAATTTAAAATATCCTTTCTGATTCTCCAACCGCATATTCATGCCCTCTTTCTTAAGTTGGCTTCTAACTAATGAGTCTAGTAGTGAATCTAACTTTTTAAAGGTCATTTAAAGGTGTGGTGCAACAATATTTCTGGTAACAGAACCTGCTTTGTGAATCTCTCATTATTGTCATAGAATGTGTTTAATGAGTTGAGCCTAACCACTATACTTGGCTATAAATCTAATGATCTTATCATCTGTTTTAGCTATGTTGTCCTTTGGATTCAATGCCTCTTTTGTTCTATTCTACCTTCTGATATGCTGCACTAAGAACATACGCAGCAAAGCCACTCTCCCTGAAACTTCTGAGCATCTCAATCTGTTTCTTCATGAAACTTTCTTAAGAACTGCAATTTCTTCATATTGTAAAAAAAGATGGCACTAGCTTGCTACATACCAAACATACAACACACCTAAAATGGTGTATGCTGTACTGAGAGTTTTAAAGAAAAAAAAAGATCATGAATAAAGAAATCTCTTCTGAACAAACCTAATAGAGTCTGTGCAGTATGTCAAATAATTGTGATGAATTATATTGAACACATTGTTATACTATTGAAATCATGTGTCAATCAAACTGTGGTGCTGGGCGATTTGATTTTGGAACTGTAAACTGTAGAAGTCCATTACTGATGCAAGTGACATGTTGAGTGTGGGCCGGCAGGGGTGAAAGGCCAGGTCAGTAGTGCACATCAGCAGGCGGCCCTCCACCACTACGGGCCGAACAAATACAACGGTGGCACATCCCAGCGCAATCTGCCCAGACATTGAGGGCAGGTAAAGCAAGACCCACGAGACAATTCTGTCAGTTCCTGAAGCCAAGTTGCTCAGCACCACCCAGCGCTCCTGGCCTCGCTCCTCAGGTCCAGGGCGAGGGTGCTTTCTGCACTTACCAGACTTCCATCCTGCTCCGGCCTGTGGCGGAGAGCCCTGGGAAGAGGCAGGCCGAGATGGGTGTGATGAGTCCCCGGCAGGTCAAGCACTCAGCGGGCATCTTTGAGAATTTTAAGTTGGCGAAGTTTGCCCTCCCAGTGCAAGACCAGCCTGAAGAGGTGCCCCCAACCATAGGACATCTCCTTGGAGCTGAGGTAGTCAGTGATAGGTTTTAACTTCCTGTTGTGCTGGAAGGTGAGGAGGGAAATATACTAGAAAAGTTCAATTTTGTGGCCACGAAAATGAATTGGATGCTTTGCCCTCACTTTCTGCAGAATGCCCTCCTTTAATTGTGGAGACAGGTTAGGTCGTCTGGAGGATTGGAATTCGGGCCACCTGGTCACCCAACTCTATGTACTCTGTCCAGCCACATGTCTGTATAATCCTCCAAGTCTAGGACACAGTGGAACAATGCTAGAGTGTATTCTCAAATGTCCAAGCCCTCTGATCCAGTGGGGCTCCTGCAGAGACAGATGTTGTTGCAAGCAGGATTTATTTTCGTGGTCTTCCACCTGAGCCCTGTGGTTGTTGTGTTGTT
This sequence comes from Calotriton arnoldi, assembly GCA_963921515.1. Taxonomy (NCBI): domain Eukaryota; kingdom Metazoa; phylum Chordata; class Amphibia; order Caudata; family Salamandridae; genus Calotriton; species Calotriton arnoldi. Next base: position 789,697 of record CAWUFW010000756.1, on the reverse strand, counting down.
TGTGAAGGCGGATTTTCTCTCGGTAAATCATCTCCACCTCCTAGCCTATCATGGCTTCATTGCCTCCAAGAGAGGACACCCAGTCCCCCACCGAGGACAGGTCCTGGTGCAGTTCTCGTATGTCCTGAGAGAGGTCTTTTTTGAAGTCCTGGAGGTCAGGAAAACACAACTATGAGTGGAGGCTGGCAGGGTGTAGGGCCTCCCCCCATAGAGGGTCCACCACGTTATGTGAGATGTAATACCTGGCACCCCCACTCACTGCCTGATCCGATCTGTGACATCAGTCCCTGGGGGGGGGGTCCTAACTCTGTACTGGGATGATAGGAAGGGGAGCAACCCCAGCAAGGGGGAAGCTCAAAAGACACTCTGCGGCCCATGGGGTAGCAACAAAGAGCCTCCCTCCATAGTGGGAGAAGAAGAATCCTCCCCAAAGCAGGCCCCCCGGCCTAGACCTCAAAGTGTGACCCAGTGGGAATGATGCCAAGCCCTCTGCGCTGTCTGAGGAGGTCCCAGCAGCTAGGCTGCACCACCGCAGGCAGCGTCTCTCATCCGCCGAGTATTGGCCAAAATGAAGCAAAGTCGCAGCGTAGACCCAAGAGTCCTCTGTAGGGCCAGTGATGAGCAGGAGAGCTTCTGGCAGCCTGCGTGCCATTCCGTGTAAGGCCCCCAAGTAGTCGGACCAGAATGCGGCTAGGAGAGTTAGGCGAGGGCCGAGGGGTGACCCAGTCGAGAAGGAGCTCAGGGCACCCCCACAGCAACAACAGGTAAGCAGCAGACTTCATAGGAGCAGGTAAGCCTCTCCAGAGCAGGACTCATGATGGAAACCATCGGCCCCAGATACAAGCAGCAGAGGGTGGGGCCCCACACCTCGTCTCAGGATAGTAGGCCCTGCAGCCTGATTCCTCCACTGCGAACAGCCCCCTCTCAGCCGCTGATCACTGGGTGGTCCTCGGCAGGGCCGTCAGGCACTAGTGTGTCCTCGAAATAGGGCCGGCTGCACACAGGGGATGGTAGGCATTGGGTGCATCCACCCATCTGGAGCTCAGTGGGAAGTCGACTGCAGAGGTGGCAGGGGCTGCAGGTCTTAGGAGGCCACCATGTTGAGATGTGCCCGGGGAGCCACCGCAGAAGCTGTGATCGCTGAACAGGTGCACGGCAGTCACAACTTGGCCCCCGCTAGTCATGGGGTGCAGCAAGCATCAGGGCAGGTGGATTTGGCAGCATTCAGGGGCCTGGCTCACCTCTGTGTGCAGCAAGAACTGCCTGGGCGGCAGAGGAGCCCGAAGTGCGACTTACTCCACTGCCATCTTGGCCACGCCCCTCCAGAATGCTCTTTAAATGTAAAATTGTCACTGAATTAGACAGGAAGTCCAAGTGCTATGCAAGAACTCCTATCCTTGTTTCTAGGGATTCTGCATCAGCATTCTTGTGAGAGACCAAGTTGAGTTCAGTATGAATGAACCCCTTAAAATAAAATGTGGTGCTATAGACCATCTAAGTGTGTAATTTTATGTCATTTTTTTAATTTCATGCAGCCCTACAAAGTATCGGTAATCTGCACTGTTACATATGAAAATAAATCCTCAAGAATCCAGACAAGGACAGCTCTGTGGGGGAGAATTTTTTGGGACTCATCCTCAGGATCCAAAATCTAAATACTGCAATACTCCAAGTTAATTTCATGACAGCTAGGGAAAGGAAGGTTTATGAATGTAAATGTGCACAGCTGTTCAATACTCTGCATGGTGGTTTGAACAAGCAAAGCAGCTTCTGTTTTTTCATCCACAACTTTTCATGTCTATGTCCCCACTCCTTTGTTCGTTCATTAATTACCCAGAGGGTCATATTGTCTACTTTTTTTTTTACAGTTCATCTGTCTGACAACAGTATATGGGCCATATGTACAAAGCATTTTTATCTGGTCGCAAATGGGCTGATTTGCGGAATTGGCCGGCAGTTGATCGGAAAAAAGCTTTTTGGGATGTACAAAGCCCAAATTTCAATTTGGTAACTTGTCACCGGTTCGCAATTTGGGTTTTGGGATTCAGAATTTGGATGGGGTGTGTTTAGGGCCTCCCTTCCAAATACTGATTAACATTGATATGGACAAATGTTTTGTGACCAAAATGCATTTGCAAAGTGTTGGACTTGGCCCTTTTTGCAGGGTCATCCCTAAACTTTTTGCCTTCCTCCTATATTTTTTCTGACCTGTTGTTGGCTGTTTTATGACTCTGGGCACTTTACCACTGCTGATCAGTGCTAAAGTGCATATGCTCTCCCCATTGTAAATTGTGTTATGGATTAGTGACTCCATGATTGGATGATTGGTTTACTTATCAGTCCCTAGTACAGTGCACTGAGTGTGCCCAGGGCTTGTAAATCCAATACCGCTGGTGGGCTTGCAGCACGGGTTGTGCCACCCACAGAAGCGGCTTGTAAATGTGCCTCAGGCCTGCCATTGCAGAGCCTGTGTGCAGCCTAGGGCTGCCATGTCGACTTGGTGAGTACACCCACTTACCAGTCCCTAAACCTTCCCTTTGCTGCATGTTGGTCACCCCTAAAGTAGGCCCTAGGGCAGGGTGCATTGTAAGTACAAGGTAGGACATGCCCTGGTGTGTGTGGCATGTCCTAATAGTGAATTACAGCCATTTTCGTTTTTCACTATTGCAAGGCTACCTGCTCCCCATAGGCCAGAATGGGCAGACTGACTATTACACCTTATAGTCAGAACTGACCCAGGGAACATGGTAGAAAAACGAATTTAGTATGCCTGAACTCAGGATGATAAAATACATCTTTTAGTGAAGTTGGTTTTAACATTCTGTGTTTGAAAATACCACTTTTAGAAAGTGGGTATTTTCTTGCCTAAACTTCCAAGCCTGCCTCTGCTAGGTTGTGTATTCCTTGTCTGGAGATTGAGTGACAGGGGCTGGGGGTGGCTACAGGAGACAGGGTGAGTCAGCACAGGGCTGAATAGAAAGATCTGCATCCAGAGTGGAGGGAGGAGTTGCACCTGGGTCTGAATAGGGCTGTGCCTGCCTTCCACAATGCTGGCTCCACCTCCTGCCGGGCGGCTGAGCACCCTGCCCCACATTCTGAAAGGAAAGAAGGAGACAGAAAAACAAAGTGCTCCAGGACTGACCAGAACTGGTTTTGGGCTGGGCAGAGGCCTCTCTGCCTTCAGAGAACAAAGGAAAACTGTGTATAAAAGGGGACCCAGACCCCTAGGAAATTAGATCACTTTGGGAAAACAAGAAGAAACCTTTGCTGAGGAGCGGAACCAAGAAGGAACTGAGGAGAAGACTATCCCTAAGCTAGAGGGATCTGCCTGCAGTGGTTGCCTGACTGCCAAAGGGAGGAGAAAGGACTTTGTGTGCACTTTTATTCAACTTGTAAAGTATCTCCAAGGGCTTGAGAAAAGAGCTTGCCTCCTGCTGAAGTCTCAGGGACAACAGACTTCAACCACCAGCTCCCCAAGAATCCTTTGGAAGTGCCTGCTGCTGTTTTGGGCCTTCTGAAGGGACTGCGTGTCGCAAGGAGCTGGAAGCGCGACTCAAGAGGAAGAAGCGTGTCGCCGTCGCTGCTGCTGCCGTCGCAACTCCGAAGGAGGGTGTCGCCGCTGTAGCTGTCGTATTGCACCGCATCGAGAGAAGCGTCCCGCAACAAAGAGGAAGCGTGTCGCCGTCGCTGCTGCTGCCGTCGCAACTCCGAAGGAGGGTGTCGCCGCTGTAGCTGTCGCATTGCACTGCATCAAGAGAAGAGTCTCGCATCGAGGAAGAAGCGTGTCGCCGTCGCAGCCGCTGCCGTCGCAACTCCGAAGGAGGGTGTCGCCGCTGTAGCTGTCGCATTGCACCGCATCAAGAGAAGCGCCTCGCATCCACGGAGAAGCGTGCCGCCGTCGGAGCTGCTGCAGTTGTCGCATCGAGCGGAAGCGTCTCGCAACGTCGGAGAAGAGGGTCGCCGCCAAAGCCGCTGTCGTCGCATCGCTGAACAAGGGTGTCGCCGCTGTAGCTGGCGCATCGAGTCGAGACTTCTCGCAACCTCGGAGAAGCGTGCCGCCTCAAGAAGAACTTGACGTCTTTATTTCTTTGCACCAGAACTTTGTCGCATTTCCATCGCTGCAACATTGCTTGTTGTGGAAGCGTCCCGCATCGTAAGGTACATTGACTTAAAGTGTTGCATCTTAAGAACTGAACTGAACTAAGCTAAACCTACCCTTTTAAGTACAGTATTGTGGATTTTTGTCGTTATGGTCTTGTGTTAAAACTATATAAAGAATACTTATTTTTGATATAAACCTTGTGTGGTGTCCATCTGTAGTGCGTCACTAGATTACTGTATGTGTTCACAAATGCTTTACACACTGCCTCTGAGATAAGCCTGTCTGCTCGTGCCAAGCTACCAAGGGGGTGAGCAGGGGTTATTTTAGGAGTGTACCCCTTTACCCTGACTAGAGGCGAGGGTCCCTATTTGTCACAAGTACCTACCTGTGCCAACTAGAGACCTCCAATTCTAACATTGGTGGTCAGCGGTGAGGATTCTGGACTTGCATTTGTGACTCATGTACAGTGATTGGTGAACACTACTAGTGAGTGCAGACCAAACGCGACCACATACTGTTTTTCTGTTTTATGGTGTCCTCCTGGAGGTATTTTTGATACCATGACTCTGGTTAGTTGTTGCAAAATGGAACTCAACTTCTGGCACATGTTTATCTACACAATGAAGGAGCTACGTGTGTTTTGCAAGGAAAGAGGGCTGCCTGTGAAGAGAAGGTCCAGGGAGGATCTAGAGGCATCCCTATTTCAGTATGAGTTACCCAGCTGGAAGGCAACACTACCAGTTGAGTCTGAGAAGGAGGAATTCCCTAAAAATGAGGGAGCAACAGAAAAGATAGCTGGCTTCTGGCTTATGAGCAGGAGCTGAGAGAAATTGATGAAGAGCTGAGAGAGCTTGATGAGGCTCAGAGGGCCTTAGCCCAAGAAAAAGAAATTTGGGCAGCTCAGGAAGTGAGCTTTGCTGAGGTGGAGTCCAGCTCAGATGGTGGCAGCAAAATTAAGTTATTCAGTGCTGAGAGAGTAGTGCACACCCAGAGATGTGGCGCCTGACTTGGAGGGGGTTAACATACACCGGGAGGTTCAAGGACATGAGGTAGCTTCCAGTAGTGCGCAGTGTCCCTGAGAGGAATAGGAAACTGACGCAGGGATTCATGGTCCTAGTGGTGGGAGGGACACTCTACTGACTCTAGATGAGAGGTGCAGGGAGAGGGTTCCCCATGGTTGAAGTCCTGGTATGTGAGTGTGAAGACCGCCCAGAAGAGTGTGGGTTGAGTGACAGAGACAGTCAGATACTGTCTTGCCAATCTCAGAAGAGTGGTGTGGAGTACGTGTGTGAGGCTCTGGATGGTGAGGTGAAGGATAGTTTGGTTAACCCCTGTGGGGGACTGTGTGATCCAATTTTGGGAGAGCATATTGTAAGTCCCTGTTTTCCAGAGCTATGCCAACACCTGTTGGAGTGTGAGTTCTCTGACCTCAGGGAGCTCACATTGGAGGCAGACCTTTTGGTGGATTCCAGAGGGTCTGAAGAGGCATTGGGGAGTGACCCTAAGAGGAGTGGCTCAGGTGTCTTCCAACCCAGAGTGGTGGGAGAGGTTCAGTGTAGACCAGCTAGGTCCCGTGGTAATGGGAGGGTGTAGGGACTCACGTCCTGTCTCAGTGGAGAAGGAGTGAGTGTGGGGCTGCGTGTCCCAAGGTGCCCGAAACCCAGTCTCAGAGCCTGGATGGTTCTTTAAGGGAACACCAGGTAGGGAGCCTAGGCTGTCCTGATGGGCCGCCTGTTGAGGAGGATCTCCTAGTGTCTAGAGAACCTGGAGCGTCTGTAAATGGAGCTCCAGTGTTTCTGGTGTCTGGCAGTGCCGCTCCAGTTGGGAGGGTGCAGAAGTCCAGAGTGAGGGGTGAGAGGGGAGAGAGTCCCCAGTGGAAGAACCAGTGGGTCAGGGACCAGCCAGAAGGGCTGCGTCACCAGTGAATGACCATGGTAACACCACTTCTGTCCTGGGGATCTCCCGCGCTGTCAGATGGACAGGCGTCGGGAGATCTGCGCCAGGCGGACTGTCACACAACACATGAGAGATGTGTTACCCTCTGGGGGGCATGCGTGCTCCCCAGGAAGTCCTGGTGCGCCAGGCAGATTATTACACAACTCTAAAGGAGTGTGTTTCCCTTGGGGGGTTGGTGTACCCTCCCGGAAGTCCTGGGTTGCCAGGCACAGGTCCAGCCTAAGGGTACAGACCCTGGGATGGAGGGCCAGGTTCAGGGTGTCCCCCCTGACCTGGAGAAAGGGGCAGCTGCTAACAGTGCCCCTACCAGTTTGTCTTCTGGGGGCACCGCTCCAGGTGGGAGGGTGCAGGACCCCGGTAAGGGGGGCGGGGAGAGGACAGCCTCACCCCTGGCCTCTGCCCAGTCTAAGGGTACAGACCCTATGCTGGAATCCCAGTTGCAGGATAGAACCCCTGAACTGGTGGGCGAGTGTGCAGGACACCTGCCGCAGGTGCCCTGACAATTCTGGAAGGGGTACCGCTCCAGGTGGGAGGGTACAGAGCCCCAAGGAGGAGGACCGGGTGTGGGAAAGCCCACCCCAGTCTCCAGTCCAGCCGCCGGGTATAGGCCCGGGGCTGGTGGGTCAGCGCCAGGATGTCATACCTGACCTGACAGGAGGGAGAGTGGACAAAGGGTGCCAAGCACCTGGGGCTACTGCCCCCCGCTCTCTGACGCCACAGAGGTTTGAGAGCCCTGAGAGGCATAAGGCCTGGGTCTCATCCCTGACCCCTGTCAGTGGCCACTGTGGCTTGCTGTCTGTCTGTTGGGACACACCTGTGAGCCAGTTAAGGTTAGGTGCTGCACAGGTGGGGTCCACAGGTGAGGAGAAGGGTTCACCATGGATTAGCTTGGTGGGCCCTGAGAGTATGGACAGAGGGATTCCAATAGGTTCAGATTGGCGTAGAACTGGAGTATGCCCCTGCTGTTGCGGGCCAGGTCCAGGTTCTATCGCCCAAAGCAGGAAGCCCATCAAGGTAGTGATTGGTCTCCCTGCGTTTTGGCTGGAAGGGGTTGTGTTGGACTTGGCCCTTTTTGCAGGGTCATCCCTAAACTTTTGCCTTCCTCCTATATTTTTTCTGACCTGTTGTTGGCTGTTTTATGACTTCTGGGCACTTTACCACTGCTGATCAGTGCTAAAGTGCATATGCTCTCCCCATTGTAAATTGTGTTATGGATTAGTGACTCCATGATTGGATGATTGGTTTACTTATCAGTCCCTAGTACAGTGCACTGAGTGTGCCCAGGGCTTGTAAATCCAATACCGCTGGTGGGCTTGCAGCACGGGTTGTGCCACCCACAGAAGCGGCTTGTAAAATGTGCCTCAGGCCTGCCATTGCAGAGCCTGTGTGCAGCCTAGGGCTGCCATGTCGACTTGGTGAGTACACCCACTTACCAGTCCCTAAACCTTCCCTTTGCTGCATGTTGGTCACCCCTAAAGTAGGCCCTAGGGCAGGGTGCATTGTAAGTACAAGGTAGGACATGCCCTGGTGTGTGTGGCATGTCCTAATAGTGAATTACAGCCATTTTCGTTTTTCACTATTGCAAGGCTACCTGCTCCCCATAGGCCAGAATGGGCAGACTGACTATTACACCTTATAGTCAGAACTGACCCAGGGAACATGGTAGAAAAACGAATTTAGTATGCCTGAACTCAGGATGATAAAATACATCTTTTAGTGAAGTTGGTTTTAACATTCTGTGTTTGAAAATACCACTTTTAGAAAGTGGGTATTTTCTTGCCTAAACTTCCAAGCCTGCCTCTGCTAGGTTGTGTATTCCTTGTCTGGAGATTGAGTGACAGGGGCTGGGGGTGGCTACAGGAGACAGGGTGAGTCAGCACAGGGCTGAATAGAAAGATCTGCATCCAGAGTGGAGGGAGGAGTTGCACCTGGGTCTGAATAGGGCTGTGCCTGCCTTCCACAATGCTGGCTCCACCTCCTGCCGGGCGGCTGAGCACCCTGCCCCACATTCTGAAAGGAAAGAAGGAGACAGAAAAACAAAGTGCTCCAGGACTGACCAGAACTGGTTTTGGGCTGGGCAGAGGCCTCTCTGCCTTCAGAGAACAAAGGAAAACTGTGTATAAAAAGGGGACCCAGACCCCTAGGAAATTAGATCACTTTGGGAAAACAAGAAGAAGCCTTTGCTGAGGAGCGGAACCAAGAAGGAACTGAGGAGAAGACTATCCCTAAGCTAGAGGGATCTGCCTGCAGTGGTTGCCTGACTGCCAAAGGGAGGAGAAAGGACTTTGTGTGCACTTTTATTCAACTTGTAAAGTATCTCCAAGGGCTTGAGAAAAGAGCTTGCCTCCTGCTGAAGTCTCAGGGACAACAGACTTCAACCACCAGCTCCCCAAGAATCCTTTGGAAGTGCCTGCTGCTGTTTTGGGCCTTCTGAAGGGACTGCGTGTCGCAAGGAGCTGGAAGCGCGACTCAAGAGGAAGAAGCGTGTCGCCGTCGCTGCTGCTGCCGTCGCAACTCCGAAGGAGGGTGTCGCCGCTGTAGCTGTCGTATTGCACCGCATCGAGAGAAGCGTCCCGCAACGAAGAGGAAGCGTGTCGCCGTCGCTGCTGCTGCCGTCGCAACTCCGAGAGGAGGGTGTCGCCGCTGTAGCTGTCGCATTGCACCGCATCAAGAGAAGAGTCTCGCATCGAGGAAGAAGCGTGTCGCCGTCGCAGCCGCTGCCGTCGCAACTCCGAAGGAGGGTGTCGCCGCTGTAGCTGTCGCATTGCACCGCATCAAGAGAAGCGCCTCGCATCCACGGAGAAGCGTGCCGCCGTCGGAGCTGCTGCAGTTGTCGCATCGAGCGGAAGCGTCTCGCAACGTCGGAGAAGAGGGTCGCCGCCAAAGCCGCTGTCGTCGCATCGCTGAACAAGGGTGTCGCCGCTGTAGCTGACGCATCGAGTCGAGACTTCTCGCAACCTCGGAGAAGCGTGCCGCCTCAAGAAGAACTTGACGTCTTTATTTCTTTGCACCAGAACTTTGTCGCATTTCCATCGCTGCAACATTGCTTGTTGTGGAAGCGTCCCGCATCGTAAGGTACATTGACTTAAAGTGTCGCATCTTAAGAACTGAACTGAACTAAGCTAAACCTACCCTTTTAAGTACAGTATTGTGGATTTTTGTCGTTATGGTCTTGTGTTAAAACTATATAAAGAATACTTATTTTTGATATAAACCTTGTGTGGTGTCCATCTGTAGTGCGTCACTAGATTACTGTATGTGTTCACAAATGCTTTACACACTGCCTCTGAGATAAGCCTGTCTGCTCGTGCCAAGCTACCAAGGGGGTGAGCAGGGGTTATTTTAGGAGTGTACCCCTTTACCCTGACTAGAGGCGAGGGTCCCTATTTGTCACAAGTACCTACCTGTGCCAACTAGAGACCTCCAATTCTAACACAAAGTTTTTGCACTTTACCACCAATTCAAAGTTGGTGGTAACTTATTCGCAAATGGGAAGGGGTACCCAAGGGGAATGGCTGGTAAAATATTTCGTAACAGCAGGCAGTGGTCCCAGGGACCACTGCCTATTCTTAAAAAATGAAACTTCAAAATTTGAGTTTTTCTTTTTAACTCCATCTTGTTTTCTTACAGGAAAATAGACTGTGTAAAAAAGATTGCTTTATTTAAAAGCAGTCACAGACATGGTGGTCTGCTGACCCCAGAAAGACACCATCCCTGTGATGGCAGCGAATCATAGTGGGTCACAAATTGTGACCTACATCATTAATATGCATGAGGTAGGTCTATTTGCGACCAACTATGAATCGCTAAGGAAACTCAAAAAAGTTTCATACATTAGGGATAGCGATTCCCTAATTGTGATTAGCAGGAAACCGTAATTAGGAAATCGCTAATCATAATCTTCATATATCTGACCCTATGTTTCTTGCAGGATTAGTGAGCCTGCTATAAGTACAGTAGTTGGGTTTCCAACATGTAGCATAGAGAAAGCCTCACTTAGCTTCTAAGACAATTCAGTTAAGGGAGTTGCATCAGAATCACAATGTAACTCTGACAAGCCTTGATACAACAATGTTGATACAACAATATTTCAGGTGAGATGGTTTTGACAATTCAAGATGGAGCTAGAGGTCACATGTGCTCACCATAAGTGGAACGTTGAAGTGCTCAATGTTGGTGTCCTATAATTTAATCGGGAAGTACAGTAGCCCACAGAACCAGTCAAGAGGATATATTTCTGAAAGCTAGCATGCCAACAGGAAATACAATATGGAAAATCCGATGGAAATGGAAGCCTGATAAAACTCCTGTTGCTCCAATGGGGAAAACCTTTGGTTGGAATATAACAATGGAATCGCAAGTTCAGACTTAGAAATCCAGCATGGGGAGTGTGATGTTGAATACATTTCCCTTTCTCATCACCCTCTCACCAATAGACAAGAGATGATGATTCCGTAGAAATACAGGAGCAATGTATATTTTGAAAAAATGGCAGAGCCTTTACAATGCTTGTGAAAAGCTACATTTGTTGGGGTTTAAAATCTAACTATCAGTTGTTTAACCTGTAAGGCATCCCCAAATTCACTATCATACCCACATGCCATTTCAGGGTATTGCATTATACCCCACTCCTCTCAATCCATAGTGATTGGAAAAAATATCGATTTATTCCATAAGATCTATATGCATTACTGAATGTAAGTATTTTTAACTTCTAAGGCAATATTAAAATAACTTAAAATATGTTTTGTTTAACACATTAGAGAGACATTTTGGCAATCAGAGACAATAAAAAGATATTGGCACAAAGTATCCTATTCTTTCAATCCCAGGATAAGAGCAACAATCAGGCTCCCGTGGATACGATTTTTCTGATAAGGCAGGATGCAGCTCAGAAGAACAAGCTATAATACATGTTTTTACACAGAAAAGCGTGTATTGTTCCCCTGCTCTTTGTCAATAAAAGGTCTTGCAGATGCTGCATTCTGCCATGATCAAGAAGTGGAACTACAATGGTGATGCTGAAGGGTCAGAAAGCACAGTTTCTATTAGATCTATTGCTTGATTTGATGAGATCGATTTCCCTGAAGAAACGTTTAACAGTAGAGTTGAGATACTATATTTGGTAAATGAAGTGCTTGAACATAGGTGATACAATGTAATATACATGCAATTGACAATTAAGTATGACATGTGCAGCAATACGCAGACTGATGGTTTGGAACATACATGTGTAGGGCATATGCTTCAGTCCCTATCAAGGCAACTGTCTTGTGAACGCTCAATAAATTAGCGAATCAGTGGGTAACACCTAAGGGGTGCATTTTAATCTGCTGTAGGTTGGGCACCTGATCCATTGCATGCAATCTAAATGGCAGCCAGAGAGGCAGGATTTAGTTTGGACCTCATTTAGAAGGTAAAGTAACTTTGCTCACCAAAATACTGGCCTTCAGGTGCTGTGTATAAGTAGTCTGGAAATATGTTTTCCGATTAGAATGGCCTGTTATGATTGTGTCTTTTTGGCATTTCAGGACAAGCTGACGGGGTCTGCAGTGTTGGTATTCTAAGGAAATATAGCATATGTGAACAGATAAAAACGATACCAAGTTCAGACTACTGATAATGTTAATAGTGCAGCTTCTCGAATATATATCACATTATTGATTAGTCTAGAGCAACAAGATCCAGCGGGTGGTAGAACACCGTAATTTATCAAAATATGGTTACAAGAGTGAGTAGACATATAATATGTTACAAAATATAGTTAACATGTGGATATGATAATAATTAGGGGCCGATTCCGATCTCGGTCGGAGGCGCACCCAATACCATTCGGTCGGGAAAAAAGCCATGCGAAAGCCTGTTTCCCGACCGATCCGATACAGCACACCGAGCGAGCAAGTACGATGCGCACAACAGCAAAAAATCCGGCCGAGCCGTACTCACCCAAACCAGGTCCTGTTCTCCGACCGAGGCGAATCCGGAAACGCCGGAATCGAGTCGCACGGAAGGAAAAATGCAGCCCCGTCCGGCCGGACAGAGTACGATGCGCTTTCCATACGCGCCGTACCCGTCGCTACGCACGGCACGTCAAAGCATCCGGGAGAGGCGCACATAAGCTCCGATTCGCGCCACAACACGATCCACGGCTACAAGGCGAACACGCCAGCGACGAGGACGACGCGAAGCGACGAGGACGAGGCGTAGCGACGAGGACGACGCGAAGCAACGAGAAGGACGAACGACACGAACCAACCATGAATCCCTTCGTCCCGATCATACCAATATTCTACATTTACTACCGGAACAGGCACGGACGCGTACGGCGCAGCAGGTAAGCCAGACACCAACCACGAAACACATACAACACGTACACGACACATCACACACACACACAGGGATGCAGAATATACTTACACCAGCAACAGCAGCACCATAGGGGCGGGATGCCCATCACCAATGCCACATATGCACACAGGGGCCTGAATGCGCACCACCACCCCTACCCAGGGGTGGCATGATGCCTACCACCACTACCACCCTCACCCAGGGGTGGCATGATGCCTACCACCACAACCACCCTCACCCAGGGGGGGCAGGATGCCTACCACTACTACCACCCTCACCCAGGGGGGCAGGATGCCCACCACTACTACTACCCTCACCCAGGGGGGCAGGATGCCTACCACTACTACCACCCTTAGCCAGGGGGCAGGATGCCTACCACTACTACCACCATCACCCAGGGGGGCAGGATGCCTACCACTACTACCACCCTTACCCAGGGGGCAGGATGCCTACCACTACTACCACCCTTAGCCAGGGGGCAGGATGCTTACCACTACTACCACCCTCACCTTGGGGAGCAGGATGCCTACCACTACTACCACCCTCACCCAGGGGGCAGGATGCCTACCACTACCACCACCCTTAGCCAGGGGGCAGGATGCCCACCACTACTACCACCCTCACCCAGGGGGGCAGGATGCCTACCACTACTACCACCCTTACCCAGGGGGCAGGATGCCTACCACTACTACCACCCTTAGCCAGGGGGCAGGATGCTTACCACTACTACCACCCTCACCCAGGGGGCAGGATGCCTACCACTACTACCACCCTCACCCAGGGGGCAGGATGCCTACCACTACTACCACCCTTAGCCAGGGGGCAGGATGCCCACCACTACTACCACCCTCACCCAGGAGGCAGGATGCCTACCACTACTACCACCCTCACCCAGGGGGCAGGATGCCTACCACTACTATCCACCCTTACACAGGGGGCAGGATGCCTACCACTACTACCACCCTCACCCGGGGGGCAGGATGCCTACCACTACTACCACCCTCAGCCAGGGGGCAGGATGCCTACCACTACTACCACCCTCAGCCAGGGGGCAGGATGCCCACCACTACTACCACCCTCACCCAGGGGGCAGGATGCCTACCACTACTACCACCCTCACCCAGGGGGCAGGATGCCTACCACTACTACCACCCTTAGCCAGGGGGCAGGATGCCCACCACTACTACCACCCTCACCCAGGGGGCTGGATGCCTACCACCACCCTTAGCCAGGGGGCAGGATGCCTACCACTACTACCACCCTCACCCAGGGGGCAGGATGCCTACCACTACTACCACCCTTAGCCAGGGGGCAGGATGCCCACCACTACCACCCTCACCCAGGGGGGCTGGATGCCTACCACCACCCTTAGCCAGGGGGCAGGATGCCTACCACTACTACCACCCTTAGCCAGGGGGCAGGATGCTTACCACTACTACCACCCTCACCCAGGGGGGCAGGATGCCTACCACTACTACCACCCTCACCCAGGGGGCAGGATGCCCACCACAACTACCACCCTCACCCAGGGGGGCAGGATGCCTACCACTACTACCACCCTCACCCAGGGGGCAGGATGCCTACCACTACTACCACCCTTAGCCAGGGGGCAGGATGCCCACCACTACTACCACCCTCACCCAGGGGGCTGGATGCCTACCACCACCCTTAGCCAGGGGGCAGGATGCCTACCACTACTACCACCCTTAGCCAGGGGGCAGGATGCTTACCACTACTACCACCCTCACCCAGGGGGGCAGGATGCCTACCACTACTACCACCCTTAGCCAGGGGGCAGGATGCCCACCACTACTACCACCCTCACCCAGGGGGGCTGGATGCCTACCACCACCCTTAGCCAGGGGGCAGGATGCCTACCACTACTACCACCCTTAGCCAGGGGGCAGGATGCCTACCACTACTACCACCCTCACCCAGGGGGGCAGGATGCCTACCACTACTACCACCCTTAGCCAGGGGGCAGGATGCCCACCACTACTACCACCCTCACCCAGGGGGCTGGATGCCTACCACCACCCTTAGCCAGGGGGCAGGATGCCTACCACTACTACCACCCTTAGCCAGGGGGACAGGATGCTTACCACTACTACCACCCTCACCCAGGGGGCAGGATGACTACCACTACTACCACCCTCACCCAGGGGGCAGGATGCCCACCACAACTACCACCCTCACCCAGGGGGGCAGGATGCCTACCACTACTACCACCCTCACCCAGGGGGCAGGATGCCTACCACTACTACCACCCTTAGCCAGGGGGCAGGATGCCCACCACTACTACCACCCTCACCCAGGGGGGCAGGATGCCTACCACTACTACCACCCTCACCCAGGGGGGCAGGATGCCTACCACTACTACCACCCTTACACAGGGGGCAGGATGCCTACCACTACTACCACCCACACCCAGGGGGCAGGATGCCTACCACTACTACCACCCTTAGCCAGGGGGGCAGGATGCCCACCACTACTACCACCCTCACCCAGGGGGGCAGGATGCCTACCACTACTACCACCCTCACCCAGGGGGCAGGATGCCTACCACTACTACCACCCTTAGCCAGGGGGCAGGATGCCCACCACTACTACCACCCTCACCCAGGGGGCTGGATGCCTACCACCACCCTTAGCCAGGGGGGCAGGATGCCTACCACTACTACCACCCTTAGCCAGGGGGCAGGATGCTTACCACTACTACCACCCTCACCCAGGGGGGCAGGATGCCTACCACTACTACCACCCTTAGCCAGGGGGGCAGGATGCCCACCACTACTACCACCCTCACCCAGGGGGGCTGGATGCCTACCACCACCCTTAGCCAGGGGGCAGGATGCCTACCACTACTACCACCCTTAGCCAGGGGGCAGGATGCCTACCACTACTACCACCCTCACCCAGGGGGGCAGGATGCCTACCACTACTACCACCCTTAGCCAGGGGGCAGGATGCCCACCACTACTACCACCCTCACCCAGGGGGCTGGATGCCTACCACCACCCTTAGCCAGGGGGCAGGATGCCTACCACTACTACCACCCTTAGCCAGGGGGCAGGATGCTTACCACTACTACCACCCTCACCCAGGGGGGCAGGATGCCTACCACTACTACCACCCTCACCCAGGGGGCAGGATGCCCACCACAGCTACCACCCTCACCCAGGGGGCAGGATGCCTACCACTACTACCACCCTCACCCAGGGGGCAGGATGCCTACCACTACTACCACCCTTAGCCAGGGGGCAGGATGCCCACCACTACTACCACCCTCACCCAGGGGGGCAGGATGCCTACCACTACTACCACCCTCACCCAGGGGGGCAGGATGCCTACCACTACTACCACCCTTACACAGGTGGGGCAGGATGCCTACCACTACTACCACCCACACCCAGGGGGGGCATGATGCCTACCACTACTACCACCCTTAGCCAGGGGGCAGGATGCCCACCACTACTACCACCCTCACCCAGGGGGGCAGGATGCCTACCACTACTACCACCCTCACCCAGGGGGGCAGGATGCCTACCACTACTACCACCCTTAGCCAGGGGGCAGGATGCCCACCACTACTACCACCCTCACCCAGGGGGGCTGGATGCCTACCACCACCCTTAGCCAGGGGGCAGGATGCCTACCACTACTACCACCCCCACTCATAGGATGGACAATGCATGACACATCCAGCACACCACAACCTAAGGAATGCAAGAAGAAGACATCCCCCAACACCATGACAAGCGTGTGTAGACTGTGTCAAATGCCTACAACACCGAACATGACTTTGAACATACAATGTGACCCCCTAGCACATGTGCCACACATATATGTGTGTGGCACCCACAATGCAAGCAGGCCATGACCATTGTGGCAATGGGGTCCAAACCCCCATCATCACAGTGACCAAAATGTAAGTGTGGGGTCCATAGCTGAAGCACATTTTGAACATTGTGGCAATGGGGTCCAAACTCCCATCATCACAGTGACCAAAAGGCAAGTGTTGACAAAGTAAGAGGTGCAACTGCCAAACTGCATGGATGATTCCTGGTCACAGAACAACAAACACATCAGTGGCAAAGTAGTGTATGTGTCCCATTGCAACATAAATTGGGGGAGCCAAATCCTGCAGTGCAAATAAGACATAACTTTGGCCATGTGCAGACAAACAACACCCATGGGGGCTGACACCGTCAACAATCATCAATGACACAATGACAGAAGTGACCATCCGAATGCAGACCCACATATTTGCACCAATGGGCACACACATGCAGATACCCTGTGGAGACTGCAGATGTGAGGCGAACAGATACCATACCATGGCAGCAATGGGACACACAATCAACAATTAGCAACAAATGAGGGCTCCCGTCCCATCAGCCTGGTCATGGAAGTGCCAACGGAATCATCAGCACAGATCCAACACACTTGTATAGCAATGTTGCACTGACAACACAGATGAGTCCTTCCCCATTGATGCCCAAACCTGCATGTTCACTGGAGATGGCCACACGGTCAGGGAAGTAGACGAATAGAACAATGGCAGGCACAACAGATGTGCAGGGGTGGAAGCCACAGATGTGAAGTTGCCAATCTAAGTAGGAAATCTCATTGCCAAATACTGAACACATGACACCCTCAGATGCTGCTATGGATGACATGGATACACCACAGGATAGGACACATAACCCCTGGACCACATGGGTTCCTGCACAGTAACACTTCATTATCATGAGACCAAATATCACCATCACTGCAGCAAGGGCATTGTTAGCATCATCAACATCATGTACATCAGAAGCAAAAGCACTAGAGAACAGAAAGTTGCTTTATTCAGCATATGTGGCATTAAAAGTAGAAGTCCGGTAGAACATAAACAAAGGCCAATGGCCAGTCCATCAACAAAGTCACAAGTGGGTGACAGTGGCAGATGCCACCCTACACATGCCTGCACAAAACCAGGGACAATCCACTAGGAGGGGCAACCGGGGGGGTAGGCCAGGCACCGCAGGGACAGGATCAGGGCTCACCAGGAGGAAGCAGGGAAGGGGGTGGTGGGTGCTGGAGAGCCACTGACAACTGCAGTGGAGGTGTCTGACATGGTGTGTGCCGGCACAACTGGGGGCATGGCTCAGATGTTGTGGGTGCCGGCACGACTGCAGTGGACCCTGCAGATGGAGTGGACAGGTCCGCCACTGCAGTGCCCAAGTCAGACAGGGTGGTAGTGGACTCCACTGCAGTGCCTACCACCAGGGGAGGAGAATGGGGAACAGGCAAGGTGGGCTGGACAGAGGGGGAGGACACCCTCACCACATCAGTGGCACAGACAAGTGCAGCGGGGGTGTGGTGCCGGGAGAGCAAGTGGCAGGGGAGAAGGCCGGAGCCTCTTGGGGATGGTATATCTGTGGGTGGGGAACCTGGGGCAGAGTGTGGTGGGGCACCTGTGGAGTGGGGGCCTGAGGGATGGAGGAAGGAGACCTGGTGCTTGAGCTGCAGGGCGGCGGCGGGGTCTTGCTCTTAGCACTCCGGGGGACTTGCGGGTGGGGGCCTCAGTCTGTCTGCACCTGGGGGAGGGTGTCCGGGGGCGAGGGGCACTCTGCTCCGTGTGGGGGGCTTCCTCTTCCCCTGGATGCTGGGGCAGCTGGATCGGAGGGAAGAGGCCGAGGTCACTGAGGAAGAGGCGCTGGGTCTTTGGGGTTGCAGGTGAGGCAAGGGAGGGTGCTTTGGAGGGAGAGGCAACTGAGGACTGCGCAGTGCCCGTGGATGCGTGTGTGTGTACCAGGGCCCCATCCCCTGTGAGTCTGGTTTCAGTCCCCTGACTGTGCGTGCGTGTGCGTTTAGTTTGTGGCGTGTGTGTCTGTGTGCTGGATGTGTGTGTGCTGGTGTGTGCCTGTGCCGGTGTGTGTGTGCTTGGGACGGGCAAGGTGCTGGGGAGTGTGGATGGAGCAGAGGCAGGAGGGGTGAGGGACTGTCTGAGGAGGGACACTGCTGCCGTCAGGGAGGAGTCCATGGACCTGTTGCCCCTCTGTAGGTCAGACATGCCCGATGAGATGCCCTCCATGAACGACACCAGCTGAGTCAACAGTGCGGTGTGCGCATGGAGGACACTCAGCATGGCTGTCTGCCCTACATGGAGCTGGCGAAGGAGGTACACAGACTCCTCACTCAGGGCAGCAGGGGACACAGGGGCAGGGGTGCGGTGCCTGGGCCAAAGGAGACACGCTCCCGAACATGGGAGCCTCCACGGACCTGGGGAATGGGAGCCGATGGGAGGGCGGTGGTGGTGCTGGTGGTGGCGGGGACAGCAACACTAGCTGGGGTGTGGTGGCTGCTGACACCCGCCTCCACAAGGGAGTCATCCTCCGAGTTGCTCTGGTCCTCAGCTGAGGTGGATGGTGCTGAGGACTCCTCGGTGTGGCTCCCTCGCCCTCCGTGCCACTGGGTCCCTCAGACCACTCCTCGGCTGCTGACCCAGTCTGGCTCTCTGGCTCCTCCTGGTCCGTGGAGCTGTCCCCTTCCGTGGCCGTGGATGTATCTGCAAACAATGGGGAAACAGACAGACATCAGTCACCTGCACCAAACACACACACCACTGTGAGCACAGCACATTACAGAGCAAGCCCTGGCATCATTAGTTGTACATTGCTAAAAGTGCCCTAACTGAACAGGAGAAGCCAATTGTCAGTCTGATGCCAAGCATGGCACTCACATCCCACATGGCCTTGCACCCATCTGTCTGGTGTCTGTTGGATTGCAACACCCCAGTGTGGACACATGCACCAAGTACACAGTAGTTGGACAGTGCAGAGGAAACGGTGTGGACACATCACAGCTCTTGCCACTGAGTCAGTACAGGTTTCCGGATGAAAGGGATGCCCAGAGTCAAATAGGAAATGCATGTGATGCATACCAGCGACAGACACCATGATGCACCCATGTCCTGATAGCCAGCGCCACTATGGTGTGCATGTAGCACATGTCACTCCCCTGCAGGACCACAAATAAGTTGACACATGCCATGGCAGAGGCATGACTGTTAAGTCATACATCACTGTCTCAGTGATATATGACTTGGCAGCCAGACAACAACACTATGCACTGTGTCACAATAGTAGGTCATGGGGAATGGAAGTCCTGGAGCTGCACAAGTGCACATGTACATCCCCCACACAACACATCATCTCAACCCTCATCTGTCCAGGTCACACCTATTGGACATATGGGAGACCTGTGACACTACCCTCTGAACCTGAGCCCCTCACAATTTGCTGTGAATGGGGAACAGCTGCCTGAACATCACATTCGCATACCCCAGTCTGCACGGGCAGCTGATCAAACACCTATGTGACACACAAGTATCGTCTCCTATGGTCACATCTCCAGGGGCATGCTGAGCCCCTACCAAGAAACACCACAGCAGTCCTGGCAACTAATCCACAGCACACTGACACAGAGGCAGACACCGGAGGGGTCAAATCACTGTGCACAATGTGTCAGCTGATACACGGGAGTGGGAGTACAGAGTGCATTGCATGGCCTGGAGTAGGCATGACTGTCCTGCTCCACATGAATGAGGGATGTGCCCTGGACAGTGGATAGCTGGCTATGTATGTGTGACACACGTAATCTGCACACTCCTGGGGCACAAACATTGTTCCCACCCGCTGCATGGGCGTGTGCCACATACCCCAGGCACATGTGGTGGCTCAGCTCAGCAAGTGGACCGCATATCAAAGCAACACGCAGATCACATGTCCAAACCCAGGCGTTGTGTGAACAATGGACCCACCCATGATGCCCACAACAGAGTCAGGGAAACAGATGCTGTCCCCCACCTTTAGTGAAGCAAACTGCAAGGACACAGTCCCAAGTGACACAATTCCCTGACTGTAAGGGCCACACCTGGGTATCAGATGAGCAGTGGGCAGTGCACAATAGAGGGACATGGCTCCTGGACAACATGACTGCTGCACTGTGGCAGTTGAACCAGGCCAGAGGAGGGCACAAAGCATGTAATACAGAGTTCACAGTGCAGTCTTTGACTCACCCCTCCTTGCTGCTGTCTGGCCTTCAGCTGCCCATCCAGGTCTGGAAAGACCACCGCCAGGATCTGGAGCATGTGGGGGTCAGGGTCCGTGTTCCGCCCCTCCTGCGAGGAGGCGTCAGCTTCAGCTGGACCCGTGCAATCCTCCGGGTCCAGCCCCGAAGGTCCTGCCACCTCTTCTGGCAGTTGCGGATCCGGCGCTTGTAGACCCCCACGGACCGGACAGCCCGGACGATGTCCTTCCAGATTTCCTGCTTCCGATGGGCATTAACCTGTGAGGATGACAAAGTGAAAAGGCCATTACCACACATGCAACATATCCGTGCATGACACAGTCGTATATACATGTCTCAATCACAGGGGCACATGATGTACACAGGCAGTGCAAAGCTGACCATGGACAGTTTGCCAGACGTCACTACATGGTATCATTGCATGGGAAGTAAAACCATGTTCAAATGCACTGTCACTGCACCATACCTGTCCAGTGCAAGTCACTACACACTATGGGGGTGACAACTACTCAGTGAGCCTGCTAGCCAGTGGCGTGCAGACTCTCAGCCTTGCTAGTCAGACAAAATGCACATTCAGAAAGGCAGTGCACAGAACACTCACCTGCTCCCCTGGTGTCCCATACAGCTTGCTGTACTGTGGAAGTAGGCTGTCCAGCAGGGCCTGGTTCTCTTCAAGGCTGAAGGCTGGGGCTCTCTCCACAGTACGTGCCATTGCAGGGTCCAGAGGGGCAGAGACAGCAGCAGTGCAGTGGCAGATGTCGTCTTGGAGCATGTAGTGCAGGCAAGTGGGCTCTCAGGGGAACAGCCAGCAATATATATGTGCTGGAGAGGCAGATACTGTCCCTTGTGTCCAAAGTGATAGGTCCAAGTCGTTTGCATCTTCTGAATCTGGCCAATCCATGGAATAGCAGCACCAAAACACGCCCACAGCATCCTTCAAATCTTCAACTTCATGACATACATGATTTTGCAACATTGTTGTGGGTGACCAACTGATTTTCCAGCAACCGACTTGTTCGAAATTCGAAAACGCGTCCGTTGCCAGGCAAGCCCATTGTCAATGGGTGCGCACTGATCGGTCCATTGCGGTACAACGCGCACAGGGGTACAACGCGTACCCGCACACATTGAAAGCAATGGGCCGGCCGGAGGCACCGATCGGTCCATTGCAGTTCAACGCGCACAGGGGTACAACGCGTACCGCACACATTGAAAGCAATGGGCCGGCCGGAGGCACCGATCGGTCCATTGCTGTTCAACGCGCACAGGGGTACAACGCGTACCCGCACACATTGAAAGCAATGGGCCGGCCGGAGGCACCGATCGGTCCATTGCTGTTCAACGCGCACAGGGGTACAACGCGTGCCCGCACATTGAAAGCAATGGGCGGCCGGAGGCACCGATCGGTCCATTGCAGTTCAACGCGCACAGGGGTACAACGCTGCACCGACACATTGAAAGCAATGGGCCGGCCGGAGGCACCGATCGGTCCATTGCTGTTCAACGCGCACAGGGGTACAACGCGTACCCGCACACATTGAAAGCAATGGGCCGGCCGGAGGCACCGATCGGTCCATTGCTGTTCAACGCGCACAGGGGTACAACGCGTACCCGCACACATTGAAAGCAATGGGCCGGCCGGAGGCACCGATCGGTCCATTGCAGTTCAACGCGCACAGGGGTACAACGCGTACCCGCACACATTGAAAGCAATGGGCCGGCCGGAGGCACCGATCGGTCCATTGCTGTTCAACGGTGACAGGGGTACAACGCGTACCCGCACACATTGAAAGCAATGGGCCGGCCGGAGGCACCGATCGGTCCATTGCTGTTCAACGCGCACAGGGGTACAACGCGTACCGCGCACATTGAAAGCAATGGGCCGGCCGGAGGCACCGATCAGTCCATTGCAGTTCAACGCGCACAGGGGTACAACGCGTACCCGCACACATTGAAAGCAATGGGCCGGCCGGAGGCACCGATCGGTCCATTGCTGTTCAACGCGCACAGGGGTACAACGCGTACCCGCACACATTGAAAGCAATGGGCCGGCCGGAGGCACCGATCGGTCCATTGCTGTTCAACGCGCACAGGGGTACAACGCGTACCCGCACATTGAAAGCAATGGGCCGGCCGGAGGCACCGATCGGTCCATTGCAGTTCAACGCGCACAGGAGTACAACGCGTACCCACACACATTGAAAGCAATGGGCCGGCCGGAGGCACCGATCGGTCCATTGCTGTTAACGCAGCACAGGGGTACAACGCGCACCCGCACACATTGAAAGCAATGGGCCGGCCGGAGGCACCGATCGGTCCATTGCAGTTCAACGCGCACAGGGGTACAACGCGTACCCGCACACATTGAAAGCAATGGGCCGGCCGGAGGCACCGATCGGTCCATTGCAGTTCAACGCATCACTGTACATGTGACTGGCATATGTCAGCATGCCTGTCTCAGAGGAACATATGCCAGCCACAGATAGCTCCCAGGGAGTGAGGGGCACACCTACCACACGACAGCCTGTCCCAACTTTATCATAAGGCATGTAAGGCTGCATTTCCTATTGTGTGTATGTTGGTGTACATGTTGTCCTGTGGGTGTCACCTGTGGGCAGCCACCCCCAGGCTGTGCACGTGTTCATGGGGACAGGATCCTGGGTGTTACGTGTACGTGACCACTGTGATGTGCAACTGTTCATATCTGTGCATGTGCCATGGTCACATTTCACAGTGGTGTATGTGTATGTCATGTCACATACCCCGTGAGTCCCATGTGGGACGGTATGTTTGAGCCAGGGTGTCCTAGTGGCACAATACTGATGGTCCTCCACAGTCTTTGTGCATGTGGTGTTTACAATGTCTCTGATTTCATGTGCACAGTGGGAGACAGTCTCCACATCCACGTTGTGTGTGCATGGACTCTGATGTTGTGCGTGTGTGTCACAGACGTCCATGTCTGTCCTGCCGTGGCAAGTGGGGCCACTACCTGTGGGGGTCATGGTTGTTTTGCTGTGGTGTATACATGATACTCCATGTAATGCCAGTGTCCATGTGGCATTACAGGGTCCCTGGGAATATACCTGTCGTTGAGCTGTGGTGCCTGGGGCACATCTGTCCTCACATGTCCCTGTGGGGGTTATTGTGACACGGCAGCAGGAGATGGGAACTGTGACACGGCCCATGATATCCAATGGGCCAACCTGGGACTAATTGATGCCACCTGTTGGACCGTGTTGACAGATGTTGGCCATGTATGTACCATACATGTCCTTCCGGTACTGCACACTTCATGTAGTTGTGCCTCATAATGATGTATGTTGGGATCTTGAGTGTGTTCAATGCCGCATATGTGGGGTGACTGACAATCTTGCTTACTTCTCCTCTGCACTGCAGGGCTCCTGCTGTCCATCGGCCATTCCCAGACCTGGCAACGATGGTGGAACGGGACAGCATCCGACGGTACCGCTTCACCAGGCAGCTGATTGAGGATTTGGCAGTGCAGTTGTCCCCACATTTGCAGCCTGGCCGGCCGTATCCTACAGCGCTGACCCCCAAGGTGAAGGTGATGGCAGCCCTACACTTCTTTGCCACTGGTACCTTCCAACATACTGTGGCGACTGCTGGTGGGATGTCACAGACCATGTTCAGCCGTGTGCTCCGCGATGTTTTGGCGGCAATGTTGCTCTTCCTGAACCGGTACATCTATTTCCCTAGACTGCGACGACTCACTGACGTGAAGTGTGACTTTTATGCACTGGGGAGGATGCTGCATGTCATTGGCTCCATTGATGGGACACATGTGGCTTTGGTACCACCACAGGCCCAGGAGCAGGCCTACAGGAACCGCAAGCACTACCACTCGGTCAATGCACTGGTGGTGTGTCTTGCAGACATGACCATCACACACGTGTGTGCCCGTTTCCCTGGTTCAGCACACGATGCCTTTGTGATGAGGAGTAGTCGCATCCCCAGGATGATGGCACAGATGCAGAACCAGCGTGCCTGGCTTGTCGGTGTGTACTGACTTTGTGCCATTGTGTGTGATCTGATCTGTAGTATTCCGCCCACTGTTCCAAGTCAGCTAATGTGCACTTGTCTGTCCGTAGGTGACTCGGGATACCCCAACATGCCGTGGTTGCTGACACCCCTCAGGAACCCTGTGACACCTGCCCAGATGCGCTACAATGAGGCACATGGTCGGACCAGGAGAGTGATTGAGCGGACCTTTGGTCTCCTGAAGAGCCGCTTCCGCTGCCTGGACAAGACCGGAGGGTCCCTCCCATATGCCCCTGCAAAAGTGTGCAAGATTATCATTGTCTGCTGCATGCTCCACAACCTGGCAGTGCGGAAGGAGTTGCCTCTCATCCAGGATGACGATGACCAACATCCGCCACCTGTGGAGGATCCTGGCCTGGACCACGATGCCAGTGACGATGATGATGATGATGATGATGGTGATGGTGATGTCCGCACACAGCTCATCACCAACTTCTTTAGCTGAATGTGAGTATCCTGAGGTGTCATGTCAATGATGTGAGTTGGCATGATGTGTGGGTGGTGCTCTGGTGCTGTGGGAGTGTGTCCATGGGCCACTTGACTGGATGTGTGTTGCGATGTGTGCTAACAGGTGGGCTGTACTCCCCAACAGTGTTGACATGCTAACTTGGTTCTGGGTGGGTATCTTGTAACATGTATTGTGCATGTGTTTTGCTGTTCTGTCCTGTACTCCATTGCTTTTGACAGTGTGTCATTTCTGTCCTTCACAGGGTACTTTCAGATTCGTTTGGTCAACTGTGTCCACCGACGACGTGATTGCACATCCAGGCTGGTAGCTGTTGTGTCCCTACAGGTGATGTGCGCCACACCCATGGACTTCCTTCCGTCTACAGTTGTTGACTGTGTGCCCGCTGCCAGGTGGGGTTACCTTGCATCTGTAGTGGTTACGGCATGTTGCTACTGTGTAATAAACCTGTGCTTCACTTTGTGATGTGCGTTGTCTGTGGTCACATATTTGACTGCCATTTGCTTACTGCACCTGTGGGCTACTTGACTACAACTGGGAATGGGTGTGGTGTCTGTGCATTGCACCGTCTTCCCTGGCAACATCAGTGTAGGCAATGAGTCAGATGGCCTAGGTGTGTATGTGTCGTGTAGCCCTGGTGGTGTGTCTCCCTCATGTGTGTCACGTTTCCTGTACTCACATGCCTGTGTTGTCCTTGCTGTTGCAGTTCGCATACACAGTGTAATTTTGCAGTTCATCATCCCCATAACAGCACCCACGTTGGAATCACGACAGAGGCAAGTATGGTGTATTAGTGTGTTTATTGTGATACATTTGTGTTAATAGTGCATAGGATGGGTTGTGCTGTACATGAATCTTGCAATCCCAAGTTCCTAGGTGAATTGAAAGTCCGGGTAGACAGGATCCCCAGTATCGGGGCCACAGTTGTCTGACACATTGGTCCAACTTGTACTCCCCATGCAATGTGTGGGAGTAGTGTTGCCGTCAACAGGGTGAACAGTCTGTGCACAAAGGCGAACATCCAGAACAGGTTCAGGCTTCCTGGGAGTTGCGCTTGGCCATCGGCCTCTCACTTTTCCCTCCTCGGACGACCCCTCTTCTTGGGGGGGGGGCCCTCAAGTGCAGGCTGCTGCGGTGCAGGGGACTCTCCGCCAGAGTCCTCCTCCCTCCCTGTGGCAGTTGCAGTTTGTTCAGCACCAGATGGCACACAGGGAGGTGTGGACTGGTTGCTGTTCATCTGGCGGAGGCATTGTAAAATGTCCCTGTGCACCGCCGTCATCTCATGCAGTGCATCCCACTTGGACTCCACGCGGGACATGTGTGAGTCCACACGGGACATGTGTGACTCCACGTGGGACATGTGGGAGTCCAAGCGGGCATGATGGGCAGCCTGCTGCTGTTTAATGTCTCTGAGGAGCCCCACTACCTGGCTGAGCTCTCCGGTGCTGGACTGGTACGCATCAGCTATGCGTACCAGTTGTGGGTCATCATGCACACCAGCAACGTCTGCAAGCAGCGACCTCTGTCTCCCACCCCTCCCACCACCCCTGCTGACATGTGCAGTGTGTGCAGTGGCACGCACAGATAACCCTGGTCCACCTTGGGGGTTGGTGGTGGTGGTGGTGTCCATGGCCCCAGGTTGGTCCAGGGTCACTGTGCTGGTGTTGCTCCTTATTCTGTCCATGTCGGCAGGGATGGTATTCGTGGTGACAGTCGTTGTAGGGGTGGGTGCAGGGGGTGCAGCTGGTGGTCCTGCTGGTGCTGCAGCTGGTGGTCCTGCTGGTGCTGCATGTTGACTTGCACCGGATGTGCCAGGTTGTTCTTCATCGTCCGAGGAGGACAGAGGCTGTACGACGCCAGTGAGCTCGGCATCCTCTTGAGCCTGGGACTGGGACTCCTCAGCGTCTGCTGCTGTGTCCCCATCATCACCTGTTTTGGGAGACACAAACAATGTATGTCATGTTTCTGCAGGCATCAATGGTTGACACACATGACAGTTGTGACTGTGCCTCTGGGTGCGGGCCTGTACATTGCATTGTCCTGAGTCGTCACAGTCAGGGGTTGATATTGGTGTGGCACATTGTCCTGCATTATTTGGGCATTTCTATGTATTTTCTGGGGTGTGAACATGGTCTGCATTGGTTGTGTTTGGTTGGCAGCCGGACCTCCTTCCCACCCACCCAGCCAGTCAGTTATCCCACCATGGAACGTGCTTGCGTTGCAGGGAGTGTAAGTTGTCTCTCAGGATGTCAGTCAGTGGTGTCCTGCTGTTTGTTGGTGCACAGTTGGCAGCAGGGCCTTGTGCTCCCCACAGCAGTAGCCAGTGTCAGCCATCTTGTGAGTCCTTCTCCACTCCCTGTGATGTGAGCATGGTTCAGGGTGGTGTTGATGGGACAGTTGTGGGGGTGACCAATATCAGTGACTACGACTCCCATCATGCTATTGCCTCCACCCCCTTCCCAGCATGCCCATGCTTCCTTCCTTCTGACTCTGCTTCCCTGTGGGGTGGGCTGGCTGTGCTGACAGGATGGCTGGGAGTGTTGTCCTGGCAGTTGTTTGGCTAAGAGTCCCAAGAGTGTCCCTGTGCTTCACACAACATAACCCAGGGTGGTGGTGCTTTGTGGGATCTTGTGTTAGGATGGGGGCATTGCATTCTACCAGGTGGGTTCTGTGGAGTTTGTGTTGGGGTGTGTGTGAGGGAGGTGCTTGTGACTATGGTCAGTGCTGCAAGTCCCCCTTCCCACCCAGCTAGCCAGATATCCCACCATGGAACGTGCTTGCATTGCAGGGAGTGGAAGTTGTCTCTCAGGATGTCAGTCAGTGGTGTCCTGCTGTTTGTTGGTGCACAGTTGCCAGCAGGGCCTTGTGCTCCCCACAGCAGTAGCCAGTGTCAGCCATCTTGTGAGTCCTTCTCCACTCCCTGTGATGTGAGCATGGTTCAGGGTGGTGTTGATGGGACAGTTGTGGGGGTGACCAATATCAGTGACTACGACTCCCATCATGCTATTGCCTCCACCCCCTTCCCAGCATGCCCATGCTTCCTTCCTTTTGACTCTGCTTCCCTGTGGGGTGGGCTGGCTGTGCTGACAGGATGGCTGGGAGTGTTGTCCTGGCAGTTGTTTGGCTAAGAGTCCCAAGAGTGTCCCTGTGCTTCACACAACATAACCCAGGGTGGTGGTGCTTTGTGGGATCTTGTGTTAGGATGGGGGCATTGCATTCTACCAGGTGGGTTCTGTGGAGTTTGTGTTGGGGTGTGTGTGAGGGAGGTGCTTGTGACTATGGTCAGTGCTGCAAGTCCCCCTTCCCACCCAGCTAGCCAGATATCCCACCATGGAACGTGCTTGCATTGCAGGGAGTGGAAGTTGTCTCTCAGGATGTCAGTCAGTGGTGTCCTGCTGTTTGTTGGTGCACCGTTGCCAGCAGGGCCTTGTGCTCCCCACAGCAGTAGCCAGTGTCAGCCATCTTGTGAGTCCTTCTCCACTCCCTGTGATGTGAGCATGGTTCAGGGTGGTGTTGATGGGACAGTTGTGGGGGTGACCAATATCAGTGACTACGACTCCCATCATGCTATTGCCTCCACCCCCTTCCCAGCATGCCCATGCTTCCTTCCTTTTGACTCTGCTTCCCTGTGGGGTGGGCTGGCTGTGCTGACAGGATGGCTGGGAGTGTTGTCCTGGCAGTTGTTTGGCTAAGAGTCCCAAGAGTGTCCCTGTGCTTCACACAACATAACCCAGGGTGGTGGTGCTTTGTGGGATCTTGTGTTAGGATGGGGGGCATTGCATTCTACCAGGTGGGTTCTGTGGAGTTTGTGTTGGGGTGTGTGTGAGGGGAGGTGCTTGTGACTATGGTCAGTGCTGCAAGTCCCCCTTCCCACCCAGCTAGCCAGATATCCCACCATGGAACGTGCTTGCATTGCAGGGAGTGGAAGTTGTCTCTCAGGATGTCAGTCAGTGGTGTCCTGCTGTTTGTTGGTGCACAGTTGCCAGCAGGGCCTTGTGCTCCCCACAGCAGTAGCCAGTGTCAGCCATCTTGTGAGTCCTTCTCCACTCCCTGTGATGTGCGCATGGTTCATGGTGGTGTTGATGGGACAGTTGTGGGGGGGCAATATGTGTGACTGCGACTCCCATAATGCTATTGGCTACACTGACTTGGCCAGCATACACAGAATTCCTTCCTTTGAGTGGTCTTCACTGTGTGTTGGTGTTGTTGTGGTGGCTACATGTGTGGATGTGTTTGTTAGTTCTATTTGTGCCACTGCCTAGCTGTAGTTGTGGTTGTGTTTGTACATGTGTTGGCACAGTTGGATGTGACTTTTTTGATGGCATGTGTTGTGTTTATCTGACTGACATACACATTTTGGGATGATTCTGTTCTTGTTGCTGTGTAATTGCTATGAGTGCATGGTTTGACTCTCCCCTTGACAGTGATGTGTGTGTGTTTTGTGGCAGTATATTGTGTACATTTGTTGTGTACTCACCAGGCTCTGGGATGTCCTCTAGTCCATATATGCTCACTGGCAGAAGGATGGCCCGCACCTTCTCCTCCCATGGCCTGAGGTATATTGGCTTGGCAGGAGGGCCACTGCCGGTGTGTTGGCTGTTGATGTAGTCTTGCTTCAGCAGTTTCCGTACCCTCCTGCGCACGTCATACCACCTGTTCTGGATGTCGGTCTTTGTGCGCCGACATGGTGATTGGGCGTTCACCCTGTTGATGATCCTCTCCCACATCTTGGTTTTCTGCGACATGGGGGTCTGTTGGACCAATGTGCCAAACAGCTGTGGCTCTACCCTGAGGATCTCGTCTACCAGGACTTCCAATTCACAATCTAGGAACTTGTGATTCTTCTTGGGGGGCATGGTGATGGGTGGTGATGGTGAGTGATGTGTGTGTTGGTGTGCAGGTGAGGGTGTGTGAGTGTGTGTTTTGCTGGGTGTATGTGAGGTAGGTATTTGTTGGTGTGCTGATGGTGTGTGGCTTGTGTGAGGGATGAGCTGTGGGTGTGTGGTTGCTTTCTCTTGGGTGCTGGCAGTGGAATGGCATTTGCAAAGGCTCATGGTAGTGATTTGTGTCCTTTATATAGGTGGAGTTGTGGGTGTGTCTTTGTTCTCTGTCCCCACCCCCCAGTATTTATTGGCTTGGTAATTGCTTGTTTGGCCTTTTTTTGGGTGATTTTTCCTTTGTGCTGTTTGTGTATGTTGGAAACGTTCTTGTGACCGAGTCGGACCCTGCATTGGTCTCGTACGGTGTTCTCCGTTTCGTTCACGCTGTGTTTGTGCAGTTTTCTATGCTGCGTACGCGTCGGTCGCGGTGTATTGTGTTGCTTCGGCTCGGTTTTGTATGCGTGTCGGTCGTACGGCTTGTCCTCCGTCCGACTCGCTCGTGGTTTTCGCGCCTTGCATCGTACTTTGCGGTTTGGAGTTCGCGTGTACGTTTCGGTCGGATTTGTTCCGGGTGCGTGTCGGTCGGTTGGATTTGCGTGTTTTTCCGGCCGGATTGCTGTTTTCCGTGCGGCTCGGTCGGTCGACTTGGTTTCGGTACGTGTCGGTCGGATTTTTCGCGCCTTGCATCGTACTTGGCGTGTCGTGCGCCACGGGTACGTGTCGGTCGGTATTTTTTCCGGATCCGAGTCGGTCGGTGCTTTTTCCGGCCCGAATCGGAATCGACCCCTTAGTGTATATAGAGCAAACCGAGAAAAAAATAGCATCAAGTCAATAGACGCAGTAAAGGAAGTCATATGCCACACATACTTCCAGCGGCTGATTGTATGTGATTAGGTCAAACAAGAACCGTTGCGAGCCGGTTTTCAGAATGCCCTCGGGTGTCCTTTTATGGGTTCCTCTGATAGTGAGCAGGACTGAGCCAAAAAGCGTTTTCATATTTTTATTTTATGTTTTATTAGAGACAAACCTAAATGATATGGCCACAACCATATGCAGATCAATTCTTGGAACCCCTTTTTATTAAAGACTTTGAAGGAAGTTGCAACTCTGCTACTTTCTTCACATCTGGAGTAACATCATTTGCTGGGGAGCTGTAGGTCTCACCTAGGTAATAGCAGCAAGATAGGTTTGCTGAGGGAAAGCATATACAAGATAGTGGAAAAGGGTACACCTGCACCACAGGTGCTCCTGGAACTTTTCTTTGCTTTCGACACCATCAGTCTCACAATCCTTCGCTCTCACCTCAAGAAGATAGCCGAGGCCTCCCCAGTTTCTCGGATGGTTCAAGTCATGACCACATTTTCCAGGTTGTGAGTCACAGGACATGTGCACCTGCTGCTTTTCAATTACCTCAAGACTCTCCGATGTTCTCTGCACTTTTCAACATCTATATAAAGCTATTACATGGTTTATTGATTTGCTGAGGGTTAGGATTCCATATGTATGCCAACAACCCTCAATTAGTTCTGCCTTTGAGTTGGGACCATGATTGGGATGCTTCCCACCTCAGAGGGATTGTTATTGAATTTTAAAAATGGATGCGCCAGAGCTAGTTAGCCAGCAAACTGCATCACTGCCAGTGGGACGAGGACTACAGCGGATCAACAGCCTAATATATATAAAACTCCATGATCACAGGGATCTCTGAAGTTAATTTAACAAAAAAAGGCTAAGTCTCCAAGTGTGATTTTAAATAACCAACTGATAATGGAAGATCGTGTTTATGCACTTGCTAGAACCTGTGTTTTCTACAACCTTGTATCAGCTGAACTATAACCTTTTTGGTCTGAGAAGAATAAGGCCATCATTGTTGTGAACATATTGAAGCTAGAGTAGATTGTTGCAGCTCATTTTAATGGGAGCTTTACAGATGGCCTTCAGGGCATTTTCAGGTGCTAAACATTGGGAGTACATTGGTCAGACACTCTCTGGTTAACATGGCTTCCAATCATGGTCACAATCTATAAACGTGACCCAAATGGCCTTTGGGATTCAAATGATATACTTCAATAAGACATTTAGGGTCCAGTGATCAGACTTTGCTTCCTCCTTTAAATTTAAGAAGATTAGACTGGGTTGGGTTGTAGGCAGCGGCTGGTCACATTGGCCAGATAGTGGAATGAACTCCCACTAGAGTTAAGAAAGGCCTCTGGTATAGTATTACGTAAAGTCTAAAGAAAAAGAAGACTTTTTAGTCTAAAGACTAAAGATGGCAGAATGGATTGATGGAAGGAAGGCAGAGTGGATGGCAGGATGGACGGCAGAGTGGATGGATGAATGGATGGATATGTGGCTATACGAAAGGACAACAGAGGAGATGGGTGGATGGATGGATGGCAGAGTGGATGGTTGGATGAATAGCATAATGGATAGATTGAAAGATGGATGATGGATGGATGGCAGAGGGGATGCATGGATGGATGACAGAGTGGATGGATGGAACACTTGATAGATGAAAGGATGGAAGGATGGATGAAAGGATGGAAGGATGGATGAATGGAGGGCATAGTGGATGGAAGGCCTGATGGATGACAGGATGGATGGATTGATGGATAAATGGAAGGATGGACAGATGGCACAGTGGTTGAATTGATGGAATAGGGATAGATTGGATGGACAGATGGAATAGGGGTAGACTGAATGATAGATGAACAAATTAATGGATGACAGAATGTAAAGGTGAAATAGTGGACATTAGTTGATGGATGGAAGGGCGAAAGAATGAATGGATAGATGCTTGGATGGAAGAGACAATGGAGCTCTTCTAGGGGAGGTTTGGGACCATTTGGTTTGCTTGATTGGTGCCATCAGAGGTTTCGTTCAAAGTGGGGGGATACTTTAATTTTTTGGCTACTCCCTTAATAATTAGGCTGTGTAAAGAAAAAAACAATGAAGAGAACTCTTGTATTTTTAAAATAATTTTTGAATACTGTAAGGTTCCATGTGTTATGTTTATTCTCCTTGTTCAGTTTCTGTGGTGTCAGTTTGAAAACTTGCTGGCTTGTGGTGTACCTTCACTGGCCTGTGTTTACAAATGAAATGAAAATGAAGGCAAACCTAATTAGCCGTAAAGGGGACCACCACATCATACAGCAAAGATAGGTTAAGAATATTCATGGGCTTAATATTGGGCTAAATTGATTTGAGGTTTTACCAAAAAGACGTAGGATCTGCAAATATTGTTAAGGAAGGAAAAGTCTTTTAAGTGGGTTGAGGCACAGTAAAAAGCGTTCGAGGAAATTGGATAGTGCATTGTGAAGGAAGGCATGTTAACACACACTGATGTGAAGAGAAATGCATGCCACAGTTGATGCAAGTTGCACAGGCGCTTCTTGCTCTTTGTCCAAGTCTAAAAGTACTGCCAGTTTTGTGGGGAACAAAATATTTTTCAACATATATTATAGGAGGCAGAGGTATAATGCATCTGAAGGAGATTTTATTACCAAAACCGTTCATAGCTATAACCAGAATTTCTAACTGTCATGCATCGAATCTCCACCCATCTTGCGATCTATGCACGAGACAGGCACAACCATAGGGAATGGGAAAAGGGGGGGTGTACAACACTGCCCCAAGGCCATAGGCACTCGCATCTAGAGAAATGACACATTTCTTCCCATTGACAAATGGTTGCAAAGCAAGAACATTAATGATTTGTGCTTTGATGAATTCAAAGCCATGCTGTTGTTCGGATTCCCAAACAAATTCACTTCCCATTCGCAGTAGCATCCTCAATGGTTCCATGATTGTAGCAATGCTTTGAACAAATCTTCCATAATATTCCCACAAACCAATAAACAACATAGTTTGTCTTGTGATCTGGGGCTGGTGCATTTTTGATAACTTCAACCAGGTCTTCCTTTGGAACTACTCCCTTGGCAGATATTGTATGGCCCAAATAGTTGACATGAGATTCAAATAGTTTGCTCTTTTCTAGACTCAAAACCTATCCCTTCTTCAACAGTCTAGTGCACACATCTGACGAAATCTTATGATGTTCCCTTTTATTTTTTTTTAAATACTAGGATGTCATCCTGGAAGCATCTAACATGCTCTTCCATGTCTTTGAATATGTGGAACATTGCTCTTTGAAAGACTGCGGAAGTGGATGCTAGACAGAAAGGCATGAATTTGAACTGAAATACACCAAATGGTGATACAAAAGCTGCTAAAGGCCTGGATGCTTTGGATAATTCCACCTGATGGTAAGCATTTAAAAGGTCCACCATGGAGAAAATGGAAGCACCATTTAATATTGCAAGATCATTGATTTTCGTCTATCCACAATGATGTTGTTATTGGGAGCCCTTAAATCAACATAAAGTCTGAAGTTCCCATCTTTTTTCTTTGTTAATACTACCAGCAAAATCAACTGCAAAGACTCAGGGCCATATTATCAAGAATGGGCGATAACATTATCGCCAGGAATCTGCCGCTAAAGAGGTGATAAGGGGCTTGACAATATGCCCTATAGAATTCCAATAGAAGCCCAGGTTTGATGTCCTTCACACCAGAACCTGGGCTTCTATTGGAATTCTATAGGGCATATTATCAAGCCCCTTATCGCTGCTTTAGCGGCAGTTTCCTGCCGCTAAAGCGGTGATAATGTTATCGCCCGTTCTTGATAATATGGCCCTAAGTTTCTTCAATGACCTCCTCATGAACCAATTCATCCAAAAGTTCCTGTAGCTCTTTCCTTACAGTGAATGGCATACTTCTCACTTTTTGTCTAACTGGCTCTGCACTTGTCTTTAGCTTTATTTCATGTTTAAAACCATGTAATTTTCACAGTCCATTGCAGAAAATGTCAGGGAAGGCAGAAATGATCTTCTCCTTTGTATTCATTCCCTTTATTTCCAACAATGGATCATTGGCACTAGGATCCAGCTTAATATTCAATCTCTTCTGATCCTTCCATGCTTGGACATTTGTGCCCTTTTGTGCCATATAGATTTTAAATGTGCTGATCTACCATTGAATTTCACGATAGCACAAAAGTACCCCAAGAATTGGATACGATGCCCATCAAATATGACCACCTGGCTGTCTGGCAGTTATGGTTGCCTTATCTTACTACCAAGTTGTGTCTCAAAATAGGATTTTGTGATAATGGTGAAGGGGGAACCAGAATAGGCCATTAAGACCAAGCTGCGGTCGTGTACATACACTGACAACACTGGGGTTTAACAATTTCAACAGAATTAACACTTTCATTCTCTTTTACCATCAGTACCTTATTTTTCTTCATAACATTTTCCATCACCAGTTCACAATCACCAATGTTTGATTCTTCCATCCCTTGAAACACACATGGCTTGAAATGTTTCTTAGTTTCAAGGCACATTTGAGCAAGATGGCCTTTTTTTCTACAAATATTGCACTCCTTGCTTATTGCTGGACAATTTTTGGAAGATGCCAAGTGTGAGGACAATTATTTTACTGTCCCTGCACCCATTTATTGAAAAACCTTTGCTGGGTCTGCTCCTAATATAACACACTTTGCTTTCTTTATTCTTACTGGTGCACAACTCATTTAGTTCCCTTACCCAATTCATGGACAGTTCAATTGCTTTAGCTGAAGTCTCCACTTCATCCAATGGAGGATCCCCCATTATCCATAACCTTTCCTGGATATGTTTATTATTTGTGTTCACCGTTGGTTGGGCATATATAATCTCATTGGTTGTATATTCCTTCACATTCCATAACTCCCTTGTCTAGCAATTTTCTTCTAAAAATAATTACACATACTCCTGAAGCATCCCCTATTTATAGATATTTTTTAAGTCCTCACCCCTTAAGCACTAAATCTAAGATAGAACTTTCTTGGGAAGTAGACTTGGAATGTGACTGGACTATTTTATTATGGAACAAAATTTTGTCCAGAGTATTCAAAATTTCGAGAACCTCCTCTACAACTCAAACCTTATTATTGTTGTATCATAGGTCATATCACACACCTACCTCTTTAGCCAATTTTTCACAGGTGACCAATAAAGCTTGTTGGTCATGTGGTCATCCACATGGTGATTTATGACATCTTTTTTATGCCCTCTTCTTGTTAATTTTTGGGAAAAAATGTGGTCTCAACTTTCAAGAACTTTTAATCTGCATTGTTCTATTTCGACGTCTTTGCTATTTTTAAGAAGTTTATCAGATGTCCTTATATTGAATCACCAATATAAAGGTTTATTTGACCTTATGCTGGCCTTAGCATTTCAGAAAAATTACAACTAACTATAAGTGTTCCACTAGCATATCTTTTTCTGTGTGGTGCAATAATGTTTGTCACGATCATAGGTTAGATGTTGCTTTTACTTCTTAGAGTAGAAGACAAGTTAATAGAGATCTATATTGGATGTCATTAACTAATTACTTGAATATTGTTGCTAAACAACGTGTAATCAATACCAGTTCTGATAATTTTAAACCTCCATAAAATGTTGTCATCTCTGCTTTTGCTCTAAATATCTTATATATTACCTTGATAGTTATGCCCTTAATTATTTATCTTTTTCATTTAATTACATGTTTCTATTCGATCACCAAGTTTGTATTGATATTTCCATTTCCCCCTTTTCTCACTTCCTCTTATGTATTTTTCCCTCATTCCCCTTTATAATCATACAAAAGTGTAAACAGCTTTCTTTTATTTCATCATGTTAATATGCATATATCCTTCTTCTATACTTTTGTTATTATGTATACTCACTTCTATGCAAGTGTAATTTTAATAAAGCTGACTAAACTAAAAAGATAGGAATGTCAACAAAACATTTTAAATGTCTGGGAAAACAAGATCACCCCATCTTGTGCACATTGACAGCACAGAGCTTCCAAAATGGAACCCACTGGCCTCCATCACTCTGCTTCATGTACACATACAATGCAAGTGCCACACTAGCAACATGCACAAACACGCACCACATACACATTTCTAAGGTTGATCTGCTGTGCCGTAGAAACAACCTATAGTGGGATTTGGTAGGGAAGATTATTAAATGAGACTTTTCCTAAAGACTGCGTCTCTGCTGACTCCTCTTGTGCAGTGTATACAGTCCCTGTACCAAGTTTTGGATATCTCAGGCTATGTTTAAAAAGGCTTCCCAGGCTTTGCACACAGAAGGCTCAACTCAAACTCTTAATGTTTAAATGAAATTTACACGTGGACTCACATGTTTAAGATGTCTGCCCTCAACATGCATGTTGTTTATTTCTACAACTTTACATCCTTCTCATATAGCTTGCTATATCAGAAAGCCTTCGTCCCATTATACTCCTAAAGCCCTGCATGAAAAATTGATCTTGACTTACTTACCCTTTGTTCCTCTCCTTTTTTCATTCACATCGACCCTCTCCTTACCTTCCACTGTCTGCACGCCTTTTATTAATCACTAACCTTGGGTTCTGGAGTTGCGTGCTTCTCACCATAAAACGCTTTAACTCCTTGTCAGGGGTAGTAAGCGCTAAATAGGTGAAACTGCGATACAGTACAATACAATTTATACTTACCATGGGGGGTACACAGACACCTAAATAGCCTGCCCTGCAATGGGCAGGCTGCCCTGCCCTGCGTCACTTAATTGTTTCCGTTCAAATTCAGGAATCTAGAAGTCATTGCAATGTGCCACAGTTACCACTAACATATGTCCATATAAAGTAGTCATTTATGAACGTGGTACCCTCTGGTACGCGTCCAGATATTGGCAGCAGTATAAACAAGCCTCAACAAATGAAGTTCGCACCACTAGATGGCAGTACATGCCGGATAATTAACATACCTATATTTAAAAAATAAAACAAAGTACAAAAAAAGGACAACCGTTCCGCTACTACTGAAAGTGAAAAACAAAAGAGCGCGGAATATCTGTGTTCACGTCTTTTCACCTATGCGTGAGTGCGTTTGTGTGTCTGTGCGTGCCTTTTTAATCCCAGTAAAATGGCACGATTCTGTCACAGAAAGGTGCTGCAGCGAAAACGCGCACTCTGCCTTCAGGCAACTGAAAGTAAACATTTTACACATGACTGAATCAAGCAGTCTGGGTGCACTTGCCCGTGCCTGACCTGCAAACGTTGGTCACCAAGGTGGAGCATGTACAGGTGGCACGTCTTATGCCGTTGGCACTAGGTTGTCAAAATGCAGCAGTGTATAAAAAAAATCCGCATTGCCTGCTTTTGTTGAAATATTAATTTGCTTAAGAATTTAATACTACAGGCAGGAAACGGGGAATAGAATGCAGGGGCATGCGAATGGGCCATTTTCAGAAAAATACCTGAAATCAATTCAGTGCAAAGACAAAATTCAATTCTAAGACTCAACTCTGTGAATTTGACTTCAAAGTTATAGCATTTTTGTAATTGATTTACATCATTGTGGAGCAAAATTGACATATCCTAACCCCTTTCAGGTATTACGCAAAGATGGCATTCTGGTTTCTGGAAAAACGTGAATTATCTTACAGTAAACACACACGTTGCATTGAACGTTTAATTACGTTCAGAACCACAAATACGTGGTTCTATTTCAATAGCAGTGTGGCACGTGTTGCTCAAAGTACTCGCACACTGAAAGCCCGACGTTTACGCGCTCGTGCAACTATTATTAATTGCATTTACTACATCGGCTGTTGCAGTCTTCTAAAAACAGTGATCAGTCCACGTTTTTAATTAAGAATGTTTTGCATTTCATTTGGTTATATGCAAGCATGTTATATTTAACTATTCTCTACATGTTGCATCAATGGCTTTTCCGACTGAGGAGACAGAAATCTTCTGGAGTTTTGGGCATCGGAGCAGAAACTTTCACAGATCGATCTTCAGCTCAGGTTTAGCCCAGGTCGATAGCGAGCTTAAGTGGCTGTCACGTGACAGCTTGTTTGGTAGCTCAGTAAGGTGTGCATGTCAAGGTAGCTAGGCGGCCAGAAATCTCTTTAGATTATATGGCTTGCACTCGCCTGTTTACAGACTTGTCCCTTCAGACAGAATGCATCTAGTCATCATAGTAAAGGAGTAGCATGCCCTGTGATATGCAGCGGGCAGAAGTCGCAGCAATCATACACTCATGAACATCGATTCACTAAAACGTCATGAGTAACAGAAGTGATCACACATCATGGGAAGAGACATCATGGGCCGTATTGCATAAAGTGCCCTGGGTGCGCAACAGGCGTTTGCGCCAGTTTAGCGTGCCCCCCCGGGCACTTTGGTATTACAGAATGGTCTGCAGGCGTTTGTGCGACCCCTTCTGTAATACCAATAATGCTGGCGCACATAAAGCGCCAACGCTATATTCAAGGGGGTTTTCCCTCATTTGCATGGGGGCATGCCCCATGCAAATGAGGGAATCCCTTTGCCTCTGCGCCCACACCGTATTACCGATGTGGGCGCAGAGGCAAAGAAGCCCTCAGGAGGCGCACTGATGGTGCGCCATCTAAAAGGCGGCGCACTGTCAGTGTGCCCCCTGATGGCAGCTCTCTGGAGGGGGAAGAGGGTCCCATGGACCCCCACAGACATCCCCTTGCAGACACCCTCACCTGCAAGGGGATCTCGAATCCCCTTCAAAAGTGCAGGCGGGTTGCCGCCTGAACTGTGAAAACATGGAGCGTTTGTAAAGCAGCCACTCTGTTTTTCACAGGAATGCGCTGCCCCCTGGGCAGCATGAGTTCGCAGCTGCCCTGGGAGCAATGCATTCATGGTAATAGGGCGCAAACAATAAAAAGGCGCAATTACTATAATACGGCCCCATATGGCATTGACCATAAATCCCAGGAAATTATGCCACAACACCTTAATCCTGATGACATCATAATAATTTATTATATAGGAAGAGTGGTCCCCTGCAGCAAAAATAGACCAAATTATTACCACAGTGATATAATAAAAACTGTGTCATAGAACTCCTGTGGAAAAATTAACATTTTTTATTTACATATTAAATAACATGGAGAGAACATAAAATAAAGTGGGGTAGTGTCAAGAAATAAAGTTAAAAGAACTCAGGCATGGACAAATATGGCCCAGATACAATCAATAAATGGCCACACCAGCATAGTGAAAGCACCATTGCACCAATATACAATAGTTATGATGAACAATTCCGTGTCAATGTGCTAAAGTCTACGGCGTTTCGATCCCTCATGTAGTAGTGGGATCATCATCAGGACAAAGCGATTGTGTTGCCTGAGAAGGATGCCTGCTAATGAAGTTGATAGTATAAAATCACAGCCAGGACGTCGAAGCCCCAGGGACAGTGATTATAATTGCGGCAAAGCATCTGATGATAATGGAGGGCAAGCACGTGAATTAACGGGTTACTAGAGCTGATCAGTGGCAAATGATGAGAGGGCATCCAAGGGCTGTCTGAATATATTCGAATGCCAAATGGTGAAAGTATCCAGGGATTATCAAAAGATGAGGAAGCCAGTTGAACGAAGTGGACCAGCGGAGTGAACGGAGGGCGATACAATGCAGCACCGGCTCTAAGTGGTCCGGGAGAAATGCAGAGGAAAGATAGATGCCTCATATCATAATAATTGATGTCACTGAAGCTTCTGTATACCTCAAAGTTCAAAGGTTTTACTTAATCAGAGGGAGATGCACACAAAAAAACCAACAAAAAAATGATTGTGGTCAGGCCCGCTATTCTAATTCGTAGGGAATAAAGATTGCATGTGAAGTATGTTGTTGACTTGATTTACTCCTTTTCATTGTTAATACGATTTGACTTATTGCTTATAAAAAACTACCACACTTGAGGAGCACAGAAATGATCATTATGGTCAAAAATTTTTTCGTATTTTTAAAATAATGGACCTTGGCAACAATTTTTTTTAGACGTGGATTTCTTTGATTTTCGACCCTCAGTCAAGTGAATAAATGTATCCTAAGAAGGAGGTCAAGTGGGAATGCACTCAGTTTTGCAATTCAAGTGTTTTTATTTCAATGATATTCACCTTGAAAAAGCTGAGGGACATTACTTCTGTCAATGGCAGGAGAAAATTCCTCTTACAAGGTGGGAATGGGAACGGTGCACCAAGCATCTGAGGAAGATGTTTCTCCAAAGGGAAACGCACCTTCATAGTGTAGAAAGAATGTTTTGCAGTACAATAGCACTTTTAGAGGTTTTCCGGAAGTGCTCCTGGAAATTACCTGCTGTCACAGCTTTCCGGTCATGCTCTTGCAGAAACGTGCAAGTTACAAAAAAACGAATTTGCTTCAAACATAATAATTTAGTATAGTTTGAGACAATACTAAATTCGAGAATAACGGAAGCGCGTCATTGACTAAAAGTGGCAATGGGGAAATACAGGGATAAACTATTAGTAAATGGGGCCATAAAATTATGCGCAACTGGAAGACAAACAATGTAGACTTATATACCAATGCAAATTACATAGTGCTCGTTCCATGTTGCATATATTTGTCTTAACGAAATAAGTAAAGAGGTTTATCAATCTTATCATTGCGGTGCAAACGGAGTTTGTTGAAATCTAGTTGAAATCTTGTAAAGGTACTGTTGACACTTTGCAGACACATTTGATGAAGATATCCAAACTTTGTAAGCCTGTTTTGTGTGTTTGCATCAATATCCAAACTTTGTAAGCCTGTTTTGTGTGTTTGCATCTTTTGCAAACACTTGTTAACAAACGTCTAAAAATAAAATGGAATGTAGCCCTGAGGTGGCAAGATCCAGACCTGCGTGCTGGGAGTGGCCGACACAGAATTGTTGCAGCAACTTTGAAGTACTAAAAGGAGGCCAGTTGCTTAAATTATGTACATAAGTATGCTTTTGGACCTGCCAGAAGTTCCATCCGACTGCATAAAATCTCTGGGATTTTTTATGCAAAGAGCACTGAGTGAATTTCGATGCTCATTCTGACTTAAAACAAAGTTAGCTGTCAATGCAATAAGAGGGGAAGAAAAGACTGGAAATCATACATAGTTTGAGACAATACTAAACTCTAGAATATCAGAAGAACTTCATTGAGTCAAAGTGGCAATGAGGATCACTATCATAAGAGATTTGACTACTAAAGAATAACATCTTCAAAACTTTAGAAAGATTATAGTGCATTAACTGGCATTACAAGTGGAAAGCTCGAAAACTAAATATTAAGCCAGAATAGCGCACCTGATTTTGATGAGCACCTATACTACAATGGCAACACGTAATGTATAAGAGGCTAGGGTTTGGGTCTGGGACAGTCACCGAGTTATAACATCTACTAAAAAAATTAAGAATTTGCAAAATCTGCATGTTGAGAATATCAGTGCATAGTAATTTTAAATGTTTTGTTTATTCAGAAACCCCAGTAGGACTCTGCCAGTTGGTTGCTTGACCCGCCTAACAATAATTTCAGACCCATGAATCCGACTGTTTACGCACAAAGAGAACAAGCACGGTTGTAAAGCACTGGAAAGAAATAACAGACAGGCACAATGGGCCAGTTGGCCTGCCACACTTTGTCAGATATAGAAATACCTTCATCACGCTGTCTGACTATATAATAATTACTAAACTGTTAGCTAATCGATTTAATGGAATTGCCTCGCACCTGATACATACTGATCAAAACGGTTTTATCGCCGGGAGGCAGCTCGGCACCAATACGCACTTTTTAGCGGAAGCACTCGCTTATTTTGAGACTCGGAAGATACCAGCTCTGGTCCTCTTATTAGACGCTGAGAAGGCATTTGACCTAGTTGTTTGGGAGACCTTATTTTTTATTCTGGTAAATTTCGGCATACCTCCCAAAATCACGCGGTTGGTTCAGAAATTATACTTGAATGCAGAAGCCAACATTATCATTAATGGCACAGAGGTAGGCCAAGTCAAGGTTAAACGGGGGACTAGACAAGGCTGTCCATTGTCCCCGGTGTTATTTGCCTTTTTTATCGAGCCATTGGCGACAGCCATTAGGAACAGTATGGATATCTGCCCTCCACTGCTAACTATGGGAAAATTGAAATTATGCGCCGATGATATCATGCTCATTATAAAGCCTGAGAAAGAGGTTCAAGCAAAAGCTTTTGAGACTTTTGAGCAATTTGAGTCGCTTGGCGGATATAAAATAAATTTTTTAAAAACTGAAATTATACAGTGTAGTTGTGCATCTACGGATTTACATCTCGATATTCTCCCTTGTCTAAATACAAAACCGGGTGTTTATTTTACGGCGCGAATTTCTGAATTATATGATTTAAATTTCGCCCCACTTCTGCGAAAAGTCCAGGATTTATTCTTCCGATGGAATTCTCTTCCATTAACCATTTTGGGCAGGGTTGCATTGATTAAAATGTCTGTTCTTCCGCTGTTTAATTTCCTTTTCTCTGCGATTCCCTGTGTTTTAATGACCTCTTTTTTTTTACTAAATTAGAGTCTATGTTTACATCTTTTCTGTGGGGCAAGAAGGTCCCTCGAATTGCACTTAGCACTTTATATGAGGAGCTGGAAAATGGTGGATTAGCTCTCCCTAACTTTAGGGATTATTATTTTGCATATTTTGCACAATATATCTCCAGATTTAAGCCGGAATTACAATCGGTTCTTTTTATTAATTACTTTATGAATTTAATCTGCAAAGAGAATCAGATCCACTGCCCACTAACAATTGTTAAATCTCCTAAATTAGTACGGTATAAGTGTATAAAGTGGTTTTTCCATAAACGCCAGGCTTTTTATAGAAGATATTCTATCCCCGCAGTTAACTCCTCAACTCTGTTATCTGGTCTCATCTCACTATCTGGGATCAGAGATTCGTCTGCAATTACACAAAAATGGGCCAAGGTTGGTTTTGGGAAAATCTCAGATTTTTTTCGGAAAGATAGATGGCTGAATATAGCTGAAATGTCTCATTTAATTCCAAATGACTTCCTTCTCCTTGGGTCATATAACATTTTTAGTAAGTTCCTGAGCAAACTTTATTTGCTCCAGATCATCGAACGGAAATGCTTAGTATATGATCTATTAGAAGATATTGCATTTAAGAAACCCGGGAATGGAAAAAGAGTTTAGCCTCTATCAAGGGGATGGATCTTGAGGTGAAGGCCATAATGAAATGGGGAAAACATGAGGAGATGGAAATCACAGCAAGTATGTGGTCAGCAGTTAATAATCTCAACTTTAGTACGTTAAGGGGGCTAATTGGCGAAGGATGTTATTTTTTAGTAAATGGCTACTTTGTAGAACCCCACTTTTCCTATCTAAGGTTTACCCCAACCAATCTGGGCAGTGCTTTCGTTGCCTTAACCATCCTTCAGCCAATTGGACACATATCATATTACAATGCTCCTTGATCCAGAGGTTCTGGAATTACATTTTTCACTATTTGGAAGCCGAATGCTTTATTACAATAGGTTTGAATACTCAGCTGATAGTGTTTGGCTATGACCCAGACCTTCTTCTTTCAGACAAGGTGATCAAATTATTATATATTGTAATGGCTGTTGCCAGATCACTTTTGCTTCAGAGATGGCGATCGGATCTTATACCATCTAAAAATGAATGGGTCCGGAAAATGAAACAGGTTAAAAAAAGCGAACAAGCCTATGCACTGCGAATTGGCGGGCTTAAGAAGCTTGAGAGGGTTTGGGCAGCCTATTTTGATTAAGATCTCAAAATCTAGCTTATATCTCAGGAGGTATTTTCAGCATGTTTGACTCCTATGTATTGTAA
This sequence comes from Calotriton arnoldi, assembly GCA_963921515.1. Classification (NCBI taxonomy): domain Eukaryota; kingdom Metazoa; phylum Chordata; class Amphibia; order Caudata; family Salamandridae; genus Calotriton; species Calotriton arnoldi. Next base: position 745,076 of record CAWUFW010000756.1, on the reverse strand, counting down.
TATCAGCACTTTAATTTATTATATGACACTCCATATTTTATTGTAACATAGCTATATTAATTAATATAGGATTAAATAGTATTTTGGCCATACTCGTTGATTTCTCTGTATATGCTTAAGGTATCTAAGGTCTAATCAATTGTTTAGTTTGTGTTAATTATTGGCAGTGGATGCTGTTCCAAGATATTATGCGTTTCATTTTTGGAATACTGGCTTAAATGTATATATTGTCTCTCTTTTATCGATTTTAGGATTTACTGCTTTCCGGCCAATCGGTGTTATTTAACAACTCTGTATCATTCGACATATTTAATTAATGTTATGGATGTATGTATGGATAAAAAACTTCTTGTTATATGGATTTCAATAAAAAAAAAAAAAAAGATATAGAAATACCTTAAATTGTAATTGTATTTAAATAGCGCTTACTACCCCTGACGAGGCGTTGAAGTGCTTTGCGGCAAATATCAAGCTACTCCGGAACCCAAAGGATAAGTGGTGGATTAGTAATGGTTTCGGGGCAAATATATATTGCATATTCTGCACATATAACGCAAAGTTTGTCCTCAGTAAACATTTAAATATTATAGGCCTAAAGCATTGATAAACAAGATTAGGAAGGAGAAAGCACAACATTATTTTTGAAGCAAATGACAAGCATATTAGTACATTATTCAATAGTAATGCATCCACCAAATTCTAAATTAATCCCCAAGTGTGCTTTGAGCCATCAATGCAAAGTTGTTCTAAAGCCCTCAGCGTCTGAAACCTCAGTTGGCCTAGCACAGGGTGCAGGAGGAGCGATACAACCCACACATCCTCTCCTCTACAGCTAAAGAGAAGATGGAAGCAGTGAATAACATTGATAACTCATAAGGTTACATTAAAAAAAGAAAGCAGGACAAAGAACTTTAGCTTTGTTAAAAAAAGAAAAGGTTGCTATAGAAAGAAGGTACAGCAGAAGGATGAGAACTAGATGCAGCTTGATAGGAGAGTGGTTGACAGATGCTAAAAAGGAAACAAGCTGGATGAAAAAAGTCTGAAGAAAATGGAAAAGGTCCACTGTCTCAACTGAGACAAAGAGAAGCAGAATAAGTAAACTTGGAGGACACAGACAGGCTCACTGGGAAGGCAGTGCTCCATTTCCCCTACATGAGGCATGTAAATGATTAGTGATATTTTTATCTTGAGTCACAATATAATTAATTTCAGGTTAAACATTCCCTAATAATACAAATACACGTACAAAGAACCGTGGGGATTGGGTTTCGTAACTGATCATGAGCACTGCTTAATTAATAGTTTGCAAATGTATGAGTATATTAATTTCCCTCTGAGCCTGTGTGTTCTGTTATATTATTGATACTATACCGACATGCTAGGCAAACCTTTGACTCTAATTCTGGTTGATCTCACTCTGAGAAACAGGAACAATGATCTTGCATATTAGCACAATCATTTGAAGTTAAATTTACGGACAACACGATACTGCTTAATTATTTGTACGTTATAATAGCCGGATGCTTTCTCTACATTCCTGAGCACTACACTGAATCAAAGTTTGGTCATGGTTCATACACAACCCTGCCACATCTCCAGTAATGATAAATATTGATGTGACAACAGAAATTAATGTAATCAGAGAAGGGTTTAGTCTTCATAGTATTTCTTGCTAAACCAATGATCCTTTCATAGTGAAGTTAAATCGATTATGGATACAGAGTTGCCTACAGTTTCCTCCAACACAAAACATCACCTGTAACTTGGAATCTGTGAGATTGTTTCTAAGAAAATGCCTATTTTTGGCACAATCACCCCTATTTTGTTTGGACTAATGATGCTATTTTTTTTCTGTGCACTGGGACTCTGCTAAACAGGACCCAGTGCATATGCTCTGACCCCTAAAAGATGTTGAATTAGGCTATACTCATAATTGGCACATTTAACTCATCAATAATCCCCTAGTATATCATACAAAGTGTCACCAGATCCTATAAGTTAACTGTCACTAGTGGACAGCAGCACATAGTGTGCCATAACTAAAGCAACAATGCAAAACATGACTGCAGGCCTGACTGTGCAGGGTTAAACTGCAAATTCGGCCTAACAAAATAAGCCATTGTGACAAGACTAAATGTTCCTTTTAAATATTAATAAGTCACCCTTAAATAAGCCTTAAATGCCCATAAGACAGGGCACATGATATTTAAAAGTAAGACATGTAAAAGTTTCATGTTAGACCTGTCCTTAAAGTGACAATGCCCTAAAAGCTTTTTTCATTGTAGCAGGGTAATCTGTTCCATAGGAAAGCAATGGGAGTTACTGTTAAAATAAAATTTGGTTATCTCTGCATAGGAACCAGATAAAAAGTTACTTCTTGGACTTTATAAAATAATTATTACAAATCCAATTCATTGCTAAAGTTGAATGTCTGACAAATATTTTATAAAATGTATTTTTAAAAGTTACTTTTAACATGCGTAAAAGCTCTAGAGACCCATTTGCCTGAGCTTCCGACTGTCACCCTGTAGCTGACTGGCTCCTTGATTAGGTGTGAATTGGCTCCCATAACTGAGACAACAGATTTGTGGGTGGGGCCATGCCATGTTCCTCTAACAGGCTACCAATCTGGGCAGTGGCCAAGAACTTGATTATCTTGAAAGGGACATTCCCTGTCAGAGGCAGATGTAGTTAACACCTGGGCCTGCCCCCTATATTGTCCTTCTATCCAACCAGTCACCAATCACAGTGGGGGAAGAAGAGCCTTCAGAGCTGACTTTACGTTACCACAGGGAAGCATTTGTTCATTTCTCTGGCCATACCTCTAGGGTAGGCACAGGAGTTCAGCACAAGTAAGGAAAGGTTCTGAGACTGTTTACAGTGGGGGACGCACACACTGCTTTAAACATGGTTAAGGTAACCCTAGAAACTTGTTCCCTATTGGTCGGCGAGGGTTCAGGAATCACCCCACCGATAAGCTTCTGCCAGGCATGAAAGTGGCACCCCTGGGAACCTTTTTCAGAACACCCCAGGACCTGTGGAAGACAAACGAAGGACCGCACCTGCATTTTTAATCTGTGAGGAGAACTCTAAGATCTGGACCTCCTGTCCTTTGTACCCAGGACTAAGATGTAAACTCCAAGGGTTAGTTGGCTGACCTCATGCTGTTAAGCTACAGGCACACAAAACTGAAAGAAGGCCACTATCCTGAAACAGCCCAGATGACCTGTTCCAACTGGATCTGCCCAGGATCCTTCTTGTGGCTTCTTTTGTAGTGAGTCCTGGCTCCTCAAGTGCTGTTCCCGAGGTCCTGGAATCCTTGACTGGTGTTAGAGTGCAATTCTCAAGCCAAATTTCAAAAGCTGGGACTTAGAAAGGTTTTAGCAACTACTTATCTTAAGATCCGTTGAGCGACCGGAACCACCATTGAATCGCTGTTAGAATTGGGGGTCTCTAGTTGGCACAGGTAGGTACTTGTGACAAATAGGGACCCTCGCCTCTAGTCAGGGTAAAGGGGTACACTCCTAAAATAACCCCTGCTCACCCCCTTGGTAGCTTGGCACGAGCAGACAGGCTTATCTCAGAGGCAGTGTGTAAAGCATTTGTGAACACATACAGTAATCTAGGGACACACTACAGATGGACACCACACAAGGTTTATATCAAAAATAAGTATTCTTTATATAGTTTTAACACAAGACCATAACGACAAAAATCCACAATACTGTACTTAAAAATGGTAGTTTTAGCTTAGTTCAGTTCAGTTCTTAAGATGCGACACTTTAAGTCAATGTACCTTACAATGCGGGACGCTTCCACAACAAGCAATGTTGCAGCGATGGAAATGCGACGAAGTTCTGGTGCAAAGAAATAAAGACGTCAAGTTCTTCCTGATGCGGCACGCTTCTCCGAGGTTGCGAGAAGTCTCGACTCGATGCGTCAGCTACAGCGGCGACACCCTTGTTCAGCGATGCGACGACAGCGGCTTTGGCGGCGACCCTCTTCTCCGACGTTGCGAGGCGCTTCCGCTCGATGCGACAACTGCAGCGGCGACACCCTTGTTTCGTGATGCGACGGCAGCAGCTCCGACGGCGGCACGCTTCTCCGTGGATGCGAGGCGCTTCTCTTGATGCGGTGCAATGCGACAGCTACAGCGGCGACACCCTCCTTCGGAGTTGCGACGGCAGCGGCTGCGACGGCGACACGCTTCTTCCTCGATGCGAGACTCTTCTCTTGATGCGGTGCAATGCGACAGCTACAGCGGCGACACCCTCCTTCGGAGTTGCGACGGCAGCAGCAGCGACGGCGACACGCTTCCTCTTCGTTGCGGGACGCTTCTCTCGATGCGGTGCAATGCGACAGCTACAGCGGCGACACCCTCCTTCGGAGTTGCGACGGCAGCAGCAGCGACGGCGACACGCTTCTTCCTCTTGAGTCGCGCTTCCAGCTCCTTGCGACACGCAGTCCCTTCAGAAGGCCCAAAACAGCAGCAGGCACTTCCAAAGGATTCTTGGGGAGCTGGTGGTTGAAGTCTGTTGTCCCTGAGACTTCAGCAGGAGGCAAGCTCTTTTCTCAAGCCCTTGGAGATACTTTACAAGTTGAATAAAAGTGCACACAAAGTCCTTTCTCCTTCCTTTGGCAGTCAGGCAACCACTGCAGGCAGATCCCTCTAGCTTAGGGATAGTCTTCTCCTCAGTTCCTTCTTGGTTCCGCTCCTCAGCAAAGGTTTCTTCTTGTTTTCCCAAAGTGATCTAATCTCCTAGGGGTCTGGGTCCCCTTTTATACACCGTTTTCCTTTGTTCTCTGAAGGCAGAGAGGCCTCTGCCCAGCCCAAAACCAGTTCTGGTCAGTCCTGGAGCACTTTGTTTTTCTGTCTCCTTCTTTCCTTTCAGAATGTGGGGCAGGGTGCTCAGCCGCCCGGCAGGAGGTGGAGCCAGCATTGTGGAAGGCAGGCACAGCCCTATTCAGACCCAGGTGCAACTCCTCCCTCCACTCTGGATGCAGATCTTCCTATTCAGCCCTGTGCTGACTCACCCTGTCTCCTGTAGCCACCCCCAGCCCCTGTCACTCAATCTCCAGACAAGGAATACACAACCTAGCAGAGGCAGGCTTGGAAGTTTAGGCAAGAAAATACCCACTTTCTAAAAGGGGTATTTTCAAACACAGAATGTTAAAACCAACTTCACTAAAAGATGTATTTTATCATTCTGAGTTCAGGCATACTAAATTCGTTTTTCTACCATGTTCCCTGGGTCAGTTCTGACTATAAGGTGTAATAGTCAGTCTGCCCATTCTGGCCTATGGGGAGCAGGTAGCCTTGCAATAGTGAAAAACGAAAATGGCTGTAATTCACTATTAGGACATGCCACACACACCAGGGCATGTCCTACCTTATACTTACAATGCACCCTGCCCTAGGGCCTACTTTAGGGGTGACCAACATGCAGTAAAGGGAAGGTTTAGGGACTGGTAAGTGGGTGTACTCACCAAGTCGACATGGCAGCCCTAGGCTGCACACAGGCTCTGCAATGGCAGGCCTGAGGCACATTTTACAAGCCGCTTCTGTGGGTGGCACAACCAGTGCTGCGAGCCCACCAGCGGTATTGGATTTACAAGCCCTGGGCACACTCAGTGCACTGTACTAGGGACTGACAAGTAAACCAATCATCCAATCATGGAGTCACTAATACATAACGCAATTTATCATAGGGAGCACTTGCACTGTGGCACTGAATAGCAGTGGCACAGTGCCCAAAGCATCTAACGCCAGCAAAAATGGATCGGTAACATAGGAGGCATCATAAAAAAATGGAAGGGAGACCCACGCCAAGGATGCCAGGTCTAACACGTGTCCCCTCCAGCTGAAATGTGGGGAGAACTACCCTACCTCAGGGAGCTCTCTTCACTAAGGCGGAAAAATCTGGACAGACCATCAGCATTGGCGTGTTCTGTACCAGGGCGGTGTTCCACCGTGAAATCCATCCCCTGTAGGGAAATGGACCACCTCAACAGCTTTGGATTCTCACCCCTCATCTGCATCAACCATCTGAGGGGCCGGTGGTCTGTCTGAACCCGGAAGTGAGTCCCAAACAGGTATGGTCTCAGCTTCTTCAGTGCCCAGACCACAGCAAATGCCTCACGCTCAATAGCACTCCACCTCTGTTCCCGTGGTAGTAACCTCCTACTGATGAAGGCTACGGGTTGATCTAGGCCCTCCTCATTCATCTGCGACAGAACAGCCCCACACCATGCTCTGAAGCGTCTGTTTGTACTACGAACTCTTTGGAGAAGTTGGGTGCCAGGAGCACGGGCGCCGTGCACATGGCAGTTTTCAGGGCCTCAAACGCTTTCTGACAGGTGTCAGTCCAAATCACTTTCCTGGGCTGCTTCTTGGAAGTCAGCCCTGTCAGGGTGCAACGATGCTGCCATACCCCTTGACAAACCTCCTGTAGTAACCCGTGAGTCCTAAGAAGGCCCTCACTTCTGTCTGGGTTTTGGGGGCTCCCAATTCAGGATGGTTTCAATTTTGGGTTGTAGGGCGCCACCTGGCCGCTCCCCACCTGGTGTCCCAAGTACACCACGGAACCCTGCCCGATCTGGCACTTACTCGCCTTGATCGTGAGGCCTGCTCTCCGCAGCGCCATCAACACTTCCCAGAGGTGGCGCAGATGTTCTTCCCAACTGGCGCTGAACACTGCGATGTCATCCAGGTAGGCGGCACTGAACGAGTCCAGTCCAGCCAACACCTGGTTGACCAACCTCTGGAAGGTGGCAGGGGCATTCTTCATCCCAAAGGGCATCACCCGGAACTGGTAGTGCCCATCTGGTGTGGAGAATGCTGACCTCTCTCTTGCCCCATCGGTCAAGGCGATCTGCCAGTACCCAGACGTCAAGTCAAACGTGCTGAGGTACCGGGCAGCCCCTAGCCGATCTATGAGCTCATCAGCTCTGGGGATGGGGTGCGCGTCAGTCCTGGTGACTGAATTGAGCCCTCGGTAGTCCACACAGAACCGGAGTTCTGGTGTGGTACCCGGTGCGGCAGCCTTTGGGACCAAGACCACTGGGCTGGCCCAAGGACTGTTAGAGGACTCAATCACCCCTAACGCAAGCATTTTGGAGACCTCCTCCTTGATGCAAGCTCTCACCCTGTCAGTCACCCTGTAAGATTTGTGCTTCACAGGTGTACTGTCCCCAGTGTCCACATCATGGATGCACCAATCTGTGACACCGGGAACCAGGGAGAACAGATCAGAAAACTGCCCCAGCAACTGGCGGCAGTCATTCTGTTGCTCAGGGGTCAGGGTGGAAGAGAGGTTGACACCATCCACTGACCCATCTTGCTCTGTGGCTGACAGGAGGTCAGGAAGAGGCTCGGTCTCCTCCTCCATCCCAGCATCTGTCGCTAAGAGCATGCCCACTTGGGACCTCTCCAAGTGGGGCTTCAGGCGGTTGACATGCAGGACCCTCAAGGGGTTCCTGGGAGACCGCAAGTCCACCAAGTAGGTAACCGGACTTTGCGCTCTACAACCTCAAAGGGTCCGGTCCACTTATCCTGGAGCGCGCAGGGCTCCACTGGGGCCATGACCCACACTTTCTGACCAGGCTGAAGCTCTACCAGAGTGGCATTCTGGTCGTACCACCGCTTCATCTCCTCCTGGCTGGCTTCCAGATTCGCCTCAGCGAGTTGCCTGAAACGCCTAGTTTGGTTCCTAAAGGCCAGCATGTAACTGTATACATCCTGGGGAGGTTTCCTGGGAGATTGCTCCCAGCCTTCTTTGACCAAACTTAGAGGTCCTCTTACTGGGTGTCCATAGAGAAGCTCAAAGGGACTGAACCCTAGAGATTTCTGTGGCACCTCACGGTAAGCAAAGAGCAGGCATGGTAAGAGGACGTCCCACTTACGCCTCATAGGTTCCTCAAGACCCATAATCATGCCTTTGAGGGTTCGGTTGAACCTTTCAACCAATCCATTTCCTTGGGGGTGGTAAGGAGTGGTAAACTTGTAGGTTACCCCACACTCCTGCCACAGGGACTTCATATACTTGGAAATGAAGTTGGTCCCCCGGTCAGACACTACCTCGCTAGGGAATCCCACTCGGGAGAAAATTCCCATCAGTGCTCGTCCCACCACGGGGGCCGTCACTGTCCTCAGAGGTATGGCTTCCGGGTACCGGGTGGCATGGTCCACCAAGACCAGGATGAACCTGTTGCCCATGGCTGTCTTGGGGTCCAGTGGCCCCACAATGTCAATACCCACCCGTTCAAAGGGGGTGCTGACTACAGGGAATGGCTGGAGAGGAGCCTTGCGCTTCCTCCCACTCTTTCCACTTGCCTGGCAAGTCTGACACGTGCTGCAGTGAGTGTCTGAACTCCTGCGCATTTGGGGCCAATAAAAGTGGGTGACAAGCCTCTCAAAGGTCTTGTCCTGCCCCAAATGTCCTGCCAATGGAACATCATGAGCCAGCCCCAGTAGGAAGGCTCTGAAGCACTGGGGTACCACCAGCACACGGGCTGACCCAGGCTCAGCAACCTTAGGCTCAGTATACAGGAGATCATTCTCCCAATAGACCCAATGTGACCCAGACTGATCACCTGTTGCCTGGTCTGCAGCCTGTTGCCGCAGACCCACCAGAGAAGGGCATTCTTTCTGCTCCTTGCAGAATTCTGCCCTGGAGGGTCCTCCTTCTTGCTGCCAATGGGTCAGCTCAGGCAGGTCCCCCAGTTCAGCTACCTGTTCCCCTGTAGGCTCCAGGGCATCCCCCTCAAGGTCTGCCTCCTCCTGGACCGTGGGAACTTCGGGGGCCGGTTTCCCGCGCCCCTGCCTCTTCTCGTGACGGCAGGTACCTGGGCCTCCCTCTCAGGCTCCAGGTCCTCTTGAGCACCTTTACTTGCTGCCATGGACCGGGTGGTCACACACGCCCAGTCAGGCAAACCCAACATCTCTAAATGAGCACTTCGCTCCACCTTCGCCCAAGGTGAGCTCTCCAAGTCGTTCCCTAACAAACAGTCCACAGGCATGGCGGGCCTCACAGCTACCTGAAGAGTACCAGAGACCCCCCCACTCAAAGGGAACCTGAGCCACTTTGCAGTGACTCTCTGTGTTGTCAGCGGCAACAACTGGATAGAATGCATGGGGGACAACCTGCTCTTGAGACACCAGGTGACACTTGACAGCTGTCACACTGGCTCCTGTATCTCTAAGAGCCTCCACCCTATGGCCATTGATGGTCACCCACTGCCTGTATTTCTTAGTGTTATCAGGCAGCTGGGTCTTGGGGACCATCTCACAGTCTCCTAATGAGACAAGGGACATCTGTGCGGGACCCCACCCCTCTGGGGCATCCATCTCCTCCCCCAGGGCTACACTAGCCATCTGCCGGGGGGCTGCACCAGGGGGTGCGGTCTTTCCAAACTGGCGGCACCTGGGATCACTCGCTATATGACCCAGGTCCCCACATTTGTAGCATCTCAGGGGTCCCCTTTGAACAGGTGGACCGGTCGGGGCCCCTGCGGGTTTCTGGGGGAGGCTGGGAACCTTTCCCTTGGTTCCCTTGGGGACTACTTTGGGGCCTTCTTTGGAACTCCCTCTGTTTACCCTTGTCCCCCACTCTTCTGCTGGGGACCCTGCCCACCCTTGGCTGAGTCTCCCACGTGACCCTTGTGGACCCTGGTACTGACCCAGCGGTCCGCCTCCTCAGCAAGCTTCCTAGGGATAGTCAGCTTGCTATCTATCAGGTGCTGGCGTAGCTCTGGAAAACAGTTACTTGACAAGTGCTCCCATGCAATCAAATCAAGGAGCCCCTGAAAATCATCAACTTTGCTACCCTTCACCCAACCATCCAATGCTCTGCAGAAAAAAGTGACATATTCAACCCAGGTACTGTTCTCTATCTTTGTGCAACCCCTGAACCTCTGCCTATACAATTCAGGAGTTAAACCATACCTAGACATTAAAGCATCCTTCATGTGGCGATATGAATTATGGACATCAGAAGGCAAATCTAGCAGTGTGTCCCGCCCCTCACTAAGGAACCGTCCCCACAACCCCGCTCCCCAATCCTTCTCAGGGACCCGGTGGGAAGACATGGCTACCTCATAGGCCTTGAACCACTGCCCAATGTCATCATTTTTAAAAACTCTTTGACCACATCTTTAGGAATATATACTCTAGATTCCACAGGCATTGACGGTGTGCTGCCACCAGAGGGAGTAATTTCTAAGCTCCTAGCTTTCAAATCCAACTCCCTCAAACTTCTATCATGCTCAAGCTGTATCCTCTTTTCTTCCACGGCCAGTTTCCTAATTTCCAATTGCCCATTCATTTTGGCCAGCTCCAACTCATGCATCCTATTTCTCTCCCTGTCCTCCAGCTCTTCTGTGGACAGACCTTTGGCAGAAACACTGCTACCTGCTGGGGAAGGTGCCTTCCTTTCCCCTGGACCCAATGGCCCTTCCAGCTGCACATCTGCATCATTATCCCCTTCCTCATTCTCAGGGGTTTTCCTTGCTTCTACCCAGGCCCTCAGCGCCTTATAGAACTCCTCCTTCTTGGTGAGCCCGGTAATTGCAACATTAAATCTTTTGCAGAAGTGCTTCAGCTGCCTTGCATTGTAGCATTCTAGTTTCTCCTCTTCCCAATCAAAATCAGCAGATGCTATGGATGCTGGTTTCATGATGGCTGACTTTGGCTAAAAATGGAAAGTCCTGAAAAAAAATCTACCAACAGTATGTGGTCGCGTTTTGGTCTGCACTCACTAGTAGTGTTCACCAATCACTGTACATGAGTCACAAATGCAAGTCCAGAATCCCCACCGCTGACCACCAATGTTAGAATTGGGGGTCTCTAGTTGGCACAGGTAGGTACTTGTGACAAATAGGGACCCTCGCCTCTAGTCAGGGTAAAGGGGTACACTCCTAAAATAACCCCTGCTCACCCCCTTGGTAGCTTGGCACGAGCAGACAGGCTTATCTCAGAGGCAGTGTGTAAAGCATTTGTGAACACATACAGTAATCTAGGGACACACTACAGATGGACACCACACAAGGTTTATATCAAAAATAAGTATTCTTTATATAGTTTTAACACAAGACCATAACGACAAAAATCCACAATACTGTACTTAAAAATGGTAGTTTTAGCTTAGTTCAGTTCAGTTCTTAAGATGCGACACTTTAAGTCAATGTACCTTACAATGCGGGACGCTTCCACAACAAGCAATGTTGCAGCGATGGAAATGCGACGAAGTTCTGGTGCAAAGAAATAAAGACGTCAAGTTCTTCCTGATGCGGCACGCTTCTCCGAGGTTGCGAGAAGTCTCGACTCGATGCGTCAGCTACAGCGGCGACACCCTTGTTCAGCGATGCGACGACAGCGGCTTTGGCGGCGACCCTCTTCTCCGACGTTGCGAGACGCTTCCGCTCGATGCGACAACTGCAGCGGCGACACCCTTGTTTCGTGATGCGACGGCAGCAGCTCCGACGGCGGCACGCTTCTCCGTGGATGCGAGGCGCTTCTCTTGATGCGGTGCAATGCGACAGCTACAGCGGCGACACCCTCCTTCGGAGTTGCGACGGCAGCGGCTGCGGCGGCGACACGCTTCTTCCTCGATGCGAGACTCTTCTCTTGATGCGGTGCAATGCGACAGCTACAGCGGCGACACCCTCCTTCGGAGTTGCGACGGCAGCAGCAGCGACGGCGACACGCTTCCTCTTCGTTGCGGGACGCTTCTCTCGATGCGGTGCAATGCGACAGCTACAGCGGCGACACCCTCCTTCGGAGTTGCGACGGCAGCAGCAGCGACGGCGACACGCTTCTTCCTCTTGAGTCGCGCTTCCAGCTCCTTGCGACACGCAGTCCCTTCAGAAGGCCCAAAACAGCAGCAGGCACTTCCAAAGGATTCTTGGGGAGCTGGTGGTTGAAGTCTGTTGTCCCTGAGACTTCAGCAGGAGGCAAGCTCTTTTCTCAAGCCCTTGGAGATACTTTACAAGTTGAATAAAAGTGCACACAAAGTCCTTTCTCCTTCCTTTGGCAGTCAGGCAACCACTGCAGGCAGATCCCTCTAGCTTAGGGATAGTCTTCTCCTCAGTTCCTTCTTGGTTCCGCTCCTCAGCAAAGGTTTCTTCTTGTTTTCCCAAAGTGATCTAATCTCCTAGGGGTCTGGGTCCCCTTTTTATACACCGTTTTCCTTTGTTCTCTGAAGGCAGAGAGGCCTCTGCCCAGCCCAAAACCAGTTCTGGTCAGTCCTGGAGCACTTTGTTTTTCTGTCTCCTTCTTTCCTTTCAGAATGTGGGGCAGGGTGCTCAGCCGCCCGGCAGGAGGTGGAGCCAGCATTGTGGAAGGCAGGCACAGCCCTATTCAGACCCAGGTGCAACTCCTCCCTCCACTCTGGATGCAGATCTTCCTATTCAGCCCTGTGCTGACTCACCCTGTCTCCTGTAGCCACCCCCAGCCCCTGTCACTCAATCTCCAGACAAGGAATACACAACCTAGCAGAGGCAGGCTTGGAAGTTTAGGCAAGAAAATACCCACTTTCTAAAGGGGTATTTTCAAACACAGAATGTTAAAACCAACTTCACTAAAAGATGTATTTTATCATTCTGAGTTCAGGCATACTAAATTCGTTTTTCTACCATGTTCCCTGGGTCAGTTCTGACTATAAGGTGTAATAGTCAGTCTGCCCATTCTGGCCTATGGGGAGCAGGTAGCCTTGCAATAGTGAAAAACGAAAATGGCTGTAATTCACTATTAGGACATGCCACACACACCAGGGCATGTCCTACCTTATACTTACAATGCACCCTGCCCTAGGGCCTACTTTAGGGGTGACCAACATGCAGTAAAGGGAAGGTTTAGGGACTGGTAAGTGGGTGTACTCACCAAGTCGACATGGCAGCCCTAGGCTGCACACAGGCTCTGCAATGGCAGGCCTGAGGCACATTTTACAAGCCGCTTCTGTGGGTGGCACAACCAGTGCTGCGAGCCCACCAGCGGTATTGGATTTACAAGCCCTGGGCACACTCAGTGCACTGTACTAGGGACTGACAAGTAAACCAATCATCCAATCATGGAGTCACTAATACATAACGCAATTTATCATAGGGAGCACTTGCACTGTGGCACTGAATAGCAGTGGCACAGTGCCCAAAGCATCTAACGCCAGCAAAAATGGATCGGTAACATAGGAGGCATCATAAAAAAATGGAAGGGAGACCCACGCCAAGGATGCCAGGTCTAACAATCGCCGACTGGATATAACTTGCTGGTCTGCCCCGCTGAAGGCGATCTGACTTCCAGAAAAGTTTCTAAGTCTGAACGTGAAGGATTTCACCAAGAACATCTCCAAGCTGAAGCTGATAGACTTTGACTTCTCAGAGCTTTCCCACCTTCATTGATGACCGCATCCGGACCCCGCTTTTCAGCAACCCACTGTTGTCGAACACCAACAAGGCTTCAGCTCACCAGGCAACAACTACCTTTTCTCCAGAAAAAATTCCTAAGTCCAAAGGAAACTCTTTGACCAGGACAAACCTGGTCCATGTATATGACCCAAGCTCCATCATGGTTGTTCTTCAATGTTATGCTTGTCCTTGTCTAGCGCAAACAGTTCCTTGCAATTGGCGCTTTGTGCTCTTGATGCTAACTTTTATTGAAAACTTTAAAAAAATCATATCTCCAACTCCCCTCATTGGATGTTTGTCATTTTGGTGTCCTTCTGTTCACTAAAATATTCTCTATTTTTATAACTTGGAGTGGGATTTTTATTATGTTGTGCTTTTGACTTTACTTTTTTTTTACTACTAATTGTTTTACACATTTTACACAGTCAAGCCTGTCTGCTCTGTGTCATAGCTACCAAGGGTTGAGTTCAGGTTTAAATTACTGAAACCTTTACTGGACCAAACAAGACTAGTGGCATTATTACTTGTAGTGGGCTACCATTCATCTCAACTAATAATCTTCTTTCTCACACTGTCTGGCCCAGAGGATCATCCTATACAGCTCCATGTTTCGGCCTTGGAGTCAAAGTCTGTTTTATTTTATTTTTAACATTGTTAATATGTTAGTGATACTGTGACATGGTAACATACATATTAAAGTGCAAGCATAGAATTTTCTGAATCCTATCTTGAAGAACGTCTCAACATTTTGGACAGGTTACCACATTGTCCAGTGAGGAAAAATGTGCTGCCTAGCCATACTATTCCTTAACGTCTTTTCTGAACTCTATTCGATCTTCTGACCCTGGTTAAATAAATTGGTCTGATGATTTATTGTATTTTGGGCTTGTAAGAAATTGGGTTATTAATTGGGAGGGGCGAGGGCCCCACTCAAGTAATAAACACAATCCTTGTCAGGGTAAATCATAAGTCACTAAATAGACCTGTTCTTAACCATCTGGTAGCTTGGCGCAAAAGCAGGCAGGCTTAATTTAGAGGCACAAAGAATTTATGCAGCACTGAAACAGGAATAAAGTTAAAACACAAGACAAGAAAAATCCCAAACCAATTTAGAAAAATAGAGTAAATTTTAATAAAATGTTTTGCCAACAAGATAAAAATCCAATAAGAAATGTAATTATGATTTTTCATTTTTCCGTAAAAGTAGCACGAAGCAGCACGATGGAGCGTGGTTTGGATACAGGGACCAGGCTCGCTCCAGTACAGCTTTTATCTTCTCACACAGTCCAGTTCCACAGGAGGAGACCAGAATGCCTGGAGTTTTTACTTAGAGTCCAGTTCTTGCAATTTGCAGGATGCAGGAGTGCACTGTGGCAGCAGCCAAGGGTCCAAGACCTTGGGAGGCACCTCATAGGGTCAGGACTCACTCCAGAAGAGGCCAGTAGCAGGGTCCAGGCAGGTCCAGTTGGTGCTAGTGAGCTGGACAGTTGCAGGGAAGGCCTCTGGAAGCTTGTTGTGTCCCTGTAGCTCAAACAGGAGGTCAACTGATATTTGGAGTCATTTCTGGGACCCTGAGTTCAAGGCAAGCAGGTCTAGTCTTAATTTTTCAGACGGCAGGGTAGTCCTTCTTCTGAATCGTCACTGGTACAAGAGCATTCAGATGAGCGGTTCTAAGGGTGCCTGCTTATAACCTAGTGCCAGCCTGTGTGTGGGGGTCACTCTCTTTGTCTAACCCCAAAAAATTGTTCTTGTTAGTTCTTTCCATTCCAGGGGTTTGGCTGGTGTACTATTTCTTGTGTTTTAATGTGAAATTATTTGTTTGCACTACTTGTTTCAGCTGTCTATTATGCACACAGCGTTTTTGTTTATATTTGTACACAACTATTTGACTTGTCTTCAAGAAGCAGTGTACCCTTATTTCAGACGTAATGAAATGAAAAAATGATATAATGAAACAAATGAAGTAATAGTTAAATAAATAACCACGATCAAATAAATCAAATTTTGGTCTGCAGTCTGCTTAAGAGGATAGCGGCATTTGAAATGGTAGCTAGGCTCTCTATTGCACTACTTTCTAAAAGTGGCATTTTTAGAATAGTAACTTAAAATTTGACTTTATCATTGAAATCGTTTTTAATTACAATTCAAATGAGTGGAAGAAGTATTTTTCTAACTGCTCCCGAAACTGAAGTTATCATTTATTAAGTGCATTAAGGTAACCCAGTGCTGTCTATAAGAGAGTTAGCTTTGCCACAGTGAAAAATGACTTTGGGACTTGTACACTGCCAGGTCATTGAAAATGTAAGTACACATGTACTACTTCATAAATACCATGCACCCTGCTCCATGAGCATGTAAGACCCACCTTAGGGGGGCCTTATCAGTATTAAAAAGGAAGGGCCAGGCTTGGCAAAAGGTTTGTCAGGGTAAAATGGCGTTTATAACTGCATTACAGGCTGCAGTGGAAGTCCTAAGACATGTTATACAGTGTGTAATGAATGCTGCAGCCCACTAGTAGCATTTAATTTACAGGCCCTGGGTACACGTAGTACCATTCACTAGGGACCTTAAAAGTAAACTAAACGTACCAATGAGGTCTAGGCCAGTTTTACCATTTTTGGAAGGGAGAGCACAAGCACTTTATAACTGGTTAACAGGAGTAAAGTGAGCAGAGTCCTAAAAGCCAACGAAAACATGTTCAGCAAAGGGAGGCAAACATCTGGTGTTGACCCTGCAGAAAGAGCCAGGTCCAAGAGGGCTATAATGCAACTTAACATCAGAGAGAAAGTTTGCTCCAGAAAGGCTACTCTGCAAAGGACATCACTCTAATACCTGCCCATGCATGTCATGAATTCAAATGCTGTTGACTTGGTTCAGCACACTCTATAATGCTATTAGTAGCATTATTATTACTGTAAGAAATCGAGTTATTGATTGAGGGGGGGGTGAAACAATTCTCAAGCAGCAACCACAATTATTCTCAAGAAGAAGTCACGGCAAAACCTAAATTAACCTGTGCTCAACCTTCAGGTAGCTTGGTAAAGAGCAGTCAGGCTTAACTCAGAGGCAATGTGTAAAGTATTTGTGCAACACTTTAAACAGTAACACAGTCAAGAACACAGCACAAAGAGGATACCACAACAGTTTAGGAAAATAAAGGAATTTTTTTAAATTGCTAAATAAGACCAAAATGACAAATCCAATCAGTAGAACCATGGATATACAATTTTAAGGATTTTAGTGAAAATAGCGCCAAAAAGCACAAAGCACCAACTGTGGATATCTGATAGCACTTGACCCAGAAAACGCCACCAGGTCAGACCAACTGCGATGGCATGTGGGTCGGCTACAGGGAGCAAGTTAGTACCTTCAATCCTGGTTTGCAGAGCATTGCAAGGATCCATGTCGAAGATGCAATGGGCAGTGCTGTGAGGCAGAGTCCCGTGTCATCATCAAGGATCCTATCAATGATGGCTTGCAATGCAAAGTTGGGTGTCGACGATATGTTGTGCAATCAGCGTGATGCGTCAGTTCCAAGGAGCTGCTACGCTGTGATGCGGAGTCCATCATTGAGACTGTAGACGAGGAAGGATGGAATGCCTGCACTGAAGATGTATCACGCAGCGGCTGTTCCGAAAGAGTCTGATGAGGTGATGCGGGTCTTGACAACGGGTCCAATACACACAGAGACAATGATGCATTGGTTCTGTTTGGGGTTGCACCACGCAGCAGAGGAGACGTGTTGGTCCTGCTGGATCCTCAGAGGCTCTCAGAGCACCTTAGGTCAACTATCAAGGGTCCAGGACTGAGGTGGCACAACTTGGTAGGGTAAACTCCCAGATGGCAGAGTTCAGGTGCTGTGTTCAAGGGTGTTGGAACCTTCTGTCCCTGAGGATCAAGACAGGAGGCCAGTTAACTAGCCTATGGAGTCACTCTGGGGTCTTGGATTCAACAGATACAGGCCCAATCCTTCTTACCCAGGCAGGAGGGCAGCAGGCAGCTGATCAGTACGTCAAGGCAGCCGTCCAGCACGCCCGTAGTGTAGCAGGGCAGCAGTCCACTGAAGTGGCAGTTCTTCAGAAGCCCAGCAGCCCTTCTTCCTGGCAGAGTACCAACAGGTCCTGAAGTATACTGAACAGTTGGTGACTGAGGCTCAGCATTTATACTCAGCTGTGCCTTTGAATTGGGCAGAAGCTTCTATTGGTTACACATTGAAGTCCCCAGGCATCCTCCCTATTCTGTCTTGGCTCCAGACTAACCTCTGGGGTAATGCAGCCCTTTGTATAGAGGCAGGACACACCCTATTCAAATGTAAGTAGGGCTGTGCTCAATTCCGCCCTCCCATCCTGCCAGTGATGGCCCATCCAGGCACACCTACGCCCTCTATTGTGTGTGGCTGTCTAGTAGGAATACACAAAGCTCGACTGTCAGCTACACCCCTTCATGTGACCCAGAAACAAGGTACAGGTGCTAAATGGCTAAGGATGTAAAATTCCATCTTTCTAAAAGTGGAATTTTAAAACTTGTAAATCCGACTCTACCTTAAGAGAGGATGTTTCATTACAACTCCAAAGACACCAAACATGAACCGGTCACCTGCTCCCATTTGAAAATTACTTCTTATTAAATGTAATAAGGTAACTCCAATGTTATCCTATGGAAGAGGCAGGCCTTGCAGTAGTGAAAAACGAATTTAAGAGTTTTTCACAACTATGACATGTAAAACATAAAAGTATATGTCCTTCTTTTTAAATGCACTGCACCCTGCCCTGTGGGCTGTTTAGGTCCTACCCTAGGGGTAGCTTATATGTATTAAGAAGGAAGATGTGGGCCTGGCAAAAGGTTTGTTTTGCCAGCTCGATACGGCAGTTTAACAACTGCACGCACAGGCGCCAATGGCAGGCCTGAGACATGTTCAAAGGACTACCTAAGTGGGTGGCACAATAAGTGCTGCAGGCCCACTGGAAAGCATTTAATTTACAGGCCCTGGGGACATGTATCACCAAGTGTGTGCCATTTTCTTTCCTGTCTGCCCCAATCCTTCTGTGATGCCTCTTGGCACATCTCCCTCTAGCTGATTTAAATTGATCTGAATTCCTTTCTGCCCATACATCTACAGCAAGTCAGTAATGGCTATTTCACTTTTTTCTTCCTCATGTTATGGGCACTGCTTTAGCCAGCCAACATGTCTTGCCTGTGTCCTTCCGTATTTGTCATGCATATATACATATGCAGTCACAAACCCCCATGATCCCACTACATTTATTCCCATTAATGCCACATAAAACTGAAAAACTTCAGAAGAAGCTACCCATCTAGCAAGCTGTATGGAGTGATACCTATGCCATCTCTGTGGCTAAACACCACTTCACTGACCTCCAGGATATTCAATCCATATATCAACAATCCCCAAGCAAAATGGATTTTGGCAATAACTAAGAATATATAGCAATTTTATCCCTGGATTCACCCATTGCCATCCAAAGGTTGACTGTCATTTGTGCAGGCAGTCTTTCTTACTCACATAATCTAGCGTGCCCACCACTTCTGACGTTCCAGGTCTCTGAGCTTGAAAGCATGCTCAAAATCACCATCAACTGTAGGCCTACTGAGTCCCTGACTACTATAATCAGAGCATGACATATTATTCAGAACATAATTGCTATAGCTTTTCCTGTGCATTGGGCCCATCTACCAGGAGAAAAGAGCAAGGAGGGTGAACAAAATACATCAAGCACCACCTGAAATGAGCGGAGTTCTGCCTTTGTAGTTTGATACATCATTCCGATGGCATTTCCTCTAGAGCTTGCTGTTGCTGTCTCTCTTCTCACTAAGGCCCTCATTTTGAGTGTCTGGATTTTCTGCAGGTGTATTAGTGGACTGAAATCTCTGATTTCATTTGGTATCTACACACCTTTCCATACAGTTCATCTTTTCTGCCAAAAATGGGTAATCACTGCACGGTCAGGGTAATACTGGGGCCTTTTCTGTGAAAATGTCCTCGATTCCAGGGAGAAAACCACGGACAATTTTTGTCTGCTTTAAATGGGCAGAAATGTTCAACTGGAGGGCCAGTGTGGTGCAGGGAATTTGGGTGAGGGCAAGTGGGTGGCAGATCAGGCTTTAGCCTTGTCTTTGCGTTGTCTTATACCCCCCCATTTGGCGGCAGGGGTCATGTGTAGGTCTGGCTGTGTTCATGCCTGCTGCATTTCCAGCATCCATCCTGACCCAAAATTACTGGGTTCAGAATTTGCAGACCCAATCATTCTAGGCTCAGAAAACAGCAGATGGCAAAGTTCCACCCAGAGACATTGTATGAGATGAAATTCCATCAGCTCATAGTGAGGGCTTACGTGTGCTGTCAGAAATAAAGCCATGGACCAGTAACCGATTTACTGGCCATGAATTTTGATTATGAACTTTGCAAAGATTAAGCCTTTTTAGTAGGACCACAGACAGAACTAAGTGTAAGCAAGACATTGTGGATCTGAAAATGTGTCCACGAGAACTTTACAATCGCTACACTGGAAATAATATCACATTAAGGGGCCAATTCCGATTCCGGACGGAAATCTCTCCGACTGAGCCGGACCCGGAGAGAATTCCGACCGAATCGGACCCTAGCAGTCCGACCGGACGAGTACGATGCATTCGCATGCTATCGGACTCGATTCGGTCGGACTCCCATTGAAGTCAATGGGAGCCGGTCGTACAACGCGTATGCGGGCTCCCATTGGCTCAATGGGTGCGAGGCGAACAAGGGTGCCCCCTACAGCGGGTACGCGTCCATGCGCATCGCGGCGTACATGCACAGGTAGGGGGGACCCATGGGTCCCCCCTGTGTGCGACTCGTGCGCCTACGCGTACAGGGGGTCCGACGTGGACCCCCAAAGTCCGGCTCCGACAGCTCTTTCGAGCCGGACGGCGCGAGTCGGTCGGACTGCTCGCGGCGCGCATCGTACTTACCCGGCCGGGAAACGTCTCCATAGCGCGGTGCGAGTCATGTCCGTGCGAGTCGGTCGGAGCGTGTTGAAGCCGCGTACGAGTCGGTCAGCGATTTCGCAGGAGCTTGCATCGTACTCGCTCGGCCGGACCCGCGTACGATTCGGTCGGGAAACAGGGCTCCGAATCGGATCCGGTAAATCCGAATCCGATTCGGAGCACTACCGGCCGAGATCGGAATCGGCCCCTCAGTGTTTAAATTACACAATCCAGCATGGAAAAAGCTTACTGAATGTAAGAGATGGAGACTCTACTTGTAGCTTCAGAGCAGCATGGGTGTAACACATGCCCCTGCAGCCTCTGCGGCACGGGGACAAGCCTTTGGGGGCCCGCCAACCATTCAGGGGGCCCCTATTAGCCCAAGGTCAATGAATATCTGTGAGATATCAGAGACTCAGAGGTACCTTCACATTCTGCAGTGGGGCCCCATCTTTTTGTGTTAAACCATTATAGAGCAGTTCCATTTTCTGGGTCCTTGATGCCAGCTGAAGGAGGAAAGCCACCATACAGGAGGTGATTCTGTACTCTCTGTACCAAGAAGTTTTCTTTGATTTCATAATATCACGGGAAACAAACAAAAAAAAATGATCAATTTCATATGGTCCATTTCTAGATGCTATGCCCCCTTGTGTAATTGTAGCACCCAAAAAGATATATAGTTGGGGTTGTGGCCACATGTTAAACAATAATGCAGTCCACAAACTTGAACCACATTGTTTATCCACTGCTGCCAGCAGGGCTGTGGCAGAGAAGAGATCTACAGAAGGTATGCAGGGTAGATTATGAACCACTTGCCAATGAGTCCTTGAGAGATCACCATGAAATAAATGGAGCCTTGTAAATCCTCAAACGTGATCTGCGTCTGAAATATTAGCGCAAAGCCAAGGAAACTTTGCATACAGTAGGCACACTTCAGAATCCTACAGAAGTCTACAAATCTGACGAACAGCCTGCTTGTTCCAATGATTCCCAAAGAGGACACAATGGGAATAAAATGGACACCGGTGAGGTCATTCTCTCTAAATCTCAAACTTCACCAAAAAAAGTTTTCACTCAAAGAAAAATCATCAGGAGACAATGGTGAAATCGAAATCCATTTTGCAGTGAGTTGCTGAAAATGATAGGCCTGAAAAATGCAGAGCACCACCTCTATCGTAGAGAAAACATTTACTTAAATGAACAAACGTTTGAGATAATGAACATATATCTCTACAAAACAATGAAGCACTATTACGGTGTAAGATCTAAAGTCCCTCATCTTAAAGCCAAGATGGCAGATCTGAAGTTGATATGTAGCCAAAAGTCACCTGAATGCACGGTAAACTTCATTCTATTGTTGGGAGCTCAAGTTTAATACATGGAAGCTGCCACACAAGCATTCAATTTTGATAACTAATTGTACCAGTGCTACAAGATGGGAAAACCTATAACTACAATCCACTCCTTCTTTGAATTCGAGGTGCTTCCCAATGACTCACAGATTCCCAGTGAAGAGCACAATGCCTTTTAACTACCAAAAGCTTGTAAAGCTTGTTGTAACCAAGAACCCAAGGGAGGGAGTCAATATTATGGGTAGCTATTAAAAGATATAGTACAGTGATGGGACAGAAGCACTGCTATTTGGCTGCTACGCCTATACTCGGGTAACAAGAACTGCAAAATATTAAAGGGGTGTTCATGGTACAGAAGGTCTGCTTTATGAATATACAATGTTAGCATCAATTGAGTTCGCAAACTATTCCTCACTTCGAGTTCAACTGGTATGGGCAGATTAAGCACTAGTTTAAACTAGTTTAAACTTTAAGATTATGACAGACATGAACATTCCTTACAACAAAGGTGATATTGGGTGATCAGGCTCGTTATAGCTCACTGACAAGTCTTAGGTTTTATGAGAAAATGTATATTACATACTATGCATTTTTTCACCGTTACCTACAATCCTTCTATTAAAACTGATTTATTAACAAAATATCACCATTTTAAATTATTTGGCATTTGTAAAAGTGATTTTCTTGTCAATTCAAATTAAGATTTTAGAGAACGTGAGGTTTCTATTTCAGAGCCTCATCAAGGACAGTTGTTGGGAGGCAGCCAAGTTTTGTCATTGCTCTTACTAAACTAAGGCTAATTTAGCAGCTGGCAGATGCTTGTAGGCCGGGCCTCTGAGCCAGGTGTCGATCGGGTGCTCACCCTGAGGCTGAAACTAAGAAAACCACGGCACTGAGAC
Source organism: Calotriton arnoldi (assembly GCA_963921515.1). Lineage (NCBI taxonomy): Eukaryota > Metazoa > Chordata > Amphibia > Caudata > Salamandridae > Calotriton > Calotriton arnoldi. The sequence continues at coordinate 722,446 of CAWUFW010000756.1, read as the reverse complement.
TACATGGCGGGCTTTGGATCTGCATTTCAGATGTCGTTTTCATGCCCCAACATACAACACATGATAGAGCTGTAAATGGAAAATAATGCGCTGCTTCGCCTATTTGCATGTCACAGCATCTTTTATTTTCTCACAGCCTCTTGTTGCGTGAACCGGAGAAATATTGTAGCAGGGGCGAATTTTACCAACTCATTCTCATCTTAAAATTACTTTTATGGACCCCTGAGGAGGGATGCCCTGCCTATAAGTGTTATATTGTATCACAAATGTGGGCGAACTTAACATGGACCCGCATTTGTGATTTATTACAATTAAATATGCCCCACCCCTAACCATGCACCCATAAATGCACAAAGGCAAAATAATTTCACTTTAGCATTGCGCTGCTACAAGTCCACCTACATTACCTGTATTTGTGGTTTTTTATATGGATAGTTTCACGACTTTTTCATCAAATTATAGCATGAAAATAATGCCGCAATATCACTTTACGGGCAAACTGTGCACCCTCCATTGCGGAGGGATGCTAATCCGAAGTAACTAGGGGAAATTGCCTCAGGGTGCATACCGAGTTGCTAGGCTGGCAAACTATGCTACTAGAACTTTAGCGGCCTGACCTGACGGCTTTCGAACTTCGGAACCAGTATGGAGTCCCGGCGTCATCTCATCATCCTGTGATTCTGGGCAAAAATATATCCGACCTTGTTCGATGTAATTTGGCGCTCATGTAAAGTGCTCTAATGCCCTTGGGCCAAGTTTGCGCCATATAAAATCCACGAAAACAATAGACTCAAGGGCAGTGCGCAATAGAATACAAGCAGGGCCGGACTGGGAACCGAAACCGGCCCTGGAAAACTGCTCGGCCGGCCCCCCTGGGGGGCTGAGGGGGTGCGGCCGAGCTGTTTGCAGGAGCCGGTTTTGACCGATTTTGTTACCGGGGGCCGATATTGCCGACCTCCAGTAACAAAAACGGCCCCCCAGGGGCCCAAAACCGGCCCCCAACCTGGCGGCCCACCGGGGAAACGCCCGGTGCCCGCTACGGCCAGTCCGGCCCTGAATACAAGGCCCAATACAAACTAGCAAAACTTATGTTCAAACAGTCCCGGCTCCTGGAGGGAGTTCCGCCGGGAGTTTCCGTTTGACATTATATGTCAAACGGAAATACAACAAAATACCGTCCAGGAGCTAGCGAAACAATTTGCTTCTGGCCCTGCTGTGGTTTAAAAAGAGATGGCCGGTTGAAAGGTAATATTACCCCTGTTTGAACACAGTCGCGGCTCCTGGAGGGAGTTTCGCCGGGCGGTGACGTGCGGTGGTGGAGGGGCAGGGTGGGGGGTAGTAAAAACCGGAAACCGGCCGAATCCAGGTAAGTTAGCAAATAAATAAATAAAACGAATTTCGTAGCGCGGTTTTTACTACCCCCACCCTGCCCCTCCCCGCCGCACGTCACCGCCCGGCGAAACTCCCTCCAGGAGCCGCGACTGTGTTCAAACAGGGGTAATATTACCTTTCAACCGGCCATCTCTTTTTAAACCACAGCAGGGCCAGAAGCAAATTGTTTCGCTAGCTCCTGGACGGTATTTTGTTGTATTTCCGTTTGACATATAATAGATATTAAAGCCAATTTAATGCTATATTATATTTAAAAAATGGACCATACATATCTTTTACTTCCATATTAAAGGTAATTCAAATAAATATTTCATGAATCTATTCCCTTCTCTCTTGTAGTCACATATTGATGCTTACTGAGTCTTGATTTTATGCTTTGCTTTCTGTTTTTTATCTTTATAAACTGCAAGTCTCAGAATGCAATAAAAACTAAAAATAATGAGCTACTGGCTTCAGATTTATAATCAGTGGCAGCTCGAAGAGAGAGTGCTGTGGGGCGGTGGGGCGGGGGAGGGGTGGGTGGGGGGTAGTGGAGTCAGACATACGACGGGCAGGAGTAAAGTAAGTAAATAAATAAATAAAACTATTTACCTTGCGCTCGCTGCATCGCCAACTCGCCAACTCTGCGAGCCGCCACTGTTTATAATGATTTCCTGAGCCATTCATAGATTTCTGCAATGGAACAAAGGGTGCAACTTCTAAAACACTGATCTTTTTGTGTTTGTCTTGCATAAAGACTGTCTCATAGGTCTGTGACATGTGTCAGTGTAGTGCTAGTGGTAGCATTTGGTCCTACTTCATGCCTATTGCATTTTATGTTTAACTCGTATACATTTAGAACAAATTTCTGGTCTGGCCTAGAAACAGCTTTAACTCTCTTGCTAGTCTCAGGTAATTAAAAAATAAATACAAATGCATACATATATACAGAAAGAGGCGAATTAAATTAACCATTTTCATTAATTAACTGTCAGCTATCATTAATTTTTTGCTTCTACCCATAACAGCATACAGCATTGGGCATTTGACCAGATCACTTCAGACATTGGCTCTCTTTCACCAATTGACAGCATTTTTCCTGATGACGTGCACATCTTCCTAAAATGAAGTGAATGTTGGTGCCAGGGTTGTTGGGGCAATACTTACTTTACAATGCTTTTTTCTTTGTGTTCTGTATCATTTTTTATTTGTTTTAGTTACCCATGTGTGACTCAACCATTACTTAAAGTTAAATTAATTCAAAGCTGTTGGAAATGGCCCTTTCTATGGTGCTTTCCCTTGACTTTTTGCTGTTCGCCTTCCCGGTTTTCCGCTGATCTTAATGCTAGCCTTAGGACTTTGAGCGCGTTTGACACTGGCATTCAGTGCCGAAGCGCTGTGCTTGTCATATACACAATGGTGATTGATTTATACATGATTGGCTGAGTTTAGTTAGCTGGAAGTCCCTTGTCTAGGGGTGAGACATATACCCAGGGCATGTACCTTGGAGGCTCCTCGGTGGGCCTGCAGCACTGGTTGTGCCATCCATAGAGGTAGCTCATCAATCGTGCCACAGGTTTGCCCTTGTGGGGCCTGTGTGTGCAGGTTTCTGTTACTCGGCTTGACATTTAAAAAGCTATGTGCCAAGGTTCTTCATTTCTCTTGCTATATTAGAGTTCTCCCTGGACAGGGTACGGTGGTGGGAAGAGGTAGGACATGTGCGTGTGTGCGTTACATGCAAGGTTCATGAATGGCACCGAATGGTGTGTTCGGTACGACGTGGCTTGCTTCTCGCATTGAATTAGCGTGGGGGAATGTAGGAAAAGGGTATTGAGCAGTATTTCCTACACGCAGAATAGTAGCAGTACAGTCACCCCCCTGCCAGCACTTCAAAAAATGTGAAAAATAAAACGATAACAAAAACGGGTTTAAAACCCATTTTACCATCATTTTATTTTTCCTTGTGCCGAGGCTTTTGGGTGGTGCCAGGATGGTGACAGGCTGGGTGGGGAGTGCTGGGCACTGACTTTACTGGGCATGTGAGTTTGGCCGGCTGTCTGATGCCGGCCAAACCTACATGCGCAGTGAAGCTCTCTTCAACCCAGCTGCATTGCTGGGTTACGAGAGAACAGGCACCACAGACTCCCAGTCTGTCCTGGAGCTCAAATCCTCGGCGCTCAGGCCAATCCTGAAGCTGCTCTTGCATGAGAGCAGCTTCAGGATTGGCCGCACGGCAGGCTGCGAGCCTGTGCCTGCCTGCAGTGAAGAGGAGCACAAGAGCGCAATGAGATGCTGGCGGGCAGCTGGTATGTTTTGTTGTATTCTTTTTCTGTTTTTCTCTGTCATCCCCTGTCCATGCCCCCCCCTGCCGAATATCCCCGAAACGAGCCGCTCCTGAGTATAGTGTTATATATCCATGAGCTTGTAATGGCAATTCCTCTCTGGCAGTGCGAGTGGATCCAACATTACTTATGTGGAAATGTCAATTTGGGAAAGTGGGCTTTTCGATGCTTGTGGATCTGTGTGCCTGTCAGCCTGTCTCCAATTCACATTTGGGTGCTGGGGGGGGAACAGCTACATTTGTGCATTCCTGATAGAAGGCCATACATTTATGGGCTCAAGGGAAACTGCAGACCTCTGAGGGGCCTTTCTGGGACGGTTACGTGTGGGTTGAATTGGGACCTGCATTCCAAGGAGCAGGGTCTTGGCCCCACTAAAGATATTGATCAACCCTCCCGGGGTAGGATGGCAGACTGGACAACATTTAGTGAGGGCCTGTGCTTTTCAAAGGTGGCCTTTTGAACTGATCACATCTTCAAAGTCAATTGTGGATATAACCACTGGGGCTCTGGCCTCAGAAGTTAGAGATGCTTTTGTATATGGATACATACTACACTGGTTTGACTCTGGGACATCAACAAGAGGAATCATTAGGGTGTGAGGGAGTGCAGCTGGATTATCCACAGACTTGTGGTGGCCTGGAGCTTGTTGTGCTCCAGGAAGGGAACTATCACTTGGTGGATTTTGCCTGGACATTGCTGGCCTGCACCCAAGTGCCAGCTGTCGTGGCCCTGGCCTATAAGTACTCCCCAAGGGACAGTTGAAAGGCCTCTTGTCCACGAGATCCCAGGGAGACAATTTATATCCCTGTTTCTGTGAGATCGTAAGGACCATGCAGGTTGTGGCAGAAATGAGTGGAAGTGATTGTTGGTTGGGACAAGGACTGGCCTGATGTACACCGTCATCACACAATGCAGAGGAGTGTGCTTATAAATATCAGCAGCCCATCTGAGGTGCCGGGACAGGAGGAGTTTGAGGAGTGCGGGGGAAGCTTGCAGAGTCTGAGGGACCTGTGCTTGCAACCAGGGGACCTGTGCCAGCTTGCACTCCAGAGCGTGTGGCGTCCAAGGGGTATTGGGAGACCTGAGCTGGAAGCTAAGACTGTCTTCGACCTCCAGATTGGGAGGACACCAGTGCCTGACATCGCAAACTTTGTCCGAGGCCACTGGCTCCCTCTCCTTGGACCCACGCCACAAGGACTTTGTTGTGGAGAACATCCTGCCGGGGCCCAAGGTGTTTTGTTGTGTCTTGTGGGCACCTACGGCCGGCTGTCGTGAGCTATGGCAGCTCGCACCTCTGATTTAGGGGAAAGATTTCTCCAGACTTGAAAGCCTGCCAGCTTCCTGGGTCACAACCTTTTGTCTATGGCAGAGATAGAGATCCCACACTCGTGTAGGTACAGCTGGGTGCCTGGAGGTCTAATCCAGATGGAAGAAACTAAGAAACGGTTTCTTTCCGTTTTAGGTGGTTCCGACAATCTAATCATCGTGGCACCAGCAGGGGCAATGTCTATGTTATGTATTGTTGGCTGGTGTAGTTGAGTGACTAAGGGGCTGGGTCACGAGAGGTAGTCAAAGACCTGTGATTGCTTGACCATTGCAACAGTTGGGGGTATGCAATATTGGGGAATGTCGTGTTGGATGAATACCTCAGATTAGGGCATACATGTTCATGCCATTCTGCTGCTAATAGGAGAGTTCGACAATTGCATATAACTGTAAAGTGGTTATACAATGTGCATCAAATTTTGATTTCAATGTGTATGTAATACAAAAAACAGTGTTTTATACATATGGTGTGGAGTCTTTCTGTGGCGTGTGCAGTGTGTTGCGAGGGTGATGTTGTGCCAAAACTTTACACTTGGGCCCTGAGTATAAGCCTGTCTTCTCTGTGCCAAGCTACCCAAGGGTGAGCACAGGATGAGTACGATATACGTGCCCAATAACCTATTTAGGACGGTGGATTCTGACTGGCTTCAATGCATCCCAGCCAGCTGGAAACCAATGGATTAAAAAAAAGCCAACAATTTTCTTTGCACCAATAGAATCCTATTTTCCTGGCATTTGCATTACAACTGAAAAGCGGCAGAGGATGAAATGGGGCAAAAGTTAGTATCGCTCTGGTACCAAGGGTAACACCAGCACCACATCCAGGAACCACAAATAACTATGTTGGTGTACCTCACACTGTAGTCCTAAAATCAGCAAGGTGACAATCAGAAAGCCCTGTAGACAGAGAGGCGATATCCAAATAGCTTGAGCTGCCACCAGGAGACAAGAGTATGGATCAAAATTGGTACTATTCAATATTCCACTTGACAGAAATTGTGCGAGTTGTAGTCAATAAACTACAATGTCAGAAACAGACAGAGCAAAGTCCTGATCAAGGTCCAAGGATGTCTAAAAGCGCAGTAAGAGGCACATATGGAAGAATATATTGTGGAAAAGGTCCTGCATTGCAGGATTATAAAGCTTATTGGCCACCTCCCTGGCCAGCACAACTGACTTTGCTGATGGCGAGTGCCATGTCACATTGGGCTTTCTTTCCCATTACACTCTCAAGAGGAATGGCCATCTTGGACTGGGATGTGTTTGTGTATCAAAAGTCACAAGTGGGGGCACCCATGTTTAAAAGCTATACGCAACAAAAGGACATCAGAGGAGCAGAGTTGAGAAGCAGGCAAGTTTGGCCAGCACCAGAGCAGCTCCAATGATGCAGGAACGGTGTAATCTACTTATACACCCAAATCACTTTTGGAGGATGTTCCCTTCTCGTTTCTTCTGTGGATACAGAATTACTTCAGCTCTTAGCAGGAGTAAATTTCTGATCAGATTCATTGCAGGAGTATGGCTGCAAATATTTGTGAATACCTATGAACTTGCTATATTGTTTGTGGGCATGATCACACTAGAAAGCCTACAAACCACCCCATCAATGAGAATTGCTCACCTCTAATAATGTACCTAATTTGTGAGTATTAGTTCACATTTTGAGAATCAAACCAAATGTTCACGGAAGATTTAATGGATTTAAGAATATTAATTCACATGTGGGGCACAAACTGCTTTGTGCATCAAGCCCAAAGAGAGCAATGTGATATTTTTTTAGGTCTGGTGTTAGCCAAGACATTTTGAATTTACTAAAATGACATGCAAAATTGGGTGGTTTCAGCCAGCCTTCTTAATTCACTGGACTCTTATTGTGTCATCCACATTTTCCTTCCACCCACTGCAGGCTACAGCATGAGGAAATGGGTCAGCGTACTTGTCTGGCTTCACTGCGACAGACAGCATTGTGCCCTTCACAACGAGCAAATTCACACACAAAATAGTTTCCTTAAGTGCCAGGTACTCGAATGGCCATGTTTGCTTTTGAGACCAAAACATATTTTTGCTTTTAGCCAACATATTTTTTTAAGATAGATGAGGGAGCACAGTTTCCTAAACAACAAACGTCTGCAAAACCCATGAAAAACAAGCGTTGACAAAGCCAATGCCTGCTTGGTGAAGAATTGTGACAAAGAACCTCACACAGAGGAACATGAAAAGCAATTTACACAAGCTAAGCTATGCTATTATGTAATGCTAGGAGACATCGTTTGCCTTCTTTTTAACGACATTTAACATTTTAACAAAAAAAGTAAACGGGTGATAACGAAAATTGAATACACAGTTAATGATACCACATATTGTTACAAAAAGAAAATATGCAGATTTTCTGCCCATCGGTAAAATCACTGCCTCGAGCTGGTCATTGTTACAGTAAAATAATTGGATCATGAATCCACCACAATATATTCTATGCGGCGCCCGTTTCAAGGCAGCACACATGTCAAGGGGAAGCAGTAAATTTCACTCATTTGAAATGTCTATGAAGCATTTGTTTATTGCTTTACTCTGCATTGTTAATTGGTTAGTTACTTGCTTAAGCAAGCAAATAACATGGGGGGATTATGCCATTACTCTGGAACTAAACGAAGTGGCAGTAAATACGCTATCAATTGTAGGATAATAGCCTTTCCCTGTGGCTCTGGCGAATGGGCAAGCCAGAACCTGAGAGACAAAATGATGCCAGCATGACTGATCAGAGAATGCCGCTCTCCCTCCAAACCACAATGTACCAAGAAGAGGAGTGTTAGAACTTTGCCTAGCAAAGCCTGTTTATTCCGTATGCACACAGCTCTCCGTTTTTAACCTGTTTCTCTGGACTCGATCTTACTCTGAGTTTTTAATCTTCCATGGCCTCCCTGGGAATAGTTTTCTTTTCTTTCCCTCTGTTTGCAGCAGATGAATTGTGAGTTGTTTCCTTGGAAACACAGCTGTGGATGCAGCTGCTGCCACGACACTTGTTACTTGAATCTAGTTTAAGGGATTTTCAGAGCATTGTGGTACTGTATTCTGTAATGTTTAGTTTTGGCACCCTATACAACACATTTCTAAAGAATGAGGAAATGAGGCATGCAATTACAAAGTCAAAGACTGAAAAATACACAGCAACGTGTGCGCACAAGAGGTCATACATTGGCCCGGCTTGTAAAATTTATTTTCTCTAAATGAAGCAGATGCTTCTGCAAACAGCTTTGGAAACGCGTGTGAACATGATTTTCAGTAACAAGAGCCGAAGTTTTTTAACTATTTTCATCAATCTGAAGAAACAGCCTTAAATTAGCAATCTGCCGTGATTACCCCGGCCTGGTAAAAAATGTCAATTCTTTTTTAATTGCTTTTAATAATCCCACTTTTGTCCTGAACTGAAACAATACACATACTGATAAATAATATAAATTACATTCATATCTGTGTCCAAATAAACTTGACCATGGCAATATTGCAAAAAAACACAATACATGGATTGTCTGATAAAGACGGTTTTTTGGTTTCTTGAGCTGAAAAGAGGTACTTTGAAGGCTCGGAGTTAGCCCCACAAGTGCACCACACTTTAACGTTATTTCCAATTACTGTCCTCGTGCACTCTAGACATATCATTTCTATTTCAGCACAAACCACTTTGCTGGCAGCTACTGGGAAGTTAGTCAAGGGTGGTATTCCTTACCTGCTCCAGTAGGGAGCATGCCCGTTATTTTGTTCAATGCTTCCTGCTTATATAAAAAGCTATCCCATTTGGGGGCAATTCACATAGGTATTTTTGGCCATAAACTTCGTTTTGCAGCCCAAAATCCCTTTGTTTACAGCTGTCAGGAACTCACAATGGGATTCCAGGCAGGCATACCTGTATTGACTATTCCAGTTTTCTCCACAATGATTGGGGTGAAATGCACAACAGTGAATTCCACTCAAAGGGTGTTAAGTGGGTATTCCAATGCATGGCTTGCCTAGAAAGTTGGGGAAAATCTACAAATTCCACTGTTCACTCTGGAAATGGATAGAGATTTACTCAAGGCAAGGTATGGAGTAACTTTTTCCAGGATGGGAAGGAAGAAGAATCCAAGCCCTCAATTTGTTTGGGGTGTAGAGGAAGAGTTTTCTACATGGGGAAAATGGTTTTCCCCATGGTGGAAAATAAAATTGTGCATATGCACTGGGACTCCATTCTTCCCTCTGTGGAAATCTGCAGAGCGGGAATAGGAGGCCACTGAACCGACATACGACATTCCCAGCATGATGCATAGAAATCTGCACTCTGCATAGCTTTCTACGTGTACTACTTGAAATTGTGGTGGCTAGGCAGAAGTCACTCAGACAGCAATATAAATCTCTGCCCATTCTTCCATGTTTTGTTTGTGAATAAGTCCAGTTGTTTCTATCATGCTAATTAATCCTCTAACCATTGTTGCTGCTACATATTTTCCCTCTGAAGAACAGCCCAGTGAAATAGGCATGAACTAAATGATAATCAGTGAGTACTATGATCGAAGAGTCCTGGGACATTAGGGACTTCGTCAGTGACATTCATCTTTACACTGTAACCTAAAGCAGAACCTGAGACAAGGAGGGAGGATTGTTAATGTTCTTGAATGTGAAACCACATTGAGAATGGGCATCATGGTAAATGGTAGTCACATGTTTGTAAATCCAAGATTGCACTTTTTTTTAACCATTTCTGATCATTTGCACGAAAGAATTGGTTTTACTTTAGATTGTGCTGAATGGTTGCCTGCTAATCAGAACAACATTATCTACTTGTCTGTTGTCAACTTGCAGCGCAGAAATCACTTTCTGAAGACATTGCTGCAAACACGGAATTGATGCTTAATTGATATACTTCGAAATCTGTGCAAAAAAGAACAGTACATCTTGGGAGGATTTGTGATAAATACTGCTTTGGTTAGAGACAGTATAAGAGGTTTGACTTAGCTACTGGGTGTAGGTCAATATGGTCAAAACTGTCACTGGGAATTTGGTTCAAGGTATCTTCTGGAGGTTGACCAACTGTAGTCACTTTGTTCTTGATCTTGCATGGAATGCTTTAAAAGACCCATCCATAGTGAAAGACTCTAATCCAGTTGGTTAGTTCAACTTTGCACTGATAATGTGCATAATAATATCTTTGGATACGATGATACTTGGAAGTGCATTAGTACAAAATATAAAATCTTGCTCATGGCGTTAAGGTTAAATGACACTCGGTTGCACATTTATACAAATGATTAGAGCAACAGAAAGCAGTCTTCTCTCTTTAGTAATGGACTAAGGAAGGATATGCAAGGATAGGAAATGACTACCAAGAGAATATATGTATATTTGGATTAGGGAATCAGAATTCAGCTTCTTCCAAGGAATGCTTAAAGGGAAGACTAATAAACCTGTCAAATATAAGAAACAAAAAGAAGTAAATGGTGATGTGATTTTAAAAAAGGAAGCTCACATTGGTATCTTGGAAAACGTCCAGAAAGAAAATGAAGATATGAAGAAGTAAAAATGTAATAAAAATTCAGACCAGAACTGAGAGATACTTTCTGAAGAAAAAAATCAAATATCAGCAGAACCAATAACCAGGGTGCACTGTTTGCAACATGTGAGGAATATTGTGTCATTTTAGGTGTCAAGGGCTGCAAAACAACTAAAACCTACATTGAAACATATGTATGCTATAAGGTTCTTTTCCAGCACTTTACACTAAAATGAATTGTAATTTAAAATACTCTTCAAAAGTAAAGTTGGATTTTAAGCCACAATTCTGAAAATGCCACATTTAGAAAGTTTAACAGGAAAAAATGTACTAGCCGTCACGTTTTAATCGCTGTTAACGTTAGTTAACAGACTGAAGGCCATTAAGTGAATTACGTGGTCTTGAGCATTTATTTGCTATATCAGTTTCATTTTTTAAGATATAGTCCCATCATTTCATAGATCAGACCAAGGGTGATACTTCCTTGTATCAAACAGGAAGGGGTGGGAGCACACTGCTTCACCTCCTAGCACAGTTCGCCCCTTAGCATTCTAGTCAATGCAGTTCATGGTACATGCTTACTTCAAATTTCACTGGAGTATTCCACCAAAGTTGGTGCAGGTTAGTGCTGTAAATCTGTAGACACGTGTTTCTGGATATCATCCGTCATCAGTACAGATAAAAACAAATTTAATTTGGGGTTGCTGAGCAGGCTGCCACAATCTTTTCAGGTCTCACTACCTCTCACAGGCACATAGGTGCATCTCCACAAGCTTGTCAGCTCAATGGCTCAAGGGAGCCTTTTCAAACAGGAAGGGGTGGGAGCACACTGCTTCACCTCCCAGCACAGTTCGCCCCTTAGCATTCTGGTCAATGCAGTTCATGGTACATGCTTACTTCAAATTTCACTGGAGTATTCCACCAAAGTTGGTGCAGGTTAGTGCTGTAAACCTGTAGACACGTGTTTCTGGATATCATCCGTCATCAGTACAGATAAAATCGAATTTAATTTGGGGTTGCTGAGCAGGCTGCCACAATCTTTTCAGGTCTCAGTACCTCTCACAGGCGCACAGGTGCATCTCCACAAGCTCGTCAGCTCAATGGCTCAAGGGAGCCTTTTCAAACAGGAAGGGGTGGGATCACACTGCTTCACCTCCCAGCACAGTTCGCCCCTTAGCATTCTGGTCAATGCAGTTCATGGTACATGCTTACTTCAAATTTCACTGTAGTATTCCACCAAAGTTGGTGCAGGTTAGTGCTGTAAATCTGTAGACACGTGTTTCTGGATATCATCCGTCATCAGTACAGATAAAAACGAATTTAATTTGGGGTTGCTGAGCAGGCTGCCACAATCTTTTCAGGTCTCAGTACCTCTCACAGGCGCACAGGTGCATCTCCACAAGCTCGTCAGCTCAATGGCTCAAGGGAGCCTTTTCAAACAGGAAGGGGTGGGAGCACACTGCTTCACCTCCCAGCACAGTCAAACAAAAATTAGAAGTGAAACACAACAAACATTGCGAAACACAAAGTAACAAAAAAGTACATAGATTAATACACCAGTCTTGTTTTTCAAAACAACAGCAGCAGCTAAGCAATTTTTGCAACCAAAGTAATTGAACAAATTGTGGTGCTGCTGAACCCAGGGGAATAATTATTAAGCCTTTTAGGTAGGTGAAAATTTGTGCAACTCCCTACAAGAGGCAAAATTAATCAAGTGGAGGTTCTCCGTGGTGTAAGGTGCCGGCGCGTTTTGAGTCCCAGGGTGTCTTTAGGGATTCTCTTCAGGGTGCAGACTGGATGTGATCTGGTGAAGTGGTTTCTTATTCTCATGTTGGCACAAACCCAGAAGTTCAAAGGAGTTTCAAGTGACTCCGTGTTTGATTTTTCAGTGCAAATTGTAGAAAAGTCTCATGGCCGTTTTCAGAGGAAATACGATTTTCTTTGGGCGTAGCGGCGCTCAATATTTAACCGGTCATATTTCATCGGGCGCTCGTGGACGTATGTAGCGGGTCTTCATCTCTCTTCGTTAATGCCTATTTCCTGTGAAAACGGCCATTCACCAGATCACATCACGTTGTAAAAGCGTGCTTTTAGTGATTTAGTGTAAATCTGTTCAGTAGTTTGTGAGCAATTAGGGCTCAAAAAGTATATATATATATATATATGGCTGCAGCTTTGGAGGCTAAGCGCAAAAACACGGCAGATAAACTATTTTTTACAGTGGCAGGTGTAACTGGTAATGCATTACTTGCACCCACTACAATTACAGAAGAAATTAAGATACAGGCATTATACAACCAACTGGAAAAACTTCATAAGAAAGAACTCGCCAAATGGTGGGAAGCGGAATCGCTTCAACGGTACATAGAGGTAGGACGTGTACCAAGGGGCTTACGCATCTTTACCATACCTACGTACGAGGATCCCGATCCAGAGATGCTGGAGGAGTGGTCCAGTAATTCTAACTCGTGCTCACTTACTATGCTCCGGATACTTGTAAAATATGCTCTTAAAGATCGAAGCAAGTTGCTGGCAGAAATAGATGTGTTATTCACTGAATTGGAAAAAGTATCCACAAAGGAATGTTTTGATGCTTTCACGACGAATCTGGTTTCTAAAATGGAGAAATTGGGAAATGAGATCACTGCCAAGAAACAGCGCAAATTTCTCAGAGACTATAAAGATTATCAGTCAGGTCGCACCTTAACCTTCCATAAAAAATACGACTATCTTTTTGACAAAGAAGGGAAGGTGGTAACCAATTCTACGACACCATCTACAAATGCTGAAATTTCGGGGAGTGATGGGTCGGATGGGAGTCTGTCAGACGCATCTACATCAGGAATTAATCAAGTACAACCGAAAAAAGCAAGTAATTTTTTAGTCCAGTTCCAGATGATAAGTCAGGGAAGGACAGAACATCAGAACGAGCAAGGGGCACAGAGAGGGAGAGGGAGAGGCGGAAGAGGAAAAACCAGAGGAACAAAAAAGCCAAGCAGAGGAGAAAAACCAGATGTACTAACTCCAGTGGGAATGCTGACAAGGGGCAAGCAAGCACAAAAATGACTGTTGTCAACCTTTCCCAACGCACCTTGTCGTCAGAAGAAATACAGCTCCTAGAATTAGGTTTGTCCTTCTGTCCTACTATGAACATAAATTTTGCCCAGACTAGGATAGATTTGTTTTATTTCTCTCGAAAATTAAAACTGAAAAAATGGTTTGACACTAAATGTAATTCAGTTGGTACTACAGTTGGGAGAGCCCCTCTGAGTAATTTGAATGTGGATGATTTGGAAATATTGAATATCCTAACATCTGAAAATGAGGATTTGTTAATCAATGAAGATATGGTTTTGAATGCACATGAGTTTAACATTGACACTACCGTAAACCCGGGTAGTGGGTTCAAACCAAGATCGGTATTTCTACCACAAATTGAATGTGATGCTATTGAGGTGTTCGAGAGAGGGGTTTTGGCAGAATTTAAGAGAATCCGACATAAGAAGACTCCCTTTTGTAACAGGAATCTTAGTGTAGAGCAGATGTTGGCACTTGAGAATCTTAAAGTCGATCAGACTGTCGTAATTCGACAGTCTGATAAAGGCGGGAATGTCGTGGTATTAGATAAACATGCTTATCTGTCAGAAGGTCTCAGGCAGTTATCCGATGCCACCTGCTATTGTGTCTCAGACAGAAAATCCATCTTGGATTCTAATGCTAAGTATGGAGAGCTTCTGGTTGATTGGAGAGAGCGTGGTTTATTGGAATGGGAGGAATATAACTACCTTAAATGCCCCCACCCACGTATCCCAATCCTCTATTTACTACCAAAACTACACAAAGATTCAGTTAATCCCCCAGGGAGGCCAATTGTGTCCTCTATTGGATCACTGTTAGAGCATACCTCACAGTTTATTGACCATTACTTACGTTCATATGTGGTCAGTTTACCATCATATTTGAGGGATACTACCCATTTTCTAACTGTTATTGATGGGATCTATTGGGAACCTGATTACATCTTGGTTACCTTAGATGTGTGTAGCTTATACACGTGTATCCAGCATGACATTGGTCTACATGCCATTAGACACTATTTGAAAACACGTTCTATCTCTCTGTGGTCACATTCTCAAATGATTCTGGCTATGATACAGTTTTGTCTGACCAATAACTTTTTTCTTTTTGATGATGTCGTCTATTGCCAGTCACAGGGCACAGCAATGGGAACCTGCTTCGCCCCCAGCAATGCGAATTTGGTGATGGGCTGGTGGGAGGAGCGGGTGGTCTCACAATTGGCTAATTATGATCGCTGTGTCCTGTGGCTGCGCTATATAGATGACATTTTTATCATCTGGAATGGTGACATTGATTCAGTTAAGGGTTTTGTCCGAAATCTAAATGACAATCCCTATAATTTGGTCTTGTCAGAACATATAAGTAAAACCAAAATTGAGTTTTTGGATGTTTTGGTAGAAATTATCGATAACACCTTACAGACACAGCTGTTCCGCAAAACAACCGCAGGTAACAGCATTTTGAGTGCCGCCAGTGCGCATCCTCGGAAATTGATATATAGTATCCCGTATGGCGAGCTATTACGCGCTAAGCGCAATTGTAGTTCTGAAAGTAGCTACGTGAAAGAAAAAGAAGTGATGTCTCAACGCTTCAAAGAAAGAGGATATAGCTCCAGGACTATTAAAGAGGCATGCACTAGAGATGAGTCGGTTACACGAACACAGCTGTTACATCCCCGTAACTGTGATACGAGTTCTGAGAAGTTGAGATTTATCACCTCCTACTCAGGTCAAGCACAAGATGTTCGCCGGATACTTAAAAAACACTGGCACATCTTATTAACTGACCCTAATCTCTGTAAACATCTGAATAGCTGCCCCCAAATTACTTTCCAGCGCAATCGGTCACTCAGAGATGAACTTAGTTTAAATTATGTGACTCGTGAATCAAAGGCAATGAATAAAATATGCCCGGGGTTCCGATGTTGCAAAAAGTGTAAAGCATGTAGGAGTAGCAATGACTGCACAACATTAGTCATTTCAAGTAGTAAGAGGGAACACATCATCAGAAAAGCTCTCACATGTAATACGACGTATTGTATCTATGCATTGGTCTGTCCTTGTAATAAGGCGTACATAGGAAGCACAATTCACTGCACAAAAAAACGCGTATTAGAACATGTCAGGGCTACACGCCATAATAACAGGCAGTACCCAGTGGCCCAACATTTCTATGATCAACATCTGCAAGATGAGACACTTTTAAAAATGGTGGTGATTGATGCAGTTCCTGTTAATCCAAGGGGTGGCAATAGACAATTGGCATTGTGCCAACTAGAGTCAAGATACATCATTGACCTAGACACTCTGACCCCTTTAGGGTTAAATTCGAGTGAAGCATTAGCTGTACACCTGCACTAATGAATATGGTTAGCATATTAAGGTAAATGTTCATCTGTCGTGTAAATATTTTAATATGTATAGAATAAGCCTGGGCGTAGTTCGCGAAGTAGCGCTACGCGAAGCTACGCAAAGTGCAGTTCGCACTACGCGAGCTACGCGTAGCACTACGCGAACTGCGTAGTGCACTGTTCGCAATGATTGCACAGTGCCGGATGCTTGTCCGCACTGTGCAATCATTGAAAACGGCATCTTGCACAGTGCGAGCTGTCTTTTACTGCCGCTCGAGTAGATTTTTACTCGAGCGGCAGCTTTCTCAACGCGGACTGGTAGTTTCTCATCGCGAGCGGTCGCGAGCATACGCGACCACTCGCAATGAGAAACCTGACCTCCCCGCGTTGAGAATCTCGCCGGGAGGTTTATTTTCCGCGCTCGCGATCGGCAACTTGATGTTGCTGATCGCGAACGAGGAAAAAGGCTCGCCGGGATGTCATTTTGCTTGCTCGCGGTCGCCAACTTGACGTTGAGGACCGCGAGCAAGCAAAAAATGACCGCTGCACTACGCTACGCGTGTTTGCACTGTGCTACGTGCAATTCGCGTTGTGCGAAGTAGCGCAAACTACGCGGAGGTAGCGTAGTGCTTTGCCCAGGGTTAGTATAGAATGAAATACAATGTTGATTTTAATCTCATCTTATTTTTTCACATTTTTTAGTTGATGCACATTGTTCAAAAATTTGGCCGCTTATATTTACAATTGGCATGGAATGTCTTTAGAAGGTGGTAGCTATGCTAAGCAGATGCAGTTCCTTGCCCACTTGGGCAGAATTGATTGAGTAATGACATTTGTCAGCTAAGTCATTAAGGATAGCTGTACGCATTGGATGTAATTTGTTGTCCATTTTGGCAGAATTGTGAATTGGCGAGTTCTGGTAGTAAGATCAATTGTGATCAATCAGAGGAAGCTATATTACCTAAATGTACCATTTGTAGATCGATCTATTATAACTAGACGCTAATATGTTTGCTTAAATTCCAATGTTGCTGTACGCATATATACTAAGATGTAAATACATTGAATAACACGTGTGTCATACTGACATTAGTGAACCTTCTGGTAGAATTAAAACCAACAATACATATGTTTTACAAACAGATATAACCATGTTAAGATGGCCACCATATTATTTAGGTTTTATCAATTGTCCTTTTTTGATGTTTATCACGTAGTATGAATTGTCCTTTCACTATGTTTTCACTCATGGTTTAAAATGGTGGTTACTGCGTAGCCCTTTAGCGTGATCAAGGCGTAAGCTGAAACGCGTTGCTGGTGCAGTCAGTAAATCTCTTACACTGCAAACTTTCAAAGTGTCCTTGTATTCTTTTGGAAAATCCGAGGAATTGTGTGTGTATATATATATATATATATATATATATATATATATATATATATATATATATTCTACTGGCGGTCGCCAGTAGATAGTTATAGTTACAACCTATTATCCATAGGAAATCCGCGACATTCTATTTGAAATAACTCTCTTGCCGGTTGACGTATCTTCGCAAAATTTTTAAACTTTGTGGCCCGCTCCGGTCCGCTCCTACCCTGAAAGTCTCGGGGGGATTCGTCAAGCGGGGGCCGAGAAAAAGGGGGTCCCAAAAAGAGTTTTCCCCATGCAATTTTCCATAGGAAACTTTAGACACGGCTACAGCCCGAACTGCTGAACGGAATTACACCAAATTTGGCAAAGAGGTAGTTCTTGGTTCAGAAAGAACCCTTTTGTTAAATGGTGTAAATCTGTTCAGTAGTTGCTGAGAAAATCAAAAGAAAAAAGATAGGTATATCTAGGGCCGCGGATCCTCCCGAGCACGAGCTTTATGTTAATTGGCTGTCAACACTCCAAATCAGGAAGTGTTGGCAGCCATTTTATCCCTCGGTAGAACCGAGGGACAGAAACAAGTGCGCAAAGCGCACAAAGGGGGCAGGGTAGAAACACCCTGACCCCCTAGGTCTGCTCAGAGGGTCCCACAAGGACCCCTGGGCAAAAAAAAAAAAATTTGTTTTTTAAAAAATCGGCAGGATGCGCTCAGGGAGCGCGAACCCTGCCGAAAAAAAGAAAATCGAAGCGCGGTCTCCGCGCTTCGATGTTAATTGGCCCCCGGGTGGGCCAAGTCCCGAGGGCATGCTGGGGGGTTCATTTTATGTGTGGGGGCCTCTAAGGGCCCCCAAGCCCGAGGACCACCACCCCCAGGGCTTTATGGATAATGGTGCGGGAGGGCTCTGAGCCCTCCCGCAGCCCCGGGGACCACCACCTCCCCGGGGCTTCTTTTTTATATTTGAAAAACCTGTGTGGGGGCTCCAGCCCCCACACGCCCAGGGACCACCACCTCCCCGGGGCACTAAGAAAAATGAACATGGGGGTCCGTTTTGGACCCCCAAGCCCGAGGACCACCACCTCCCCGGGGCTTTCTCGATGTAGGGAGGGGGCCACGCGGCCCCCTCCTGGAGCCTGTGGTGGCCCTGGGGACCGCCACCCCCAGGGCCGGCTCCTGCAGTGTCCCGGGGTGCCTACCCCCGGGACACTGCTGTTTGCAATGACAGGACGGGAGCCTCGCGGCTCCCGTCCTGTCATTGCAAACTTGCTTTGGATATTGGAAGAGAGAGCAGGAAACCTGCTCTCTCTTCCAATATCCAAAGCCGATTGCTTTCCACATGGGGAGCTGCATCTTAGCAGCTCCCCATGTGTAAAAGCAATGCCGGCTCCCGTAGGACACGGGGAGCCGGCGGGACTGTGGGGGATTGGGGACCCCCACAGTCCCCAACGAGAGGCCAGGCCCCGGGGGATGGGGTCCCCGGGGCCATAAGTGGCCACGGAGGGAGGCCACGCAGCCCCCCTCCCCAAAGTAACAAAAAGTTAAAAAAAAAAAAAAGTGCAAGGCCGGCCCCGGGGGATGGGGTCCCCGGGGCCTTAAATGGCCTGAGGAGGGGGCCACGCAGCCCCCTCCAAATCAAAACAAAAAGAGGCCATGCCCCGGGGGATGGGGTCCCCGGGGCCAATACAGGCCCAGGGAAGGGGGCCACGCGGCACCCTTCCCGTTTTTAAAATTTATTTTAATTAAAAAAAAAAGGGGTAAGGCCCTGGGGGATGGGGTCCCCAGGGCCTAAAAATAGGAAAAAGGAAGGGGGGAAAAAAAAAACAAAAACAAAAAAAACGATCGGGCCCACAGGCCCCGCCCCCTTCCTTCACCACTCTGCAAACGCGCCCCCTGGCGCGTTTGCAGAGGAAACAATTCCCCTTGAATACTGGGGGTCCCTGGGGGCCAACTAGCCCACCAGGAACCTCCAGTATGCGCCAGGGGGCTGCCTTGCAGAGAGGTGTACAGAGGCCACGCCCCTTTTTACACCTCTCTGCAACGCAGCTCTGTGGAGCTTTTTGGAGGAACATGGTGGGCTAGTTGGACTCCAGGGACCCTCAGGATTCAAGGGGAGTTAATCCCCGACTTAAAACGCGCCACGGGGCGCGTTTGCACAGTGGTGATGGGAGGGGGCGGGGCTTCAGGTGACATGTGTGCAAACAGGCCCCGTGGCGCGTTTTAAGATGGGGAATTAAATCCTCTTCAATCCTGAGGGTCCCTGGGGGCCAACTAGCCCAACAGGTACGTCCAGAAAGCGCCACAGAGCTGCGTTGCAGAGAGGTGTAAAAGGGGTGTGGCCTCTGTACATGTCTCTGCAACGCAGCCCCTGGCGCATACTGGAGGTTCCTGGTGGGCTAGTTGGCCCGTAGGGACCCTCATGATTCAAGGGGACTTAATCCCCCAACTTAAAACGCGCCACGGGGCGCGTTTGCACAGATGTCACCTCAGGCCCCGCCCCCTCCCTTCACCATTGTGCAAATATTCCTCTAAAATCAGCCGAAATACGAATTCCGATTTACTCACCTGTTATCAGGAGAGACCTCAGTGCTGCATCTTTCAGCCCAGTACTTATCCTCAAAAGTAATTTTAACCGTACTTACCGGTAACTTGAATTTCCTTCATAGGCTAACATTGACTGGTTTCACTTGGAAATTCTTCTAAGTGTGGAGTTTTGGAACTTTAAAATATTCCTCTAAAATCAGCCGAAATACGAATTCCGATTTACTCACCTGTTATCAGGAGAGACCTCAGTGCTGCATCTTTCAGCCCAGTACTGGTCCTGAAAAGTAATTTTAACCGTACTTACCAGTAACTTGAATTTCCTTCCATAGGCTAACATTGACTGGTTTCACTTGGAAATTCTTCTAAGTGTGGAGTTTTGGAACTTTAAAATATTCCTCTAAAATCAGCCGAAATACGAATTCCGATTTACTCACCTGTTATCAGGAGAGACCTCAGTGCTGCATCTTTCAGCCCAGTACTGATCCTCAAAAGTAATTTTAACCGTACTTACCAGTAACTTGAATTTCCTTCCATAGGATATCATTGCCTGCTTTTTGCTGAAAAAGTTTCTAAGTGTTGATTTTTGAAACATACAAATATTCCTCTAAAATCAGCCGAAATCCGAATTCTGATTTACTCACCTGTTATCAGGAGAGACCTCAGTGCTGCATCTTTCAGCCCAGTACTGGTCCTGAAAAGTAATTTTAACCGTACTTACCGGTAACTTGAATTTCCTTCATAGGCTAACATTGACTGGTTTCACTTGGAAATTCTTCTAAATGTGGAGTTTTGGAACTTTAAAATATTCCTCTAAAATCAGCCGAAATACGAATTCCGATTTACTCACCTGTTATCAGGAGAGAACCCAGTGCTGCATCTTTTAGCCCAGTACTGATCCTCAAAAGTAATTTTAACCGTACTTACCAGTAACTTGAATTTCCTTCCATAGGATATCATTGCCTGCTTTTTGCTGAAAAAGTTTCTAAGTGTTGATTTTTGAAACATACAAATATTCCTCTAAAATCAGCCGAAATCCGAATTCTGATTTACTCACCTGTTATCAGGAGAGACCTCAGTGCTGCATCTTTCAGCCCAGTACTGGTCCTGAAAAGTAATTTTAACCGTACTTACCAGTAACTTGAATTTCCTTCCATAGGCTAACATTGACTGGTTTCACTTGGAAATTCTTCTAAGTGTGGAGTTTTGGAACTTTAAAATAGTCCTCTAAAATCAGCCGAAATACGAATTCCGATTTACTCACCTGTTATCAGGAGAGAGCTCAGTGCTGCATCTTTCAGCCCAGTACTGATCCTCAAAAGTAATTTTAACCGTACTTACCAGTAACTTGAATTTCCTTCCAGAGGAATCCATTGTCTGGTTTTCAGCAGAAAAGTTTCAAAGTGTCGATTTTCACAAACTACAAATATTCCTAAAAAATCGCCTGTATGACTTAAACGCATTCTTTCAACTGTTTACAGGAGATGCACCAGTGCTGGATCCAGGATCCAACACTGAGTAAGAAAAAGTAACGATAACAGTTTTTAACTTCTAAGTGAATTTCCTTCGATAGGATAACATTGGTGACGCTATGAGAAAAAGTTTCTAAGTGTGAAATTTTAAAGTACAATAATATTCCTTCAAAATCACGACTGTAACCAAAACACTTTTACTCAACTGTTTACAGGAGATGTCCCAGGACTGAATCTAGGATCCAGTAATGTGGTTAGAAAAGTAATCCATAAAGTAACTAATTGCATTTAACTAGAAATTCACATTGAGCTGAATGTTGCATTGTGTTTGAAAATGTGTTGCCCATTGCAACAACTGTAACTACTGTACTTAAAAGTCTATTGCCTATGTGCAAAGTAATTAAACTAAAGTAATTCATTCTGAGAAAGTATTTTTTGTAATGTAATGTATAATGTAATTACAATGTAATTTAAAAAATAAAATATGTAAAAAAAAATTGTTTCTAAAAAATTTGGAAATCAGTATGAAAAAAATGTATATAACAATTAATACATTTAAAAATTGTCATTTACAAAACCTTTGAAATTCACTGAAAAAACTGTAGGTTTCAGACATGTTATAGTTACAAATTAGCATTTAAAAAACCTTTGAAATCCACTGAAAAAACCATAGGTTTCAGGGACGTTATAGTTACAAATTAGCATTTAAAAAACCTTTGAAATTCACTGAAAAAACCATAGGTTTTAGGGACAGTTATAGTTAGTTGGACATTGCACTCGTACAAAACCCGTGAAATTCCCCGTTATAGTTAGTCCAGCTAACTATAACTCGCGCCCATAATGCACTGCTGATGACGTCACATATTACATCACTCATGACATGGTCAGTGACATCACTGATGACATCACTGATGACATCTCAAATGACATCACTGATGACATCATCCACGTGATAATCTGATGCACCTCCTCACACTCTAATATAACCTTTGATACACCCACTCTAAATTACAGACTGCCATTCGCAAAACCATAGACACTCCAACACCAATAACTACATACCCACTCACTGATTCTTAGGTCTACGCACACATCCACTCACTCACCCGTACAGTCACTCATACTTACGGTCACTCAGTACAGGACTATCATATGCACTCATACTCCTATATAGACACTCAAACACCGCCACTCATCCATAGAGGTACTCACACACCTAGTCAGTCATGCAAATAATTAAACACACTACCATTTACTCACCTATACAGTTATACACACACCAGCTCACTTACTCATACAAATAGTAGCACATTCTTACGCTCTTATACAATCACTGATACAAGCACACACTCATCCATACAGCCACTATCACAATCACTCACTCTCGCTTATAGCTATTTATATACTCCAACACACATATATACTGCCTTTCACATATGTAGTTACTCACACATGTACCACTGGGACATACATTCACTCACTAACACACTCTTACACACACTTACCCACCCATACAGTCTATCACAGTTGGACTCTTGAAACCATCCACCCAGTGAATCACCCACTCACACATCTATGCACAGAGTTGCACACACCCCTCCCACACAAACACTCAGGCACCCATACAGATACTCAGACAAGCATTCAATAACTCATATAGACACTCATGTAGCTATTCACAAACACATGCAGCCACTTACACAGCAACAGACAGACGGATACAGACATTCACCCAGTTTAGTCACTAACCCATGCATTCAGTAAGATACGTTAAATCACTCACTTATAGAGTCAGTCACGCACCTACTAAATCATCCATACAGACACTTACACACCCACTCATTCTTCAATACGTCTTTTCCTATATATATTAAAAATATTTAAACTTTACCGAAACACACAGTCACTGGATGATGTCATCAGTGATGTCATCAGTGATGTCATTTGAGATGTCATCAGTGATGTCATCAGTGATGTCACTGACCATGTCATGAGTGATGTAATATGTGACGTCATCAGCAGTGCATTGCGGGGCGCGAGTTATAGTTAGCTGGACTAACTATAACGGGGAATTTCACGGGTTTTGTACGAGTGCAATGTCCAACTAACTATAACTGTCCCTAAAACCTATGGTTTTTTCAGTGAATTTCAAAGGTTTTTAAATGCTAATTTGTAACTATAACGTCCCTGAAACCTATGGTTTTTCAGTGAATATATATATATATATATTCACTGAAAAAACCATAGGTTTTAGGGACAGTTATAGTTAGTTGAACATTTCACTCGTACAAAACCATAGAAATTCCCCCGTTATAGTTAGTTCAGCTAACTATAACTCGCGCCCCCACAATGCACTGCTGATGACGTCACATATTACATCACTCATGACATGGTCAATGACATCACTGATGACATCATCCAGTGACTGTGTGCTTCTGTAAAGTTTAAATATGTTTAATATATATAGGGAAAGGCGTATTGAAGAATGAGTGGGTGTATAAGTGTCTGAATGGATGATTTAGTACGTGAGTGACTGACTCTATAAGTGAGTGATTAAATGTATCTTACTGAATGCATGGGTTCATGACTAAACTGTGTGAATGTCTGTATCCGTCTGTTTGTTGGTGTGTAAGTGGATGCATGGATTTGCGAATAGCTACATGAGTGTCTATATGGGTTATTGATTGGTTCTCTGAGTATCTGTATGGCTGCCTGAGTGTTTGTGTGGGTGGGGTGTGTGTGACTCTGTACATAGATGTGTGAGTGGGTGATTCACTGGGTGCATGATTTCAAGAGTGCATCTGTGATGGACTGCTTGGGTGGGTGAGTGTGTGTATGGGTGTGTTAGTGAGTGAATGTATATCTCATTGGTACATGTGCGAGTAACTACATATGTAAAAGGCAGTATATATGTGTGTTAGAGTATTTAAATGGCTATAAGTGAGAGTGTGTGATTGTGAGAGTGGCTGTATGGATGCGTGTGTGCTTGTATCAGTTATTGTATAAGAGCGTAAGAATGTGCTAGTATTTGTATGAGTAAGTGAGCTGGTGTGTGTATAACTGTATAGGTGAGTAAATGGGTGTGTGATTAAGATTTTTGCATGACTGACTAGGTGTGTGAGTACCTCTATGGATGAGTGGCGGTGTGTGAGTGTTTATATAGGTGTATGAGTGCATATGATAGTCCTGTACTGAGTGACTAAGTATGAGTGACTGTACGGGTGAGTGAGTGGATGTGTGTGTAGACCTAAGAATCAGTGAGTGGGTATGTAGTTTTTGGTGTTGGAGTGTCTATGGTTTTGAGAATGGCAGTCTGTAATTTAGAGTGGGTGTATCAAAAGTTATATTAGGGTGTGAGAAGATGCATGAAATTATCACATGGATGATGTCATCAGTGATGTCATTTGAGATGTCATCAGTGATGTCATCAGTGATGTCATTTGAGATGTCATCAGTGATGTCATCAGTGATGTCACTGACCATGTCATGAGTGATGTAATATGTGACGTCATCAGCAGTGCATTGCGGGGCGCGAGTTATAGTTAGCTGAACTAACTATAACGGGGGAATTTCTATGGTTTTGTACGAGTGAAATGTCCAACTAACTATAACTGTCCCTAAAACCTATGGTTTTTTCAGTGAATTTCAAAGGTTTTTTAAATGCTAATTTCTAACTATAACGTGTCTGAAACCTATCATTTTTTAAGTGAAATTCAAAGGTTTTTTAAATGCTAGTTACTAACTATGCCTACAGAGTTAGGACATGTGAAGAAAGAAGAAATAACGTACAGAAAGAAGCAAAAGATGTGCAGAAAGAACCAACAGAGGAGCAGAAAGAGGCCTTGTTGCAAAATCATCCTGTTCCCACAACTTTTTCAGACGGGTACTGGTGGTAACTGACTCTGACTAACCAGAGCCAGTGCTATGCTAAAAGACACTTAGAATACAGTGAAAACACCTACATACACTAGGGAACACTATGCGTTGGGGTACCCCTGTGATTAGCATGACCTCCTCTGCAAGTCCCTAGTACATAATAGGGCAGGGGGATTAAAACTACCTCTTAAAACGCGCTACAGGGCGCGTTTGCACAGTGGTGAAGGGAGGGGGCCTGAGGTGACATGTGTGCAAACGCACCCCGTGGTGCGTTTTAAGTTGCGGATTAAGCCCCTTGAATCCTGAGGGTCCCTGGGGCCCAACTAGCCCCCAGGTACCTACAGTTAGGACCAAAGAGCTGAGTTGCAGAGAGGCGTTCCGAGGCCATGCACCTTTTTCACCTCTCTGCAACGCAACTCTGTTGTGCTTACTGAAGGTACGTGGTGGGCTAGTTGGCCCCAGGGTCCCTCAGGATTCAAAGGAATTAATTCCCCAACTTAAAACGCACCACAGGGCGTGTTTGCACACATGTCACCTGAGGCCCCGCCCCCTCCCTTCACCACTGTGCAAACGCACCCCATGGCGCGTTTTAAGTTGGGGGATTAGGTCACCTTGAATCCTGAGGGTCCCTGGGGCCCAACTAGCCCACCAGGTACTTCCAGTAAGCACCACAGGCCTGCTTTGCAACGCCTGTAACAAATTGTGGAGTTGTGTTTAGGTAGTGAAGAGGGTCGTGCTGGGGGTAGTGTTTTAGGGTTTAGGGTAGTGCAGTGGTGTTTGTGTAGTGTAGGGGGTCATGCTGGGGGTAGATTTAGGGTTTAGGGTAGTGCAATGGTGTTTGGGTAGTGTAGGGGGTACTGCTGGGGTAGTGTTTTAGGGTTTAGGGTAGTGCAGTGGTGTTTGGGTAGTGTAGGGGTTCGTGCTGGGGTAGTTTTTTAGGGTTTAGGGTAGTGCAGTGGTGTGTGTGTAGTGTAGGGGGTAGTGTTTTAGGGTTTAGGGTAGTGCAGTGGTGTTTGTGTAGTGTAGGAGGTCGTGTTTTAGGGTTTAGGGTAGTGCAGTGGTCTTTGGGTAGTGTAGGGAGTCGTGCGGGGGTAGTGTTTTAGGGTTTAGGGTAGTGTAGGGGGTTGTGCGGGGGGTAGTGTTTTAGGGATTAGGGTAGTGCATTGGTGTTTGGGTAGTGTAGGGGTCATGCGGGGGGTAGTGTTTTAGGGTTTAGGGCAGTGCAGTGGTGTTTGGGTAGTGTAGGGGGTCGTGCTGGGGGAGTGTTTTAGGGTTTAGGGCAGTGCAGTGGTGTTCGGGTAGTGTAGGGGGTCGTGCTGGGGGAGTGGTTTAGGGCAGTGCAGTGGTGTTCGGGTAGTGTAGGGGGTCGTGCTGGGGGGAGTATTTTAGGGTTTAGGGTAGTGCAGTAGTGTTCGGGTAGTGTAGGGGGTCGTGCTGGGGGTAGTGTTCTAGGGTTTAAGGCAGTGCAGTGGTGTTCGGGCAGTGTAGGGGGTAATGCTGGGGGTGGTGTTTTAGGGTTTAGGGCAGAGCAGTGGTGCTCGGGCAGTGTAGGGGGTCGTGCTGGGGGTGGTGTTTCAGGGTTTAAGGCAGTGCAGTGGTGTTCGGGCAGTGTAGGGGGTCGTGCAGGGGGTGGTGTTTCAGGGTTTAGGGCAGTGCATTGGTGTTCGGGCAGTGTAGGGGGTCGTGCAGGGGTGGTGTTTCAGGGTTTAGGGCAGTATTGTTCGGGCAGTGTAGGGGGTCGTGCTGGGGATGGTGTTTCAGGGTTTGGGGCAGTGCAGTGGTGTTCGAGCAGTAAAGGGGGTCGTGCAGGGGGTGGTGTTTCAGGGTTTAGGGCAGTGCAGTGGTGTTCGGGCAGTGTAGGGGGTCGTGCTGGGGCTGGTGTTTCAGGGTTTAGGGCAGTACAGTGGTGTTCGGGCAGTGTAGGGGGTCATGCTGGGGCTGGTGTTTCAGGGTTTAGGGCAGTGCAGTGGTGTTCGGGCAGTGTAGGGGGTCGTGCTGGGGCTGGTGTTTCAGGGTTTAGGGCAGTGCAGTGGTGTTCGGGCAGTGTAGGTGGTCATGCTGGGGCTGGTGTTTCAGGGTTTAGGGCAGTGCAGTGGTGTTCGGGCAGTGTAGGGGGTCATGCTGGGGCTGGTGTTTCAGGGTTTAGGGCAGTGCAGTGGTGTTCGGGCAGTGTAGGGGGTCTTGCTGGGGCTGGTGTTTCAGAGTCTAGGGCAGTGCAGTGGTGTTCGGGCAGTGTAGGGGGTCTTGCTGGGGCTGGTGTTTCAGGGTTTAGGGCAGTGCATTGGTGTTCGGGCAGTGTAGGGGGTCGTGCTGGGGGTGGTGTTTCAGGGATTAGGGCAGTGCAGTTGTGTTCGGGCAGTGTAGGGGGTCTTGCTGGGGCTAGTGTTTCAGGGTTTAGGGCAGAGCAATGGTGTTCAGGCAGTGAAGGGGGTTTTGCTGGAGGTGGTGTTTCAGGGTTTAGGGCAGTGGTGTTCAGGCAGTGTAGGGGGTCTTGCTGGGGTTGATGTTTCAGGGTTTAGGGCAGTGCAGTGGTGTTCGGGCAGTGTAGGGTGTCGTGCTGAGGGGTGGTGGTTTAGGGCAGTGCAGTGGTGTTCGGGCAGTGTAGGGGGTCGTGCAGGGGGTGGTGTTTCAGGGTTTAGGGCAGTGCAGTGGTGTTTGGGCAGTGTAGGGGGTCGTGCAGGGGTGGTGTTTCAGGGTTTAGGGCAGTGCAGTGGTGTTCGGCCAGTGTAGGTGGTCTTGCTGGGGGTGGTGTTTCAGGGTTTAGTGCAGTGGTGTTCGGGCAGTGTAGGGGGTCTTGCTGGGGGTGGTGTTTCAGAGTTTAGGGCAGTGCAGTGGTATTCGGGCAGTGTAGGGGGTCTTGCTGGGGCTGGTGTTGCAAGGTTTAGGGCAGTGCAGTGGTGTTCGGGCAGTGTAGGGGGTCGTGCTGGGGCTGGTGTTTGAGGGTTTAGGGCAATGCTGTGGTGTTCGGGCAGTGTAGGGGGTCGTGCTGGGGCTGGTGTTTGAGGGTTTAGGGCAGTGCAGTGGTTTTCGGGCAGTGTAGGCGGTCGTGCTGGGGCTGGTGTTTCAGGGTTTAGGGCAGTGCAGTGGTGTTCGGGCAGTATACGGGGTTGTGCTGGGCCTGGTGTTTCAGGGTTTAGGGCAGTGCAGTGGTGTTCGGGCAGTGTAGGGGGTCGTGCTGGGGGTGGTGTTTCAGGGTTTAGGGCGGTGCAGTGGTGTTCGGGCAGTGTAGGGGGTCGTGCTGGGGCTGGTGTTTCAGGGTTTAGGGCAGTGCAGTGGTGTTCGGGCAGTGTAGGGGGTCTTGCTGGGGCTGGTGTTTCAGGGTTTTGGGCAGAGCAGTGGTGTTCGGGCAGTGTAGGGGGTCATGCTGGGGGTGGTGTTTCAGGGTTTAGGGCAGTGCAGTGGTGTTCGGGCAGTGTAGGGGGTCTTGCTGGGGGTGGTGTTTCAGGGTTTAGGGCAGTGGTGTTCGGGCAGTGTAGGGGTCTTGCTGGGGGTGATGTTTCAGGGTTTAGGGCAGTGCAGTGGTGTTCGAGCAGTGTAGGGGGTCTTGCTGGGGGTAGTGTTTCAGGGTTTAGGGCAGTGCAGTGGTGTTCGTGCAGTGTAGGGGGTCGTGCTGGGGGTGGTGTTTCAGGGTTTAGGGTAGTGCAGTAGTGTTCGGGCAGTGTAGGGGGTCGTGCAGGGGTGGTGTTTCAGGGTTTAGGGCAGTGCAGTGGTGTTCGGGCAGTGTAGGGGGTCGTGCTGGGGGTGGTGTTTCAGGGTTTAGGGCAGTGCAGTGGTGTTCGGGCAGTGTAGGGGGTCTTGCTGGGGGTAGTGTTTCAGGGTTTAGGGCAGTGCAGTGGTGTTTGGGTAGTATAGGGGGTCGTGCTGGGGGTAGTGTTTTAGGGTTTAAGGTAGTGCAGTGGGGTTTGTGTAGTGTAGGGGGTCGTGCTGGGGGTAGTGTTTTAGGGTTTAGGATACAGCAGTGGTGCTTGTGTAGTGTAGGGGGTCGTGCTGGGGGTAGTGTTTCAGGGTTTAGGGCAGTGCAGTGGTGTTTGGGTAGTGTAGGGGGTCGTGCTGGGGGTAGTGTTTTAGGGTTTAAGGTAGTGCAGTGGGGTTTGTGTAGTGTAGGGGGTCGTGCTTGGGGTAGTGTTTTAGGGTTTAGGGTAGTGCAGTGGTGTTCGGGCAGTGTAGGGGGTCTTGCTGGGGCTGGTGTTTCAAGGTTTAGGGCAGTGCAGTGGTGTTCGGGCAGTGTAGGGGGTCGTGCTGGGGCTGGTGTTTGAGGGTTTAGGGCAATGCTGTCGTGTTCGGGCAGTGTAGGGGGTCGTGCTGGGGCTGGTGTTTGAGGGTTTAGGGCAGTGCAGTGGTTTTCGGGCAGTGTAGGCGGTCGTGCTGGGGCTGGTGTTTCAGGGTTTAGGGCAGTGCAGTGGTGTTCGGGCAGTATACGGGGTTGTGCTGGGGCTGGTGTTTCAGGGTTTAGGGCAGTGCAGTGGTGTTCGGGCAGTGTAGGGGGTCGTGCTGGGGGTGGTGTTTCAGGGTTTAGGGTGGTGCAGTGGTGTTCGGGCAGTGTAGGGGGTCGTGCTGGGGCTGGTGTTTCAGGGTTTAGGGCAGTGCAGTGGTGTTCGGGCAGTGTAGGGGTCTTGCTGGGGCTGGTGTTTCAGGGTTTTGGGCAGAGCAGTGGTGTTCGGGCAGTGTAGGGGGTCATGCTGGGGGTGGTGTTTCAGGGTTTAGGGCAGTGCAGTGGTGTTCGGGCAGTGTAGGGGGTCTTGCTGGGGGTGGTGTTTCAGGGTTTAGGGCAGTGGTGTTCGGGCAGTGTAGGGGGTCTTGCTGGGGGTGATGTTTCAGGGTTTAGGGCAGTGCAGTGGTGTTCGGGCAGTGTAGGGGGTCTTGCTGGGGGTAGTGTTTCAGGGTTTAGGGCAGTGCAGTGGTGTTCGTGCAGTGTAGGGGGTCGTGCTGGGGGTGGTGTTTCAGGGTTTAGGGCAGTGCAGTAGTGTTCGGGCAGTGTAGGGGGTCGTGCAGGGGGTGGTGATTCAGGGTTTAGGGCAGTGCAGTGGTGTTCGGGCAGTGTAGGGGGTCGTGCTGGGGGTGGTGTTTCAGGGTTTAGGGCAGTGCAGTGGTGTTCGGGCAGTGTAGGGGGTCTTGCTGGGGGTAGTGTTTCAGGGTTTAGGGCAGTGCAGTGGTGTTTGGGTAGTGTAGGGGGTCGTGCTGGGGGTAGTGTTTTAGGGTTTAAGGTAGTGCAGTGGTGTTTGTGTAGTGTAGGGGGTCGTGCTGGGGGTAGTGTTTTAGGGTTTAGGGTAGTGCAGTGGTGCTTGTGTAGTGTAGGGGTCGTGCTGGGGGTAGTGTTTTAGGGTTTAGGGTAGTGCAGTGGTGTTTGTGTAGTGTAGGGGTCATGTTTTAGGGTAGTGCAGTGGTGTTTGGGTAGTGTAGGGGTCGTGCTGGAGATAGTGTTTTAGGATTTAGGTTAGTGCAGTGGTGTTTGGGTAGTGTAGGGGGTTGTGCTGGGGGTTGTGTTTTAGGGTTTAGTGCAGTGGTGTTTGTGTAGTGTAGGGGGTCATGCTGGGGGTAGTGTTTTAGGGTTTAGGATAGTGCAGTGGTGCTTGTGTAGTGTAGGGGGTCGTGCTGGGGGTAGTGTTTTAGGGTTTAGGGTAGTGCAGTGGTGTTTTTGTAGTGTAGGGGGGTCATGTTTTAAGATGCAACGCTCCAATACCTGACCAGTCTGCACTACATAAAAACTAAAAATAAAAAGTGTTTTGCACACTTTTGTCATTGGGCTATATGTGGGCTACATCTGGGTAATATTTGTGCTACATTTGGGCTCTTTTTTCACTGGTGGCCATCTTGGAAGACTTCTTTGTTATGAAGTTTCCTAATTTCCTCATTTACCCCAGTCTCCTCAGTAGGAAATGCTTTCAGTTTTTTACTTTGATTCCATCAAGAAGGCATTCAGATGTGTCTCACATTTGCCATAAATTCAGAATGTTAGCACCCTAGTTGCTCATTAGATCACTGTAGTAAAGCTACTGCTCACCAGGGAGTTAACTGGAAGTCTGCTGCTGGTATTGAAAGTGATTGTTTTCAGAATTTTCTAATGAAATAGAAGAGGATTTGAGATCTCACTTAAAACATGCCCTAATTTTTCTTTCTGCAGCACTAACCATAATTTCTATTTCAAAAAGAACCCCCTCATTTTGTTCCTTTTTAAATTAAATGTTTTAAGTGTTACCAGTTTATTCCAATCAAGATGGCTTCAGGTGTGCCTTACTTTTGTCATAAGTAAGGCTGTTAGCGCTCTAGTTGTTCTTTAGAACACTCTGGGAAGCTGCAGTAGAACACAAAGGCATCAACTGGCAGGCTGCTCCTGTTGAAATATAACAGGAAGATATTTGAGATCACACTTGAAACATGTCCTAATTTTTCTTTCTACAGCACTAACCATAATTTCTATGACAAAATGAACCCCATCATTTTGTTCCTTTTTAAATTAAATGTTTTAAGTGTTACCAGTTTATTCCAATCAAGATGGCTTCAGGTGTGCCATACTTTTGTCATAAGTAAGGCTGTTAGCACTCTAGTTGTTCTTTAGAACACTCTGGGAAGCTGCAGTAGAACACAAAGGAATCAACTGACAGTCTCTGCCCTTGTTGGATGTACATGTGTTACTGAGAATGTCAGACTTCATTCTCACATGACTGAGAAAGATAATGTGAATTTACAGAAAATATGCTCTCATTTTAGCTTCTGGAGCACCTTCCAAAACTCTATGGGACAAGCATGTGAAAATAGTTTTCTCTCAAACATGATTCATGATATCCCAGCAGAAGGTTTTTCACAGGGTAAAATCACCTTAGAACACACCACAATTCCTGAAATTAGTATGGTACCATCAACAAATGAATTCTAATGTAACTAAAATCTGTTATCACCCTTTATAGTTCTCCTTTTGGTAACCCTCAAAATCTTTGATTCACTACAATGCATTTCAATGGGGTACTATCATTTATATTGGTCCCAAGATGGCTGCCAGCAATTCCAGGATGAAGTGCTGACAGCCAATCAGATCTCACGATGACATGTGTGGTTAGGCTCCGCCCAGATATATATGTGTTTTCTTTTTCAAATTTCTCAGGAACTACTCAACGGATTTACACCATTTAAGCAAAAGGCACGACACTGAACCAAGGGCTACCTCTTTGCCAAATTTAGTGTAATTCCGTTCAGCAGTTCGGGCTGTAGCTGCGATGAAAGGTTCCTATGGAAAAATGAATGGGGGAAACACGTTTTGGGACCCCCCTTTTTTCTCGGTCCCCGCTTGACGAATCACCCCGAGACTTTCAGGATAGGAGCGGACCAGAGCGCCCCAACAAGTTGGAAACTTTCGCGAAGATTCGTCAACCGGCGCCAACGTTATTTCAAATAGAATGTTGCAGATTTCCTATGGAAAATAGGTCCTAACTATAACTATCTACTGGCGACCGCCAGTAGATAATATATATATATATATATATATATATATATATATATATATATATATATAATGCAGTGGAGGATCCCTGGACCCTACAGATCTCAAGCTGAGATCTGATTGGCTGTCATCACATCAACAACAATATGGTGACAGTCTTGTTAGGATTCTGGACCAAAACCAGAAGAATATAATGAGCGGGCATCAGCCATTCCCGTGATGGGCGCTGGCTGGAGAGGTGGCGGGCTCCTAGCCCCCCCACCATTGCCCCACTAATAAAAATGGATCTGGGTCCCACTAGGGCACTGGGACACCCAAAATATATTTTTTTAAATGAATAATAAATGAGCAGTAGGATGGGTGGAGCCCCATAATGCCCTAGGGCATTTTAAAATAGCATATTGTCTTGCTTGTGTTGCCCCTAGAAGAGGCAGGGGCATCACCAAGCATTTTCTTAATGTTGTGGGGTGCTGCAGGGAGTGTGGCAGCCCCCCAACAAAATAAAAAAACGAATCTATAAGTCTCCTGGTTCATTAAAATCAAGACCCAAGGAGAAGTTATCACATTTTTCTAAGCACTCTGAGCTGGGGCTCTATGCAGTTCACCTGGAGATGCCACATTTATGATTTCAAGAGCTAGTGGGTGGCAATTAACCTGGGCACGCCCTAACCAATAGCGTAAAACTTCCAGTGGCTAACCCTACCCACTCTGGGCATTTAGAAGATAGCCCAGAGTGGGCTCTGAGGACTGTGTGAGGGAAGTGTAATATGGTAATCTTGGTGTCCTCCCACATCTAAAACTAAAATCCAGTTTGAGGCAGTCGTCCCTGTACCCCCCATCAAACTCCGAGACAGAATCTGGCAACATCAAACCTAAGCTTTCAGCAACCAGACAGTTGATACAAGCAAAGCATTTTGGCATTCTGTTTCCCTCCTTTGAAGTGATCCCCAAATGTTATATGTAAACCCAGCAGACGTCTCAAAAAGGCTGTGACACTCAATCTCCAAGAGAGTCCCACTGTGATTGGGGCTGACTGGTTGGTAGGACAAAAGAAGGCCCCTGCCCAAGTGTCAGCTAACAATTGCTTGTGATGGGGGGCCCTGCCCAAGGTGTCATATGAAAATCTCCAGCAAACCTGTCAAGCAGGATATGACATTCGAGCAGGACTTGACTCTAATGTCAAAGAAAATGCTCACCGCCCCACCCCGGTTGTCACTCTAAACCAGTTCTGGGGCAGCTCGCCCTCCCACTGAGGTTGGTGCCTGACTAACCAGAAGGACAAAAGGGTAGACAGGCCCAGGTGTGAACTACATCTGCCTGTGAAGGGGGGGCACCTTTGAAGTGCACCAAGGTATGGGCACAACCCATCAGGCTTTTCTGTAAAGATGGTAACTCCTCCCCATTCCCAAAGGCCCATTGCCCCTGTCTTTGGAGCAGGGCTATGACCAGTTCACACCACACCACAGGGGAGTCACCTATCTGCAAGGTGACAGTTGAATACTTAAAGAAAGTCCTCCAGAGACTTTAGTTAAGCAAAAAGTAACTTCTCTAAAGTACTTGTTCTGTACTAGCCAAAATGGGAATTTACCATTAAATTGGATTTTGAACTATTTCTCTAGCAGTTGCCTAGGTGGAGATTAGGCAATTTAAATAAGCCAATCAGGAGTTGAAAGGAGGAGCAGAGGCACTTCACCACTGGTTAACATTGGTAAAGTGCTCAGACTTCAATAGTCAGCAAAAATTGGGTTAATGAAAAAGGACAAACAAATTCTGGGTGACCCTGCATAAAGGGCAAATTTCAAAACTTTACTAATATAGTAGGCAGAAGATGCTTTCCTTTCAAAATCTATAAATACTTTTTACTGAATCAGCCTAGGCCCACGATGTATGGGACTTGAGCCGGGACTTGAGCGTAATGCTCCCCTTACACACTCTTCTGCTGGCTATGGGTTTGTGTGTGCATAGATAAAATGGTGATGAGATTTCTCCCATTAGGAGAGCGAAAACAGTTGTCCTTGCTAAAATTCAACTCTACTGAAGTATGTGGCCATCTACCCCATAGCTGCCAAGGTTTCAGATTGCCATGTGTGACATTTTCATAATTTCAATGTAATTATGAGTGACATTTCAACGATTATGAGTGACACTTTCTCGCTAGCAATATATTAGAAATTACACCGGAGAGTGAGGCTGAGGCACACATAGGACACAGCCAGGCTGTATTTTATTATTTCAAGACAAGTATAGCAGCCTCAACCCTAATAAAAATCATGAATCCGAGCTGAGCAGGCCACCCCAGTCGGCGAGCGGCGCTGCTACCAGCCCAGCCCTGCAGCAAGCATCAGATCACAGCAGCCGCAGACAGCCTGTCACAGAGCTAAAGGCCCTGTTGACAGTGGCACTGCAGATCAGCCTTTAAAGTAAAGTAGTTGCTGTTGGACCCAGTCCGAAAGGCACATTACTGAAGGGAAAGATGAGGGTGAGGGTTCGAGCTGCTTCCGACAGCTCTCGGTAGCCATAAGCACTGCTTCTGTGACTGCAGGTTACCAGATCCATGCTCTTACCTGTGCAGCACTCCTGTCTGCGTGGATGCCTCAATGCTGAGGAGTGCTGCCTACTTATTCCTGCAAGGCATAATAGTTTGAGGTACAACGCCATCCGGTATACAGAGAAGAGATACCATAATCTAGTTACAGACTAGAGAAAACGGGGAATCAGTGACAGACATTAGCACGGTGACTAGATAACCCCATTTTACCAAGGATGCCTTGCTCCTGCTGTAGGTTTTCATTCAACAACGAATATACTTCATTCTGGGAATTGCAGTCCTGGCTCGCTTCATTTAAACCAACAGAAAAGCCCAGGACTAGAGCATTGTGTCCCTACTTACATGTACATGGAGTCATCTAAGTACCTTAGGCAACAGAAGTAACAGGAAAGTTCTGTTACCCAGTAGAGGCCTTAAAACACACCAAGACCCACAGGAGGCAGCAGGCCTGGTGCATGGCAGAGGGTAAGAAAGTGGTATATCATCAGACAATGTTCTTTTAGGGAGAAAAGCAGCTAACACGACCCTAGACAAAGGAGTGTTGAGTGCAGGCAAAGCCCCTCCCACACAAACAATTAGCTGTCTGTGCTGCATGTCCCTTGTCATGGGAACTTTTAATTAAGTCTCTTTGCCCTGTTTAGGAATGCAGTATTTACATGTGAGTGAAGAATCACTGAAAGCAGCATTTGTATGAGTGTTAGACTTGGCATCTTTTGGAGTGTTTCCCCTGACTTTTTGCTTTCTGACCTCCTGGTTTTGACTCTGTTTTTGCTGGTGTAATGACTCTGCACACTTTCCTCACTGCTGTCCAGTGGGAAAGTGCAAGTGCTCCTGTAGAAAATGTGTTATGGATTGGAGTTTCCATGATTGGCCTATTTGATTTATGTGTCAGTCGCTAGTAAAGTGCACTGCGAGTGCCAGGGCCTATAAATCAAATACTGTTGGTGGGCTGCAGCACTGGATTGTGCCACCCACGCAAACAGCCCGTAAAGTGTAACTCTGGCCTGCCATTGCAGAGCCTGTGTGCAGCCTGGGGCTGCCATGTCAACTTGGCAAGTGCACACACTTGCAAGTCCCTATACCTTCCCTTTTCTACATGTTAGTCACCCCTAAGGTAGGCCCAAGGTACCCCTGTGGGCAGGGTGCATTGTATGTGGAAGGTAGGACATGCCCTGGTGTGTGTGGCATGTCCTGATAGTGAATTACAGCCTACTTCGTTTTTCACTATTGCAAGGCTACCTGTTCTCCATAGGCCAGAATGGGCAGTTTGATTATTACATCCTATAATCCTAACTGACCCAGGGAACATGGTAGAAATTCGAGTTTATTATGCCTGAACTCAGAATGATAAAATACATCTTTTAGTGAAGTTGGTTTTAACATTCTGTGTTTGAAAATACCACTTTTAGAAAGCAGGTATTTTCTTGTCTAACCATCAAAGCCTGCCTCTGCTAGGTTGTGTATTCCTTGTCTGGAGTGTGAGTGACAGGGGCTGGGGGATTCCAGGAGACAGGGTGGGTCAGCACAGGGCTGAATAGCAACATCTACATGCAGATGGGTGGGAGGAGTTGCACCTGGGACCTGAATAGGACAGTGCCTTCCCTCCACAATGCTGGCTCCACCTCCTGTGGTGCGTCTGATGTCCCTGGCCTACTCTCTGAAAGGAAGGAAGGAGACTTGTCAACAAAGTGCTCCAGGACTGACCAGAACTGGTTTGGACCAGGCAAAGGCCCCTCTGCCTCCAGAGGACAAAGAGAAATTGACCCCAGAACCCCAGAACTTTAGATCTTGCTGGAATCAAGGAACCTGCCAAGACGAAGAGCTGCCAGGAGGAGTACTGCCCCTTTGCTGTGTTGTTGCTTTGTTGGGTTGGCCTGCAGCTGCTGCTTCTGCCTTGGGCAGTGAAAGGACTGGACTGAACTTTCTCTACTTGTGCTGAGTATCTCCAAGGGCCTGAACCGAGCTGGCCTCCTGTTAAGAAGTCTCAGGGACTGCAAAGACTTCACCAACCTCTGGGTACCGCTCCTGGAACTGCTGTTTCAGTTGCCACAGAGAAGAGGGAACCGCGACCGACTCTGTCCACCGACTCCGTCGCTGGCCTTGTGTCCTGAAGGCACCGCAAGCCGCACCGACTCGCCCTGCACAGTAAGCCTTGGTCTCACCGACTCCGTCACCGAGCCGCTGCCTGCACCGCATCGAGAGGCACCGCGACCTGCATCGCCTCGCTTCACCTCGCTGGCCTGGGCTCACCGACACGGTCGCTGCTGGCTCGACACCCGTGACCGACTCGTCACGCACAGCTGTCCGGCTCGGCCAGTGCCAATTCCCGCCAACCGGCTCTGTCGCTCGCATCGCAACTTGCCAGCACCGCATCGAGCACCGACTCACCCTGCACCGCCAGCCTTGGTCTCACCGACGCCGTCTGCACGATCGTCACCGAGCCGCTGCTCGCACCGCATCGAGGGACACCGCACCTTGCACCGCTTCCATTTTGCATCGCTACCGCGACGGATGCCAAGACCGACTCGCACGCCTGTGTGAGTCGCACTAAGAAAGGTACAGTGAACGAATCTGTCCCGCTGTTGCTGGCCCGTACCGACGCGGTCAGCGGGAACTGCGAGACTCTGTTGTTTTCAGCATCGCGGTAGGCTCGGACCGAGCTACCGATTCGTACGAACTGTGTTTTTCAACGTATTTTGCAACTTAAAGACAGTTTGAGAAGTAACTATTTTTGAAGTACTGTATAGTGGATTTTTATCGTATTTGGTCTTGTTTTAAGTATATAAAAATATTGGATATTTTTCTAAACTGGTGTGGTGTCCGTTTGTAGTGCTTACATTGTATTACTGTTGGTTTTGTGCAAATGCTTTACACACTGCCTCTAGACTAAGCCTGACTGCTCGTGCCAAGCTACCAAGGGGGTGAGCAGGGGTTATTTTCGGAGTGTAACTCCCTTATCCTGACTAGGAAGAAGGGTCCCTACTTGGACAAAGGTGCAAGCCCTTGCCAACTAGAGACCCCCATTTCTAACATTGGTTGTCAGCGGTGAGAATAGGACTTGTGTTTGCACTTGACTTACAGTGATTGGTGTGCACTACTACCATATCTCAGACCATTACGTACCACATACAGGTTCTTTTTCTTTTTGGCCTATTTTTGATCTTGCCAGTTTGAACTTGCTACTTCAACATGCCTGAATCTAAAGTATCATCAATTGCATCAGTAGAAATTGCCTTTGAGGAGGATCGATTGGAAGCCTACAATGTCAAGGAGTTAAAATCGATTTGCAAGAACCTAAAAGTCCAGGTCAGAGGCCTCACCAGGAAGGATGAGCTACAAAAGGCGCTGAGGGCCTGGGTAGCAGCCAGAGGTGCCAGTGGGCAATCTGGTGATCTCACTGGAGAGGTGGAGGAGCCTGTTCCTAGGGTGGATGTGCTTTTGGGAGGGGGAGCCCTCCAGGCCAGGCAGCAGTAGCTTGTCCCCAGAGGAGCTGGAGGACAGGCGGGAAGTAAGGAGGTTTGAATTGGAGAAACTCAGAATAGAAAGTGAGAGGGAAGACAAGAGAATAGCCATGGAGGAAAGGAAGATGATGTTAGATCATGAGAGAATGATTAAGGAGCTGGAGCTAAAAAGTAGAACCGGCTCAGATGGTGGCAGCAATTCTTCAGCACACACAGACCGGATAGTACACATCCCCAAGAATGTAGGTAAAGAGTACAAGAAGAGTGATGACATTCAAAGGTGGTTTCAAGGGTACGAGTCGTCTATTCATATGAATGGGGTCCCTGAGAGGAACTGGGGAGCGGGGTTGTAGAGGAAGCTAGGGATACTCTGATAGCTTTGGGTAAGGGGCAGGACCTCACCTATGCTGACATGAAAGACGCTCTCCTCACTAGATATGGGCTCACACCTGAAAAGTACAGGCATCAGTTTAGGTCCAGTAAAAATTCTGAGGCCAACACTTGGTTGGAATGTGTGGATATGTTCTGTAGGTCGCTGGATGGTTGGGTGAAGGGCAGTAATGTAACAGATTTTCAGGGGCTCTACAATTTGATTGCATGGGAGCCCTTGTCTAGTCTATGTTTTGCAGATCTGCGCCAGCACCTAGTTGACAGTAAGCTAACTGACCCCAGAAAGCTTGCTATGGAGGCGGACCGCTGGGTGAGTACCAGGGTCCACAAGAAAGCGTTTGGGGGAGACTCAGCCAAAGGTGGGCAGGGTCCCCAGCAGAAGAATGGGGGGGACAAGGGTAAAACTCAGGAGTTCTCTAAAGGGCACCAAACTAGTACCCAGGGTAAAGGTTCCCATCCCCCAGGTGAGAAGAAGAAAG
The DNA here is from genome assembly GCA_963921515.1 of Calotriton arnoldi. Classification (NCBI taxonomy): domain Eukaryota; kingdom Metazoa; phylum Chordata; class Amphibia; order Caudata; family Salamandridae; genus Calotriton; species Calotriton arnoldi. The sequence continues at coordinate 682,892 of CAWUFW010000756.1, read as the reverse complement.
GGGTCTCTACAGGAAAGCCTGTTGAGACCGGCCCCCGCAAGTGTTATGCATGTGACCAGATAGGTCACTTCAAGGGGGACCCCAAGTGCCCAAAGGGGACACAGCCGCCCACCGGTGGACAGTCCAAAGTGTTGGCTAGTGTAGCGCTTGGGGAGGAGGGGTGCCCACAGGAGGGTGGGGATCCTGCAGAAATGACCCTTGTCTCACTAGGGGACAGTGAGATGGTCCCAGGAAACCAGGTGCCCCCTAACACAAAGAAATATAGCACCTGGGTGACCATTAATGGGAACAGGGTAGAGGCTCTCAGAGATACTGGAGCCAGTGTGACCTCAGTCCGGTGTCACCTGGTCTCTGAGAAGCAGGTAGTCCCAGGGGCATTCCACCAAGTAGTTGCTGTGGACAACTCTGAGCGCCAGTGTATGGTGGCGCAGGTTCCCTTTGAATGGGGGGGGTCTCAGGTCCCTTGAGGGTGGTTGTGAGCCCTACCATGCCTGTAGATTGTCTGCTAGGTAACGACCTGGAGCAGTCCTTATGGAAGGATGTTGAGCTCAGGTCTCACTTGGAGATGCTTGGGTTGCCAGAGTGGGCATGCGTGTCTACTCGGTCAATGGCAGCCAGAAAGGGTGATCAAGAGGACTTGGAGCCTGGAACAATGGCCCAAGTCCCTGCCAAGAAAAAGGGCAGGGGGCGTGGGAAACCGGCCCCCAAAGTTCCCACGGACCGGGAGGAGGCGGACCTCGAGGGAGATGCCCAGGTGCCTACAGGGGAGCAGGTAGCTGAACTGGGAGACATCTCTGAGCTGACCCATTGGCAGCAAGAAGGGGGTCCCACCAGGGAGGAGTTCTGCAGGGAGCAGAACGAGTGCCCTACTCTGGAGGGTCTGCGGCGGCAGGCTGCAGACCAGGCAGCTGGTAATCAGTCCGGGTCACATCTGATCTACTGGGAGAATGGTCTCCTATACAGTGAGCCTAAGGTTGCTGAGCCTGGGTCAGCCCGTGTGCTGGTTGTACCCCAGCGCTTCAGGACCTTCCTACTGGGTCTGGCTCATGACGTGCCTTTGGCAGGACATTTGGGGCAGGACAAGACCTTTGACAGGCTTGTCACCCACTTCTTTTGGCCCCAAATGCGAAGGCAGTCAGATGCACACTGTAGGTCTTGCCAAACTTGCCAGGCAAGTAGTAAGAGTGGGAGGAAGGTCAAAGCTCCTCTCCAACCTTTTCTGTTGTTGGAACACCCTTTGAAAGGGTAGGGATGGATATTGTGGGGCCACTGGATCCCAAGACAGCCATGGGCAACAGGTACATCCGGGTCTTGGTGGACCATGCCACCCGGTACCCGGAGGCAATCCCTCTCAGGACAACGACGGCGCCAGTGGTGAGTCGGGCGTTAATGGGGATCTTTTCCCATGTGGGATTCCCCAGAGAGGTGGTTTCTGACAGGGGGACCAATTTCATATCCGAGTATATGACATCCCTGTGGAAGGAGTGTGGTGTAACCTACAAGTTCACCACGCCTTACCACCCACAAGGAAACGGTCTGGTGGAGAGATTCAACCAGACCTTGAAAGGCATGATCAAGGGTCTAACAGAACCCATGAGGCGTAAGTGGGACGTCCTCTTGCCATGCCTACTCTTTGCATACAGGGAGGTGCCCCAGAAGTCTCTTGGGTACAGCCCCTTTGAGCTCCTGTATGGCCATCCTGTCAGAGGAGCTCTGAGTTTGGTAAAGGAAGGCTGGGAGTCAGCTCCCAGGAAAACTCCCCAGGATGTGTTTAGTTACATGCTGGCCTTTAGAAACCAAACTGCCCGCTTCAGGAAACTTCGCTCAGGCGAACCTAGAAGCAAGCCAGGAAGAAATGAAGAGGTGGTATGACCAGAATGCCACTCTGGTCGAATTTCAACCTGGGCAAAAAGTGTGGGTCATGGCCCCAGTGGAACCTTGTGCCTTGCAGGACAAGTGGACTGGGCCATATGAGGTGGTGGAGCGCAAATGTGACGTCACCTACCTGGTGGATTTGCAGGCTCCAAGGAACCCTTTGAGGGTCCTTCACGTGAACCGCCTCAAGCCCCACTTCGAGAGGTCCGAAGTGAGTATGCTCTTGGCGACAGATGATGGGGTGGAAGAGGAGAGTGAGCCTCTCCCTGACCTCCTGTCTACCAAGGAGCATGATGGGTCAGTAGAAGGTGTGATCCTCTCCCCTACTCTGACTCAGGAGCAGCAGGGGGACTGTCACCAGTTGTTGGGACAGTTCGCCCCACTGTTCTCTCTGACCCCCGGTGTTACTCACTGGTGTACCCATGACGTGGATACAGGTGACAGCCCTCCTGTGAAGCACAAGATTTACAGGTTGACTTACCGGGTCAGAGCCAGCATCAAGGAGGAGGTCTCTAAGATGTTGGCGTTAGGGGTGATTGAGCCCGCCAACAGTCCTTGGGCCAGCCCAGTGGTCTTGGTCCCAAAGGCTGCTGCGCCCGGTGCCACTCCAGAACTCCGGTTTTGTGTGGACTACCGTGGGCTCAATGCCGTCACCAGGACTGACGCGCACCCCATCCCCAGAGCTGATGAGCTCATTGATCGGTTGGGAGCTGCCCGGTTCCTCAGCACGTTTGATTTAACGTCTGGGTACTGGCAGATTGCCTTAACCGATGGGGCCAAGGAGAGGTCAGCATTCTCAACCCCAGAAGGTCATTACCAATTTCGGGTGATGCCCTTTGGGTTGAAGAATGCCCCTGCCACCTTTCAGAGGTTGGTCAATCAGGTGTTGGCTGGACTGGAGGATTTCAGTGCCGCCTACCTGGATGACATTGCTGTGTTCAGTTCCAGCTGGGAAGAACATTTACAGCACCTTGAGAAAGTGTTGAGGGCTCTGCAAGGTGCAGGCCTCACGATCAAGGACAGTAAGGGCCAGATCGGGCAGGGTTCTGTGGTGTATTTGGGACACCAGGTAGGAAGCGGCCAGGTGGCGCCCCTACAACCCAAGATTGACACCATTCTGGCTTGGGAACCCCCCCAAGACCCAGACAGAGGTGAGGGCCTTTTTAGGTCTCACCGGCTACTATAGGAGATTTGTTAAGGGCTACGGCACCATTGTTGCCCCCTTAACAGAGCTGAATTCGAAGAAGCAGCCCAGGAAGGTGATCTGGACTGAGTCCTGCCAGAAAGCTTTTGATGCCCTGAAGGCCGCCATGTGCACAGCGCCCGTGCTCAAGGCACCTAACTTCTCCAAAGAATTTGTCATGCAGATTGACGCTTCAGAGCATGGTGTGGGAGCGGTGCTCTCACAACTGAACGAAGAGGGCCTGGATCAGCCTGTAGTCTTCCTTAGCAGGAGGCTACTCCCCAGGGAACAGAGGTGGAGTGCCATAGAAAGGGAAGCTTTTGCTGTGGTCTGGGCACTGAAGAAGCTGAGACCATACCTGTTTGGGACTCACTTCCGGGTTCAGACAGACCACAGGCCCCTCAGATGGTTGATGCAAATGAGGGGTGAGAATCCAAAACTGCTGAGGTGGTCCATCTCCCTACAGGGAATGTACTTTACGGTGGAACACCGCCCTGGCACAGAACACGCCAACACAGATGGTCTGTCCAGGTTCTTCCGCCTTAGTGAAGAGAACTCCCAGGGGGTTGGGTAGTTCTCCCTACTTTCAGCTGGAGGGGACATGTGTTAGACTTGGCATCTTTTGGCGTGTTTCCCCTGACTTTTTGCTTTCTGACCTCCTGGTTTTGACTCTGTTTTTGCTGGTGTAATGACTCTGCGCACTTTCCTCACTGCTGTCCAGTGGGAAAGTGCAAGTGCTCCTGTAGAAAATGTGTTATGGATTGGAGTTTCCATGATTGGCCTATTTGATTTATGTGTCAGTCCCTGGTAAAGTGCACTGCGAGTGCCAGGGCCTATAAATCAAATACTGTTGGTGGGCTGCAGCACTGGATTGTGCCACACACACAAACAGCCCGTAAAGTGTAACTCTGGCCTGCCATTGCAGAGCCTGTGTGCAGCCTGGGGCTGCCATGTCGACTTGGCAAGTGCACACACTTGCAAGTCCCTAAACCTTCCCTTTTCTACATGTTAGTCACCCCTAAGGTAGGCCCAAGGTACCCCTGTGGGCAGGGTGCATTGTATGTGAAAGGTAGGACATGCCCTGGTGTGTGTGGCATGTCCTGATAGTGAATTACAGCCTACTTCGTTTTTCACTATTGCAAGGCTACCTGTTCTCCATAGGCCAGAATGGGCAGTTTAATTATTACATCCTATAATCCTAACTGACCCAGGGAACATGGTAGAAATTCGAGTTTATTATGCATGAACTCAGAATGATAAAATACACCTTTTAGTGAAGTTGGTTTTAACATTCTGTGTTTGAAAATACCACTTTTAGAAAGCAGGTATTTTCTTGTCTAACCATCAAAGCCTGCCTCTGCCTGGTTGTGTATTCCTTGTCTGGAGTGTGAGTGACAGGGGCTGGGGGATTCCAGGAGACAGGGTGGGTCAGCACAGGGCTGAATAGCAACATCTACATGCAGATGGGTGGGAGGAGTTGCACCTGGGACCTGAATAGGACAGTGCCTTCCCTCCACAATGCTGGCTCCACCTCCTGTGGTGCGTCTGATGTCCCTGGCCTACTCTCTGAAAGGAAGGAAGGAGACTTGTCAACAAAGTGCTCCAGGACTGACCAAAACTGGTTTGGACCAGGCAAAGGCCCCTCTGCCTCCAGAGGACAAAGAGAAATTGAGGATAAAAAGGGGGACCCAAACCCCAGAACTTTAGATCTCGCTGGAATCAAGGAACCTGCCAAGACGAAGAGCTGGAAGAGCTGCCAGGAGGAGTACTGCCCCTTTGCTGTGTTGTTGCTTTGTTGGGTTGGCCTGCAGCTGCTGCTTCTGCCTAGGGCAGTGAAAGGACTGGACTGAACTTTCTCTACTTGTGCTGAGTATCTCCAAGGGCCTGAACCGAGCTGGCCTCCTGTTAAGAAGTCTCAGGGACTGCAAAGACTTCACCAACCTCTGGGTACCGCTCCTGGAACTGCTGTTTCAGTTGCCACAGAGAAGAGGGAACCGCGACCGACTCTGTCAACCGACTCCGTCGCTGGCCTTGTGTCCTGAAGGCACCGCAAGCCGCACCGACTCGCCCTGCACCGTAAGTCTTGGTCTCACCGACTCCGTCACCGAGCCGCTGCCTGCACCGCATCGAGAGACACCGCGACCTGCATCGCCTCGCTTCACCTCGCTGGCCTGGGCTCACCGACACGGTCGCTGCTGGCTCGACACCCGTGACCGACTCGTCACGCACAGCTGTCCGGCTCGGCCAGCGCCAATTCCCGCCAACCGGCTCTGTCGCTCGCATCGCAACTTGCCAGCACCGCATCGAGCACCGACTCGCCCTGCACCGCAAGCCTTGGTCTCACCGACGCCGTCTGCACGATCATCACCGAGCCGCTGCTCGCACCGCATCGAGGGACACCGCACCTTGCACCGATTCCACCTTGCACCGTGACCGCGACGAATCCCACAACCGGCTCTGTCACCCGCACCGCAACTTGCCAGCACCGCATCGAGCACCGACTCACCCTGCACCGCCAGCCTTGGTCTCACCGACGCCGTCTGCATGATCGTCACCGAGCCGCTGCTCGCACCGCATCGAGGGACACCGCACCTTGCACCGCTTCCATTTTACATCGCGACCGCGACGGATGCCAAGACCGTCTCGCACGCCTGTGTGAGTCGCACTAAGAAAGGTACTGTGAACGAATCTGTCCCACTGTTGCTGGCCCGTACCGACGCGGTCAGCGGGAACTGCGAGACTCTGTTGTTTTCAGCATCGCGGTAGGCTCGGACCGAGCTACCGACTCGTACGAACTGTGTTTTTCAACGTATTTTGCAACTTAAAGACAGTTTGAGAAGTAACTATTTTTGAAGTACTGTATAGTGGATTTTTATCGTATTTGGTCTTGTTTCAAGGATATAAAAATATTGGATATTTTTCTAAACTGGTGTGGTGTCCGTTTGTAGTGCTTACATCGTATTACTGTTGGTTTTGTGCAAATGCTTTACACACTGCCTCTAGAATAAGCCTGACTGCTCGTGCCAAGCTACCAAGGGGGTGAGAGCAGGGGTTATTTTCGGAGTGTAACTCCCTTACCCTGACTAGGAAGAAGGGTCCCTACTTGGACAAAGGTGCAAGCCCTTTCCAACTAGAGACCCCCATTTCTAACAATGAGCAAACTACAAAGACTGATGCGGCTCACTTAGTCCATGGTATGCTTGTCATATTTCTGTGCTCAGCACAGCTTTTTACAAATGCTGAGAACATTACAGATAAAAGCATTTTTTAACATATTTCTCTGCAGTGTACAATTAATTGAGGAGAACTAATCAAGTGTGTACATATCACAGCAATGTAGAATACCTCAGATGGGTGCTTGCTTGTGATATGCAATGAAAATCTGTCTGCATTTCACTGAAAAAGAGAATAACGTAACAAAGTTAATGTCCTATTAATAAAAATTACAACAGTACAGTCAGTCAGTCGTGTTTCTTGCAACACGGAGATTTTATTCCTACCCCTAGCAGACTGTGGTAAGGTACACCTCCTGGTAGGAATTAACAGTCTAGGCAAGTTGAGCAAAGACTTGGTGGCAGACCCTCTTCTTGATTTTTCAGTAGAATAAGTGATGGTCTGCATGGACTCCAGCCACTGCATTACCCGACAAACAGGTGACCTCTTCGCCCCCGGGTACGATAGAGGGCAGCACAGGTCAAGTACAGCACAGTCACCGTCAGCACTTACAAACAGTTTTTAAAGATCCAGGTGACCTCTGGAGTTGTGTGCACTGTAAAAGCTATCAATTGCGTGACCTGTCCTGACAAATTAAAATCATCCCAATGCAATAATGAATGAGGTTATCTCATGATCTGGATCACTCCAGCTGAGCCCGTCGTGGCACTGCCCCCAGCGCAGCCTGAGCAGTCAGCAGAGCTGTAACGTGCTCAGAGTGAGTCAGAAGCGACATGACACGCTATATGTAAATAAATCTATTAGGATAAAATACCTGAAACAAGAAATAGCCTTGCAGAGAGAGCAATCCACGTTACGGCCCAGCCTCATGAGGCTCTGCAGGCACCAAGCTCTCTTCAGCAGCCGGACCCGGACTGGACTCGAGCGGCATTGCTTGATTGCAGACACTAAATAGCGGCACAACAGATAGCGGTCCGAGCAGCAGCGGCGGGCTCCAGCCATACTTTAAGATATATGTCATAACTGCCGCCTGCTCTCGCACCACGTGCAGCCCGCCTTAGTCCTGTCTCAACACCGGGCACTGAGCAAATCATGAGATTATACATTGTTGCAATGAGTCTCCTTGGCGCCATCATGTCTCGTGAATCATATGCCGTGGTGATTGGAGCCAGTAAGCCCAGCTGAGCCCCGGGCCCTCCCCCAGGCCTGCAGCAGTCCGAATCTGTCAATCATCAAGCACTCTGACTGCGGCTGCCAGAGCAGCGCAGACCATGCGCAACTTTGCTCAATGGCTAATAGTGGCACTCCGGTTTCACATCTTCAGGTGGTGCTTTAAATGCGTAACTTTGCATTTCAGTGCAGTGATGCGCACCACTGCACTGAAATGCGTTAGTCTATCGCCTGCTGCGTGGTACTTGGCAGGGCTGCTACCCAGTTATGTAGTCTAACGTAGGCCCTGCAGCTGAAGGTCAGCAAATAAGTGTAAGGATTAATAATATAGAAAAGCAGTTCATCTGGAAAACTGAAGAGGAAGTTAATGTGAGTGAAACGCGACATTTGCTTCTAGAAACTGTTACATTCTAATGTGAATTGCTAATCGATATTTTGGTACGTTGTAAAGGTATCACGAGTAAGCGTACAACGGACATGCTGGTGTGTGTACTGCCAGGATGATTCCTTAAATCCACTGGTAAATGTCCAGTAGGAACTCGTTTTCCGTGATCTCCTTTGTTGTCTAGTTAAGCGTAAATGCTACACATAAACATTAATTATCACCTCTTAGTACAGAGCATGACTAAATCTAAATTGAATGTTTTCAATCCAACAGGATGTTGGCACCCTTATTCGCAACATCCGAAAATAGCTACTGCTTTTTTTTTTTTAATGGCCTGTGCGGATTTAAAATTGTTCATCGAGTTTGGCAGCAATTCACTGCAGAAACAAGTGTTAGTATAAACTTCACACCAAAGTAAACCGCCAACAATACTTCAATGCCTCCCTGATCTGCTTGTTGTTCATATGATTTAAATTATGGATAAGAACACTATTCACAAACAGCAGATAACTGAGTATTATGTGATGACTTTAATATTACCTGAAACGTGCAAATAGCTGTTTTAATAGTTTCACTTTTTCCATCGATTTTCAGTTAGGACATAAATTAGTTTAGATCATGTTTGTGTAATTTTCGAAAAAAATGGTGTTTATTTCAGACCAAATATCCTGGTTTGGAAGCACAACTTTATGGTATTCACGACTCCACCAATTATAAACATTTAGGCGTGAAGTTCAGTAGGATGCACAAAAAAACTCATTAGTGATGTTACATTCGGAAGCCTTCTTCACAGAATTAAGAGTGGCAGAAATTAACACTAGCAAATAGCATTTACAAGTGCAAACTTGAACCAATGTGGCGGAATTGAGGTTTAGACTGAAAGTGTCTGAACTTTTATCTTCTCCAGTTTAGTCAGGGAGGCTCTAATTGCTTGCAGTCTGATCAGAGTGGAACATCAGGCTGGAGTTGGCTTCCAACTGGAAGGTGTTTTATATGCTTCTATTATAGGCTTTCCTTAGCCATGAGTGGTAGCTGAAAAATGCTGGAATGTCTCATTATTTAACAGCAATTTTCATTACTCCTGGTCCTGTTGTCCTCACCCCATTCATCATTTAATGAGATGTTACCGTCTCCCAGACAGAAAAAATAGAACAGAGGAATACATGCAAGTATTGCACCTCCCCTCCAGCTGTAGACTACATAGGCTATACTTACCTAGAATTCTGTCTGAACTACCAGGCTATCCATATGAAGACCAGCAATCCTGGGAGGGAGGGAGGGACGTGATGAATGGGACAAGGACAACAAGATTGAGAGTAATGAAAATTACCGGTAAGTAATGGAACATTACCCCCAGTTCCCCCTTGCCCTCGTCCCCTTCATCACTTAATAAGGAATACCCAAGCAGTACTCTTCGGCATTCATATGGGAACCAGAGAAAACATTCAGGCATAGAGACCACTATAAGAATGGAGCCCTCATAGTGATTTATTGGAAATGCAACCAAAATAGGCAGAGATTAAGAAATATCAGATTGCAAAATGCCCAAACCAAGATTATCATCATCACATAATGCATTCTGTAAACGATAACACTTAACAAAAGTATTCAGAGCTGCCCAAGTAGATGCCCAGTAAATTTCTGAAATCAAAATGGTCTTTAAATCAGCCCATGTAGCAGCAACCCTCTTGATGGATCTACCTTCAATCCGAACCAGGGAAGAAGTACCAAACAAAGAATAGGTCAGAGAAATCAAGTTGCTTAATCCACCTATTGATGGACAAAGGGGAAGCCTTGTCTCCCTTAGTTGAGGCCCCAAATGATACAAAGAATCTGTCTTGCGAAAAGACTTAGTCCTAGCCAAATAGACTAAAAGCGCTCTCTTAACATCCAAGAGGCATCACTGACCTTCTGACTCAGAACACCCTTCCACATTCAAAGCTGGAAAAATAATCTCCTGAGACTTATGAAACAGAGATATCACTTTGGGAACAAAAGAAGAAACCAGATGAAGAACCACTTCATTGTCAAAGAAAGACAAAAAAGGATCCCTTGCTTAAGAGCACATAGTTCTCCAATTTGCCTAGCCGAAGTTGTTTCTACCCAAAGCCCACCTCAAAGGTCAGAAATTTTAAGTCAACCAATTCCAAAGGCTCAAAATGACTTTTTGCTTTTGCAGTTTTATATAGCGCGAACTCAACCCAAATGTTTTAGAGCGCTTTACATGAGCACTAGTTACATTACAGAAGGACACATTTTTTTTTTGGTAGGCACGGGGCGATTAAGTGATTTGCTCAGAATCACAGGATGTTGAGCTGACGCAGAGACTCAAACCTGGTTCCCCAGCTCCAAAGTCGACATCTATGGCTGTTATGCCACATCCTCTCCCGATAAGAGACCAATGCCTTCAGCACGAGAGGGAGATCCCATAGCAGACATCAAGGTTTAACCAAGGGTCTGGCCAGTGAAAAGCTCCATAATAATCTTGACACCAAATCCTCCGCATGAAGCAAATTCTCCCAAGGAGACGTGAATGCTCGAATTGTTGCCCGCTGGGCCGTCAAGGTAGGGAGAGACAAACTCTTTTTGAAACCTTCCCGCAGCAATAGCAAAACATCATTCAAATGACAATTAAGAGGAGAAATTTGGAGAGGCAAACGCCATTACTGAAAACTGCTCCAATGTCTCTCATAAGACTTCAAAGTAGAAGGTTTTCAAGACTGTTGAATTGCTACCACCAAATGGTGGGACAGACCCCTGCACTGCAAGCCCCTCCTTTTAATTTCCAAACCGGTAGCCAAAGCTTCTGAAGAGAGAGAAACAGAGCTGCCCTGACAGTAGAGAGAGAACACAGGATCAACCAAGGACCCTTGATCGCTAGTGATCTGAGCATGGGAAACCATGAGCATCTGGGCCAAAATGGGACCACCACTATCGTGTACTCCTGCAATAGTCTTGTTAACAGCCGAGGAATCAAAGGAACAGGAGGGAAGGTATGCAACAGCTGATCCAACAACGGCAGACACAGGGCATCCACTCCCCATGCACCCACTTGTGGACTCCAGGAAAAAAACCTGGGCACTTGTGCATTGTTCAGGGAAGCAAAGAGCTCTAAGAAAGGTACACCAAACCTCTCGCACAGCTGAAGAAAGACCCTCCTTGGTCAAAGACAGCTCCTAGGAAGAGGGGAAGAATTGACTGAGAGAATACACTACTCCGTTGTCCACCCCTTGATATGGACCACCACTAGAGACCGTAAGTGACGCTCACCAACTGAAAAAGACTAGAAGCTATAGCATTTAAGGAAATGGACAGGGTGCCCCCCTGATGTTTCAGATATGCCACTGTCACCAGATTGTCTGATCTCACCACCAGGTTGCCTAAATCAAGATGTTGTTGAAACCCCATGACCACTCTGAATACTGCCATAAGCACCCTCCATTTGGAGGAATGTTTGCTCTCCTGCAGAGACCACTTCTTTTGCAGCAACCAGACCCCCAGAGTGCCCCCCATTCGAAAGAGCTGGCATCTGTCATGAGAACTTTCGGGGAATCCTGCTGAACAACAACCTCCTCTGGAAAGGGACACTGGCATAGTCCACCACTCTAAATCCCTGATTACCTTTGCTGTCACTGAGACCAGAACATCGAACTCGAACGACTTCAGATCCCAAAAGGAAAGAAGATGATACCACAACGGGCGAAGATAAAAATGAGCCCATGGAATTGTAAAGACTGCTGCTTCCATGTGCCCCAGGAGTCTCAACAATTGACATACTTCCAGGGAGTGACAGTTCATTACCCTCAGGGACAAAGACCGCAAGACTGTCACTGTTGCTTCTGGCAGAAAAACCCTGTTGAGATCTGTTGCAAAGTCATCCTGTGCCCTGGGCACCCCCCAACTTTGTGCTGACTGGTACTGGTGGTAACTGACTCTGACTGACCCTGGGATCTGCCTAACCAGGCCCAGGGCCAGTGCTATGCTGAAAACACTTCGAATACAGTGAAAGCACCTACATACACTAGGGTACACTATGGGTTGGGGTACCCCTGTGATTGGCATGACCTACCCTATAAGACCCTAGTACATAATAGGGCAGGGGATGGAAACTACCTATCAGTCCCTAGTATATAGTAGGGCATGGCAATTTAGATGCCAGCAGCCTTTTCTGCACTTGCATGTGTGCACTGCTGAAGCCTGAGGTCAGTTTAAAAGCAGCCCTGGGTTCCATGACTGCTTTTAAAAAGTAAATTGTGCTCAAACTCGACTTTGGTGTTTGGGGCACTTAAAAATGGATAACCTACAATGTTTTGGCATATTAGGAACCCTCAGGGTCTCCCCTAGGTGTCCCAGGGGTGGGGGGGTCAGGTATTTATAAGGTGGACCCTTATAAAATGAGTTTTATATGCCCTGGGTTAAGTGAAATTTCACATTTCACTCCCCACATTGTGATAATATGCTGCCCAAATTCGACTTTGATGCTGGGAGCACTGTGGAGGGAGGATCTGCAATAGTTCTACAGATTCAGAGCCCCTAAAGTCTCTCCTAAGTGATCCATGGGGTGGGGGTCCTGTAGATATAGGTGGAGTACTTGTAAAATATGTTTTTATAAGGCCTGGTGCTGTAAAAATGGCCCAAGTCATTTTTCCCATTGCAAATCCCATGCCACATAGGTTAACATGGCAAGAGGTTATTAACTAATAACTCCTGATAGGAGAATGATAGAACTTCCATTCAAAGACTTCCCAGAATGGTAGTGATAAATCCAACAATATGATATTGTTGAATATCTCCTGAAATGTACAGACAAGAAGTTATAAGACTTTCTTGTTTGTAGGTCCAGATTCAGCCTTCCAGGGGTCTGTCCTGATTGGTCAGAGTTAAGTGGATTAGCCAGGCTGCTTTGAAGAGGTGATAAAGAGCCCTGGGGTTACCCAGCTCTTCTGGGAGGGCAGTGTGCTGTTTCACAGGAATGCCAGGGCAGGGGGAGGGATGCCCTTCAAAGGGGAGGGAAGAAACCAGTGTCATTTACAACTCTAAACTTTTCACCTAAGCCAGATGCTAGGTTAAGGAAGGAATGAGCAGATGCAAGGGGGAGAGTCTATGGAAATTAGCCATCTTAGGAGTGTGTTTAGCCAGCTCTTAACTCTCTGCTGGAAAATCAGCCATTATGAATTTGGAAGATTTGATGCACTCTGGGACAAAATAATGCCACACTCTACAGGATGTGGTCATATCTTTGGGGCGTTACCCTGCCCCCATTGGTCAGGAGTGACCTCCTGCTTGACCCAGAGAACTTGGAATAATTATCTGAGAGGGGCAGAGCCTTTCAGATCTGCTGCTTGAAACTTAAAAGAATCAGAAGGGTCTGTGCTGAAGATTTTGATGTGCATTTCCACAGGCCAGGACTCTCAGATTGCGCCTTTTTGCACCATTTGAAACTACAGCCCTGTGGATCAAACCTGCTTCAAAGGGACTAAAGAGTGGACTCCCTGCAAGCTACAGGTTAACAGAGCTCACCTGGACATCACCACAAAGAATCCCCAGCCTGGAGTACTACCATTGGATTTGTAAGGGCTTTGTTCAAGTGGATTGCAGGAATTGAAGTCTCACACTTTCAAGGACCCTCTTGGAGATTCCAGAACCTTGAATTGTGTATTGGATACTTTGGGACCCTCAAGAAGAACTTCAGGAAGGAGTTCTAACTGGACCCAGCCTGCTGGAGGGGGCTGCACAAGAGTGGTGAGAGATCCTCCAGAATGACTACTAAAGGTGAATGTGTCCCTGTCAGAGGCAACGAAATGACTAAAAGGGGCACTGTTGGTTTCTAAGCACTAGAAAGTGACTAATCTTTAAAAAGTCATATCTCTGGTTCCCTACAGTGGATTGTTTTCGTTTTGGTGTCATTTAAAAGATAAAAATATTTCCTATGTTTATAAATTGGTGTTGGATTTTTATTTTGTGTTGTGTCTTAATTATTTACCGAATTGGTGTTTTTAAATGCTTTACATACCTGTCTTTGAAGTTAAGCCTGCCTGCTCGCAGCCACGTTACCAAGGGTTGAGCATAGGAATAATTTTCTAAGACCTATTCTGAGCCCTATACTGTGTTAGTGGCCTTACTGCCAGTGGCAGACTTACATTTGCCCCTACCAATAATCCACTTTCCAACAAGATCTATACCTAATCCGGTTCGTATGAAAACTAAATCCTTTGTAGGGCCCAACTGGCACTTCACCCGATTCATAAGAAAATCATGGCCCTGATATGAGAGAATAACCAGGCCAGGTCCTTTAACAACAGCTCCATTGAGGGAGCGTGCAGAAGCCAGTCATTCAAATAAGGGTACAGCTGAATCCCATGCAGATGGCACAGGGCCACCAGAAGAGCTACCACCTTCCTGAACACTCGGGGTGCAGATTTTAACCCGAACGGCAACACCTGGAATTGATAATGTCGATCCCCGAAGGAAAATCTGGGGACCTACTGATGATCCTGATGGATCACGACATGATAATAGGCATCCTGCAGATCTAGAGTACACATGAAATATCTTTTGATTACCAATGGGATAATCCTTTGAAGAGTTTCCATCTTGAACGGGAGGGTTTTCACAAACTTGTCACGGGCTTTTAAGTCCAGCATCACTTGAAAGCCCCCTGTCACTTTCCTCATCAGGAAGATTATGGAGTAGAACCCCTTTCCTGTTTCTGACAGAGGAACGTCTATAATCGCTCCCTTCTGGGGAAGAGAATCATTGCCTTGAGAAAGGGCGAGCCTCTTTTCCTTTTTGGCAGGCCAAGGAGTCCTGAGTCCCTTGGGAGAGAGGCAAACTCAACCTTGCTTCCCTCTTGAATTATCTCCAAGACCCAAGTGTCGGAAGTAGATGCCTCCCACAACTGGAGAAAGTGCTGGATCTTGCCACCTACCACAAAATCCTGACCAGCCATATAGTCAGGACCAAGGTTTTGGGGGAGACTTTGTTTTCTTATTATCTACTCTTTTAAATGGGAACTTTACCTGAGCATGACAATGTTACCTACAAGAGGGTTGACAAAAGGGGGACTTCGTCTTCAAGGAGTGCTTATCTGAAAATGGCTGTTTTAATGAAGAGGAATTCTTCTTCTTTTTAAATAACTTGTGAAGCTTATCCTCCAGCTCAGCCCCAAAAAATAGGTTGCCTTGAAAACTAAATGCAAATCTAATGCTTTTTAGCACTGGGTCTGTGTGCCAGTCATTTAACACCAAATTCCTCCGAGCAGCAACACATCCGCCCCCAGAAAAGACTGTAGCTTGAACTACATCAAAGGAAAGCTGAAGTTGTGGATCTAATATACAGTTGGATATGTATAAGTGAGACCCATATTCAACTTTACTCATTCAGCCCACTTTAGGAGTTTGTTTCTGAAGAACAAAAACATTTGGCGTGCGACCACCTAAAAGACACCAGCTGTGCACCAACCTTTCAGTGCCTTCACAGTAGCTACCATTTCTGCAACAACAGTAAAAACACAATAATCACTGCATGGCCAGCTGTGATCTTGTAATTTGGCGGGTGTATGACTGGAATGTAAAAGAAGATGACCTCCACTACCCTGACTGACAGCGGATCACCTGCCAAGGTCTAAATCAGACCTAAATTTTGCCTTGATAATACAGAATTGTGAATTTTTACAGTAATCAAAAAGAAAATTAGAACATTTGATGAAGGAGTCAAACCAGCAATAACTATAATCCAAATAAGGGAGAACGCACTATAGAATGCTAAAAGCAGTCTAACATTTATTCTATATTGTGAGTCTAGGTGATTTCCCTTTTGACAAATGAGATAAAAAAAATAGCCTAATAACCTCTTGATACAATGTTTAAACTGTATTTGGTTGGGATTTAATCATTTAAGTGGCCAGGGCATCTGGTACTGAAAAAGAAGTGAACACTGTTATCTAAACTTTTAACTACAGGCTTCTGCAGGTGAGTGCTGTGCATAGAGTGCAAGTATAGAATGGAGTCCACACCACAGACTTAAACAGCTTGCCCCAGAATTCATTTATCTTCATTAACTAATGTTCAGCTATTGAATAATGGTTTTAGTTCTAGTTGGAATCAATTTGATTTGATTATTATTTTCTAATTCAATATTATATTTTATTTTAAATAACCCAGTGTAATTAATAAACATGGTGGTATTCGATACATTTGTAGCAAACATCATTAAGATTGTAAAAGGGAATTCCTTATGAAATAAATATTTCTTAAATTTCAGCACTTGACTGATTAAATGACAATAGCAAGCACATCCAAGATGGACTCTGTTGCTCCTATATTCTTATAATTCTCAATACAACATGGAGGAACTTCCTGTTTGACAGGTTCTTGTTTCCTTCACAAAGCAATAGAAGGAGCCTCAGAGATGCTTTTTCTTTCATCAAAATGCAGTCACAGCCCTGTACTCCACAGTTTCATCACCTTGTTTCAAATTTCCATCGCCTTCTGGAGTTTAAAACTCCCATCAGAAGGTATTCTTCTGTACTTCTGTAGATTTTCCTGACAGTCAGCTGACAAGTCACTTAAGTCTCAGCCAGGAGGATTTTTGCCCTTTCCCTCTCACTTGGGATTCCTTCTTGCTGGCACTGCACTCCTTCACATTCCCTCTCCATGTGGGACAAAGTGGCTTCTGGAGGATGTCACCCATATTTCGGACAATCTAAGCTCACATTTAAAAAGACTCCACAGCATCCAGCCCTTCACATCCACCTGTGCACAAAAAGAACAATTGCACAGAGCTTTCATGCATGTCCCACACATGATGACGGCAAGTGGCCTGTGTTATGTGGACCTTTGGAACCAGCAGGTAGCCTCCACACAGTGGTACAGGTAAAAGGATCTGTGCACCTGGATTATCATTTCACCATAATTACTGCCAGTCGCCAAAAAACTTTGGTTGATGGAACACTATATAGCTTCTTACAGAATGACAGACCCTTTTGGGTGTCTCAATGAACAATAAAGGAAAAAGATGGTGCTCTTCGGCTGGACTTGCATGATTGCTGAGTTTAATGAGAGGAAAAACACAGGGCTAACCATAAAAAATGACAAGGCAAGATGTCATAATCTTTCCTAAACATGAATTAGAATAGGAAATAAACAGGATTAATACTGGTACTGCATTTTTAGGATGTGTGATACCTCGCAAACTATGTTCAGTACCTGAAGTAAAACCATTGTCGGGCTGGGTTAACATCTAGAAAAAAGTAGAATGTCACTATATACTCTTCATTAAAATTTATGCTGAGGAGATAAGTACTGTTCAAATCATAAATTACAGAATGACCAATTTAGACACGTTTAGTAAACAAATCTCATATTACATTTAAACAAACGATTGAAAAAGAGCATTTGTTTTTCTTCATGAATGTTATGGCACTAATGTGCATTCCTCTGTAAAATACGAAAATTGTAATAGCTAGCTATATTATCTTGAGTAGCAATTTATGTTGCTTAAAAAGTACAGGGCCCTATGTACGAAGAAAGCATTCGGTCAAAGTGGCTGCATTTTGCTCACCAACTCTTACCGAATGCATTGGTATTTTGCAAATCGACCTATGTACTAGTAAGTTAGTTTACAAAATAACAAATCTTAGTAGGTCGCAATTCGAACTGACTCATGAATATTAATGAACTTGTTTGTAAATTGTGACCCACTGTGATTCAATACCACCACAGTACTGGGTGCTTTCTGCAGTTAGCAGACCGCCATATCAGTGATTGTATTTACATAAAGCAATCATTGCTTTTTAATGCAGCCCATTTTCCTTAAAGAAAAACAGGTTGGGTTTTAAAAAAAGTGAAACGTTCCATAAACGTTTTTAGGAGTAAGCAATAGCTCTATGGACCACTGCTTACTCTTAAAAATGTTTTTTGTTAACATTCACAGTGGGTACTGGGTTTCTTGGGGGTCCGTTCGAATTTGCGGATTGGTTACCATCTCCTTTCAGGTATAGGTATCTATCAATAGTTTGCAACCGCAATTTGGTTTCAAACCATTGATGCATACCTTAAGGAATTGAGAATTTGAAAGGATGTCCTCAGCATGCCACTCTCAATTTGTGATTCAGTGTGTACCTGGAAACCTATTTTGCTATTTGGTAACATATTACTGACTCTCAATTTGGTTTTGTACATATCCAAAACTGATTTTGCAGTCGCAAAGGTTCCGATTTTGTGAATCAGAGTGTTAGACCTCGCACCATTGGCGTGGGTCTCCCCTGCATTTTTTGCTTTTGCCTCCTGTGTATTTGATGTGTGTTGGACTCTGTTTTGCTGTTCTAGATGCTTTGGGCACTTTGACACTGCTGTTCAGTGCCAAAGTGCAAGTGCTCCCTTTGTAAATTGTTGTTATGGATTGGTGTTTCTATGATTGGCTGATTTGATTTACTAGTCAGTCCCTAGTACAGTGCACTGTACTAGGCACTGACTAAATCAAATGCTGTTAGTGGGCTGCAGCACTGATTGTGCCACCCATATAAGCAACCTGTAAATGTAACCCTGGCCTGCCATTGCAGAGCCTGTGTGCAGTCTGGTACTGCCATGGCGATCTGGCAAGTCCATCCACTTGCCAGGCCCTATCTTCCCTTTTCTTACATGTTAGTCACCCCTAGGGTAGGCCCACGGTACCCCTGTGGGCAGGGTGCAGTGTATGTGAAAGGTAGGACATGCCCTGATGTGTGTGACATGTCGTGATAGTGAATTACTACCAATTTTGTTTTTCACTGTTGCAAGGCTACCTGTTCCCATAGGATGGAATGGGGAGTTTGTTTATAACATATTATAAACATAACTGCCCCTGGGAACAAGGTAGGAAAATAAAGTTTGATATGCCTGAACTCAGAATGTTAAAATGCATCTTTTAGTGAGGTGATTTTTACATTCTGTGTTTGAAAATACCACTTTTAGAAAGTAGGTATTTTTTTGCTTAGCCAACCAGTGTGCCTCTGCTAGGTTTGTGTATTGCATGTCTGGCTTTGGATGATAGGGGCTGGGGAGGAGCAGTGGCTCCAGAGAGCCTGATGAGTCAGGGCTGGGCTGGGCTGAATAGACCTGGGCTGCATTTAGAGTAGGGGGAGGAGATTTCCTTTCACCTGAATGGGCCTGGTCTGCCTTCCACAATGCTGTCTCCACCTCTTGCCAGGAAGCTGCACCAGTGAGGACAGAACTGGTTTTTGCTGGGTAATGACACTCTCTGACTTCAGAGAACAAAGGATTTTTGTGTATAAAAGAGGGGCCCAGACCGCAGACTTTTAGATCACTTCTGGGAATCAAGCTGAGGAGGAAAAATGCCCCTGTGCTGTTTGCTGTCTGGGATTGGCCTGCAGTGGCTACTTGCTGCCAAGGAAAGGAGAAAAGTACTTTGAGGTTTGCTTTGTCACCTGCTTGAGGAAAAGATCTCCAAGGCTTGAAACTGAGCTTGCCTCCTGTTCTGAAGTCTCAGGGACACAAAGACTTCACCACCAGCTCCCCTGAATTTCCTTGCTGGCAATTCTAACCTGCAAAGAGGTGCCTGCTGTTGTTTTGGACCTCTAGAGACCGTTTGTCGCTGGGAGCTGGAAAATTGACCATCTGAAAGTCATATCTTTGTACTGTATTGCAGCTTTTTGTCGTCTTGTGTTGGTTTAGATAAAGATTACTTATTTTTCTGAACTAGTGTGGTGTTCATTTGTAGTGTTTTCACTGTATTACTGTATGTGTTCACAAATACTTTACACACTGCCTCTGAGATAAGCCTATCTGCTCATGCCAAGCTACCAAGGGGGTGAGCAGGGGTTATTTTAGAAGTGTATCCCCTTACCCTGACTAGAAGCAAGGGTCCCTATTTGGACGAAGGTACCTACCTCTGCCAACTAGAGACCCCCATTTCTAACACAGAGCCTTTCCGACAACAAAATAGCTGTGTACATAACACCTACATTTATTCTTTTACCCTCTACTGAGTTGGCTATGAGTTTTCCTATTATTGGTTTATAAATATTTCATATTCAATTATGTATTCGGTAAGCAATTGCACCCAAAGTAGGGAAAATATACTGGTTTATTCACGTTCCTGAAGCCATGGACTGTAGATGGCTTGATGTTCTGGCCTCGATTAAGCGTGCCCCCATGAATATTAGACTGTTTGTATAGGGGTTGCAAGTACAAGCGGGTTACAGTTTACTGTTGCCAGTATTTACTGGGTGCAATAAAGTCACCAATCCCTCAAATACATTTTGGCAGATCAAACCTTCAAAATTTAAATGGAGGTGAGGCACCTCAAATAATAGGAAATTCAGATTTTGGTGTAGATATCACCACAATCCATGTGAAATGCCCATTTTTGAGGGATAAACTTGTAGTTGGCAAAATCCTAAACCCCGGGGCATCGGATTTTAACTTGCTCGATAAACACACTCTCCAGTAGGGCACTAGAAATTATGGCCAAAGCTTTCTTCGACATTCTCAACGGCAATTATTTACCAGAAGATGCTACAAGTGAGAAATTAGATGTATCACCCTTCAAAAGTGAATTACTTACTTTGAAGCAATAATTTATATTATTTCAAAATATTAAAAATCGAAATTTTCCAACTTTTTTATTCCATGCTCAAATGCCATTTCACCATGACAATTCGTGTGTAATAATAAGGGCACTGGAATTATCTGATTTTGTGGCTGTGGCATTTTCTGCATAATTATAAATTTGCAGCATGTGTCACATAAACCATGGTGTGCTGCTAAATTTGCAGATTTGAACAAAAACTATTTCGTTTCTATCTCAAACAAACCAAGAGTTACTAAAAACGTGGTGACATATGTTGACATTCAGTGGAAGGCCACTCACAAATGTATACTGGTAACCTTTGTGTTGTTTATTGCTGTTTTTCGGTGTCAAACGGAGATTATCGAGGTGAAACCTTTGCCCAGATAGTGTTAATGTGCAAAAATTACAAAATGATGGGGCAATACTATCATAAAATGAAGCTGCATTAAGCTGCATAATTTGCCTTTAATTGCCACATCATTTTATCCACCCTGCCACAATTTGGTCATCCCTTGCCGCATAATTACAGTGGCCCTGTAAATACATTTGCAATTACTTCTGTTAATATAAAAAAGGTGGTGCATTCTCAAACAGATCATTTTCTTCTGAAATCCTTATGCTTTTTGATGCACGCTTGATCTTTCATGATAGGAAACAATGGGCCATGTTTTTATATTGGATTATTGAGCATAAGATTTATTGATTTGTTACATAATGTGATGGAAAATCAGAGAACACATACAGTGACAATTTAACTGAGCAGGTTCTTTCATCGTCACAAAGTAACACTCAGAATTAATGTTACATCGACAGATGTATGACTGAAAATAATGTATCTCATCAGGGCACATGTGATGGTGAAAGAATAGCAAACCTACAACTTATGACACATGGAAATCGATCTGATATTTACAGGTGCCTTCGGGATTTAAAAAACATATTCATTCTGTCTTGGGTCTTTATGGAGAAATGCAGCAAGAAGACACTTCTCTTAAAGCAAGTCATTGCTTCATCATCTTTAATACACAAGTGCTTACAGTGGAAAAAATTGCAATGGACATCAGCAATCAATACCAGGGTTGACATAAATTCCACTGTGGGGCTATGCACAGTTTGAGCTGGCGCCTCTAAGGACTTACATCTGTGGAATCGTGTGTGCACTAATGTTTTATGTAAACTCACAGCTCTCGACTTAGAGTTTACCAAATGCGCGCTTGCATAATTTAATTATTTTGCACAGATGGCAATAGTGGTGAACTTCTGGGGACATATCATGATCCCATTGAGCACATTCTTTCCACCTAAAATTACCTAAAACAAAATTGTACGGTTATGGAATGAGCTCAGAATTAGGAGTGTGCAAAATTTGCGTAGTTTACTTATGCAAAATTTCAAGAAAATTTAGTACAACTATGTGTTATTACACAAAATGCAAAAGCATCATTTTGTGCCATACTTTAGCAGAAAATGCATCCTCATGTCAATATTTGGCACAATGACGCATTTAAGCAAAACCACTACAAACAATATCCACTCATGTGCTGTTGTTCCCATGCACTGATAGTAAATGGTGCATCATTTGGCATTATTATAAAGTGCCATTATTTTAGGAACTTCGTGTAACAAGCATAATGTGAAATACCAAAAATTATATGAATTACAAAGGCATAATCTGAATTTTCACCCAGGCCTATGCAAAAACACAAAGGGGTACATTTACAATTATTTCACAAAATGCAACACAGGAACCATAGTCTGTGCTGCGTTGTGTTATAGAAAGAGAAGAGGACATTGCCGTATATACTAAGATATAGCACTGCTGCTCTCTTCCCAAGCACTGGCGCACAATAAGATTGCATGGAAGCGCACACACTTTTTCTCCATAGTGCAAAGATTGATGCATGAGTTCAGCATAGGTTTAACCTTAAAACTTTTTCCACTCTTTATATGTGTTGCAGAGCGAAGCACCTACGAAAAGTTTTAAAGGTTTGGATAAATAGAAACGTTTCTCCTACTTTGTGACTGCCTTGAGGAACCTTAACCCTGTCTACATTTGTTAGTAGCTATAGCTTTGCATCAAAAACCATGGGTTGTAGTGCAGGAATGGCCATGTACCATTCATGGATGCCCGCTTGACACAAAATAGCGCAAAGCAGCTCAAAGGCTACTTTAAGGCAACTTTCAAGTGCAAACCTTAACTGGAAAATAAATAAATCACATTGTCACTCTTTGGGGCATATGTATAAGGAAGTGGCGAAGTGAGGCGTTAGCCGGTATGGCTTAACGCCTCACTCTGCCACTTCAGAAACGCGAGCCTGCACCATATTTACAAGGATATGGGGCAGCCTTGTGCTTCCCGTTGCGCTGGTGCTACACTTAGCAGTGTAGCGCCAACGCAGGCACCCTTGCACCATAGTGCAAGGGTGTCTGTGTGCAGGGGAAGATTGTTTATGTGCAAGAAGGTGTCCCTTCCTTTACCTAAACAATCTTGAAAATGCCATTTTGTCACATCTATGTGTGCTGCTTAATGCAGCACACATGGAAGTTGCAAAATGTCATTTTTTTAAAGGATTGTTTATGTGCAGGAAGGGTCACTTCCTGAACATAAACAATCCAAGGCATTTTGCTTTTTCCATGTGTGCTGCACAAGGCAGCACACACGGAAAAAGCAAAAACGAACAGAAGTAAAGCATTTCTCCTCATTTTGCCAAGTTAAGACCAGGTTTTCCCTGGTCTTAATTTTGGCGTTGCCTCCTATTTACGCTGACCTTGTAAATACGGGGCAGCATCAAAATGAATGGGTGTGGGGTGGAACGCCCACCGCAACACCCAATGACCACCCCTTTCACGCTAAGCATAGCGTGAAAGGGGGCCTTATTTACAAGGCAGCGTTAAGCCACGTTAAGTGGCTTAACGCTGCCTTGTAAATAAGGTGAGGCCACTATCGCCACCACTACGTCACTGAAAGTGAAGCTGTGATGGCGATAGGGGCTTGTACATATGCCTCTTTGTGTCACACATGTTGGCTTTGTACTGGCACAGATTGCTGATAAACCTGACCTGAAGAGGCAATTACTGCTCTGTGTTTCCTAATTGTCCCATCTGCCGTCTGTTAGACCTGGCATCCTTGGCGTGGGTCTCCCTTCCATTTTTTCACTATGCCTCCACTGTTGTTGATATGTGTTTGCTGGTCTAGATGCTTTGGGCACTTTGCCACTGCTATTCAGTGCCAAAGTGCAAGTGCTCCCTATGGTAAATTGATGTATGGATTAGTGACTCCATGTTTGGCCTATTTGATTCACTGTCAGACCCTAGTACAGTGCACTGGTTGTGCCCAGGGCCTGTGAATCAAATGCTGCTGGTGGGCTTGCAGCACTGGTTGTGCCACCCACAGGAGCAGCTTGTAAAGTGTGTCTCAGGCCTGCTATTGCAGAGCCTGTGTGCAGTCTGGTACTGCCATGTCGACTTGGTAAGAACACCCACTTACGAGTCCCCAAACCTTCCCTTTCCTGCATATTAGTCACCCCTAAGGTAGGCCCTAGGGCAGGGTGCATTGTATTTGTAAGGTAGGACATGCCCTGGTGTGTGTGGGATGTCCTGATAGTGAATTACAGCCAATTTCGTTTTTCACTATTGCAAGGCTACCTGTCCCCATAGGCCAGAATGGGCAGTTTGATTATAACATCTTATAATCCTAACTGACCCAGGGAACATGGTAGAAAAACGAATTTAGTATGCCTGAACTCAGAATGATAAAATACATATTTTAGTGAAGTTGGTTTTAACATTCTGTGTTTTAAAATACCACTTTTAGAAAGTAGATATTTTCTTGCCTAACCATCCAGCCTGCCTCTGCTAGCTTGTGTATTGTGTGACTGGGTTTGTGAGTGACAGGGGCTGGGGGACTCCAGGAGGCAGGGTGAGTCAGCACTAGGCTGAATAGACCTACCTGCATGAGGAGTGGTGGGAGGAGTAGCACCTGGGCCTGAATAGGGCTATGCCTGCCTTCCACAATGCTGGCTCCACCTCCTGTGGTGTGTCTGATGACCCTGGCCCACACTGACAAAGGAAGACGTTGTGCACTGGCAGAATGCACCCAGAACTGGTTTGGACTAGGTACAGGACCCTCTGCCTTCAGAGGACAAAGGATTTGCTAGTATAAATATAGGGACCCAGACCCCAAGATTTTAGATCACTTCTGGGAAACAAGAAGAACCTTTGCTGAGGAGAGGAACCAGAGAAACTGAAGGAGGAGACTATCCCTATGCTGTGTGCTGTTTGAGGAATTGGCCTAGTGGTTGCCTAATTGCCAAAGAAAGGAGAAAGGAACTTTGTGCCTACTTTCATCATCTTGCAGAAAATCTCCAAGGGCTTGAAGATTGAGCTTGCCTCCTGCTGAAGTCTCAGGGATACAAGACTTCACCAACCAGCCCCCCTGAATTCCCTTGCTGGGAATTTGAAAGTGCCTACTGTTGTGTTGGGCCTTCTGAGAGACTGCGTGTCGCTGGGAGCTGGAAGCGTGACTCACGAAGAAGAAGCGTGTCGCCGCAGCAGCAGTTGTCGTCGCATCGCTGAGAAAGCGTGCCGCCGCTGCCGCTGATGCCATCGCATCACCGAAGCACCTCGCATCACCGGAGAAGAGTGTCGCCGTCGCAGCAGACGCCGTCGCATCCCCGGAGAAGCGTGTCGCAGGGCCTGTCGCGCTCAGAAGATTCACTGAGTCACCGCACAGCCGTCGGGCGTGCACGCATCGCCCCCTTCGTTGTCGCATCAAGAGGAAGACGCCACTTTGTTTCATTGCACCGGGTCGTCATCGCATCGAGGCGCTGCTGGTCGCATCGCCACAGAAGCGCAGTAAGAAACCGACGCATCACCTCCCCACGCGGTGAAGAACCGACGCATCACCTCCTCTCCGGTAAGGAACCAGCGCATCACCGTCCCCTACGCAGCAGTAGGGAACCGACACATCACCTCCCCCAAAGCAAGGAACCGACGCATCACCGTTCTTGCGTGCAAGGAACCGACGCATCACCTTCCCTGCAACTCTTTTGTTTGTATCGCGTTACGCACCCAAAGGTACATTGAACGTAGAGTGTCGCATTTATCACCTGCATTTGAACTGAACTATTTTCTACCATTTTGACAGTCATATTTCTATTGTATTGTGGATTTTTGTTGTTCTGGTCTTGTGTTAAGTCTATATAAAGAGTACTTATTTTTATATACAACTTGTGTGGTGTCCATCTGTAGTGTTGTCACTGTATTACTGTATGTGTTCACAAATGCTTTACACACTGCCTCTGAGATAAGCCTGCCTGCTCGTGCCGAGCTACCAAGGGGGTGAGCAGGGGTTATTTTAGGAGTTTAGCCCCTTACCCTGACTAGAAGCAAGGGTCCCTACTTGGACAAAGGTATCTACCTCTGCCAACTAGAGACCCCCAGTTCTAACATTGGTGGTCAGCGGTGAGGATTCTGGACTTGCATTTCTGACTCATGTACAGTAATTGGTGTACACTACTAGTGAGTGCAGACCAAACGCAACCACTTACATTTTGGTAGATTGTTTTTTCCTGGGATTTCTATTTTTGCCAAGAACTGCCAAGTTTCACCATGAGCAAAACGACGTCCATCGCATCTGTTGATTTAGATTTGGAATAAGAGAAACTAGAAAGTTACACTGTGAAACAGCTGAAGCACTTCTGCAGGAAATGTAAAGTTGCTATGACCGGTATCTCCAAGAAGGATGAGTTCCAAAAGGCGCTGAGGTCCTGGGTGAAAGCAAGTAGTACCCCTGAGCATGTGGAAGAGCATGTGGAGGGGGCTGAGCATGCAGGAGGGCAGCTAGACGGGCCACTGGGTTCAGTGGGGAGGAGAGCACCTTCCCCAACAGGCAGCAGTGTTTCTTCCAAGGGCCTGTCCCCAGGAGAGCTGGAGGACATGGGTGCATGAAATGGAGCTGACCAAGCTGAAGATGGGTGGGCAGTTGGAATTGGAAATTAAGAAATTAGCCCTAGAGGAAAAGAGGATGCAAATGGAGCATGAGAGAAGTTTGAGGGAGTTGGAGTTGAAAGCTTAGAGATTACTCCCTCTGGTGGCAGCACACCATCCATGCCTGTTGAAGCAAGGGTGTATATACCGAAAGATGTGGTGAAAGAATTTTATAAAAATGATGACATTGGGCAATGGTTTAAAGCCTATGAGGTAGCTATGACCTCACACCAGGTCCCTGAGAAGGATTGGGGAGCGGGGTTGTGGGGGCGGTTCCTTAGTGAGGGGCAGGATACCTTATTAGACTTGCCCTCTGAAGTCCACAATTCTTATGGTCATATGAAAGAAGCATTGATGTCCAGGTATGGGTTGACTCCTGAACTGTATAGGCAGAGGTTCAGGAATTGCAAAAAGTTGGAGGGCAGTACCTGGGTAGAATATGTGACTTTTATTTGCAGAGCATTGGATGGTTGGGTGAAGGGTAGCAAAGTGAATGATTTTGAAGCGCTCTTTGATTTGATTGCATGGGAGCACTTGTCAGGAAATTGTTTTCCAGAGCTACGCCAACACCTTATTGATAGTAGGTTGACTAACCCTAGGAAGCTTGCTGAGGAGGCGGACCGCTGGGTGAGCACCCGGGTCCCCAAGGGTCACGTGGGAGACTCCGCTAAAGGTGGGCAGGGTCCCCAGCAGAGGAGTGTGGGGGACAAGGGTAAACAGAGGTAGTTCCAGAAAGGGCCCCAAAGTAATCCCCAAGGGAACCAAGGGAAGGGTTCCCAGCCTCCCCTTGAAAAGAAGCCAGGGGCCCCGACAGATAAGCCTGTTCACAGGGGGCCCAAGACTTGCTTTAAGTGTGGTCAAGTGGGCCACTGCTCCTGGGAAACTAGATGTCTCTTGTATGGAAAATCAGCACCCACTGGTGCACCACCCCGGCAGGTAGCTAGTGTAGCCCTGGGAGAGGAGATGGGTGCCCAAGGTGGGTGGGGTCCCGTAGCAATGTCCTTGGTCTCTTTAGGAGACAGTGAGATGGTCCCCAGGACCCAACTGCCTGATAACACTAAGAAATACAGGCAGTGGGTGACCATCAATGGCCAAAGGGTGGAGGCTCTGAGAGACACCAGAGCCAGTTTGACAGCTGTCAGTTGTCGGCTGGTGTCTGAGGAGCAGGTTATCCCCCATGCATTCTGCCCAGAAGTTGCCGCGGACAACTCAGAGAGCCACTGCAGAGTGGCTCAGGTTTCCTTTGAGTGGGGGGGGGTCTCAGGTACCTTTCAAGTAGTTGTGAGGCCAGCCATGCCTGTAGACTGTCTGTTGGGCAACGATTTGGAGAGTTCACCTTGGGCAGAGGTGGAGAGAAGGTCTCATTTAGAGACGTTGGGTCTGCCTGAGTGTGCGTGCGCGACCACTCGGTCTATGGCAGCCAGTAGAGGTGGTCTAGAGGACCTGGAGCCTGAGAGGGTGGCCCAGGTGCCTGCCTTGAAGAGAAGAGGCAGGGGGCGCGGGAAGCCGGCCCCCGTACTTCCCACGGTCCAGGAGGAAGCAGAACCTGAGGGGGATGCTCTGGAACCTACAGGGGAGCAAGTGGCCGAACTGGGGGACCTACCTGAGCTGACCCATTGGCAGCAGAAGGGAGGCCCCTCCAGGGAGGAGTTCTGTGAGGAGCAGAACAAGGGCCCTTCTCTTGTGGGTTTGCGGCAACAGGCCACAAACCAGGCAGCAGGTGATCAGTCTGGATCACATTGGATCTACTGGGAGAATGGTCTCCTGTATAGCGAGCCTAAGGTTGCTGAGCCTGGGTCAGCCCGTGTGCTGGTGGTACCCCAGAGCTTCAGAGCCTTCCTACTGGGGTTGGCTCATGATGTGCCTTTAGCAGGACATCTGGGGCAGGGCAAGACCTTTGAAAGGCTTGTCACCCACTTTTATTGGCCCCAGATGCGCAAGAGTTCAGACACTCATTGCAGGACATGTCAGACAAAGTGGGAGGAAGCACAAGGCTCCCCTCCAGCCATTCCCTGTGGTCAGCACCCCCTTTGAACAGGTGGGTATTGACATTGTGGGGCCACTGGACCCCAAGACAGCCATGGGCAACAGGTTCATCCTGGTCTTGGTGGACCATGCCACCCGGTACCCGGAAGCCATTCCTCTTCGGACAGTGATGGCCCACGTGGTGGGACGTGCACTGATGGGGATTTTCTCCCGTGTGGGGTTCCCCAAGGAGGTGGTGAGTGACCGTGGTACAAACTTCATATCCAAGTATATGAAGTCCCTGTGGCAGGAGTGCAGTGTTACCTATAAGTTCACCACTCCTTACCACCCCCAAGGAAATGGGCAGGTTGAGAGATTCAACCGGACCCTGAAGGGCATGATTATGGGTCTGGAAGAACCCATGAGGCGTAAGTGGGACGTCCTCTTGCCATGCCTTCTCTTTGCTTACCGTGAGGTGCCACAGAAGTCCTTAGGGTTCAGTCCCTTTGAACTGCTCTATGGTCACCTGGTAAGAGGACCTCTGAGTTTGATGAAAGAAGGCTGGGAGAAAGCTCCCAGTAAACCTCCCCAGGATGTATTTAGCTACATGCTGGCCTTTAGAAACCAAACTAGGCGATTCAGACAACTCGCTGAGGCGAATCTGGAAGCCAGCCAGGAGGAGATGAAACGATGGTATGATCAGAATGCCACTCTGATCGAGTTTCAGCCTGGACAGAAAGTGTGGGTCATGGCCCCTGTGGAGCCTTGCGCGCTCCAGGATAAGTGGACCGGACCATTTGAGGTGATGGAGCGCAAGAGTAACGTCACCTACCTGGTGGACTTGCGATCTCCCAGGAACCCTTTGTGGGTCCTACATGTCAACCGCCTGAAGCCCCATTTTGAGAGGTCTGTAGTGGGCATGCTCCTAGCAACGGATGATGGAATGGAAGAGGAGACAGAACCTCTTCCTGACCTCCTGTCTGCAACAGAGCAAGATGGGTCAGTGAAGGGTGTGAACCTCTCTAACTCCCTGACACCTGAGCAGCAGGAAGACTGTCGCCAACTGTTGGGACAGTTTCCTGACCTGTTTTCCCTGGTTCCTAGTGTCACTGATTGGTGCGTCCATGATGTGGACACTGGGGACAGTCCTCCTGTCAAGCACAAGGCTTACAGAGTGACTGACAGGGTGAGAGCTTCATCAAGGAGGAGGTCTCCAAGATGTTTGCATTGGGGGTGATTGAGTCCTCTCACAGCCCTTGGGCCAGCCCAGTGGTCTTGGTCCCAAAGGCTGCCGTGCCTGGTGCCACACCCGAACTTCGGTTCTGTGTGGACTACCGAGGACTCAATTCAGTCACCAGGA
This sequence comes from Calotriton arnoldi, assembly GCA_963921515.1. Classification (NCBI taxonomy): domain Eukaryota; kingdom Metazoa; phylum Chordata; class Amphibia; order Caudata; family Salamandridae; genus Calotriton; species Calotriton arnoldi. Next base: position 653,222 of record CAWUFW010000756.1, on the reverse strand, counting down.
CTGACGCGCACCCCATCCCCAGAGCTGATGAGCTCATCGATCGGTTAGGGCTGCCCGGTACCTCAGCACGTTTGACTTAACGTCTGGGTACTGGCAGATCGCCTTGACTGATGGGGCCAAAGAGAGGTCAGCATTCTCCACACCAGATGGGCACTACCAATTCCGGGTTATGCCCTTTGGGATGAAGAATGCCCCAGCCACCTTTCAGAGGTTGGTCAACCAGGTGTTGGTCGGACTGGAAGATTTCAGTGCCGCCTACCTGGATAACATCGCAGTGTTCAGCGCCAGTTGGGAAGAACATCTGCGCCACCTCTGGGAAGTGTTGATGGCGCTGCGGAGGGCAGGCCTCACGATCAAGGCGAGTAAGTGCCAGATCGGGCAGGGTTCCGTGGTGTACTTGGGACACCAGGTTGGGAGCGGCCAGGTGGCGCCCCTACAGCCCAAGATTGATACCATTCTGGCTTGGGAGCCCTCCAAGACCCAGACAGAGGTGAGAGCCTTTTTAGGACTCACCGGGTATTACAGGAGATTTTTGAAGGGGTATGGCAGCATCGTTGCACCCTTGACAGAGCTGACTTCCAGGAAGCAGCCCAAGAGAGTGATTTGGACTGACACCTGTCAGAGAGCTTTTGACGCCTTGAAGACTGCCATGTGCACGGCCCGTGCATCAGGCGCCCAACTTCTCAAAAGAGTTCGTGGTCCAAACAGATGCTTCAGAGCATGGTGTAGGGGCTGTTCTGGCACAGTTAAATGAGGAGGGCCTAGACCAACCTGTAGCCTTCATCAGTAGGAGGTTACTTCCACGGGAACAGAGGTTGAGTGCTATTGAGCGTGAGGCATTTGCTGTGGTCTAGGCGCTGAAGAAGTTGAGACCATACCTGTTTGGGACTCACTTCCGGGTTCAGACAGACCACAGGCCCCTCAGATGGTTGATGCAGATGAGGGGTGAGAATCCAAAACTGTTGAGGTGGTCCATTTCTCTACCGGGGATGGACTTCACGGTGGAACACCGCCCTGGTACAGAACAAGCCAATGCTGATGGTCTGTCCAGATTCTTCCGCCTTAGTGATGAGAACTCCCTAGAGGTAGGATAGTTCTCCCCACATTTCAGCTGGAGGGGACACATGTTAGACCTGGCATCCTTGGCGTGGGTCTCCCTTCCATTTTTTCACTATTCCTCCACTGTTGTTGATATGTGTTTGCTGGTCTAGATGCTTTGGGCACTTTGCCACTGCTATTCAGTGCCAAAGTGCAAGTGCTCCCTATGGTAAATTGATGTATGGATTAGTGACTCCATGTTTGGCCTATTTGATTCACTGTCAGACCCTAGTACAGTGCACTGGTTGTGCCCAGGGCCTGTGAATCAAATGCTGCTGGTGGGCTTACAGCACTGGTTGTGCCACCCACAGGAGCAGCTTGTAAAGTGTGTCTCAGGCCTGCCATTGCAGAGCGTGTGTGCAGTCTGGTACTGCCATGTCGACTTGGTAAGTACACCCACTTACCAGTCCCCAAACCTTCCCTTTCCTGCATATTAGTCACCCCTAAGGTAGGCCCTAATGCAGGATGCATTGTATGTGTAAGGTAGGACATGCCCTGGTGTGTGTGGCATGTCCTGATAGTAAAATTACAGCCAATTTCGTTTTTCACTATTGCAAGGCTACCTGTTCCCATAGGCCAGAATGGGCAGTTTGATTATAACATCTTATAATCCTAACTGACCCAGGAACATGGTAGAAAAACTAATTTAGTATGCCTGAACTCAGAATGATAAAATACATATTTTAGTGAAGTTGGTTTTAACATTCTGTGTTTTAAAATACCACTTTTAGAAAGTAGGTATTTTCTTGCCTAACCATCCAGCCTGCCTCTGCTAGCTTGTGTATTGTGTGTCTGGGTTTGTGAATGACGGGGGCTGGGGGACTCCAGGAGGCAGGGTGAGTCAGCACTAGGCTGAATAGACCTATCTGCATGAGGAGTGGTGGGAGGAGTAGCACCTGGGCCTGAATAGGGCTATGCCTGCCTTTCACAATGCTGGCTCCACCTCCTGTGGTGTGTCTGATGACCCTGGCCCACACTGACAAAGGAAGAAGTTGTGCACTGGCAGAATGCACCCAGAACTGGTTTGGACTAGGTACAGGACCCTCTGCCTTCAGAGGACAAAGGATTTGCTAGTAAAAATATTGGGACCCAGACCCCAAGATTTTAGATCACTTCTGGGAAACAAGAAGAACCTTTGCTGAGGAGAGGAACCAGAGAAACTGAAGGAGGAGACTATCCCTATGCTGTGTGCTGTTTGAGGGATTGGCCTAGTGGTTGCCTAATTGCCAAAGAAAGGAGAAAGGAACTTTGTGCCTACTTTCATCATCTTGCAGAAAATCTCCAAGGGCTTTAAGATTGAGCTTGCCTCCTGCTGAAGTCTCAGGGATACAAGACTTCACCAACCAGCTCCCCTGAATTCCCTTGCTGGGAATTTGAAAGTGCCTGTTGTGTTGGGCCTTCTGAGAGACTGCGTGTCGCTGGGAGCTGGAAGCGCGACTCACGAAGAAGAAGCGTGTCGCCGCCGCAGCAGTTGTCGTCGCATCGCCGAGAAAGCGTGCCGCCGCTGCCGCTGTCGCCATCGCATCACCGAAGCGCCTCGCATCATCGGAGAAGAGTGTCGCCATTGCAGCAGACGCCGTCGCATCACCGGAGAAGCGTGTTGCAGGGCCTGTCGCGGCTCAGAATATTCACCGAGTCGCCGCACGGCCGTCGGGCGTGCACGCATCGCCCCCTTTGTTGTCGCATCAAGAGGAAGACGCCACTTTGTTTCATTGCACCGGGTCGTCATCGCATCGAGGCGCTGCTGGTCGCATCGCCACAGAAGCGCAGTAAGAAACCGACGCATCACCTCCCCACGCTGTGAAGAACCGACGCATCACCTCCTCTCCGATAAGGAACCGACACATCACCGTCCCCTACGCAGCAGTAGGGAACCGACGCATCACCTCCCCCAAAGCAAGGAACCGACGCATCACCGTTCTTGCGTGTAAGGAACCGACGCATCACCTTCCCTGCAACTCTTTTGTTTTTATCGCGTTACGCACCCAAAGGTACATTGAACGTAGAGTGTCGCATTTATCACCTGCATTTTGAACTGAACTATTTTCTACCATTTTGACAGTCCTATTTCTATTGTATTGTGGATTTTTGTCGTTCTGGTCTTGTGTTAAGTCTATATAAAGAGTACTTATTTTTATATACAACTTGTGTGGTGTCCATCTGTAGTGTTGTCACTGTATTACTGTATGTGTTCACAAATGCTTTACACACTGCCTCTGAGATAAGCCTGCCTGCTCGTGCCAAGCTACCAAGGGGGTGAGCAGGGGTTATTTTAGGAGTGTAGCCCCTTACCCTGACTAGAAGCAAGGGTCCCTATTTGGACAAAGGTACCTACCTCTGCCAACTAGAGACCCCCCAGTTCTAACACCGTCCATGCACTAACTCTGAGATTTTTAGAGTTAATACATTTTTTTGAAAAAGAAAAGCACTGACCGCTTCTGGTTTGGCACAGCACGGAGAACAGGATCATGCGGTGGTTCTTGGGGTGAACTTCTTTCCACTCCTCTTTTGCACCTCAAGCGGACCTCGTGAATCTTCAAACACATTGACAGGAAGGACTATTTACTATTCACGATTGGTATTTTTACTCTGATACCGGTTTCTCAAGACTAAATTGGATGTTTACGATGGGACTAATGAACTATAATTCTGCAGAGGGGGTCCTTGATCAGAATTCTACCAAACAGAAACACTCGCCTCACGTAGTGCAAGAATTTGCTGCTGTGTATTCTTTTGTCAGTCGGATCCCTGTTGTTCTCGGGGGGCAGGCTTTGTTCATTCAGTTGCACCTTCCCTCCAGGAGCCACCGCTTCACATATGATAGCTCGGCTCCTCTGTGTCTCTGTACAATAGACTCCATAATTGCTCAAATTAAAGCAAACTTTAATTAGATCAGTTCACTGAAATTGTTTTGTAATGAGTATTGAAGGTACCGGAGAGGACTGCTACAGCTGTAATTAGAATGTCTGACAGAGTACGGCATTAAGCGCTAGATTCCTGGGCATTTATCACGCAGTTCCCATTGTCCTCGCTTCCCGCTGATGGCATATTCAAAATGCCCTGCTCAGAGGCTGGCACGCGCGCCATGGCCGTTGAGTGGCAGACGGAGATTTGCTTTCCTGAATGACGCCGCTATGATCTCCCTCCCTCGCAGACTACTTATCGATCCGTGAAACAAATATCACCATTTGCTGGTTTCATTAGGCAAGCGCTCCTGGTAATTACCGCTCGCTCGAACCTTTTGGTGTTTCATTAAGGGGTACAAATTGGAAGAATTACGCAAACAATCCATGTGTGTTTGCCGCTGTGGCTTTCACACTCTCAGTCCTTAATTCACCAGAAAGCCAGTAATGAAAGTGTGTGTTTTTTTTTCGCTCTCTTTTGTTTGTGACATCCTTTCTCAGAAGCGGTGCACTGCGCCACTTGAGGAGACCTGTATCTGAAGCCGGCAGAGAGACTCTTAAGATTAGAGTGGCCACCTTAAAGAGCGCTTTGTAATTGCGAAGAAAAGCATTGTGAAAGAAGAGAGAAAAACACAGAAAGTCAATTGAAATCAAAGAACTGGCGTCATTATTGCAGTTCGTGGCCATGGCTAGGTGGGAAGGGGCTGCAGAGCGCGGAGGAAGGTGATTGAATGTTAAATGGAGTTCGGTGTGAAGCGCCTACTTACACCAACGTGCTTGGTGTGACTTGAATTAGATATACCTTCAATTTGTTCGAAAAACAGGGATTTTGTAAAACAGGAGCAACATTCCTTCTTACTTTATGTCTATTTTTCTTACTAAATCCTTCCTATCTTAAAAAATTCCATAAATCAGAACTATTTCCCCTTGTTCGTCAATCTACTTTGATAGATGTGGCCCTGAGAGTTTCATCAGCACAGTAATTTTGTAAGAAAGAGTCCGGCGGAACAGTGTCATAAATATCCCAGGTGGTGAAAGAGTGCCCCCCCTTTCCGGGCAGCCATTGAGCAAGTAATAATAGGCTGCATCATGCCTGCAGGAATTATGTTTTTGCCGTCCCCAGCTATTATCGCATTGTCTTTGGCTGCAAGCAGGCCAGCGGTATAATGACATAGGCCGGCCTCTCTGCCAATGCCAGGGAGCGAATGATCTATCTACAGTGCCACACGCGCCTGGATATTGCCTGCGAAGAATGATCCAGCAAGGCAAGCATGCCAACCGAGTGATCAGTACAAAGCATTCCTGCTTTATGCTCTCTGGGGAGCAGAAACAATCTCTCCGCGCAGTAAACCCTATTCAAGCAGAAGCGTTTCATCTACACACATAGATTGAGACTTGAGTTATGGCTGCCCGTATGGATTTTGTAGATTAGAACGCTGTATTCGCAACAGCAGAAAACTATTTTCAAAATGTTTCTTGATTGAGAGGTTTATTTTCTGCAGACGGTGTCCTAACGAGTGGGGGAGGCCAAGGGGTCTGTTCGAAAGCAAGAGCCAAACGTTCAAGGGGGTCGGAATGGGACGACAGAAAACGTGGCCTGCACTAATTTTAAAACCACCAAGTTGCAAGTGGGGCCCGTTGGAATGCATGCATTTGCAGATAAATAGGCCCCGATAGACAGAGGGCAATTAACCAGAATTCGAGGTTATGGAGTTACAACTCCAGCCACATGCATGAAATTACCCATTTTGGCAATGGGAAGTGATGTACTCGTTGATCAATTAAATAAAGATTACTAAACATTCTCCACAATGGCAGCGAGACCCACCTGCAAACACCAATACAAATTTATGAACAAACCACCCATGCATTTGCTAGAGCAGTTCATGTGGTATTGTTTTTTCTAACACCGAAATCACAGAAAAACAGAGACCTTTGCCAATTTAAATTTCGATAAAAAATATACTCAACACATCAACACCCAATAATAAAATGCGTAGAATGTTACTTGCAATTAAAAATGGAAAGAACACACATATATGTAGTTTATTCTGTTATTCAGAACAAAGTAGTTGCAGGGCACCAAATGATATTGCAAACAAAGAATTAACAACTCAAAGGTGGACGCAAATTCTAAAGCGTGACCTCTTTATAATCGCTATCAATATGCTTGATATTGGGAGTACACGCCTGAAAACACTGGTGTGATGACTGCAACTCCTGTAAGATGCATGCTCAATGCTGTACTCCATTTTATAAGGAAAATCTATAAACTACCAAGAAAGCCTCACTCTCATATACATGCAGATCCACCTACCATGGACACTTATGCAAACACTCAGCAGGTGAATGAGACCACACGAGTAAAGGGTAATGTCAAGGACAGTGTCACAGGCCTACACAGACCAGAAGTGCATACAATGGCACAAACTCAACAAGAACACAGTTGGGGACTTCCTATTACTCATCTTTCCCCATGCAACACCCATGAAGAGCACACCCAGACCACAAAGACAAAGCTCAGATCTGCACAACCACATCACGCAGCTTGGCCCATTCAGAAAACAATAGTAGATGTAATAGTCCTTCAACATCAATCATTAGCAACTTGTTGACAATGGACTAAAGCACTGAAACTTTGTGTAGCGGACCGAGTCACCTTTCCACATGCACCACAGCATATAAACCCCTCAACATAGGCGCCCTTCAATGGCACACTCATAATCATGACGCTCCAATTTAACTTATTCAACTTAAGCAACAAAGATTACTTTCATTAGGCGCATTAATGCTAACTGTTTCTGGGTTAATAACATGATGTATGACACAATGCAACTATCATGGATGCAAGTCAAGGTTCAACTGCATGGATAAATACTATGACACAGATAGTATTCTAATTTGCACTTCCAACAGCCCAGAAAGAGAAATTGTATGAGGGAGAGAGAAACTCAGAAACAGTAACAGAGAAAGACAGAGAGGAAGAGATAAAAACGCTCACTAACAGGTGCTTCTCCCTTATTTTCTTTTTGATGCGCTTTGATTCATGTAAACTGTTTACTTCTGCAATGTTTTCTTTTCTTCTATCTCATGTGTTTCCCATAGCCCACACAACATGTTCAAATATCAGAGGGATGAGGCAAATGTGCACATTTATGAGGGGACAGTTATAAGAGTTGGGAGAAGATCAGCTTTAGGGTACTGGTACTTTCAGCAGATGGGGCAGTTGGAGTGTTATTCAGCGGCGGCTCCTCTGGTATGGTGGAGGTGTGTCCGAAACAGCCTCAAAACTTTAAAACTAAAACAGTAATAAAAGTGTTTGTATTGTTTTATTTTTCTTACAATAGCTGAGGCTTGGGGGCGGGGCCATCATGAAGGGAGAGTGGTGAGCAGGGCAGTGTTGTCAGTGCGCATGACGGTTTGGCTGGCCGTCTCAGGCCGGCCAAACCATCCTGCGTACTGAAGCTCCCTCCAACCCCAGCTGCATTGCTGGGTTGGAGAGAGCAAGCACAGGCTCCCATTCTCATTGAGAGCACAAATCCTCAGAGCTCAGGCCAATACTGACACTGCTTTTAGCATCATGAAAGCAGCGTCAGGATTGGCCACAGGGGATTCTGGCAGCCTGTCCTGGTGAGGACGGAGCAGAAGAGCAGAGATGTGTCGATGAGGCATGTAAGTTATTTTTTTTATTTGTGTCTCCTTTATTTGTCCTCCACCCCCGGCTCATCACTCTGCATGGACACAAGCCGCTACCGGTGTCATTCATAAAGATGTTGGTCATGGATCAAGCAACTATTGTTGTATGAATGTCCAGGCACAAAGGCACACAAGCCTGTATGTGACACTGTGTTTAAGGATACATCCTTCAGTGGATGTGGCTGTATAGCACTGCTAATCATCTACCTACTTACCTCCACTATCAGTAAATAACTCACATATAAAAATTCAGGGGGAAATGATATTAACTCCTATACCTTGAGAAGTCATACACTGGGCTTGTGGCTGTAGGTCCACATTTTGAGTGTCTGGGCACTGTGTTGCAAGTGATAACTGCTTAGTCTCTGGATATTTGACTCCATGCTTTCATGTTCTTGCATGACAAAACATATATATATATATATTCACTAGCATTTGTACCTACCCTAATGACCCATCTTTGCTCTGGAGATTTCTTCGAATTTTCGCCAAGTGCTTCCATATGCCGTATTACCATCCATTTCTATACAGTGACTGGACATCTGTAGAACAGTCCCAGTGCGCATCAGACATACTTTTCCACTAATTAGCAATTTCTTCACTGGCATGGCCATCTGGCAGTGTCTGATGCGCCATAGCTCAACTGTGCCATACCTGGGCACCAGTTATATAGCATATCTCAAGTCATGAGGTTTTCTAGCTTTATCTCAGGTTTTGCTAGAATGGTATTGGAGCTTGCATACGTTTCTTATCTTTAGTGAGATCAGCTATCTGGATATCTTGCATGTTCCTACATTCTTAGTACTTGTGGTCATTTTGGATTTGATCAATTGTTGGTAATTATTTTTGAGTTGAGCTCACTAGTTTAGTCTTCAATGGTTTTGGAGCATTCCTGTAGTGTCCTTGTGGGTTGCGTAGTGAGAAGTTATTAATTACATCTTTTTGAGTTAATCACATGAGGTGCATTACATTTGTTGTGGTACCAGGTTAAACAGTTGCTTTTCGGCTGACAGTTTCAGAATAGCTGTCAGGATTTTTGATAATCTATTTTTTGATCACACATCTACACAGGAACTGACAAAAATTCCTGTCTTTTCCCTACTTCAGCAAAGTCATCAGGACATCCACAGCAAAGGGCAGACACTGACAGGGATATCATCTGTTTGGGCAAGCTATGGCCAGGGAGGGCTTTGGACCAGAAACCATGTTCAACTTGAAATTAACAAGGTAAAATATAACCATGTGCTTTATCCAGATCCCCGTACTGCTAATTCTCACAATCACACCCAGATCTAGATGGCCCAAATATTGACATAGCATGCCCATAACACATAGACCCAACCTTGTATCCATTCTACTAACTACCACACTCTCAAACTACAAAACACAAATCGTGCTTATTAACACTCACTCTGCAGTACCCCAGACATTGTAGACCTCATCATCTTTAAAAAGCTTGATACCCTCTTCACCACAAAAAAATGTTTCACCCCCACATCTTTGCATGTCCTAGACTATCTTCTTCACACAGGCTACAACATCCATCATCTAGGCCACACACATTAGACGGAAGGAGGCTTTGCTGCCATCCATAATTCCTGCTGGTCCTGCACCATAGGGAAGCAAGTAACATTCAACTCCATTTAGCTGCTGACATGCCATTTCCCACTCTCTGTAACTCAAACGGCCAACTTTTATCTCATCTGCACCCTCCCTGTCAGAAAAAAGCGTCTGATTATGAGTTTGGTGAGCAGGGTTACTCCATCACAAACGTGACAGATATCCTGTCTGCCAAATTACAATTTAATTATATCCTATAGAACATGTAATATGATGGATGGAATATCCATCATGTTTGTGATGGAGTATCTCATCCACTGTCGTGTAGTTCCTAAAAATACATAGGATCTACGCATTTAGACAACATAAACTAAGGGACTGGTGTCTAGACTGATTCCGAACACCCCCAAAGGATATATTAGCCTTTAGAGCAGCTAGCTCACAGTGCCACTATAAGCCCCCTAACCTGACCAAGGAGCGAATAGTTTCTGGCAACTATCGTACATGACAACCCTTGATCCTTCAGGACTCCAGATGACCTTATGATACTGAAGTATCTCTGCGCAACACGCAGACAGCTCATCATATCAGCAACAGCAAAGTACTATGCCAACGCTATCAAGAAGCAGAACCCTTTTCAAGAAAATTAAACAATGCATCAGCCCCCTGCTAGGCCCACCTTTTCCTCACTACACAGAAAAGTGCAAAGTCACTAATTTACACCAAATTTGTCAAAAAGGTAGATGTTGTTACGCAGATTGTCAGGGCACAAGTCCTAAAAAAAGAAGTGGGGGGACTGACCAAGTCAGGCAGTATACAAGTGACATCATGACGCGTGCTATCAAAGCACATGACGTCACAACACGTGACATTCCACGTGGCATCACAGGAAGTGACCTCACTGGAAGTGATGCTCTGATATGTGTATGTTATAACATATGCCAACTGAAAATGCAATAAAATATGTTTTTTAGAAAAAGTTGTCTCCTGCAAAGCATATCATAAAACATGCAGATCACAGATTTTTATTTTATGTAGTTAGGTAACTGGATTACTGCTTTGAACACAGAGATCCTTTTGTTACTTGCAGTTAATAAATAGTAATCCTTCTAGTAGACCACAGTGAGCTATGAAGGGTATTTGACTAATACACCTTGTAACCCTGACTGTCTCATGTAACACATCTTGTACATTAATTTACACACTTACATGATTTATTTGGAATTGATAATGTGTATGTTATGTAAAGTGCTCTAACACTCTGCATTCGGATGAGTAGCACTATAAAAGAAATAAAAAAGTGCTATTTAAATTGCTACTTGTGTAAATACTGAGACAGGCCAACCCATCTGACATTCTTACAGTGCTTGCACTTATATACAAAAAAGTAAAAAGCATGCCTCTCTTAAGCACCTGTGAAGAGATAACAAGCTGTGTGCTTTTGTTTTCTCCCTGGTGTATTTGCATTTATGAGGTTCAAGGATGCCTCCAGTCCCACACGGGATCAAAAGGAGGCCTGGTGGCCCCTTAACTTCAATGTTTATCGTTGCCCAGCTCGAGGTGGGGAAAAAAAAAACCCTCGCTGCATGCACGTTGCTGCTGGGAATCGAAGCAGACAACGTGCAGGAGCTGATGAACGTGTCCCAGTGTTTCAAAATTACACGGGGACAAGTTCAACATATTTCTGTGGGGCCCAATTTCTTAGCAGGGGGGACGGCGTCCACCCTGTGAAAAGAGTGGGTGGACGTCGTGTACCCACGTTTACCCCCGACTCGTACCCTGCAGATTGTGCTTTTCGCTGTTTGGTGAAAATCCGTTCAGTACTTTTTGCAAACTGTAAGCTGAAAATTATAGTGATATCTCTGACCGTCGATATTTCGCAATGGTTTTGCGATTAATCGTGAATAAGTGCGCCAACGGGAATGCTCTAATTGGCTGGACGCAACCTGACCAGAAAGCTACGGCCACCATTTTATTGATTGGGAACGGTTCCCAGGGCTGAACACGTCTGTAAAAGCTAACAGAAGGGGTCAGGGTGGAGGTACTCTGACTCCATGTTTGAGAATTGGGAGTATTAGTGACACAAATTATGAGTCCAAAATTGATTTTATTAATCGCACACGATATTTGCGATGATGCCATGATCGCCAGAGTGCCCCCCGTGTACCGTGCAGGGACATTGCAAATATCACGAAAATTGGTGAAAATATAAAAATATATATATATATGTACACACTCACCAGTCACTGTGGCACACTGATGTATGCACTCACAAACTCACTCAGACACTTATACATCCATTCACATACCGACTCACACACTTATACATTTAGTCACATACCCACTCAGATACTCATGCATCTACTCACATGCCCATTCAGGTACTCATGCACCCACTTACAGACTCACTTGGAGTGATGCACCCATGTACAGGCCCACTCAGAGACTCATGCACCTGCTTGGAGACCCACTCATAGACTCATCCGTACAGTCACATTCACACTTAGAGACTTTTACACCACCCACTCACAGACCTACATGGGCACTCATGCACCCACTCACAGACCCACTCAGATACTCATGTACCCACTTACATACTCACTCAGTCATGCACCCATGTACAGACCCACTCAGAGACTCATGCACCCCTTTACAGACCCACTCACACACTCACATATGCATTCACAGACCCACTAAGACACTCATATACATACTTACAGATCTACTCAGACACTCATATACCCACTCACACACCCATACAGTCACTATCATACTCAGTCACAGACCCTCTCAGAGACTTATGGACTCAGTCACTCACTCATACACTCAGAAACTGATGCACCTACTCACAAACTCACTCAGATATACATGCGCCCACTCACTCACCCACTCAAGGCTCATGCATCCACTCACAGACCCACACAGACACTTGTCCTCCCAGTCACAGACCCACTCAGACACTCATGCATGCACTCATTCACTCACCCACCCAGAGACTTATGCTCTCACTCACAGACCTATTGAGCCACTCATACATCCACCCACGGACCCACTCAGACACTCACACATCCATACTGTCACTCACACACCCACTCATAGACCCACTCAGAGACTTATGCACCCAGTCAGTTATACACTCAGAGACTCATGTACCCACTCACAGTCGCACTCAGAGACCCATGCACCCACTGACAGAACCACTCGGACATTCACACTGCCAATGATAGACCCACTGAGAGACTTATGCACTCACTGAACCACTCAGACTCTCATGGACACACTCACTCAGACACCCACTTAGACACTCATGTATCCACTCACAGATCCAGTCAGATAGTTATATACTTACTTACAAATGCACAAAGGCACTCATGCACCTACTCACAGATTGAGTGCGAGACTTATGCAACCAATCACAGACCCATTGAGGCACCTAGACAACCACACATAGATGCACAGAGGCAGTCATGCAGTTTGTTACAGAAGCATTGATAGACTGATGCACCATCTTACAGATTCACTCAAATACTTATACAGTGAATGAGAGTGTAGTGCAGTGTAATCTATACCTGCATGCATCACTGTATCAGTAAACCGTGATGCATGCAGGTATAGATTACACTGAAAAAGTTATGCACTGTGTTTTAGAGATATTAAGGGAGTTGTACATGCTATTATACAGTCATTTAGAAGGTAATGTGTTTAGTCTGTTAGTTATAATCCATTTTGCAGTTATAAGTTTTGAATGTGGTGGTGGCTATTGAATGTCTGCATTTGCTTTGTCATTTCACTACTTATTTGCAGTGATTGCAGCTACCGATAACATCGCGACTTCCGGCATCGCCGCGATCACGCAAAACGCCAAGTAAAAGGCTTTTAATTGAAAAATTCTTCAAAAAGTTAGGTTTAAAGAGTATATCAATAAACAACTTCTGTCAAATATTAATTAAAATATGTGTGAGTATATGTTCCCGAGTTTTAAAAAAACATGTGCACTTCACGACTGCAAATGACGCTGCGGTCTACAGAGTCACGGCGAATATATTAAACACCACATTGAAGAGGTTTTTTCATAAACCATCACACAAACTCAAATATAAACTCTACATTACTAAACAAATAGTGTCTGTTGTTAAGTAAAATCTGTCTATATATATGTGTCAAACTCCTCAAAAGCATGCTCCTTTTGATGTAAAGAAAATAGAATTTAAAAAACAATAGAAATCCACTTAAAAACAAAGGTTACAGGGATATTTTAGTTAGAAATTACTATTTAAATAACCTTAGAAATTCACTGAAAAAAACAAAGGTTACAGTGACCTTATAAATAGGAAATGGAACAGAAAAAACTTTAGAAATTCACTGAAAAAACTAAAGTTTACAGAGATGCTATAGTTAGGCTCAGGTTTCACTCGTACAAAACCAGCAAAATTCAGCAGTTATATAACTCGATCCCTGCACTGCTTATAACCTCACATATTACATCACTCATGACATGGTCAGTGACAACACTGATGACATCTCAAATGACATCACTGATGACATCCACAGAATCTCTGATGCACCCACTCACACCCCCATATAACCTTCCATACACCCACTCCGAGTTCCACACTAACATTCTTAAAACCAATGACACACCCATAACAGTACTTACACACCCACTCACTGATTCATAGGTCTATACACATATCAACTCAATTACCAATACAGCCACTCATACAAAAACTCACTCACTAATACAGCCACTTATATATCCACTCATATACCCATACAGCCACTCACACACTGTCAGTCACTCATAGCTACTCACACTCCTACTCACTCACCTATAGAGTCAATCACATAGCCATTTACTCACTTATTCCATTATGCACACACCCACTCACTTATTCATACAGATACTAACACATACTCACTCACCTATACAGTCACTCACACAAGCACATACTCACCCATACAACCACTTTCACAATCCCTCACTCACACATACAGTCACTCATATACTCCAACACTCACCTATACTGCCTTTCACATATCCAGTTACTCACCCATGTACAACTGACACATCCATTAACTCACTGACACAGCCATATACACACTCAGTACCTATACAGCCCCTCACTTATGCATTCACTAACCCATACAGCCACTAACTCACCCATTGACTCATCCATGGAGGCAGTCACACACCCTCTCACCCACCCACACATACACTCATACATCCATACAGGTACTCAGACAATCACTCACCAACCCATACTGCCACTTAGACACTATCTGACAGACTGATTCAGACAACCTTGTCAGTCACCCATACATTCACTGAGACACCTAATCACTCACTTATACAGTCAGTCACTCACCCACTGAATCATACATACAGGCACTCATAAACCCACTGATTCATCAATACACCTTGATATAAATATTTTAACACTCATAAGCATTTGAAAAACACTCACAGTCACTGGATGATGTCATCAGTGATGTCATAAGTGATGTCATTTGAGATGTCATCAGTGATGTCATCAGTGATATCACTGACCATGTCATGAGTGATGTAATATGTGAGGTCATAAACAGTGCATTGCGGGGAGCGAGTTATAGTTGGATGGCCCAGGAGAGACGCCTGAGTTTGGAGAGTTAGGAAACAGAAATTGCAGTGCAAGACTAAAGTGCACTTGAAAAACAGATTTAATTTTGATGATGAAAGGCTTCCTTTCCAAATTTCAGCTTCTCTGGTCACATACTATACAATAGGGCACTTTTCTGCAAGGAATTCGTTGACTTTAGCACCCTCCTTGAGGTCTGGTTCACATTGACCCAGTGATGTACACACAATTTCACAGTGCCTATATATCTTCTATCCAAAATAGCATATATGAATACTTATTTTGAAAACTATTTGAAGACTGATGTTTAAAGATTCTCTTGATTGGGGGACTAATTGCCCCAATCGGTTGGTATCTCCTATATATTTCTGCATCCTGATGATGACCCCATTTTAAATAATCTAAGTCCAGGGGTTGCAACGTCTACAAAAATAATATATGTGGACTGTTTTTCAAGAAACTGATGGTGGGTACCAACACTCGCTTAGTGGGGGTTGATCTCTAACACTCCATTATCCATATCAGCCATGTGAATATATTTGTGTACATAGCACGGAAGCACTTTCTGTACTTATAGTAATTTTCACTGCACCGTCACACCTTTTTTGGAGCACCTTGTGTTTGATAGAGCAAATATAAGTTTTACTTCTCACTGTCAACAATCAAAACAAAAGTTGCTAAAATGAAATAAAAAGATAAATATGTAATGCTGAGTTATTTGTGTCAGATGTGTTTGTACCCCCTTCTTGACACTTTGCAGTGAAAGTCAAGGGCTACACTTCCCCGATAGGGACCACCTTTTTGTTAAAATGTATCCAGCCCAGGAACCTGGCTTACTGGGTTGCCCCTTTTGTTTCAGATTGTGTGGGTGTCTGAAGGACTATGAGTGAGTGATTGTGTGTGTAAGTGGCTGTTTTGCTAAATGAGTGGCTGTTTGAGTATTTGGTTAAGTGAGTTGGTGTGTGAATGACTGTATTGGTGAGTGAGCAGATATGGGAGTGCTTGTGTGGATGTGTGAAGGTGTATGTAAGTGGTTGTGTGAGTGCTTGTATGGGCGAGTGAGTGGCTGGGTTGAGAGGCTATATGGGTGTGTGAGTGACTGTATAGGTGAATAAGTCTGTGTGAGAGTAGCTGTATGGGTGAGCGTGTAGCTATGTGAGTGACTGTGTGGGTGAGTGACTGGTTGTATGAGTGGCTATATCAGTGAGTGAAATGTTGTGTGAATGGCTGTATGAGTGAGTTAGTGGGTGTGTGAGTAGCTCTAAGGAGGAATGAGTGGGTGTGTGAATACTTGTATGGGTCTGTGAATGGGTATGTGAGTGGTTGTGTAGGTGTGTGAGTGGGTGTACAAGAGGTTATATGGTGGTGTGAGGCAGTATGTGAGTGGTTATGTGCATGATGTCATCAGTAATGTCAATTGAGATGTCATCAGTGAAGTCACTGACCTAGTCATGAGCGATGTAATATGTGAGGTCATAAGCAATGCATTGCAGGGGCATAGTTAGCTCAGGTAACTATAACTGCTGAACTTCAATGGTTTTGCACTAGTGAAATCGGAGCCTAACTATAATGTCCCAGTATCCTTTGGATTTTTTTAAGTGAATTTCTATGTATTTTTAACTAATAGGTGTGTTTGTAGAGTGGTGGAGAAAGGGCAATGGGCCTCCAACCACCTCTCAGCAATCCTGTTGTGTGGGACTTACTGCTGGTAACAGGAGGGCTTCTTGGCCCCCAAGAACCCTCAGCATCCAAAGGGACTTCATCCCCCAACAAGTAGTGCACCAGGAGGCTTGTTTGCAGAGTGGTAGAGAAAGGGGACGGGGCCTCCAAGGATCTCTCAGCAATCCCACTGTGTGGGACTTACTTGAGGTAATAGGAGGGGTTCTTGGCACACCAAGGACCCTCAACATCCAAGGTAACTTCATCCCCCAACAAGTACTTCGCCAGAAGGCACATTTACAGAGTGGTGGAGAAAGGGGACGGGGCCCCGGAGGAGCTCTCAGCAATCCTGCTGTGTGGGACTTACTGGAGGTAAGAGGAGGGGTTGTTTCCCCTCAAGGACCCTCAACAGCCAAGGGGACTTCCTCCCCCAAACAGTACCACACCAGGAGGCACGTTTGCAGAGTGGTGGAGAAAGTGGAGTGGGGCCTCTGACAACTTCTCAGCAATTTAAACCGCTTTGGCCACAATGTATCAGAGGATGAGAAAGAAAGATGGGCGTGCTATCAGGCACTGTAAAGCCAGCAGACAACAAGAGTAATGCGTTCTTATTTATAAAAATAAACAGTCTCGGGAAAAGAACATCTTCTATAGAACGATACAGTCATCCTACACCGGAATCGTTATTTCTATATGTAACTCAATGTATTTCCTTGTTTGATGGGATTTTATCTCGATAGTTATTCAAACTGCCATGACAGAATCTGAAGCAACAGATCTCAGATAGATTTTAAATAACCACATCCTAAAAACACTGTCTTACTTACAATTTACAGCTGTATAGATTCTCTGCCTCTAGTGTATATAAATGTATGCATTGCTTTTTCTATAATGTGAACATAGCTTGGAAGCAATGATCCATGGGAAAGATGATGAGAGCCCAGATATATGATTCATGACCATTTACAAGGGACATATCACAAATAATTCCTGTCATGAGGGGTGGCAGTGCTTTCCAAAGAAATGCATTTTATATTGCTTCTTGAATTACAAAAGGAATTGGGCAGTTGTGATGTTGAGTGGGATGGTGTTTCAGATCCTAGGTGCAAAGATTGAGAACTTGTGTCTTCTTTTTCCACTTGATGACTCTGGAGTGGCACAGTTTCCCTGAGGTGGTTAGTTTCTTAGGCAGGTATAAGGGAGTGCTCTTTCTAATAACCTGGTAAGAAATGCATCTGGCCTTGAGTTTGATGCAGGCCTAGAGGAAGAGCCAGTGTAGTGTTTTTAGAATTGGGTGATGTGGTTGTACATCTTTAAGCCCCTTCTGAGGTATGCCATACCGTGAAAGATGTCGTTCAGGAGGTCTAATTAGAAATTCTAGGAAAGTTGCTGCGCAGAGCACTGCCTCCAATCATAAGAGAGGCCCAAGGCCTTTACCATATGTAGAAAATGTGCCTTTTCAGTCTCGCCATTTTTCACCTTTTTCTGGGCCTATTTATAATGGTATTAGGACTGTACACACTGTGACACTGCTATTCAGTGCTACAGTGCAATGCTCTTACCCTGAAATGTGATTGATACAATTGGTTTCACCCAATTGGTCTATATAACTTTCTGGTAAGTCCATAGCATATGGCACTTAAAACGCCATTTTTCAACTTTTTCTGGGCCTATTTATAATGGTATTAGGACTGTATACACTGTGACACTGCTAATCAGTGCTACAGTGCAATGCTCTTACCCTAAAATGTGATTGATACAATTGGTTTCACCCAATTGGTCTATTTAACTTTCCGTAAGTCCATAGCATATGGCACTTAAAATGCACCAAGTGCATGGGGGTTAAATGCCATATCAGAGCTGCAGTGTGTTTTACAACACACAAAATGTGTCTGGTAGGGCTGTAGTTTAAAGGCAGTACAGTAGAACATGTCAAGAGAAAGTGCCTTTACCATAGGAAACCCTATTTTTATATTTATAAGTTACTCCAGAATTCTGTAATGTAAGCCAACAAGACAGAATGCTTCATTTATAAAACGTGGTGCATTCTTATATAAAAAGTGTGCCCTCACAGTGATGGAAGGCATAAATGCTATTTCACGATGTAGGTTCTGCTATATTTTCTGTAGGGCAGGCCTAGGTAAATCTCTACTGGGGAAAATTATAACAAAGTAATTCAAAGTTATTTCATACTTGAATTTCAAAATATCAGATTTATTGGTGAAGTCATATTTTTGATGATCTGAGTGGAAAAGTAGCTTCAGAAAATTGTACTTTAGATTGTCTAAACTTGCAGTGCAGACCCCGTCCAGTGGTAGGAGAGCCCTCTAAACAAGGGAGAGGGTAAGTAGTTGAATACAGGTCTGTTTGGTGGCAGAAGGATTCTGCCATATTAAAAAGGGGCTCTTGGGTAATTATACAGTAAAGAAGGAGAGCTAAAAAAGGAGGTGGGGGTCTGTGAAAAAGTAGTAGAGATTGGATGCATAATTCATCCAATCACTGCTATTGCACAGGAAATATCTGGCACCTCATCCTCCACCTCTTCGGAACATACCTCCTTGAGACATACCTTGACCTGGGAAGGCTCCAGTTGAAGGCGGCAGCCCTGCTGAAAGAAATAAGAAACCTGCCTGAAGAATTGTACGTAATCATGCCTACTGATTCCTGCTGGCACCCAGGAATGAGTCCTGCACTCCAAGGGTGAAGTGGTTGTCCTAACCAGGTTGCTTTTATTAATTTGGCTGGGAAAATCCCCCTCCAAATTAATAAGAAAAATTGCTACAGACGTCTAGCGCTTGCCTTGCCTCCATGCAATGCAGTCTCTTCTTTAGAACAATTGTGTGCCTGAGGAGTTGATGCTTACTCTTCTAAAAATAAATCTATTACAGCTCCACTATAAGTTGTTCAAATAAATAAGAACTCTTGCAGCACTTATTTTAACTCTTATTACAAGCTGTTCTTCTACTCGCTTTGTATTATCACTATCAAGATTCCATCTGTTCTTGTGTGAAGACATAAACATTTGCCTTTCTCTGCACCATAGGGTTGATGTTCACTGAGGTTTTCATTTTTCAAACACTGATAGAGATTAGTTAGATATGACTGATTCCATGGTAGCAGTGCCTATCTTTACCAAAACGTGAACATATGAATCATGTTTTATGTAACTAGTGAATCTAAACTAGGGAATCTAAAATTAAACTGGCAAGCTTTTGATTTTAGACTAATCTTAATAGAGAGTAAATAATATTGCCTCAACTTCAGTTACTTACATAACTAACACTTAAACCACAGTGACCTAAACAGAGACACACATTTTAATTAGCGTGCTCATGCTGGAATATCACCAATACCCTCAAGCCAAGGCAGATATGTGAGAATGCAGAAGGGCACAAAACCAACTCTAATGCCAGCAGCCAGGAAACTTCTCAAGTTCTAATTCATCAGTGACGTTACTTTTGAAATTAAGGAGGAGGGCAAAGTAAGGGCACAGAAAGATTGTGCTAACACAGAAAGATTATGCTACCAAACAGACATTCATCAGCTTGAAATGAGTTAGAAGCACAGTGTGTAACTTAGGAAGTCACAAAACAATCTATCAGATTTATTCAGTTCAAAACCCTGCAAACAAGGTGAAGGACAGCTTTAGTAAAGATTACCATAACTTTCTTACTGATATGAAATTCGAACAAATACAGTTAAAGCTGTTCTTTCAAAAATAGCATACTAGAGAATACAATCTATGCAATGGCATTTTGGATCAAAAGACACTTACTGACTCTCAAGATCATGAAGATAAGTTTTCTTCTTTTAGTTTGTGTTAGATCTGACAGTCTTTGGTGCGGTCTTCCCCCGAACCTTTTGCCTTATGTCCTGTTTACTAAAATTATTTTTTCTTGGCTTTAGGACTCTGTGCACTTTACCACTGCTAACCAGTGCTAAAGTGCTTGTGCTCACTCAACCCATGGTAAAAGTCACCTGCACCTCATTGGCACATTTAATTTACTTTTAAGTTCGTAGTAAAGTAGTACTACCCGTAACCAGGGCCTGTAAATTAAATGCTACTAGTGAGTCTACCAGTGGGCCTGCAGCAATTATTGTGCCACCCACTTAAGTAACCATTTTAAATATGTCTCGGGATGTCATTGCAGCCTATGTATGCAGTTTTAGACTGCCATTTTGACCTGCCAAAATAAACTTATGTCAGGCCTAAACCTTCCCTTTTAATACATATAAGTCATCCCTATGGTAGGCTTTAACCCCTTGACCGCGATCGGAATTCCGCTCGTGTGCTGGACATTCCGATCGCGGGTGCGGTCGTGACGAGCTCAGCTCGTCATGCGCACAGCGCTACCGCGCAGCATGACGAGCTGAGCTCGTCACGCGCATCGAAGGGGTTAAACAGCCCACAGGGCAGGTTGCAGTGTGTTCAAAATATTGGACATGTCCTTTTAACATTTACATGTTCTGGTAGTGAACCACTCCTAAATTCGTTTTTTTACTAATGCAAGGCCTACCTCTCCCATAGAATAACTTTGGGTTACCCTATTACATTTAATAAGCAATAACTTTAAATTGGAAGCATATAGACAGGTCGCAGTTTTTTATATAAAAAATTGTAATTAAAAACCCTCTTTAATGGTAAAGCCAGATTTTTTATGACAATTCTAAAAATGCCACTTTTAGAAAGTTTGCATTTTCTTGTCCCATCCATTTAGTGTCTGCTGCCTGTATCCATGGGACTAGGTGTAGCTGGGAGTTGGTCTTTGTGTATCGCTCCCAGACAGTGAGGCAAAGGGAAGCTAGGTGTTGGCAGGCTGGGCCACTCTGAGTTCATGAGGGGGTGAATCTGTAATCTACTACACTGGCACATCACAAGGGTTCTGCCTAGGCACTCTCACAAAAGGTATCTGTTGGAACTGCCCCTTTTTGCTGGGTTATCCCCAAACTTTTTGCCTCCCTCCTGTATTTAGTCTGCCCTGTTTTTGTTGGTTTTATGACTCTTGGCACTTTACCACTGCTGAACAGTGCTAAAGTGCATGTGTTCTCTCTTGTAATCTTGGTAAGATTGGTCTGCACCTGTTTGGCATATTTAATTTACCTGTATGTCCCTTGTACAGTGGTATCCCATATACCCAGGGCCTGTAAATTAAATGCTACTAGTGGGCGTGCAGCGCTACTTGCGCTACCCACCAAAGTAGCCTTTCAAACGTGTCTCAAGCCTCTGCTGCTGCAGGGCCTGTGCACACATTTTACTGTTGCAGTGACATGGCATTTAAAGTGGTTGCCACGTCTGAAACTCCCCTTTTACTACATATAAGTCACCCCTAAGGTAGGCCCTAGCTAGCCCTATGGGCAGGGTGCTGTGTAGGTAAAAGGTAGGACATGTGCCTTAACTGTGTGGCATGTCCTGGTAGTGGCAAACAGCCTATTTGGTTTCTCACTGCTGTGAGACTGCTTCACTCATAGGTTTGCATTTGGAATTCTCTAATATGTGCTGTAGTGGTAATTTCTGATATGAAAGCGCAGCCATATTTGGTATGTTTGAAATAGTAATAAATCCTGCTTATTGGTGAAAGCGGATTTGTTATTACTATTTTAGAAATGCCACTTTTAGAAGTAGGCATTTCTGTGTGCTTATGACTCTTTGTGCCCTGCTTGGTTGTGTATTCACCGTCTGGTTTAGACTGACAGGAGAAGGGGATATGCATTCCCTCTAGACAGTCACAAGTGGGGTTGAGGTGTGTCCCGCCTTTCCTGGGTGACTAAGCGCTGGGCTGAATAGACCTTGGCTGCATTTAGAGTTGTGGGAGTATTTGCACCCGCACCTGAATAGGGCTTTGCCTGACTTTCGCAATGCTGTCTCTGCCCCCCTGTAGTGTGTCTGGAGCCAGGTTTTGGGCTTGAATGGCAGTGTTGTGCACTTCTAAAAAGTGGCTGAAGTGCCCACAAAATAAAGAATTTTGTAGTATAGGTACAGGGGCTGTGACCCCATATTTTGAGTCACTGAGTGGACTTGTAACCAGATGCTGCTCACTCTACAGACTGCACATTGCCAAGAGGAACTGTTATGCTACCAGGAGGAACCGCCATGGGACTTTGCTTATGGCGCTGACCAGCTAAGAAGGACCCTGTGGGCTGGACATCTGCCTGCACTCCTGCTTTGGTGCCCCCAGTCTTCTCCAAGGACCGCTGTTATGCCCCTTACCTCAGAAACTCTAGCGCATGGTGAACGCTTCATCCTCCATTGATTTTCAATAAGCACATGTTGAGCGCTGTGACCTGTTTTCTGGCAGGGAAGCGTGTGGAGGACTGCTCCCTGCTTTTTCTTGGGCCTAGCACAAGGGGATCGGTTTTTGCCCAGCTTAACTCTTCACCCAGCGCCACTGGCCAGATCGAGCTGTCCACTCTGATCTGGGTTTGCTGAGGATTCCCCTGTGGGCGAAACCAAATGTGACACAAGCGCGCCCGGCAGTTGCTGGGCTCGAATTGCCTGCCGCACTACGAGAACCCCCCTCGGTGGGGCCGTCAGCCAGACAGGCATGCTGAATCCCTGCCGCATGTCAAGGAAACCCAGTGCGGCCCTCCCTCTCGAGTAGGCACACAGGGGGCCACCGTTGAGGCCGGTGCATGCTCCCAGCTTGAGGGGCCTTTGCATACCCCTCTCTACCAGGGCCTGAGAGTGCCGACCTTCACAAGGAGTAAGCAGGTCCCCAGGTTCTGGGCTCAGTGGGATCGGATTAGTTGGTTGTCTTTCACAAGGAGAAAGTTGGCCCCTAGTGATGAGGGACCGCTTTACTCTAGGTTCTGGGCTCAGTGGGGCTTGATTGTTTGGCTGAAGTAGGTTTGTTGGCCACCAGCTGCACCGCGTGGATGTGGGAAGTCTCCTTTGCTGACCCCATTCCGGGAGAGCCCAAACGGGGCCTCCCGCCATATTTTTCAGTGTGCCCCCCGTGTTGGTACACACCTTGGGGCACTTGACTTCGTTACGGGTAGTCCAGGGAGAGTCCTTGATGGAGGCCCCTGCGTCATTCGTGGCAATCCCTGGAATTACTGTAAGGACTGTTATAGGTGTGGGGAGTTCATGTGCCCTGTGTTTGGGGTTGTAGATAGTGTGTTGTCACCGGTGGGCGCGCAGGTGTTTCTGTGGCCTACAGTTAATTTGGGCATTGACATTGGGTGATTGATGTGGGCTTACTCTGATCCAACTGCTACATTACATGCCCTAATGTATGTCGAGGTGGTTCCTATAAGACCTACATTTGACTGCTCCATATTTAGGCCCTGATGTTGTGATGTCTATTGTATATCCTCACATTTCCAGGACTGGCATATTATGCCCAGCAGTCATGATGTATGTATGACCTAACCTTCATGCTCAGCCCTGATGTGTTCTCATGTATATAACATTCAACAGTGTCTGAAAGGGTTTTGTTTAGCAGACAATTTACAAAGTAGCGTAACCAATTGCCATGAGCAGGGGAAGGGGAGCAGGGAGGCAAGAGACCAGGAGACATATGGTTGAGGAAAAAACTTTTTACATATATTTAGTTGTATGGTCAAAATTAACAATCATAAATGCATTGTGTTACATTACATGTCATGTAACCTGTATTATACTGTGCACAAGGGCTCGTGAGAAGGTGAACGGTGCTGGTGACACGTGAAGGGGTATATACAGCAGGAAGAAGGGAGCAAACAAAAAAATCATATATACAGTGTACTCTTAATGATGCGCATACATTTGATACATTAAGAACAGAATAATCCTTGTGGGCAATCACGAGGGAGGCACCGTAAATTACGCTGTAAAAGTCGACGGCGTTTCGGCCTTTGTACATTTATGATTGTTAATATTGACAATACAACTAAATATATGTAAAAAGGTTTTTCCTCAACCATATGTTTCCTGGTCTCTTGTCTCCCTGCTCCCCTTCCCCTGCTCATGGCAATTGGTTGTGCTCCTTTGTAAATTGTCTACTAAACAAAACCCTTTGAGACACTGTTGAATGTTATAAACTATTTAGCCAGGTCTCTTCCGGGTTTACGGGTAACCTCCTGTTGTTTGTTACTGCATGCTCTAATGTATGTCGTTTTTACCTTGCATGGTTAGGATAACGAGCATTATTTCAGGGTTCCCCTTATATGTGCAGTGATGGTGGTTTTATGATATATGCAACCTATCAGTATGCACTTTAGTGCACTACATGTGAAGTTATGACAATTGCCTGGTTGGCAAAGTGATTTATGATCTATGTGATGTCATAACAACTGCCTAGTCGGCAAATTGGTTTGTGTGATTGTGGCCTAACTTGTTTTATGTATATTACAAAGGATATTTATATAACCTTGTGTGGAGTCTCTTTTGTGGTGTGGCTAGGGTGTGACTGGTGTGTATATATGTTGTGCAAACTCTTTACACATTGCCTCTGGGATAAGCCTGACTGCTCTGCCAAGCTATCAAGGGGGTAAGCAGGGGTTATCTTGTTTGTGTAACTCCCTTACCCTGAGTAGAGTGGTGGGTTCTGCCTGGCTTAGGTGTATACCGTAGCCAACCAGAAACCCCATTTCTAACAGTATGACACTGGTCTTTTGTGAACCCAGACAAGATGGGGCTGGCGACACCTCAGGGGGTAGAAATCTCTAAAAGCTTCTCCTACTTCAAAGTGGGCACCAGGTATACATTTTGGACTGCTAGACCCAACTCTTTAGTACACTCCTGGACCTGTGGATGCTACAGAAGAAGGACTGCTGTGCTGTTTGCTACTAGAAGGACTGCCACTCCGCTGCCCTGCTATTCTGCTGCCTGCTGTTCTACTTGCTGAAAAAGAAGACTGGGTCTGCACCCTTAATCCCAGGTTGAAGTGACTCTAAAGGTCATTCAGCTGTCCTCCTGTTCTGAGATACATGGATATAACACGCTCAAGAGGCTTCCTACAACTGCCCAGCTGAACTGCTGCTTGGACCTGCAACTTGGCCTGCAACTGGACCTGCCTGAGCTCTGCTGGCCTCTGCTGGAGTGTGTGCCTGACCCCGAAGTGATGCCCCTCAGGTCCTGAACCCGTGTTGTGGTCTCAGTTGAGCTCCCTTAAAGATTTTGGTCTTTTTCAAACCTAGATCTTGCTTCCCACCAATGGACAGTTCCAGTGAACCCAACTCATGCCCATAACACCCAGCCAGCACGAGATCTGCACTTTACGCTACAGCATTGACAGCTCACGATGATCACAAATTCAAAGCTCCAACAGTGACTGTCCGTGACGCTGACAGGAAATTAGCAGGACAGCGATGCCCACCTCCTCTTCGCACTACATTAATGACCATTAGTGACGCTTACCCTGCTCCTGTTCCCTTCCACAGTGAACAGAACTCTTTGCGCTGAACTGTAACGGGCAATTCTTTCAGTGAGACTAACCTGGTCCCTGTATCTGGCCTGTGCTCTATCGCAGTTGGTCTGAACTTGTGACTTTCACCCAGTCTCACTCATCCTAATAGCAGTGAGTGGCACTTTGTGCTTTTTGGCGCTATTTTCACTTAAATCTTTAAAATTGCATATCTCCATTTTAACTGATTGGATGATGTTTGCTGTTGTGGTCTCAAATTATTTATTACATTTTACTCTATTGTTCTAAATTGGTGTGGGATTTTTCTTGTGTTGTGTTTCACTTTATTACTGTTTGAAGTGCTTTATGAATACCTTACACATCGTCTGTGAGTTAAGCCTGGCTACTTTTGTGCCTAGCTTCCAAAGTGTTAAGGACAGGTTAATTTAGGGTTTGCTTGTGTTTCACCCTGACAGACATTGTGGTTGCTGCTTCAGTAGGGTTTCAGACCCCTCAACTAGTAGCCCAATTTCCAAATTAGTATTGACTGGTGAGGATTAGGTCTTCTGTTTGTGCAGTACCATAAAGTGATTTTGTGTTACACTGAAAATCCCAGCTAGGTGATTTAAGAACAATTCGGGGCTTTTTCAATTCTCCCTAGTTTTTTGATTGGCTGTTTTTTTTCTCTGTCAGATTTAAGCTACCTACCTCTTTGTCTTATATTGTAGAGATGGAGATGTTCATTCTTGATGGCTCCAGCACGACTGAGCTGCAGAAACTCAGAAAGGAGAGGGGGCTGCATGTTGGAAAGAGGGCTACAAACCTGGACCTTCGGATAGCCCTCTGTGCCTAGGAGAGCACAAGTATGCAAACCAATCCTGAAGAGCTTGAGGAGGAGGATCTTAATGAAGATGATCCTGATGAGGGCGAACTTGATTTGGGAGCAGAAGAGGCCCCAGCTGTGGGCCCTGAGTGGGACCTCCCAAAGGAGGGAGAACATCTGCCCACTGAAAGAGAGCCCAGTGTGTGGGCAGGGCACAGTGTGTCTTCAAGTAACTTGTCCCCAGAGGAAGGCAGAAAAGAAGTTCAGGCTACAAATGACCAAATTTAAAAAGGAGGAAAAGATGGATCTGGAAGAAAAATTATTGTCTCATGTGACGAGCCTGAGAGAGCTGGATATCAGGGCCAAGCAAACCGAGTCCAGCAGCAATGGTGGCAGTGTTACCCAGGGTCCACTGGAGATAAGGAGGTCTTCAATCCAAAAAATCTGGTGCCTAACTTTGTTGTGGGAGATGACATAGATAACTGGTTTAAGGCCTTAGAGATGAACCGGGTCCCTGAGGAGGATTGGGGAGCCAGTCTCTTGAGTCATATTCTCAATAAGGGAGGGATGCCCTGTTAGCCCTAGGGAAAGGGGACAGGATGAAGTATTCTCTCATGAAGGAGGCCCTGACCAGGAAGTATGGACTGATCCCGGAAAGTATAGTCATAAAGTTAGGGCTAGCTAGAAACTGCCCCAGCAGACTTGGGTGGATTGTGTAGATCATATTTGCAAGGAACTAAATGGGTGGGTGAAGGGCAGTGAAGAAAAGAATTACCAAGAGCTATATAATCTGATTCTTAGACAACACATGTTCAGTCTTTGCTTTGGAGATCTGCCCAAAAATTCATTGACAGCAAGCTCACTGACCCCAGAGAGCTTGACAAGGAGGCGGATTGCTGGCTCAGCACCATGGCCCATTACCAGGTATCTGGGGGGACCACCACAAGGGTGGGCAGGGTCCCCACCAGAAGAAGGAGGGGTAGAAAAGCATAAAAACAAGGAGTTCTCTAAAGGTCCCCAAAATAGTTTCATATTTCAGGATTTCCAATCCCTACCTAAGCAGAAGAAGAAAGGGTTCCATAACCACAAGTCCTCAGGAAAGGAACCTCCAATGTGCTATGAGTGCCAATAGGTTGGGCACTACAGGGGGGATGCCAAGTGTCCCAAGCAGGGACAGTCCCCCACCGGTGGACAGGCACCATCGCAGGCCAGTGCATCACTTGGAGAGGAGATTGCCCAAGTTAGTGTGGTGGGTAGTGCAGAGGTCACTATAGTTTCCCTTGGTGACGATGAGATGGTGCCAAAGACCCATACGCCTAGCAAATATAGGGAGTGGATCATCATCAATGGCAGAGGGTGGAGGTTCTGAGAGACACAGTAGCCAGATTGACAACCGTCAGGTGTCATCAGGCGTCCTCGGAGCAGGTAGTCCCAAATGTAGTCCACCAGGTTATAGTAGCTGACAGCCATGAGAGTCACTATCCAGTGGCTCTGGTTCCCTTTAAGTGGGGGGAGGGGGTTCTCAGGTTCCTTGAGGGTAGCTGTGAGTCCATTTATGCCTGTGGATTGTCTGCTTGGTAATGATCTGGAGCACACCATCTGGAAAGGGGTGGAGATCTGGTTTCACCTAGAGAAGGTGGGGTTGCCTGAGTGGGTGTGCCAGGCCACTCAGTCCGTGGTCGCCTGAGATGGTAGTTAATATGGCCTGAAGCCTGGAAGAATGGCCCAGGAACCTCCAGAAAGAGGAAGGGCAAGGTGCGCGGGAAATCCGCTCCTATAGAGCATGAAGGCAATGGCCCAGAAGGGAGGACATTGCTTCCCGGTGAACCTACCCGAACTGACCAATTGGAAGAAGGAAGGAGGTTCCACCAGGTAGGAATTCTACAGAGCGCAACCAAGATTTCTGCTGCAATACTGTTAATAGATGCAGAAAAGGCTTTAAAACATGTAAGTTGGTGTTTTCTATCCAAAGTTTTGGAAGTAATGGTTTTCCCGCCCCAGCTCGCAAAGTCAATAGCCATGATTTACGAGGGGTCTACATAATCAATAGCCTTGAATGAGAGAATCTCAGAATCAATAAAGATCACCAGAGGTACCAGGCAGGGGCAGCCCCCTTTCTCCCTTCCCTTTTGATATATTCATAAAACCCCAGGCTTATTTACTGAGGGAATGTGAGGGAACTAAGACAGTGATTCCAGGTGCCTCCGAAATGTAAATTATATGCAGATGACCTAGTATTACTTCTTTCACCTGAAGTAAAAAAGAATTATAACATTTTCACATTTCTTGGCATTGTCAGGGTACAGGGTTACCATTTCTAAAACAGAAATAATGCTTTTGAACACCAACACGCTTCCTCAACAGGCATTGCACCATATGAATTCTATAAGGTATCTTGGAATTAAAGTCTGTGAGAACTATGAGGATCTATGTAAGCTGAATTACTCTCCCTTAATTGTTAAAATCAAAGGTGTGTTAAAAGGTGGTCTAACCTACTGATTTCCATCATCTGCAGACTCACAATGGAGAAAATGCAGACTTTACCGCTTTCTAATTTCCTTTTCACATAAATTCCATGTTGACTAACTAATTATTTATTTTAGAATTTAAATTCACTAATTAACATTTTTTTGGGAACAAACGCCACCCTCGGACTATGCCCCAAAAATACGTTTAATTTTTTAAGAAGGTGTAGTTTCTCTCACTCATAGGAAAGCCTACCATTTTGCGACATTCTTAATAACAAATGGAAAGTTTTATAAGTTCAATAAATCATTCAACCATTTATTAGGATGAATGAAAACTGGGTATGTGTGTGTCACAGAATGCCTATCCCCACCATCAGGATTTTCTAAGTGGTAAGGTATCAAACGTTAGCTGTTTTTAAGCTGAAAAAGAAGCATCAATGGCGATAGTTAGAGATTTCCGGCATCCATGCAGAAACGGCACTTAAATGTATGTGTCCGGCAGTATTGCAGAAAGAGGTAAACAGATGGGAAAGTAGGGGAGTTAGTTATTTAATGATAATCTTACCACATTGGAAGCTGTCAAGTTAAACAACCACGACCATGGATTCACAATAAACATTGCTACTTTTAGATAGTTACTGTGCTTAATAAATATCTGTCTCTCTAAATCGAAACACCAAGGGAGATGGTTCATGATTTATTTATCTCCTATGGTACAGTGTAACCCAAACTTTATGGAACCATTACACACTTTTTAGAATGACAAACCTTCCCTTTAAGGGACATGGGGCAGTCATTTTTTTAATGTAACTAAAGCATCATGTGGTAGCACACTGTCATTTACAGACAGCACATTTTCTATTGAAATGGCCACTAAATTCAAACAGACACATAAGTGTACTGATAAAACCATATTGCACACAAATAATAATGTGTGGAAATCAGGTTTCAGAGAACATGATCATTTGTGCATCACCATGTAAAGTGTCTTGGTTTGTTTTAATCCTCTTAAAATTTTATTTCCATCACACATCAGAATTACAAACAAGCATGTGTCTCATTTTTGCTTTCCTAACCCCTAAATGTGTGCAGTTCATTTACAGGTATTTACATTTTGTGTGATACAAAAATTACATTCTACAGTCTTTATTTTCATACTCTCTGTACCCCCAACAAGATCATCACCTAATTAATTTAACTTTTCTTTATCTGACTGCATAGTGACCGGTGTTCGTAAACACCAATCCCCATATTAAAACAATAAGCAGCAATTTGTCAGAAGATATAGCCTGACTTTTGAACTCTGACTTTGAAGAGCAGCAAATGCGATGAGATTAAAATAGAATTTAAAAGCTTCTTTATTTATTGCTTGCACTTTCATGAGCCACCAAAAATAGGAGTGTGACCCACATTTTAGGAAACACTGCTCTAGAAAACAGAGAAAGTTGGTCCAGTGGGTACGTGGCATTTGGGCTTCACAGAATAATTTTGAATGCCAGTTTCCTGCTGTACAGAATAGATAGGTAAAAGAAACAAAAACAAACTTTACACAAGAAGAATGGGCAGAACCCTCGTAACTTAATTTTAGATGGCTAAAGAGACCCAATTTCCAGAGAATGCATTTATAGTCCCAGTGGATGGTGTATTACACTCCTTCATTATTGAATAAGGGGAACTCAAATGTCTAATCAGTGTCCCAGGCGTGAAGAGTTTGTAAATTAGGTTCATATGATTTGGAGCTGTAAAAGCCTTAGAACATTTTGGGAGGAGCCTTGACGAGCATGCAGGTCTCACTGGGGGTGTAGATGGCTCCGGATGTGAAATCAATTCTTCTTGGCAGCTCTAAGCATCTGGAAATTTGACCAAGAGCCTCTAGTTTCTGGTGGTTAATTGCAGTAATGTTAGCACGCTCTGTGATCGCTACTTTTTGGAGATCGCCTGAACCACCTGAATTTCAGTTAAGGCTTGAGAGGCCTGCAGCTTGCCCTGCAAATGGTTCATTGCCAACCACCTTTTCTCCATAAAAGTTTTTATTTCGAAAGTAACTGTTTGTTCAGAACCAACCTGATTCTCATACCCGACCCAAGCTCCTTCATAGTCAGCCATAACCCTGACCCGTTTCCCTTGGTTGGCGCTTTGAGGTGCTATTTTTATTTAAAACTTTATAAGATCATATCTCCGGTTCCCCTTACTGGATGTTTGTCGCTTTGGTGTCATTTTGTTCATTAAAATATTCTCTAGATTTGTAAATGGGAGTAGGAGTTTTATTATGTTGGGTTTCCATCTTTTTGACTGTTTTAGTACTTCTAGATGCTTTACACATTTATCTGCTCTGTGCCATTGCAACCATGGGTTGAGCTCAGGTTTAAATTATTGAAGCCTTTACGGGACCTAAAAAGAATCATGCCATTATTACTTATGGTGGATTACCACGGACCCCAAGTAATATCTACTTTCCCACACCAATTGTTATGGTTTGCATAAGTATCATATATGTGAAAATCTACTCATTTTATTGTTGAATTAAATGTAAGTAATGGCTAAATTAAGACTGGTTGTAGCAGCTAGCACATCAGTTGCATATGCCATACCTGTAATAACATGATCACAACAAATAACTGGTGAAAAACCATTTGAGTTAATTACCTGAAGAAAAAAAAGGCTACATGTATATATAACATGTAAAGAGTTGGGAACACCAAACAACTCTGAGGGGGCCTCAAAATATTTTAAAGGGTTTTGATGACAGACCATTAATTGCTGCCACTGCCTGCAAGCCCACATATGCTACTTTAATCCATTTGATAAACAAGGAGGGAATATACATCTTCTTAATATATCCCATATAATTTGCCACTCCACTCAACTGAAAGCAATTTCAGTATCTGAAGAAATTAAACTAAAGTTTTCTGAGTGGTTTCTGCCCAGTCAGTATTACTATTTTCATTCATGGCTTTCCCAGCATAAATCCATGCCTCCATATTGTTACTAGTTAAGTGGTGAGGCATGTATATTTTATATTTAGTACAAAGTAAGTAGATAGGCCAGCATTAGCTCATATATTAAGTGGGCTTACCCTTCTCAAATACATTTTGAAACCTGTGCTGAATTCCATGAAACAGGTGTTGTTTCTCCTTTCAGTATTGATCTAATTACTTATAGGAAGAATGAAGATAATTATTTTAGGAAGACTGTATATATTTTTGCGGGTATTGCTTTTAGCTGCTTTTCGTAAAGAAAGAGTTTAAATAATTTCCTGAACATATGCAATTGTTACTGCGTCTCTTAATTCTTCTTCTTGGTCTATAGAGAGAAATGGAACTTGATTCTAAAACTGGTATTTTTCCTTTATGTGTGTTGATTGATCAATATCAGTTTCATATGAAAGTAATAGGAGTCAGAATAGGCCTCTACGATAATAAAACTGGAGAGGGATGGGTTACCTTTTTGGTTAATTAGTTCTGGGATATTCTGTGTGGTATATTTCTCTCTCACCAAAGCATCTAAGAGAGCTCCGACCTTAACATCTATTGTGTATCTGTAATGCCTATTGGTTTTAGGTGTCGAGTGAGTTTACCTGCCTACACTGATTTGGTAAGCGTTCTTGTATAGATTAATTCAGCCCATACATCCTTGACAAGAGGGACTGAATGTTGAATATATGATATATGGATCTGTTCCAGCTCCACTAGTTGCTCCCTAAGGTTTTTTGTCCATGTTTGTCTTCTGATATTCTTGTCAAGCAGTATATTATATTGTGAATCTCTGAATCATGGCCTTCATAAAGTCTCAAACTATATGATTTGAAATAAGATTATATATTTTTTTTTAGAAAATCTTAATATGGCTTCTAATTTGTTAAATATATATGTTAACTTGTAAAGGGTTCTGCTGAAAAGTCCATTATCTCTATCTCTTTTTTCAGCTTCAATATTCATATTACATTTTACTGGAGCATGATAAGTGGCCCACATCAGGTGATATCCCACCATGGGGTTTGATATTAGTGAACAGCTGAATATAAAGTTGCAGATCCTTAAATATTGCTGATGTGTATTGGAGAAAAATAATATATTTTTCATAAGGTGTTGCCATCTCCAGGAATCAGTTATATCTAGTGGTTCAGTCGTAAGTGGAATCGTATTCCTAACAGCAGATGTAAATGGTGTCAGATTGCCCTCATTTGGGCCGTAAATAGAATATATATGTAATATTAGATGTTGTAGCTCAAGTGTAATTATGACCCATCTCCATGTGTATCTGCCTCGCTATACGTAACCTTCAAAGATGGCTGGAATATTAATACAGCAGTCCTTTTTAACAATGTATTTTGAACGGGAAGTATAAAATTCCCAAGTCTCTAGCCGTGAAAATATCTCACCATCTTTGTATGCAATGTGTGTTTCTTGTAAGAACATGATGTATATGTTATCCTTTTACATTTTGCATCCGTGTCATGGAATTTTCAAGGTAGTCAGAGCCACAAATGATGAGGAAATGCCAATTTTTCTAAGTTCAAAATAACTGGTATATATTGTTTGGAGTCTTTTTGCTGTGTTAATTGGATGGTCTGAGAAAACTGAACGGTATAACAATACTTTGTTAGAAAGATCATTTTGTTTTGGGCTTTAAACAGCATTTTCTCTTTTATCATGCAGTATTGGAAGTAGACTATAATAGTTCTTTGTGGGGCTCCTGTCTGAGGAGCAACATTTGGCACTATGGGCTCAGAAAACAACACATGTATCGGGAAAGCCATCTCCCCTTTCTGTGAGCACTTTATCTCTAAATACTTTTGTGATCCATTTGTTAATGAGCCCTCCTTTGTAGTACCCTTTGTGGTTTCTGGGATTCCTATAATCCTAATATTGTTGAGCATGGAGTGGTTCTCAATCTCCTCTTTAGCTCTAAGGTGGTGATACATTGGTTTTGTTGTTTGTAGGAAGCTGGATTTCTGTTGCAGTAACCCCCCCACTTATTGCCAGACTACTGATGTACTTTGACTTGATGTGCCCTAGGTCCCTGCCAATCAGGTTCCCATGGCCTGGGTTCTTTCCCAAAACTGTACCTTGTAACCCCAATTGGCACCTCTCTGGCCACATGTCAGTCACTTGTAAAAGGTACCATGGGTGCGAAGGGCACTGTGGCCAGGGAAGGCCACTAAGGGCTGCAGCACTTATTGTGCCACCCTTAGAGGCCCTGTACCTTTACACACATACACTGCCATTAAAGACTGCATGTTATGGTGCAGAACAAAGTGAAGAGTCAACATGGCACACATCCCTGTGTATATATTGACAACAATGGTGAGAGCAAGGAGTTAGAGAGGGTTACGTCCGTCTCCCCAGAATATAATCAATAAACAATGTGGACATACCCAGTACCTGGATAGATACCACTGGGAACTCACAGTGCAGAGGAACCTTCAGGTTCTTTAAAAGGCCCCTCACACACCAACCTAGTTGGTGTCATGCTTCATCATCGGGGTCCCAACCAGGCGGCCAAGTGCCGCCCGGTTGTGCTACAACGCCTGATTACAGCGGAGCTGGTGTGGTGTAAAAGTGTGATGAAGTGTGGTGCTAGATTAAGAATACCTCCGGGGATCCTTGCCTGGATGTTCAAAAAGTTTATTTAATGATGGCGGCCCGGGGTATGAATAAAACGGAGAATAGACAACCATATGAGGGTAATTAGTCTCTGTTGTCAATAAAGATGGTCTACATGTTTCAGCCCCAGAAGTAAGTATGGAGGGGGCTTTCTTCAGGACCAGAGGTGAAGACTGTGAAATACAAAGTGAGTGGCAAAAATCAGGCCACGTGTCAATAAATAATCACAACCCACGCGCTAAGGTGGGGAGGAAAAAACGACGGTCGCAGGTTGCGACTTAGACATAGAAACACTCGGTTTCAATGGAGACAGCTGATCGGGCCCGGGAGGGGGGGACCGGCGTTCCCAACACTAATGGGAGGCGGTGTGCCCTCGGTGCACCTAGGATAGGCTCCGTGGGTCCCGGCTGCTCATGCTCTGTGTGCCATGCCTACAACCCACTGCCCTGGCATAGGTCAGCCACCCCTCTAGCTGGGTGCACTATACGAGTGGTGAGGGTACAGGTGGATGAGCCCTGTACCCCTACAGTGTCTAGACCAATTCTTAGACATTGTAAGTGCAGTAACGCCATTAAGAGTATATGGTGCTGGGGGGTTGTCATTACGAACTCCACAGCACCATAATGGCTTTACTGAAAACTGAGAAGTTTGGTATCAAACTTCTCAGCACATTAAACCCACACTGATGCCAGTGTGGGATTTAATGAAAAATGCACTCAGAGGGCATTTTAGAGATGCCCCCTGAAAAACGACCAACCTCTGGTGGGTTCCCTGACTGGTACACATCAGCCTGCCACCATGAGACATGTTTCTGGACCCCTGGGGTGGGAAACCTTGCTCCCTGAGCCCAGAAATAAAGCCTTTCCTGGGCAGAGGTGGTCACACCTCCCCCAGGCCAGGAAGAGCCATCTGTGGCAGGGGAGATTCAAAGGCCTTGCTACTTTTGTAACATGACCCCCAGCCTCTCCTGCTTTCAGGAGCAGGCCCTCTTCCTGCCTCCACTCCTTTTCAGCAGGAAGACAGGCGGGAAAACTTAGACCAGCCCAGAAGGTGTGCCCACCTCTGCCAACCCCACCCCTCAGGTGGGGGAGGCGAGGTGAAGCCCACTCTTCAGTGCCCACCATCTTGCAGATGGCAGGCACTCTCCAATCAGGATTAGGGATTGTGCCCACTCCCCCACGTGGGTTGAGCACACCAAGGGTGTAGTCACCCTAAGGTCAGTAGCCCATTGGCTACTGACCTCGAGACCCCTAAAACGCCCCCTAGATACAGTATTTAGGGGGCAGCCCTGAACCAAGCAGACAGATTCCCGCAACCTACGAAGAAGAAGGACGAAAGAGGATGCCCAGCAGAGGAGACTGCAGAGAAGAACTGACTTGGCCCTAGCCCTACTGCCCGTCTGCAGTTTCCAGTGATCCTGCACCAAAAGTCACCTCGTCCTGCAGCCAGCAACCTCCAGAACCCCTGGGAGGACTGACTGCATTCAACAAAGACCGGATCTCCTGTGAACAACAGCTCTGTTCAAAAGAAACTTCCAAGACAAACTCTGAGCCTACTGAGGACAAAGAAACCCGACGCCTGGAACCACCACTGCCTCCGACGCCTATGGCCCGAATCCGGGTGGCCCACTGGTCCCAGCGAGGTCCCCCAGCACTCCAGATTCTGAGTCCACCGTGGGTTGAACCCTCCAGGATTCCCTGACGTCGCCTGCAGCCTCTGCACGGAGAACCCCCCCAACCGCGAGTGGCCTGGTAAGGTGAAATCTGACCTCAAAAGACACCCCTGCATCCAGCCGCCCTGTGCCCTGGAGAAAAAGAACCCGAGGTGCACCTACGTCCCTGAGCCCTCCAACTTACCTGCCCAGCTGTTGGTTCTTCCCGGAAGTCTTCCTGCACCGAGCCTGCAGCCAAAATCCAAAACCGGCTACTCCCATTGAAAACAACAGGGCACCCGATGCCAAAACAGCACCCTGCACCCGGCCATCAGAGTGCCGCTGTGGGTGCACCTTGTGTGTAAAATCGGATCCCCCTTTGCCCTGAGCCTAACACCAGGAGCTTTGCTCCCACAACCTTGTGGTCTGCTCGTGAGCAGCCACCAACCAGAGACCCCTTACCCCCATTGGATAACATTGGGGCTCAGCACTCTGCACCTGGCTGCCCGAGTGCTGCTGAGGGGACTTTGAGAGTGCACCCTGGGAAACCTGGTTCTAACCCCAGAAAACCAACTCCCACAACAAAGTACTTACCTGTAAACTGATAACTTAATTTCCTTCCATAGGATTGCATTGACTGTTTTTCTTTGAAAAATCTTCTAAGTATTGAGTTGGTTTTATGAAAACTTGAAAAACTCCAAATATCCCCAAACTGTATTACTTACCTTTTGTCTAGGAGAAGTCCCAGTGTGATATCTAGGCATATCACACTGGTTAGCAAAAGTAACTTAAAAAGTAATCCAATAAGTAACGTGTGCAGTAATCTGTAAAGTAACTGAAAAGTAATTTTGAACTGTTGACTTACCTGTAAATCAACTATTGCATTTGAACCTGCATTCAACTGTAATTCACTGCATAAAAGCTTGCAAAGTATTATTTCACTTACCTGCACCAGGCTTGGCTTGGTTCTAGAAATAAAATAACTAAATAATATTTTTGATACAAACAAATTGGTCTGAGTTCGGTCTTTGAGCATTTGATGCCATTTCTTGCCTGAGTGTGTACAATAAATGCTTAACACTACCCTCTGATAAAGCCTTACTGCTTGCCCACACTACCACAAATAGAGAGTAAGGTGCTATCTACTTTTACCTCTGCCTACCTTTGAGGTTTCACTGGACTCTGTGCACACTATACCTTACTTTGGTATAGTATATACAGAGCCAGCTTCCTACATTGTTGAGTTACTGACTGGGTTTTAGTCTTGAGTTCTTCAATTCATACATCAATCTTGGTCATCAAGTATCAAAGAATGCCCACCTTTTCTGCTAAACATCTACTTTTTCGTTCAATTGATCAAAGTTCATTATGTGTTCCCTTTGAGTGATTTTGATTTCACGAACCACTGTGGGAAAGACTTTAGGCAGACCATTTGCAGGTTATTCTGATCCTCCTGGATCTTTATATCCTTCTAGCGCAGCCTCTTAGGTTCTGCTCACTGTGATGCTTTTTTGGTTTTCTCAGGTGTCATTCCCTCATTTTGCTTTTCACTAGTTGATTCTTTTAGATTACTAGTGCATTTGGAATCTGTTGAAAGATAAAAGG
This sequence comes from Calotriton arnoldi, assembly GCA_963921515.1. NCBI lineage: Eukaryota > Metazoa > Chordata > Amphibia > Caudata > Salamandridae > Calotriton > Calotriton arnoldi. The sequence continues at coordinate 615,215 of CAWUFW010000756.1, read as the reverse complement.
GCCAGAATCTGGAGCCTTCTTGTAGAGCATAAATTGCATAAACCAAGGAGAGATACAGTTGATGTGTTTGTGAACACATTTCCCTAAGGTCTGAAGAGCTATTTATACTGGCCTTAGTGCCCTTTGCACTTAATCAAAATGTTTTCTGCTTCTCCTTCTCTGTTTTTTGCTTTGGTTACTGAATCTTTGCTCTCTCAGATCTCTGAGGGTAAGTATAGCTCTCTCCTGCACCAAGTTGAGGGTTTAATTATCTCATTTTTTGCACTGAGTTTTGAGGCAGGCTCATTTCTAGATCTTTTGTTGGTATGATCATTTCCTGTCCTGTACCTAGCATTACTACTGTAGAATTGTTAATGCAAGGGTTTTTATTGTCAGCAGTTTCCACAGTCTCCACAGTTTGAGAGGGAGCATCAATCTTTCACTTATTGTTGAGTATTGTAGGTTCCGTTCTTTCCAGTTCTAGCCCTATGTTATTGTTAAGTTTTACCAGGGATCCTACGCGAGCCCTACCCTATTCTTCTAAATCACTTGCAATGCTTTCATCAAGCCCTCTTTTATCTATGTGATCAAGCTTAGCCTCCTACTCAGCTGACTCAACAGAGTAAAATTGTTCAGATCTTTCTTGCAGTGACTGCGGTGCTATGAAGATATATTCCTGAGGTAAAGGGTAAGTCAACTCAGATGAAGACCAGTTCTCATTCATTGTTCTTTTTTTTTCAACCTCTGGAAAACTGCTACGTATTTGTCCACTAACTTCCCCACAATCACTGACACTTTTTTATCCTCCCCTGCAGAGTCCTAAGAGTTCTTCAGTTCTGGCTTCTGCTGTACCACTGGTAAGTATGGTCTGGCTGCAAGAGTATTCACAATTCACATTTTGTGAGATTTATATTAGTATTATGATGCAAAGTGAATATTTTATTTTTGGGCCAAAGTCTAGTTTTAGTCTTGGAGAGATGCTTACATTAAAAGAAAAATAGGGTGGAGTGAGCACAGATATGTCTTTTTGCTCACTTCAATAGGATTTGCCATACAGCATAGTCACCACTCGCCTCTACTATCCTCCCAGTTGTTCTTGCCAATGGAGTCAGTCCCAGTGGTACTCCAAAGTCAGAGAGATATGCAAACTATCATCTCCCTATCTGAGTCAGCATTTCCTGGGCACCTCCTCTTGCCTGTGAAGAGTGTTCACACCCTACTGGTCTCTCGGATGGGACTCGGTAATTCAGTGCCCAGCACTGGCAGGGCTCAAAGTAAAGTGTTGACGTCCTCCTGGTGGCAAGGCAGCAACTCCTCTTTCATCCCACTTGGCTTACCGGTAAGCCAGTCAAGCCAATGCTTCCAACAGATTAAAAAATCAAAGGTCCCGCCCCACCAGTAAGATATAGGAGCTAAAAAAAATTCCTATATGATGTTTATATGGCCATATTATTGATTTATGTCTTTTCAGTCGTATTCTTCCCTATGTTGGAGGAGCCACAGGAGATCAAGCAGCAAGCTGCTCATTAGCAGCACACGTGTTAGCCATCTTTTTTTCCCAGTGTGTACGGTCGTCATTTTATCATGTATGTTAAATTGTTACATTCCTCCACAAGTGCTAGCGCCTTTGAGAGTAAATGTTCTTCCTCTTATTTTAATTTTTGCTGTTGACCTAGACAATGATGTGCCCTTTCCCTTTTACTGTTTATACTATTGAAACATTTTATGAATGTTTCAATCAATCAATCATGTCATTTGTAAAGCGCACTACTCACCCGTGAGGGTCTCAAGGCGCTGTGGTGGGGAATGCTGCTACTGCTCGAAAAGCCAGGTCTTGAGGAGTTTTCTGAAGGTCAGCAGGTCTTGGGTCTGCCGTAGGTGGATGGGGAGGGTGTTCCAGGTCTTGGCGGCGAGGTGGGAGAATGATCTGCCACCGGAGGTCGCTCTTCGGAAGCGGGGGACAGTGGCGAGGGCGAGGTCGGCGGAGCGGAGCTGGCGGGTGGGGGTGTAGAAGCTGAGTCGTCTGTTGAGGTACGTTGGTCCGGTGTTGTGGAGTGCCTTGTGTGTGTGGGTGAGGAGTTTGAAGGTTATCCTCTTGTTGACCGGGAGCCAGTGCAGGTCTCTCAGGTGGGGTGTGATGTGACTGTGGCGAGGGATATTGAGGATCAGGCGTGCAGAGGCGTTCTGGATGCGTTGGAGCCGTCTCAGGAGTTTGGCCGAGGCTCCTGCGTAGAGGGCGTTTCCGTAGTCCAACCTGCTGCTGACCAGGGCCTGGGTGACCGTTCTTCTCGTTTCAGTGGGGATCCACTTGTAGATCCTGCGGAGCATGCGGAGGGTATTGAAGCAGGCGGAGGAGACGGCGTTGACCTGTTTAGTCATGGAGAGGGTGGAGTCGAGGATGACCCCTAGGCTGCGTGCGTGGTCGGTGGGTGTTGGGGCGGTTCCCAGTGCGGTCGGCCACCAGGAGTCGTCCCAGGCCGAAGGGGTGGATCCGAGGATGAGGACCTCCGTCTTGTCCGAGTTCAGCTTCAGTCGGCTGTTCCTCATCCATTCAGCAACGGCCTTCATTCCTTCGTGGAGGTTGGTTTTGGCGGTGTGGGGGTCCTTGGTGAGGGAGAGGATCAGCTGGGTGTCATCGGCATAGGAGATGATGTTGAGGTCGTGCCGACGGGTGGCGTGGGCGAGCGGTGGCATGTAGATGTTAAACAGAGTTGGGCTGAGGAAGAGCCCTGAGAGTGCGCCGCAGATGATCTCGGTGGCTTCGGAGCGGAAGGGGAAGGCAGACGCTCTGTGTTCTGCCGGAGAGGAAGGAGGTGGTCCAGTCCAGGGCCTTCTCTTGGATCTCTTTTGTTACTGGTTTTTGATGCAATGGTTTAGAAAATAAAATCCCAGCAGGAGTTGATGATATTCTCTTCTGTTTTTATAATCCCTACATCTTGTTGAATCCTTTCTTAGATGAGGTCCAGTTTTCTTCAAACATTTCTGGTTACAGGTTGAACTTGAATAGAAGTTTTCTCCTTGAATGCTGTCTATATGAGACATACGTTTAATGACCAAGTTCATGTGGCACCCTACAATAATTAAAAACTTGTGCATTTTGTTTTCACCTACTATTAGGAAAACTATTCAACCTAATATTTTCCCTCTTAAAACAAAGTTATATGACATACTGTCAATTTGTTCCCCTCTTTTACTTTCAAAGTGGGGTACATTAAATATTGTCAAAGTGATGATCTTTCACATATCTCTTTATAACTTTCAATTTCACTTTTTGGGAGTCCAAATTTGTATTTAAGCAATTTGACAGTACATGCTCAAGCGTTTAATGGAAAAACAAATCCACTTAAATTGTCCTATCAAATCTTAGGAAACCAAAAATTGAAGGTGGTGTGAATTCTCCGATTTTAAATTATATGATATCCCCTTCATTATCAAGCATGCTTGTGCATTATTTTCTTTTTCTTTTTTGTATTTTCCCAGTTCAAAGATTTTATTATGAATTTTCAGAAAACAAACAGTGTACAGAAAGAATAGGAGATACATATTTGTTTTGTGCATTATTTTCTCATTAGGGTGTTACACTTGCACCTGTGTGGACTAATCTCTAATGCACCTTCTTTCCTGATTTTTCTTTTAAGAAAATTACTTATATGTCCAGATTTATTTTAATCCATCATTTGGAACAACACATTTTTTAAAATCTGTGATAAGTCTTTTTGTTGGAAGCACTAGAAAGAAAAAATTATTACCTGGGTAAACTAAATATGGGATGGTTCCACCAATGTACCCTTTGAGAAACTACAGGAAATTTTATTTGCTACCTAATATGTTTCTTAAAGAGTATAACTTATGACGGGCTTCATCCTCTACTTATTTATTTGGGTTCTCAAATTTACATTCACTCATTGATCTACCACCAACAAATTTTCATAATCTGATTTGGAATGGTAGTATAGTATACCAGAGGCTGGCGTCATTTATAGTTGAAATATTATGGAAGTATGAATTTCATATATAAACTGCAAACAATCTATGTCTCAAGTTGTTTAAACATCTACGTCAGCAAGTGTCACTAAAAATGGAAGCGTTACAATGCTCTAAATGTTTATTTCAATGCAAATATGTTAATGCATTCTTGAAATTACTTTGATCTACGTTTTCCCAGATTTTTCAATTTAATATTCCATTCTCCTTTTAAAAGATATTCCTGGATTCATTATCATCTTCCTGTTGAGACTGTATTTATAATGTTAGACTGTTGAATCTTCTTGTTGCCATTAACATTAGACGAATAAAATCTTGTTGGAAAGATTTTTCTGGATTATCTTTTTAGTCTTGGTGGAATCATATCCGTGGTAACCATGGAATTTAAACTCTTTGTGCTGTAGATATCAAAAGCAAAATGAAGAATTAAATAATAATCTTTTGCAGACAGATTGTCTATCTATTCTTTGATTGCTTAAGCTTGCTTATTTATGTTTCTTTTTCTTTCTTTTCTTACTTATTTCTCCTCTTCATATCCATAAGCCATATTGATATATGACCTATTTTATGTTTTTCTGTTTTATTGCTTTAATAAAAAATGTATTAAACTGGAAAAATGGGAGTGTAATTTTGGGTTGGTTGTGCAAACTATACAACTTTTTGTAATTGATGCTGACTCAGTGTGGATTTATTCCATACAAGACAATCTAGAGCTGTTTATGACAAAATCATCGTTATTGCACAAGCAATGCAATGCATACTATCTGTGCATCAGGTGCCTTGAGCAAGTATTGCACCGTTTTGAAAACTTTTTACTTTCTCATTATATCAAGGTGACCCAACCTCAAAGGTCAGGTGCAGAAATTAAGTGAACCCCTCACATAATGAAGCACGCCAGCTGCCACCTCCCATATCTCAGCATAGCCATGTGACCCACTCCTCAAGGGACCTGTGTAGAATCTGAGTTTGCCATCTACTATTGAGGAAACAAAGTCAAAAAAACTGGAATGAATGCAAAGTCAGAAAGTTGCCCAAATCAAGGCACTTTTGTCTGATATTCAATTTAGGTGTTTAACTTAGTTTGATTATAGGTATGCAGCTACATGAATGTTGAGAGTACCCAAGGTATTGAATCAGAACTGGATTTAGTTGGGTCTGACATACATGCTTATTGTCTGCTTTTTGATTGCTTGCTTTTCAGTTTTGTCTGTTCAGGAATGTTGGAAGCAAATTCTTACTATAGAGCAGCTATCCATTGTGATGTTTAGTGTCCGTGTTATGATTTTTTTAATATATGGTGGGCTTTTCTATTTATTTAAATTGTATATGACTGATTTATAGGTATGTCTTCATCATCAGAAGGCATCTGTAATACGAAAGGTATAGCACTGCTCACTTGTAATACAGTATTACAAGTGAGAAGAATGTCACACTTCCCTCTTTCATGGCAGTACAAAAAAAGTAGCCATCTTCCCGCAGCCCTTGTGCTAATAGCAGAGACACAAATACACTCTTACCTCTTCCATCAGACTGTGCTTAGGTATCTCCTCACCATTTCCCACTCTTATTTTTATGAGTGGAAGGATGGGTCTGCTTTTTAAACCCCATGGTAGTAGCTCTGCATTTCACCATGGATAGCTCTACGTCTGTAAGAACAGTGCCAACAAACCAGGTCGTCCCTGCAATTGCAGGCTACAACAGAACAACACTGCTCTATCAGGATGGCAGCATAAAGAGAACTCAAGATCTGTTTTTTTAAAAAACGTCATTAGAATCTTTTCACCCCTTAACGTGCTATGTTTTAATAAAATGTATTTATTTTTAATGCTAGGGAGTTTTCTGTTTCCCATGTGACAGGTGACACCTTTGACGATGCACGGTTTTAGAGCAAACAGCACATTACATTCAAGGACATATAGTTTGAAGGTTATATTGCAAATTTGTCCTAGAATGCTGTGCGCAGTGCTGTTGGCTAACAACTGTGACTGGCTGAAGGTGACCTACATGGCAGGGCTTAGCTTAGTGGTGTAATGTAAAATGAAGCCCCCCCTTACGGAATGTGAGCAGGGGCCCCTGAGTCTCCCATATCACACAGATATGTATTGGCCTTGGGGCGGAATAGAGGCCCCCTGAATCCCTCCACCCCACCGTGATGCAGGGTCCTGCTTCAGCTATGGTATTAATAGGTGGGTAAATTATACCAGGTGAGAAAAAAGGGTCATATAAGAATATAGTATACTCAGTCACACCTGGAAAGAATATTGCGAGTCACGTCAGAGTTTGAGGAGCTTCCACAAGCTCCTGTCCTGGAGACCTTGGTCTTCACATAGTCAAAAATTCAGTAATGAAGGGCGTGGCTTGTGCGCTCAGCAAGATGGTGGGCGTTTGCTGAGCTCCGTCGCTTCCGGAGCTTCCGAGGAGGATTACGGCCGCCCTTTGTCCTCGTTCCGAGTCTTCCAGCCTGAACAAGCTTTCCGATGCATGGTGGCAACATTGGTGACAAGGGGTGAGCTCCTTACTCGCTTTTTGGATGTTTTACATCGCATTTTCGTCTTCCTGATGAGCGCGGCCACCATTTTGTGTGCGCGGCGGTCGCGTTGTTGGAATAATACACCTTCCTGAGTAAACTGATGGTGGTGAGTTGTGTCACTCCAGTCATTTAGGCACTGAGTATTCTTGTGCCTCCTCAAGTTTTAGTCATGTCTAGTGGACAGAAAACTACTGATCATTAAACTGATAAGTATATACGATTGTCCACTGGGGCAAATGGACTCGCATATGATATCTGTGAGGACAGGCTTTTAAAGGCGCTATCTCGTATCTGTAGGTGTTTGAGGCAATCCTTAGGAACCCCATCGCCCGATTCTTCTCTATGCCTTGCATTGTGTTCAGGCTGCGCTATTCCCTTGCTGATGGAGTCATTGCCTCAGTAATATATTGCCTTCTACGCCATTCCTTTGGCCTTTATTGAAGCAGAATATGCCTACCCTTCATAAATGCCACGTGTTTGAGAGGATGTAATCAGATTCCTGTTCTCTGTGAGGTATTTCTTTCATCAGTTTCTTCATAGCTTGGATTTTATTTGCAATACCTCCACTCTCTAATCTGTACCACGTAATAATTATGCTATCTGGAACTGCGTTGAGTCCTTCATCTTCATTGGGTCTGAAGCATTTTTATATCCTTGCTGAACTCTGTTTTTCTGAGCATATATCTTTATGGGAAGGATCTCTACTTATAAAGGACCTCCTCACCGACAAGTTCATTTTATCAAGATGGCTAGTGAAGCACTCTCTCTGGCAAAGGCATCTTCATCTGGTACCAAACTGAAAAGAGCCAAAAATGATCCTCCATCTCCGGTCCAGTCATCCTCTAATCCGGTTTTGGACTCCATTTTAGATGAACTACGTGCATTGAAACCTTTTATGAATACCACTAATGAAAAGCTCCAACTGATTGAGGACCGATGGATGAACATGGAAGGTAAAATGTCCGAAATGGAGCAACGTATAAGCAACCTTCAAGATGTGGCAATTAAAGTACCCTTATTGGAGCAAGAAATTTATAAGCTTAAACTTCATACAGAGGACTTTGAAAACCGCAATAGAAGGAACAATCTTCGGCTGTATGGACTGCCTGATAATGTTGAGGGTCCTGATCTCTTCTCTTTTTTGAAGAAATTTCTATCGGACCTTCTCGACCTTCAGTCTTCAACTCCTCTTAACATTCAACGTGCTCATCGCCTTGGTCATCCTCAACTTTACTCCAGCAAACCACATGGTATTATTATGCTTTTCCTAGAATTTACTGACCTGATGCATGTATTAAAAGTTGCCAGAGAAAAACACCGTCTTGTCTGGTCTGGACATAACATCTTCATCTCACAGGATCTCTCCAATGCTACTAATGCCAGGTGCAAAGAATGTCTAGCTCTACGTCCGCAGTTAAGATCTATGAATATTCGCTATGGCATCCTGCATCCTTGTCTTTGCAAGATTACTCATGAGGGTGTCTCCCAGTCTTTCGAGGATCCATCTCAACTAAAACAGTTTTTGCATTCTTTAACTAGAATACCTTTGGACACAAATGCTCAATGGTCTTAAATTATTCAATCTGTTAATGCTTCATAATTTGTTATCTCTTGTTGCGGTTTTTTGATCTTTACATCTTCACTATGTATTCTGTGGCCTAAATATCTTATAATATATCAACTCTTTTATTTCCTTATCTTCCTCATCTCCATTCTCTGTCGTTTGTTGTTCTTGTTCTTGAGTTCTAACATGTCCGATTCTGTTTTTCTTCTCTTTATATCTCAGATCTGGCTTTTTGTCCTTGATCTGTCCCTGTTTTTCTTTCTATTTTTCACTTTCTTTCCATCTTTTCTTTCTATGTATATTCTCTCTCTTTCTCCTCCTTTTACCTGTTACCCCTCCCCTTTTTATCATCTCTATGAGTGATCGTTTTACTTGTTTCATATGTATTCATTAATGTTAGCATGTTCCATGATCTTTATTTCTTGTGTTTTCTGTGTTTTTTGTTGTTTTTGCAGTTCGTCTTCAATGTGATCATTCCCCTATTCCTTAAACATTATCACGTTTAATGTTTATCGTGGAACGTCCGTGGTCTGGGGCATCCTGTCAAGCGTCAAAGGTACTTTCTCATTTATCAAAACTTAATTGTCAGATTGCTTTTTTACAGGAAACCCACTGTAATGATGTTGAATCTCTTAAACTCAAATGTCAGTGGGTGGGTCAAGTTGTTTTCTCTCCAGCTGTTAACCGTAAAGGTGGTGTTGCCATCCTATGTCATAAGTCTTTGAAATTACAAATTGCATCTACGGATATGAGTGGACGATGGGTAATACTTCATGCCACGGTCAATAATATACCCGTCACCTTTTTTAATATATATGGACCGCTTAAACCTGACACAGAGTTTTGGCACAATATTAAACTAAAATTATCCTCAATCACTAATATCAATATTATTGTTGCTGGAGACTTTAATAATTGGCTTGACCCCTTTTCTGATAGAAAATCAGATTGTAAATTTAAGCCTGATAAAACCCATAAAGCATTTCAATCTGCTATTGCTTCTTGTCCACTCTATGATGCTTGGAGAACTAGTAATCCTGATTGTTACGAATTCACATTCTTTTCCAATGTTCACCATACTATGTCTCGCATTGATTATGTATTGATTTCAAAAACCTTGTTACCCTCGCTTCAATCTGCTGAGATTGGCTCTATCTTTATTTCCGACCACGCCCCGGTCTCAGTTTCTTGTGGTTTATCCCTTGCCACTTCCAAACACAATAGGTGGAGATTTAACAACTCCCTATTAGTGGATCAAACTTTTATTTTAAAGGCTACTTCCTTTATACAGGAGTTTTTTCAATTTAACAAACCAAGTGACACCTCTATGCATATCAACTGGGATGCCTTCAAAGCCTCGTTTCGGGCTTTTACCATTGTCTATACTGCTAGAAATAAAAAGTTATTAAACTCCCAATACATCTCTTCCCTCAATCATATTAAAACCCTTGAGCACTCTTATTACACTTCCAAATCTCCTGTCCACCTCCGAAATCTAATTAAGGCTAAATCTGACCTAAATAAATTGGCCACAACCGATGCTTGTAATATTTTACTTAAGATAAAATCCAAATACCATGGGGAACAAAACAAAGCGGGTAGAATGCTGGCTAATTATTTAAAAGTCAAATCAGAAAAGAAAGCCATTAGACCTATTCGTAATATCCCTACTAACACTTTATTACATTCTGACTCAGATATTGTTAAGGCATTTCAGTCCTACTACCACTCATTGTATATGGAAGACACCCATCCTACTCTAACTGATACACAGTCATTTTTTGATGGTCTCCTTCTCCCTCCTCGGTTCCGGATGCCATGGCTCTTTTGGAAAAAGATATAACTCTTCAGGAGATATTGAACGCAATTAAATCTTTAAAAAGAGCTAAGGCCCCTGGTCCTGACGGCTTTTCTATTGAACTTATTTCTTCCTTTTCATCTATTTTTGCGCCACATTTACTTGAGCTCTTTTCCTCCTTTATATTACACTCCAAACCTGAAGGCTCCTTTTTCGAAGCTCTTATAGTAATTCTCCCTAAACCCGATAAGGATCTCTCCCTTTGTCAAAATTATCGCCCAATCTCTTTAATCACCTTCAATTGCAAAATCTTTGCAAAACTTCTCGCTTCCAGATTGGAAGGGCTATTCCCTTCCTTATTAAACTTGATCAATCTGGTTTTATTAAAGGTAGACTCTCCTCAGATAATGCTAGGATGCTCTCCAATATTATCATGTTAGGGAAAAACTACTCTGAACCCCTAGCCGCATTATCTCTTGATGCTGAAAAAGCTTTTGACCATATAAATTGGCAATTCATTTTCAAAACTCTCCAATGGTTCGGTTTCGGCCCCAAATTTATTTCACTTATCAAATTATTATACTCCGATCCCCGTGCATGTGTGTTTGTCAATGGTCTTTTATCTCCTTATTTTAACTTACATAGAGGTACACGGCAAAGATGTCCCCTTTCTCCTCTTTTATTTCTTTTATGTCTTGAACCCTTTCTTGAGCGCATTCGCCATAACCCTTTGATAACTGGTTTTCTGCATAATTCCCATGAAATTAAATTATCTGCTTATGCAGATGATATCTTAATTTACCTTTCAAAACCCTCAACCTCCTTACCTCCTTTTTTACAGGAGATTGACTTATACTCTAAAGTAGCTGGATACAAATTACATTTCTCTAAAACTGAAGTTTTACCCTTAATCCCTTTATGTTACCAATTCATGTTTTCTGATATCAACTTTAAATGGTGTCCATCAAAGATTAAATACCTTGGTGTATGGTTTTCCTCTACCATTCCCTAAACTCTAACCCATCATTTTACTGCTTTAAAACTTAAGATTCAAAACTTACTCTCCTCATGGTCTCCCCTACACTTGTCCTGGTGGCGCAGGTTGTACACTATTAAAATGATGATTGTGCCGCTTATTCTATTTCTGCTCTCTATGTTACCCTTTAAAATTCACAATTATTATTTTAATCAAATTAATTCCATTTGTACTAAATTTCTCTGGAACAATAAACCGTCTCGTAATGCTTTAACTAAATTAATTAAACCAAAGAATGAAGGAGGTGTACGATTTCCCAATTTTAAGCTATACCATACTGCTTTTCTAATTAGACAAGTATTTGCACTAGACAGACAATACCATGATGCTCTGATATCTAGTTGGATTAAGTTTGAACGTTCTTTATTATATGACTTTTCTTTTTATGACATCTGTTTTATGTCCGATTGCACTTTCATATCTAAATACTCTATCTTAAAATACTCCCAACACTTGCTACATTCGCTGTTTATGGATGGGTCTAACTTTTACCAAGCCTTTCTTGCCTCATCTATTTGGTACAACAAATTTATCAGGTTTTGCCACAAATCATTTTACTTCAAACACTGGAAAGAGAAGAATATTATATACGTACACAAACTTGTATCTCATAATTCAGTTTTGCCTTTTGATGCATTACAAGATCACTATGACCTACTCTCTTCCTGTTTCTCTCAATACTCTCAACTATCACAGGCACTTCAGTCATTTCTTTCATCTAAAAACTTTCCTATTATCGACACTCCATTCATTCCCTTAACTCCCCTACACAACATTTCTTTAGACTCCAATCCTAAAGCCTCCCTTATCTACAGACTCATATCTACTTCTATCTCTAACAGACCAAAATCCAATATTGAACTAGCTTGGGAACTAGACCTGTCCATCACTCTTTCTCCTCAAAAATGGGACAAACCATGGCAGAGCGTTTTTTCCACCTCCAGAGCTGCTAACATTACTCAATCTTTATTTTTTCTTTACAATAGAGCTGTTAGAACACCAGTGTTTCTACACAAAATTAACCCATCTTCCTCCCCCCTTTGCTGGTCATGCCTTTCCACCAATGGTACATTATCTCATTTGATTTTCCACTGTTCCAATATTCTATAATTTTGGAGATCCATCTGGACTAAATGTTCCACGATTTTTCATCTTTCTATTCCCCTTTCATTTCAATATGTATTTCTTGGATCCTTGTCTGTTGATTCACATGATACTGTACTTAAGCTGAAGTTATTTGATCTTTTTCTTGCACTTGCATTTAAAGTTATTCTTACTTGTTGGAAAGACAATTCTAAGATATGTGTATTAACATGGTGGAATCTTATTTGTGACGAACATAGAATTTCTACTGTTTCATCTTCATCTGTTGCTTAAAGAATTAAGTCTGATTTACTCTGGTTACCCTTTACTACTTTTCTATCTGCACACTCTTCTTTACACTAATTCTTTCCTGTTAGTTCTTCTCCTCTCCTCTCTTTTCTTTCTTTATTTTGTCACTTCTTTTCTTTTTTCCTCCCTTTTTTTTTCTTCTTCTACCACTCTAAAAATTATTTAGATAGATTATTTATTTGCTAGGTATCCTAATCTTATCCACTATTTTTTTCTTCTTCTACCACTCCAAAAATTATTTAGATAGATTATTTATTTGCTAGGTATCCTAATCTTATCCACCTTTTTGTTGTTAAATAAGGTTGTATTTTTTACTCTCTTCTATCTATATTATGTGTAATCGCTTCCATTTATTGTACATTTTGCCATGTTTTCTTCATCCCTTATGATAACTATGTTCCCGATACCTGTTTATTATTCAATAAATATATTTTTTTTTTAAATAAAAAATTCAGTAATGACTCCAATACTAACAAAGTGCGGCTGGTCGTACTTAAGGCCATATATAGTCACAATATAATCTAATAAGAATCAGCAGGTTAAAATCTATGCTGTTGCAAGCTAGAGTCAGGAGCATTTGTGAAGCATTGCGGCTTTGTAGCAGTACTGATAACTTAATGTGCATGAGACCAAAGCATTGGATAGCAGGGCAACTCAGGCCAAACGTGTTTCATCATATTATATGTTGTTGATTTGTATCTCAGTTTAGCTTTTAGCTAGCTTTAAAGTGTATTGTTATTGCTGTTTAATGGAATGTTTGTCTTTTAAATATGTTTTTCTTTGTATTGCACCAATTAACCTGAAACGTAAACGATAATGGCAATTTATAAGCAAAAAGGTATTTTTGCTTCCAGGTCTCAAATATAAATCACATGATTAAATGTTGTTTTTATTGCTCAGGGATCTTGCTGTGATAAGCTGAATACGGGCTTCACACAGTTTTCCATTTGTTTGTAAAGAGTTTATGCATGCTGTGTTCTGCAGAAAAATGCCCATCGCAGAACTGAAATCTGAGCTTTTTGTTTATTTTCTTGTATTTTGCAAAACATCATGGATCCGGGCGACTGGCACACTATGACAGATTATACATCACAGAAGGACGTGTCCTCTTTCTCCTCTTGAGCTTAAGCAAACACTGAGCAGGAGTCTGCTCATCGAGGAGGTAGTTCAGTGGCGTGGGTAGAATCTGTAACTCGAGTACCCTAAGAAGCAAGTACATTAATCACAGCAGTCTCAAACGATGGCTTTGCCTTTCTAAATAAATATATCACTCAAGCTACATATAATTTTCTTGATTGTTGAAAAAACACAGAAACTCAATGGCCGAAAAAGGTAGCAAAATGTTAATCCCAGTATTCCGTCACTAAAACAACTGTTGGACCCCTTTTATTATAAAATAAATTTGGGTGTTGCACATAAATTCCTAACCACCATTAATCCGTCACAATATTTGTACTATTGGTAAAATGTAAAACCATATAATAACTGGATATTGTAAAGGAAGTGAAGCCCTAACTACAAGGTCATAATTCACTGTAAAATATCGATGCAATAAGTAATCTAACCTTTTTAGTATGACTTAATAAGTGACGTGGTAAAGGCCTGCCCACTTTTGACATGGCCAAGGGGAATGCACGCTCTTTCGCAACGCCTTCTAGGCGCTACTTTATTCATGTAGTGAACTTTAGGGAACCGTACAGTTTCTACATGAAGTACCAGAAATTTGCAGAGATGCGTCTATTATTGATGAGCTGGGTGTATCGCACTTCCCACGAAAGGCTAATAGCTAAACCTGCTCTAAGTCGGTCTGATGTAACAAGAAGTATTTCCATATCATTTCATTATTCTTCTTAACTGACGTTATGAGATGTATGAATGCATTCATATTTTCCTAGTTGGTCTTTGGTATAGAAGATTTATTTTGCAGAAATGCTTATTTACTAGATTTAGGACCTTTTCGTAACAAGAGATATTAATTTAAGCAAATGCGAGTGCGCGCCGTAACTGATTATTGAATTGAATATGCAGTCAAACTATACATATGTGTATTGCTTTGGACATAATGGAGGCGCAAAATGTTAAGGAAACAGACCACCTGGAAGAAAGGATAACAGTAGATGAACGTGAAGCCCACCAGCACAGTTAATGCTGGTTAATGTCCTCTAATTTGTATCTGAGATATCAGGGGTTATTAAGTGCTCAGCTTCCACAGTTTTATGGCGTTATATTCACAGGCTATGTAAAGGTTGAACCCCACTGGTATGAGATTGCAATTTTTTCTGGGCAAATTATTGTTTATTTGCAAACAACGATTGGCAAAGTGATTATACACTGTTTTGCAGACCCTAATAATCCAGCCCCTTCTCACTCACTAATAAAATGAATGAAAAATGAAAAGCTTGTTAAACCCGAGGGTATTTAAGCACTATGCCTGAAAAACAGAGCTCCTAAACACAAAAAATCCAGAGAGCCTTTGAGAGAAATGCCATATTTTTAACAATTTCTTGAATGAGGCAAAGGAGTCAAGTCTAGCGATGAGGCCGGGCAGGGAATTCCATAACTTGGCAGCAGCCCTGGAGATAGACCGACCCCCCCCCATCTGACTTTCCAGAACCTGGGCATGGAGATCTTCCTAGCTGAAGAGGATCCAAGTGACCGGTCTGGAGTGTACCAGCTGAAGAGGGAGGAGAGATCTTTGGACCCTTTGTGATGGAGAGCGAGGAAGACTAAGCAAATAGCCTTAAAAACAATGTGCTTCCTCACATGAAGCCAATGCAGCGCTCTAATGCCATCTCTGACAGACACCCATTTAGGAGTGTATAGGATAAGGCGTGCAGCTGCATTTTGCACCACTTGTAACTAACAAGATAACACATTCTGCCAAACGCCTTCTGGCCTTTTTCTGCACTAGCAAGAAGTAATGAAGATTTAATTCAAACAGTTGGTGATATGTGGGATATCGCTTTGCCACAAATTAATCTTTTTATATTTATGATTGTATTCTGTGAGCAGAGTCTGCCTACTCTGCATCCTGGTCCTCTCATTGATCATTAGCTCTTTGCTTTTGTCTGAGATGAAGTCTTCTTTCATTTTTCCATCATCATATCTTGTACCCTCTGTTTCATTTCCTACATGTTTGTGACTTTTTGTATCCAACTATATTTGATTGTTGTTATTATTGCGCAAGGTGCAGACAGTTTTGTGGTTTTTTTTACTTTTCATCATAAAACAAAATGACCCCTAAATAACTATCCAGCATCTGACTATCACGCTATCCTAGTCACACATCCCATCACCAAGTCACTGAATATCCTTACTAGTAATTTACTGTAGCCCCCTCAAAGCTTGTTTGTCAGGGCAACCTATTGTAACTCATTTAAAATGTTCACAGTCACCCTAATTCTATTGTTTTGAGTGACATCAACATATGGCAGAAAAAAGAGAGCAAACTTCAATTAAACCACTAATCTTAGAACTTTGAGCTTTGCAACGTACACAGCTCATCACTGACCCAATGCACTGTACCAGACACACCCTGGATGGAGCATTTGATACCACCAGCAAAAAAACATCTCTAAATGTTGCCCTTGATGTGAAGTGGCGATCCTGCCATTCCTTTCAACATAATAATGCCAAAAATATTCCAACTTAAATAAGCTTTTAGTCCAAGCGTACAAGATTGTGTTTTTGAAGTAATGGAAACTAAACTCTCTAGAAAGCATTGTAGCAGCTCAAGAACACCTCTTATAATTTTTTGCTATCTGGCAATAACAATGGCAAACATCTTTGAATGGATGTTAAAAGCATTTACCAATATCACCCTAAAAAAAGCTAACACTTCTGTTAGACCTGACCACCTCAAGACCTTTTACCTTCAATACCCTGTTTTTGCTGAACAAGTTTTTGTTGGCATTAAGACTCTATACACTTTACCCCTGCTAAACAGAGGTAAAGAGCTTGCACTCTCTCCCTTAAACATGTTAAAATTGATATACACCCAATTGGCACATTGAAATCACTTAGAGGTCCTTAGTATGTGTGTACTGCATGTATCCAGGGACTTTAAATTAAATGTTACTAGTGGGCTGCAACAAGCATTGTGCCACCCACTGAAGTAGTTCCTTAAAAACATGTCCCCGGCCTATCATCACAGCCTGTAGTGCAGTTTAAACTGCCATTTCGACCTGACCGCAACCTTCCTTTTTAATACATAGAAGTCACCCCTAAGGTGGGTTCTAAAGGCTCATAGGGCATAGTGGTTAAAATGTAGGGCATGAGTGCTTGAGTTTTACATGTCCTGGCAATGAAGAACTCCCAAAAGTCGTTTTTCACTGTAGCAAGGCTAACTCTCCCATAGACTATCACTGCTTTACTTTATTACACTTAATAAGTGATAGCTTCTGTTTTGGAGCAGATAGGGAAATACTTCTTCCACCCAACTCATTGGAATTGTGATATAACATTTTCTTCAATGGTGAAGTCAGGTTTTAAATTGCTATTATGAAAATGACTCCTTTAGAAAGTTGGCATCTTCTACCTAAATCATATACGCCGTTCTGCCTGTGTCCAGGGTCACATGAGTATTAGTGGATCTCCTGTGGTGTGATGTGTATTCCTTCCAAATAGGGAACAAAAGGGCCTTGGGTGTAGGGAAGGGTGTTTCTCTCCTGAGCAAATGGCCTAGGGGCTTTTACTCATCCCCTTCTGAACTTCAAAGAGTAGCCGAGGGGCTGTGCAAACACTTTCCTGACTTCTGAAACTACCTGTCCTATCAGTTGCAAATGCAGCTCACACCTGCGCATGCCTGCTCTTTGTTATCCTAATCAGCTTGGGGCCAAACCCAGGGGAAGATTGAGTACTGACCAGAACCAGCTATGGGCTCGACAAAGACAGCGACCCCCCACACACAGGTTGCCACTGAAGGCTGTCCTACTGTCTGAAGAAGGAATCCTACACCTAATTGTCTTGAACTCAGGATCCCAGAAGTGACTCCAAGGCTCAGTTGGCTGACCTCCTGTTTAAGCTACAGAGATACAACAAGCCTTCAGAGGCCATCCCTGCCATTTTCTGGCTGATCAGCAACAATCGGACCTACCTGGACCCTACTACTGACCTCTGCAGGAGTGAGACCTGACCCCAAGAGGTGCCTCCCCAGATCCTGGACCATTGGCTGGTGTCAGTTTACACTCCTCCGACCTGCAAACTGCAGGGTTTGTACACAAGGTAAAAATAAAGAGCTTCTCAGCTCTTCAGGTCCTGAAACTAACAGCCACATCTCATGCCAATGTGAAGGTATGAAGGTGACCTGCTATTTGTGTCAGCAATGACCACCCATCTACATCTTATGTCGGAGGCGGAGCTAGCCACGCTAGGAAATGGCCGCGCCGTAGGCGAGCTCTCCCGATCAAGCCACGATCCTGCATCTATTCTGTGTGAATAGCCCACAAACGGAGCAAGAAAACCAAGCGACTGCCTAGCGGAGGGCACCAGCTACATAATCAGGTGTCTCTCTCTGATATATTTCTGCCCGGAGTGCCACGGAACAGCGTAGTGGAGTTTGCTGAGCGGCGGCTGGGGGCCTGTGGCTGCGTACGTCGTGACGTAGTCTGCACGCAAGCCCGGGACGCGGTCTGTGCGGTGTAGGCCCAAGGACGGAATTGGCGCTGTGGTGCCTGATGTGCGGCGTGAACTGTGGGTGGCGGAGAGCTCTCGCAGCACGTCTCGGCCTGCCGCTGGACTGCTTGGGATTGCTGACGGCTAGGCGCGGGCAAGAAGGTTAAGGCCGCAGCTATACGCGGCGGCTGTGGGCGGAATCCAGGCGCATCTGCCTAGGGACCACGAATTTCCACTGGTGCTGGGGCAGCGATCCGTCTGGGCGGTAGGAGCACCTGCAGCGGCACTGGCAGTGCCCCATACCCGAACACTGCCCCAGACTCGATCAGGAGCAGGGACTGAGAGTGGAAGAGTGGTGGTGGGGCGGGCACGACCAGCAACTGCCGGATCCTACAGGCGCCAGAAACCAAGAGGCAATACTGTGATGCTGAGCATTGTCTGGAATTCCACTGGGTTTTATAAATGTGATAAGGCCCATCATAAGACACGCCGCTGCTATCTGGGAGAGAGGTGGCTGTGGGTGGCTGCCATACATGTATACCCCCGACCTCACTATGTCCCTGCAATATAAACCGCGATAAACAGGTCACCTTGCAGAGATATCCCTGGTGGGTAGGTGGCCGCGAACATACTGCTGTCGGTCTCCCTCAATAAATGTGGCCCTGCAACGAGACCGCGCCACTTGTAGACCTGGACGCCAGCTCCTTCATTGCATCGTGTATCGGCCACACCCTAGTGCCTAGACCGCCAGCCTAATACAGGGGTGCACTGCAAAGCACTGTGCCAACTCGAGCACAAACTGCCTAGCCTATATGGGCGGAACTGTACTCCCAGAATCTTACTATATATCAAAGTCAGCCTCGGAATGTCAGTCAGACAGTCATAACTGCGCACAGTGTTCCAGATTATTCTGAGGACTTTCTCAGGTCGTGCAGCTACAGCTTTAGCAAGCGATCATCCAAGACTCCATTGCCTTTGCAGGGCGCTTCTGCAGTCAATCAAGCTAACCCCCAAAGTGTCAGTGAGATGGGGAAACCGGATAAAACTCAACCTAAATTGCATTTCGAACAGCAGCGAAAAGTGGCGGAGATGAGCGCTGAGGCCCCTGAGCGGAGCCAAGTAAACATGACTACACCAGGTTCCGACACGACGGTGGATTTCCAGTCAATGTTTGCAATGATACAATCAACTCTGTCCAACATCGACAGGAAAATAGACTCTCTGACGTACCGCGTTGATCGTATGTTGGAGTGCTTGGATAAACATACAGAACGTAAAGACATGGCTGAACGCCGAATATCGGAAGCGGAGGACTCTCACCATCAACTTGAACTGAAACAAACGAAAGCGGACAAGGTCCTACAGTCCCTGATGGCTAAAACTGAAGATTTAGAAGCCAGGTCACGTCGCTGTAACTTACGCATTATGGGTGTGGCGGAGACAACGCAAACAGGAAACATGGAACGTTACATCGAGACACTGTTAACCGCTCTCCTCGGCAGAGACACTTTTTCTGCTGTATTTATTGTGGAAAGAGCTCACAGATCTCTCGCACCACGGCCGGCGCTTGGGGCACGACCCCGCCCCATAATCACCAAAATCCTGAACTACAGGGATAGAGATGCAGCTCTTCGTAAAGCCCGGGAACTAGGCACATTAAATCATGAAGGAATGACTATCTCCATCTACCCGGACTTTACATCGCAAGTGCAAGAGGCAAGAAAGAAGTTCATGGATGTGAAAAGGAAATTGAGAGAGAACAATATCTCCTATGCAATGATAAACCCAGCTCGCTTGAAAATCACAGACGACTGTAAGAGTACCATCTGCAACGATCCTTTCAACTGAACCACCCGCAAGCTCTTTGACGTAAAGCTCAGAGGGGACTACATGCAGAGCAGGATCACACCTCAGATGTCGAATAACAGCTGTACTTCTTGGAACTTTACGCATAACAGCGAGGAACTGTATGGTATGCCCTTGCAGGACCTACCTCTTTTTTTTTTTTTCCTGCATTTTATGTGCTACTGTGTGATACTTAGCGACACACCGGCAATGTAAGTAAGGTTAAATGGTTAACTGCTGTAGATTACTGTGTCAAAGTGTTGCTACGTTTGAGACCTCCATTATGCAAGTAACTGATTTCCTTAAATGGGCTATGACACGCTTATTATATGTTCTCACAGATCTATGTGATTGTGGCTGGATCCCCCAACTGCGTTACTGTTGGGGCTGTTAGCTGGCGGCTGCCGCCCTCCTGTGTATGCCACAACTTTTGTTTCCTTTTTTTGGTTCTCAACCAAGGGACGGAATTGGGGTGGGATAGTTTTTGTCAGCAGTTAAAGGGATTTGGCTTTTCCATAATTGGGATGGCGAAGTGGGTGGGGGAGGGACAGGACAGGGTTTTGTTATATTGTTGGTCACACATCTACTGGGATCCGATGTTCATGCGCACACACATACAGCACCTTCAAGTTCAGCACACACGAGCAGAGATAAGCAGACGCAAACACAGGCAGCATCAGACCTATTCGGTATAATTGGGGATACAGGAATCACATAGTATGGCTAAATATACACCCCTGCGATTTATAACCTGTAATGTCAGAGGCCTCAATAGTCCCAGGGAGATCAGGCAAATCTTCGCCTACCTTGATAGGCAACACGTTGATGTAGCACTGCTCCAGGAAACGCATTTACTTCAACATAAAGCAGATAAATTAGGCTACAGATGGGCCGAACATGTAGCATCAGCAACCTACCCCTCATATGCACGGGGGTGACGACCATTATACGTAAGGGCACTCACTTTCTACTAGACCAGACCCTCATTGATCCGCAAGGAAGATATGTCATTATCACAGGCATACTCAGAGGCACCAGAGTGGGTATTATTAACGTGTATGGTCCGAACACGGACGACCCTGACTTCTTTATGAATCTGTGGGCGAAAATACGTGACCTGCTGCCTTTGGAGCTGATCTGGGGGGAGACTTAAATGTCTCATTGGATAATACACAAGACAGATCTCAAAACACAACAGAACACCATAAACGTGCGGTCTCAATTATTTTAAATGGCATGACAGAGTTCTGCTTGCATGACATATGGCGCATATGACACCCGACCACACTGGAAAGCACTCATTCATTGACAGTACATAACAGCTGGTCTAGGCTTGATTATTGGCTCCTAACTGACCACGCTTCCACATGGGCTAAGGACATAACTCATCTCCCCAAGACACTATCTGACCATAAACCTGTACTAATAGCTCTACAGATTCCGACATATATACCCCCGCCATTTGTGTGGCGCTTCAATGCCACTGCACTTTCAGACCCCATCTACAAAGAAACAATACAATCAGCGATAGAGGATTATTTTGCAAACAACGCACGCTCAGTTGACAGTGCAGGTATGCTGTGGGAGGCATTTAAAGCAACTCTGAGAGGCATCTGTATAAGCACAAATGCCGGCATTTTAAAAGATATTAGAACCTAACTGACGAAATGCGAAGACCGCATAAAACTTCTAGAAGCAGAATATGACACCACCCATAGTGCACTTACTCTTGGCAACCTGCGGGATGAGATAAATCAGTACAATACACTAGCAAATGATGAAATAAAATATACTTCCCGACGCCATGCAGCACGCAAGATGGGTGAAGGAGGTAGACCAGGCCGAATACTAGCACAGAAAGTGCGCACTGAGTAGGCCTGGGCGGAAAACTACGCTACGCTCGCGTAGTTTGCGCAACTACGCGCTACGCGAATTGCACGTAGCACAGTGCAAAAACGCGTAGCGGGCATTTTTTGCTTGCTCGCGGTCCTCAACTTCAAGTTGGCGACCACGAGCGAGCAAAATGACATCCCGGCGAGACTTTTTCCTCGTTCGCAATCAGCAACATCAAGTTGCCGATCGCGAGCGTGGAAAATAAACCTCCCGGCGAGATTCTCAACACGGGGAGGTCAGGTTTCTCATTGCGAGTGGTCACGTATGCTCGCGACCGCTCGCGATGAGAAACTACCAGTCCGCGTTGAGAAAACTGCCGCTCAAGTACAAATCTACGACCGCTTGCACTGTGCAAGATGCCGTTTGCAATGATTGCACAGTGCGGACAAGCATCCGGCACTGTGCAATCATTGCGAACAGCATTTCCTACCGCACTACGCAGTTCGCGTAGTGCTACGCGTAGCGCGAAGTGTACTTCGCGTAACTACGCGTAGCGCTACTACGCGAACTACGCCCAGGGTTAGCACTGAGCATAGACAACACACTGTTATACAAATAGAGGACAATGGCGGGCAGCTACATTGTGACACCCAAGGTATACTGACCACATTCGTGGAAAATAATGAATTTTATAGGACACAGCATACAGTACTAGAGCCGGAAATTTTGCAATATATTGAAGACATAGCGCTGGTATGGTTATCTGATACGCATCGCGAATACCTGTCCCAACCTATAACGGAGGAAGAAGTACAGCTCGCTATAAAATCGCTGCCAAATGGTAAGTCACCTGGTCCCGACGGATACACTGGGGAATTTTATAAAGCATATTCGGAATTATTGATTCCACATCTGCTTGAGATGTTTGACGAAGCCTATAATAATAATATCCTTCCTCCAACGCTGCGTGAGGCGCTCATAGTGACACTGCTAAAGCCAGATAAAACTCCTGAAAAAGCGGAGTCTTATAGACCCCTCTCATTAATAAATACAGACGTCAAGATATTAGCAAAGATCATTGCCACGAGGCTGCAACCACTCATGTAAACTATAGTCCTACCCGACCAATCGGGATTTATTCCAGATCGTTCGGCCACACATAATCTACGCACCATATTTGCCCTTTTGCATCAACTAAATCCAGAATTACAGGCCGTGGCGGTGCTGCTAGATGCAGCTAAGGCCTTTGATTCCGTTGAATGGCCCTACATGTTCACGATTTTACAAAAAATTGGCTTACCGCCTGTGCTTACCAACTGGATTGCCCTTCTGTACACTAAACCCACTGCCCGAATCAAAGTTAATAGATATATATCAGAAGCAATACCAATACAGCGTGGCACTAGACAGGGTTGCCCACTGTCTCCACTACTCTTCTCTATTGCAGTAGAGCCGCTGGCTTGCAAAATACGTCAGAAATACGCACACACAGCACTGCGGTTTAATTTGAGACCCATTAGTATATCATTATATGCAGATGATATGGTACTATACCTACGAGACCCTGAAGAGAACCTATCATCACTATTGCGAGAATATATAAAATTTGGGCGGCACTCGGGCCTGCAAATTAACTGGAGCAAATTGGCGGTGGTACCGTTAACAATGAATACAAAAGCACCACAAATGGAATTCCCTCTTGTATGGCAAGAGGATCCAATTAAATATCTCGGAATCTGGATGCATCGAGACTCTGAATTAGTACTTAGATACAATTATGCCTATTGGGCCTTCACATACCTGTGAAAGCTGCAAAGAAGAAATTGGTTGCCATAATGTTGTTGTTAGCAAAACGTAGAGTAGCAATGCATTGGGACAGTAAGCTCACCCCTACTCTAACAAGCTGGATACTAGATGCTGTCTATTGTAGAGACAATTTTTTAATATACGCGGAAGAACTACCAACCGCTTCCAAGCCCTCAGATATTTGGGAACCGCTTACTGCATATCTACGAGAACGCCCTGTTTTACTTAAGGCTAACCATTAATTTGAACACTTGAATTTTCAATGAGAAACTGCTCTGCTGTGTAATTGCTCAACTGTGTATTCTTTGAAAATGTGATGTATCGGATTCCTTACTGTAATATATTTCATGGGATTGTTACAGATGTGACTACTGTTATGTATGACTACCAAAACCTTTAATAAACAAAATTAAAAAAAAAACATCTTATGTCAATCCGAAGCGGCCTGTTCTTCACATCGACAACCTCTTTGCTGTCCCCACCAACAAGAAGCTCTGGTTCCTCACATGGAAATAACTGAGTGAGAAGGTGAACATTTCCACTGTGATAAACCTGATCCCTGGATCCAGTGCTCCATCACTGCCGGCCTGAACTTTTAACTTTTCTCTGTGCTATTTTTACCTGAAACTTTAAACATTCATAACTCCAGTTCTACATATTCAAATTTCTCTAATTTTGGTGTCATTTTATTTATTGCAATGTACTCTCTGTGCCTAAATGTCTGGTTTGGGATTTTTCTTTGGTTGTGTTTTCACTTTATTACTGTTCGAATCCTGCATAAGTACTTTGCACATTGGCTCTAAGTTAAGCTAAACTGCTTTTGTGCCAAGCTACCACGTCGTTGAGCATAGGTTTATTTTGTGATTTTTGCCATTTACCTTTACATGGATTGTGTTTTATTATTTGAGTGGGGCTCTCATCCCTCTCATTTAATAGCCCAGTTTCCTACAACTTCCTGTCAAAGGTTGACCAAATGTTTTACCAAGGACTTTAAACCATCAAAGACACCAACAGAGCATTTGGGAGCATTTGAAGAAAGAAAACTGTGCACAGAGATCAGAAATCTATCAACACCTAAACTACACAGCTACAGGGCAATTGTCTGTAATATAAAAAGGAATACTACTCATATTACTTCTAATCCTGCATGATGTGCTGCATAAGAGGTCTGCATAATTGTGTCAGAATGAAAGAATCAGACTTCTTGCTTGGATAAAACAACCTTCTCATGAATTCCTTGTAAAACCATTGATTGTAACTCTTGTTTGGAAAGGCCAAAGCACTGCAAGTATACTAAGCTCAGAAATACCATCAAACAACCAACATAATCAACCTGACCTGTAAAGTGTCAACAAATAAAGCCAGCACCATAGTCTTTCTCTCTGTTAGAAAAATCTATTAAAGAAAAGAACTAATGTCAAATAGGAAAACATCTTGTATAGTAGGCCAGTTGCCCCTGCGCTCGTGGTTTATGAAGCAAAGGCAGTTAGCTCGGCTTTGTACGGAGCCGAGCTATAGGGGTTTGAAAATGTGGATGAAATAAGTAGGTCTGAGCACAAATTTCTGAGGGATTTGGTGATGCTTCCCCGTAACACCCCATTAACACCTTTAATGTATGACATGGGTAGGCGACCGTTTAGAGCTATTGCTAGGCTACGCCCACTGCTTTTTTGGGCTCACCTGCGGCGTACTGAAGAGCTTACCAACTAAGCCTCAGCTCTAACGGAGGTAATGAATCTGGATGTGGACCATAAGGTCAAGTGGCTATCATATGTGAAAAAAACTATGATGCAACTTGGCCTGAAAGAATTATGGGATACCCAGACTCCCCTTAGTAAAGTGGAACTCAAGCGATATTATTGGGATTGGATTGACAGGCAAGAACTCAGTAAGCCAATGTTGGGTAGATTAACAGAGGAGTTCTTTTTGTTTAAGCAAACCAGAAGCTTGGAGCCCTACCTAGACGTGATTCAGGTCCCACGAGATAGGACTCTGTATATTCAGTTTAGGTTCGGGACGCTCCCTGTTAATACCCGAACGGCAAAGTGGCATACAGCCGAGAACATGACAGAGAGTTGCCCGTGATGTGGAGCTCCGGTCGAGTGTGTTGCTCATGTCCTGTTTGCTTGCCCTGCTTATAATAAAGCTAGGAGCAAATGGCTAAAACCAATTTGCAGTGATATGGGCACCCGCGATTACCGGTTTGCTCTGCGCATCTTAAAATCTGACCCCAGTGTTCTGTTTTCATGTGGAGTGGCCAAGTTTTTAGGCCAAGCTTGGTTAATTAGAATAAGAGCCCTATGAGGTATGATCCCAATGTAGATATTAATGACTCATTATATGTGATAAAACCATAGATTATATTGGCCTGCTTTATAACTTCTGAATACCGCTTATGATGGAGATAGCACTAGCACTTTATATATTGATTACCGTGATGGATTATGCCCTTTTACTTTTTAATGCATTACTATTATAATTATTGTGTACCTGGGGTGGAAGTGACTTATAGATAGCGATTTGCACATATTGTTTTAGACTTAAGTTTTTATGAAACTTGTTTTATGCAGATTATTCAAATATGCTGCCACTAATGTTATGCCAAGATACTTTTAAACGACCTTCCGTATTGTAAGACCTTTTATCACTGAACAGATACCGTTTATTGTAAAGATGTCAAATAATGCTTTTATGATACATGTTGTCGAATAAGGCTATTTGAACCGAACCGGAAAACATCTGGATCATCAGATGACTCATGCTTCCTGACAATATCCAAGTAAATTGTATTATTTAATCCCATGAACAAAACCCAACACTTCACTCACTACTGACAGTTTGATAAGGTATTTTAAATGCTCTTTTATTGAGCCTTTTCTGAAGAAGCATGCCTGAACGAAAATAGCCTGCCAGTTACAAGTCAACAGGAAACAGATGTTTCTTGGCTGAGCTGATAAATGGGAGAGAAAGAGAGAATGTACATCGGGGCATAACTTCCCAGTCCAGTGGTTTCCTATTGACTGCTCCCTCCGTCCCCTTTTTATACCTCTTAGAGGGTCAGAGTCCTTCCCCTTTGCAGGTGATTGGGTTCAGTTCGAAGCAGCAAAGTTTGAAACTCACTCCCCATCCAAAATTTCAAATCACCTTGAGTTCCAGTTCCAGAAGGCCATAGAAGCATGGGTTTTTAAGCTTCAGATCTTTCAGACAACCATAATATACCCAATAAACAAAACATTTAAACAACTGAAATCACATCAGACTTCCATATAGCAAATGGCTCATAATAGCCATAGCCAGAAACATACATACATTCAAGTAGTCTCTGCAAAGTCTCTGTAGCCAACCAATGTAACCTGACTCAATATTGGAAGTAATTGGTAACACACCCAATATGTAATTACTTTTGATACATATACATAATGAAATGGTGTCTTCAGAAAGCCCTTATGAAGTATATAGCTCTTAATTTATTTCAGAGCCACTTCCACCTCATTTCAGTTATTCATTTAAAGAAGTTGTCCCTCAAATGGTGGAGAATCTCCTGGTGGTGGAAGGGGTGCACTTAGGCAGTTTGCCTGTGACCAATCCCTTCTGACCACAGGCAAACTCCACAATGAGGTGGCTCAGTGCTCACGTTTGTGCTACCGCATTAATAGGCTTGTGATGTCATAAGTGATGTTGCACATTTATCATATGAGCTAGAAGGGATTCCCTAGCCCATAAAAGATCCTTAACAGGATCAGACTGGTAGAAAAAGCTATGGGAGATGCTAATGGCAACTATCACTGGTCACAGATCCATTGTAGACATTCCCACTGCTCCTGATGCACTTTTTCTAGTGGTGGTGAGAGAGGATAGGAGCAAGGTGGCAGCGAGGATGGGAGGCGCAGCTTCACTCTTTCCATTCTCTCTCCCACCTTCCAACAGATAAAATGACCAAGGACGTGGGGATGGACCAGGATGGATTGTGATTATTCCTAGTCTTTCTCATTCCAATCTCCACTTCCTGGTTTGTTTCACATAGCTCCTTCCTCTTACAGACCTTCCTGTGGACACAGAAGCATTGTGAGAGCAGGGAGCAATAGTCCTGTGCCCCAGCAAGCAGTCAAATGTTGTTTGAATTTTATCTCAATCTTAGAACCACATTCAGCTAGTTTCCGGTTTCTTTATGTGGTGCTCACACACAGCTCTTTTCACAATGTGGAGAGGGGGGAAAGAGTATGATGTGTGTGACCCAGTGAGGAGGCAAACGCTGTTTGGATTTTTTCTTAGTCTAAAAAATTAGACACGTCCTATTTGTGTTCTTTACTACTATTTGCAACTTGTGTCGGAAACAGGTATTAAACTCATGGGAGATGCAAGAAGGCTCAATTCTGCTAAATTGCTTTTAGCTTTCTGCTCCTGGTGGCATACTACCGGCACCATGATCACTCTCAAAGTCCTCCTGACCGCCAACATTTTAGATGGTTTCCTTGATTTTCTGGAACTTTAATCTAATTTGTTTTTCCTCCATTGAGGATCAGGATTTGACCCTCTTGCTCTTCCAGCTCCTGTTAGCCTCCTCACCTGGATTCTCTAGCAACAGTACTCCAGGGCCCTCAAGGTAGACCAGAACAGCTGCCTGAACTCCTCAGCTCCCAAGCTATGTTGGGCACATTTAGGGCCCCTCCACCCAGAACTGATCCACAGGAGACCCAAAAGAACCTCTGCTTGAGGATCCCTAGCACTCCCACCCTCTACAAGCTAGGAGTGCTCTCTTGGCAGGGGTTTATCAATCACCTGCTCTGTCCATCTTCCTCTCTGCTTCCCTCGTCTCTCAAAGTCTAGTATTGTGCAGGGGTTTAAAAGTGAATCAAGAGAGATCAAGATTGTGAGTGTCTCTGCCCAAGACATTTATTTGTGGCTTCTGTCTGCCCCTGATTAACATTTCAAAAACAGGTTGCTACCCTTTAAGATTTCCAAGGCATCCCCTTGTGACTTGTGCCAGGGTTGTGCTCATTCCCACTTGTTCCTGCAAGAAGGGCATGTCTGGGCCTGCTAGTTAGTGTCAGCTAATCACCCCCTGCATATTTGATTCCACTTCCTTCCTCTACCAGGCGAAGGATCATCCTATACAAATGAACCTATTATTCTGTGGGTTTGAGCTGCTAGATGTCCATTAGATGAATTAAATTGACATAGCAAGGAAGTTCAAAACCAGATACTCTTTACGGTTAGAAAAGGTGGGCAAATATAGCCAAACTAATGTGTTATTTGTACTATGAACCCTTTTAAACATATAACAGCTTGAAATCATTTTTCTAAGTTGAGTCCATGAAAAAATATAATGTGTGCAGTTTTCATTTAAAGTACTACTATACCGATGCCCTATAGACCTACACTTTATTCAAAATGAGAAAAATGCAACTTTTCTTTTTTGATTCACAATCAAAGGCCCCATTACAACGTCAGTCAGAAAGCATTCCGACGACTCCTTGTCAGAATCCTTTCCAACCAACTCAGGTTCGGGGAGTCCGACTGACCAATTACGATGTTTCCGAACACTGTTCAGTCGGACTCCCATTGACTGCTATGCGAGCCTGTGTTCCGACTGACAACACAGGCTCCTATTGAAGTAAGGGGTGGTTGTGGAAAACCTTACACCCTGTGGCAGGCACCACATGGTACCTGCCACGCTGTGTATGGTTGCAAAGAGGGGTCCCATGGGTACCCCCACGGGCCCCAACTAGAGGCCTCCGGGTGAAGGGGGGCCTGCTACATGCCCCCAAAGTCAGTTTGCGATAGCCATTCTGTGTCAGACAGACCGATTTAGAAAGGCTGTCCGAATCCGACATCATAATACGTCGGTCAGAAATGCAGTCCATAGACCTGTACGATTTGGCTCCGACCGACTCAGAGTCTCCGAATGCTGGTTGGAACCGAGTCGAACAGACCGAACGGTTACCTACCATCGTAATCTGTCGGTCCGAAATGTTTCAGAGTCGGTCGGAGACATGGGTTCCGACTTGGATTGGGAAAATCTGAATGCCGTTCAGAGCTTTTCCAACCGACATCGTAATGAGGCCCCAAATTATAAGGCCTGTAAAGTTTATAACCAATTTATCCAGGGTCCCATTTACATATACCATGCTGAGTCACAATGTAGTTTTCCTCACTCAGGAGTTTGTGTGTAACCATTGCATAGTCTTTTGCCCCAGCTGCACAGCAAACCGTTTTTTTAAAGATAGGTACAACCAGTTACCACTTAAAAACATTTTAGCAGAAGACTACAGTGAGTAAGAGCTCATTTTGATTTCTTACTGTAGAGATCTAAAAACCAGGTGGTCTAAAACAAAAATTGATGTTTTTTAAGGATCCATCAACTTGAATATGTTTGAAATGTAAATATTAGTAAATGGCAGTAAAAGTGCTGATTACTTCATTTAGTTACCATCGAGGTGGCAATCAGCTGTCGAAAATCCAGTAATATCGCGGTGAAATGAACACTCATGACAAGCTCAAAATGTGCGAGCTCACCAGTTCAGACACTCCCTTTTTTGCAACTTTAGCTACCGCAAAACAATCTTCTTTATGACGCCTGAATGGGTGTCAAAGCAGAAGTTAGTGGCACACACAGAAATGCAGAGAAAGCTCTCTGCATAGGACACACAATTATAGGTTATACATTAACTAACCAACCACTTGCAAGACAGGGTATGTAAAATGTATAAAAGTGTTTTTTTACATGGCAGTTTGCCTTGCTCCGACAGGTTATTACAAAACATCAGCAGTCAAACCAAAATGGTGAATCTGGACCCACACATTTTCAATCCCGCACGTGGGTGATGTAGGTAAATACTGCAGCCTATATGTGACATTTCACTTCCATAACACTTTTCCATTTCCTGTGCCAACGTATGCTGGTCTTACTGGAAAGTCAAAAATGCTGTTTGAATATAACCAGTTTTACCTTATATTATAGAAACAGAACAGACACTGTAGCACTTAATGGCAGTATCACAGGACAGAGAGTTAAAATGCCAGCAAACATGGGAAGAACAATAAAAAATGTACCCTTTCTAACAGTAGCGCTATAAATAATATATGTGCCTATTTCCAAATGCACTAATAACTAATTTATTTAACTTGAGATTGAACTACTGATAAGTCATGTAGGTATTCAAAGCTGTGACCTGCAGCGAATACAAAGATCTCAGCAGTGAGCAATAAGTGGTCTTAATGGATGTTGAGGTGTTGTACAGTACACTATGAGTCGCAGTGTGACGTATTTTGTGTCACAGAAGATTCATTTCAATATGCACCTCCACCTTTTTGTTGCATTTTGAAATTGCACGTGCAGCTCCAGGAAAATTACAATGTTTTGACTAAAATGTCACTATCTTTCTTGTACAGTTGACTACCATAAAGCTATAATATTGAGTTGCATAATGTGTACCCTTTGTGCTATAATGGAAGAAGCCTGCTCATAAATAATAGCACAGCAAAAATCCATAGGAAATGATTTTAGTTTTATTAGTAGACAACTCACATTAATATTACATTTAAAATACACTGAAATAAATAGCTAAATTAAAAATGTGCTTACTTATCTATTCATCTTATGCACTTACAGTAATACGGAAAAATGATTCACTGGTGGCGCCACTGCAACAGTGCTAGCTTCATTAATCTACCCAATCTCAAGGTAAAAAGAGAAGATGCTTCACTTATGTCTAAAAATAAAATGTAATTCAAAAGACAGTGGAAGGTGTACTGACAAATCTTTGGAAAAGCAATGACCTTGACTCGTTTTGAGGGTAGACAGAATTTTACCAATGGAAGTTCACATTTATAGATGTTTTAGGTTTACATTATTAGAGCTGTAGATTGCAGAACTATTTCTTAGCATTATTAAAGTTGAAATTCCAAAAGTTGTTCTTTGTGTTAAATTCTTAGTTAATGGTGTTTCTTCGAGGTGGTAATCAGCAGGGCAGACTGAGAACTAAAAGCAGCCCCGGGGGGTGTGCAAGTGTGCATTGCTGCTTTTGTTACTGGGGAGCCAATATTGCAGCACCGCTGCAAAACTGGCCAAGAGGAAAACAGGATATGATTGAGGAAAGAAAGGATTGGAAGGTTCAGAAGGACCAGGGCGCTATATCCCAGTGGTGGGTCTTGATTTTCTGTTCAGAGATGTCAAAGCGGAAGTGAACAGGTGGTTGACATTGAGGGTATTGGAGGCATCACAGCAGAGTATTTGAGGGCTAGAGGGGGGGGGGATATGGGAAAAACAGTCTTCATAACTAACCACCTTACCTGCATGCTTCCACCTGGGGTATGGTCAGGACTGTTGGCGGTGATAGTGCCAGTGCCACTGTCTTCATTCCCTCATTCCCTCTCCATTAAGCATTTTTAATTGTGGTCTTCAAAGGACTCAACACACCCCATGTGGTATTCTGTGAGCTACTTATTTCAGTAAAAATGTCAGAGATGTAGGTCTGTGGCTTCGCAGACTGAATAGGGAGGACTTGCTCTGGGGTTTGGGTAGTTGGCTGTGAAACCGAGTCCTAAAATCTGTTATACTCTGAAACATTCCATTTTAGTTGGGGCTGCAGCATTTTCTGGTGTGATGCTTCCTCTTTGTCTCTCTCTGCCCTTTGCTTGGCAAACATGGGGTGACTTGAGAAATTTGCTTTGATCACATTAAGATGTTGCTTACAAATATTTTCAAATCATGTTAAGCGCAATCATAGGAGGCAAGTAGTTGCTAGAGGAAACAGATGGTTATTTAAATACAGTAAATAAAGAGGCTCTTAAATTAGTCACATAACATGAAATGGACCTAGAATTGCTTTTGTGAGTATTGCACTGGAAGCCTCTCATTTGTCTTCTACTGCCCATTTTATACACTGCATCCCCACAGTGTTATAAGATGACACAATTGTCAACAAAATGTAAGACTTTCATGGTCGGGACAGGTGTATTAAGAACAAGTGGTTGTCATGTTCATCAGGCATTGATATTTTGGTTTAGTTTTCATTCTGAAGGACACTCTTCACACTGGCAGATGATGGGACCACATATTACTATATAAATGTTATTTGTGTCCACTGCATACTACCATATCCATATTTTAACTGAATTGCATCACTTTAAATGGCATGTCTAACTGTTTCTCATTTAGAGAGTAAGACTCAGAACTGGTATTAACATGAAGATCCATCAGTACATGCATCGACAAAACTGATCCCTTGTACATGTGAGCTTTCATAGAATGCTTTCCTAAGAAGCAGTGCAATTCTGGTTTGCAGCAGAGCATGACTCCTACGGAACTCTTATTTCTTGTAAGCATCTTTCCCTCACAGCACCACAAAACTCACTGTTGACTATTACCACTGCCAGCAGACCCCACAATTCATTGCCACTCACACTAAAGTAGGTATACACAGGCGGACAGAGCAATACAGAGACAGGTCAAAGTGGAACAAAACGACAAAAGGCTCATGCACAGATTGACAAACACGGACAGAGAGCTCAGACACTTAGACATGAGCAAAACACCAGATAAAGGAATAAAGACGAGGGGAGCAGCTAGGCACAATGATAGGGTAGAAAATACAAGAGTCATCGGGACAAATCAGATAACCACAAATCACAAATATTGGAGAGAAAGAGGCCTGGGGAAATCTCTGCAATCAAAATCAGGAAAAGTGGAATACAGACACTGAGACAGGAGAAAAAAACATTGCAATCATGGAACTCTGAATGGTAAGGAACACTGGGAGAGTAAAGCACAAAGACCTGTGGCTTCACAACAGGAGATGAGATAAAAAATGTAGGCCACAAAGACAGAAATAGACAGAGTAAAAGGGTACAGGATTAGTGAGAGCCATACCCGGAAATGGGTGACTGAGAAAACACTATAAGAGCATAGACAAGGGAGGACCCCCGAACCTAGAAACAGAGCAGCTCAACTCAAGTGATGGATATCGCACACTCAAACAATGACTGGACTTCTACACAATAACCCTCAACAGTACACTATGATCTTCACAAAAGATACATTTGGTCATAAGTGTAAGGATATGACCAAATGTAACTTTATTTTTCTGCATGTCAGGAAATAAAGGGATTCCCTAAAGTTGTAAACCCATTTAAGGAGTGGTGATCTGCACCATGAGTGAGGTGAGAAGCGAGTGTTTCTTGGCACGTCACCTTGGAAGTTTGGGAGTGCCCATAAACATACATAATCTTTGTGGGCATTCCAAAACTACTCTTTGACTCCTTCTCACCGTAGAAATGGTGACAATTTACCAAGGGCTGGAGTAACTCTCCTCCCAGTGTATGAAAGAGAATCATTGCCTCTGGATTTATTGGAAGTGTAGGGGAAGGACTAACTTCATAGTGAAAAATCTCTGAACCATGGAGCGAATATTAAAAAAAAGAAATGTTGTCTTTGCACCGAGAAATATATTCCCCTGTGGGGAATTCTTCCATGTGGAGAATTCCGCACAACTGGAATAGGATACCTCAGGAAAATTATATACCTGCCTGTCTGATACAGCTTTCCCGACATATCCCTAGTAATATTGATGAATAGCAAAATGTAAGAAAAGTATGTTTAGGCAGAGGTCAAGATTCCCGTCTATACTTCACCTCATGTTTTTGTTGAACTGAGTCCTATATCAATCAGTGCTACAAGTCTACCTGGCACATCCTATGTTGTATGATAGAGGCATGCATGGCTAAACTACGCGTGCCTGTACCATGCAGCCCAAACCACGAATGCGTCTTAACCATGCATTCCTTTAGCACGCATGCCTTCACAATGCAATTTCATGGTAAAGGCACAAAGGGTAAAGGGGTATGCGTGGCTAAGGTCACTACTACACCGACCCACTGACCCCCACCCTAAGCTACAAACCTCCAATCAGCCGCCCCGTCCTGAGGTCCAAAAACCTTCCCTGAAAACTACTCATTCCCCTTTCCCTGCCCTGCTACCCGGCGCTTTACCTATCCCTTAACATACATTACCCTGGCCCCCTACCGCCCCCGCGCTGTCCCTAAACCTACCCCAACTCCTTCCACAGCCCTTAAGCCTGAAACCCTAACCCTCAAATGAAACAACTACCCCATCACCCTGAGCCCTAAACACTACCCCACCCTCCCCTAAGCCCTAAAAACTACTCTGACTACCCATTCCCCTCCCCCTGCCTTGAGGCCTAAAACCCTTCCCCTTAACATGAACTACACTAACCCCCTCCCACCCATGCTGTCCCTCACCCATATCATAAACTACCTTGACCCGCTCCCTCAACCCATACGCTGCCCCTAAAACTACTCCTACCCCTTCCACTGCCCTTAGGCCTAAAACCCTAACCCTAATTTAAAAAACTACCCCAACCCCACAAGACCTAGAAACTACTCAACCCTCCCCTAAGCCCTAAAAACTACCGACCCTGCCAGCCCTGAAAACTACCCTGACCCCCCAGCCCTGAAAACTACCCTGAATCCCCCCAAAGTATGAAAACTACCCCAACTCCCCAGCCCTTAAAATTACCCCCAGCCCTTAAAACTACCTCCCCCCGGCCCAGCCCCACTTACCTCACTGCATCCTCTGGCTCTCTTCCTGGCGAGGTCTTCCTGCTTCCGCCCAGCAGCATCCAGGAGCTAGACCGCGCACTGCCTTAACCATGCATATGCATGGTGAAGGCATATGCGTGGTTAAGGCAAGCATGGGTACACTTGTGATGTCGCAACACGTGTGGCTGAGGCTGCGGTGTTTCGACTGTTTCCCCACCCTACAGCACACCTTAACACACTTATTAAAACCACTTAACTCAATATCAAATGAAATTATATCACTTCAAACTATACCACATCAGAAGTGAACACATTTCACAGCAGAACATATCACACTACAATTTACTGTCCCACATGCCATTCAGCAAAATAGGCTATATTTTCCCACACAGTATATAACACCACTCAGTGTCTAAATTGAGAGAATGCTGCACCACTTGATGTCACAGTATAAAAGGCATTTTAGGCCCTTATTACTAAATTAAAGTCAGTTCTAAATGTTGGTATACAAACATATGTACTTTATTTAAGCCTGCCAGAAATTCACAAAGTGAATTTCTGAAATTCACAAAATGAATTTCTGAAATTCACAAAATGAATCTTGATAGGGGTAAACGCTTATAGTGTCGAAGATCTGTCAGGAGTGCATATATCTTCGCAGCCATAAAATGGTTTCCCTTGGAAGTTTTGGAAGGTCCACATCCATGTATATATTGGCATTCCCAAACCCCTCTCTGACCACTTTACACTTTGGAACTAGTCACGTAGTCTGGAGTCACACCCTTCCAGTATGGTAAGGGAAATTGATCACCCGCAAATTTTCTGCAGACATAGGGGAATTGCATTCTCCAGAAGGAAAACTATTTCCAATGGAATAAATGTGCATTTGCACATGGGACCTCTGCAGAGGATTCCGCTATAGAGAACTTTGCACAGCGGGGATAGGATCAGATTTCAAAAGTGAACTGACCTTCCAAGGAGCATGCCTGAAAACTTGCAGTTGGTGCAGCTTTCCAGGCTTACCATTAGAATGTTGGTGAACAGCAAAATTAAGAAAAGCACATCATGTCGGAGGCAAATATCTCCCTCCTTACTTTTCCTGTTCTTTTTGTGAATCTGACCCTATCTCAACACAGTACTCCCACCACACACAAAACGTCCGGAACAGTAAATCAGAGTGGCAAATAGAAGCACACCCATCAACCTTCTGTCACAACATTATATACATTCCTATTACATGTTTTAGCTAGTGCTGCCTTGTTATATTTGGCATTGGCTTCCAAATCTGCCATTAGACCTAAAATCTGCTTTACCAAATCCCCATTGTTTGGGTGCCAGAGGACAAGAAGAGCTGTGTGTAGCAAGGCTGCTGAAAACTGGAAGACTAAGGGCCTTTGTGCTCAGAAGTTTGATCCTGCTCATTAGGTTTATGATGTCTACTATGAAACCTGGATACTTTGCTTAAATAGACCCAAGGCACAGGAAAATGCAAAGAGTGGGAAGAACAGATTCTAACACTTAATTATAACATGAGAAAAATGTTAGCAGTCGTATGCAATGCAGAGTAGATGTGTACCACCCATATGAGTGACTTTAAAAGCATTTCTTTAGGATTCCATTACAGCTCTGAACTCTGAACCAGGTTACAGCATGCACGGGTTAAAAGAAATCTTTCTTGGCATGCATTAAAGGTTACTTTTGAAATTAGCTATGTCAATTATAAATAATTCATTAAAACTTGCAGGATATTGGTGCACATTGATTTAAAGTAGGCATGCTTAACATTTAGTTTGGTATCCTTATAGAGGATTTTCCCTGCATAGAGTATGATAGCTTTTCCTATGGTAAGAGCCTGGCTGTGAATAAAAATCATATTTTCTTATCAGCCTAAGAAATATATATGAGATTTTGTGTGTGCCATTTTAATACTGAAAAAGAAAAACAAAATTCAAGTGCTGAACATAGTATGAGCCCAGACATGAATTAATCTGGTTCTGCTAAGTTCTCATATTTTCAATGGCAGTCACAAGCAATTTAGTAAGAAATGCAAAGAACTCCCTAAGACAAAATGTTAGGCCTGGGTCTATTCTCAGGAAGGGTGGAAGTAATAATCACTGGCTATTTATCTTAGAATGTGTGAACAGTGTAAGGCAGGAAAGGCAGGTGGATATGAAAGTACTAGATTTCAGAGTACTAAACGTCCAGAGTAGCATGTTTATGTAATGCAAAGAACTAGTATCAGGGGTACCTTTGAAAGCTGTTGTGCTCAAAGGCAACCACTCTCCGCTACCAATAGGAGGGGGCCATCCCATTGGAACACTTTCTGAACAGGAGAGGGTTAGAGCTGCTGTCTGTGACCCGACCAAAGCTGTGAAAGACCGAGCCTGCTCTTTCTTGTACCTAGAACAATGAAGTGGACTAAAAGAGTCTGTTGGCTGACCTTCTCAGTGGCTCCTGAGACACCAACAAGTATTTAGTCATATTTTGCAAAATAAAATACTTCTCCAATTTATACTGAATTGGGCAATGGTATATACTCAGCACAAGTCACAGAAAGCTGCCATAACAAGATAAAAGTGCCTGTTACTGTTTTTATGCACTGACAAAATTGAAAGAAATCCTAAACAGAAGAGCAACAAACAAATTCTCTGCTGGAGCACACATTTCACAGGCTCAAACTATCATATTTGCATATAAGTTTGACCACATACAATTGAATGCATGTTCACAGTACATTGTAATTAACACAAAAGACTTGAAAATACAGGTTGGACCTAGCCCTTTTTGGAGGGTCTCCTCCAGATGTTTGCCTTCTGTTGGTGGACATGTCCATGCTGGTTTTAGGACTCTGTGCATTTTTTTCCATGCTAACCAGTGGTAAAGCGTTTGTGCTCTTTCTCTAAAACATGGTTCAATTGGCATATACCTGTTTGGTACATTTAATGTATTTGTAAGTCACTAGTAAATGGTACTATATGCACTCTGGGCCTGTACATTAAATGCTACTAGTGGGCCTGCAAATCTCACTGTGCCACCCACTAAAGCAACCTCTTAAAACATCTCTCAAGCCAGCCACTGCAGCCTGTGTGCAGTTTCAAACTCCTCTTTCTACATGGCAAAATAAACCTCTTGCCAGCCCTAAACCTTCCTTTTGAATACTCATACTGTCTTGTGGTTTGTGGCCTCCTGGCCTGCCTTGCTGCGTTGTCTTAGGCCTGGATGCCATGTTGTTTTTCTTTGCACTCATTACTCTGAGCCGTTGCTCTATCGAGCTCTGCTCTTGCCACGTTATTTTAACGCTGTCTGCATATTCTATCTTTCACCTTTTCTCCTGTTCACTTTGGGCTCCGTCTGCATAACATGTACAAGGTCGAATAACAACGTATTCTTAGTCCTGTTGATTTGGCCAGTCCCTCGCACCTAGACATAACACTATGGACAGCTGCCGGGGAGAAATTTGTGTGCTTTTAATATTGCGGTTTGCCAGCTCTGGGGCACTTGGAGAAAACCTTTCCAGAGAGAAGAGCTGTGATTGTCTGCTGATTTAGTTTTGCATCTAGAGATTGAGGTATGGGGGTTCGCTTGTCAAAACCCAGAGGTCTTCTATTTTTATAATAAACTAGCTTTCAGAACGGGGAGGGTGGTAAGGTCATTTAGCCTTATATCCACTGCTTTATGAGATGCTTTCCCCGTTTGTATTTTATGGAGTTGTAACTATGCTGATCATATTATTCCTATGCATTATGCTAGTAGTACTGACACGTGTACTGTATCTTAGAGCACGTAAGTTGAAATAAACATTTTAACCTATACTGTGTCTCTTCTTACGCAAGTAGTGGACAGGTACGAAAGAGTGTTCTTGCTTCTGCGAGTCCTGAGAGAGAGATACCGTGTTCTGGGTTGTCTAATCATTGGTACATTGTTGCTAATGGGACGCTAAGGCTAGTTGGGTTGGGGTTTTAGGTGCTAAGGTTTATGTTTGGCTCACCACTATATTCCGAGGTCCTATTATCCTGTGCATAGCTCTGTGTGTGCAGAATCCCTATAACATGGCGCGACCAACGAGTGGGGCTTATCTGCGAGACGCTTGAGTAGTACTTGTGCTTGTTCACAACACCCTCACATACGCTTCCGGAAGCGTGTGTGACGGTGATACCTCCTATATTGACGTTTTTGTAGGTTCTTTCAACCGGTTACCATGGTTCGTTTAGGCCCCTTATCTATTGATGGGGCCACTTGGCCTGTTTTGGCCGGGTACACTCCACATCCGCGATATATGACAATACCACTCGCGGACCTGCGCAACATGTATTCGGCTCTGGTGCGAGTGCATCGAGCCTTAGTACAATATGTTACAGGCAACATCCAGGGAGCCCCACCTGGAGTTGCAGGCCCTTCAGCTGGTGCAGGCGGAGTGACCATAAGTCCTGTCATGGTGAATTCGGTGATGGGCAAGCGCCCACAAAATAAGGATGATTTTCCTTATTGGCTTGCAGAAAAATTTGACCAGCTGGAGGCAGTTTTTCCAAACACAACACCGGTGGATAAACATAGAATTCTTACGATTAGTTTGCCAAAAGACTTAATTCCCGAGTTAACAGCATGCAACAACTGGGGAAGGGTATTCGCAGCAGTTTATTTGAAGTGTTTCAGCACTCCTTCAATGACGGTTCTCCCCTCTGTAATTAAACGAGTGCAGGATGAACATGGCCCTGAAGCGGCTGTGGAATTAGGGACGAGACTGGTGGGAGTGTTCGAAGTAGTAGCTGAACTAATCCTTGCGAATGTCAAGGGCGATGCAGTGAACTTTCAAGTAGCTAATGCTTTGGCTTTAGTCCCAGAATTGGACAAGCCGCGCGAATTACCAAAAATTATAACCCAGGCTTACAAAACTATTGGCCGAAATAGCCTGGGTAATAAGCCTTTTGCAAAACAGCAAACACAATCGCAACAACAACCTAAAACTCAATCTGAGAAAGATGAGAAACCAGTTTTTACTAAAAAGAGCTGGAGGTTGAAAAAACAGGGTAAGCAACAGAAGAAGCCGGGGTCGCGACGCGCATCCCCGGTTTCTGTCTCTTCTGAACGCACATATGATTTGCCCGATAGGGCGAGAATTAAATCTCCAGAGAGATTTCAAGTCCCTGATTCGCGTTCTCCTCGTTCTTCACAGGCACCAACATCTTCGCAGGCTGGTGGAGGAGATCGCCAGGATAGAGGAAGGGGTCGAGAGGCTCCCCAGGGACGAGACCAACCTCGACAAGAGGTCAGAGGGAAAGCAGAAGACTTTCAGCGTTCTCGTCCACAATTTCAGAAGAAGAAAGTTGCCGCTGTAACAGCGAAATATGCCACAGACGGTGAGAACGAGACTCCTGAACTGGACGTGGGCAGTGACCCTCCTAGACAGCGCCGCGGAAGTTACCATAGTGCGGGAGGCGCTACATCCTCATATGGAGGCGACAGCAACTGAAACTTTCATAGCT
Source organism: Calotriton arnoldi (assembly GCA_963921515.1). NCBI lineage: Eukaryota > Metazoa > Chordata > Amphibia > Caudata > Salamandridae > Calotriton > Calotriton arnoldi. The sequence continues at coordinate 574,793 of CAWUFW010000756.1, read as the reverse complement.
GTCGAGACAGCAGACACCAGAGTGGCACCCCCTGACAGACTTTTTAATATAGTCATTCAAATTGAAGGTCATATACAGCGTGTAATAAAAGGGATTTTTTGGGAGAATCTGACCTCTTCATATGACATTTTGTTGGCGGAGGTGGATTGGCCCCCCCCATTCGTTCTTGCTGCGCGTAAAGGGGAGGAGGTGATACTTCCGAGCTTTTCTCGACATGTCCCAAAGGACAAAGCGGAGGCTCTTGCAGCCGAATGGGCTGTATCCCTGGCTCCTGCGTTATACCGCAATCACGTGGGCTGGGATGAAGACTCTCCTTTCCATGAAATACCTTTGAGGTCCCTACCGCAGCCGCAACCCCTAATATCCCATTAAACGGGACGCAAAGGTCCCGTTACTGAAATTCTGACTCAGTTGGAATATCAGGGAGTAATTGAAACATGCGTGTCACCTATGAACAATCCCCTTTTCGCGGTTTCTAAACCCGATGGATCGTACCGCTTAGTTTTGGATTACCGGCATTTGAACTCTCATTGTCGGACCTTTGCGGTGCAAAATACTCACAGTTCTGCGCTTGTAGACAGTCTTGTTCGTAAAAAATATAAACCGACACTTGACCTCTCCAATGGATTCTACACGCACAACTTAGCCCCGGAGAGTAGCCAATGGAACGCTTTCACTTCCGGTGGTAAATTATTCAAATTCAGGCGTTTACCTATGGGCTATAAGAACAGTCCCGGCATATTCGCCGCCCGTGTTGTCTCTCTGTTAGACGGCATAGATCAAGATGCATGTTCGTACGTCGATGACATTTATCTGACGGACGACAAATTGTTCCCGCATCTCTCCAGAGTAGACCGCATTATTCTAGAATTTGCGGTTCAAGGTTATAAATTTAACTTTGCCAAATCTCATATTGCTGAATTTACCTTTTTGTTCTTGGGCTACGAGCTCAACAATGAAGGTAAGGGTTTAGCTCCCCATTTCTTGGAAAAATGTGCACTTTTGTGCCCTCCTACTAATCTGAAAAAACTTCAGTCTTTACTGGGTTTTCTGAACTTTGGGCGTACATACATTCCCGAATACGCCCAGCGTATCAAGCCACTGTATGCCTTGATACAACCTAACTTTTCGAAGTCTTGTTGGCTTCCGGAGCATTCCTCCATTCTGCAGTCCTTGCAGACAGACCTCCTTGAGTCTAAATATCTGTTGACGCGTGATAACCACACAAACCTGGTGATTAGAATAATTCCGGGGGCAGTGGGTTTTACGTATTTAACCTTTAACGAAGGTGACACAGTACCCATCGCATACAAGTCACATCTGTACACTTCCGCAGAAATGCGCTTTTCATCTGTGGAGAAAGTTCTGACTGCAGTGCAAATGGTGATTCTAAAGGAGCGCGCACTGGCACAGGGAAAGCGCATTCTAGTGGTAACACCCTATCCTGCTCTAGAGGCAGTGACAAAGGCAAGTGTACCGAACTCTAAAGCCTTGCATCCCCATTGGATACAATGGGCAACCTCTTTGACGTCTCCAGATGTCACCTTCATTTTTGATTCTTCTCTACAGACTCAGGAGTTTTTACAGTATGAGTTCGTTCATCCTCCTTCTCTGTCTTTACTGCCGCTTGAGGATTACGCCTGTGTGATCTACACCGATGGTTCGGCACAACCGGCCACGGGTTCCAAGCATGCTTATTCAGCCGCATGTGCTATTGTTGCAGGTACCTTTGTGAACGGAGAGTTCAAATCCACTGTAGTGCACACTCAGGCACTCGGGGACAGTACTGCACAATTGGCCGAGCTGCGCGCATTGGTGCTTGCGCTTGAGTTCGTAAATCCGGATGTGACCACACTTATTGTATGCGATTCTTACTACTGTGTTCAATCTTACAATGACAATCTGTTCTTTTGGTCGCAAAACGACTATAGAGACGCTAAAGGCAGCACAATCAAGCATAAAATGCTTTGGGTTCGGGTGGCAGAATTGAGACGTCTGCCACTCACACAGGTGGTTCACACCCTAGGCCAGCGGTTCCCAAACTGTGCGCCGCGGCTCCCTGGTGCGCCGTGAAAACTAGCCAGGGGCGCCACGAACAGATGAGCACACAGTTTGGGAATCAGTAATAAAATAGTATGTTGCACTTATGTGCATCTAAATTCAACACTGCTCCGTGTGGTGAGGCCTGCAGTGGTTGCCCTGGGCCATAGGAGGGCAGTGCAACCTCACTTTCAAGGCGTCTAGTATCAGGACAGCAGGGAGATGAGGATATTTCAATGCAAGGTGGAGGTGGGAGGTAACGTAATGGGGAGCCGCGGCCATCAGTCAATTAGTAAAGGGAGCCGCAGTTTGGAAAAGTTTGGGAACCACTGCCCTAGGCCATCAGCGGGTGGGCGCACACGCCGTTGGTAACGGTCTGGCAGACGAGGCTGCCAGATCAGCAGTAGTCACGTGTTCAGTAGCAGCAGTTACTAGATCCATTTCAGCTTTTCCAGTTGCTGATGGCATAGTATGGGATGCGTTAAATTTCCAGATTCATGGACCGACAGAAATTATTAATGTACCAAATGTCCTTCGAGTTTCGATGGGTGATGTAGTAAAAAGTAATATTCATTCTGACGATTGGGATGTGCATGCAGTGGAAGCATTATTTGCTGATTTAAAATATTATGCTTCCTTTAATGCTGAAGATTTGTATATGAATTCTGCGAATTATGCCGATTATACTGCTACCAGCATTGGGGCAATCATTTTGTCCATAAACCAAGTGCACTACGTAGCTCTGTGGCCTACACCCAATGGGAACATTGCCCAAACCCTTTACCGGGTAGCTCCCAAACTCTTAGAAGTAAATTTACATATTTCACTGATTTTAATAGATTGAACCCTGGGTCCTATTATTTTAAATTAAACGCCCCATCCACTCAGAAAATCATGCTGACCCACACCAAATTGCTTTATTCGGGTTCCTTTTTGAAAGCCTTAGCTGTGGGTGGTTATGAGTATTGGAAGGACACTGTTGATTTGAAATCGATATGGGGCTCAAAACCTTGGCAGGTGCAAGGCACCGAGGCCTTGCACCGTGCCTGCCTTATCCCGGCCCAAATTGTGTTTCTGAATGCTTCCATTTATCAGACTACATGTTGGGGTTTGGCTACCACCAAACAAATAAATGCACCATCGATTCCATCCCTGTCTTCCATTCCAAACAACAGCTTGCACCTTAATATGTCCCTTTCGACTTTGCAGGCTTTGTTTCAGAACAATTCGTTTAATATTTCTACGCTTGTTCAGTCACCCTGGTTGTCTTGGCCCATATCATCTAATGCGTGCCAACTGCGTTTTCACGACTCAGTTCCTGGCTATACTCAGGACAGACCCGATTCTAGGTTTTCTGACTCCCGTGCTGCCACCACATATTCTGTTGGTAAATTATGTAAACAGTGGTTGCAACATTCTTCCCTAGACTCTGTTAAACAACATTTGTCCCTCCTATCAGGCAATATTGATCTGTCCGACTTTATATTGGGACCTCGTGGTCCACGACCGAAGAGATTCATTTATGAAGCTTATAATGAACTCTGGAAGCTGTCGCAAATGGAAGCTGCTTCCCGTTTACGGGAAATAGACCAAGCAAATTTGGAAAAGGTGCTTGCTGTTGCTGACAATAATATTAATACCCTGTCTTCCCGCATTTACACTTTGGAGAATATTGTGTCCTCTGTTGTTGATATTGTACATGATGATGTTTCTGTGTTGTATCATGGTCAGAATCAATTACGTTCAGTTATGCAGTTTGCGTGGACTTTGCAAACACTTAAATTAGGTAAAGTTCCTTGGCATTTTTTGAACACCACTGCCTTATTTCTGCCTTTTAATTTAACTGACAAACAGCAGTTTATGTCCATGAAAGATGCAGCTTACACTCTGTTACATATCGAGAAAGTTGAGCCCTTACCATTCTCTGTGGCGGAATTAGATTCTGCTGTGTGGCTAGTTCATGGGGTTATCGCTTTGCCTTTTTCCTTGTTTGAATTTAGTTCGTGCATGAAACATTATCCTGTGGGCCGTTTCCAGCCTTTGGGTAGTGCGTTCCTGCATGAACTTTGGTCCCTGCCTTTCATGTACAAATGTCTTAGAGACGGGAAGGAAGTTTTTCTCACGGGGGAGTCATGCGATTCAACTGTGGGTCATTCCCTTGTTTGTTAACACATTAAGTTGCACGGAGCTTGTAACGTTTCCGCTCCGAATCTTGCTTGTGTGTTGAAGGGTATTCCCGCTCCTGCTATTTCTCCTACTTTTACTTTGCTTACAAATGGTATCTATTTGCTTTTGAATAACGAAAATTGCTGTGGCATGCAGGCCGGCATACCCTATATTGTTACGGTTTCGCACAGAGTTGTCTGCTTCAAGAATGTCCTTTTTCCTCCCACTCACGACATCATAGATAATTCTATTTGGCCTTCCATTCCTACCATGAAGGCAGATTTCAATAAACTGAGCAGAATAAAGGCGCTATTATTGAACCAGGAGGTTATGCTCACATCCGTCAAGGAGACATTCATTCTCCAGGTGGCGAGTACCCACAGTGAAATCCAGGCCCTTTTGAACACAAACCTCCCACGGCATTTCGGGGAATTAATTCACCGTATTTTTAACGCATCTAACACTGAAGGTCTGGTGCACTTTTTTAAAGTTGTGGGGTCCTGCCTTGTATCCTCTTTCCAAACTATTTTCGGTGTGATTCCGGCATTTATTCATTCGATTTTTTCCAGCGTCTTTGGTGGTTTCCCATTGATACTCGCCGCCTTGGCGGCTGGTGTCCTGCTGTTGGTCTGTTTTTTGCGCAATGGCTGCTCCACGATGGGCCCTTCTCGATCCCGAGCGCCTCCAGCTGCTCCATGAGCGTATTCTGGCTGGGTTCGGGGTTCTGCCATTGGCGACCCTGAGTGTGTCCTATACCCTTTCTTTTCGCTTTGCGTATTTCACTTGCGTGCAACCTGTGATGTCTTGTATCCGCTGTCCTTTCACCTGGACCATGGATTTCTGACTCTTCAATACGTTGTTGTCTGTTCCGGACTTTGTTCAGTTGGTGGGACCTCTGGAGGCCCATGAACGGGACTGTTCCGTTGCAGGCTGTATGACGCGTGCGGCTGCACTGGGGATTTTGGCGCAATGGGATATCTGGGCGGCTGCTCAGAATCTCCTTCAACAAAGCTATATTGAATATCACGCAAGCTGTCCCGCATTGCTTGTGGATGCTCCGTCCTCAGAGGAACATTCCTGCTGCTTTGATCTGTTGGACTGGATGGCGTCTATGTTTTCTGACGATTCCAATGATGTCCTCTTGGATGCTATCGAGTTTTTCTGCACTCACACGCTTTTGGACTGACGTGGACTACCTTGATGGCTCCCTTTTTCCATCGGATGCTTCTGTTCTGCTCAGTCCATTTGAACTCTGTCTTCGTCTTTTGTCTTGGCCGATTGGACTGTCCAGGGGAGGGTGTCTTGTGGTTTGTGGCCTCCTGGCCTGCCTTGCTGCGTTTTCTTAGGCCTGGATGCCATGTTGTTTTTCTTTGCACTCGTTACTCTGAGCTGTTGCTCTATCGAGCTCTGCTCTTGCCACGTTATTTTAGCGCTGTCTGCATATTCTATCTTTCACCTTTTCTCCTGTTCACTTTGGGCTCCGTCTGCATAACATGTACAAGGTCGAATAACAACGTATTCTTAGTCCTGTTGATTTGGCCAGTCCCTCGCACCTAGACATAACACTATGGACAGCTGCCAGGGAGAAATTTGTGTGCTTTTAATATTGCGGTTTGCCAGCTCTGGGGCACTTGGAGAAAACCTTTCCAGAGAGAAGAGCTGTGATTGTCTGCTGATGTAGTTTTGCATCTAGAGATTGAGGTATGGGGGTTCGCTTGTCAAAGCCCAGAGGTCTTCTATTTTTATAATAAACTAGCTTTCAGAACGGGGAGGGTGGTAAGGTCATTTAGCCTTATATCCACTGCTTTATGAGATGCTTTCCCCGTTTGTATTTTATGGAGTTGTAACTATGCTGATCATATTATTCCTATGCATTATGCTAGTAGTACTGACACGTGTACTGTATCTTAGAGCACGTAAGTTGAAATAAACATTTTAACCTATACTGTGTCTCTTCTTACGCAAGTAGTGGACAGGTACGAGTGAGTGACGAAAGAGTGTTTTTGCTTCTGCGAGTCCTGAGAGAGAGATACTGTGTTCTGGGTTGTCTAATCATTGGTACATTGTTGCTAATGGGACGCTAAGGCTATTTGGGTTGGGGTTTTAGGTGCTAAGGTTTATGTTTGGCTCACCACTATATTCCGAGGTCCTATTATCCTGTGCATAGCTCTGTGTGTGCAGAATCCCTATAACAATACGTCACCCCCAAAGGTAAGCCTGAAAGGCTCATTGGGCAAAGTGCATGGTATTTAAAACATAGGATATGTGGGTTTAAATTTTACAAATCCTGGTAGTGACACACTCCTTAATCTGTTTTACCCTGTTGGAAGGCTTACCCCTCCTATTGACTAACACTGGGCTACCTTATTACATTTAATTAGTGATAACGTTTGATTGGGAGCAGATAAAGCTAGTGTGTATACACTCAAATGAATGTAATTTAAAATCCTCTTTGATGGTAAAGTTTGATTTTAAGTCACAATTCTGAAAATGCCCCTTTTAGAGAGTTGGCATTTTCTGGTCCTAAACATTTGTGCCTTCTGCCATTGTCCTGGGTCGCATGTCTGTGAATCGCTCACTTTTCGGGTGTGTGTATTCCAGAACCTGGTGTGGGAGAAGTATAGGGAATCCCCCCACTTCAAAGGCTGGCATCAGGTATAAATATTGGACTGCCAGAGCCACTCTTCAGGACATTCATGGACGGATGTCTGGACATTACAGAAGGACTGTCTTCCCTGCTGGAGGACTGCCCTGCTGTTTGAGGTCAGTCTTGCTCCCCAGAGATCTGTCCAGCTGCTAACAGAAGACTGACCTGCTGCTTGCGGACTGCCTTGACCCCCAAAGGTGCTTGAGGATTACCTTACTCTCTGAGAAGGAAGAATGGACCTGCTCCCTCCATCCCAGGCTACCTGAGTAATTCCAAGGGTCAGTAGGTTGTCTTCCTGTCTGAGCTACAGGGACACAACAAGAACAAGAGGCCTCCCTGCTACTACCCAGCAGACCTGTTACACTGGAAATTCTTGGACCTACAAATGGACCTGCCTGAGCCCTGCTGGCCTCTGCTGGAGTGAATTCCGAATCCCCAAGAGGTGCTTCCCAGTTTCTGGACCATTGGCTGCCATAAGTTGAGCTCCTCCTGTGAAGAAAGGTGAAATCTTGACGTTTTGGGCTCTTTGCAAATGCAAATGGGCCCGTTGATGCCAAACCTCCGCCATACACAATAGCCACCAACACGAAGCTCTGGTGAACCAGACTCTTCATGCTGCATTGACTGCCAGCAATGATTGGCAACGCATAATCTGCACTTTGCGGTATGGTAATGACAGCCTGGGTGATGGCCAACGCAAAGCAATGACCATGGTTGACGCCTGACTGGCTCTTCATACTGCAGCAATGACAGCCTAGCCTGCTGTTCACACTGCAGCGACAACCATCCATAACAATCTCCATGGTCAGAGAGCCTACTGTCAACAAGGTGTTGGTGCAGATCTGGAAAACAAAGACTGAGCAGGTGATCTTGTGCAATCAAACTACAAAACCTGGTAATTCCTGACATTACTGCCCTTCACCCAACCATCCAGTGCCTTGCAAAAGGGATCCACACAATCCACCCAGGTCTGTTGGGAAAGCTTATGAGTCTCCCTTAATTTCTGTCTGTATTTTCCTGGTGGCAGGCCAAACTTCCTAATTAGGGGCTCCTTCATGATGGGATACCTCATCCTGTCACCCTCATCTAGGGCCAGTAGGGTATCCCTTCCCTCACTTGGAATGTGCCTTCACAGACTAGCTCCCCAATCCTCCTCAGGGACTTTGTGCATCTGCAGAGCAATCTCATAGGCCTCAAACCATCTGTCTATGTCATCTCCCACCACAAAATCAGACACCAAATCCTTGGGAATGTGGACCCTCTTGTCAGAGGACATTGAAGAAATGCTGCCTCCATCTTGGCTGGATTCAGCCCTCCTTGCTTTGACGTCCAGCTCTCTCAAGCTCAGTTGCTGAGCCAACACCATTTTCTTCTCCTCCATGGCCAATCTTTTCTCCTCTATGGCCAACCCCGTTTTGTTTTCCTACTCCTCTATGGCCAATTTCTTTTGCTTTTCCTCAAGTTTGACCATGGCCAGCTCCAATCTGAACTTTTTTTCCTCCATCCTGGCTTCAAGCTCCTCTGGCGATATGCCATTGGATGAAATATAAGGTATTTGTGCAACACTTAAACCAGTAAAACAGTGAAAACAGCATGCAAAAATAATCCACACCATGTTAGAATAACAGAGATCAATTTAATGAACAAAAGAAGACCAAAACAACAAAATTCCAATAAGTATAACCAGAGTTATGAATTTTTAGAGAATATCTTAAAATATAGTGCTGGTATAAGCCCATCAGGCTATGTGAATGATAAAATTACTTTTGCTCCAAGTGAGTAGATCAGTTCCGAACTAGGATACAAGTGTTGTGACATGTTTACAAATAGGTGAAATGGGAGTTTGTCTTTATTCACATGTTGAAGTCATGATTTTTGTGAAAATTAACGTGGGTCTTGAGCTTTGATGAAAGATTCTTTGTTTCGCTTTGCCCTGTATGTTGGTCAACTGATTATAATATTGATGTACATAAATGATCTATGACGTTTTTTTAAATTATATAATGGAAATTACATGGTGGCCACACTAATTGATTTACGTGTCTAAGATATTCAAATTCATTTTATTGTGTTAAAGGCCCGTCAGCATTAGCAATTGCTTTTTCGGTTTATATTGTTGTGTGGCTTAGCTGTGCTGATGTAATATAGGCCCAATCCCTGCATCTCATCCATTAAAGTTCTAAAAGTGGCATTTTCAGACTTACAACTTAAAATATGGCTTCACCATAAGTTGTGATTTTAAATTGGGAGTCCAGAGACACCAAACTTAAAATGTTCATCTTGTTCCAATTGGAAATGACACATATGATGGAATAAGATAACCCCAATTCTAACCTATGGGAAAGTTAGGCCTTGCATTAGTGAAATACAAATTTAAGAGTTCTTCACTACCTAAACATGTAAAACGTAAGAGTACATGCCCAACCTTTTTAATACACTGCACCCTACCCTTGGGGCTGTCACTCTAAAGCCTACCTTAGGGGTGACTTATATGTATTAAAAATGAAATTTTGGATCTGGCAAGGGAATTACCATGCCAACTCGACATGGCAGTTTAGACTGCACACACAGGCTCTGCAATGCAAGGCCTGAGACATATTTAAAATGCTTCTGAAGTGGGTGGCACAATTAGTGCTGCAGACCCACTAGTAGCATTCAATTTAAAGGCCCTGGGCACATGTAGTGCACTTTACTAGGGATGTATAACCAAATTAAATATGGCAATTGTGGGTATGCCAATGTTACCCCATTTTAGGGAAGAGACCCTGCACTTTAGCAGTGGTCAGCAGTGGTAAAGTGCCCACAATCCTAGAGCCAGAAAAAATGAAGTCAGCAAAACAGGAGGTTAGAAAGCAAAAAAGTCAGGGGAAACCACATCAAGGATGCTAGGTCTAACCAAACTATTGCACAATATTATGTCTTTTTGCAGCATGATTCATGATTGACTAAAAGATTGTGTTATTTGGCATTTATGAATGCATGTCTGAATGGATGTATGCGTATTTGTACAGTGCAACCCAATTCCCAAGGCAGTGAAGATGTGGACAGGGTCACAGGCGAGCATGGAGTCAATGAGTGACTGGAATTGTAGCTGTTTCTGAAAGATTAGGTGTACTTTTACTACATTGTGATTGTTGGACTTGGTCGTTTATGCAGGGTCATCATCCCCAAACATTTTGCCGTCACCATTCTGCCTTCTGAACCCATTTTCATTGGCTCTTAGGACTCTGTGCACTCCAGCGCTGCTAATCATTGCTAAAGTGCTTGTGCTCTCCCCTCTAAATATAGTAGAATTGGCTTACACCCAATTGGCATTTTTAATTTACTTGCAAGTCCCTAGTAAAATGGCACTACATATGCCCATCGCCTGTAAATTCAATGCGACTAGTAGACCTGCAGCACTGGGTGTGCTAACCACGTAAGTAGCCTTTTAAACATGTCTCAGGCCTGCCATTGCAGCATTTGTGTGCAGCTTTAAGCTATTTCGACATGGCAAAATACATATTTTGGCCAGGCTCAAACCTTCCTTTTTAATACATAGAAGTTACCCCTATGGTAGACCCTAAACATCCCACAGGGCAAGGTGTACTATATTTAAAAGGTAGGACATGGTATTTTACGTTTTACATTTCCTGGTAGCAACAACTCCTAAATTTGTGTTTCACGACCACAAGGCCTGCCTTTCCCATAGGATAACATTGGAATACCCTTCTTACATTTAATAAGCTGCAAGTTTCATATGGGAACAGGTAACCAGTTCATGTCTGTGCCTTTGTAATTGTAATGACCAATCCTCTCTTATGGAAAAGTCACATTTTAAGTTAAAATATTGAAAATGCAAATTTTAGTAAGTTGTCATTATCCTGCCTTAACCATTTAGTGCCTACAGGCTTTCACTGGGTCACATGACTAGGTGTGGTTGCAGTTGGGGTTTGAGTATTCCTCTTAGAGAGCCACACACAATACAGAGCTTCGGTGTGACTGGATGGACAATCATTACCAGGATAGGAGGGCGGAGCTGGACACAGTGCTACTTACACTGGAATAGACGGTGTACTGCCTCCACAAAAAGGGCTGCATACCTCCTGCAGCTAGTCTGGCCCTGGGGCAGGTTTGGCAGGAAATCTGTGCACTTCATTGGTAACCTTCTAGAAGCTTCTCCCATTTCAAATGAGGCACCTGGTATAAATATTGGACCTCAGACATCCAATATTCAGTACACTTCTGGACCTGTAGAAACTCTGCCAGAAAAAAGGACTTCTGTGCTGCTGAAAGGACCAACACTCTGCTGGAATTTTGCCCTGCTGGACTAATGCCATGCTGAACTGCTTCCTTGATGGATTGCTGTCCTGCTGCCCTCCAGCCTGTGCCAGAGGGATTGGACCTGCAACTGACCCGAAAATGGCGGTCGGAACCCCCACAAGGGAGATATCACAGAAGACACCCCCGAAGTGCCTGGGGGGAAGGGAGAGCTTTACTGAGGCACCCTGAAAGGTCTTAGAAGGATTTGAAGAAGACCCAGGTACAGTGAGACACGGTAACACACACAGCTCTTGCCTGACCCTAAGATGGCCGCCATGAGCCACTGCTAAGTTCTGCCTCGAGGAGACCCACCATTTCAGACACTAAGAAGGACCTAGGCACACACCAGAGACACCTCTCTACAAGCACGACTGATCCCCACAACACGGAGAGGGATCCCCTGGAGATCTGAGCGGGCCGGGAGTCCCTGGCGGTGGGCAGTGCTCGCATCTATGCCACCTCAAAATGCTGTAACCATGGTGCCAAACTACTTCACGCTGGCGGAGAAAAAACAGGTGGGCGACCAGGAGAGTGTTGAATCCGGAATGGCGCTGACCAAGGAATACCTGTTAGCTTCCCTGACGGACTTCAAGACTGAACTTAACACCAAGGTCACAACCCCCCTGCCTGACCTCAAGATGGCCGCCTCAGTTGGTCTCTCCATGATGCCCTACCACTCCTGGACAATAGAACTGGTCATCGACCTGATCTTAACCACATCCCTCACCTGACCTTGATCCTGCTCTCCCTCCAGGACATGTACTCTTTGAACTTTCCCTCGACCGTGGAGACCCTGCTATTTGACCGATGCCCGGTGGAGCTACCTGTTAGCTAAAGAGGAGATGGGCTGTGGATTCCCCCTCGGCCGTCACCTACCCAGCCGGATTTTGGGCAGACATTCCTTCGTCTCTCTGTCGTATCCCCCTCCTACCCCTTCACCCTACCCCTTCCCCCTCTACGCTCCCTTCTTCTTGCCTTCTATCCCTTTAATGTTTTTCTGTTGAGACCTTGCTATTTGACCGATGCCCGGTGGAGCTACCTGATAGCTGAAGAGGAGATGGGCTGCGGATTCCCCCTCAGCCGTCACCTACCCAGCCGGACCTTGGGCAGACTTCCCCTTCGTCTCTCCATCGTATCTATACCCTACCCCTTTTTCCCTTACCCCCTCTCCCTTCCTCACCCCATTTTCCTTTTCTTCTATGCTCCTTAAATGTTTTTACTGGTATCTTTGGTAACTTGTAACTGATGTAAGTTTGCAACTATGTGGAACCTTATGTAAAGCGCTCTGATACCTTCGGGTCTAGCCAGCGCTATATAAAACTCTTTAAAATAAATAAATAAACTGAACCCAGGAATCCCAAGGTGACTCCAAAGGCTAGTCTGCTGGCCTCCGGGTCAGAGCCACAGGGACATAACAAGCCCCCAACTACCTGAACCAGCACCCAGATCCAGCTGGAGTACATCCCTGACGCCCAAGTAGTGCCCCTCTGGTTCTGGACCCTTGGTGTGGACTCAGTGGAGCTGAATTGAAGTGTTTGGGCTCTTTGCGACAGTGAACAGGCCCTCTGATGCCAAAACCTTATGGCTCGCACTGACCACCAAAGCGAAGTACCGTCAGTCCGACCCTTCAAGGTACAGCTTTGACCACTCGTGTGGAAGTGCCACAGTGAAGCTACAGCCTGTCAGTTTGAGACCACAATAGGATCTTCATGCTGCAGTAACCACAGTCTGCGATGCAAGGCTGGCTCTTTGCGATATAGTGAGGACCATCTGCGATGCTTCTTTCATCCTCACGGCCCCTTCCACTGTGGATGGGACTCTTTGTGCTTAATTGAGAAGGTAACTATTGAGTGAGACTAACCTGGTCTCTGTATCATCACGGTTAGCTTGAATTTGTGGCTTTCTCCTGGTCTCGCACGACCAGATAGCTGCGAGTGGTGCTTTGGTCTTTTTGGTGCTATTTTCACTTAAATCTTTAAAATTGCATATCTCCAGTTCTGACTGGATTTTTGTTGTTTTGGTCTTGATTTATTCATTACATTTTACTCTATTCTGGTGTGGGATCCTTTTTAAGTCGAGCGTAACAGCGCTTGCGCTATCGCTTAGCGACCTGTTGTAGATGCTCTGTGAAGGCTCTGTGAAGCTAAACTCCACCCCCTGGTTGCCTTCGCTTTTCATTTGTCTTTGCCACTGTCCTTTGAAAATCCTTCCTTGCTACTGGTCAATTATTCCTCGTTTCCCTCCTTTCTGTTTCCGCATTCCAGCTACGGAGCACCGGCCGAGTATTATCTCCCTACACTGTCAGAGTTTAAGTATTCCTCTGAGGCTACTTTTTTTCTAGGGTCAAATTATGTATCTGGACAATGCACTGGGCTTGCACTTGCACTTTCAATATGGGGGGGGGTCGCCCACTTTTGCTAGCTTCTTCTTACGTTATTTTTTTTAATAGCACTGTGCTTTACACAACACTGTTTAATTGTAAATTCGAGCAGTGCTTTTCACAACACTACTTTTTGTTCCGTGCTGCCGATCTCACCAGTCCTAATTTTAAATGGTCACGAGGAATGGGACACACATGACCTTTTGGATTTTGATTGCCGTACTTGACCAACAGCGCGGAGACAGGGCAATTTCGAACCATTAACAAGGCCACATTAAAAATGTGTAGAAATGAAGCAGAGCCGTGGGTGAATAAGTGAAGGCTTTATTAGTACAACAGCCCCTACACAACTGTGCGGTTCAGAGGTAGAAGGTCCCACTGACCGTTGGAACCATTAAGGGTGGCAGGGGAATGTGGGAATGGAGTGTGGAATGTTGGGGACCAATGAGGGGGCAGGGATAACAATAGGGGCTCTCGCGCAGGAGAGCAAGAGAACACTAGCTGTCACGCCCCAGGGGCTGACGCTTGGTATTGACTGTAAATACAACACATCTTCCTCTCTTGAATGTTTAACAACAATGTAGTTACTCACACACAAAATCATCTAGTCGTCTGGGTTTGTTGATGGTTCTACCAAACCTTCCCGAGACCGTGATTGTCAGACACAACTTCAGTATCAGAATGTGGATCACCTTCATCGCTCTGATCGGGCGTGGGAGCGTGAGGACTGACTTCATCACTCTGGCCCGGTATGCGACAATCAGTGGATTCAGCGGTGGGTGGAGGACCACTATCTTGAACATCTTCATTTCTTGAACACATTCTGTTATCAAAATGCATGGAACTGTGTCCCCTTTCAGGTTCATCGTAATCAACCCACAAATCTTTATTAGCACTATTGGGCTGACATTGAATCATGTCCCTTCTTAATAACAATTCTCTGAGACTAGTAGGAGGAACTAATGAGTCATAACGAAGTAAAAATCCATCCACTACAGACAATTCATCTGAAACTTGTGCAAAAGGTTTCATACCAGGAGAAAGATTTCTATCATGAGTTCAGCCTTGCTTAATATGACTAATTACCTGTTGAAGAAGAACATCGTTATCAAGAGCAGTTAACCATAATTCTTTAGAAATAGAGGATTGCTCACCAAAAACCTCCTCTATGAGAGCCACAACACACTCCACTTCTTCTGTTTCAGGTAGGGAAGAATCCTTGATGGGCATTCTGGAAAGACAATCAGCGCGACCATTTTTGCCACCAGGTAAGTAATGAATTGAAAAATTGTATTCCTGCAATTTTGAGAGGATGCAAACCAATCAGAGTCACTGCACCACTGGTAACCAATCTATTGAGCTCAGTTTGGACATCATCTCTGATAGATACAGGTAGGTGTCTGACCTTGTGTACACATGGGGAGGCATTGTCTCTTAACTCAATTTTGTGTTGGAAACTGTTAAGCAGACCCACTTTCCCTGAAAAAACTTCAGGGTAGTCTCGAAGTAATGTGCCATTGTATCCATTGTTGTTCCCAATTGACATCACAGGGTTGTCACTATTAGGATTAAGAATGATTCCTAAGTCAGCTTGATCATTCCATCCCAGGACAGAGGGTCCTTTTTTTGCCACAAATAGTTTGCAGACAGCCTTCCTGCTCTTGAATTCAAATTCCAAATCACGAGTGCCGATGAATTCAATGTTCTCCCCTGTGTAGCTCTTAGCGATAACGTTGGATTTTTCAAGAAAGGCACCTATTTGATTTGTGAACTGTTGTTTCCAGACATTCTCGTTAACTATTGTAAACGGGGAACCCGAGTATGCCATTATGTTCATTAACACCCCACCCATTTTGATTTCACATATGGGTTTCTTGACCTTAGTGGGAGCAACTTCCAGAATATCATATTCAATTGAGAACACATAGTTGATTTTGTCCGAACCTGAATCGTCAGGTTCCTCAGAGACCGTGTTATATTCACCCTGAATGTGTCTGACCGGCTTGCTGCATCTGTAGGACTTCCTCTTACATGCTTTGGTAAAGTGCCTCATCAAGCCACAGGACGTGCACTTATGAAATCTAGCCGGGCACTTTTTGAAATCAGCAAGGTGAGATGAAGACCCGCAACGATAACATCTCCTTTCCGTGTCCTCACTGTACTTCTTAGTGTACGTTTTCTCATCGTTGTATTTTTTCTTATTGACCTCACTTGTAGTGTCTTGGCGAAAATTTTCTTTGGATTTACATTTACTGGTATTGGTCGAGTTGACCGCCTTTACTACACTGGGCTCCTCCAGAACAGCTTTGGCACCCCTGCCCGTAAGTTCCGCTTTTTTGACTAAAGCAACTATTTCTTTCAATGATGACTCACCATTTACCCAGAGTTTGTCTTGGATGTTGGGGTTGCTGGCATGCATTATGATTTGGTCACGTATGAACCCCTCTTGTAATTGCCCAAATCTGCACGTAAGGGCCAATGCACTCAAAGCAGACACATACTCATCAATGCTTTCATTTTTACCCTGTTTTCTTCGTGAAAACTTGTAGCGATCGACCGCTACGCATACAATGGGCGAGAAGTGAGCATCTAAATCATCTAAGGCATGTTGGAAAACCTCCCTTACTTTCTTTTCGATTTGGTTGTAGGTTTTTTAACCTCCAGGGCCAAGGTAGTACAGTAAAACCTTCTTTTTCTTTTCAGCAGTAAAATCCTCATCCTCAACAGTCTCAATATAATTGCAAAAATATTCCTTCCACTCTTTCCATGGCATACACGGTTCTCCCTTGAGTGGGAGGAAGGGTTGTGGTTGTGAGTGGTTCAATGAGCTTAAGGCACACATGTTGTAATAGAAACTCCAATTAAGATGAGGAATGCTTGATGTAGATGGCGTGCGCAAAGTGGCAAGGGCGAGTTGTGTATGTGGCAAGGTTAACCTTTTGGAAAGGTGTGCGCATCACCGTGAAGTCTAGCGTGCAGATGATGGCAGCCTGGTGCCAGGTGACTGGTGCTAAAATGCCTGAAGTATCATGCTGGATGCGCTTGAAGTGTGCGCATCACTGTGAAATTGCCAAAAAACAAGGTAGCAATTAATGTGCACCAAACGTTGAAAGGTGTGCACATCACCGTGTGATGTGCAGATTAAGATGCTATACATGCAGCGAAAACAGTTGAAGTGTGCGTATCACTGGAAATGGAAACGCACTTTCCCGATGCTGAAGCTGGCGTGATAACGCATGCCTTGAGGAAATGAAGCCGCAAAATGGCCGTGTAGCCCAATTCAAAATGGCCGCTGGGTGTGCGTTCCACTGACGTCACACACACTTGAGAGGTGCGCAGTGTGCCTGGCTCTGTGAGGAGAGCGTCGGAGGCGGGAACTTTAGCTTGAAGGAAGACAAGGTGAGCTGCGCAGGAGTAAGCGGGGTACCAACCAAGGGACGTCGTTGCCAGCCAAATTGTGGAGACACATGGAGTTACGCTGGGCAGCAGCGTGCCCGCAGGTTGCGCAGGTCTCACTGTGTGTCCTCGAGGATGGAGTAAATAAGCAGCACAGGATAACAGGAGACAGCACTCCGGAACCACCGTCAGGCTCGTATCAACCGGTGACAGGTCAGGAGGTCAGCAGTTCAATGGTGGGTTCACTCTCACAGGGGAGTGAACTCGAAACAGGTCCGGAGGAGATCACAGCATACCACAGTGAGGGGCTGTTGAAGTAGTCCGCTCGTCGCCACTTGTAGAAATGAAGCAGAGCCGACGGTGAATAAGTGAAGGCTTTATTAGTACAACAGCCCCTACACAACTGTGCGGTTCAGAGGTAGAAGGTCCCACTGACCGTTGGAACCGTTAAGGGTGGCAGGGGAATGTGGGAATGGAGTGTCCCAAGTCAAAAAGGAAGATCATCCTGGAGTCATTCTGACATCATTCGATGACTTCAGCCAGGCTATTCCTGCAATTATCTGGGGAAGTCATCCCAAACCATCCTGAAGTATGCCCACAGGGCAGAATATTTAAATGCGATGACTCCTCGAGTCATCAGAGAAACTACTCCAGGATTAGCTCCTGATTACTTCAGTGGAAAAGATGTGATGATCTTGTACAAATGCAGGATGATCCCATGATGATTTCAGGATTAGGGTGGATTACTCCAGGATGGGTTCCTGATTATTTCACTGGAAAATATGTGATGATTCCTTACCACTGCAGGATGATACCAGAATGATTTCAGGATTAGTCTGGATTACTCCAGGATGACCTTATGAATATTTCAGGATGGGCTGTATTGTTACAGAATGATCTTGTGATGACTTCAGAATGAGGCAGAATTACTCAAGGATGATCCCAAAATATTTTTAGAATGGGACTACTAGTTGATTATGACTTCATGATGGGGATGTATTACCTTAGGATGGGTTCTGGCTGTATTACTTACTGCATGACGATTTCAATATGCGGCTGTATCATTCATACATCTGGAAAAGTAATGTGTAAACCTTTGCCATACACAGGAAGTTAAGAAATCAGCAGTTTTTAGTTCGTTGGCAGAGCAGATTACTCCAACAAAAACAAGCATTGGTAAATGCATTAGGTTTCACCTATGTGATCAATGATAGGCTGTTTTTTGTTGTGAGTTGTAGATTGCTGAGTAGTTGTACAATATAAGTTACAGAAAGTCTGTTAAAGTGTTATGACTCATTTATGTACAAAAAGGCAATACATTGTGCTGTTACTAGTGGTTTAGTGCGGGTAAGTATTGGAAAAATTTGGAAAAATGAAATGAAAGAGGGAAATAATAGAATTAATTGATGTAATAGCAATATTATGTGTTTAGAGGAGTTCTGACAACATTTGGGCCCGGTGCCACTGCACCTGCTGCACCATTCACATCATGCCCCTAGTGACTGCAAGATAACTGCATTTGTGACTGCCTATTTAGTAGTAAAATATAGCAATATTTGGTGTTCAGAGGAGTTGACAACATGTGGCCCCGGTGCCGCTGCACCTGCTACGCCATTCAACTCATGACCCAGGTGCTGGTAAGGTAACTGCACTTGTGACTGCCTGTTTAGTTGTAAAATATTGCAATATTTGGTGTTTAGCGGGGTCCCTAGAGTTTGGACCCCGGTGTCTGCCCCTGCTGCATCATTGAAATCATGACCCTAGTGCCTGCAAGGTAACTGCGCTTGTTTTTGCCTGTTTTGTAATAAAATATAGCAATATTAGGTGTTTAGTGGGGTGCCTGGAGCTTTTGGTCCCGATGCAACTGCACCTGCTGCACTATTGAAATCATGACCCTAGTGCTTGCTAGATAATTGCACCTGTGACTGCCTGTTTAGTAGTAAAATATAGCAATATTTGGTGCTTAGTGGAGTTATGACAACTTTTGGCCCCGGTGCAACTGCACCTGCTGCACCATATAAATCAAGCCCATTTCAACCACAAGGTAACTGCAATTGTAACGGTCTGTTTGGTTTGAAATTATAACAATAATCTC
The DNA here is from genome assembly GCA_963921515.1 of Calotriton arnoldi. Taxonomy (NCBI): domain Eukaryota; kingdom Metazoa; phylum Chordata; class Amphibia; order Caudata; family Salamandridae; genus Calotriton; species Calotriton arnoldi. The sequence continues at coordinate 555,767 of CAWUFW010000756.1, read as the reverse complement.
GGTTTAGTTAAGTAACTAGAGCTGTTGGCCCCGGTGCCACTGCACCTCCTGCACCATTCAAATCAAGTCCCTTTTAACTGCAAGGTAACTCAATTGTGACTGCCTGTTTAGTAGTCAAATATAGCAATTTTATGTGTTTAGAGGAGTTCTGGCAACTTTTGGGCCCGGTGCTACTGCACCATTGAAATCATGACCCTGTTGTCTGCAAGATAACTGCACTTGTAGCTGCCTAGTAGTAAAATATAGCATAGCTCTTGTATATTAACTTTATTTTCAATACGCAATGTTTATTACAACATTTAGAATTTGATCATAATGACTAAATAGATTAAGTTAAAAAAAATCTGATAATGCCTACAAAGTGCAAAGAAAAGTACTGGCGGCATGAACTCCGAAATGCCACAAACGTTCCAAGGCTAAAGCATCTGCTTTAAACAACCAAGTAATAAAAAGCAAGCATTCCAGCATACTGTTAGAAGCTACCTGCCTTTTCCGTGGGAAGAGATCTTATCTTGACAGTGAATGGGGCATAAACAGTGTGAACAGCTTTTGTAGAAGTATCTCAAATGCGTGCAGTCAGGAGAAGTTAACAAAAAAAAGTTCCACACAAAAGCGAAGAACACAGTAATTCGGCCATGGGGTCTGATAAGAGCCCCCTTTTAAGATATATTAAATACAAGAGATTTCACAAGCACAGCGCAAGTGAAACCGAAAAACCACCAATTGCTTCAGTGGTATTCTACCTTCCTTGTCTAAACACATGAAAACCTCTCACCTCTCACTATTTTACGTGTGCACAAAAAACAGAAGAGGGAACCGGAAAAGGCACACCTGGCTTGGAATCTATTTCAGCATGCCATATAAAATGCACCCTGCCCTACCTACAAGTGCCTCAGAATATGTCATTGCTACTCCAAAATAATTCTACTATAACTTCTTTACGAGTTTACTATGATTACCACTTACTACTGCAACTTAATAACACTGGTGTGTTAAGCTATTGCACTAGGCAGCGAGCTGCTAATACAATTATTGCACTCCTCTTAATTTTGCCTCACCATTATTCTTTTATTTTGATCATTTTCATTGCAACCAAGTAATGTTGTTGACAGCAGATGTAAAGCATTGACTGTAAGTGTAGAGTTTAGTACAATCAGTGCAGGACTGGTCTTGAGCGAGTCATTGTGAATTTATGAGACTGCTCAAGAAGTATGTTGTGGTCAAGTGTCTGTAAGTAAGCCTTTAAGTGGTACAATGGGTGCTGCAGTTCAGTGTTGATATGAACGAAGGCTGCTTTAACAGACCGTAGAGAATGGCAGTGGTGGGTGACTGGTCTTGTGGCTGTGAGCTGTATAAGTAGTTGATGGAGCGCAGTTTGATCAAATGAGGCGAGTGGCGATGAATCTTGTGAGAAAAGAAATAAGTGTTTTGTGTGGCTTAGAGGAATTTGAGTGACTTTAGATAGCATGTAGTGTCAGGGAGGTATAATACATGAAGATGTGCTGGATGCCAATAGACTGGGAATGATTATAAGATAGATGTGGGTAAATGCAAGCATTTTTGGTGGCCACTGATGTTCTGAGTGAGTGCTGTGAGTGACTAGTGCAACTGGGTTGTGTTAGAAATGTGGATGCATAGTGAGTGTGGCTGCAGTGTGTGTGCAGTGTGTGTGCTGAGAATGGTTGCAATAATGTTGCAAGGACTATTGAAATTAACAGAGAAGTATATTGCTGGTGGGGGTGTGAGTGGATATGGGGTGGGCCAGTGTTGCTGAAGGACTGTGGGTTGGTGCGGCAAATGATGGGGGTGAATTAAGAGTCATGTTGTGAAGGACTGTGGTCAGCAAATGTTAAGTGGTGAATCAGTGTTGCAAGTGGCTGAGTTTTGAGTGATGGCAGGTTTAGATCTGAGATGTGAAAGAAAAGTTGATGCTGGGTCACGCTGTGAGGCAGAATAGGGTTACATATTACTATGGGTGAGATGTGACTGAATGGCTCATGGGACTGATTGCATGGGATGTTTAAAATGCTCGAGGTAGGTGAATGGTGTGAGCAAGTTGGAGAGAGTAGCTGCAGATCATTGCTGGTGTGAGTAAAAGGATGTGATTGTGGCTATGGTTGCTGGTGGGTGGTATGGATGACTGGTGTTGTGAATAGCGGAGAATTAATGATACATCTAGCTGAAGAAGAGTGGAATTAAAAGGTGTTAAAAGTTTTGTGCTTGTAAGCAAGAGATAAGAGTTCTTGAGAGGAGTGGCGTAGTGACTTAGTAGTAAAGCAGCATAAGCTAATGGCTATTGAACATACATGGAGTGAAAGTGGTTTTGTTAATAGTCAAAGGATGCAAATACCAGAGTATGGTGGTGAGATGATAGGTAGGTGTGATGACAAGCTATCATGTGATTGTGTGATAGTGTGAGTGGTTGGTGCAGAAGGTAAATACTGCTGCAACTGCCTGAAGGCTAGAGCGGATTGAGTGACTAATGCAGTAGGTGGTACTGTGAGTGTGTGTCATAGTGGTGTCCTGAAGGGATGACTGGTACTGAATGCAGCCGAATGTGTGTTGTGAGGTGTTAGTGAACAGGTGATAAAGCAAAGTGTTATTGCATCTCATATGTTTAGTGTCTCAACTGGTGTACTCGGAAGATGGGAGTCAATGATGTAAACAATTAGTTATGTGAGTCAGTCACTCAAACACTTTATTTCAGTCACTAGGACCATAAAAGCAAATACATAAAATGCATCAGTATAAGTCGGACATATGCTCAAAGTTACAAGGTTAAAAACAGCAAGGAAAAAAAGTAAATAAAAAACCACTGCAAGACCCTCCCCAAGGCAGTATACATTCTTGGCCTCCTCCTCATCCTCAGGAGTAGCTGCACTTTCCAGGTCAGGATCATTGTCATCCCCCTGGCCAGTTTCAGAGGTCAGGTCCTGGGCATTTTCATCCCTGGCCCCTCCCTCATCTTCTGCCCCACCCTCTCTGCCTACCCTTGCAGACCCTAGGGTTCTTCTAAGATCATCTAGCAGAAGCATCTCCAGGAGACGTTGGGTGTTGGCATTTTTGCCTGTCTTCAACTTCCTAACTTTGCACAACTCTCTTAATTCCAAGAATGAGAGGTTGTCATATCTGGATGGCAGGAGCCCACTGGTTCCTGGCAGTGAAGACATTACTAGTGTGGTGTATGCACTACCTACTCTAGTGTGGCCTACTAAACTCTCTTGAGTTGTAGAAAGGGTGTGCTATCCCTTAACACACAACTCTAAGTTCAGTAGAACTTACTGTATCCTAAGCTTGATTTATATGTACCTAAGGTACCCTTAGTGGTTTTCAGTTGATCAATTCAATTGAGATTATCTGGTAAAACAATAGCAAGCTGGAATCCCACACGCTGCACACCAATGTGAGAAGTTGGCCTGGTATATGCTGTCCACTAATTATAGTGGGCACCTTGCACCAGTCCAAACAACCCCTTATTGGAGATAGGTTAAAGACAACCTTTATTGAAAGCTATCCTAGTGGTAGCTATGGAGAGCAGCCTTCAGGCTAAGTCTTGAAGGAATGTAAAGCAGCTTGTTTTACCAGTCTATAATCTCTTGAGTGACCAAATGAAAGAGCACCACACCAGGTATATATTCAAAATATATGTATTTATTACTAAACACACCCCTCTAGTCTCTTTATGAGGCTAGAGTTCGAAGTACATAGGTTATAAGATCTTAAATCACAGTAATAGCACAAATACACGTTTGGGCCCAAGGGGCGTACCAAACCATATACCAATAAAGTGGTATGCGAACCACGACTGAACTAGACACTAGGCCTAGAGCCTCTAGAAGTGCTTGGACCACAAGGAACCACCCAAGGTAGTGACACAGGGGACCCACGGGAGACGCGTGCAGTGTAAATACACAACCGCGATACGCCGTTGACTTCTATGGAGAAAGTCGGGATCGGGAAATTAGAGAAAAGGGACACTTAAAAGAGGACTAGGACAAAACCCTTTGAGATCTAGGACTTTGAAGAGTCTCTACCCACGGAGCACCGGAGTACTCGTGTTACCTCACCCAGGAAGCCGGGTGCATAGGTGCCTTTCGGGGTCGGGTTTCGTCGTCGATTCGAATGGCGATCTGCTGCAAAGTGCTGCTGGCGACCAAGTGGAAAGTGTCCGGGTGGATCCAAGAGTGGATCGGAGTTCTGAAGAACCTGAAAGCAGGGGGGACAGAGTCTGGGTCACTAGCCAGTGACCAGGAAGGCGATGGACAGATGCCCACCGATGTCGAGTGCTTCAGGTGCGTTGACGGTCATCTTGACTCTTCAGCCACGAGGTCCGGGAGGCGTTGTCGGCGACCAGGAGCAGGATTCGGGCTGGTACACGATGTCTGTCGAGTGCTGAGGTGTCGGCGACCGGATTGGACCCAACAAGCCTTGGCAACGGCAAGTCTTAATGCAGAGGAAGATCGTCGATGGTGCAGACCAGCAAGGTCTAGGGAACTCACCCAGCAACGGTAAGTGAGGGCAGGCCTCCAATGTGAGAAGTTGGCCTGGTATATGCTGTCCACTAATTATCGTGGGCACCTTGCACCAGTCCAAACAACCCCTTATTGGAGATAGGTTAAAGACAACCTTATTGAAAGCTATCCTAGTGGTAGCTATGGAGAGCAGCCTTCAGGCTAAGTCTTGAAAGAATGTAAAGCAGCTTGTTTTACCAGTCTATAATCTCTTGAGTGACCAAATGAAAGAGGACCACACCAGGTATATATATAAAATATATGTATTTAGTCTTAAACACACCCCTCTAGTCTCTTTATGAGGCTAGAGTTCGAAGTACATAAGTTACAAGTCAGTTATCAACAGTAATAGCACAAATACACGTTTGAGCCCTAGGGGCGTACCAAACCATATACCAATAAAGTGGTATAAGAACCACGACTGAGCTAGACACAAGGCCTAGAGCCTGTAGAAGTGCTTGGCCCTCAAGGAACCACCCAAGGTAGTGACACAGGGGACCCACGGGGGACGCGTGCAGTGTGAGAACACAGCCGTGAGCCGCCGTTGACTTCTATGGGGAATGTCGCGGTTGGAGTTTTAAAGAAAGAGGACACTTAGAGGAGGACTTGGAGCAAACCCCTTTAGAACTAGGTTGTTCTAGAGTCTATACCCACGGGAGCACCAGAGTACTCGAGTTACCTCACCCAGGGAAGCCGGGTGCATAGGTGTCTTTCGGGGTCGGGTTTCGTCGTCGTTTTCAATGGCGATCTGCTGCAAAGTGCTGCTGGCGACCAAGTCGAAAGTGTTCGGGTGGATCCAAAGGTGGATCGAAGATCTGAAGAACCTGAAAGCAGAGGGGACAGAGTCTGGGTCACTAGCCAGTGACCAGGAAGGCGATGAGCAGATGCCCACCGATGTCGGGTGCTTCAGGTAGGTTGACAGTCATCTTGACTCTTCAGCCACGAGGTCCAGGAGGCGTCGACGACAACCAGGAGCTGGATTCGAGCTGTCCCACGACGTTTGTCGATTGCTGGGGTGTCGGCAACCGGATTGGACCCAACAAGCCTTGGCAACGGCAAGTCTCGTAGAAACAAAGAAAGGACGTTGATGCAGACCAGCAAGGTCTGGAGGACTCACCCAGCGAGGGTAAGTCAGCGCACATCTGGAGCAACCAGGAAAGCCCAAGCAGAAGAAGAGTTGCCTTCGGGAGGGCCCACTAGCCAACGGACTAGCGACCGTGAAGGAGCCTTGAGTGGACGCACTTGGAGCTGGCTCACAGGACACTCGTGGAGTGGAGGCCAGTGATATTCAGTGCAGTCGGTGCTGGAGGCGGGGGCTACTTGGAACCCAAAGCACAACTTCGTGGGAGACCAGGAAGAGGATGCACTTGCAAAAGTACTCGGTGTCCAGGGGTCACGGTTCCACGTTACCCACGACAGCTATGGGCCTCAACTTTGCTGGGGACTCAGGGCAGCCTCGGGGAAGTCTGAAAATCTACCTCTGGTGATGCAAAGACTTCGGTGTCCGGCGGGAGCTTCAGCGATGCAGACCGGACAATTGCTTCTTAGGTGCCTGCCAAGCAGGGGAGTCACTCCTTGACCCCAAGGGAGATTCTTCAGTCCTCTAATCTTCAAGTAGAGCGTCAAAGGTCCAGGATTCAGTGTCAGAGTTTCGTCCAGGGTAATCTAAAGTCCTAAGGACTGGGGTCCCATACTTATACTAAGTTAGGGGGTTGGACATACTCTGGGGACCCACCTATGGGAGGGTCAGGGAAGAGGGGTGCTTACACCCATTCCCTTTGTCCAGTTTCGCACCAGAGCTGGGGCAGGTAGCCCCTGCAACCGGTTTGAACTGGCATATGCACAGGGACACCAAGTGTGCCCCCAGTGCAGGACTTCAAAGCACCAGAGGGTGCTCCCGCCTAGCCCCAATACACACTATCCTGTCTGGGGAGGTGGTTACACCTCCCTTCGACAGGAAACCTATTGTCCAGGCCTCCCCTGCCGGAGTTTCAGTCAGCAGCAGGAGGCCAGACCCGTGTCTGTGGCAGCGGCATCCATTTTGTGATGCCAGGGCTCTGGAACGAAGTTACCGGGTAGCCCGGTGTGTACATGTCTCTCCCTCTAGAAGGGTGGAATGCTACCCCCGCCGCCAGGACTGGCAGGGGGGGGTAGTATTCCAAGATGTTTGACACCAAACACGACATGTTTTGGTGCAGCCAGTCCAAAGTTAGCATTGTACCGCGAGGATATAATACACTTAAGAGTATATGGTCAGGCTGTACCACAAACAGCATCAGAGGAGGGACTCCGAACGCTGTAGAGGGGCTCTGCTCATGCAGGGGCACCCTCTCACATAAAAACCAAGCACTCTGCCTTCAGGATTGGTAAGGCCTGCCATAGGAGTGACTTATAGGTTTATATGTGTGTGCAATGGTAGTGATATAGGTAGCCCATACCACTGTAAGGGGTTCATGCACCACCTTACCCAGGCTGCAGTGGCAGACCTGTGGTGTCATTTTGGTTGGCCTTCCAGGGGTGGCACAATACATGCTGCAGCCCCTGGTATGCATCTGAGGTACCTATGCCCTGGGTACATAGTATACTGTTAGAACTGGGGGTCTCCAGTTGGCAATGGTTTGCACCTTTGTCCAAATAGGGACCCCTGCTTCTAGTCAGGATAAGGGGGATACACTCCTAAAATAACCCCTGCTCACCCCCTGGTAGCTTGGCACGAGCAGACAGGCTTATCTCAGAGGCAGTGTGTAAAGCATTTGTGACCACATACAGTAATACAGTGAAAACACTACAGATGGACACCACACAGGTCGTTTATGTAAAAATAAGTAATCTTTATATTGACTTATCACAAGACCCAATAGCAAAAATCCACAATACAGTACTCAAAAATAGACTTAAAATGATAGAGACAGTTCACGTTATCTTCAAAAATAGGATAGTCAATCAAATAAAGCTTGTAGCAACAAATAACTCCACTTGGAGTTATCACGACGTCGTGACCGGTGGAAATCCCAAAGTACGGCGCCGACCGCGAGGTGCGCGGCGTCGGGCCCGGAGTCGAGCAGACCCACAAAGAACAGTACCTGGAATTCGATGAAAACAAAGACGGTGCACGGCGTCGGGGAGGTGATGCTTCGTTGGCGCCGGCGGCGTCGGTTCCTTACGACCCCAGGGGAGGTGATGTCTCGGTTCCTTACTGCAGCGCAGGGAGGTGAGGCGTCGGTTCCTTACTGTGTCGGGGAGGTGACGTCACGGATGGCGGCGAGGCGTCGGTTCCTTACGATGGTGCGGCGTCGATGGATTCGGGGTCACCCACGTCGAGGATCGGCTCCGCGATGATGAAGCCCTGGCGTCGGTGAAGTCGGGGCTGCGGTGCGAGTCGGGACGGTGCGTCGTGAGCGTCACGAGCGGTGTCCTCGGCTCCGGTGCAGGCAGCGGCCTCGATGACGGCTTCGGAGTCGATGTCGCACGGCGTCGGCAGGCGTCGGGCCTACGGTGCAAGTCGGGGCGGTGCGTCGTGCTCTTCACGAGCGGTGCCCACGGCTTCGGTGCAGGTTACGGCGTCGCTCGCCGGCGTCGGTGTTGCAATTTCCCTCTGTTAGCAGCTAAAACAGCAGTTCCAGATGTAGGCAAACAGAAGGGGTGAAGTCTTTGTGTCCCTGTGACTTCAGGCAGGAGGCAAGCTCAGTTCAAGCCCTTGGAGATTCCCTTCTTCAAGATGACAAAGCACAGCAAAGTCTTTTCTCCTGTCCTTGGCAGAAAGCAACCACTGCAGGCCAACCCCAATCAGCAAAACAGCACAGGGGCAGTACTCCTCCTTCAGCTTCTCCGGTTCTTCTCCTTGGCAACAGGTTTCTTGATTTCCCAGAAGTGATCTAATTTCCTAGGGGTCTGGGTCCCCTTTTTATACACCTTTTCCCTTTGTTCTCTGAAGGCAGAGAGGCCTTTGCCTAGTCCAAACCAGTTCTGGTCAGTCCTGGAGCACTTTGTTTTTCTGACTCCTTCTTTCCTTTGAGAGTGAGGGGCAGAGCCATCAGACGCCCGGCAGGAGGTGGAGCCAGCATTGTGGAAGGCAGGCACAGCCCTATTCAGACCCAGGTGCAACTCCTCCCACCCATCCTCCTTCAGGCAGACCTATTCAGCCTAGTGCTGACTCACCCTGCCTCCTGGAATCCCCAGCCCCTGTCACTCACAAACCCAGACACACAATACACAACCTGAGCAGAGGCAGCTGGATGGTTTAGGCAAGAAAATACCTACTTTCTAAAAGTGGTATTTTCAAACAAAGAATGTTAAAACCAACTTCACTAAAAGATGTATTTTATCATCCTGAGTTCAGGCATACTAAATTCGTTTTTCTACCATGTTCCCTGGGTCAGTTAGGATTATAAGGTGTAATAATCAAACTGCCCATTCTGGCCTATGGAGAACAGGTAGCCTTGCAATAGTGAAAAACGAAAATGGCTGTAATTCACTATTAGGACAGGCCACACACACCAGGGCATGTCCTACCTTATACTTACAATGCACCCTGCCCTAGGGCCTACTTTAGGGGTGACCAACATGCAGTAAAGGGAAGGTTTAGGGACTGGTGAGTGGGTGTACTCACCAAGTCGACATGGCAGCCCTAGGCTGCACACAGGCTCTGCGATGGCAGGCCTGAGACACACTTTACAGGCTGCTTCTGTGGGTGGCACAACCAGTGCTGCAAGCCCACCAGCAGCATTGGATTTACAAGCCCTGGGCACGCTCAGTGCACTGTACTAGGGACTGACAAGTAAACCAATCATCCAATCATGGAGTCACTAATCCATACATCAATTTACAGTAGGGAGCACTTGCACTGTGGCACTGAACAGCAGTGGCACAGTGCCCAAAAGCATCTAAAACCAGCAAAACATAAGAGGCAACAGCAAAAAAATAGAAGGGAGACCCACGCCAATGGTGCCAAGTCTAACACGTGTCCCCTCCAGCTGAAATGTGGGGAGAACTACCCTTCCTCCTGGGAGTTCTCATCACTAAGGCGGAAAAATCTGGACAGACCATCAGCATTGGCGTGTTCTGTACCAGGGCGGTGTTCCACCGTGAAGTCCATCCCCTGTAGGGAAATGGACCACCTCAACAGTTTTGGATTCTCACCCCTCATCTGCATTAACCATCTGAGGGGCCTGTGGTCTGTCTGAACCCGGAAGTGAGTCCCAAACAAATATGGTCTCAACTTCTTCAGCGCCCAGACCACAGCAAATGCCTCACGTTCAATCGCACTCCACCTCTGTTCCCGTGGGAGTAACCTCCTATTAATAAAGGCTACAGGTTGGTCTAGGCCCTCCTCATTCATCTGTGAAAGCACAGCCCCAACACCATGCTCTGAAACATCTGTCTGCACAATGAATTCCCTTGAGAAGTTGGGCGCCTGAAGCACGGGCGCCGTGCACATGGCAGATTTCAGGGCATCAAAAGCCTTTGGCAGGCATCAGTCCAGTTCACTTTCCTGGGCTGCTTCCTGGAAGTCAGCTCAGTCAAGGGTGCAACAATGTTGCCATACCCCTTGACAAACCTCCTGTAATACCCGGTGAGTCCTAAGAAGGCCCTCACCTCTGTTTGGGTTTTGGGGGTTCCCAAGCCAGGATGGTATCTATCTTGGGTTGTAGGGGCGCCACCTGGCCGCTCCCAACCTGGTGTCCCAAGTACACCACAGAACCCTGCCCGATCTGGCACTTACTCGCCTTGATCGTGAGGCCTGCCTTCCGCAGCGCCTTCAACACTTCCCAGAGGTGGTGCAGGTGTTCCTCCCAAGTGGCACTGAACACTGCGATGTCATCCAGGTAGGCGGCACTGAAATCCTCCAGCCCAGCCAACACCTGGTTGACCAACCTCTGAAAGGTGGCAGGGGCATTCTTCATCCCAAAGGGCATCACCCGGAATTGGTAGTGCCCATCTGGTGTGGAGAATGCTGACCTCTCTTTGGCCCCATCCGTTAAGGCGATCTGCCAGTATCCAGACGTTAGATCAAACGTGCTGAGGTACTGGGCAGCCCCTAACCGATCAATGAGCTCATCAGCTCTGGGGATGGGGTGCGCGTCAGTCCTGGTGACTGAATTGAGTCCTCGGTAGTCCACACAGAACCGGAGTTCAGGTGTGGCACCAGGCGCGGCAGCCTTTGGGACCAAGACCACTGGGCTGGCCCAAGGACTGTTAGAGGACTCAATCACCCCTAAGGCAAACATCTTGGAGACCTCCTCCTTGATGCAAGCTCTCACCCTGTCAGTCACTCTGTAAGTTTTATGCTTCACAGGAGGACTGTCCCCAGTATCCACATCATGGATGCACCATTCAGTGATACTGGGAGTCAGGGAGAATAGATCAGAAAACTGTCCCAACAGTTGGCGACAGTCATTCTGCTGTTCCGGGGTCAGGGTGGGAGAGAGGTTCACACCATCCACTGACCCATCTTGCTCTTTTGCATACAGGAGGTCAGGAAGAGGTTCAGTCTCCTCTTCCATCCCAGCATCTGTTGCTAAGAGCATGCCCACTTCAGACCTCTCAAAGTGGGGCTTCAGGCGGTTCACATGCAGGACCCGCAAGGGGTTCCTGGGAGACTTCAAGTCCACCAAGTAGGTGACATCACTCTTGCGCTCCACCACCTCAAATGGTCCGGTCCACTTATCCTGGAGCGCACAGGGCTCCACTGGGGCCATGACCCAAACCTTTTGTCCAGGAGGAAACTCGATCAGAGTGGCGTTCTGATCATGCCAACGTTTCATCTCTTCCTGGCTGGCTTCCAGATTCGCCTCAGCGAGTTGTCTGAAACGCCGAGTCTGGTTCCTGAAGGCCAGCATGTAACTAAATACATCCTGGGGAGTTTTCCTGGGAGCTTTCTCCCAGCCTTCCTTGACCAGACTCAGAGGTCCTCTTACAGGATAGCCATACAGCAGTTCAAAGGGACTGAACCCTAAGGACTTCTGGGGCACCTCTCTGTAAGCAAAGAGCAGGCATGGCAAGAGGACGTCCCACTTACGCCTCATGGGTTCTTCCAGACCCATAATCATGCCCTTAAGGGTCCGGTTGAATCTCTCAACCAGCCCGTTACCTTGGGGGTGGTAAGGTGTGGTGAACTTATAGGTTACACCACACTCCTGCCACAGGGACTTCATATACTTGGAAATGAAGTTGGTACCACGGTCAGACACCACCTCCTTGGGGAACCCCACACGGGAGAAAATCCCCATCAGTGCACGTCCCACCACGGGGGCCGTCACTGTCCGAAGAGGGATGGCTTCCGGGTACCGGGTGGCATGGTCCACCAAGACCAGGATGAACCTGTTGCCCATGGCTGTCTTGGGATCCAGAGGCCCCACAATGTCAATACCCACCCTCTCAAAGGGGGTACTGACAACAGGGAAAGGTTGGAGAGGAGCCTTGTGCTTCCTCCCACTCTTACCACTTGCCTGGCAAGTCTGACAGGTCCTGCAATGAGTATCTGAACTCTTGCGCATTTGGGGCCAATGAAAGTGGGTGACAAGCCTTTGAAAGGTCTTGTCTTGCACCAAATGTCCTGCTAAAGGCACATCATGAGCCAGACCCAGTAGGAAGGCTCTGAAGCGCTGGGGTACCACCAGCACACGGGCTGACCCAGGCTCAGCAACCTTAGGCTCACTATACAGGAGACCATTCTCCCAGTAGATCCAGTGTGATCCAGACTGATCACCTGCTGCCTGGCTTACAGCCTGTTGCCGCAAGCCCTCAAGAGAAGGGCACTTCTTCTGCTCCTCGCAGAACTCTTCCCTGGAGGGGCCTCCTTCTTGCTGCCAATGGGTCAGCTCATTCAGGTCCCCCAGTTCAGCCACTTGTTCCCCTGTTGGTTCCAGGGCATCCCCCTCAAGGTCTGCCTCCTCCTGGACCGTGGGAACTTCGGGGGCCGGTTTCCTGCGCCCCCTGCCTCCTCTCTTTAAGGCAGGCACCTGGGCCCTTCTTCCAGGCTCCAGGTCCTCTTGAATACCCTTACCGGCTGCCATTGACCGAGTGGTCACACACGCCCACTCTGGCAGACCCAACATCTCCAAATGAGACCTCCGCTCCACCTTCGCCCAAGGGGAGCTCTCCAAATCATTGCCTAGCAGACAGTCAACAGGCATGGCTGGCCTCACAGCTACTTGAAGGATACCTGAGACCCCCCCACTCAAAGGGAACCTGGGCCACCTTGCAGTGGCTCTCTGAGTTGTCAGCGGCAACTACAGGGTAGAATACATTGGGGACCACCTGCTCCTCAGACACCAGCCGACAACTGACAGCTGTCACACTGGCCCCGGTGTCTCTCAGAGCCTCCACCCTATGGCCATTGATGGTCACCCACTGCCTGTATTTCTTAGTGTTATCAGGCAGCTGGGTCCTAGGGACCATCTCACTGTCTCCTAAAGAGACCAGGGACATCTCTGCGGGACCCCACCCACCTTGGGCACCCAACTCCTCCCCCAGGGCTACACTAGCCATCTGCCGGGGTGGTGCACCAGTGGGTGCAGTGGTCACAGTATTGGGGCACTTGGGACTTCCTACAAAGTGACCCACCTGACCACAACTAAAACATGCTTTGGGCCCCTTCTGAACAGACTTATCTGTTGGGACCCATGGTCTTTTCTCAGTGGGAGGCTGGGAACCCTTACCTTGGTTCCCTTGGGGTTTACTTTGGGGCCCTTTTTGGAACTCCTTCTGTTTACCCTTGTCCCCCCCACTCTTCTGCTGGGGACCCTGCCCACCTTTGGCGGAGTCTCCCACAAGACCCTTGTGGACCCGGGTACTGACCCAGCGGTCCGCCTCTTCAGCAAGCTTTCTAGGATTAGTTAGCTTACTGTCAACTAGGTGCTGGCGTAGCTCTGGAAAACAACTACTGGACAAGTGCTCCCATGCAATTAAATCATAGAACTCCTGCAAGTCATTTACTTTGCTACCCTTCACCCATCCATCCAATGCTCTGCAAAAATAAGACACATACTCCACCCAGGTACTAGACTCCAGCTTTTTGCAGTTCCTAAACTTCTGCCTATACAGCTCTGGAGTTAACCCATACCTTGTCACTAAAGCTTCCTTCAGGTGGGCATAGGACATCTGATCCACTGCGGGCAAGGCTAGCAAGGTTTCCCTTCCCTCACCTGCAAAGCGGCCCCACAACCCCGCTCCCCAATCCTTCTCAGGGACCCGGTGTGATGTCATGGCGATCTCATAGGCTTTAAACCATTGCCCAATGTCCTCCCCCTTCATGAAATCCTTAATAACCTCCTTGGGGATGTACACTTTACTTTCTACAGGCACTGGAGGTGTGCTGCCACCAGAGGGAGTGATCTCTAGGCTCCTAGCCTTTAGCTCTAGCTCCCTCACCACTCTCTCATGCTCTAAAAGCATCTTCTTTTCTTCCATGGCCAACCTCTTACTTTCTAACTCCAATTTCTTATGCTCAAGGCTATCATGGCTTCCCTGTTTCAGTTTGGCCATTTCCATTTCATGCATCCTGCTTTTGTCCCTGTCCTCCAGCTCCTCTGGAGACAGGCCCTTTGAGAAACACTGCTGCCCTCCCTGGAAGGCACTCCCCTCCCAGGTAAGCCCAATGGCCCCTCAAGCTGCCCATCTAAATTCTCTGCCTCCTCCACAGGCTCCTCGGACTGCCCACTGGCATTCCGTGCTTCCAACCAGGCCCTTAGCGCCTTGTGAAACTCCTCCTTCCTGGTGAGGCCTCTCATAGAGATTTTAAACTTTTTGCAAACAGCTTTGAGTTCTGGCACAGTGTAGGTATCAACCCTATCTTCTTCAAATTCAATATCTGCAGGTGCAATGGATCCTTTTTTGCTCATGGTGAAAATTGGCAGTTCTCAACAAAAATAAGGGTTCCAAGGAAAAAAAATCCTAACAAAATGTATGTGGTCGCGTATTGGTCTGCACTCACTAGTAGTGTACACCAATCACTGTATATGAATCACAAATGCAAGTCCAAATCCTCAACGCTGACCACCAATGTTAGAACTGGGGGTCTCCAGTTGGCAATGGTTTGCACCTTTGTCCAAATAGGGACCCCTGCTTCTAGTCAGGATAAGGGGGATACACTCCTAAAATAACCCCTGCTCACCCCCTGGTAGCTTGGCACGAGCAGACAGGCTTATCTCAGAGGCAGTGTGTAAAGCATTTGTGACCACATACAGTAATACAGTGAAAACACTACAGATGGACACCACACAGGTCGTTTATGTAAAAATAAGTAATCTTTATATAGACTTATCACAAGACCCAATAGCAAAAATCCACAATACAGTACTCAAAAATAGACTTAAAATGATAGAGACAGTTCACGTTATCTTCAAAAATAGGATAGTCAATCAAATAAAGCTTGTAGCAACAAATAACTCCACTTGGAGTTATCACGACGTCGTGACCGGTGGAAATCCCAAAGTACGGCGCCGACCGCGAGGTGCGCGGCGTCGGGCCCGGAGTCGAGCAGACCCACAAAGAACAGTACCTGGAATTCGATGAAAACAAAGACGGTGCACGGCGTCGGGGAGGTGATGCTTCGTTGGCGCCGGCGGCGTCGGTTCCTTACGACCCCAGGGGAGGTGATGTCTCGGTTCCTTACTGCAGCGCAGGGAGGTGAGGCGTCGGTTCCTTACTGTGTCGGGGAGGTGACGTCACGGATGGCGGCGAGGCGTCGGTTCCTTACGATGGTGCGGCGTCGATGGATTCGGGGTCACCCACGTCGAGGATCGGCTCCGCGATGATGAAGCCCTGGCGTCGGTGAAGTCGGGGCTGCGGTGCGAGTCGGGACGGTGCGTCGTGAGCATCACGAGCGGTGTCCTCGGCTCCGGTGCAGGCAGCGGCCTCGATGACGGCTTTGGAGTCGATGTCGCACGGCGTCGGCAGGCGTCGGGCCTACGGTGCAAGTCGGGGCGGTGCATCGTGCTCTTCACGAGCGGTGCCCACGGCTTCGGTGCAGGTTACGGCGTCGCTCGCCGGCGTCGGTGTTGCAATTTCCCTCTGTTAGCAGCTAAAACAGCAGTTCCAGATGCAGGCAAACAGAAGGGGTGAAGTCTTTGTGTCCCTGTGACTTCAGGCAGGAGGCAAGCTCAGTTCAAGCCCTTGGAGATTCCCTTCTTCAAGATGACAAAGCACAGCAAAGTCTTTTCTCCTGTCCTTGGCAGAAAGCAACCACTGCAGGCCAACCCCAATCAGCAAAACAGCACAGGGGCAGTACTCCTCCTTCAGCTTCTCCGGTTCTTCTCCTTGGCAACAGGTTTCTTGATTTCCCAGAAGTGATCTAATTTCCTAGGGGTCTGGGTCCCCTTTTATACACCTTTTCCCTTTGTTCTCTGAAGGCAGAGAGGCCTTTGCCTAGTCCAAACCAGTTCTGGTCAGTCCTGGAGCACTTTGTTTTTCTGACTCCTTCTTTCCTTTGAGAGTGAGGGGCAGAGCCATCAGACGCCCGGCAGGAGGTGGAGCCAGCATTGTGGAAGGCAGGCACAGCCCTATTCAGACCCAGGTGCAACTCCTCCCACCCATCCTCCTTCAGGCAGACCTATTCAGCCTAGTGCTGACTCACCCTGCCTCCTGGAATCCCCCAGCCCCTGTCACTCACAAACCCAGACACACAATACACAACCTGAGCAGAGGCAGCTGGATGGTTTAGGCAAGAAAATACCTACTTTCTAAAAGTGGTATTTTCAAACAAAGAATGTTAAAACCAACTTCACTAAAAGATGTATTTTATCATCCTAAGTTCAGGCATACTAAATTCGTTTTTCTACCATGTTCCCTGGGTCAGTTAGGATTATAAGGTGTAATAATCAAACTGCCCATTCTGGCCTATGGAGAACAGGTAGCCTTGCAATAGTGAAAAACGAAAATGGCTGTAATTCACTATTAGGACAGGCCACACACACCAGGGCATGTCCTACCTTATACTTACAATGCACCCTGCCCTAGGGCCTACTTTAGGGGTGACCAACATGCAGTAAAGGGAAGGTTTAGGGACTGGTGAGTGGGTGTACTCACCAAGTCGACATGGCAGCCCTAGGCTGCACACAGGCTCTGCGATGGCAGGCCTGAGACACACTTTACAGGCTGCTTCTGTGGGTGGCACAACCAGTGCTGCAAGCCCACCAGCAGCATTGGATTTACAAGCCCTGGGCACACTCAGTGCACTGTACTAGGGACTGACAAGTAAACCAATCATCCAATCATGGAGTCACTAATCCATACATCAATTTACAGTAGGGAGCACTTGCACTGTGGCACTGAACAGCAGTGGCACAGTGCCCAAAAGCATCTAAAACCAGCAAAACATAAGAGGCAACAGCAAAAAAATGGAAGGGAGACCCACGCCAATGGTGCCAAGTCTAACATATACCATATACTAGGGACTTATAAGGGCACTCCAGATTCCAATCAGAGATGTGCCTAAGGCACATGGAAACCATTTTATAGAGGAAGCAGATAGACTGGGGCCCTGAATAGCAGGATCCCAGTCCAACTAAGTCATAAACCAGCAAAACACCAGGAAAAAAGTGGGGGCAACCATATAGTCAGATTCCACCTTCCTACACCTTGCGCCTACCTTAGGGTTGCCTTACATGTAGTATGAGGGAAGGTTAGGGCCTGGCAAGTGGGTGCACTTGCCAGGTCGATATGGCAGTAAAAACTGCGCACATACACTGAAGTGGCAGGTCTGAGACACCTTTGAAAGGCTACTTGTGTGGGTGGCACAAGCAGTGCTGCAGGCCACTAGTAGCATTTGATTTACAGGCCCTGGCCACACACAGTGCACTGTACTAGGGACTTACTAGTAAATCAAATATGCTAATCATGAAAAACCAATCATAACACAATTGTACAGTAAGAGCACTCATACTTTAGTACTGAATAGCAGTGAAAAAGTGTGCAGAGACACTAAAAAAGCAAAAACCAAGTCCAGCATACCATCAAAACAGGAGATCAAAAAGACAGGGGAAACACTCCAAAAGATGCCAGGTCTAACAATGCAAAAAGAACTGATGGACAGAATGTTGAACAATATCAAACATTCACCCCAGTACATAGATCTGGGCCTAAATTCATCTTTTTTTTGCTCTCCATGCCATTCCAGTTCGAACCCAGCCATTTGCAAATCAGTCTTGACCCTGCGCCCAATGGGAACAGTACAGCCTGAACTGCCAGGCCAGGTCCTATCTGGACTGGAAACTAGCATCCTAGGACCGGTTTCGGGGTATCACCCCCTCATTAGCCAGGATAGCTTGACTCCAGTGGCATGGAGAGCATGGGACCCACGTCTGGGTCTAACAATACAGCAGCTGGTTGATGATGCTGCAAGGCATTTTCTGCATTAATTAGTCCACAGCAAGTGAAAACTGCTTTATAATGTAAGGAAAATAAGAATTCCAGGAAATACACACACCCAAATAATCAAGATTTACTAACTTTTATTACTGTTAAGTACTCCTGCACTCATACATTTAATTTCCCGCCCTGGTCTACTTAAATCTAATAAAAACAGTAAAAATAGCACACTGCAAATTACGTTTGACACATTTTTCTGAAGCACATTGTTTGCCTATTTGGATGTTACAGGCAACTTATGTAGTAGCTAAATAGTTTTCACTGTTCAGTAATCAGCCAAAAGGCTCAGCATTCCTGATGAAAATGCAACCAAAATAGTGGACAGAAAATGTAATTTTGTTAATCCCTCTTAAGTAATCAGATAGTCATTTTTAAATCATCTTGAAGTCATCAGGATCAATCTCAGCCTAAGAAGTAATCCTAAACTAATTTTCAAATCATCCTCAGTCATCAGGAAGATTCTTATCTTATGAAGTAATCAAATGGTCATTTTCAAGTCATCCTGAAATCATCAGGCTCAAGTTTCTAAACTTTGCTGATGACTTCAAGAGCTTGATGATGTCTGATGACGTGAAAATGACTTCTACAGTAGTTGAATGATCATCCAATGACTCTGGGATGGCTTCTAAAGTAATCCTGTTTGACCTGGGGTGGATTGTTGGGGACCAATGAGGGGGCAGGGATAACAATAGGGGCTCTCGCGCAGGAGAGCAAGAGAACACTAGCTGTCACGCGCCAGGGGCTGATGCTTGGTATTGACTGTAAATACAACAAAATGTAAATTAAAAAGCTGTTTTCAAAAAGTATTAATGATTTAGTACAAAACAGTGTTACAATGAATTCCCCCAAAACAATTATTGCAAATATCAAGTGTATTCTATACGAAATGAAGTATTTACCGTTCATGTTGGCTTTTCCAAGCTCCCTGCACCATTACAGAGGCTTGACAGGCAATCCGTTTACCTTTAAAAGATGGCCGCCAGAGCTGCAAGTGAACGATTACTGTGCGATGACTGACAGGGCTACCTCCATGAGGTCAGGGCGGAAAAGCTTCGTAAGCGGTGCCCTCGGTGTCAGCCTGATTGCGGACTCAAAGCCCACAATGACTTTACTGCGGGGTACCAAGAGGTTCCCATAGCTGCAAAGGTTTCAGATTGCTATGAGTGACATTTTCATAATTTCAGTGTAATCATGAGTGACATTTCAACAACTATGAGTGACACTTTCTCGAGCAAATTCACGCAATGAAGAAGAGGGAAACATAAATATCAGAAATTACACTCACTTGAGCAACGAGAAACTCTAAGAAGATCTTGAAACAGGTGCAAAGCAGCTGATATTTGCAAAATGCATTGTAACCCTCTGTGCTACTTTTTGGTGAGTCAAAACTGCTACTAGAAGAAGTAACTCTCCAGCAGGAGCTTTTACACCCATATTATGTCTAAGCACAGCCCCTCCCTCAGCTCAGCCACAGGTGCGGCTGAACCACAAGTAACAAAAGGATCTCTGTGGCATAAGCATTAACCCACTGAGCTAGCTAAATAAAATACAGTTTGGTGATGTCAAAGTACATCTTCTTTAGTGCAGGCATGTTAACCCTCTGCACTTATGGTGCCAGGCAGGAGCATTTCGCCCTGCACCTGCAGTGCGTTATAGAAAGATCAGAGCTGGTCAGATCTAATCTGAAAGCAGTTCTGCTCGGGGAAGGTACACTGTGTCTTTCCATAAAAAGAATGCACTCGGACTCCCTGTTTCTCAAGGCCTGCAATTTCCATGCAAGAATTATGGCTGCCCCTTCCACCCTCCCCCCTGAATAGATTCATACCCATACAAAATAAAACCGTGCAGGAGGCAATTTAGATTGTGTGTTTTAGCTTTCATTAATAAAATGCATGAGGGCTAGTAAAATTAGACTCCGCACACTTATAGCTCAGCTGTTAAATCTGAGATCACGCCGCATCGAAAACAATTACACCTATTATGCAAGAAGCCACAGCTCTACGCTGGCAACACAGCCGTCACTCAGGGGTAACACACGCTTAGATTATGTTGTGTTGGCAACATCGGAATATAATTATGACGGGCAGTTTAGCTGAGAGCTGGAGGAATAGGTTACTAAATGTGTTAATTGTACAGGTTGCGTATGCTTGTTTTTAAATTGTTTCCTGCTTGTTGCCCCGTTCTTTGCATTGACTCACAGTGGGTGACCTCTGAACTTTGAGTTGCCTTGTTTTATTAGACTCCAGACTTTCCTCAACGTTGTCTCGAAATTCTCCATTGTCTGCTGCACCAATTTAAAAGGAGCATCTTTACAGAAAAATTACATAATTTACCTTGCACCTCTTTGAAATAGAATCGCTGTAACCAATTTTAAAGAGTTACAGAATGGTGACGTACGAGCTGGCACAGAGGAAACCAGCTTTGCTTAGGTCGTGGCTTTAATGCTGCTTTTTAGCTGTAAAAAGCTAAATGGAGCACACAAACAGCAAAGTCACGCCGCTCACACACTAATAAAAAGCACTGTGTTTGTTTGCTACGTGTGCCGGTGTGGCAGACGTGTTCGCTGCTCCTTTAGTCCAGTGTTCATTTGTGCACAATTTCTTTGCTGCTTTTTTCGTGTTTCCTTCTTAATCATTAACCACCACAAATGGCTTTGGAGCAGCGTGTTTAAGATTGCTATGTGAAATTATCATGCTCCAAACTCAGCTCGTTATTTGTTAATTTATCTGCTTGCCATTTGGTTTTGTTTATTTAGGGAGCTATTTTTTTTAAATTTGCTTATTAGAACATGTATGTGACATGCCTTTCCTATGTGATAATATAATGTACACTGACTGCTGCAGTGGTGTTGTGAAACAGTCCTTAGACCATAGGACTTGGAGCAAGATGTTCCATAGTCCAAACTCCCACACCCCCTCTGACGTGTTATATATATATATATATATATATATATATATATATATATATATATATATATATATATATATATATATCTTTTGCTCTTTTTTCCAACTGAGATTGTGGACCTGTTGCCAAATCAAAAATTCGCATCCCGGGGGGTTCACCCAGCCTTTCATCCTTTTGAAGTTGATAAATGCAGTACCACTGCTTTTTTGCATTTTGTTTTTTAAACATGAACCTCTAGTAATGGCATTTGAGCACTGTGTTTATGTTTGCTATGTGTGCAGACGTGTTCGCTGATCCTTTTGTTCTGTGAATATGCGTCCAGGATTTGTTTGCTGTTAAATCAGCCTTCTCTGGTCCCATCGACAATTACTCATTCTACCTTCTATACATACTGCTTCAGCTGCGTCCCTATTCCCAATAGTAATTCTCAATTCTTAATCCTTTAAGCAGTACTGCAGCTGCATCTCTCTTCCCACTGGGAATTACTCATTCTTACTCCTCTAGCCACTGCTGCTAGCTATTTCTCTAATGCCAATAATAATTCCCCATTCTTACTCCTCTAAACAATGCTGCAGCTGCTTCTCTAGACCCACTTGTAATTCCTTATTCTAAACACTGCTGCAGCTGCTTCTCTGGTCCTGTCATTAATTCTTCATTCTAACTCTTCTAGCCAGTGCAGCAATTGTATCTCTAGTCACACTAGTAATTCCTCATTCTAACTTCTCTAAGCAGTGCTACAGCTGCGTCTGTTCCTACTGGTAATTCATCATTCTTAGTCCTGTAGCCAGTGCTGCTACAGGCTTCTCTGGTGCCAATACTAAGTCCTCATTCTAAGTCCTCTACACACTGCTGCAGCTGCTTTTCTGCTCTCATCTATAACTCCTCATTCTACATCCTCCCGTCAATAATTCTTCATTCAAACTACTCTAAACAGTGTTCCTAACTGCTTATCTCATCCTGTCGATAATTCCTCATTCTAAATACTCTACACATTGCTGCTACCTACTTCTCTGCCCTCAACAGTAATTCCTCATTCTAAATTGTGCCTCACCCTGAAAAGGACTGCGGTTGCTGCTTGAGTAGTGTTTTACGCCCTCAAACAGTGACTCAATTTCTTACAGTGATGAAGTGTTCTTTAAAAAGTTCTTCATCTCTTTCCTAAATTGGATCAGGGTTGAGGTTGTCCTGATGGATACAGAAATGTTGTTCCAGGATCTGGGCAGGGGGAGAGGTGTGGTGCAGCGGGCAGGGCTGCTGACTCTGGAGCATGGGCTCAAGGTTCGATTTCAGCGCCGGTGGCAGCTCAGCTCAGCATCATGTGACTCTGGGCAATAACACACGTAATCAGAGGGTTAAGGGGGTGTAATGTTCGAGCTGTACAAATAGGAATTAATACTATTATTATATATGGAAAAAGAATATTGCTCTCTAGCGTCATTGTGTTCTAACTGTGGACGTGCTGAGAGCCACACTAGATAGTGAGCTTGTCATCCAGAGAGATGGATGTGCTGAATGTGATGGCTTTGTAAATGATGCAGCTGGTTTTAAGATGGTGCGGGCCAGCTAGAGGAGCCAGTAGACTGTGTTCAGCATGGGAGTGATGTTATCACATTTCTTCAGGATCTAGATGAGTCTTGCAGTGGCATGTATAGAAAATATCTGCTGGATAAATCATTTATTGCCTTAGGCTTTTATACTGTGTTAATAACAATAACAAGTTCCAATGACAACCATGTTGCAGGTTGTGATACCTTAATTAATTATATAAATTGTTCAAAAGACGATTACGTTCAAATCTTTGACCTGGCTTTGTCTATTAAAATGAGAAGGAACTAATGTGATAGTAAGTGAAGTTGCTTTGAAATTAGAAACACAAATTGATGATGACCTGCTTGAGTGTTCTGCAATTCGATCATTTTCTGGACAGCAGCAATAGGTGCAAGTATTTAAGATGGAAATGCAGTGCAGAGACCTTAAAAATGGAAAATACTTATTTTTGCAAATGTAGGTGAAACAAACGTAGGTAAAGAAATAGAAGCTTACACTTAATGTGTAATCGGGTATGCCTCTAATGGCTGAAATGTTAGCGTATAAGATTTTGATCTAAATGAACTACAGGAAAGCAAAAAAGAGTTCTGTTAACTTAAGCAAAAACCTTGACAGGAAGTAGAGTCTCCATTTCTTCTAGAGTGCCAGGTGGGTGTTCTGTCTTTTTCATTTTCCACAGTTGATGGAATCTGTCAGCAGAACAAATGGTATGTGACAATGCGATAGCATCTCACTAATTGAGGCATCAGGAAATGGCCATTTTAGGTCAAATGTTACAGTGCGATTCAATATTGAAGGTTGATTTTATTCCAGTTTAAGCCGCGTACTCCAGGGCCCTCTGCTCCTCTGCCTTGTTGTGCCTGATAAGCCTAGATACATTCACAGTACAGGTGCTGTTTAGTGTTTACGAAGGACATAGCAGCCAAATTCCGTTTTAAAGTACATGAATAAAGATGATTTCTCTCGCAGAACATCTCCTGCACTCTACTAAACTTCAACTGATACCATTGCATTTTGTTTCAATTAAAAAGCAGGATTAAAAGGGTAGATATTTCAACTGTGACTCATCAAAATAAAGTGGACTAAAATGCCATTTGTCAGAGTAAACTGACAAAACAATTCCATTAACCATTTGACCCGGAATTTCTTGCACTGGGTTTACCCATAGTGTTCTAGATTCCATGTACCCACTCTTACCCTTTAGGGAGACTGGAACATATGAAGTGAATGTTGCAGTGCTAAGGTAAGTTATAGTCTATCCAATGAAAATTAAAACAAGCATTGGCATAGCCAATAGGTCTCGCCTTTGGGACCTTATAAGTGTTTAGCCATGCAACACTTGATGTTGTTGCACCAAGGATATTGTGCTGGATAACTAAACACTTATAAGGTCCCAAAGGCGAGACCTATTGGCTATGCCAATGCTTGTTTCTGCTACTGCTGGTGGACAGCTAAGAAGGCATTGCTCAAATCATGACAAAAAGGTTCACTTTATATCGTTCACACTTGCAAGCCATCAGGAGAGCTACCAATGCTTTCCAGCTGCCTGTAGCTGGAAGCACAGGCCCATCACCACATCGTATAATTACAAGTGGAAGGACAAACGGAAAGTATCCCTGGACCTGCTACTGGAAATGCATCCAATGCTGGCAGGAGCAGGATTTTCTTCAAGAGAAGAGCTTGGAGAAGACACAGGTTGGTGCAGGATAATAGGATTCCTCTCCAGACTTTCCTGTAGATTGATTGGACAGACAGTGTTGGAGCCGCTTCCGGTGTGGTACAAATGCCACCTGCTCACTTGGTCGGGAGTGCAGAGTTCCACAAGACACTGGCCCTCCTACGCGATATCAGCCATAAGATGCTTTATAGGGCAGTGGTTATTAACATTGATTTCCATCCCATAAACAGCTTACCACGTGCTTTCTTTTCATTGAAACAGCTGTTGAACTTTTCTGGCACTGAAGGCGAATAAAAATAACTAAGGCCAGGTTTAACAGACGAAGGCCTTGCATCTAATGGATGATCCAAGAAGTAAACAATTCATTTATCAAAAGTGATAATGAGGACCTGACTTATTTTCTATATTTTGACAGCTGTTTTTTCACCCTCTGTTAAACAGAAATCTGCCTACCGCTGCCTGGAGCATTTCAGTAGAGTATATTCCTTCCAATATACTGAGCAGTGCATCTCCATAAATAAATGGTCAACTTTCAGGATATCAACCTGGCTGCATAGTTGTCACATATCCTCGACTGGTGAGGTCAACCCTAATTCTACTTACAAGTTTTTATAAAAAATGTAAATTTTTTTCAGTGACCATCCCAACACATTAATTTAATCCAAAGTACTCTAATGGATAATGGAAGTTTGATCTACATTTCAGTGAGAGATAACCCTCATCACAGCTTTCAAACGTTTACATTTATGTCAACTCTGACCACCTTACCCCTCCGTGCCCCCTCCCTCCCCCTGCTTCAGGCATTTTTTGTCAATTGGCTCACCAACAGTCGTACAGAAGGACTCGAGCTGGTCTTTAAGTATCTGATATTTCCCTGTAATGGTGTGCAATAGCAGCATGGCAAATCCCCAAAAAGCCTAAAGCGAATCACTGATGCCCCTGAGGTCAACTGAAGATGTGACAAACATATGACCACTGGCTTTTGCCAGTTCTTTTAAACTTGTAAGTTTGTGCATTGAGGTTATTTTATTGGAAGACGACGGAAAAGTAAGATGTAAAACGAGGATGAAATATATATCATTTAATTATGAATGGGCGAAGATGTGATTAGTGTTACTGTGGAGCCAACAATCAGACATGGTGCATTTACTGGCATTAAAGCAGAGGTTAAAGAACCTTCCAGGGATTCAGCTGCCTCTGTTCCAAATTTAGGAACTGGCAAGATGAGTTCATTGTACTATTACTGCACCTCCTCTCCCATAGTGCTCACCTTATCATCATGAGGGCACAGCATGTTATACCGTTAGTTCATTCTTCGATTTAACACCATATAGAAGCAGCTGGAATTTCACCGGGCACCCCTTAATTTTCAGATGTTCATAATGCACATAGAGAACACTTTATGAACATGCATTGTAGCACAGTAGCTGTGATGATGTCATGCTGACTGACATTTTAGAGAGTTCAGCCATAAGTAACTGAGAAAGGGCTTTATTACTAAGAGTTCATTAGACAGAAGCGTGGTAAACAGCGACTAAATCTTTTTGACCAGTAGTTTTATATACTTGTAGGGCTGTATAAAGACACTACCACGTGAAGTTAGCAATTGACTAATAAAGAGTTATTGCCTACGTGTGTGGGTAATAACAGCTGTTATTTACCCTTCCTGCAGTCATGGGTCTGAGCGTAATTATCAGACGCTATTACAGCACAGATAAGAACAATAAGGCTATTAGCACTCCTATCAAAAATAGGGAAAGCTGCATGAAAAATCACAAACCCAACATTATTTTTTAACAAAGAAAATTCTTCTGGTGCAAGCACCAAAAAGGATGTTCTGAGAATGTGGAGAACCAGGCGTTCAGGTCCTCCGCATTCTAGGGGTAATGTGGATGAAGTGGATAGCCACCCTCCACATTTAAGGGTTAAAGTACCAATGCAAATTTCACCCACACCACCTCCAGGAAGCGGAACAGAGTTACTGCATACACAAAATAAGAGCGTGAGTGAGTTAGAGTTCGAATGAAGGAATCACTACATTAATTGATTCAGAGATGAAGTGAGATGAGCAATATCTTTCATTGCCAGTTTAATTATTGTTAGTAAATTAAAACCTGTTCCTGGGGCATAAGATACTTAACATGCTCCAGATGTACCATCCTGTGCCAATAAAGATGCCCGCAAAAAAGACTAATCATGACACTTTTCAGACATGTAAATCAACATAAACAACTTAACAGCTAGAGGTAAAAGGAAATTAATAACTAGACAGCCCTGCCAAGTACCACACATTTCGTGTTAGTATAACGCATTTTGTACTTCTTTGCCGCATGACTGAGCGCCTGGAATCCTCACGCAAGCAGTAGAGCCGCATCGCCTCATGTACTAAGTTGGTAATTTACACTGTGGCATGCACCATTTTCTCTGGCGAGCCTGCACCCTGGGGCCTAGACGTCATTTCTAGGGTGAAATGCAAGGGCAGCGCTCCTCACCTAGGCACCGCACCAGAGTGTCTGGATTTGCCCTCTCGTGGCCTCCATCTACAATTTATTTATATTTGTATTTATATTTGAAAAGTTTTATATAGCGCTGGCTAGACCCGGAGGTATCAGAGCGCTTTACATGAGATAGGACATTGTTTCAGAACATTGTTACATAGTTACATCAGTTACAGTTGCAATTACCAGTATAGGCTTAGGAGAAAAACGTGAGCTTACACAAAAATATAAGATATTAGCGCATAGCATATCCAAGACACACGTCATATGAGGAATGGAAGAAAGTGGGGGAAAGGTAGACAGGGGAGAGGAAAGCAGACAGAGTCAGGTAGATCTGAAGGGGAAAGTACTCCTGGGGGAACAAAGCAGTCAAGGCAGTCGAGGAGAGAGATAGATAAAACCGTGAAGAACCGTGAAAAACAATGTCCGATGTCCGGCTGGGTAGGTGACGGCCAAGGGGGGGACCCAGAGACAGACTCCGCTATAGCTGCATAGGACAGCTTCACCGGGCAGCGGCCAAGGGTACTCGGGCTCCGCGGAAAGTACAAAGAGTTTTAGTTTCAGCCTGTGGGGCATCGTCATAGTTCAATAGAAGGCAGGTACAGGCAGCATCTCTGGATCGAATGCTGTGAAAGGCGAGTACAGTGCAACAGTCCACAAACAAATGGTGCCCCTGGTGTTCCATATGGAGTAAGCATGTGGCTCTTCACACCAATGTGGGAGTTGTAACTCATTGTGGTAAAGGACCACTGTGGCGGCCATCTTGGGGTCAGGCAAGAGATTCTGCCTCTGGTGTTCCATTCAGCTGGTCCCCCCCCTTTTTTTAACCCTTTGTAGTCTCAGGGGCCCCTAGGGTATTCCATCCACTTCTTCAGGAGTCTCCTGAACTGAACTTCGGGCCTTGAGCTGCTTCCAGGGGGAAATGAGGTCTTTAGCACCTCTGCCGCTTAATGTGCTCACCGTAGATTAGGGAGGACGTTTTCTTCTGGCCCCTTGCCCCTCCCAGCAGCCGGGTGCGGTGTAAAGATGCGTGGGGTGGCTCCCCCCGTCGAACTGCCGCTGTTGCGCACTGTCCCTGAGAAGTGTTAGGGCCTGCTTGCCGCCATCTTAAGGTCAGGCACTGTGGATGTTGGTCGGGCAGGGGGCCTCATGGGGTTTGAATTGCGGCCAAATTGGGAGGCGCTGATCGAATCCCTCACATCCCCGCACGCAGCGCGTGTCCCCACCTGGGTCTGATGAGGTCAGTCGAGCTCTCCTCGCCTATCCTCACTTGGGTAGACCCTCTGCAGACCCCTCCAATGGTGTTTTCAAGCTTGCACCTTAGGGAGCCCCCCGCTCCCATGCCGGGCAGGCACGAAGCACGATTTCCGCGCCGCGCTCCCGGTGGCTTTTGCAGTCGCGTAGGAGCAGCGGTCACTCTGCATTCAACTCCCGCGGCGGGCCGCCGCCATCTTACCAATGATTGGGCAAAGATTAGGTTGTACCCACATGCGCACTGCATAGCCCGGGCGCCCCAGCTAAGCTGGTGCCAGAGGCGACAACGGCGCAGGAGTAAGAGGACACCAAACACTGACCCCAGTCATTCCACAGCTGAAAAGAGCTCCCTGGATGTTGAGACGCACTTCCGTTCCTGGATCGTGGTCACTGCCGTATTCTGCATGGAAGAACTGTTAACGAGTGAGGTGAGACCCGTAGGCCCGTCTAGCCGTGGCTGAGGCCCCAGACCCATCTGTGCTGGAGCCAGCCTGCTCACTGAGGCCGAGGCTGGTGGCCGTACAACAGGCGGGCACACATGGCACAGTAGAAGCCAAGACTGCAGAAACGTGCCCAGCACTGGGGTCAGTCAGCAAAGTGAACATATTATGATCACGGTTCGGAGATTCACAAACTCTCAATGGTATAGACAGATGGTGCAGTCGGTTTCAAGAAAACATTATATTCTCAATGTTTTCTTTCCCCGTTTGCAAAATTAAGCGTTTTGAACATTACGCAATAAAAAATAGTTGTTTCCACAAATCATAGATTGCAAAATCAAGCTTTTTCCGAATTTTGGAGGCGTCATGATTTTTTCAGCAATAAATTTGAAATCCGGTTGCAAGATTAAGCGACTGGCCCTCCATTGTCTTTGCTTTATCGTTTCTTTATAATTAAATATTCGGCAAGTCTAATGCATACATTAACTGCGTATCTTAAAAAAAACAAGCGCGCGTGCCTCGCGCTGAAAGTAAAAAAAAAAGTTTCACGAGGAGAGGAGGAGGCAGCAGGGAGAGAGGAGGGGGCCTGCGCCTGTTTCCCTTGCGAGCAGGAACCATCTGTTAATTACAAACAGATGGTTTCAAAGCTTGCTCCCGCAAGGGAATCGCCAAACGTGCACGCGTTGCCATTGAAAGCAATTCAACGCGTGCACGTTTTTGGGCCAAAAACTGAATCGATTCCTAAAGGTCTCCTCCTATGCATTGCATGCGCTGCGTAGGCGAGACCTAAAAATTAGTGCTGCGGTATGTTACCACCTGTGCACTGTAAGATACTGGTTTTAACTTTAAGCTTAACAAGATGTCTGATTTTCGCTGCAAACTTGCAAACTTGCACCATTTTTTTTAAGTGTGTAAAGGAACTAAATATATAAAAACAGGGGGCGTGGTTTGGCGCATCAAGATGGCGGTCGCACTCTAGGAGTGCTCCGGACCCCTCCGTCATCCGCGCCATGATCCATCGACATCGGCAGCCATCCTACTCAGTAACCTACAGCTGCTGCTTTCCCACAACCTGTGGCACCTGTCTGCGGCGACGCCCGCCGCGAATCGCCCGCCGCGAATCGCCCGCTGTGTTGACCTGCTGACTGGCTTCCCACCTTGCCGCACCTGAAATGGCGGCACCCGCTCCCTGGGCATAGGAGCCCTAACTCCTGCCCAGCAGCAAAGCCGGCCTGCCCAAGACCAAAGAGCCCTGTCGAGCGACTGGCTGGCCGAAGAGATCGCCTGGTGGCGGTGAAAGGAGGACTGAGGGGCCCGGCGCTGCTTCCACCTTCAACGATCCAAGGTGAGACGACTAGTTGCGCGGCCCGGCCTGAGGTCTCCTTTGCCCGACTGCGTCTTGCGTCCCTGTGACTGTCGGGGGACCCCGGCGCCACCATAACCGGAACCGGCAGCTACACCGAGACAACGGGTGGGGATCAGCCGTCAACTTGGGCGGCAAGGTGGACCCGCTCCCCGCGAGGTCCCCCCCGCTCCAATTACAGCCCTCGTGGGACCGAGTGACTCTCTGGAGCCAGGCCGGGCCCGCTGTGGTGGTGGCCTCCACAGTTGTCCCTGGTACCAGCGGCTGCGCACCCCTACACCCAGCCAGTGCCTGAGCGCCACCCTGGGGGGCCCCGGTGAGTGCGGGGAAGGCAGCGCGGAGCGGAGGGAGGCTGTCTTAGGCGGGGCCCCCGGCCAGCACTACCCTGAAGTGGCGTCGCGGTGGGACTGTGACAGACGGTCTCGGCTACACTGATCGAGCAGCGGGGGTCGGGAGGAGAGGCTTCCACCACTCGCTCCTCCCCCCCTCCGTTGAAGCGCTCAAGTGCTGACGGCCCGCGCGCTGGACCTGCCCTGCCTCCATGGTGCTCCTGGTCGCCTGCGGCGAAATGAGCTTGCAATTAGCTTGTTTATTTCCCCCTTACATGTCCTGGAATGTAAACGGTCTGCTTGACCGAATTAAATGT
The DNA here is from genome assembly GCA_963921515.1 of Calotriton arnoldi. Classification (NCBI taxonomy): domain Eukaryota; kingdom Metazoa; phylum Chordata; class Amphibia; order Caudata; family Salamandridae; genus Calotriton; species Calotriton arnoldi. The sequence continues at coordinate 525,554 of CAWUFW010000756.1, read as the reverse complement.
ACGGCAGTCCTGAAGTATGCCCAGCGACACTCTCCCGACATCCTCCTGCTCCAAGAAACCCACCTCATGGGATCATGCTGTGCCTTTCTAGCGCGCTATGGCTTCAACAGAGTGTGGCACTCCGGCTTTAACAGGGGCTCTCAGGGAGTCGCCATTCTACTCAGAAAAACCTTCCCATTTGTCCTCTCTCAAGTCGCTGAAGAGCCACAGGGGCGCTTCGTGATTCTCTCAGGGACGCTGGGCGGGGCTGTCCTTCACCTCCTCTCTATCTACGTCCCACCCACGACACTTGCCTCAACACTACAACATCTCACTAATAGCATCTCCAACCTACCCGAAGGTCAGATGATCCTCGGTGGGGACTTTAACGCGGTTATGCAGCCACTCTTGATTCTACAGGTGTTCCCTCCTCTACCAGGTTGCTCCATGCAAAGAAATTGTCTGAATGGGTGGCCAACTTGGGCCTATGTGATGTATGGAGGGTCTGGAACCCTCGCACCCCACATTACACACACATTACACACACCTCAGCGGCGCACCACTCCCACACCCGAATCAACATGGTTTTTATGCCGGCCCTGGACTGCCAGCGAGTGACCAATGCCTCCATTCTTCCCCGAGGAATCTCTGATCATTCAGCAGTACTCATGCACCTAGGCCACACGCCTGTTGGGCTTCACCCCATATGGCGTTTGAACGCCTGGTTCCTTCAAAACCAAGAATTTTGCAAAGCCGTGGGAGAGGAACTTAAACAATATTTTCTCACAAACCTGGGTTCAGTGACCTCACCTAGTATCCTTTGGGAGGCTGGTAAAGCTACCATCCGAAGAGCGGCCAAGGGCCACCTCCAGGCACATTAGCGGGCCAGTGATGGTCACCTTGCACTCCTTGAGGCACAGGCGCTCCGGCTGGAGACTGACCTGACCGGATCCCCGAGCGAGCCCCAAGAACGGCGGCTGGCAGCCATGGGGGATGAGATTAAACAAACCGCACTGGAGTCGGCCAAAGTGCTGTGGCGCTCATCTGTCGCCCGTGAATATGGGTGGGGGGACAAAAACGGGAGGCTCCTCCACAGGCTAGCCTCCTACCCCATGGCATCTCAGCTAATCCCCGAGATCCGAGTCCCCTCAGGAGCCGTCTGCCGTACTTCCCCGGAGATGGCACGAGCTTTCGCCAGTTTTTACTCTTATTTATACTCGGCGCGCCCGCTGACCGAAAATCTCGCGGACTTCCTTAGTCCCTTGTGGCTCGGCATTCCCTGCCTGTCGCAAACCGAAGCCGCTAGCTTGGACCACCCCTTCTCCCCAGAGGAAATAGGAGCGGCGATTTCCTTACTTGCATCCCGGAAAACTCCGGGCCCTGATGGGTTCCCTCAAGAGTATTATGCGTCCTACTGCGACCAGTTGGTCCCCCACCTCAAGGTCTTGTTCCGTCACGTGGTGGAGGTCGGGGCTTTCACTACAGAGACAGACATAGCCACCATTGTGGTTATACCTAAAACTCAGTCATCCTCGTCGTCCTGCGCGGACTACCGACCAATCTCCCTGATCAACACCAAACTTAAAATCTATGCCACCATTTTAGTCCAGCGCCTACGCCCACTCCTCGCCACACTGATCCACCCGGACCAATGTGGCTTCATGCCTGCTCGTGCCGCTAGACTCTGCATACGGCACCTCCATTTGGCACTCGCCAACCGTCAGGCGCTCACCCCCTACTTAGCGCTCCTTCTCATAGACTTCGAGAAGGCCTTCGATAGGGTGGACTGGCGCCATCTCGATGACATACTTACGATGATGGGCATGGGTCAACAATTCCGCCGGTTCGTCCATGTCCTCTACTCAAATCCCCAAGCCAGGGTGTTGGTCAATGGCTCCCTCTCCGAAGTATTTCCAATCCGGAGAGGCACGAGGCAGGGCTGCCCCCTCTCTGTCAGGGAACGAGCGGAGCAGCGCCTGCCACATCGTACCCTGGACTACAATACCCATGATGCCCTCATCATGGAAGGGGATAAATTACGGTGGACGCATGGGACGGCGTGCGTAATTTAATTTGGTCCTTTCTTTGTTTCTCGGCCAGGGGAAGAATGGTAATGGCGGATCACGCTGGCGGTGAACTGTGGCTGTGAGTGCTCTACGTCTTGCTAGGAGTGCGGTAGCAGCTGGGCTGAAGCGTGAGTATCGCTGGTGGAGGATTCCCCGAGGTCAGCCTGGATTTCAGAGGCATTGCAGGATTACTTCTAAGTCGCGGAATACAGCGGTGAGTCAACCGCGTATTGCCGGGTCTCTGTTCAAGTAGCGGGATACGGCGGTGAGTCAACCGCGTATCGCCGTATACATTTGGCGTTTAGCTTGTTCTCATCGGAGACGGAACTCACTTGGCCACATAGCGGGATATAGCGGTGAATAAACCGCGTATTTCCGTGTATGTGGGTCTTAACTTAAGTTGGGAAGAACAGTGCCCAACTCGTTCTCACAAGGGGAACACTGCAGTGATTTAACTGCGTTTTGTTCATGCAGGAACTACGATTGGAGCCTTAGTATCCCACTCCGTGTTGCTTAGCGGAATACAGCGGTGAAGCAACTGCGTATTACCGTCTAAGGGCAAGGAACTTAGTTTACACTTGGGGTCTTTGGAATTCCAGGGATTACAGAACTCTTGGGGACAATGGAGTGTGGGGATTATATATTTGCGTAACCATCACCAGAGGCCTATCTTATTGGCGATTGTCTTGAAGTACCTCGGTATGTTTGAAGAACGCAAGGCGTTTGATATGCTCTGATGGTTGGGGTTGTCCCAATGTACTAACGTTTGATGGTTCTTGCTTCAGGTCGGATGTGTGGTCTGTGTGACGTCTGGTGATTCCTTAAGGAACCTAAACACTGCTACATTCATTTGCCAGGTATAGGAACTATCTAGCGAGACATATTGAGAGTAGATGTTCTGTTACCCTGTCTATAGCTCTTTTCTTTTTTGTTACAGGTTCTACTCCCCTGCCGAACCTCCCCTCTCCTTTTCCCTCGCCTGATCGCTCGAACACCCTGTGTATTGGGGGGTGTTGGTGATATCAGGAGGTGGACCCTTTCTTGCTGCAACTGGATCCCGCGGAGCGTAACCTGACACTCTCCCCACTTCTTTTCGCACTGGCGATGGAGCCCCTGGCGTGCCTAATCCATGCCGACGACCTAATACAGGGCTGGTCATGGGGAAGCCACCATGTGGATAAAATCGCATTATACTTGGATGACGTGCTGCTCTTCCTTGCTGACCCGGCCCACTCTGGCCCCAGATGCCTCCAATCCCTCCAGCGCTTTGAGAAGGTTTCGGGCCTCCGGCTGAACCCAGCCAAGTCAACTCTTGTACCTCTCCATCCCTCCAGGGAATGCTTCGACTGGCAGTCTGGCAAGCCCTACCACTGAACCCACTCGGACGGGTGGCATTATTTAAAATGATGATCCTCCCTCAATTCTTATATATCATTCAAAATACTCCCTTCCACTACCCCCATAGCTGGTTCCAAGAGATCGATTCAATGATCACACGATTCTTATGGGGCACGGGCAGACCGCGCATGCCCCTCGACCGTTGCCGTATTCCGTCCGTTGATGGAGGAATGGGCATGACTGACTTGTACCTATACTATCTGGCGACGAGGCTACTGGTCCTCCATGATTGGTTTACAGGGGGATGGTTTGACCCAGATTATCAAACCGAACTCCGGGGCATGGACTTTCCTCGAATCCAAGCCCTCCTTTACGGCTCCCCCGTTCCCCAGACACTCCCAGCAGTGACCCGAACGGTCTTCCTGGCCTGGCGTTTGGCCTTGCGTCATACACGCTGGGAAGCTAAATTGACCCAACAAACGCCGCTTTGGCAGGGTGCATGGCTCAGCGAGGTGGCAACATTACGAGGGTTTATACAATGGGATCACATTGGAATCTCCCTGCTGGGAGATGTGTGGGTAGGGGATCATATACTATCTTTTCAGGACTTACAGAGTCGCTTCTCCCTCCACACCTCACAATTCTACAGATACGTGCAAATTCGGCACGCCCTCACCTCACATATCCCCGCGGGAACCACGCTTCCTGAGTTTAGCCCCCCAGAAGCACAAGTCATGATGGGTAATCTCGGGAGGGGAGGCATATCACGCATATACCTCACTCTCATAAACAACAGCCCCACATCTCTAGATCTGCTTAGGGCTCGCTGGGGGGGCTGACTGGGTCCCCTTGAGGAGGAGGACTGGCGGGACTCTCTGATGGCCCCCAAGCAGATCACTACCTGGGCCAGACTCCGTCTCGTCCAGACCTACTACCTCCACACCGTTTATCTTACCCCAGAACGGCTGCACAAAGCGGGTCAATGGGCCTCACCCGACTGCGCGCATCACCCAGCAGACTTCTTCCACATGGTCTGGTTGTGCCCCGCCTCGCAAGGTATTGGGATAAAATAGAGACATAGCTTACACACATTTTGGGATGGCAAGTACCCCATGATCCCCTGCGTATTCTCCTGGGCATTACTGATGGTCTAGATGGGTCCCGGGATGACAAATTATTCCTAGGTGCCGCCATCGTGGTGCCCAAGCGAGACATCGCCATGACCTGGGCGCGGCCTGACCCCCCACGATCGCCAAATGGCGCCGGGGGGTGGACTGGTGTGCTGCTCAGGAAAAACCCTTGTTTGAGGCCAGGGGCTGTCCAGCCAAGTATCAGAAAGTGTGGGGCAAGTGGGCAGACCAGATGGGTTAAAGGGGCTGAGAAGAGGGACGCTTGTTCTTGCCACACTGTCCCCACTTGTTCGGCATGTCAAATGCCCGTTCGAGGTGCTCACCATGTGACTTCATATCTGATGCCTTATATTGTCAAACATATGAACTTGTGCTCTGTGCTGTCAGTGTAACTTTGTTTTTGTTCTATAAAATCAATAAGGTTGATTGTCAAAAAAATATAAAAAAACAATAGAACAAAGTAAAAAATTCAAAACTGTATAACTTAAATGTTAGACCTGACCGTTTTAGGGTGATCTTCCTCCAACTTTTTGCCTGCTTCCCTCTATTTTTCTGACCTCTTTTTTGCTGGCCTTAGGACTCTACCACAGCTAAGCAGTTCTAAAGTACTTGTGCTTTCACCCCTAAACATGGTAACATTAGTTTGCAGCCAATTGGCATATTTAATTTAATTATAAGTCCCTGTTAAAGTGCACTATATGTGCCCAGTGCCTGTAAATTAAATGCTACTAGTGGGCCTGCAGCACTCGTACCACTTACTTTAGCAGCGCTCTAACCATGGCTCAGGTCTGCCATTGCAGAGCCTGTATGTACAGTTTACACTGCCACTTAGACCTGGCAATAAACCTCTTTGCCAGGCCTAAACCTTCCTTTTTTATACATTTAAGTCACCCCTAATGTAGGCGCTGTAGGACCCACAGGACAGGGTGCAATGTATTTAAAAGGCAGGACATGTACTTTTAAGTTTTACGTCTTGGTAGTGAAAAACTCCCAATTTGTTTTTCATTACTCCAAGGCCCATCTCTCCGATATGATAACTTTGGGGTTACCTTATTACAACTTTTAAGTATAATTCCCAATTGTGAAGAGATAGACTAAGTCTGGTGTCACTGAACTCACAATTTTAAATCACAACTTATGTTTAAGTTGGATTTTAAAATGTAGTTTAGCAAATGCCACTTTTATAAAGTTGGCATTTACTTGCCTCAGCTATTTGGTGAATGCTGCCTGTCTCTGTTCAGTATGAGTTGGGTGGCAGCTGTGCTTTGTGTATTCCCTCCAGACAGCCACACACAAAGGGTGCTAAGATGTGTCTTGATGGGCCTGCCTGGGAGATGGGAGGGAGGAGCTGGGCACAGCCTCACACTTAGTCCTGAATAGGTTGTGTTCTGTCCACACACAAAGGGCTGCATAACCCCCTGTTTGGAGTCTAGAGCTAGGGCAGGAAGGGAGTACTTCTGTGCACTTCAAAGCTTTCTTTGAAGTCTTCTCCACTTCCAAGGCACAACTGGGTATAAGTATCCTCTGACAACATGACTTCTGTACATGGCAAGTCAAATTAATCGTATCATTTCAGGAAAAAATTCCAATAAGCCGGATTCATAGTGATAGTTGTTTATATAAGGTGTTGTCACTCAAGATACAACACTCGATCCAGATAGACCGGATAGGCATTACGCCCATACTTCGTTAGATTGACCAGGACCTCCCGTACTATTGTAGACGACTCAAGTCTCCTAAGATTTCTTTTACGCCCTGAGGAAGCCCCAGGCCGGATGGCCATGTAAAGGGGCGAAACACGTGTTGGCTGTCAGTCACTTCTCTGCTCACCTTCTCAGAAAGAGTGACAACACCTTATATAAACAACTATCACTATGAATCCGGCTTATTGGAATTTTTTCCTGAAATGATACGATTAATTTGACTTGCCCTGACAACCACCTTGGAATTTGTATATGTTTAGGGGGTTAGGGGTTTCCCCCTGTCAAGGACAAGTATCGCAACAAGACTTGCTCAATAACCAACGGCCAGTAAGGGATCGGGACCTTTCACCCCTCCGCTCACAGAACATGACTTCAGTACATGTCTGGGCCTGTGAATACTCTGCCAAGAAGAAGAACTTCTGTGCTGCTGAAAATACTGCCACTCTGCTGGACTGCTTCTTTGCTGGACTCCTGTCTTGCTGAGCTGCCCTGCTGTTCCTCTGCCTTGGTGTGTAGGACTGAACCTGCGTCACTTGAATCCACAGTGACTCAAAGGGCTTGTTGGCTTGCCTCCTGTTCTAAGTCTCAGGGACATCAAAGACTTCAACCCTTCCTGCAACAGCACCTGGACTTTGTTTGCTGAAAGTCTTGCCTTGCCAAGTGGTGCCAACCCAGTCCTGGGCCCTTGGAAGTGGGTACAAAGTGCTGCTACAGCCAGAACCCATGCATCCTCATTGGAACTGGTGCATTTTTGCCTTTACATGAGTTAGAACCTGTGCATTCTCATTGTTGCATGGGGCGAACCGGGCGCATTGCCTTCGGAAACAGCGCATCGCCTTCGGAATTGACACATCCCTACCATGAGAGCAGCAGCCGCGCATTGCATTTGGAAGAGGCGCATCGTATCTAGAACCAGTGCCTCACACTGAGATCCAACGCATCACCGCAGTTCCATGAAGAAAATGTATGCATTTTGTCTACTGCCTCACACGACACAGATGCATCTCTGCAGCCTCACTGCTCTCCCTCGACGACGCACCCCGGATCAAGAATTTTTGGTTTAGCGGGCCCAAGTGGGCCCTGTATCCAGCCTGCGCTCCATCATGGTCGACCTGAACTTTTGACTTTTACCTGGTCCAACGCAACTAGATAACTCATTTAAGCGCATATTTCTTCTAAGCGCTATTTTAGATTTTTTCATATTTTGACTTCTACTTGTTGGATGTTTGTCGTTTTGGTCTTGTTTTATTTATAAAATTATTCTTTATTTTTCTAACCTGGTGTTGAGTCTTTTTGTGATGCTTTCACTGTATTACTGTTTGAAGTGTTGCAGAAATAATTTACACATTACCTCTTAAGTTAAGCCTGACTGATCTCTGCCAAGCTACCAGAGGGTGAGCACAGGACTATTTAGGGTGTGTTGTGATTTACTCCGACTAGGAATGTCGTTCCTGCTTGGACAAGGTGCATACCTGTGCCAACCAGACACCCAATTTCTAACATTGGTAATCAGGGGTGAGGATAGGACTTGTGTTTGTGTAGTGCTATACAGACAAGGTGTACATTACCTATCCACATTTAATACCATTTCGAATTTTTTAATTTCTCTCTGATTTGCATTTTATAAAGTTTTTCCTCTCCATCATGTCTCTACCCCTGGTGGTTCTACATCTGGAGCCAAGGAATTTGAGCTGGCCAATTTGGACAACTACACAGTGGTCCAGCTTAAATACTTTTGCAAGTAGATGGTACTTCCTGCCAAGGGTGCACCAAGAAGGTGGTGCTGAGGGCCTGGGCAGAAGCCCGCTCCCAGGAAATTGATGGTTTGAGGGAACCTGTGTTTGTCTCTTCTGAGAAACCACCTGTGTTCGCTGAGGATACCAGTCCTGAACTTGAGCTCCCTGTGAGAACAGGAGTCAGTGTTTCTTCCTGTGACCTATCCCCAGATGAGCTGAGATTCAAGCTGCAGATGGCCAAATTGAAAATGGAAGCTGAAGAGAAAATTGGTGAAAGGGAGGCCAAACAGGCTGAGAGGGACTGAGAGGAAAAGAAGGCTGAAAGGGACTTGGAGGAGAAAAAATTGTTGTTAGCTCATGAAAGGAATTTAAAAGAACTGGATATTCAAGCCAGACAGGTGCAGTACAGCACTGATGGTGGCAGCGTACATGCAGTACCTGATGGAGAGAAGAGGGTTTGTATACCCAAGGATTTGGTGCTCACTTATGTGGTGGGAGATGACGTTGATAAGTGGTTTTCTGCTTACGAAGTTGCACTGATGGTACACAGGGTTCCAGAGGAGCAATGGGTGGGTGGTCTGCGGAAACACATGCCAACACTCAGGGGGGACACACGTCTGACATAAGAGGTTGGGGATCAAACAAAGTATAACGCTATGAAGACCATTTTGCCAAGGATTCAGGGACAGCAAGAAGCTCCCCAACCAATCCTGGGTAGATTTTGTTAACTCCAGTAAGGCACTGAGTGACTGGGTAAGGGGCAGCAAGGTTAGGGATTTTAATGTGTTGTACCATTTGGTCATGAGAAAGCACATGCTCAGTACCTGTTTTCTTGAATTGCACCAGCACCTAGTTGATCGGAAATATGGACGTGGGGGCGGTGTGGCGGTGGTAGTGAGGGAAGAATGGGAGTGTCAATGGAGTGAACTCAAGGAGCTGCCGGAGGTCGAAGCCCTCGACTTCTGCATCAAGTCTCCCCTCAATATTCTCTGGGGGGTTTACTGGTGTATAGACCGCCTGGTCCTGCGGGCCCTTTCCTAAAAAACCTTGATGAGGTGATCACTCCTCGGGCACTGCGTTATTCTCATTTTGTGCTCCTTGGAGATTTTAATATCCATATGGATAATGCTCAGTTGGGGGATACACTTGACCTTCTTAATACTTTGCAGTCCGCCCAACATCAACAATGTGCTACCTCCTCCACGCCTCGCGAGGGCCAGATTTTGGACCTGATTTGCTCTAGTACCCCTCTCTCTGTTGCTGCCCTCTTGCCAGTATCATGGTCTGACAACTTTTTGATTTACTTCTCATGGCAAACCCCTAATAACTCTATGCCGCTACGGCCACTCACTGAACAGCAGGGTAAAGCTGTGCATAGAATCGATCCAGCGGCTTTTAGTCTCTCTTTAGCTGATACTCATCCGGTGATAACCGATGATTTGAATATAGTGCTGGAGAATTTCAATAATTGGATTGAGAAGGGGGTGGTGCTCCTCGTCCCTGAGTCTCTGCCTAGGCGTTTTAGGAAACCCCTCACTAAGCCTTGGTTTTCCAGCTCTTTGAAATTGCAGAAACAGCAATGTAAAAGGCTGGAACGGAAATCGAGACAGGACTACTGCCCCATGGCCAGAACCACCCTCAAAGAGGCTCAAAAGATTTACTATGTCGCCATTGCTCAAGCTAAAAGCTCACACTATGCGGAGCGCATTTCTCAATCAGGCAATAGCGCCAAAGCTATTTTTAATATCGTTCAAAGCTTTGTAGACCCCAAAGCAGAGACTAGCAGCCTTTTCCCGTCTCTTCCCTGGTGTGAGGAACTCTCTAGTTTCTTTATTAACAAGGTCCGTGCTTTGCAATCCTACTTAGACGCAAGGGATAGACGTTCAGTAGCCTTGGTTCCTGCCCGGCTGTCGTCTCCTCCCACCCTTGTTAAACTTTCTGCCTTTGAACCCATTTCGGTTGGGGACTCGCTTGCTGTCCTTTCCACCCTCAAATCCGGCTCAACTGCAGATCCCTGTCCAGCCAACTTGCTGGCTGGCTCTTCCGCAGTGATTAATCCGATGATGAACTCGCTGATTAATGCATCCTTAGCATCTGCCACTGTTCCCCTTTTGTGTAAGCAAGCGATGATTGTCCCGCTATTAAAAAAACTGTCTCTTGATCCCAAGCTTCCTGCCAACTATCGTCCTATTTCTCTGCTTTCTGCAATGGCCAAGGTTTGGAAGAAACTGGTCAACAAACAGTTGTCTGCCTTTGTGGAAGGGAATGGCCTTCTGCACCCAGCACAATCGGGTTTCAGAGCCTCCTATAGTACGGAATCTGCACTGGTGGAAATCTCAGAGTCAATACGCAAAACTTTAGCCTTAGGGGGCAGGGCAGCTTTGTTCCTTTTAGACCTGTCGGCAGCGTTTGACAACGTGCCAGACGCTCTGCTCTTGTCTCGTCTTCAGGATATTGGCATAACAGGTTCTGCATGGGAGTGGTTGAAATCCTTCATTGAGGGTAGAACTCAGCAAGTCTGGATCCCTCCATTTATGGCCAATCCCCAGAATTTACTGACCGGGGATCTGCAGGGGTCCGTCCTGAGCCCTTTACTGTTTAACATTTATACGTCCCCCCTTATTGGGATGGCAGAAGACTTGGGTGCCAAAGTAGTTGCGTTTGCTGATGACACTCAGCTTCTTTTTATGTGGAAGAAAATTGAGACATCCTCTTCCCATGTCAAAACCTATCTGACAGCAGTGTTTGACTGGCTCACTGCGGCCCAGCTAAAATGTAATGAGGAAAAATCAGAGATCCTACTTTTCGGCAATTTTCCTCCTCAGTATTGGCACTCTTTCTGGCCAGATGAGTACCCCTGGCCTATACCACGGGGTCTACCTGTCAAGAACTTAGGGATCTCGATGGAAAGTTGAGCTTCAGCTCGCAGATCACCAAGTTGACAGGAATGTGCTTTGGCATTCTGAAATCACTGAAAACGTTTTTGCCTTTACTCCCTCTATTGGCAAGAAAACGGTCACGCGTGCACTCATTACCTCACGTATAGACTATGCCAATGCACTGTACACTGGTCTGCCTGACTATCTTTTGGACAAACTTCAGGTAGTTCAAAATGCCACAACCAGAACCCTGCTTAACCTCCCTAAGAGAATCAGTGTCCGGCAACACCTCCGTAACCTGCACTCGTTACCAGTGAAAGCACGGGTGAAATTCAAGTCCTTGGTTGCGGCACACGCTGCCCTCCACGAGCTAGGCCCGGTGTATCTTACAAAATGCTTTCAGTTCTATGTGCCAACCTGGCAGCTTCGCTCTTCCTCAATGCTGATAGCCTGCATCCCCAGGTTCCGCTTTAAAAGTGTAGGTGGCAGCTCCCTCTCTTATACGGCAGTGATGGCCTGGAACCAACTTCCTTTTGACTTACGCCATCTGCAGAAGCCAAAAAATTTTAGGAAGAGACTCAAGACTTTTCTCTTTAATTAAATAAGTCTTCTCTTCATTTCTCTTTCCTCACTGGGTTCACGCTGGGACACTCTTTGAGTAGCTGTGCGTATTACAAATGCTTCAACATAACATAGCATTGACAGTAAGCTGACTGACCTGAAGAAGCTTGCTGAGGAGGCGGGCCTCTGGGCTAGCATCAGAGTGTCCAAAAAGGTAACTGGGGGGACACCCACAAATGTGGTCAGGGTTCTCATCAGAAGAAAAAGGGGGAGAAAAACTTAAAAAGAAGGAGTTCTAAAAAGACCCCTAAATAATTCCCAAGGAAGTAGTCGTCACCAGTCCCTGTCTGATCCTAAGAAGGGGTTCTTTGATCATAAGGGAGGGAGGTTTGAACCCCAATGTATTGTACTACAAATATGGGCACATCAAGGGCGACTCAAAATGTCCCAAGAGGCCACAGCCCCCCACCAGTGGGCAGACACCAGGGTTAGTAAGTGTCGCGCTCGGGGAGGAGACAGTCCCAGTTAGTTTTGGGGGACAGACAGAGGTGACCCTGGTTTCCCTGGGTGGAGAAATGGTGCCAAAAGCCCATATGCCTTCCAATACTTCATAGTATAGGCAGTGAGCCACCATTAATGGGCAATGGGTGGAGGGTCTGCAAGACACAGGAGCCAGCATGACAACTGTCAAGTGTCAGCTGGTGTCTGCAGAGCAGGTCCTACCCAACACATTCCATTAAGTCATAGTGATCGACAATCGCAAGAGCCCTCTACCAATGGCTTTGGTTCATTTTGATTGGTGGGGGTCTCAGTTTCTCTGAAAGTTGCTGTGAGCCCTGTCATACCTGTTCATTGTTTGCTAGGAAATGACCTGGAGCACACTACATGGAGGGAGATAGAGCTCAGGTCTCACTTGGAGATGATAAGATTGCCTGAATGGATCTGAATGGTTCTGTATGACCAAATGAGCCATGGCTGCCTGGAAAGGGAGTCAAGGATGTCTGGAGCCTGGAACAATGGCCCAGACAGCTGCCAAGGAGATGGGCAAGGGGAGCGGGAAACCAGTCCCTGAAGTTCCCACAATGGAGTTTCAGGGGGTCCCTGTGGAGAAGGCCCCCGGGCCAACTGGGGAAGGCATTGCTACCCTAGGTTACCTACCAGAGCTTCCCAGCTGTCAGGTTGAGGGTGGGCCCACCAAGGAGGAGTTCTGCCAAGCACAAAAAGTGTCCCACTCTTGAGAGCTTGAGGAGCCAGACCACAGCCCATGCAGCAGGTGAAACTTCTGGGGATAGCCTAATCTTCTGGGAAAATAATCTCCTTTATAGCGAACCTAAGTTTCCATGTTCTGGGGCAGCCCATGTGCTGGTGGTCCCCCAGTGTTACCAGACCTCCCTACTGAGTTTGGCTCATGATATACCCCTGGCAGGACGTTTGAGGCAAAACAAGACCTTTGCCAGGCTTGTCTCCCACTTCTATTGGCCCCGAATGAAGAGAGCCTCAGATGCATTCTGCAGGTCCTGTCCCACCTGCCAGGCCAGTGGGAAATCAGGGGGAAAAAACAAAGCTCTCCTGATCCCATTACCCATCATTGGCACCCCCCTTTGAATGGGTGGGTATTGAGATCATTGGGCCCCAAGACAGCCCATGGCAACAGGTTTGTCCTGGTCTTCGTGGAACATGTCACCCGCTACCCCAAGGCAATCTCTCTGAAAACAGTAATAGCACCTGTGGTTACTAGAGTCTGATAGGGATCTTTACCTCTGTTGGGTTCCCTAAGGCAGTAGTGTCTGACAGAGGCACTAACTTCATGTCTGCGTACAGGAAGTCCACGTGGGATGAGTGTGGTGTAACTTACAAGCTCACCACACCCTATCACCAACAAGTCAATGATCTTGTGGAGAGATTCAATAAGACTTTGAAGGGCATGGTTATGGGCCTGCCTGAGCCCATGCAGCGTAGGTGGGACATCCACTTTCTATGCCCTCTCTTCACCTACAGGGAGGTGCCACAGGAAGGAGTATGTTCAGCCCCTTCAAACTCCTCTATGGACACCCTGTTAGGGGACCTCTGAGCCTTGTCATGGAAGGGTGGGAGCAAGCTCTCAGGAAACCCGCCCCAGAATGTGGTCAGCTACATGCTGGCCCTCCGCAACTAGATGCACAGTTTCTGGAAAAAGGTGAAAAGTAACCTAGAGGCCAGCCAGGAAGTCATGAAACTCTGATACGACCAGAAGGCTACCATGGTGGAGTTTCAGCCTGGCAAGAAAGTGTGGGTCATGGAACCAGTAGAGCCCAGGGCTCTCCACTACCACTGGAAAGGCCATAAAAAAGTCAAGGGGCATAAGAGTGAGACCACCTACTTGGTGGATCTCTAGACCCCTAGAAACTCTTTAAGGGTGCTCCATGTAAACAGCCTCAAGTCTCACTTTGAGAGGTCCAAAGTGAGCATGCTCTTTGTGACACATGAGGGAGTGGAAGAGAAAAGTTAACCTCTCCCTAACCTCCTCTTTGCACAGTAACAAGATGGGTCAGTGGAAGGTGTCAACCTCTCTTCCACCCTGATCCCAGAACAGGAGAGGCACCATGGCCAGTTGCTGGGACAGTTTGTCTCACTGTTCTCACTCACCCCTGAACTCACACATCTGTGAATCTATTATGTTGGCACTGGGGACAGCCCCCCTGCAAAGAACAAAATGTACAGCTTGCCAGACAGGGTGAAAGCCAGCATCAAGAAGGAAGTCTCCAAGATGTTAACACTAGGGGTGATTGAGCCCTCTAATAATCCCTAGTCCAGTCCTGTGGTGTTGGTCCCAAAAGCTGCCTCACTGGGTACCACACCAGAACTCCAGTTCAGTGTAGACTACGTAGAAGTCAGTCACCAGGGTAGATGCACAAACCCACCCCCCGAGCACTGGCAGATCACTCTCACTGAGGGGACCAAAGAGAGGCCAGCATTTGCAACCTCAGAGGTCAATTTCCAGTTTGGGTGATGCCCTTTTGGATTGAAAAAAGCCCTCGCTACCTTCCAAAGGTTGGTTAACAGGGTCCTGGCTGGTAAGGAGGTCTTTTGTGCCACCTATCTAAACACATTGCTGTCTATAGTTCCAGCTAGGAGGAACACCTGCATCACCTCCATGAAGTGCTTCAGGCCCTGCAACAGGCAGGCTTGACCTTCAAGGCCAGTAAGTGCCAGATTGGGCAGGGTTCCGTGGTGCATTTGGGACACCTGGTAGGTGGAGCCAAGGTGCAGCCCCTCCAGGCCAAGATTGTAACTATCATGGCGGGGCAACCACCTAAAACCCAAACAGAAGTGAGAGCCTTCCTAGACCTCACTTGCTAAAACAGAAGATTTGTTAAGGGCAATGGCACCATTGTTGCACCCTTAACTGAGCTGACCTCAAAGAAGCAGCCTAGACTGGTGATCTGGACAGAGGGTTGTCAGAAAGCCTTTTACTCTCTTAAGCAAGCCATGTGCAGAGCACCTGTGCTCAGGGCCCCTCACTTCCATAAGAAATTCATCATGCTGATGGATGCTTCAGAGCACGGCATAAGGATAGTCTTAGCACAGCTGAATGAGGAGGGCCTATACCAACTAGGCTTCATTACTAGGAGGTTACTTCCATGGGAACAAAGGTGGAGCACCAATGAAAGACGTTTTTTCTGTAGGCTGGGCACTGAAGAAGTTGAGATCATACCTGCTTGGGACTCACTTTCTGGTTCAGACTGACCACAGGCCCCTCAGATGGCTCATACAGATGAGGCGTGAAAATCCCAAACTGGCGAGGGGGTCCATCTCCCTACAATGATTGTACTTTACAGTGGAGCATCGCCCAGGGACACACAACACCAATCTGATGGTCTCTGTTGATTCTTACGCCTTAGTGAAGACAACTCAAATGGGGCTGGGTAACTCTCCCCACTTTCAGCAGGGGAGGGTGACATGTTAGACCTGAAAGCCTTAGGGTGGTCTTCCCTCAACTTTTTGCCTGTCTCCCTCCATTTTTCTGCCCCGGTTTGTGCTTGTTTTGGGGCTCTGTGCACTTTACCATTGATAACCAGTATTAAAGTGCTTGTGCTCTCTCCCCTAAACATGGTAACATTGGCTCATACCCAATTGGCATATTCAATTTACGCATAAGTCCCTAGTAAAGTGCACTACATGTGCCCAGGGCATGTAAATTAAATGCTACTAGTGGGCCTGCAGCACTCATTGTGCGACCCACTTTAGGAGCCCTCTAACCATGGTGCAGACCTGCCATTGCAGAGCCTGTATGTGCAGTTTACTTTGCAAATTCAACCTGCCAAAATAAACCTCTTGCCAGGCCTAATTGTTTCATTTTCACACATATAAGTCACCCCTAAGGTAGGCCTGTATGACCCATGGGACAGTGTGCAATGTATTTAATAAGAGCACATGTACTTTTAAGTGTTATATATTTTGGTAGTGAAAAACTTCCAATTTCGTTTTTCACTCTGCAAGGCCTATCTCTCCCATAGAATATCACTGGGAATACCTTATTCCACCTTATAAGTTTAATTCCTATTTGTGAAGAGATTGACTGTTCAAGTTTGGTGTCCCTGGACTCACAATTAAAAATCACAACTTATGATAAAGTTATATTTCAAATTACAGCTTAGCAAATGCTACTTTTAGAAAGTTGACATTTACTTGCTTTAGCCATGTGGGGCCTGCTGTCTGTCTCTGCTTAGTTTGGGTTGGAGGACAGACAAGCTTTGTTTATTCCAACTAGACAGCCACACACAAATGGAGCTGAGGTGTGTCTTGATGGGCCTTCCCGGGAGATGGAGGGGAGGAGCTAGTCACAGCCTCACACGTTCACCTGAATAGGCTGTGTCCTGCCGACAGACAAAAGGCTGCATATCCCCTGTAGTGAGGCTGGTGCCAGGTCAGAAAGGGAGTAGTTATGTGCACTTCAAAGCTTTCTTTGAGGTCTCCTCCACTTTAAAGGCTGGACCTCTGATACCATGACTTCAGTACACTTCTGGACCTGTGAAGACTCTGCAAGGGAAAAGAGCTGTGGTGCTGATGACATTCATGGCTAAAGGGGCCCATTCAGCGCTGCTTTTAGAAAGGGCAAAAGGAGTATCAAACCAGGTAAATTGCAATGGGGCAGCAAGACAGCTGAGGAAGAGCAGCCTTTTTAAGTGTTTCCTGAGGTGGTTGGGGTCACTGTAGAATTAGGCTGCTGCTGGCATGATGCTGTGGACCCACAACCTGAGAGCACTCACAGGCTTGTAAGGTATAAGTAGCATTATCAAGCTGCCAGTCGAAAAGTAGGGAGTTTTTAAAGATTAAGGGCATTAATAGTTGTCAGTGCCGCCCCCATAGAATAGTTCCATTCAAACATAGGTTCTACCTAGTAATTGGTAGGTGATGGTGGGTCTTGACTTATCAAAGTATGGGCAGAGCAGTGGTCAAATAGTGTTCTGTCATGAGAACACTTGGAGGGATACTCAGGCTGAATTTGTGTGTGTAAAAACCTCCCTACACCACATGACCAGTAGTGGGCCTTCATCTGTGTGCTGAGGTTGGGGGGGTTCAGACATTTTTTCGGGAATGACACTGTGAACCTCTAGTAAAACAGCACAGCCTTGTTGCACTATGTGTTTTTAAAGTCTAAAAAGTGTTGACTCATTTATCCACCAAGTCAATTTGAATTCATACAGCCCATACCAATATAATTTGTGAACTGATATTATTGATTTTGAGCTACATAAAATGTTCACGTCTCATCATCAAAGATTAACCAAGGTGAGCAAGTATGAAATGCCATCTGCCCTGGTTTAATCACGGAGGACCTTCGTATCATACACAGATTCTCCTGGAGTGCTCTTTAGATACAGCCACAGGATTGTTCCCAATTTTAATTTTGAAAAAAGGTTCCATCATCAAGACTACTCCTACCTGTATGCAAGCATGTGCAGTTGTGGATCAGCACTAAGTTTTTCCTTCCTACATCTCAATCAAGTCTCTTGAGGTCTTCCAATTATTGTAACATTTCGATTTGTTTCAATGCAATGGTTCTACCATTGATTTTCATTGGCTACAATTTTCGTTTTTATGTACTTTTGGCACTTCTTTTTAATCTCTTCTCAATTTTACTAGCTGTGGCAGCATTAAACATGATGTGGACATGTACCAGTGTTATGTTCTTAATTGTACTCCGGTTTGCTTTGTTGTTACTTATATCATTTATACAATCTTTCTTGGGAATGCCTGGCTGTTCTGACAATGCTACCAAAGGTAAGCCAAGGTTACAAACTCAAAAGCCCAAACATTTGGTAAGATGCAACCATTGTTCCTAGTAAGCTAAACTGGGCACATTTAGGAGACTAAGGGCCTGATTTAGATGTTGGCGGACTGGTTACTCCGTCGCAATGGTGACAGATATCCCGTCAGTTGAAATATAAATTCCATTATATCCTATAGGATTTATATTTCAGTGACTCAGATATCCATCACTGTTGTGACGGAGTAACCCATCTGCCAAGATCTAAATCATGCCCGAAGGACCTAAACAGAGTGTGGCACAAAGGCGATAAATATCAATAGTCAACATTTTGTTCCTAATTAAGAGGTGCTTAAAAATATGTCCCAATATTGGCAGTTCTATTTAGTGCAAACAAATCCTGCTGTTGTGATGAAGTGCCAAGCATGGCGAATCCTAATAGAAAATGCAACACTAGTGGGCCAATAAGGTTATGTTGCTAAACATAAGAAAGTATCTGAGTAACCGATGAAGTAGGGATCAAATGAGTATCGCCCATACATTAAATATGCGATAAGATGGTACTTGGCAGACATGAAGGAGCAATGACACACATCAAAACCCTATACAACATATCTCAATAATTGCACTGGGGAGATATTATACAACACAGATAACTCCAAGAGTATAGAATGATAGGACTAGGATAGCAGTGCCAATATGTAGAACCTATCTCAATCTGCAATACATTACTTCAAAGTAAGAGCTGAGAGGTTACAGATTGAAAACAGTCATCTTATTGAGTTAGCCTGCAGAAATAGCAAAGAACATGTACCTGAGTAGTTCCATGAGAGGATCCCTTTACAAAGCTATTATAAGCCTTTTGCACTTTTTACACGTTTGTGCCATTGGTTAATTTCAAAACATCGAAACCATTTACCAAGACTTCCCACAGCCATTATTCTCACACATACTTGTATATAATGAAGGCTATTGAGAGATAAAGTCACAAATGCATCAAATTCCAAAAAGAGTCTGACAAAATAAATACATTTTAGGTCAGCATCTATGTTTTAAGTGCATTTTGCAAAGCTTTTGATGTAGCCGATGGAATGCATATGATACTGGTGCCACACAAGGCCAGAGAAATTGTGTTCCTAAATGGTAAAATTCAACATGGTCTAAATGGTGCTCATGGTCCCTATATCCGCTGTAGTGTAATATTCCTGAATCCTTTCAGATTTCATTGCATTACAGAACAATCCTATAAATGATCTCATGGCAACTCACCAACTTCTTGCAATATATCTGTTGATTAAACCTCTAACAACAATAAGTAAAATGTTAGTGGTCAGTCCACAACATGACAAAAGTGCCCTGAGCACAGAGAAGAGAAAGTTAATTACTCAAATTAATAGAACTCACATATAATCACCTGCTCCATTGAGAAATTCAATGGAAGTGCAACACAGCCCCCATCAATGAAGGGCATGCCTAGGTGAATCCGGCACCTCTGCAATGGCTGACAGTGAGGATGGAGAATACGGTGCACTAATAAATTGTTTTAAGAGATTGACAAATTAAGATAAACACACAGTAGAATCTCTTGAGGGGCCCAGATGGGGCCTCTGGCCCATCTCTATTTGTCGTGCAAACCTCCTTTGGCCCCACCACCTCAGCTCTTGAGTGTGCCACAAGGCAACTTTGAAAAAACCAGACACTGAACCCTGCCACACACATTTATTTGTCCATCTGCCTATTGAGGCAATCCATGAGCCTACATGTTTGCTTAAAATGTTTCATTCCGGGGCTTTTTATGCAAATGTGTATATATTGGTATCAATATATATATATAAATTAACGGAAAGGGGTGGAGATAGAACTTTGAAATTAAGACGAGCAGAATCCAGAATGATATTGGCAATTGGTACAGAACATCCTTATGGCCACAATCAAGATGCTGAATTGCATGTACATCTGTGAAAATGGTGGTTGAGGACTGAACTGTTAAATAGGATAAGAACTAACTCTATTGTGGTCAAAAGATGGCTTTTTGCCGAGAAATTATTTAATGAATTTGATATGATTAGTGTTTGATTTTCAACAAGCTTTTATATTGAATGTGTAATTGTATATGTGATGAAATTTCTTCTGTGACTTTCCCTCACTGATGTTGACTTTTACCTCTACTTTTAACTATTTTTCACTTTTTATCTGACTCTCATATATTTCTCCCCATATTAATATACTTGTATATGTGCCTTAAAAAACTTTGTCCCAAAAAAACCTTTTAGAATTAATGTTGACTGTCACCTTAAAAAGTATAGATGGTGCTTCAGAATGAAATGGTTGCAATGCATAGACAGAATAATCTGACGAATTGGTGTCGCAGATAGTGGGCATCAGCTATGAAGTATAAATGCGTTTGCTCATGAATTACATAGAGGCATCAGTGTTGATTTGGTAGTGCCATAAGATTATACTGGTAATAGACTGCACAAATTATATAGATTGTCCGATTAGAATGGAAGGAAGGGAATGACGCGGAATGATCTTGAGAATATATCTTAGAGATCCTTCCAGATAAGATAAATGAATGATTAAATCCTTGGTTAGAATAACCTGATGTGGTGAGGTGTATAAGAAATGTATAAATGCTGCTATATTGTAAATACATGAAATGGTAAAAATGTTATGTTTGTGTACTTTACACAAAAAGTTTATTAGCATTTATTAGCAACTGGTAGTAGGTTTTTAGCATTTCTATTAGTAATATTACACTTTTTTGGAAATATTTTTAAGAAAATATTTTAAATTGTTTTAATGAACCACCGGAAATGAATTTCACCTTATATTGATGATTCATCAGGAACTATGATGGAAATAGGGACTCTATGGTCCAGTAGAAGGCTAGTGGTAGCCGAAACGCGTAGACCGTCCATTTTTGCTATTCTTGCACAGGGTGTGCATGTAAAAAAGAAATAAACAAACTTACTTCATCCTGCAGTAGTGCCGTGATTCTTGCCTGGGGATATATTCTTCTTTTTTGGTGAGAGAACTGTGAAATATATATATATATATATATATATATATATATATATATATATATATATAGATATATATATATTATCTACTGGCGGTCGCCAGTAGATAGTTAT
Organism: Calotriton arnoldi; assembly: GCA_963921515.1. NCBI lineage: Eukaryota > Metazoa > Chordata > Amphibia > Caudata > Salamandridae > Calotriton > Calotriton arnoldi. The sequence continues at coordinate 504,775 of CAWUFW010000756.1, read as the reverse complement.
AGTTAGGACCTATTTTCCATAGGAAATCTGCAACATTCTATTTGAAATAACTCTTGCTTCGGTTGACGAATCTTCGCGAAATTTTCAAACTTTATGGCCCGCTCCTGAAGTTTTGGGGTGATCCGTCATGTGGGGGCCGAGAAAAAAGGGGGGTCCCAAAACGTGTTTTCCCCATTTTCCCATAGGAAACTTTAGCCACGGCTACAGCCCGAACTGCTGAACGGAATTAAACCAAATTTGGCAAAGAGGTAGTTCTTGGTTCAGAAAGAACCCTTTTTGTTAAATGGTGTAAATCCGTTCAGTAGTTCCTGAGAAAATCAAAAGGAAAATCACATATATATATCTATGGCCGCATCGGATTCGCGCACCCTGAGCGCACCCTGCGCGCACCGTCCCGATCACGAGCTGCATGCTAATTGGCTGTCAACACTCCAAATCAGGAAGTGTTGGCAGCCATTTTATGCCTCGGTAGAACCGAGGCACAGAAACAAGTGTGCAAAACGCACAAAGGGGGCAGGGTAGAAACACTCTGACCTCTAGGTCTGCTCAGGGGTCCCACAAGGACCCCCTGGGCAGAAAAGCATTTTCTTTTTTAAACGGCGGGATGCGCTTAGGGTGCGCGGATCCCGCCGATTAAAAAAACCCATAAGAAACAAGTGTGCAAAACGCACAAAGGGGGCAGGGTAGAAACACCCTGACCCCTAGGTCTGCTCAGGGGTCCCACAAGGACCCCTGGGCAGAAAAAAGCATTTAAAAAAAACAACAACAAAAAAACGATCGTGCCGCAGGCCCCGCCCCCTTCCTTTACCACTCTGCAAACGCGCCCTGGCGCGTTTGCAGAGGGGGAACGAATTCCCCTTGAATACTGGGGGTCCCTGAGGCCAACTAGCCCACCAGGAACCTCCAGTATGCGCCAGGGGCTGCGTTGCAGAGAGGTGCACAGAGGCCACGCTCCTTTTACACCTCTCTGCAACGCAGCTCTGTGGCGCTTTTGGAGGTACATGGTGGGCTAGTTGGACTCCAGGGACCCTCAGGATTCAAGGGGACTTAATTCCCCAACTTAAAACGTGCCACGGGCGCGTTTGCACAGTGGTGAAGGGAGGGGCGGGGCTTCAGGTGACATGTGTGCAAACAGGCCTCGCTGCGCGTTTTAAGATGGGGAATTAAATCCCCTTCAATCCTGAGGGTCCCTGGGGGCCAACTAGCCCACCAGGTACATCCAGAAAGCGCCACAAAGCTGCGTTGCAGAGAGGTGCAAAAAGGGGCGTGGCCTCTGAACACCTCTCTGCAACGCAGCTCTCTGGCGCATACTGGAGGTATCTGGTGGGCTACTTGGCCCCTAGGGACCCTCTGGATTGAGGAGGATTTAATTCCCCATCTTAAAACGCACCACGGGGCCAGTTTGCAGACATGTCACCTGAAGCCCCGCCCCCTCCCTTCACCACTGTGCAAATATTCCTCTAAAATCAGCCGAACTACGAATTCCGATTTACTCACCTGTTATCAGGAGAGACCTCAGTGCTGCATCTTTGAGCCCAGTACTGATCCTGAAAAGTAATTTTAACCGTACTTTACCAGTAACTTGAATTTCCTTCCATAGGATATCATTGCCTGCTTTTTGCTGAAAAAGTTTCTGTGTCGATTTTTGAAACATACAAATATTCCTCTAAAATCAGCAGAACTACGAATTCCGATTTACTCACCTGTTATCAGGAGAGACCTCAGTGCTGCATCTTTGAGCCCAGTACTGATCCTGAAAAGTAATTCTAACCGTACTTACCAGTAACTTGAATTTCCTTCCATAGGCTAACATTGACTGGTTTCACTTGGAAATTCTTCTAAGTGTAGAGTTTTGGAACTTTATAATATTCCTCTAAAATTAGCCGAACTACGAATTCCGATTTACTCACCTGCTATCAGGAGAGACCTCAGTGCTGCACCTTTGAGCCCAGTACTGATCCTGAAAAGTAATTTTAACCGTACTTACCAGTAACTTGAATTTCCTTCCATAGGCTAACATTGACTGGTTTCACTTGGAAATTCTTCTAAGTGTGTGGAGTTTTGGAACTTTATAATATTCCTCTAAAATCAGCCGAACTACGAATTCCGATTTACTCACCTGTTATCAGGAGAGAACCCAGTGCTGCATCTTTGAGCCCAGCACTGACCTTGAAAAGTAATTCTAACCGTACTTACCAGTAACTTGAATTTCCTTCCATAGGCTAACATTGACTGGTTTCACTTGGAAATTCTTCTAACCGTACTTACCAGTAACTTGAATTTCCTTCCATAGGCTAACATTGACTGGTTTCACTTGGAAATTCTTCTAAGTGTAGAGTTTTGGAACTTTATAATATTCCTCTAAAATCAGCCGAACTACGAATTCCGATTTACTCACCTGTTATCAGGAGAGACCTCAGTGCTGCACCTTTGAGCCCAGTACTGATCCTGAAAAGTAATTTTAACCGTACTTACCAGTAACTTGAATTTCCTTCCATAGGCTAACATTGTCTGGTTTTCAGCAGAAAAGTTTCAAAGTGTCGATTTTCACAAACTACAAATATTCCTTAAAAATCGCGTGTATGACTTAAACGCATTATTTCAACTGTTTACAGGAGATGCCCCAGTGCTGGATCCAGGATCCACCACTGAGTAAGAAAAAGTAACGATAACACTACTTACCTGCTAAGTGAATTTCCTCCCATAGGATAACATTGGTGATTCTATGTGAAAAAGTTTCTAAGTGTCAACTTTTAAAATTCAATAATATTCCTTAAAAATCACTACTGTAACCAAAACGCTTTTACTCAACTGTTTACAGGAGATGTCCCAGGACTGAATCTAGGATCCAGTCCTGTGGTTAGAAAAGTAATCCATAAAGTAACTAATTGCATTTAACTAGAAATTCACATTGAGCTCAATGTTGCATTGTGTTTGAAATTGTGTTGCCCATTGCAACAACTGTAACTACTGTACTTAAAAGTCTATTGCCTATTTGCAAAGTATTTAAACTAAAGTAATTCATTCTGAGAAAGTATATTTTGTAATGTAATGTATAATGTAATTATAATGTAATTTAAAAAATAAAATATCTAAAAATAAATAGTTTAAAAAATGTAGTAAATCAGTATCAAAAAATAAATATAACAATTAATACATTTAAAAATTGTCATTTACAAAACCTTTGAAATTCACTGAAAAAAACCATAGGTTTCAGACATGTTATAGTTAGGAATTCGCATTTAAAAAACCTTTGAAATTCACTGAAAAAACCATAGGTTTCAGGCACGTTATAGTTAGAAATTAGCATTTAAAAAACCTTACAAATTCACTGAAAAAACCATAGGTTTTAGGGACAGTTATAGTTAGTTGGACATTGCACTCATACAAAACCCGTGAAATTCCCCCGTTATAGTTAGTTCAGGTAACTATAACTCGCGCCCCGCAATGCACTGCTGATGACGTCACATATTACATCACTCATGACATGGTCAGTGACATCACTGATGACATCACTGATGACATCTCAAATGACATTACTGATGACATCACTGATGACATCATCCATGTGATAATTTGATGCATCTTCTCACACCCTAATATAACTTTTGATACACCCACTGTAAATTACAGACTGCCATTGTCAAAACCATAGACACTCCAACACCAATTACTATATACACACTCACTGATTCTTAGGTCTACACACACACATCTACTCACTCACCCGTACAGTCACTCATACTTATAGTCACTCAGTACAGGACTATTATATGCACTCATACACCTATATAAACACTCACACACCGCCACTCATCCATAGAGGTACTCACACACCTAGTCAGTCATGCAAAAATTAAGCACACACCCATTTACTCACCTATACAGTTATACACACACCAGCTCACTTACTCATACAAATACTAACACATTCTTACGCTCTTATACAATCTCTGATACAAGCACACACTCATCCATACAGTCACTCTCACAATCACACACTCTCGCTTATAGCTATTTATATACTCCAACACACATATATACTGCCTTTCACATATGTAGTTACTCACACATTACCACTGGGACATACATTCACTCACTAACACACTCTTACACACACTTACCCACCCATACAGTCTATCACAGATGCACTCTTGAAACCATCCACCCAGTGATTCACCCACTCACACATCTATGCACAGAGTCGCACACACCCCACCCACACAAACACTCAGGCACCCATACAGATACTCAGACAACCAATCAATAACTCATATAGACACTCATGTAGCTATTCACAAACCCATGCAGCCACTTACACAGCAACAGACAGACGGATACAGACATTCACCCAGTTTAGTCACTAACCCATGCATTCAGTAAGATACGTTTAATCACTCACTTATAGAGTTAGTCACGCACCTACTAAATCATCCATTCAGACACTTATACACCCACTCATTCTTCAATACGCCTTTCCCTATATATATTAAACATATTTAAACTTTACAGAAACACACAGTCACTGGATGATGTCATCAGTGATGTCATTTGAGATGTCATCAGTGATGTCATCAGTGATGTCACTGACCATGTCATGAGTGATGTAATATGTGACGTCATCAGCAGTGCATTGCGGGGGCGCGAGTTATAGTTACCTGAACTAACTATAACGGGGGAATTTCACGGGTTTTGTACGAGTGCAATGTCCAACTAACTATAACTGTCCCTAAAACCTATGGTTTTTTCAGTGAATATATATATATACAGCGACAACTCCGTCAAACACCTTGGATTCCTTCCCAATAAAAAGGATCAAGGACCACGAAATAGTGTAGCAAGTATTCTTTATTGCTCACCGACCTCTACAGCCATGACGCGTTTCAGCCCGTCAAGGGCCTTGATCACATGACACGCTCTGTCAGGTAGGTAGTTTTTTTATACCATTTTTTTCCCATTTTTTTGTTGCTCAACCAGTGTTTACTTAAAGTGACAGGTGCATTAGGCTCAAAAATCATGGAAATGGATAACAGATTTAGTGGTTGTTCCAAGAACTTAGCAATACAACTCTGTTAAAATACATTGTGTCCAGGTAAAATACCATAACGGGTTGCTTTACTTAAAATTCCATTATGTTGATGGTAAAATTGTCACAACCATTAAAATCAGTACTGAAATTTGCTAAAAACGTCTAAAAACTGGTAGTTAAAACTGGGGTATTCATGAAAACAGTAAAAACCATTGACGTGGTACATTCCGGTATAAATACCTTGATGCTGAAAACCTGAAATATCAGTCATATTACATATCAGATGGGTGCAAATTTCGCAATACAGTACTATTGATGTAAACAATCCCATGTAAACCTAATGACTTAAAGTGCATGTGCTGGTGCAAAATCCTGTATTAGTGCTTAGAATTCTAAAACTATGTGTGAAAAAAACTACTAACTAACCCTGTGTATAAAAATTTGTATAGCGGTGGCAGACAAAATAATTTGACAAATGTCCAAAAATATGGTTTAGTTTGTGAGTTTTAGTTTTCAGCAGGCCTGCTAGGATTATAACTTTACGAGGCTTTTTGTCTTAAAGTGTTATAAACAAGTGTAAAGTTCTTCTGTGGCATTCAGACCCCTTGGTTGTTTAGTATCGAGGTTAATGATGTAGTTGGCCTCTAGTAGTCTGAGTGCTCTTTCTGTGTCGCCCCCTCTTTTGCTTGGTGGGACAGAGTCTATTAAAAAGTAACTCAGGCCTTTTGGGTCTGCCTCATGCGCCTCACTGGCTACTGGATAAGTTTGGTCTCGGTTTTTTATCGCTCTTATGTGCTGGAGTACCCTTTTGTGTCCCTGTAGTATAGTACTACCGATGTAACGCAACCCGCAAGGGCACTCCAGCACATAGACGACATATTCAGATTTGCAGCTGAGGGATTTGTTGATGGGGCTTTCTGTGTCACTGAATGGGGTTTTGTATGTAGTCCTGTTGCTGCCATACTGGCACGCCTTACATACTTTGCACTTAGAGAAACCCTTTCTTTGGGCCAGTCAGGTGCTCTTACTAGGTCCACTGGGATCATTTTCGACCAGGATGTCTTTCATGGACATTGCCCTGCTGTAGGTGATCGCTGGTCTTCTTGGGAGCAGATGCCCAATCGTGGGGTCACATAGAACTAGGGGCCAGTTTTTGGTTATAAGCTTTCTGACCCGTTTTTCATCTTTATTAAATTTTAAGATGAATCTAAAGTTGTGCCCTTCTATTTTGTGTTTGCTGTTGTCTTTTATTGGTTCACAGTTTCCCTCAATGTCTTTCTGAGAAGGGTTTCCCTGGATTTGGACCTACTTTTTTGAATGGCTGCGTCAATGCAGTGTGTTGTGTACCCCCTTTCCTGAAATTTCAGCTTGCTGATTTCTTGTGCTGTAACAAGATCTTTCTCACAACTGCAAATTCGTCTTAGTCTAAGCATCTCACCGTAGGGGATGCTGCGGATGAGATGCTTGGGGTGTGCACTGCCCGTGTGCAGTACTGCATTGCCAGCTGTAGGTTTTCTATGTAATTTTGTTTCCATATTGCCATCCTTAACAAAGACCTGCACGTCTAAGAAGTTGACACTTTCATGGCTGATAGAGGCTGTAAAGTGTAAGTTCAATTGATTACTGTTAAGTCACTCAATGAAACCCTCAGCTTCAGAAATTGACCCGTCCCAAATTAAAAAGAGGTCATCAATGTACCTCCACCAGGCCTTGATGTTTTTGGTTACAAAAGGTGTATGTTCTTTTAGCAGGACCAGCTCCTCCCACCACCCCATATGGAGACAGGCATAACTGGGGGAGAAGCTGGCCCCCATGGCTACCCCTCGTACCTGCTGGTACATGTTATTTTGGAACATAAAAGGTTATTATACAGGCAAAATTCAACCATGTTTAAAAGCATTAGACTGTGCTGTGCATAGTCTGGTCCCCTTCTAGCAAGATAATATTCAAGGGCCCTTAGTCCATCTCTGTGATTTATGGAGGTATAGAGGGATGTCACATCTAGTGTAATTAGCAAGTACTCAGCCCACCATGAAAAATCCATCAATTTTACTAAAAAGTCACTTGTGTCTTTGATATAGGATGCCAACTTTTGAACATGTTCCTGTAAGTAATAGTCTATATATCTTGAGGTGTTTTCGAGTAGACTTTTGCGGGCAGAAATAATAGGTCTGCCAGGTGGTGTTTGGGCGTTTTTGTGAATTTTGGGAATAAAGTACAAGATTGGAACTACTGGTTTGTCATTTTTCATGTACTTAAACTCGTCCAAAGTTAGCAATCCCGCATTCTTCCAGCCAATGAGATTCATGTTAAAGTCATTGGTTACCTTGCGCAATGCTAAATAGTCGCTGCGACGATAACAATCTGTGTCTTTGAACTGCTTCATTGCCTCAATGATGTAATCAGACTTTTTCCATAGAACTACATTGCCGCCTTTGTCGGCATTGCGGACGACAATGTCTGGGTTTCTTTTTAATTTGGACATCAATACATGAAATTGAATCTCCTGTTTGTTGACCTTTTGTTTTTTAGAGTTTTGTACTTTGTAGTTTAGGTCCTTTAATCCACTTACAACATTGTCATGAAAACTATCAATCGAGTCTTTAATCATTATCGGATTAAAAGTAGAGTGAGGCTTGAAAGGAGTTTTCAACGTTGTTTGCAATTGTGTGTTGGTCAGCCTTTCATCATTTGCTAAATTTGAACTAGGCATCATATTTTCATCCATTAGCTCTTGCATGTCATTCATTAGCGCCATGTCTGATGGAGTGAGACTAGGTTGGCTTTCTCCCTGAACATTTGATGTGGTCTGGCTAGCTGCGGTATCCGTTCTATTACCACTTTGATTTTGCTCTAGAAAGTATTTTTATAATTTTAATTTTCGTATGCTTTTATAAATGTCAAATCTTGTGGTGGCATAATTGAAGGAACTAACAGGGCAATAAGAGAGTCCTAGGGAAAGGAGTTGTTGTTCTGCTTTGTTAAGTACAACCTCCGTTAGATTCAAGACTGTAGGATTGGTGTTTTGTTCGTACTGTCTTAACGCCTCCAGTTCCTCTTTTGTTGTTTCTTTTGTTGCATTTTGCTGTTTGATGTTTCGCTTCCTGGCCCGCAGTCTTTCCCGGTGTTTAGTTGTTCAGCTTTTTTTTTTTTTTGGTGCGGTCTCAGGCGCAGGGTCTGCTTGAGCTCTGTCACTAAAAAATCCACTTCATCGGCCAGTGAGATTGTGGATGGAATCTGTTGGAGGATTTGTCTGCGGTTTTCAGCTTCAGTTTTGCTCTCAGAGGCTGAGCTGAAGTCTGAATTTGAAGATGCCTCCACTGCATTTTTCCTGGCTGCAGGGGCTCGTTTGTCAGCTTGCCCTCCTCCGTATTTGGAGACCTTCAAAGAGTTGTATTTTTTAGCGAACGTAAATATACGTCCACTTTCATAGTCGTTGCGGTCCCTGTGAAATTTGAACGCTTTCCTTTCCCTTATTGTATCTTCCTCTCTTTTGAGTCTCTTCATCATCTCCTCTTTTAGTTTGATGATTTCTTCCTTCTGTCCCATATTGTTGATTTCTACATTGAGTTCCTCGATTTCTTCAAGTAGTTTTGCCCGGTCTTTTTCAGCATATTTTACCAGAATGAGCAGTAGCCTGCGTGAAGAGTCCAAATTCGTTTCTGCCCATTCTTTCATCATCTCCCTGTCAGGGTCTTCATAGCTGGGGGCCAGAAGTATTCTCAAACCTCTTGGCACCATGCCAACATCCACGTATCGTTGGAGAGATTTGGCCTCCCACCATTTTTTCTGTTCCGCCCTCATGAGCTTTTCTAACTGTTTAATCTTATCCTTTAGACTTGTGTTCCAAGGCCCTGCTGTTGCATTGTGGGATATTGGGTCCAATGCTGGCCTTTTGTTATCGTCAAACATATCAGCTGCCGCCGCTTCACGTTCTTGGAGCGCGTCGGCTGTCACGGTCTTTTGAGCAATATTTGTAGTTGAATAACAAAATACTAGATACTGTCCGTGGAGCACTTGCAAATGCTGGCCTCACGATGGTATCTCTGTACAAACCCCGCTACCCGGCATATGTTAAATGTGCAGTGGCATAACCCCTTACCCTCAGCTCGCTGCCGGCCAAGCGCCTTTCGCGTCTTCCGACCCATAGTCGCCTACCTGACAGCGGGTTCGTGGCTGCGGGGTATTTCTGCTGTTTCTTTTCCGCTTGCCGGGGGGTGACGCCAATGTTAATCCTCCCGGATTCTCAGAACAGCTTGTTCCCAAGCGCTGGCTCCTTTGATGGCGGCACCCAATGTGGCGAGGGGGTCCGTGTTGAGCCCAAACCGGCTTTTGTAAACTGCGACAACTCCGTCAAACACCTTGGATTCCTTCCCAATAAAACGGAGCACGGACCACGAAATAGTGCAGCAAGTATTCTTTATTGCTCACCGACACCTGTTCAGCCATGACCCGTTTCAGCCCGTCAAGGGCCTTGATCACATGACACGCTCTGTCAGGTAGGTAGTTTTTTTATACAGTTTTTTCCCCATTTTTTTGTTGCTCAACCAGTGTTTACTTAAAGTGACAGGTGCATTAGGCTCAAAAATCATGGAAATGGATAACAGATTTAGTGGTTGTTCCAAGAACTTAGCAATACAACTCTGTTAAAATACATTGTGTCCAGGTAAAATAGCATAACGGGTTGCTTTACTTAAAATTCCATTATGTTGATGGTAAAATTGTCACAACCATTAAAATCAGTACTGAAATTTGCTAAAAACTGATAGTTAAAACTGGGGTATTCATGAAAACAGTAAAAACCATTGACGTGGTACATTCCGGTATAAATACCTTGATGCTGAAAACCTGAAATATCAGTCATGTTACATATCAGATGGGTGCAAATTTCGCAATACAGTACTATTGATGTAAACAATCCCATGTAAACCTAATGACTTAAAGTGCGTGTGCTGGTGCAAAATCCTGTATTAGTGCTTAGAATTCTAAAACTATGTGTGAAAAAAACTACTAACTAACCCTGTGTATAAAAATTTGTATAGCGGTGGCAGACAAAATAATTTGACAAATGTCAAAAAATATTGTTTAGTTCGTGAGTTTTAGTTTTCAGCAGGCCTGCTAGGATTATAACTTTACGAGGCATATATATATATATAGTCACTGAAAAAACCATAGGTTTCAGGCACGTTATAGTTAGTTGGACATTGCACTCGTACAAAACCCGTGAAATTCCCCTGTTATAGTTAGTTCAGCTAACTATAACTCGCGCCCGCAATGCACTGCTGATGACGTCACATATTACATCACTCATGACATGGTCAGTGACATCACTGATGACATCACCGATGACATCTCAAATGACATCACTGATGACATCACTGATGACATCATCCAGTGACTGTGTGTTTCTGTAAAGTTTAAATATGTTTAATATATATAGGGAAAGGCGTATTGAAGAATGAGTGGGTGTATAAGTGTCTGAATGGATGATTTAGTACGTGAGTGACTGACTCTACAAGTGAGTGATTAAACGTATCTTACTGAATGCATGGGTTAGTGACTAAACTGTGTGAATGTCTGTATCCGTCTGTTTGTTGGTGTGTAAGTGGATGCATGGATTTGCGAATAGCTACGTGAGTGTCTATATGGGTTATTGATTGGTTCTCTGAGTATCTGTATGGCTGCCTGAGTGTTTGTGTGGGTGGGGTGTGTGACTCTATACATAGATGTGTGAGTGGGTGATTCACTGGGTGCATGATTTCAAGAGTGCATCTGTGATGGACTGCTTGGGTGGGTGAGTGTGTGTATGGGTGTGTTAGTGAGTGAATGTATATCTCAGTGGTACATGTGCGAGTAACTACATATGTAAAAGGCAGTATATATGTGTGTTAGAGTATTTAAATGGCTATAAGTGAGAGTGTGTTATTGTGAGAGTGGCTGTATGGATGCGTGTGTGCTTGTATCAGTTATTGTATAAGAGCGTAAGAATGTGCTAGTATTTGTATGAGTAAGTGAGCTGGTGTGTGTATAACTGTATAGGTGAGTAAATGGGTGTGTGATTAATTTTTTGCATGACTGACTAGGTGTGTGAGTACCTCTATGGATGAGTGGCGGTGTGTGAGTGTTTATATAGGTGTATGAGTGCATATGATAGTCCTGTACTGAGTGACTGTAAGTATGAGTGACTGTACAGGTGAGTGAGTGGATGTGTGTGTAGACCTAAGAATCAGTGAGTGGGTATGTAGTTTTTGGTGTTGGAGTGTCTATGGTTTTGAGAATGGCAGTCTGTAATTTAGAGTGGGTGTATCAAAAGTTATATTAGGGTGTGAGAAGATGCATGAAATTATCACATGGATGATGTCATCAGTGATGTCATCAGTGATGTCACTGACCATGTCATGAGTGATGTAATATGTGACGTCATCAGCAGTGCATTGCGGGGCGCGAGTTATAGTTAGCTGAACTAACTATAACAGGGGAATTTCACGGGTTTTGTACGAGTGCAATGTCCAACTAACTATAACGTGCCTGAAACCTATGGTTTTTTCAGTGAATTTCAAAGGTTTTTTAAATGCTAATTTCTAACTATAACGTGCCTGAACCCTATGGTTTTTTCAGTGAATTTCAAAGGTTTTTTAAATGCTAATTTCTAACCATAACGTGCCTGAAACCTATGATTTTTTAAGTGAATTTCAAAGGATTTTTAAATGCTAGTTTCTAACTATGCCAACAGAGGTAGGACATGTGAAGAAAGAAGAAAAAACGCACAGAAAGAAGCAAAAGATGTGCAGAAAGAACCAACAGAGGAGCAGAAAGAGGCCTTGTTGCAAAATCATCCTGTGCCTACAACTTTTTCAGACGGGTACTGGTGGTAACTGACTGACTAACCAGAGCCAGTGCGCGTTTGCACAGTGGTGAAGGGAGGGGGGGCCTGAGGTGACATGTGTGCAAACGCGCCGCGTGGCGCGTTTTAAGTTGCGGGATTAAGTCCCCTTGAATCCTGAGGGTCCCTGGGGCCTAACTAGCCCCCCAGGTACCTACAGTTAGGACCACAGAGCTGAGTTGCAGAGAGGCGTTCCGAGGTCACGCACCTTTTTCACCTCTCTGCAACGCAACTCTGTTGTGCTTACTGAAGGTACCTGGTGGGCTAGTTGGCCCCAGGATTCAAAGGGAACTAACTCCCCAACTTAAAACGCACCACAGGGCGTGTTTGTGCACATGTCACCTGAGGCCCCGCCCCTCCCTTCACCACTGTGCAAACGCGCCCCGTGGCGCGTTTTAAGTTGGGGGATTAGGTCACCTTGAATCCTGAGAGTCCCTGGGGCCCAACTAGCCCGCCAGGTACTTCCAGTAAGCACCACAGGCCTGCGTTGCAACGCCTGTAACAAATTGTGCAGTTGTGTTTAGGTAGTGAAGAGGGTCGTGCAGGGGGTAGTGTTTTAGGGTTTAGGGTAGTGCAGTGGTGTTTGTGTAGTGTAGGGGGTCATGCTGGGGGTAGATTTAGGATTTAGGGTAGTGCAGTGGTGTTTGGGTAGTGTAGGGAGTCGTGCTGGGGGGAGTGTTTTAGGTTTAGGGTAGTACAGTGGTGTTTGGGTAGTGTAGGGGGTCGTGCTGGGGTTAGTGTTTTAGGGTTTTAGGGTTTAGGGTAGTGCAGTGGTGTTTGGGTAGTGTAGGGGATACTGCTGGGGGTAGTGTTTTAGGGTTTAGGGTAGTGCAATGGTGTTTGGGTAGTGTAGGGGGTACTGCTGGGGGTAGTGTTTTAGGGTTTAGGGTAGTGCAGTGGTGTTTGGGTAGCGTAGGGGGTACTGCTGGGGGTAGTGTTTTATGGTTTAGGGTAGTGCAGTGGTGTTTGGGTAGTGTAGGGGTTCGTGCTGGGGGTAGTTTTTAGGGTTTAGGGTAGTGCAGTGGTGTTTGTGTAGTGTAGGAGGTCGTGTTTTAGGGTTTAGGGTAGTGCAGTGGTCTTTGGGTAGTGTAGGGAGTCGTGCGGGGGTATTGTTTTAGAGTTTAGGGTAGTGCAGTGGTCTTTGGGTAGTGTAGGGGGTTGTGCGGGGGTAGTGTTTTAGGGATTAGGGTAGTGCATTGGTATTTGGGTAGTGTAGGGGTCATGCGGGGGTAGTGTTTTAGGGTTTAGGGCAGTGCAGTGGTGTTTAGGTAGTGTAGGGGGTCGTGCTGGGGGAGTGTTTTAGGGTTTAGGGCAGTGCAGTGGTGTTTGGGTAGTGTAGGGGTCGTGCTGGGGGAGTGTTTTAGGGTTTAGGGCAGTGCAGTGGTGTTCGGGTAGTGTAGGGGGTCGTGCTGGGGGAGTATTTTAGGGTTTAGGGTAGTGCAGTGGTGTTCGGGTAGTGTAGGGGGTCATGCTGGGGGTAGTGTTCTAGGGTTTAGAGCAGTGCAGTGGTGTTCGGGCAGTGTAGGGGGTCGTGCTGGGGGTGGTGTTTTAGGGTTTAGGGCAGTGCAGTGGTGTTCGGGCAGTGTAGGGGGTCGTGCTGGGGGTGGTGTTTCAGGGTTTAGGGCAGTGCAGTGGTGTTCGGGCAGTGTAGGGGGTCGTGAAGGGGGTGGTGTTTCAGGGTTTAGGGCAGTGCAGTGGTGTTCGGGCAGTGTAGGGGTCGTGCTAGGGGTGGTGTTTCAGGGTTTAGGGCAGTGCAGTGGTGTTCGGGCAGTGTAGGGGTCGTGAAGGGGGTGGTGTTTCAGGGTTTAGGGCAGTGCAGTGGTGTTCGGGCAGTGTAGGGGGTCGTGCTGGGGTGGTGTTTCAGGGTTTAGGGCAGTGCAGTGGTGTTCGGGCAGTGTAGGGGTCATGCTGGGGGTGGTGTTTCAGGGTTTGGGGCAGTGCAGTGGTGTTCGAGCAGTAAAGGGGGTCATGCTGGGGGTGGTGTTTCAGGGTTTAGGGCAGTGCAGTGGTGTTCGGGCAGTGTAGGGGGCGGTGCAGGGGTGGTGTTTCAGGGTTTAGGGCAGTGCAGTGGTGTTCGGGCAGTGTAGGGGTGGTGCAGGGAGTGGTGTTTCAGGGTTTAGGGCAGTGCAGTGGTGTTCGGGCAGTGTAGGGGGTCATGCAGGGGGTGGTGTTTCAGGGTTTAGGGCAGTGCAGTGGTGTTCGGGAAGTGTAGGGGGCGGTGCAGGGGGTGGTGTTTCAGGGTTTAGGGCAGTACAGTGGTGTTCGGGCATTGTAGGGGGTGGTGCTGGGGCTGGTGTTTCAGGGTTTAGGGCAGTGCCGTGGTGTTCGGGCAGTGTAGGGGGTCGTGCTGGGGCTGGTGTTTCAGGGTTTAGGGCAGTGCAGTGGTGTTTGGGCAGTGTAGGGGGTCGTGCTGGGGCTGGTGTTTCAGGGTTTAGGGCAGTGCAGTGGTGTTCGGGCAGTGTAGGGTGTTGTGCTGGGGCTGGTGTTTCAGGGTTCAGGGCAGTGCAGTGGTGTTCAGGCAGTGTAGGGGGTCGTGCTGAGGCTGGTGTTTCACGGTTTAGGGCAGTGCAGTGGTGTTCGGGCAGTGTAGGGGGTCGTGCTGGGGCTGGTGTTTCAGGGTTTAGGGCAGTGCAGTGGTGTTCGGGCACTGTAGGCGGTCGTGCTGGGGGTGATGTTTCAGGGTTTAGGGTAGTGCAGTGGTGTTCGGGCAGTGTAGGGGTCGTGCAGGGGCTGGTGTTTCAAGGTTTAGGGCAGTGCAGTGGTGTTCGGGCAGTGTAGGGGGTCGTGTTGGGGCTGGTGTTTCAGGGTTTTGGGCAGAGCAGTGGTGTTCGGGCAGTGTAGGGGGTCATGCTGGGGGTAGTGTTTCAGGGTTTAGGGCAGTGCAGTGGTGTTCGGGCAGTGTAGGGGGTCGTGCTGGGGGTGGTGTTTCAGGGTTTAGGTCAGTGGTGTTCGGGCAGTGTAGGGGGTCTTGCTGGGGGTGATGTTTCAGGGTTTAGGGCAGTGCAGTGGTGTTCGGGCAGTGTAGGGGGTCTTGCTGGGGGTAGTGTTTCAGGGTTTAGGGCAGTGCAGTGGTGTTCGGGCAGTGTAGGGGGTCATGCTGGGGGTGGTGTTTCAGGGTTTAGGGCAGTGCAGTGGTGTTCGGGCAGTGTAGGGGGTCGTGAAGGGGGTGGTGTTTCAGGGTTTAGGGCAGTGCAGTGGTGTTCGGGCAGTGTAGGGGGTCGTGCTAGGGGTGGTGTTTCAGGGTTTAGGGCAGTGCAGTGGTGTTCGGGCAGTGTAGGGGGTCATGCAGGGGCTGGTGTTTCAGGGTTTAGGGCAGTGCAGTGGTGTTCGGGCAGTGTAGGGGGTCGTGCTGGAGGTAGTGTTTTAGGGTTTAGGGTAGTGCAGTGGTGCTTGTGTAGTGTAGGGGGTCGTGCTGGGGGTAGTGTTTTAGGGTTTAAGGTAGTGCAGTGGTGTTTTTGTAGTGTAGGGGGTCATGTTTTAAGATGCAATGCTCCAATACCTGACCAGTCTGCACTACATAAAACTGCAAAAAACTAAAAATAAAAAGTGTTTTGCACACTTTTGTCATTGGGCTATATGTGGGCTACATCTGGGTAATATTTGTGCTACATTTGGGCTCTTTTTCACTGGGGGCCATCTTGGAAGACTTCTTTGTTATGAAGTTTCCTAATTTCTTCATTTACTGCAGTCTCCTCAGTAGGAAATGCTTTCAGTTTTTTTACTTTGATTCCATCAAGAAGGCATTCAGATGTGTCTCACATCTGCCATAAATTCAGAATGTTAGCACTCTAGTTGCTCATTAGATCACTGGAGTAAAGCTACTGCTCACCAGGGAGTTAACCCGTAGTCTGCTGCTGGTATTGAAAGTGATTGTTTCAGTCTGCATGTCAGAATTTTCTAATGAAATAGAAGAGGATTTGAGATCTCACTTAAAACATGCCCTAATTTTTCTTTCTGCAGCACTAACCATAATTTCTATTTCAAAAAGAACCCCTCATTTTGTTCCTTTTTAAATTAAATTTTTTAAGTGTTACCGGTTTATTCCAATCAAGATGGCTTCAGGTGTGCCATACTTTTGTCATAAGTAAGGCTGTTAGCGCTCTAGTTGTTCTTTAGAACACTCTGGGAAGCTGCAGTAGAACACAAAGGCATCAACTGGCAGGCTGCTCCTGTTGAAATATAACAGGAAGATATTTGAGATCACACTTGAAATATGTCCTCATTTTTCTTTCTACAGCACTAACCATAATTTCTCTGACAAAATGAACCCCATCATTTTGTTCCTTTTTAAATTAAATGTTTTAAGTGTTACCAGTTTATTCCAATGAAGATGGCTTCAGGTGTGCCATACTTTTGTCATAAGTAAGGCTGTTAGCACTCTAGTTGTTCTTTAGAACACTCTGGGAAGCTGCAGTAGAACACAAAGGCATCAACTGGCAGGCTGCTCCTGTTGAAATATAACAGGAAGATATTTGAGATCACACTTGAAACATGTCCTAATTTTTCTTTCTACAGCACTAACCATAATTTCTATGACAAAATGAACCCCATCATTTTGTTCCTTTTTAAATTAAATTGTTTAAGTGTTACCAGTTTATTCCAATCAAGATGGCTTCAGGTGTGCCATACTTTTGTCATAAGTAAGGCTGTTAGCACTCTAGTTGTTCTTTAGAACACTCTGGGAAGCTGCAGTAGAACACAAAGGAATCAACTGACAGTCTCTGCCCTTGTTGGATGTACATGTTTTACTGAGAATGTCAGACTTCATTCTCACATGACTGAGAAAGATAATGTGAATTTACAGAAAATATGCTCTCATTTTAGCTTCTGGAGCACCTTCCAAAACTGTATGGGACAAGCATGAGAAAATAGTGTTCTCTCAAACATGATTCATGATATCCCAGCAGAAGGTTTTTCACATGGTAAAATCACCTTAGAATACACCACAATTCCTAAAATTAGTATGGTACCATCAACAAATAAATTCTAATGTACTTAAAGCCTGTTATCACCCTTTATAGTTCTCCTTTTGGTGACCCTCAAAATCTTCTATTCACTACAATGCATTTCAATGAGGTACTATCATTTATATTGGTCCCAAGATGGCTGCCAGCAATTCCAGGATGAAGTGCTGACAGCCAATCAGATCTCACAATGACATGTGTGGTTAGGCTCCGCCCAGATATATATGTGACTTTACTTTTGATTTTCTCAGGAACTACTGAACGGATTTACACCATTTAAGAAAAAGGCACGACACTGAACCAAGGGCTACTTCTTTGCCAAATTTGGTGTAATTCCGTTCAGCAGTTCGGGCTGTAGCTGCGACTAAAGGTTCCTATGGAAAAATGAATGGGGAAAACGCGTTTTGGGACCCCCTTTTCTCGGCCCCGCTTGACGTATCACTCCGAGACTTTCAGGATAGGAGCGGACCGGAGCGCCTCAACAAGTTGGAAACTTTCGCGAAGATTCGTCAACCGGCGCCAACGTTATTTCAAATAGAATGTCGCGGATTTCCTATGGATAATAGGTTTTAACTATAACTATCTACTGGCGACCGCCAGTAGATAATATATATATATATATATTATCTACTGGCGGTCGCCAGTAGATAGTTATAGTTACAACCTATTATCCATAGGAAATCCGCGACATTCTATTTGAAATAACGTTGGCGCCGGTTGACGAATCTTCGTGAAAGTTTCCAACTTGTTGGGGCGCTCCGCTACGCTCCTACCCTGAAAGTCTCGGGGTGATACGTGAAGCGGGGGCCGAGAAAAAGGGGGTCCCAAAACGCGTTTTCCCCATTCATTTTTCCATAGGAACCTTTAGTCGCAGCTACAGCCCGACTGCTGAACGGAATTACACCAAATTTGGCAAAGAGGTAGCCCTTGGTTCAGACTGGTGCCTTTTGCTTAAATGGTGTAAATCCGTTCAGTAGTTCCTGAGAAAATCAAAAGTAAAAGTACATATATATCTATGGGCGCGTCGGATACGCGTACCCTCAGCGCACCCTGCGCGCACCGTCCCGATCACGAGCTGCATGCTAATTGGTTGTCAGCTGGCTGTCAACATTCCGATTCAGGAAGTGTTGGCAGCCATTTTGTCCCTCGGTAGAACCGAGGACAGAAACAAGTGCGCAAAGCGCAAAAGGGGGCAGGGTAGAAACACCCTAACCCCTAGGTGTGCTCAGGGGGTCCCACAAGGACCCCCTGGGCAGAAAAGATTTTTTTTTTTAAATCGGCGGGATGCGCTTAGGGTGCGCGTATCCCGCCGAGAAAAAAAAGAAACAAGTGTGCAAAACGCACAAAGGGGGCAGGGTAGAAACACCCTAACCCCCTAGGCCTGCTCAGGGGTCCCACAAGGACCCCCTGGGCAAAAAAAGCATTTTTAAAAAAAAAAATCGGCAGGATGCGCTCAGGGTGCGCGAATCCTGCCGAAAAACAAATCGAAGCGCGGTCTCCCGCGCTTCGATAGCACTGGCCCCCGGGTGGCCCAGTCCCGGGGGCATGGTGGGGGGGATAATTTAATGTGTGGGGGCCTCAAAGGGCCCCCAAGCCCCGGGGACCGCCACCCCCGGGGCTTTTTTAAAAAATGGTGCGGGAGGGCTCTGAGCCCTCCCGCAGCCCCGGGGACCACCACCTCCCCGGGGCTTTTTTTAAATTAATTTAATAACCTGTGTGGGGGGGCTCCAGCCCCCTCACACGCCCCGGGGACCGCCACCTCCCCGGGGCACTAACAAATTAAAATGGGGGTCCGTTTTGGACCCCCAAAGCCCCGGGGACCACCACCTCCCCGGGGCTGTGCTGATGTAGGGAGGGGGGCCGCGCGGCCCCCCTCCTGGAGCCCTTGATGGCCCTGGGGACCGCCACCCCCCAGGGCCGGCTCCTGCAGTGTCCCAGGGTGCCTACCCCCGGGACACTGTAGTTTGCTATGGCAGGACGGGAGCCTCGCGGCTCCCGTCCTGCCATAGCAAACTGCTTTGGATATTGGAAGAGA
This sequence comes from Calotriton arnoldi, assembly GCA_963921515.1. Classification (NCBI taxonomy): domain Eukaryota; kingdom Metazoa; phylum Chordata; class Amphibia; order Caudata; family Salamandridae; genus Calotriton; species Calotriton arnoldi. The sequence continues at coordinate 485,864 of CAWUFW010000756.1, read as the reverse complement.
GAGCAGGGAAACCTGCTCTCTCTTCCAATATTCAAAGCGATTGCTTTTCCACATGGGGAGCAGCATGTCAGCTGCTCCCCATGTGGAACAGCAATGCCGGCTCCCAAGGGACGTGGGAGCCGGCGGGACTGTGGGGGATTGGGGACCCCCCACAGTCCCCAACGGAGAGGGCCAGCCTTGGGGGATGGGGTCCCCGGGGCAAGTAGTGGCCCAGGAGGGGGGCCACGTGGCCCCCCTCCCCAAATATGAAAAATGTTAAAAATTAAAAAAAATGGAAAGGCCAGCCCCGGGGATGGGGTCCCTGGGGCCTTAATGGCCAGAGGAGGGGGCCACGCAGCCCCCTCCAAAGAATAAAAATTAAAAGGCCATGCCCCGGGGGATGGGGTCCCCGGGGCCAATACAGGCCCAGGGAAGGGGGCCACGCGGCCCCCTTCCCGTTTTTTTTTTTTTATTAAAAATTAAAAAAAGGGGTAAGGCCCTGGGGGATGGGGTCCCCAGGGCATAAAAACAGGAAAAAGGAAGGGGGCTACACAGCCCCCTTCAGGGGACAAATTATTATTTTTTTTTTTTTAAACGATCGGGCCCGCAGGCCCCGCCCCTTCCTTCACCACTCTGCAAACGCGCCCCTGGCGCGTTTGCAGAGGGGGAACGAATTCACCTTGAATACTGGGGGTCCCTGGGGGCCAACTAGCCCACCAGGAACCTCCAATATGCGCCAGGGGCTGCGTTGCAGAGACGTGTAGAGAGGCCACACCCCTTTTTACACCTCTCTGCAACGCAGCTCTGTGGCGCTTTTGGAGGTATATGGTGGGCTAGTTGGACTCCGGGACCCTCAGGATTCAAGGGGACTTAATCCCCCAACTTAAAACGCGCCACGGGGCGCATTTGCACAGTGGTGAAGGGAGGGGCGGGGCTTCAGGTGACATGTGTGCAAACAGGCCCCGTGGCGCGTTTTAAGATGGGGAATTAAATCCTCTTCAATCCTGAGGGTCCCTGGGGGCCAACTAGCCCAACAGGTACATCCAGAAAGCGCCACAGAGCTGCGTTGCAGAGAGGTGTAAAAGGGGTGTGGCCTCTCTACACGTCTCTGCAACGCAGCCTCTGGCGCATATTGGAGGTTCCTGGTGGGCTAGTTGGCCCCTAGGGACCCTCAGGATTCAAGGGGACTTAATCCCCCAACTTAAAACGCGCAACGGGGCGCGTTTGCACAGATGTCACCTCAGGCCCCGCCCCCTCCCTTCACCATTGTGCAAATATTCCTCTAAAATCAGCCGAAATACGAATTCCGATTTACTCACCTGTTATCAGGAGAGACCTCAGTGCTGCATCTTTCAGCCCAGTACTGGTCCTGAAAAGTAATTTTAGCCGTACTTACCGGTAACTTGAATTTCCTTCATAGGCTAACATTGACTGGTTTCACTTGGAAATTCTTCTAAGTGTGGAGTTTTGGAACTTTAAAATATTCCTCTAAAATCAGCCGAAATACGAATTCCGATTTACTCACCTGTTATCAGGAGAGACCTCAGTGCTGCATCTTTCAGCCCAGTACTGATCCTCAAAAGTAATTTTAACCGTACTTACCAGTAACTTGAATTTCCTTCCATAGGATATCATTGCCTGCTTTTTGCTGAAAAAGTTTCTAAGTGTTGATTTTTGAAACATACAAATATTCCTCTAAAATCAGCCGAAATCCGAATTCTGATTTACTCACCTGTTATCAGGAGAGACCTCAGTGCTGCATCTTTGAGCCCAGTACTGGTCCTGAAAAGTAATTTTAACCGTACTTACCAGTAACTTGAATTTCCTTCCATAGGCTAACATTGACTGGTTTCACTTGGAAATTCTTCTAAGTGTGGAGTTTTGGAACTTTAAAATATTCCTCTAAAATCAGCCGAAATACGAATTCCGATTTACTCACCTGTTATCAGGAGAGACCTCAGTGCTGCATCTTTCAGCCCAGTACTGGTCCTCAAAAGTAATTTTAACCGTACTTACCGGTAACTTGAATTTCCTTCATAGGCTAAGATTGACTGGTTTTCAGCAAAAAAGTTTCAAAGTGTTGATTTTCACAAACTACAAATATTCCTTAAAAATCGCCTGTATGACTTAAACGCATTTTTTCAACTGTTTACAGGAGATGCACCAGTGCTGGATCCAGGATCCAACACTGAGTAAGAAAAAGTAACGATAACAGTTTTTACCTGCTAAGTGAATTTCCTTCCATAGGATAACATTGGTGATTCTATGAGAAAAAGTTTCTAAGTGTCAACTTTTAAAATACAATAATATTCCTTAAAAATCACGACTGTAACCAAAACGCTTTTACTCAACTGTTTACAGGAGATGTACCAGGACTGAATCTAGGATCCAGTCCTGTGGTTACAAAAGTAATCCATAAAGTAACTAATTGCATTTAACTAGAAATTCACATTGAGCTGAATGTTGCATTGTGTTTGAAAATGTGTTGCCCATTGCAACAACTGTAACTACTGTACTTAAAAGTCTATTGCCTATCTGCAAAGTATTTAAACTAAAGTAATTCATTCTGAGAAAGTATTTTTTGTAATGTAATGTATAATGTAATTACAATGTAATTTAAAAAATAAAATATGTAAAAAAAAATTGTTTCTAAAAATGTAGTAAATCAGTATGAAAAAAATTAATATAACAATTAATACATTTAAAAATTGTCATTTACCAAACCTTTGAAATTCACTGAAAAAACGGTAGGTTTCAGGCACGTTATAGTTAGAAATTAGCATTTAAAAAACCTTTGAAATTCACTGAAAAAACCATAGGTTTCAGACACGTTATAGTTACAAATTAGCATTTAAAAAACCTTTGAAATTCACTGAAAAAACCATAGGTTTCAGACACGTTATAGTTACAAATTAGCATTTAAAAAACCTTTGAAATTCACTGAAAAAACCATAGGTTTTAGGGACAGTTTTAGTTACTTGGACATTGCACTCGTACAAAACCCGTGAAATTCCCACGTTATAGTTAGTTCAGCTAACTATAACTCGCGCCCCGCAATGCACTGCTGATGACGTCACATATTACATCACTCATGACATGGTCAGTGACATCACTGATGACATCACTGATGACATCTCAAATGACATCACTGATGACATCATCCACGTGATAATCTGATGCACCTCCTCACACCCTAATATAACCTTTGATACACCCACTCTAAATTACAGACTGCCATTCGCAAAACCATAGACACTCCAACACCAATAACTACATACCCACTCACTGATTCTTAGGTCTACACACACACATCCACTCACTCACCCGTACAGTCACTCATACTTACGGTCACTCAGTACAGGACTATCATATGCACTCTTACTCCTATATAGACACTCAAACAACGCCACTCATCCATAGAGATACTCACACACCTAGTCAGTCATGCAAATAATTAAACACACTGCCATTTACTCACCTATACAGTTATACACCCACCAGCTCACTTACTCATACAAATAGTAGCACATTGTTACGCTCTTATACAATCACAGATACAAGCACACACTCATCCATACAGCCACTATCACAATCACTCACTCTTGCTTATAGCTATTTATATACTCCAACACACATATATACTGCCTTTCACATATGTAGTTACTCACACATGTACCACTGGGACATACATTCACTCACTAACACACTCTTACACACACTTACCCACCCATACAGTCTATCACAGATGCACTCTTGAAACCATCCACCCAGTGAATCACCCACTCACACATCTATGCACAGAGTTGCACACACCCCTCCCACACAAACACTCAGGCACCCATACAGATACTCAGACAAGCATTCAATAACTCATATAGACACTCATTTAGCTATTCACAAACACATGCAGCCACTTACACAGCAACAGACAGACGGATACAGACATTCACCCAGTTTAGTCACTAACCCATGCATTCAGTAAGATACGTTAAATCACTCACTTATAGAGTCAGTCACGCACCTACTAAATCATCCCTACAGACACTTACACACCCACTCATTCTTCAATACGTCTTTTCCTATATATATTAAAAATATTTAAACTTTACAGAAACACACAGTCACTGGATGATGTCATCAGTGATGTCATTTGAGATGTCATCAGTGATGTCATCAGTGATGTCACTGACCATGTCATGAGTGATGTAATATGTGACGTCATCAGCAGTGCATTATGGGGCGCGAGTTATAGTTAGCTGAACTAACTATAACGTGGGAATTTCACGGGTTTTGTACGAGTGCAATGTCCAAGTAACTAAAACTGTCCCTAAAACCTATGGTTTTTTCAGTGAATATATATATATATATAGAGAGAGAGAGATGCACAAATCCACGCAAAGCCTGATGTTTTTAGTCATCTGAAGCCAAAACATAAATGTGTGTGTATGTATGAATATATATATATATATATATATATATATATATATATATATATATATATATATATATATATATATATTGATATATTACCTACTGGCGGTCGCCAGTAGGTAGTTATAGTTAGGACCACATTTCCATAGGAAAAGCATTTTTTGATGTGCTTATAACTTTGGCGTCGTTTGACGAATCTTTACGAAATTTTCCAAAAAGTTCTTCTTTTCAGGTCAGCTCCTATCCTAAAAGTTTGGGGGGGATTCGTCAAGGGGGGTCCCAAAACGTGTTTTCTCCATGCAATTTCCATAGGAAACTTTAGACAAGGCTACAGGTCAAACTGCTGAACGGAATTACGCCAAATTTGGCACAGAGAAAGGTCTTGGTCCAGAAAGCACGCTTTTGTTTAAATCGGGTAAATCCGCGTTCAGTAGTTTTAGAGAAATATCAAATTTTCCAGATATCGATATTTAAGAATTCTGGCACCTGATTGGCTGAAGCGTTACGAGCACAAGCTTGCAGCTCATTGGCTGCGAACTGTTGAAACTAGGAAGTGTTGGCAGCCATTTTGTGATTCAGTCCGTCAGCTCGCATCTCTCCCTCTAAAAGGCATTGGATCCGTAATTCTACCTCTGCGAGGCAATACTGAAAATATCCCGCAGGTCTGTCTGTGCGAGATACTCCTTTTACGCTCCCTCTCCCCACATAATCAGCTCGCGGCTATGCCTTTAGAAGCAAGTCCGTCGGCTCGCAGCTCTGTGTCTGCGAGCCGTCGGGCCCACGGCTCTACCTCTGTGAGCCACCTCGTTAGCTCGTAGCTGTGTCTGTGCTAGCAGGCCCGTCGGCCCGTTACTCTCCCTCTGCGAGTTAGCCCGTCGGGTTGCAGCTCGGAGGGCTCGCAGCTGTATCTCTGCGAGCCAGCCCGTTAACTAATAGCTGTGTGTCTGCTAGCAGGCCTGTTGGCCCGTTGGTCTCCCTCTGCGAGTCAGGCCACAGCTCTCTCTCTGCGAGCCAGTACGGTGCTGTGCTTTTGCGAGCCAACGGCTCGTAGGTCTCCCTCTGCGAGCTGAGCCCACAGGCCGCAGCTCTTCCTCTGCGAGCCTGCCCGACGGCCTGCAGGTGCCCCTCTGCTAGCCGAACCGCAGCTGACACTCTGCGAGCCGAAATTGGGAATATAAGGCGGCTCTAAAAAGAGCCCTTGTGTTTATTAGTTGGAGCTACATGTAAGTGCGAATGCACAGCTTCAGGTTATTCAGGAAAACTCGGTATCCCTCATCTGTGAAGTGTACTCCATCACTTCTGTAGATATCAGCCATATCAAAACGTATGTTGTTGTTGTTGTTGTTGTAGTAAATCGACCCCATTCTATGGTCTCTGAGGTTTGCAGACACAGCTTTGTTGACATTCTTCCTAGATTTTTCAATCTTATGACAAAATTGGTTTGCCCATTTCCACTTCTGTCTTTGGCATATATTGGAATATACAAAGACAGTTTGAGGCAAAAGTAACATCAATTGTCCAAAGGTGTCCTTCATAAGCATTTCCAAACCTACCCCAGTCAATGTGCCTAGGTCGTTACCACCACAGTGCACAATCATGAGATCAGGGTGTTGGAGATGCAAACAGGTTTTAACCAAAGGGAGCAATTGGTGTCACTTCAATCCTCTCTGTGCAAACCATTTAATGTGCACATTTTGTAAACCTAGGTCTAAGTCAATACGTCTCTGTTCTGCATACCTCTTGCACCAGAAAACATAGCTATGTCCTACAATCCACACTAGCATTTTGAAGTTATGGCTAGAAGATATGGCTAAATGTCTGTAGCTCATGCAGTCCGTTCGTAGAATAAGAGATATGTTTAAACATGGGGAACTACTTTTTTTTTACATACAAAACGTTAACCGATTGGGAGATGAAATGTATTGTGTCCTAAAAAGTAGGGTGTATATTAGTTTTGATGAAAAGCATCTTTGTGATTGGCTAATAAAAAAGCAGTTTATACGTGGAGTGCATATTATAGGATGAAATTTGCTCAGCTCAACCACACCTGCTAATTGTATTTGGAAGGTGCAGTTCAAACTTGAAAGAATGGTGAACTTTTGACCTCCACGTGCCGTTAAATGTTGGAGAAAATGTTGCAAAAAAAATATCGGTAGGTTTAAAAAAATGATGAACTTTTAACCTGCACGTGTCGTAGAATGTTCTAGAAAGTGTAGATACAATACCTTGAACTTTTCACCTGTATGTGTCCTTAAAAAAACTGTTTATATGGAAAGTTCAAAAATAATCAATAAAGAGAGGTTTTGCAATCTAAAAAAAATAAGGAACTATACTGATTTGTTCTTTACATGGATTTATGTGTGGAGCAACAGAGAAATTGTGCCATTACTGGTTCCATTCTTGATGAAAGCGGTGCATTACATGTACTGTGTGACAAGAAAAGAATTGCATGCGTTTGTGACATTTGAAATCTGCATACCAACTAGGAAGGTAAATTAGAAATTAAGAAGGTGTGTTATGTGTTTTGTAGTAGTGGTTAAGTATTTGAGACAATATTTTTAACTTTGAAAGTATTTTTTATTTCTAAATAACATAGTGTTAGTAAAGTCTGGTGTTTTATTGGTTCTAAAATATGCATAATGTGTAACTAGTTGTTAAACAAGTACTTTATATATGTTTAGGAGTTTTTCACAAAGAAAAAGTGTAAGTTGTCATCTGTAAAAGACTGTGGGCCATATTCACAAGAATGGCGATAACATGTTATCGCCGCTTTAGCAGCAGTTTCCTGCCGCTAAAGCGGCGATAATGTTATCACCATTCTTGTGAATATGGCCCTGTATGGTTTTGAAAATTCAATGTAGCGTTAATTTCCATTTGTATATATATTCCGGCGAGATAAACAGAATGTGGCACGTTTGGAAATTATGCTCAGTCTGGAAATAGTGGAGAAGGGGTGACAGTAGAAAATTCATGTGTTATTAACTTAACAGAGATGGAATGTGGATCAGTTACAGGCTCAGCTTCCGCACTGCCCACGTCACCTGCGTCCAGCCCTGGTTCCACTGCCGAACATGCACATTCGAGTGTCCCATGGATGTCTGCCTATCCAACACAACTGTTGATGAATTGGACTATGACTTGTGTTTGCGCCCCCTGTTGGATAACGAACAGGAGTGTAACCGAGACAGCCGTGCATGGGATGCCTTGACATACTGGGTATGTATTGGTAGTTGTGCATGGGAGATGGCACAATTTCTCGTGTGCAGTGACCACATCGAGGCGCTCCCCTATTGGGCCGTGTTGCGGATCGGTGAGACGGCGTGGGCTGAGCACACCTGCCCGGACCACCTAATGGATTGGCTCACCCTGGTGTTCCTTGAACACGACAACGACGTCCTATCTGAACACATTGCACATGAAGCTGCACTGGCATTCATGGATGAGTAACTATGTACCTGCAGCCACATCCTATTGCCAGCCACAGCACATGGCCCAACAACTTGTTGCACAGTGGGGATTGCTCACATATCCCACCAAAACAGAGGACACGTCTCCCTTCGGTCGAGCTCTGGATGCATGTGCGTGGAATAACGCGTGTGCACACACACCTGTCCAAGGCGACGCAGGTCCATGGTCCAAGCAACACAGCGTCGTTTGGGAACTTTGCCAATTCGGACACACTGCTCAGTGAGAGCACACACATGGCGATGTAGCACGACATGTGAACCTGTCGGACCCTCAAACCTGATCACTGTCGGCAGAGCAGACAATTGCCGCACCCGGAGGCAGAGCACCATGCAGACCCCACGTACAGTGAGTCGTGCCCCCTCACACGGGGCATTGTGCAGACGCCAAATAAACCATCCGACTTATCCACAGCCCACACATAGAAGCCCCTGCATGTGGTACCCCCGCATGGGATGGCCTTGACACCCACGAAAACAGCAACCCATGTCCCACAACGTTGTACACACATTCAAATCATTGCTCAGAGCTGTGGCATATCCTCCACACAAAAAAGAAGAAATGTTATGTGCACATTTTGTGGTCCCATTTTTTACACTGAGAGGTAGATTTCAATGTCAGTCAAGGCTGGTGTGGTACTGCGAGGCTTTGCATTTGGGTGTTCTTAGGAAATCTAAGTTGTTGGGGAGCAAGGCAAGGTGGGCTGTGAGCGTTGCCATATGTGATAAATCTTGTCCATTTCAGCCCCAACATCATCTGCCCCTCGACATGTACCCATGCTGCGTGTAAGTGTCTTAAGCATGTCCGTGCCTGTTGTGGCCGTTGCCTCGTCCGTACTCACACATGCCAATAATGCCTATGCCACTCCACTGGTGTCTAACTGTGAGGTGTGTTGTAAAGATTGTCCACTCGTGTGCCACAATGAGCCTCGTCCCAACACAGGGAAGAACTGACTGTCGCATGTGCAATGGGGGTGTATCCCTTTGGCAAACTCCGCCTCTGTGAGCCAGACATTGTTTTTGTATAGGTGCTGGACGACATCTGATGCAGCCCCATCACCTACACAGTCTGATGTGTCAGGGGCACACAGCCATGCAGCCATCACCCCGCCACACACACCAGACACGGAACCCCTATGAGGGGAGTATTGTACCACATTGCCTTCATTGCTGATGTTCTGTGATTGCTCTGTGTGTGGGCTGCATTGTGGGGGAATTGCCTGTGCACGGATGGCGATGCACACACACGTTGGCATGTGGAGCCAGGTGCCCGTGCGTCCTTGCGCTGCTTGTGCTATCTCACTCCATCTCTCTCCCGCCCTGTCATAGCAAACTTGTGAAAGCGATGGGTGCGCGGCTCTCAGCGTGGCACTCGAGTACTTCTTAAGTCTTTCAAACACCAAGGGGCATATTCTCAAGGACATATCCCCGAACCAAAATGGTGATAAATTTAACGCACCATTCACAAGCTGGAGCAAACAGCCCATATCAACAGTTTACCAGCGATAGCAGCCTCAAAAAGCATAGTCACGGATGACTCCGGCAAATATTGCTAAGGAGATGTAGAGTAGGAGTTCCTGTGCAAAAAGCAGCGAACACATTACTTCGCAAGTGTCTCAACCACCAGCAAGATCGTCGAAGAGAGTACAAAACAGGCGATAAGGTGCGTTAGTAGCAGAAAGTTTACACCTGCTCTAAGCTGGTGTAAAGTTGGACTACAACCTGCAATATGAAAGGGAGCCCAGCCCAGAGCCACACGTGAATGACAACAGATGCAATGGAGCCAACGATCATGCAGCTCGGACACCCAACACTGCTCCGACACCCCCCGCCACCAGCCCCTTGTCTGCCATCCCCCCTCCCCCCCACACAAACAAATGTATTGTATTGTAATTGCATTTGTATAGCGCTTACTACCCCGGACGAGGCGTCAAAGCGCTTTTTTGGCGAGTAGCACGCTACTCCGGGACCCATAGAGGATTAGTGTTGAATTAGTATAGTGAAACATGCAAGTAAATTTTAAGTGGTGGATATGTTAGTCAGTTATTTGGATTCAGAAGGATAGCAGAAGGATAGAAGAGGAAAGAAGGTTTGTATTTATATAGCGCTTCTAACCCCTGATGGGGTGTTGAATCGCTTTTTTTGGGGGGGCAAGTAGCACGCTACTCCGGAAACCCATAAAGGATTAGTGGTGAATTAGTATGGTGAAATATGAAAGTAATTTGAGTGGTGGATATTAGTCAGTTATTTGGAGTGAGAAGGATAGCGGAGGGATAGAAGGGAAAGAAAGGTTTGCATTCATATAGCGTCTGTTTCCCCTGATGGGGTGTTGAAGCGCTTTTCTGGCGAGTAGCAGGCTACTCCGGAACCCATAAAGGATTAGTGTTGAAAATTAGTATAGTGAAATAAGAAGTAATTTGAGTGGTGGATATGTTAGTCAGTTATTTGGATTGAGAAAGGTTAGGGAGGGGTAAAAAAGGTTTGCATTTATATAGCGCTTGTAACCCTGATGAAGTGTTGAAACGCTTTGGTGGCGAGTAGCACGCTACTCTGGAACCCATAAAGGATTAGTGGTGAATTAGTATAGTGGAATATGGAATTAGAGAAGTGAACATGCTAGTCTGTTATTTTGATTGAAAAGGATAGTGGAGGGATAGAAGAGTGAAGGATTTCTTTTTTTAGGTCATAGCAGTAGGAGGAGGAGGCTATTGGATGAGTAAAAAGGGTTTTTGGAGGGGAAGAGTCAGAGGGAAGAGTTTAGAAAGGTTTGTTTTGGGGATCGGTACAGTAAAGGAGGTGTCAGAAGATGCAAGGAGGGGTAGAGTAGGAGAGAGTCAAGAAAGGGTTATTTTGGGGAACATAGTAGTGGTATGGCATTTGGGATAAATGAGAGAGTGGGTGTAGAGGATATAATGATAGATGTATAGGGTGAGATAGGGTAGTGAATTGGAAAGAGTAGTAGAAAGAAGTTTGAGATGAGTCAGAAAGTTGGGCTAGAAGATATATTGAGGGAAGTATAGGCTGAGAAATAGGGTGTTGCATTGGAAATGCTAAATTAGAAGAAAGTGATAAATATATAGATCCATAAGTACATTGAAAATATATAGATGCATAAAGGAGGCAAGTATATGCAGATTAAAGATATTGATAGAGGTAGCGGATGAGAAATAGGGTAGTGCATTGAATATGCTTTTTCAGGAGAAAAGTAACAGACACACAGATCCAAGTACATGGAGGTACATAGATGCCCAATGGAAGCAAGTACATGTAAACGAAAGAAGATTTTTTTTTTTCTTTTGTTTTTGTTTTTATAACAACGTAATTATTGTACATGTTTATACAAAGCAATACACGAAGATAGGCACATATCTATAGTGAAAATCAATGCTTATGTACAGAGGGACAAATACATAGGGTGGGTATTAATGAATGGGAAAATGGGCAGCATTCCTGGCCCTGGTCCCAACCAGTTTCGAACAGCAACCTTAGGACATCTGTAACGTAACAAATTGGCTGATGTTGCACTATTATAGTAAAGAAGATGCATGTGAGGTTGGACAAATAAGAATCTCAGTCATCTATGGATTTACATATAAAACATTTTATTTAAACAAAACAACAAAATAAAAGTAGGTACAGGTATGGCGTGTCATCCCTCGACAATTTGTGAATCACAGCCTGCAAGACAAAAAGAAAGATAAGATTGTGCGTCATGCGTCCATGAAAGGAGAGAGAGAAAGAGAGAGGAAGAGAGAGAGAAAGAAAGAGTGAGACAGAGAGGAAGACAGAGAAAGAGAGAGAGTGAGAGAGAGAGGAAGAGAGAGAGGAAGAGAGAGAAAGAGAGAAAGAGTGAGATACAAGGAAGCGAGAGAGAAAGAGAGAAAGAGTGTGAGAGAGAGGTAGAGAGAGAGAAAGTGAGAGAGAGGAAGAGAGAGAGAAAGAAAGAATGAGAGAGAGAGAGAGGAAGAGACATAGAAAGAGTGTGAGAGAGAGAAAGGAAGAGATAGAGAGTGAGAGTGAGAGAAAGAGTGTGAGTGACAGAAAGGAAGAGATGGAGAGGGAGAGTGAGTGTTGACACTGTGGAGAAAATCCTCACAGCTCACCTTTCTGCCACTGGTGTGTCTCCAACCACGTGCCGGGACATAGTGCAGTCTTCAAGTTTATTCATCTGAAACATTGTATAGAATCGGTAATGGCAGAGTACATACAACTGCACACGCCTAATTCTCTGTTTCGCCCCTGCGCACCCAGGCTGCTGCACCTCATCGACTCCCGCCGCCCAGAGGTGTCTGCCCGCCTCTGTGCACCCAGGCTGCTGTATCCCATCCACTCCCACTGCCCAGAGGTGTCTGCCCGCTGCTGTGCACCCAGGCTGGTGCACCCCATCCAGTTCCACTGCCCGGAGGTGACTGCCCGTTCCTGCGCACCCACACTGCTGCATCCCATCCACTCCCACTGCCTAGAGGTGTCTGCCCGCTCCTGTGCACCCAGGCTGCTGCACCCCATCCACTCCCACTGCTCGGAGGTGTCTACCCGCTCTTGTGCACCCAGGGTGCTGCACACTATCCACTCCCACTGCCCAGAGGTGACTGCTCGCTGCTGCGGAAACAAGCCTCTCTGCTCACCTTCCGCCACCGGCGTGTGTCTAAGAGGGTCCACCACGTGCCGGAGCAACCTCCTCAGGCGTTGCGTACACGCGGTCAAGCCGAGCTCACAATTCAAAGTGGGTGTTGATTGCAGGATGGCCACGCATCATCGCAGGCTGCACACGCGCTCAGCTCTGGTGGCACTAACTCAGTGGAACTGAAGTCATCGCCTTGTGGCGGGAGGTCCGTGTCGGGGGGGGGCGGGTCGTCAATCTGTGAATCACAGCCTGCTAGACAAAAAGCAAGATAAGATTGTGCGTTATGCGTCCATCAAAGGAGAGAGAGAGAGAGAGAGAAAGAGTGAGAGAGAGGAAGAGAGAGAGAAAGAAAGAAAGAGTGAGAGAGAGAGGAAGAGAGAGAGAAACCGAGAGAGAGGAAGAGAAAGACAAACAGTGTGAGAAAGAGGAAGAGAGAAACAGAGGAAGAGTGAGAGAGAGAGAAAGAGGGAGAGAGGTAGAGAGAGAGAAAGAAAAAAACTGTGAGAGAGGAAGAGATAGAGTGAGAGAGAGAGGAAGAGAGAGAGAAAGAGTGTGAGGGAGAGAAAGGAAGAGATGGAGAGGGACAGTGAGTGCCCACACTGTGGACAAAACCCTCACAGCTCACCTTTCCATCACCGGTGTGTCTCCAACCACGTGCCGGGACATAGTGGAGCCCTCAAGCTTACTCATCTGAAACGTAGTATGGAATCAGTAATGGCAGAGTACATACAACTGCACACGCCTAATTCTCTGTCCCGCCTTTGTGCACCCAGGCTGCTGCACCCCATCCACTTCCACTGCCCAGAGGTGTCTGCCCGCTGCTGCACACCCAGGCTGCTGCACCCCATCCACTCCCACTGCCCGGAGGTGACTGTCTGCCGCTGCGCACCCAGGCTGCTGCACCCCATCCACTCCCACTGCCCGGAGGTGACTGCCCGCCGCTGCGCTAACAAGCCTCTCTGCTCACCTTTTGCAAACTGCGTGTAGAAAAGAGGGCCTACCACGTGCCGCTGCAAGCCCCAAGCCCGGGGCCCGCGGACACGGCACGCTGCATATCATGCAGCCCCGCTCCGCAGGCCACCAGGTCTCACATTTGGTGCTGGGTCTTAATTTTGCCATGGCAGAGGACATACCAGTGCACTGGGCTTTTCATCGCAGGCTGCACACCCGCTCAGCCCTTGCGGTGCCACTAACTCTGTGACCAGCGAGGCGACGCCACGTGGCGGTAGGCTTGCGCTGTCTGATGGCTCAAGCCTACACTGCGGTCCAGCAGGGCACACAAAACCTGAGCTGTCTAGACCGCCGGGACGGGCCATCACCGCAGGCTGCACACCCGCTCAGCAGTTACGGTACCCGTACCTCAGTGGACCGAAAGTCACCGTCCCGTGCCAGTGTGCCTGTGCCGGTCGCAGTGTATCTGGTGCGAGCAACTCTGAAATGGTGTCGAGCACGCGCGCCCGGTCTTTTTTATTGGCAGGGTCACACGTCCTGTGACGCCGGTGGTGGATGGGTGTGGTGTGGGTGTATACTAGCCGTGAGGGAGTGGCTGTGGCGTACTGACAACTAGGGTGTGACCAGCAGATCACTGCAATGAAAATCTGGGCCATGTAGCGTTGTTGTCCTTCCCTGTAAGAGTAAGCGGAGTGGGCTGGCCTAGCGTATGCCAGTCCTGCGTGAGGCTGTGAAGAATGACTCCGGAGCTATGGGCGTGGCTCCGTCCTGGGCTGTATGAGGAATCAACTGATGCGGGTGTCCCTGTTGTAGTGCTGACGTCACCCGGGTCGCAAGCGCCAATGTGTCACTCTGTGAGCCAAGTCGGCCAACATGGAAGGTACGGGGAATCACTGACCCTACATTCATCCATAGTTCCACCCATGAAAGATGGTGGACATGACATATCTGTGTGGCTATGAATGTTTATTGCACATTCAGTGGAGTGTTGCAGCTGTAGCAATACAGGGCCATGCAAAGTTCAAGTTTCAGTTTTTGGCACATGGAGGGCAGCCAATTAGAGCCAAGCTTGTGTTCGGGGTTAGGCTGCGCCAACATATGTACTTATACAATTGCTCCGCCAATCCCCAAGCACTTATAAATTCACTATACACTCTCCTTGCAGTACTCTAATGATCCAGTCTCTACGTACGTACTTGTACAATGACCGAGAGAAAGTTACATAACCCACGTTTTCCCCACTGCCAGAGGTAACATGGTTGCATACGCTGTCCACAGCACAATGTAATGTGGTAGGGCCCAGGGGCAGCATCTTGCATACATAATGAACACATGGACACAGATAGATAGTGTAACTGGGTACAGGCATGTGCGCTCGACTCATTTTTATTACCAGGGTCACATGTCCAGTGACGTCTGTGCTGGATGAGTGTGGGGTGAGTGTAAGCCAGCCCTCCAGGAATGGTTGGTGCTGGCAACAAGTACAACAGTAATCATTGGATCAGACACACAGATTCAATCATAAAGGGTCAATGATTTGTGCTGCACTAAGGTAGGGGCAACAGATGTGCAATAATACACACAAGATTGTATTGTAAAGGGTCCATGACTTGTGGTACACTGAGGTAGGGGCAGCAGATGTGAAATTATACACAAAACATTGTATCATAAAGGGTCCATGAGTTGTACTGCACTGAGATAGGGGCATCAGAAGCATTCAGCGTGTGCGCAGCCAGCGATGATGAGTGGTGCGGGCGAGCCGCACTGGGAGCAATGTCTGTTGCCTACTGGACTGAGTCATCTGCAATTGCGACTCGATGTGAATTGTGAGCCCTGCTATCCGCTGTGTAGATCGAAGGCAGTAGTCAGCACAGACATCGAAGAATGCTTTTAGTCACTTCCTGTTTACAAAATTCGAGGACATAGAGTACAATTCTCTCTGCAATAAATAAATCATGTCTCAATTTAAATTGTGAGCTCTGCTAACCGCAGTGTAGGTGTATGGAACAAAAGATGAAACATTTATGGAATACACTGTTGAAATATGTAGGTTTCAGGGACGTTATAGTTAGTTGCCTACTGGACTCTGAAATTAATGAATGAAGACTGAATTTGAATTGTGAGCCCTGCTGAGCACAGTGTAGGCCGGAGGCAGCGGTCAGGAAGGGCCTACAGCCACGTGGCGTTGACTTGAGCTGCATACAGTTAGTGGTAGGTGTGGCGCTCAGCGTGTGCGCAGCCAGCGATGATGCAATGTCTCTTGCCTACTGGACTGCGTCATCTGCAATCGCGACTTGATCTGAATTGTGAGCCCTGCTGACCGCAGTGTAGGCCGGAGGCAGTGGTCAGGAAGAGCCCAGAGCCACGTGGCATTGACTTGAGCTGCATAGAGTTAGTGGTAGGTGTGGCACTCAGCGTGTGCGCAGCCAGCAATGATGCAATGTGTCTTGCCTACTGGACTGCGTCATCTGCAATCGCGACTCGATCTGAATTGTGAGCCCTGCTAACCGCAGTGTAGATCGAAGGCAGTAGTCAGCACAGACATCAAGGAATGCTTTTTGTCACTTCCTCTTGACAAAATTCGAGGACATAGAGTACAATTCTGTCTGCAATTAATAAATCAAGACTGAATTCAAATTGTGAGCTCTGCTGTCTGCAGTGTAGCCTGCCATTCAGTGTTCCTTTGGACTTGCAAGATGAATTTGGTCATTGTACTAAAGCTATAACTGATATAAAAGAAGTTCTTGAAGCAAGGATACTAAAAGGATATTATGTAGGTTTTAGGGACGTAATACTTAGTTGCCTACTGGACTCTGCAATTAATGAATCAAGAGTCAATTTTAAATGTGAGCCCTGATGACCGCAGTGTAGGCCGGAGGCAGCGGTCAGCAAGGGCCCACAGCCACGTGGCGTTGAGTTGAGCTGTACAGTTAGTGTCACCTGAAGCAACCAGCGTGTGTGGAGCCTGCGATGATGCGTGGCCTGGGCGGGCCGCACTGGTAGCAATGTCTTTTGCCTAATGAATTCTGTCTTAATAAGTCCACGTGGCGTTGACTTGTGGTGCACTGAGTTAGTGGCACCTAAAGCACTCAGTGTGTGCGCAGTCTGCGATGATGCGTGGTCCGGGCGGGCCGCACTGGGATCAATGTCTCTTGCCTACTGGACTGCGTCATCTGCAATCGCGACTCAATCTGAATTGTGAGCCCTGCTGTCCGCAGTGTAGATCGAAGGCAGTAGTCTGTACAGACATAAGTCTGTGGTGCTCTGCTGCTGGGTTCGCTGGGGGCCTGTGTCGAGGAGGCCGGCGGTCACAGCGGAGGCCTCGTGGCAGGGTGAGGGCTGCCGCCCTGGCAGACGCTTTGGCCTTCCCACAAGTGAACCACGCCCAGAGCCCAAGCCTATTTATTCATACTCCTACGCTGGAGTGGCGTACGTTGGACCAGCCCACTCCGCTTCCGCTTCCAGGGGGGGACAACACAGCTACATGACCGAGATCTTCCCCACTGCCTGAGGTAGCATGGTTGCGTCTATTGTCCACAACAACCAGCAGTATATGTCCACATGGAGAGGTTTGTGCTCTGCATAGTGAGGTCTGACCACCACATCACCGCTACACTTGGTATTGTGTGCATTTTTATTGATGGGTGACTTGCGTCCTTCACACATACTTGGTTGCCACATCTCCCAAAATTCAGCTATTGTGTGGCTGAGGGACCATGCCGTTTTTGGAAGGTCCGCTGTCCTGTTCTGCGCTGCCTCGGTGGTAGTAGGGAGGGGGGTGGTCCGGGGGGGAGGTCCTGAGGGTGATGGCAGTGGGTGTTGTGGCCTTCTTGGGTGTAGGAGCTGCATGGTCAGTTGCTCTATGACATGTGTTGGTCTTCAGATGTGGTTCTGGGCTGGGCTCCCTTTCACACTGTAGGTATTCGTCCTGCTTTACACCAGTAAAAGGCAGATGTTAAATTCCTACTGCTAACGCAGCTTATCGCCTGTTTTTGGATCGCACCCCAGATTTGGCTGCTCGTTGAAAATATCGGGAAGTGGTGTTTTCGTGTTATTTTTACACGGGAACGCCTACTCTGCATATTATTAGCGTTAGTTGTCGCTCTCATTTGTGGCGATTTTTTTTGCAGAAGCTATTGTTGGAAAACTGGCGATATCGGCTGTTTTCACTAGGTTGAGAATTGAATGATAATTTAAAATCACTGAAAAAACCATAGGTTTAATGAACATTATAATTAGAAATTAGCATTTAAAAAATGTTTGAAATTCACTGAAAAAACCATACGTTTCAGGCACGTTATAGTTAGAAATTAGCATTTTAAAAACCTTAGAAATTCACTGAAAAAACCATAGGTTTCAGGGACGTTATAGTTAGAAATTAGCATTTAAAAAATCTTTGGAATTCACTGAAAAAAACATAGGTTTCAGGGACGTTATAGTTAGAAATTAGCATTTAAAAAACCTTTGAAATTCACTGAAAAAACCATAGGTTTCAGGGACGTTATAGTTAGCTGGACATTTCACTCGTACAAAACTATAGAAATCCCACTGTTATAGTTAGTTCAGCTAACTATAACTCGCGCCCCCACGATGCACTGCTGATGACATCACATATTACATCAATCATGACATGGTCAGTGACATCACTGATGACATCTCAAATGACATCACTGATGACATCATCCAGTGAAAGTGTTTTTCTTTGAAGTTTAAATATGTATTATATATATACCAAGGTGTATTGAAGAATTGGTGGGTGTATATGTGTCTGGATGGAGGATTTCGTAGGTGTGTGACTGACTGTTTAACTGAGTTATTACATGTGTCTTACTGAATGCATGGGTTAGTGACTAAACTGTGTGAATGTCTATATCAGTCTGTTTGCTGTTGTATAAGCTGCTGCATGGGTTGGTCAGTAGCTACATGAGTGTCTATATGGGTTATTAATTGGTTGCCAGAGTATTTGTATGGGTGCCTGAGTGTGTGTGTGGGTGCGTGGGAGGTGTTTGACTCTGTGCATACATGTTTGAGTGGTTGATTCACTGGGTGTATGGGTTCAAGAGTGCATGTGGAAACAGCTGTATGCGTGGGCGAGTGTGTGTATGGGTGTGTTAGTGAGTGAATGGATGTCTCAGTGGTACATGTCCAACTAACTACATATGTAAAAGACAGTGTATGTGAGAGTTGGAGTATATAAATGACTATACGTGAGAGTTAGTGATTGTGAGAGTGGCAGTATGGATGAGTGTGTACTTGTATGAGTGATTGTATAAGAGAGTAATTATGCGTTTCTTTCGGTTTGAATAAGTCATGTGTTGTGTGTATAACTGTATAGGTCAGTAAATGAAAGTGTGATTGATTATTTGCATGACTGACTAGGTGTGTGAGTAACTCTGGATGAGTGCTGGTGTGTGAGTGTCTGTGTAGGTGTATGAGTGCATATGATAGTGTTGTATTGATGAGTGACTGCATGTATGAGTGATTGTATGGGTGAATGAGTGTATGAGTGAATGAGTGTATGAGTGTGTAGACCTATGAAACAGTGATTAGATATGTAGTAAGTGGTATTGGTGTGTCTATGGTTTCAAAAATGGTATTCAGTTTTTTGCAGTGGGTGTATCAAAGGTTATATTAGGGTGTGAGAAGGTGCATCAGATTGTCACATGGATGATGTCATCAGTGATGTCATTTGAGATGTCATCAGTGATGTCACTGACCATGTCATGAATGATGTAATATGTGATGTCATCAGCAGTGCTTTGTGGGGGCGCGAGTTATAGTTAGCTGAAATAACTATAACAGTGGAATTTCTATCGTTTTGTACGAGTGAAATGTCCAGCTAACTATAACGTCCCTGAAACCTATGGTTTTTTCAGTGAATATATATATATATATATATATATATATATATATATATATATATATATATATATATATATATATATATATATACAAAGAAAGACCACTCAGTTCAAAGTGACCCAAGGACACAGCGGGGATTATTTCAGGAGCCCTTTATTCATAGGTAGTTGCGCAGCATAATGCATTTTGGCTTTTCTAGCCTTCCTCAGACGCCGCTATATATATACATACACGCACACACACATATATCCACACACATACATACAAATATATATACTCAATGCACACATTGCAGGTGACCCACCAGTATTATCTGTACCCCCCGCAAAAACACTTTCAAAGAGGCCATTATATCTACGTATGAAATTGAAATGTAATATGCAGAACATAATGTTGATAGACTCTTCAAGACCTGTGCAATGCTACAGAACGTGTTTTTCATAGTGTACCTATGCTCCCTGACCTGGACACACAGTAGTTTGTCCTCAGTGTTTCATTCAGTGAGCAGTTTCCCTTCTGAGCTGCAACCCACACAAAGTGTAGTGTTTGCTCTTACAGAAGCTCTTTGAAAGAAGTCTACATCTTGAAGTGTTGGCTGATTGACTTCTACTCACTGGTTGAAGGTGCAATGTATATGTGACTTTCGTACTCCATGTTTCTTGCCAGAATTTCTCTGCTTTAAAGTGACTGTTTGTTTCTCATGAGCTTTTTGTACCCCCACCTATGTATACATTTGTGCTCATTTTGATCCCATCCTGCCATGGTCAAGTAGGGTCTAGAATAAACTGGAGATTGGAGTGAAATGTGACCAATCATCAAGGGCTTTGTGCTTGCAATTTTAAATCCTACTCGCCCTGAGTATGCTAATGTATATCAAGGAGAAGACAGCTTTTTGCGTTGTTACTACTGAGCGGTGGGCATTAGTAGTGCCACACAATCATTCTCTACATATAGTCGTAATTTGCTTTCTACATTCAGAGTCCATGGCTGGTGGTGTGAAGCTAGTACCAAAGACCGATGCAAGGAGCTTGTGCACTCTGGCTCATGAGTGGTACTGGGGCCCACAGGAGACGTTGAAAGTCATGACACACTACTCATTGATATGCCTGATGTGCAACTGTTTTCTCTGAGTAGTTATCCTTACTCTAGACTTGAAGTCCACATAAATTGCCGGACTGATTCACAAAACCATTTTTCTGTGATTAGTTGGGTCTTAGGACTGGATTTACATCTTTGCGGAAAAGGTCCCGCCACCTCTTGTTCAACAGGCTCACCGTCCGCCGACTTGGTGGCCTGCTCACACTATTTAGATGTTGGCGGGTCCATGGGTGAAAGACCGCCAGAGTCCCACCACCTCCGCCAGGAATCTTCTCCTGCATCAACAGCATCATAGGCAGAAGCGACTGTCGGCAGGACTCCAACCAAGTGTCCTGCTGCGCTGATTACAATGTGCCTTTCCGTCGAGGCAACTGTGGCAGGAATGCTTCCTACTTTGAGTTGGCAGAATCAAAGGAAATGAGGTAAAAACATACTTTTTTTACTGCTTACTGCTTCCATTTCCATCTTGTATCACCTCATCCAGATCCCTCCTTTGCTGCTCCAACTCCACCACAACGCCAAATGACTCCATTGTCACCGGGATCTAAGTTAAGCTACTTGTACAATTGTCCTACTATGAATCATGTGTAGACAATTGCTGTAGCCTAGTGTATTTTTGCATTGCTCTTGCATGCAATATTTTACTTAAGAGTAATGCAGTAGTGTTCATTTTCCTACTTATCAAGGTCAATTGGACACACCTGTGTTGACACTTACAAAATTAATTGTTGTGGAGGTTGTGGGTGTTGTGCTTGTGGTGTCTGTGGGTGTTCATTCAATAGTGTGTGTATGTTGTGTGTATTTTGTATGTGTGTGGAATTCAATATGTATCACAAAGGGCCATAACACATTGACTACATATGTTTTTGATGCAAACATGACACATATATGTATTGACACATTGATAAGTAACACTTACCAGTCTCCACTCCACAAAGGCCTCACTCCATCAGCAAACTGCCACTAGGACACCCCCGGCACAACAGGAAGATCCCAATATGCTCAGCGCAATACCAATGGCCTGATGGTGGCAGAGTACTCTTAGCCAACAGAGAAGACTGCTGCCACCGCGGTTCAGCCAGCACACATATAAATACGGCGGGCGGGATTCCGTCAACTTGATGGAGTACTTGAAACCACCGCCCAGAGGGATGGTGGGAATACCGCCAAGATCTAAATCAGGCCCTTAGTCTAGAGTGACTTACTCATGTATTTGTAGGATTAAAAACTGCTTAACCATAGTAAAAAAAAACATTTTTTCTTTTTGTGCAAACATGTCTTAATTAGGGAACTTCATGAGTTTCATACATAAATGAGCTTGGAATTTATAAATGAGCTTGGAATAAAGACAACTCCTTTCAGAAAACACGCTGTGAATCTGGCGTGGATATTTCTCTGTAATTCACATGTAAGGCCACAGTACTAGACCTTTTTATAGAAAAACCTCAGTGAACATGTTGTGTCAGGTCGTGTACTGCATGAGTGTGGAGGTTGTTGTGGCTACTGAGCATGCCATAATCTTCACCACTTGTCTCCGAAGTACCCGATAATGATGCAATCACTGCATGACATGATCTTACTATAGGGCGTTTATGCGGGGGAGAGCTCAGCGACAAACTCAAATTCATAGTCCTCTACAAGTCCCCGGTGTCCTGTGCATGGTTAGAAATGGGATTTCTGGTTGGCTAGGGCATGCGCCTAAGCCAGGCAGAAACCACCACTCTAGTCAGGGCAAGTGAGTTACACGCTGAAGATAACCCCTGCTCAGTGTGAGTGGAAAGGTGTGGTGCAGCGGCCAGGGCAGCTGACTTCGGAGTACAGGGCTCACGGTTCGATCCCCGGCGGCAGCTCAGCTCAGCACCATGTGACTCTGGGCAATAGCTAACTTAATTTCCACAACGGCCCCGAGCGCCTTGAGACCCGTAAGGGTGAGTAGTTTGCGCTTTACAAATACGGATTTACATTTTTTTTTTTACATTTCACCCCCTTGGTAGCTTGGCACGAGCAGTCAGGCTTATCCCAGAGGCAATGTGTAAAGCGTTTGCGCAACACACTCACACAGCAGCAACACACTAGGCACACTACAAAAGGAACCCCACACAAGGTTATATAAAATATAGCCTTTGTATTATCATAAACATATTAGAATCATAATCACACATATACACTGTGCCAACTGGCACTAGGCGATATTCACAGGGGATTATATACACATGACATGGCCAATCGGGCCACTGTCAGAACCTTTAGAAGCACTATTAGCAATTGTAAAACATAACCAGTAACTACTGGCACAATAATGACCTCAGCATTATATCACGTTAGCATTAGGCATAGAACACATTGTGCATAAATCACAAGCATAAACACATTATGCATAATTCACCAGCATAAACACATTATGCAATAATCACATTTCTGAAGTGCACCGTAGTAACACTCCCAGGTGCATACATCACCTTCCTTTAGGGCCTTGCGGCCTCCTGGCACTCACAGGTACCAAACCTGACCCCAGACCAACTGGCCTTTCGTGGGGCTCAAATGCCCTCTGTCCAAAATGTCAGGGCGCTAAGCTGCCACTTGCAGCTGGGTGCAGGCCCACCAGGCCAGAGCCAGTAATGAGGGTAACGCACTGGGGCAAGGGGGTTGCAACTCACCCCTTCCTCATCAGCAAAGAATATGCCCCACGTTGCAGCGGCCTGCTCTCCTGCGGGGCCGCTGAGGGAAACCGGCAATAGCACCAACAAGGCCACTGAAGCCCCACTCCGGGCCTTCTAAAACAAAAATTGCCCACAAGGTAATTGGCACCGGCACCACTCACCGGGGCTTCCTCTTCGGTGCAGGCGCCAAGGGTTGAAGTGAGGCGATCACCGTTGGGGTCCGCTGGACTCCGGTCGAGATCCTCTACGCTGTGCCCAGCGGTGGTGAGCCGCCACCAGGCTCTGTCTCTTGTCGCGAAGCTTCCCTCACTGATACAGGAGCCCCACCTCACCTCAGGCACCGTGTTGCCTGACTTCCTCTCCGGCCGCGTTGCAATTGGCCGGCTTGGCAGCTTCCTCTTTCCAGCCCGCCTCTATTGGTGGGCCGCGAATTAGCCCTGCCCACAACCAGGCACCGGCTCCCGCCTATCTTCCGGGCCGCCGGTCTCGGCGGCGATTCTCCTCAGCACAGAATGCGGGGTGGGCTCCCGCTGCAAAGAGCACGCAAATGCGGGGTGGGCACCCGCTGCAAAGAGCACGCAAATGCAGGGTGGGTACCTGCTCTCAAATAAACACCAGTGCGGGGTGGGCACCCGCTCCACCTTCAAGGCACGAGCAGCGCGGCATGCGCTCGCTCTCCATGGGCATAAAAATGCGGGGTGGGCTCCCGCCACGACTCCGGGCAATGTGGGGGAATCCCCACGATGCGGGGTAGGCTCCCGCTTTTCTCCAGCATCATGGGGGGATCCCAACGCTGGGGTTCCCTCCCAAATCCTTCACAGCCCAGCGCTGCACGACACCAGCGCTCCTCCTGTCCTGGAACAAGGACACTGCGCTCCCCAGATGTCTCAGAGCCAGAGTTGCCCAAAAAGACAAGGCTGGGCCCAGGCAGGCCAGCACACAGGGCCCTCCAGCAGAGAGGCGGTCCCTTGTGGCGGTTCCTCCTGGGGCCCAGCAGCAGACAGTCCCCAAGCACAGTGAAGCACAACATTTTCATGGGGTCACAGCCCCAATATTTATACACCATTTGCTTTGTCTGCCCTGGCACAGGGCTTGGGGGAACCAGCCTGAACTGGTTCTGGGGGGTTTTGGAGCACTTTGTTGACAAGGCTCCTCTTCCCCTTTGTCAGGTGGGGGCTTGGTGATCAGACACACCACAGGGGGCGGAGCCAGCATTCACCCAGGCAGGCACAGACCTATTCAGGGTCAGGGGACTACTACTCCAAATGCAGATCCCCTATTCAGCCTAGCGCTGACTCACCCTGCCCTCCATGGAGCCACACACACCTCACCAGCCCCTGTCACTCCAAAGCCAGCCATGCAATCCACATCAGGCAGGCAGACACATAGCACACAGAAATGCCAACTTCTAAAAGTGGCACTTCTAAAATAGGTATAATAAATCTACGCGCACCATTGCGTAGCATTTATTATCACTATTCCAAACATACCAAACTTGACCACGCTGCTCCTCTCATATCAGGAATTACCACTGAAACACTTATCAGGGAATCCCCAATGCATTCCTATGGGAGGGCAGCCTCACAGCAGTGAGAAACAAAAATGGCTGTTTGTCACTACCAGGACATGTCACACACTTAAGGTACATGTCCTACTTTTTACCTACAATGCACCCTACCGATAGGGCTAGCTAGGGCCTACCTTAGGGGTGACTGACATGCAGTAAAAGGGAGGTCACAGAAATGGCACACACTTTAGGTGCCACGCCACAGCGGCAGTAACACTGCGCGCACAGGCCCTGTAATAGCAGAAGCCTGAGATAGGTTTGAAAGGCTACTTTGGTGGGTGGCGCAATCAGCGCTGCAAGCCCACCAGTAGCATTTAATTTACCGGCCCTGGTTATCTGAGATACCACTTTACAAGGGACTGACAGGTAAATTAAATAAGCAGGTGTAGACCAATCTTACCATGTTTACCAAAGAGGGCACACGCACTTTACACTGAACAGCAGTGCTAAAGTGCCCAGAGTTCTAAAACCACCAACACCATGTCAGAAAAAAGGCTAGGAGGAAGGCAAAAAGTTCAGGGATGACCCTGCAAAAAGGGCCAAGTCCAACATGCATTAACTATCACACATGATAAAATCCGACATAGAGGTATTCAGATTTCATTGCGTGCCATAATTATCGCACATTACAAATTCTGGCTACGAAATGGGGCATAATGTGGATTTCGATGCTTAATGCACCAAAATCCGCATCTTGATATATTCCAGGCTTTTCCCCTGTTGAATATCGAGAGATTTGATCTGCCGAAATGTATCAAGGGGATGCAGACTTTTTGTTACCCGTTATTTACCATGTGTGATAAAAATACTACAAGTCATAATTACAATAAGTGCCACAACAGATGTTGCCGCACATATTAGAGTAAAAGGGGGCCCTCGCAATGAATCCCTATGTGTGCTATGTCCTCATTGGGGTCATCATATGTGCTTACTGTACTGAAGTTCCTACTGGAAGCAACTGTTTAAGTTGTTTATCCTATATTAATCTAACATATTTTAGAAATGTTGTATTTCATGAAATCATAGGACATTGGCTGTGGATATTCCAAAATTATTTACATATGGAAAAGCGTTCTGTTATATTTATGGCTGGAATGGAGCCTCGTGGAGAGCGTTGTGAATAAGCGCATAGTATTGATTTACTTTTGTACTAACAGAAATGTAGATATCAAATATATGTGAAAGATTATTAACTCTCTTTAGGAGATAAGTGCTGCCATATACTTGTGTCAAGAAATGAAATTAATGATGTAATTCTCCAAACTTCCTAATAATGAAACATACAATGCTGTGGTTTGTCAGTCGTTTCCAAGTGATAGTCGAGCAGGATTTATGAAAGAATTGTTTAAAAGTGCTGTTAGTTTTGTTTTTTCCCTCAGGCTGGCAAGAAGCTTTTTAATAAGACTGCAGCACTTAGGAACTTAGTTCATTAAACATGTATTGCCTGTCTGCAAGTAAGTTAAGACTTCTTTTCCTAATTGCATCAGTGCTTTTAAAATAGTGGTGTTTGATTGCAAAGCGGAGAAAAGGATTACTTAGTAAAACTGCAACCAGTCAATAGAGTGACTCTTATCTGACTTAATCAAGATAGGCAGGCTCCATGTCATTTTTTTCTATTTCTGTCATCAGATCCGATTTCTTTGACCAGCTAGGGTTGACTGTTCCACCTACATAAAACTGTAATGCATATGCTTTTTGCAAACTTTCCCGGGATTTGCATTGAGGATAGCCAAAGACATTGGCAACCAGCACATTCCTACTTTTCAACAATGTTAAGACTGTTTTGTTTGGATAATTGTTAGCACAGCATCATGTTCAACAAATGTGGCACAGTCATTTACATCGGAAGATCTAGGTTCTATGCACTCTTTGAATGTATGAATTTATGCACTACTGTACCTTTTTAAGTAGGGATGTGTAAGTACGGAACTCCCAAAATGACTTCAGCTATCCCAACCATAACATTTTTTAGGTCAAGCGTAAGCCTACGACCTCTTGTATACTTTAGTATACATCACTTGTGAGCTTAAAGCCACCCCACTGCTTTTGGTTTGTTTGTTTGAGTGCCCTCTAAAAATCCTTGCTTGCTAGTGGTCAGTCCTGCCTCTTTGTCCCTCATTTTCTCTTTTATTCCTTCCACACAGCAGGGACTAACTTCTGTTTCACTACGCTTTGTCATGTTTATGTGTTCTTTTGGGGGCTTCTTTTTTTCTTGGTTTCCTGCATGTGTTTGGAGAAGCTTCCCTTTTAATTTGCAGATCATTCTTGCTCTGAGCTTAGCTTCACTGCAACGTTGTTTCTGTAAACTGGGCTGTAAATCATCCTGTTATCTCCGTCACATTTACAAAGCCCTTGCCCCACATATGTTTTATTTTTATTCCTCACTCAGGCTACTGCTGTGCTCGGTCCCACTCTCAGTGTCACCGGGCCCGCTCTCCAAACCTTCCTGGCCCCAGTTACTTCCTCGCAGTGTGCCTTCTATTCTGAAGGTCCCCTCGCCCTCTGCCGAGTTTTTCTAAAAAAACTTTCCATCCTTGTTTAAGAAAGCTGCTAAGCTGGTTGCCCCCTCCTGCCGCCATGTCACAGCCATGGCATCTCAGGAATGCCAGCCCCTGCTTTGTGGAAGCAGAGGTGACGCGAGGGGCCGCTTGCCACTGCGCTTGCTAATAAGAGCAAAGGCAGCAGATGTCCTCCCAGAAGCGGGCTGTAAATCTGACTTTTCCAGTTGGGGATGAAATGACTCTCACTAAAGCTGCAGAGCTTGCACACTTTGCCCATTTATTTGTTCTGTTTTTTTACCCACAAATGTGAAGTTAGCAGCATGGGGGAGGGAAGACAGAGTATGGTAACTTTCTGATCTTGTTAAACTTCTGCAGAGTATTAATTCAGTTCGCATAAATCCTTGTTTCTAACACAATGATGAGAAAAGGCAAAGTTTGGGTCTGTTCCAGCTCAGGCCGTTTTGTTCATCATTGTCATGGGATGCTCTTCTGAGTTAGTGCACAGCAATAGTCTATCCTTCAGATTCATATTTGAGCACTGATCGCCTGAGCCCACTGCCCGACATCCATCGCACCAGCCAAAAAGTACCCAGAAGCAAGAATACTCATGAGAAGCTTTATGACAGACAGGGAGGAACTGTTCACACTCGGTGTGTTTTTTAGTTTATCTCCCAAATTATCCATCCCTACCATCCATATTAGGGAATCAGTGGGGGGATGCAGGGAAATGTAAATCTCCTCTTGTCTGACGTAAAACTGCCCTTGTAGCTTGCCACTCCTAGAATCGTGCAATGGAAGTAGGGTGCATTGTCTAATTATTCATGTGTGTATGCTAGCTTTAGCTGGGCAGCAGCTAATGCAGTGGCTCAACTGTACGATGTGCTGAAGCAGGTGGCCTGAGAGGCAATGTGATGCAAGCAGGGCAAACAGTGCATTTTCTGACTGTTGTCACGCGAGATGCAGTTCACAATAGATAGTGGTAGAATGTTTTTGTTGCAGTTATTTACAGCACAAACTCGACTCAAAGGTATTGGAGCACAAGGTATTGGAGCACTTTACATGAGCACCAGTCATATTGCACAAGGACACATATATCTTTTTTTTTTGTAGACACAGGGAGATTACATGATTTGCCTTGAATCACAGGATATTAAGCCGACGTGGAGAATCATACCCAGTTCCAGTGTCAGCAGCTCTGGTGATTGCATGTTGTAAATCAGGTTCATTTAGATACTCCGGGGTGCACTGCCAGAGCTCCAACAATTCTGAGACACATTTCCACTGCAGCCGACGCAGAGAGGCGATAAACACTGGCACAACACAAACTTATTTTGCATCTGTGAAGTTTTCCAAGAAAGCCATGGTTGAATATGAATGACGCCACCTACCCTTGCTGCTCCATCATCTCTCAGCCCCCTCCTCCTTGACCCCTCCTCCACACCGGTTCCAAGGAGACAGCAGAGTTATTTACACTCACCCACTAATCCCAGCTCTCTCTGGAGGCCCCTGATGCCTTGAAGACCCAGCCTGACAACTGACACAGTTGCGGGGGCCTTTGCCCTATCTGATAATATTAAATTCCACCCAGTTAAACTAATCTGGAAAGAATGTGACTTTCACAGCTGCAGTGTAAATCATCAGAAGAACGAAGCAACACAACCTCTGAGGCGGCAATAATGGAGCAAGGTGGAGACATCCCTTTCTGCCATGTAACTTCTTTACAACACCTATAAAACAATTCAAGCATTTCAGGGCTATTTATGAATTTCTGTCTGCTGCACTTACCATTTTTACTCATCCGATCAGCAAAACGAATAGCTACGTGGGTTGTCATAGAAAGTAGTTCGAAACACCTTTAATTCAATTCCCATTTGATTAGACAGATTTTTCTTTTTTTGGTCTTTATTGAATATTCTTGAAATCACTAATTTTACTGGTATGTTAAGTTAAAAAAAAAAAAAAGCATTGTCATTTACAATGCCAATAGCTCAAACTTTCGCAAATCCTAGACCCTATTGCAAATGCTTGTTTAAACCCTTAAAGTCCCCAGCATTTTAATCCTGATGGACTCCCAAACTGCAAATCTATTGGTTTGTAGGGACACCCACATTATAATGTAATAATGAGGAGAAGAGACAATGGCCTTGCCACCATGTAGTCTAAAGGAGTTCCTCCCTCGAACCCAGGTCCTATTCTGTGGAAGCATTTGAGTAGTTTTAGGTTATAATAGTGAATCCAGGGTTCATGCCTAATTTTCACCCTATGTATAATAATTCAAGTGACCATTGCTAAATAGGAGCCAATTTAGAGATTTTCAATGTCAATCTTTATGAACATTATCCAGATTGCTAGCACAATAATGATGCTGTCAGAACAAGTACAAATGAAAGATTGATTGCTTCCCCATTCAATGCGGTACAAAGAGAAAGAACATGCCACAGCTCTCATTTCACCCTCTTTCTTTGTTTTCACGACCTGTCTAGAGTGAATACCGCAGGTGTCCTGCCAGAGCATACCCCGGGGGAATGTATCTTCCTGGTATCACATAGGAATTGAATTGCCCAGTGCATGTTGCATGTAGGGAAACACATATGCAATTCATCATCCTCCCTAGAGGTAAATGCTGCCCCAACCTGACTGATGGGTTTTGTCAAACTGAAAATTCACCAATAATAAATCTCAGTCACCCGATATTTCACTGACAAAGGAAGAGTAACTGCAATCTGTAGATTCACTACAGCAAATGTTAGATTTCCATTTATACTGACCTCTGTTGACATTGCTGTAGCTCTTCCTAAAGGTAAAGTTTATGTAATTGGGTTCTTGGTTGAGGGGAGAGGATGTGGCATAACAGCCTGAGCTACCGACTATGGAGCGAGTCTTGGCATCGACGTCCACATCCTGTGATCCTGTACAAATCACTTAGGGCCTGATTATGATGTCGGGTGGAATGACCGTCCGACTGATGTGGTCGCGGTGAGATTCCGACCGACTAATCCATGGTGTCTCTGACCACCGTATTATGATGTATAAGTCTATTCACCAACCGCGGCAGTTGAAGACGACTCCAACAGAACGGTGTCAGTCGGAGATGACTACGACAGGATCGTGTCGATCGGAAAGGCTGTTCATAGGGATGTTGATTCCGCAAATGCATCTGTTGTACCCCTCAGCAGATTATGGTGCATTCAACGCTTTGGCGGTTCCTTGGGGGCTTGTAGGCCCCATGGCAAGTGTGATTCTGAGAAACTCAAGCTAAGGATCACAACACCAACCATAGTATGCATTCACAAAACTACACAGCTGATGCCAATTGAAAGAGTAGACACACAAACCAATTCACCTATAAATAATCCTGTACCAGACCATAATCCTTTGCAATCACACTTCTGCAGAGTCGGACTGACAGTATTACTTTATTCTGTCACACAAAAGCCAGCCCTTCACACAATAATGCACTGTCATAGCACCAGTCAGTGCATATATCATATTTTTTTCACTTTTTGGACATCCCTTCAATTTTGCACTCACACAAACTGATTCACACACAATGTTCAAAAAGAAACAGCCAGGTTTTTCTGACGAGGAACTGTCAGTGCTTGTGAATGAAATCCTCAGAGTTGAGCCACAGTTATTAGGGATCCAAGTCAACCAAACTTCAATCACCCAGAAAGATCTGATGTGGGACAAGATAGTCAACAAGGTGAATGCAGTAGCCAGCACCCTGCGTACAAAGGACGATATCAGAAAGAGGTGGCATGACGTTGTTAGACCTGGCTTGTCCAGCGGGTTTATCCCCAGACTTTTTGCCCTCCTGTTTTGGACCCTGTTATTGTTGATTTTATGTCTGGGCACTTTTACCACTGCTGATCAGTGCAAAAGTGCATGTGCTCTCCCTGTAAATTGTTGTTATGGATTGGTGATTCCATAATTGCCATATTTGATTTACTAGTCAGTCCCCAGTACAGTGCAGTGCACTGCGTGTGCCCAGGGCCTGTAAATCAAATGCTGCTAGTGGGCCCCAGCACTGATTGTGCCACCCACATAAGCAGCCTGTAAATGTAACTCAGACCTGCCACCGCAGTGTCTGTGCGCAGTTTGGTACTGCCATGTCGACCGGGCAAGTGCACCCACTTGCCAGACCCTAACCTTTCTTTTTCTTACATGCGAGTCACTCCTAAGGTAGGCCCAAGGTACCCTTGTGGGCAGGGTGTAGTGTATGTGAAAGGTAGGACATGCCCTGATGTGTGTGGCATGTCCTGATAGTGAAATACTGCCAATTTCGTTTTTCACTATTGAAAGGCTATCTGTCCCATGGGATAGAATGGGAATTTATTTATAACATCTTATAAATATAACTACCACTGGGACAAGATAGAAAGCCGGAGTTTAGTATGCCTGAACTCAGAATATAAAAATGCATCTTTTAGTAAAGATGATTTTTATATTGTGTATTTGAAAATACCACTTTTAGAAAGTGGGTATTTTCTTGCGTAGCCATCCTGTGTACCTCTGCTGGCTTGTGGATTGACTGTCTGGATTTTGAATGACAGGCTGGGATGTGCATTCTCTCAGATGGCCACCGGGGGAGTTGATGTGTGTCCTGCCTTTCCTGGATGAGTCAGGGCTGGGCTGAATAGACCTGGGCTGCATTTAGAGTAGGGGAAGGAGATTTCTTTCACACCTGAATGGGCCTGACCTGCCTTGGAGAATGCTGTCTCCACCTCCTGCCGGGCAGCTGCACCAGAGAGGACAGAACTTGTATTGGCTGGGCAAAGAGCTTCTCTGCCACCAGAGAACAAAGGAATCTGTGCTATAAAAAGTGGGGCCCAGGCCCCTGAACTTGAGATTACTGCTGAACAAAGGACCCTGCCAGGAAGAAGAACCAGGAAAGCTGGAGGAGGAGTATTGCCCCTGTGCTGTGTGCTGTTGGGGTTGGCCTGCAGTGGTTGCTTCTGTCTGTGGCAGGGAAAGGACTGGACTGTGCTTTCATCATCCTGCTGTTAGAGTATTCTCCAAGGGCTTGAAGTAGAGCTTGCCTCCTGTTGGAATTCTTAGGGACAGAAAAGACTTCAGAGATCATTTCTGAAATTCAAGAGGAACATTTGCCAAGGAGAAGAGCTGGAGAAACTGAGGAGAAGTACTGCCCCTTTGCTGTGTGCTCTCTGGGGTTAGCCTGCAGTGGCTGTTTCTGCCAAGGAAAGGACAAGGACTTTGCTGTGTGCTGGGTCCCCTGCTTGAGGAAGATTACCAAGGGCTTGAAGTAGAGCGTGCCTCCTGTTTTGAAGTCTCAGGGATACAAAGACCTCAACCCCAGCTCCCCTGAACTCCCTTGCTGAGAGTTCTGACTGTGCCTGCTGCTGTTCTGGGCCTCTGGAGATTGCTCCTGCTGTTGGGAGCTGGATAAGTAACGCAACGAGGAGAAGCGCGACGCATCCGTACCCGACGCATCGTTGAAGAAACCGACGCAGCGCCTGCCCGCGGCTCGAGAAATTACTGCATGCCGCATCAAGTGCACCACTCTATGAAGGCCGAGATCACTGCACTGATTCTGACGCAGGCCCTGCTGTGGGCTTCAAGAACCAACGCATCGTGGGACTGCAGCTTAAGAAAACAATGCAAGCACCGTTGCCGCATCGAGAACCGACGCATCCCTAATCCTCACCCATCGCACCTGGGTGCCAAGTCTACAAGGACGCTGGGGCTGCATTAAGAAACCGACGCATCACCTCCCCACATGGTAAGAAACCAACGTATCACCTCCCCTTCAGTAAGGAACTGATGCATCACCTCCCCTGCGTGGCAGTAAGGAACCGATGCATCACCTCCCCTGGAGTAAGGAACCGCCGCACCACCTTCCCTGTGCTTAAGGAACCGATGCATCACCTTCCCTGCGGCTGTTCTTGCTTATGATTTTGATGAATCCAAGGTACTTTGTGTTGAACAGTGCCGCATCTGCAATTTGCTTTGGACAGAACTGTTTCTACCTTTTTGAAAGTCATATTTTTATTACTGTATTGTGGACTTTTGTTGTTTTTGGTCTTGTTTGGTTTAGATAAAGATAACTTATTTTTCTAAACTGGTGTGGTGTCCAGTTGTAGTGTTTTCACTGTATCACTGTATGTGTGCACAAATGCTTTACACACTGCCTCTGAGATAAGCCTATCTGCTCGTGCCAAGCTACCAACGGTTGAGCAGGGGTTATTTTAGAAGTGTATCCCCTATTACCCCGACTAGGAAGAAGGGCCCCTACTTAGACAAAGGTACCTTCCTCTGCCAACTAGAAACCCCCACTTCTAACAGA
Source organism: Calotriton arnoldi (assembly GCA_963921515.1). NCBI lineage: Eukaryota > Metazoa > Chordata > Amphibia > Caudata > Salamandridae > Calotriton > Calotriton arnoldi. Next base: position 452,423 of record CAWUFW010000756.1, on the reverse strand, counting down.
TGTCAAGAAGAGGGTCAAGGCCTTTGCCAACAGGAAACACCTGGCCACACAACAGACTGGCAGTGGCCTTCCTGTGCCACCAGTACACCTTACTGCCTGGGAGGAGGAGGTGCATGCCATCCTGCCGCTGGACAGCTTTTAGGCAAAACTTGAAGGAATGGAGTCTGGTAAGTAAAAGCTAAACATTTGCCTCAAGTTATCCATTACACCTTAGCACACATTACTGTAATGGTCAACGTTTTGTAAATCTGAAAGCAGTAGCCAAAGTATTGGAGATGTGTAATTAATGCTGACAACCTGTATGTCTGCACATAAGATGAAAAAAAAACACGTAGGCTGTAAATACATACCAACTAAGTCATCATGACAGCAACAACAACATCTGTCTGCATCCTAAAACATGGCCCATAATTAGAGTAAGTAGTTACCAGGTATGTAATGCTAACCAGTTCATCAAGTAATCAGATCTTCCAAAAGGAAAGGACTACACCTACCATCAGCCACTCAGACTCCAGCTAAGAACAACAGCCACCTGTGTCAGCCATCTCTCCCCTGAACTTTGCCTCACTGGCAGGGAGCAATAGGCCCAGGTGTTGGGTGGGCTGGGTGGGAGGAGGACTCTTTGCACTGACCACAACTACCATCAGGCCTTGCACTCCATCTCTCAACTCAACTTCTCCTCACTGGAAGAGAGCCATTGGTCAAGTGGGGGGAGGAGTGCTTGAAATGAGCACAACTACCATCAGGCCTTGTACTCTGAACTACAGTCAACTGTGTCAGCCATCTCTATACTTCTCCTCACTGGCAAGGAGCCATTGGTCAAGTGGGGGAGGAGTGTTTGAAATGACCACAACTACCATCAGGCCTTGTACACCTAACTTCAAACTACAGTCACCTGTGTGAGCCATCTCTCAACTCAACTTCACCTCACTGGCAGGGAGCCATAGGTCAAGTGCGGGTGAGGAGTGTTTGAAATGGCAGCTAAGTCCCACCTAATCAAAGCCACTAAAAATTGCCCCTCATCAGATATCCAGGATGCTAAAGTCGGTATAAAGATGTCCAAAAACAGGCCAAAGTAACTTAGGATACAACTGTGTGGGGTGACAGCCTGGATATTGTCTGGTATGGGAACCAGGCAGCCTTCTACCATATGATTGCCCATGGAACTAAAACTAACACAATCAGGCCAGAGAAAAATATTTTACCACAGGACTGGGTTAGCCATTTCCAAGCACTCTATAGCGAAGACATTATTGGCTCTGTCACTCCTAATACCCAAAACTTTGAAGGGCCACCACTAGAGCCAGGCATTGATCTACCAGGCACAAGCAGCTTGACCCGGAGGAAGCAAGATGATGTCATAGGACTTTTTTCCTTGGGCGAAAAAAGCTGTGCTATTTGTGCCCAGAAAGCAGGTAAGGCCCCCTGGGTCAGCTAGGATCCCTGCCGACCTATTTAAATCAGAGTCCGTTCTTTGGGCTCCTTATCTCAATTGTTTTACCAATGCCATCATGGCAGGTGCCCAAATACCTGCTACTTGGAGGGGAGCAGAGATAGTCTCCATTTTCAAGAAGGGCTTAAAATCCGACCCAGCAAATTACCGTCTAATAAGCTTAATTGGCGCAGCTCAAAAAATATTCTACAAACAAATTGTAGATCGTCTATTGCTGTGAATCGAAGATAACAAGATCCTCTCCCAGTCCCAAGAGGGGTTCCGCTCTAAGACAAGCACAGTAAAAGTCTTTAGATTCCAGCTCTTAGGATGGAAGTGGTGGCAGTCTCTATGTATCATTTGTTGACCTGAAGGCTGCATTCAATATGGTCTCTATAGATAGGCTTTTGTCTATTTTAAGAAAAGCTTGGCTACCATCTTATTTACTGGATGTCATAGTGCATCTCCATTAGGGGTGGGTGGTAAACTCTGCTCCACCAGCTGAGTTCTCTGAGTTTTTCCACTCCGCGCTCTGCTTGGAGCGCGGAGTTCAGTAAATACTCCGAAAACTGCCATGTGGTGGAGTTTACCGGCGCTAACCCCTATAATTCTAAAGCTGTCATTTTAACCAGCAGGAGCCCAGCTCTGGCACAGTCTTATTAGACCTTTTGACTGTGAAGTCTGTGTTTTGTTTTGTGACACACTTTACATGAAAGGCAGCTTCTCTGAGAGTGGACTTTCATTGTGATGCACATATATCTGTCCGCCTGATGCTTGCCTGGACTGGGCGAGGCCAGAAGTGGAAATTGCGTACAGGTATAGTGTTTCCTGAGAGCTAGAAGCCGGTGTCAGTGGTTAGAGAAAACACCCCCTCGGGGGACAAAAAGAGGTAAAGATCTAGAGGGTGTGGTCAAGGCTTATAAAGATCTTGAGAGAGAGGGTCCTGGTAAACACCAGGACTTCCAGTATCACAAAAAAAGAGAGAATGGAGTGAGCCTTCTCTAACTCCCCTCACAAGTACACCACAACTCACAAAAAGAGAAGGACTAAAAAGCATAACAGAGGAGACCCTACTATAAGCAATTTTGTCTGCGTCTCTGTCCTAGGCAAATCGCAGCAGGATTTGTAAAAGAAGAATAGAGAGGAAAATCAACAGATTTTTAAATACTGCCCTCACCCACTATTGAGTAGCATGCTTCATCATAGGGCCGCTTACGACGCCCAGGTGCAGACCAACACACTGAGCGGAGAGCCGATTAAAAAAAAAAAAGATAAAGAAAGAAGGAGAGGTCAAATAAAGTAAGGAAAAGTTTTCCCATGAGGGATCACTAGTGTAGAAAAAAGTGAGCTAAAACAACCTCAGGATGTACCACCTGAAATCCTTTATTATTGGTCTCCCTTGGCAGGATTAAAAAAATCAAATAAACGGGGTATACTGCATGTACCAACATGTTTTGGCCAATTTTACTTGCCCTTCTGGGTCACTGGCCTTTTTCAGGGTCAAGATCCCTCGTAACATTGGTCTGTGTTACAATATGATCAATTGGTGCAAAGTGGTTAAGTCAACCTTACTTGTTCCTCAGTAACACATTCGTCATTAATGTCCGCGTTTCATAATAGAATCTCCGAACCCAGGACCATCGTGGGGACACCACCCTGTAGTCACACATTCATTCAGGATCGGTGTGTCCAGAACATGCCACTCTGTGTCCTCCGGGACTTGTCACAACAAGACCTCCCCGCCTCCAAGAATGCATAGGGTAAAGGCTGCTGGAGCTTGTAAGGTACGGGAATGCGACTGAGGTTTTACTAACGTTTTATGGCTTAAAGTAGTGTGTGGTGTCCAAGGGTATAGTGCAAGAGATTCCTGGGTGTATATGAGCAAGGTTACCCAAATTATTGGTGGGGCACAGTTCATATGTACAATGCAATGAGGAGGATGACAGGTGTGCTCCGCAGCATTCCCTTACTTGCAAATACGATGCTCCCAGAAAAAAACATAACCACGAACTGCTCTTGGGCCATTCTATCCTCAGGCATGGCAAATGTATTTGCACAAATGCACTTGCTAAGGCACTTTATCATACTTATATTGTATGCAAGCCTTTTTATAAGCATATTCTTGATATGTTGTCAAATTTGAATTGTATTTATTGAATGTGTTGTTTTTATATAAAAGATGGAATATTGTAATTTGTTTATGTCGCTTTTAAGGCCTTTGACTGACGTAAAGTGTTTTGAAAGAAAGAATAAAAATCTGTTTATTTTGGGTGCCCAGTGATGTTAATATATTTCTTGTGTAAACTTTTGACATTTTATTTGTTTGTGTGATTTACATTGCTTACTTCCCATTTACACTCTATATATACTTATGTAATTTTGGTGTTATTAGAATGGCCTTCTTTTTATATCTCATAATAACCCTAGCAGCACAGTATACCCTCATAGCTGTCTGTTTCGTCACACCACCTCCCTTGAGCAGACCTTGAAACTTTACCAAAATACCATAGGGGACCTGAGAGGCTTGGGGTGCCCGCATACGGACACAATGTTCTCAGTGTTTGGATAGTATGGAACACCAGCATGTCTACAAGGATTTGAGAACAATCCTGATTTGACCCATGAGGTTATTCCTCAAAACAGAATAGTTTAATTTGTAAATACACTGGTGATTTTTGAGTGGTCAGTAGCCTTCAAAGAATCAAGCACTTTTGACCCAATCCTTCACAGAGGAAGCTTCAACTCTTTAGAAATCTCTCCCCATAAAGCAATGTTTTCTAGCTGATTATAGTGATTCTCCTACACATTTGAAAGATCATGGATTTACTTTATATAAATGTGGGCCAATTGTGACTTTTTTTTTTACTTTCATGTTTTGTTTTATAACAATTTTGCACTCCTTTATTTACATGGGCTAAGTCTTTGAATCCTGCAACCTGTTCTGTATAAATGTGAGAAAATAAGATACAGTAATGCTCTTAAAAAAGCCACAAATGTTGCCCACAATGATAATGCAAGCATAAGACTAGGGAAACCTTTCCCGATACTCTAGAAATGATTGAAGAATCTTCTTGCACTCGGTTTCATCCATTAACTGGTATGTCGGTGCGAAATGTGCCCACAATGATAATACAAGCATAAGACTAGGGAAAACTTTCCCGATACTCTAGAAATGATTGAAGAATCTTCTTGCACTAGGTTTCATCCATTAACTGGTATAAGTCAGTGCAGTTTCACTGTAGGTTTTTGAGAGGCATCTATTCAGTTGTTGCCCAACAGCTGTCTTTAGCTATATCGGTTAATGCTTTCATGGGTACACTTTATGTCAGCTGTCGTCTTAAGTGTGCCCTCACGTGTACGCTGCCCATTTAGTCAATGGTAAAACTGATTACTTTAGACATGGGATTCCAAGAATACCTCTGCCCCCAATCTGGAGCATTGATAATCTCAATGGGGTAACCCAGTAATGCGCAGAACCTGGGGATAGGTACTGTATAGGAACAGTGGTTCTGCCACCTTACAACTTATCTTTCATGTCCCCCTTAGGCTGGGACTCTCAACATATGATTAAACAGAACAACACTGAAAATAAATGACAATTACATTGAAAAATATATGTATTTGGAAAAATATTCCGTGAATAAGAGACAATAACCCAACGACATTATTAAACATACACAACAAATCCACGTGATTATTTACAATAGTGACATATAAAGGTGACCGATTGTGTCTGTACACATCACAATACTACAAAATGTATACAAAAAACACAAAAACATGAAACATCAATTTTTCTTTTTGATTGCGTTATATTCCTAGCAACAGAAAAAACCCTAGTAAGACCTCTTAAATGGTATGGGTCTTGTTGGGCAACAATGCTAGATCAGGAACGTCGACGTTTCGACCCCTAGTTATGTGTGCGTGTCAATAACAGCACTGTGGGGTCTTCTTCAGGACAAAGAAACTGTTCTGTATGCCCTATTCAGAAAGAAGAAGAAATACGGCTAGTTTTAGATATCAGTGTGTGCGTGATAAAAATTGAAAGCAAGTGGGGGGCGCCTGGAAAATGAGCTCACCTTCAGAAGTAACTCAAGAAGCACCATTGATTGCACAGTATACTCTGTCAAATAGCCCATCCGGGTTTGCAAGGATTCCAAATGTACCAGAGGTATCTTGATCCTAACATAAATATGAGTACCTGTTAGTGACTCATTACATAAACAGGTTCAGAAGGATAATGATTAAAAGGGGTATAGATCCTACCTGTAGTGTCAATAGTTTGAAGGAGTCAATAAACTAGATTCTCCAATATTCAGGGGCACACTGGTTTCCCGTAAATCTGTGTTAAAAAATGAATCATTTGTAAATGACTATTCAGGTAATTAATGTGTCACCAAAATACCACCGTGCGAATACGTGGTTTTGAAGTATAAAAACGCACTCACCTCCGGCGTACCACGCTCGGAGAGTGGTAGGGGCTAAGACTCCTACAATATATATCTTAGACCACACAGACCTGGTCCTGCCCAAGGTCTGATTATACCAAAAAGATTTTGGGTTATAAGGTTCAACTCTGTAAAAATAATACATGATTGTATGAAAATAAATCCACAGAGTATATCAATAAACTCAACTCCCCACACGGTGGTGAAAAAGAAGAACTTACTACCGGCATGTCAGCTCGGAGTTGTAGAAGAGAGCAAGCTGTCAGCTGCGTCTCTCGCTAAAACAGAAATCCCCGCGTAGCCTGCATCCGCGTGCACGCAGGTACGTACGGAATGCTGAGACTGCACGCATTGCTGGGGGAACCGAGACGCAGGCTTCCCAAAAATGCGGAAAGCCGAGCTCGGTTAGCAGGTCACCGCCTTGCCATCAGGAGAGGAGTCGTCGATGAAGGCTTCCTGCTCCTATGTACTTCATATTAGTCTGGCGGGGACATTCAGAATCAACTTAGGATAAGTCTATCCTCTTAGGAGGAAACGTGCAAAATGAGGTGTTGAATACCCCTCGCGATGTAAGGAATTGATGAAAAAGATTAAAAATCTAGAAATTCCCATATTAAAAACACGTCATCTGTACAAGACTGATCTAATGGGCCCACGGAAACCCTAGTTATGACGTTCTTAAACACGCACGAGTCTCGTATTGGTGTTTAGATTTATGGATCCACATTCTGTATTATAAATGTGAAAATCTTCCGGCATATCAACAGTCTATATCCTAGTTACTATACAGTTTGAAATGTCCATGTGGCGGCAGATATGATCCAAACCTTATAAAAAACACCAATGTGTTATTGTATGGAGGCCAAACGTTTTACAAAATGAGAAAACAGGGACCCGCACAAGTGAGATGAAAAGGGCAGGGAGTGTCTGGTAGTGGAGTAAAGAGGCAAGAGGTGGATTTAAGTCTATAGGCCTTGGTATTCGGCGCACTTACTCTTGGTAGCGCCGGCCGCAGGCTTCTGAGCAGAGATTAGGGCACTAGCACTCACTCTTCCACAAACTAAGCACTGTTAGGCATTCTTTACTCTATACGAAAAGCATCTGTTTCGCATTGGTAGTGTCAGAATGATTATTTGCAAGAGTAACCCACAGGACTCCTATTTCTTCTTAGTGGTGAAATAAGTTTCGTTAACATATTATCATGAAACCGTCACAATTTGTTGCTGCACAAAAGAACATATGACTACTGTGGCACCGGCTCAAAACATACGTGAATTCTGTGATTGGCCTGCCCCCGGTCCCTCCCGTACCCCACACAGATTAGCAGTCACACGTGTTTGGAAGTGTTCTTAAACTCCTCAGTTGCAATCAGTCTACCACTGTGGACAACATTCTCACTTCCATCATAGTACCAGTTACACACAATCAGAAGTACTCTCACTCCCCTCGGAGCAGTAGTGAGACACTGCTGATAGCACTCACAAACTACCAGCAAAGCCAGTAGGTCTGGCTGATAACTGAAAGTGCCTCTTTAGTGATTTGGGAAATGTATGTGTGGAATTGTAGATAGGTGAGAAGGTGAATGCAGGAATTAGTCAATAGGAAGAAGAATAAATGCATGAATTGAAAGATAAGTGAATGAGTACATGGATGATGAGTGAATGCATGGATGGATGGATGCATAAATGAGTGAATGGATGGAAGAATCCACACTTACAATTATAAGTCAAGACCAATCGCCTTTGCCAAAGCTTACTTATATTTGCTTTAAGCATTATATTTTATATACATTTGATATGTTAAAACAAAGGCAAGCTTTGTTGAACGCTCCTCACTTGACAGTGCAACTGCATCTGATGTAAGTCCTGGAAATATGACGTTTCTGGAAACCGTACCTTTTGAATTTCCTCAGCAACTTAACCCGATGTGTCGTATTCTTGTGACATTCGATGCCATTCGAAACGGACGAATTCGCTGCAGCCATATTGCGAAAAGCAATCATGTATTATTCTTCAGCTCAATCATTTTGTTAATAAAAAATTAGAGCGGATCTACATGAAACTGACTGGCGTGACCTGCAGTATATTAATCATGGCAAACGCACAGCGCTGGAAGAACATTTACATTTGCACAGCTGTCTTCAACACCTCAGGAAGGAGAGTACAGGCGACAGTGTTAGAAACACAAGGTACCGACATACACATTTATCCGTTTAACCAAATGGAATATAACTTGAAGGCCTCCGTTAGACATGACCCGGTGAAGGAGTCAAGGAAGCAGGTTTAGTATAACAGCCCTGACAAAACCAATAGGTCTCTGCTCTGTAGAAGACTGATCAGCTCTGAGTGCGGGGTAGGGGTAGGACACGACAAATCGGTTTAATAAAACACCAACATCCATTCGAAGTAAGGGATACACATGTATGCATAGTTACACACGTATCAATAGTGAGAGTGTGGAAACACTGCGTAAACAGTTGCTGTTTATGCACTCGCTTTTGCCATAGTGCAACGATGCATACAAGAGCTGAATGCATAAGACAGGCAAACATTTAAAAGACTTGCGAACGCCAGTGAGGCCATCAGTTACACATTTCTGGTTCTTTTGTGACAGGTAGGGACTGCTACAGGTGGCAGATTCTATCAGTCAGTGTTTGTATGTGATGAGCATGTTTTCTCTTTACTGATCCGTGGATAGGTGCTTGTTGGACTTGGCCCTTTTTGCAGGGTCATCCCTAAACTTTTTGCCTTCCTCCTATATTTTTTCTGACCTTTTGTTGGCTGTGTTATGACTCTGGGCACTTTACCACTGCTGATCAGTGCTAAAGTGCATATGCTCTCCCTATTGTAAATTGTGTGATGGATTAGTGACTCCAGGATTGGATGATTGGTTTACTTGTCAGTCCCTAGTACAGTGCACTCAGTGTGCCCAGGGCTTGTAAATCCAATACTGCTGGTGGGCTTGCAGCACTGGTTGTGCCACCCACAGAAGCGGCTTGTAAAATGTGCCTCAGGCCTGCCATTGCAGAGCCTGTGTGCAGCCTAGGGCTGCCATGTCGACTTGGTGAGTACACCCACTTACCAGTCCCTAAACCTTCCCTTTACTGCATGTTGGTCACCCCTAAAGTAGGCCCTAGGGCAGGGTGCATTGTAAGTACAAGGTAGGACATGCCCTGGTGTGTGTGGCATGTCCTAATAGTGAATTACAGCCATTTTCGTTTTTCACTATTGCAAGGCTACCTGCTCCCCATAGGCCAGAATGGGCAGACTGACTATTACACCTTATAGTCAGAACTGACCCAGGGAACATGGTAGAAAAACGAATTTAGTATGCCTGAACTCAGAATGATAAAATACATCTTTTAGTGAAGTTGGTTTTAACATTCTGTGTTTGAAAATACCACTTTTAGAAAGTGGGTATTTTCTTGCCTAAACTTCCAAGCCTGCCTCTGCTAGGTTGTGTATTCCTTGTCTGGAGATTGAGTGACAGGGGCTGGGGATGGCTACAGGAGACAGGGTGAGTCAGCACAGGGCTGAATAGAAAGATCTGCATCCAGAGTGGAGGGAGGAGTTGCACCTGGGTCTGAATAGGGCTGTGCCTGCCTTCCACAATGCTGGCTCCACCTCCTGCCGGGCGGCTGAGCACCCTGCCCCACATTCTGAAAGGAAAGAAGGAGTCAGAAAACAAAGTGCTCCAGGACTGACCAGAACTGGTTTTGGACTAGGCAGAGGCCTCTCTGCCTTCAGAGAACAAAGGAAAACTGTGTATAAAAAGGGGACCCAGACCCCTAGGAAATTAGATCACTTTGGGAGAACAAGAAGAAACCTTTGCTGAGGAGCGGAACCAAGAAGAAACTGAGGAGAAGACTATCCCTAAGCTAGAGGGATCTGCCTGCAGTGGTTACCTGACTGCCAAAGGAAGGAGAAAGGACTTTGTGTGCACTTTATTCAACTTGTAAAGGATCTCCAAGGGCTTGAGAAAAGAGCTTGCCTCCTGCTGAAGTCTCAGGGACAACAGACTTCAACCACCAGCTCCCCAAGAATCCTTTGGAAGTGCCTGCTGCTGTTTTGGGCCTTCTGAAGGGACTGCGTGTCCAAGGAGCTGGAAGCGCGACTCAAGAGGGAGAAGCGTGTCGCCGTCGCAGCCGCTGCCGTCGCATCACGGAGATGACGCCGCTGTAGCTGACGCATTGCACCGCATCTCGAGAAACGTCCCGCAACCCCGAAGAAGCGTGTCGCCGTCGCAGCTGCTGCCGTCGCATCGTAGATGTCGTCGCTGTAGCTGACGCATTGCACCGCATCGAGAGAAGCGCCTCGCATCCACGGAGAAGCGTGCCGCCGTCGGAGCTGCTGCCGTCGCATCACGAAACCAGGGTGTCGCCGCTGCAGTTGTCGCATCGAGCGGAAGCGTCTCGCAACGTTGGAGAAGAGTGTCGCAGCCGAAGTTGTTGCCGTTGCATCGCTGAACAAGGGTATCGCCGCTGCAGCTCACGCATCGAGTCGAGACTTCTCGCAACATAGGAGAAGCGTGCTGCATCAGGAAGAACTTGACGTCTTTATTTCTTTGCACCAGAACTTTGTCGCATTTCCATCGCTGCAACATTGCTTGTTGTGGAAGCGTCCCGCATCGTAAGGTACATTGACTTAAAGTGTCGCATCTTAAGAACTGAACTGAACTAAGCTAAAACTACCATTTTAAGTACAGTATTGTGGATTTTTGTCGTTTATGGTCTTGTGTTAAAACTATATAAAGAATACTTATTTTTGATATAAACCTTGTGTGGTGTCCATCTGTAGTGTTGTCACTAGATTACTGTATGTGTTCACAAATGCTTTACACACTGCCTCTGAGATAAGCCTGTCTGCTCGTGCCAAGCTACCAAGGGGGTGAGCAGGGGTTATTTTAGGAGTGTAAGCCTTTACCCTGACTAGAGGCGAGGGTCCCTATTTGTCACAAGTACCTACCTGTGCCAACTAGAGACCTTCAATTCTAACATTGGTGGTCAGCGGTGAGGATTCTGGACTTGTATTTGTGACTCATGTACAGTGATTGGTGAACACTACTAGTGAGTGCAGACCAAACGCGACCACATACTGTTTTTCTGTTTTATGGTGTCCTCCTGGAGGTATTTTTGATACCATGACTCTGGTTAGTTGTTGCAAAATGGAACTCAACTTCTGGCACATGTTTATCTACACAATGAAGGAGCTACGTGTGTTTTGCAAGGAAAGAGGGCTGCCTGTGAAGAGAAGGTCCAGGGAGGATCTAGAGGCATCCCTATTTCAGTATGAGTTACCCCGCTGGAAGGCAACACTACCAGTTGAGTCTGAGGAGGAGGAATTCTCTAAAAGTGAGGGAGAAACAGAAAAAGATAGCTGGCTTCTGGCTCATGAGCAGAAGCTGAAAGAGACTGATGAAGAGCTGAGAGAGATTGATGAGGCTCAGAGGGCCTTAGCCCAAGAAGAAGAAATTTGGGCAGCTCAGGAAGTGAGCTTTGCTGAGTTGGAGGTGGAGTCCAGCTCAGCTGGTGGCAGCAAAATTAAGTTATTCAGTGCTGAGAGAGTAGTGCACACACCCAGAGATGTAGCGCCTGACTTGGAGGGGGTTAACATACACCAGGAGGCTCAAGGACATGAGGTAGCTCCAGTAGTGCGCAGTGTCCCTGAGAGGAATAGGGAAACTGACACAGGGATTCATGGTCCTAGTGGTGGGAGGGACACTCTACTGACTCTAGATGAGAGGTGCAGGGAGAGGGGTTCCCCCATGGTTGAAGTCCTAGTATGTGAGTGTGAAGACCGCCCAGAAGAGTGTGGGTTGAGTGACAGAGACAGTCAGTTACTGTCTTGCCAGTCTCAGGAGAGTGGTGTGGGGTACGTGTGTGAGGCACTGGATGGTGAGGGGAAGGATAGTTTGGTTAACACCTGTAAGGGGTTATGTGATCCAATTGTGGGAGAGCATATTGTAAGTCCCTGTTTTCCAGAGCTATGCCAACACCTGTTGGAATGTGAGTTCTCTGACCCCAGGGAGCTCACAAGGGAGGCAGACCTTTTGGTGGATTCCAGAGGGTCTGAAGAGGCATTGGGGAGTGACCCTAAGAGGAATGGCTCAGGTGTCTTCTAACCCAGAGTGGTGGGAGAGGTTCAGTGTAGCCCAGCTAGGTCCCGTGGTAATGGGAGGGGTGTAGGGGCTCACGTCCTGTCTCTGAGGAGAAGGAGTGAGTGTGGGGCTGCATGTCCCAAGGTGCCCGAAACCCAGTCTCAGAGCCTGGATGGTTCTTTAAGGGAACACCAGGTAGGGAGCCTAGGCTGCCCTGATGGGCCGCCTGTTGAGGAGGATCTCCTAGTGTCTAGAGAACCTGGAGCGTCTGTAAATGGAGCTCCAGTGTTTCTGGTGTCTGGCAGTGCCACTCCTAAGTGGAGGGTGCAGAAGTCCAGAGTGAGGGGTGAGAGGGGGAGAGAGTCCCCAGTGGAAGAACCAGTGGGTCAGAGACCAGCCAGAAGGGCTGAGTCACCAGTGAATGACCACGGTGACACCACTTCTGTCCTGGGGGATCTTCACGCACTATCAGATGGACAGGGGTTAGGAGATCTGCGCCAGGCAGACTGTCACACAACACCTGAGAGATGTGTTACCCTCTGGGGGGGCATGCGTGCGCCCCAGGAAGTCCTGGTGCGCCAGGCAGATTCTTACACAACTCTAGAGGAGTGTGTTTCCCTTGGGGGGTTGGTGTACCCTCCCGGAAGTCCTGGGTTGCCAGGCACAGGTCCAGCCTAAGGGTACAGACCCTGGGTTGGAGGGCCAGGTTCAGGGTGTCCCCCCTGACCTGGAGGAAGGGGCAGCTGCTAGCAGTGCCCCTACCAGTTTGTCTTCTGGGGGCACCGCTCCAGGTGGGAGGGTGCAGGACCCCAGTAAGGGGCGGGGAGAGGACAGCCTCACCCCTGTCCTCTGCCCATTCTAAGGGTACAGACCCTATGCTGGGATCCCAGTTGCAGGATAGAACCCCTGAACTGGTGGGCGAATTGTGCAGGACACCTGCCACAGGTGCCCTGACAATTCTGGAAGGGGGTACCGCTCCTGATGGGAGGGGGCAGTACTCTGGAAGGGGGTGCAGAGGGAGGGAGTACTCGCCTCTGACCCCGGTTCAACTGGAGGGTTTAGACCCTGACTGACTGACTGAAATATTTATAAAGCGCTCTAATGCCGAGGCGTCTTGGCGCTGAGGTAATAGCCATCCACCAGATTTAACGGGCCTAGGGCTTAGAGAAGAGCCATGTTTTGATCATCTTTCTAAAGAGATCCCTGCTTGACTGCAGTCTCATGTGGATTGGGAGGGAGTTCCATAGCTTAGCAGCTTGGTAGGAGAACCCCCTTCCGCCCCATCTAGCTCTGCTTATAGTAGAGAGCAGGACCAATCCGGTGTTTGCCGACCTGAGGCAGCGTACCGGTAGATATCTTGGGAATAGAAGTTGAATAGATGACGCCCCTCCTCCATAAAGGGCTTTATGGACTAGGCATAGAGCCTTGAAATCTATTCTTCGGCGAACCGGTAGCCAATGGAGACGTTTTAGGCTTGCGGATGTTGGGTGATATTTAGGTAACTCTAGCAGTACTCAAGACCCTAGTTTGGAGGACCAGGTTCAGGGTGTCCCCCCTGACCTGGACGCCCAGTTGCAGGATAGAACCCCTGAACTGGTGGGCGAATTGTGCAGGACACCTGCCACAGGTGCCCTGGCAATTCTAAAAGGGGGTACCACTCCAGGTGGGAGGGTACAGAGCCCCAAGGAGGAGGACCGGGTGTGGGAAAGCCCACCCCAGTCTCCAGTCCAGCCGCCGGGTACAGGCCCGGGGCTGGTAGATCAGTGTCAGGATGTCATACCTGACCTGACAGGAGGGAGAATGGACAAAGGGTGCCAAGCACCTGGGGCTACTGCCCCCCGCTCTCTGGTGCCACAGAGGTTTGAGAGCCCTGAGAGGCATAGGGCCTGGGTCTCATCCCTGACCACTGTCAGTGGCCACTGTGGCTTGCTGTCTGTCTGTTGGGACACACCTGTGAGCAAGTTAAGGTTAGGTGCTGCACAGGTGGGGTCCACAGGTGAGGAGAAGGGTTCCCCATGGATTAGCTTGGTGGGCCCTCAGAGTATGGACAGAGGGATCCAAATAGGTTCAGATTGGCGTAGAACTGGAGTATGCCCCTGCTGTTGTGGGCCAGGGTCCAGGTTCTATCGCCCAAAGCAGAGAAGCCCATCAGGGTAGTGATTGGTCTCCCCTGCGTTTTGGCTGGAAGGGGGTTGTGTTGGACTTGGCCCTTTTGCAGGGTCATCCCTAAACTTTTTCCCTTCCTCCTATATTTTTTCTGACCTGTTGTTGGCTGTGTTATGACTCTGGGCACTTTACCACTGCTGATCAGTGCTAAAGTGCATATGCTCTCCCTATTGTAAATTGTGTGATGGATTAGTGACTCCAGGATTGGATGATTGGTTTACTTGTCAGTCCCTAGTACAGTGCACTCAGTGTGCCCAGGGCTTGTAAATCCAATACTGCTGGTGGGCTTGCAGCACTGGTTGTGCCACCCACAGAAGCAGCTTGTAAAATGTGCCTCAGGCCTGCCATTGCAGAGCCTGTGTGCAGCCTAGGGCTGCCATGTCGACTTGGTGAGTACACCCACTTACCAGTCCCTAAACCTTCCCTTTACTGCATGTTGGTCACCCCTAAAGTAGGCCCTAGGGCAGGGTGCATTGTAAGTACAAGGTAGGACATGCCCTGGTGTGTGTGGCATGTCCTAATAGTGAATTACAGCCATTTTCGTTTTTCACTATTGCAAGGCTACCTGCTCCCCATAGGCCAAAATGGGCAGACTGACTATTACACCTTATAGTCAGAACTGACCCAGGGAACATGGTAGAAAAACGAATTTAGTATGCCTGAACTCAGAATGATAAAATACATCTTTTAGTGAAGTTGGTTTTAACATTCTGTGTTTGAAAATACCACTTTTAGAAAGTGGGTATTTTCTTGCCTAAACTTCCAAGCCTGCCTCTGCTAGGTTGTGTATTCCTTGTCTGGAGATTGAGTGACAGGGGCTGGGGGTGGCTACAGGAGACAGGGTGAGTCAGCACAGGGCTGAATAGAAAGATATGCATCCAGAGTGGAGGGAGGAGTTGCACCTGGGTCTGAATAGGGCTGTGCCTGCCTTCCACAATGCTGGCTCCACCTCCTGCCGGGCGGCTGAGCACCCTGCCCCACATTCTGAAAGGAAAGAAGGAGTCAGAAAAACAAAGTGCTCCAGGACTGACCAGAACTGGTTTTGGACTAGGCAGAGGCCTCTCTGCCTTCAGAGAACAAAGGAAAACTGTGTATAAAAAGGGGACCCAGACCCCTAGGAAATTAGATCACTTTGGGAAAACAAGAAGAAACCTTTGCTGAGAAGCGGAACCAAGAAGAAACTGAGGAGAAGACTATCCCTAAGCTAGAGGGATCTGCCTGCAGTGGTTACCTGACTGCCAAAGGAAGGAGAAAGGACTTTGTGTGTACTTTATTCAACTTGTAAAGGATCTCCAAGGGCTTGAGAAAAGAGCTTGCCTCCTGCTGAAGTCTCAGGGACAACAGACATCAACCACCAGCTCCCCAAGAATCCTTTGGAAGTGCCTGCTGCTGTTTTGGGCCTTCTGAAGGGACTGCGTGTCGCAAGGAGCTGGAAGCGCGACTCAAGAGGGAGAAGCGTGTCGCCGTCGCATCCGCTGCCGTCGCATCACGGAGATGACGCCGCTGTAGCTGACGCATTGCACCGCATCTCGAGAAACGTCCCGCAACCCCGAAGAAGCGTGTCGCCGTCGCAGCCGCTGCTGTCGCATCGTAGATGTCGCCGCTGTAGCTGTCGCATTGCACCGCATCAAGAGAAGAGTCTCGCATCGAGGAAGAAGCGTGTCGCCGTCGCAGCCGCTGCCGTCGCATCGTAGATGTCGCCGCTGTAGCTGACGCATTGCACCGCATCGAGAGAAGCGCCTCGCATCCACGGAGAAGCGTGCCGCCGTCGGAGCTGCTGCCGTCGCATCACGAAACCAGGGTGTCGCCGCTGCAGTTGTCGCATCGAGCGGAAGTATCTCGCAACGTTGGAGAAGAGTGTCGCAGCCGAAGTTGTTGCCGTCGCATCGCTGAACAAGGGTGTCGCCGCTGCAGCTGACGCATCGAGTCGAGACTTCTCGCAACATCGGAGAAGCGTGCCGCATCAGGAAGAACTTGACGTCTTTATTTCTTTGCACCAGAACTTTGTCGCATTTCCATCGCTGCAACATTGCTTGTTGTGGAAGCGTCCCGCATCGTAAGGTACATTGACTTAAAGTGTCGCATCTTAAGAACTGAACTGAACTAAGCTAAAACTACCATTTTAAGTACAGTATTGTGGATTTTTGTCGTTTATGGTCTTGTGTTAAAACTATATAAAGAATACTTATTTTTGATATAAACCTTGTGTGGTGTCCATCTGTAGTGTTGTCACTAGATTACTGTATGTGTTCACAAATGCTTTACACACTGCCTCTGAGATAAGCCTGTCTGCTCATGCCAAGCTACCAAGGGGGTGAGCAGGGGTTATTTTAGGAGTGTACCCCTTTACCCTGACTAGAGGCGAGGGTCCCTATTTGTCACAAGTACCTACCTGTGCCAACTAGAGACCCCCAATTCTAACAGTGCTCCTATCCCGCACATTCACACATACACACCTATGACACATCCCAGGTACTGCTCTCTTTCTACTCGGTGGCAACAGGAGGGCATTGGAGAAAAACACAAATCAACTCTCGCCTCATGATAAATGTGGATGAGGGAACACATGACTGAACTGTGAGAATATAGACCACACTGTTAACCTGTATGTCCAGGTATTAGCTGCAAATAACTCACAAGTGGAAAAAAGATAAATGAAAAGAAAACAGATTGGTTTCAGTTCTTGCAAATGATAAGGTATGACCTAGTCTAACAGAGAGCTAAATAGGTACCGAGGGTGGTGGGTCACACTGAGAGCATGTGGCCTCTAAGTCGAGGCCCATGGAAATGAGGAACAACATGGGCAGATCGGAGTGTGGGTGCATTTTTGACTTTTGAGATGGTTACTGGAGGCAACACCATTGTCCACCCCTTTGCAGAAAATCTATATATAATCCTGCAAATAGCATAAAATAACGGCTATTGCAGATATCCACAGCATCACTCCTGATAGTGCCCAAAGGTATAAATCAATAGGTGCTACTTCCCAGGAGTTCCACTGTATCACAAGGAAAAAAACAATGTATACACGTCTTATATTTGGGATAGCGCTGAAGATATCAGTTAATCAATATTGTTCATATCCAAATCCGGTCCATCGATTGTTTATCAAATGTATTTATACTAATCGTTTCCCAAGTGGGCCTCCCAAGTTACTTAACTCACAGTACCTTGTGATCTTCAGGGTGTACAATTCCCTGGTGTTGGCCTGTAGCGTGCCACACACCAAGGGGATCGCACATTGTGAATACATTTGATAGCTTGAATTTGGGACAATGGGACTCATCCCTTGAGAAAATTCTGTATGAACGAAACACGTTGGCGGAAGGTTGAATTTTAATGAAGAAAAGAACAATAAAGTCTTTGGAAGCTGAATGAATGTGTGTGGAGGATATTCTTTTCTGAACATTTTGGAGCTCGGCTAATAAGAACAATTGATGGACTGGACTTGGATAAAAGCAGTGGGGCAGATTTACAAGGAAAGTGACTCAGTGCGGGCTGCAAGCCATTTGGCTGCGCCGCACTGAGCCACTTTCGGAGCACAGGGATACAACATATTTACAACAATATGTTGCATCTCTTTGCTTCCCCCTGCGCTGGCGCACAAACTGCTGCCATGCGCCAGTGCATGCACCCTTGCACCATGGTGCCAGGGTGCCTGCGTCGTGGGGAGATTGTTTACGTGCAGGGAGAGTTCCATATGTCTGGTTCCATGGGTGTTGCGTGGGAACACCCATAGCAACACCTATAGAACACCCCTTTCACGAAAAGCGCTGCGTGCAAAGGCGCCATATCTACAAGAACAGGAAAAGTCACGCGGGATGGCTTTTCCTGTCCTCGCAAATATGGGGCATTAAAATGCGATGCCGGTGCGTCACAAAAAGTGACACATCGGTGGCGCAAGGGGTCTGTAAAACTGCCCTAGTATTGATTAAGAGATAACTAGAGCGCTATCCTAAACATAAGAAGACCATAAACAGAGCACAGACTAGTGATACATTTTAGTTTCTTGTTCTGTTTCTAGAAAGCCCCAGAAGTGAATGGATCAAGATGTGTGGATACTACTGAGCCCTCCATACAGTAGAATAAAACAAACATGTCCCATGTCCAGAATTCCTCAATTTTATAGCACTACCGGATGCCCCTTGTCAATTTCCACAAGGTAGTGTTGTAGACACACAGATGACTATGCCAGGCAACAAACATATATAGATACAGTGCAATGTGCACCCGCTGCATACATGAACAACAGACCTGGGACAAATGATGAATGTGAGCTTTTGTGTTTTTTGTTGTTGGCAGTGTAGTAGCACTCTCTAGCACTAATGCTAATAACATGTGCCTTCTCCCTAAAGGTGCATTAGGTGGATTGACACAATATCAGTATAAACATTTACAATTACTCATACAAAGCTCACACACAGCAGCCCAGTGTTAATCACCTATGACATTTTCTATGTGCAAATTTGCAAGGAGGAAAGATGAGCTCTGAACACCGTAGGTTAAAAATATCAGTGCATCAATACTCACCTTAACTGACTACGCAAACCTCGGTCCTTACAGAAGTGACAGAGGTACGTCTATCTTTTACAATGCCTCTGGGAAGAAACAGAAAGAGTTACAGCCCTCTCCATCCCACATGTTTATAAGCATTCTCCCTGAGGCTGCCACACCCATAGCCCCCCAAAACTAAATCATAACATCAACAGGAGTTCCATGACAAAATATTTTCCTTTGCATATGGTGGTAGGGTAAAGAAACGACACCACTTGAAAGGCTAGATAGACAGGTATAGCCTTCCTTTTTACCAATCACACCAACATCATCCGAAGCAGATCTGAGAGATGTGGGTTTTCCAGTGCACCAAATGAGGTGGGATAGACACAATTATTATCATTTTCTACTGCCTGCAAAGGAATAAGCACCCGCTTGCTACAGATGTGGTAGTTGTTCTACCTAGAAATCAGGGAAAACATATTAGCAGTAATCTTGGGCCAAGCAGAAGCTTCTTATTTTATTTTTACATGAGGTCAGAGATATACACTTGGGGTCTGATGTAAAAGCATTTTAGCAGTCACAGTCCCTCTGATTCACAAAATCCCTAAGTTTGAAACTTCAAAAGTTTTTTTTTACTAGTAATGTTTGTGACTTAGAAATGTCTTTCAGGCTCCCAAAAATGCATCACATTTCATAGAGGTAATTAAAGGAAAATCTGCTTCTAAATAAGATTTGCAATGGCTTGTTCCACTGATATGCAACTGCCATTGTGGTCACAAACCATTGATCATGTACTGACCCCCAAGTTGGGATGGTATCTGTCCCATGGGTCAATTTCTCTTTTGAGAACTAAGTCAGGCAGCCTTTTGGAGAGCAGACAATTTGTCTGGGTACTGCTGCATAATTATGTGGGAATGTGAATGCAGGGATGGAGGTTTGTAGCCCTTTTCAGGCCATCATCCCTGCGTTTGTAGACAATCTTAAGGGGTTGTGTTAGACCTGATATCCTTGGCATGGTATTCCCCAAAAACATGTTGCCTTCACTTCCTTAACTTTGCTGAACTCATTTGTGTTAGCATTAGGACTCTGTGTACTTTACCCCTGTAACCAAGTGCTAAAGTGCTTGTGCTCTCTCCTTAAAACATGATAAAATTGGACTACACCTATTGTCACATTTCATTTACTTGTAAGTCCCTACATGTATCCAGGGCCTGTAAATTAAATGCTACCAGTGGGCTACAGCACTCGTGCCACCCACTGAAGTGACCTTTTTAAAGTATATCTCAGGCCTGCCACTGCAGCCTGTAGTGCAGTTTTAAATTACCATTTCGGCCTGGCAAAGTAAAACTTTTGCCAGGACTAAACCTTCCTTTTAATACTGATAACTCATCCCTATGGTGGTAGGCCCTAATGTTCATAGGGCAGGATGTATGGTATTTAAAAAGTAGGGCATGTGTGTTTAAGTTTTACATTTCCTGACATTTAAAAAAACTCCTAAAGTCATTTTTCACAGCTGTAAGGCCTATCTCTCCCACAGACTAACACTGGGTTACCTTATTACATTTAATAAGTGCTAACTTCAGATTGGGAACAATAGAAAATTCACTCAAATAAATTGAAGACTATAACCTACTTTGATGGTAAAGTCAGATTTTAAGTCATAATTTTGAAAATGCAACTTTTAGAAAGTTGCCATTTTGCTGCTCAAAAAACTGTGCTTTTCTGCCAGTGTCACACGACTAGGAATGGCTCTGCTGTTGTGAGTTGTGTATTGCTTCAAGAGAGTGAGACAAAGTTAGGATGTGGAAGAATTTTAACCTGCTGTGAGTACATGTCAAAGGAACCTGCTTGCAGCACATGCAAAGGAACCTGATACCAGGTCTGTACTGCCTTTTTGTCAACATAGAGAGTTTGTAGCCAAGACCAGGTGAAGAACTAACCAGAACCAGTATTGGGGGCAGATTAGGAAATTGCCCCATATAAAGGCTGGCACCAAGTATAAAAGTGGGACCATCAGAACCTATCATCAGAACACTCCTGGACCTGTGGAAGATTCAGAAGAAAGACTGTACTACTTCTAGAAGGATTGCCTTGCTGTTTGAAGGAATATTGAACCTGCTTGCCTTGATCCCAGGCTACCCAGACTGAGTCCAAGGGTCAATTGGCTGATCTCCTGTGTGAGCTACCTGGACCCAACAAGCTTCCAGAGGCCTCCCTGTAAATTTCTATCAGACCAGCACAAACTGGACCTGCCTGAGTCCTGCTGCTTGCTTCTGCATGAGTGAGTCCTGATTCCCTAGATGTGCCCCCAGGTCCAGGATCCAAGGATGACATCAGTATGAACTCCTCAGGTTGTTGCTCCTTGCGTCATCAAAAGTGAACTATTTGCGTTGAGAATCAGCCGCCCACAATGATCAGTAATGCAAGCCCTGCACTTAATGGTGATCAACTAAAGTGAAGCTCCAGCGACAACTGCCACTTCATGATACAGCAACGCCTGTCTGTGACACTCGACCTGCTCCTTCCGCTGGAAGCCTCCCCCTTGCTGCCTCCTCTAAAGCGAACAGAACTCTTTGCGCCAGACTTGAGTAGGTAATTTTTCAGCTAGAATAATCTGGTCCCTACAGCTGATCTCTGCTCCATCACAATCAGCCTAAGCTTGTGACTTTCCCCCAGTCTTGTGCAACCACATAATCGCGAGTGCCGCTTTGTGTTTCTGGAGCTATTTTCACATACAAATTTTTAAATGTAATATCTCCGGTTCTACTGATTGGATTTTTTTTAGCTGCAGTGTCATTTTATTTATTAACATGTTCTCTGTTTTTATACTTTGGTTTGGGGTTTTTCTTGTGCTGTATTTTCTCATTATTACTGTTTGTATGCTGTGTGAATACTTTATACATTGCCTCTAAGTTAAGCCTGACTGTTTTGTGCCAAGCCACCAGAAGGCTAAGCACAGGTTAATATAATGACTTTTGTGAGACATCCTGACATGGATTGTGGTTGTTGCTTGAGTGGGGCCTCCACCTTCTCAACCAATAACCCATTTTCTTACAGGCTGCAAGTAGCGACCTGCCTAAATTAATCTACTAAGGCAAGTAATTTTGCAAGCCTCTCCAAATGAGCATTTTGGAATGTGGATTAGTGCATAGTTTGCAGCGCAAAAAGACAGGCAGGCTGCAGAACGTGGGTGCACAATTTTCAACCACTGCTTGTGACCTGTCTGTTCGTACATCAGACTCTTGTTATGTTATGAGGGATTTATTAAGTGCACATACACCTAAAAGGTCTCTTGGTGCTAAAGTATATAATGGCAGCTGCACTCGGAAAATTAACCATAGATTTGTCTGAACAAACTGGTTTTCAAGTATTTCCTGAAAATCTCATAGTTATCTATAGATCTCATTTCAAGAGGGAGAGAATTCCGGGGGTGGGGAGCGATAACTGAGAACATAGCACCTCCCAGGCTGTTTCTTTTGCTACTAGGAACCATCAACAGGTTCAGGTAAGCTGATCTGAGATGGCTATTTGGAACATAGTGCTGAATTCTGGTAGAAATAAAATCTGGGCTATTGCCATGAAGGGATTTTAAAATTATACAACCAGTTTTAAAAATGGTTCTCTGGGCTACCGGGACCCAATGTAGCTTTTCCGGAAGCATCCAATAAAGACAGTTCTGCAAGGTTTCATCAAAAGTATTCCCAGGACATCGTTGAAAAGACAGAAGGAAAATCACTGCAGAAGCAGTAAAATACCTAAAAGATACAAGAGTAATGGTGCAATATTCAATAAAAAGCAATTTTAGAACACGTTCAAGTAATAACTAATCACAAGTCATAATCAAAGAACAAGTGTCACCTTCAGATTTTAGCAAAAGCTTCAGCATATAATGTCCATAGAATGTTGTCACTTACATCGAGATTTGGAGTAAGTTTGACACAGCAGCAGGAGGAGATCAGAAAACAAGGTAGGAGAATTCCAAGTTTGAAAGAACTTCTTCTAAAGTAGAGGAAAACATGTCACTTTTGCAGAACCTACTGTAGGCTTAGAGCCCGACGTAGCGGGCTCTACCGGCCATTAAAGGCGCACTCCAGTGTTAAAGGCCCGAGCCGATGGCGAGGTCCTTTAACAAGGGAGTGGTCCTTTAATGGCTGGTAGAACCCGATACAGAGGGCTCTAAGGCTATTAGAACATTCCACCTCTAGAGGGCAGAATGTTCTAATTTGTAAAAACAAAGGCCTCTTAGAGCCTGAGGGGGTTTAAATTTCCTCGGCTCCAAGAGGCCTTTGTTCACACCAACAGCTGTGAAATTATCAAAACATTGGAATGTTGCTCTCTGGGCTTCTACCAGCCCTGAGCAGTCCACTGTCTTCAATGGAGCGCTCAACATTCCAATGTTCTCATTTGTTTTAGATCCCCTGGGTGTTCTGATTCTGTACGAGCATTTGGATGTAACTATTTTGGGATACCAGCCATTATTAGCCTTGAGCCTTGAGCTTCAATGGCGGTTTTAGCAGTCTAATATTCTAACATGGATTTGATCATTGTGGAGATTATTTGTTCAGTATCGGGCTCGAGAGCACGCGAAAACTGCTGAAACTCACCTCAATAACAAGCTGAATGTTTTGCCTTAGTCAACACAATTTCAGAGATGAGACCCACTAAATTAACAAGCCCGTCTATTTGAGATATTAAGCAAAGTGAAAGGTTTGTTCTCAACAGTACTCAGGATAAATTACACAACCACAAAGGCACACAGTTTCTTTCCAATTATGATGTTGGCACATTCTCTACATAATTCGCCATCTGCTGCAGTATTTGAAAACTTTAATAAATATTTTTATTAATTTAATCTACTAAAGGTTTGTCCGGCATTCGTTATAGAAACCAGTTTGCTTTTATGTATAAGAATGCTTTGCCTTTCTAGAGACCATTAAAAGCTCATCGCAAGACAGTGATCTCCATGGTCAGACTTGGACAAAAAATAGGAGGGGCACCAAACTAAAAGTGGTCCCCGTTACTGAACCAGATAGTTTCAAAAGAGGGCCACATTTGTACATCAGGTCAGTTTTGAACTGTAAAGACACGCTGGATGGGTATTTTGCAAGGGTTGTGAGATTGCATGCATTTATTTTTGCTCCAGGCACTGTGTTGGCTCTTTCAGGGACATCAACAGTAAAAAGTGGCCCACCTGGCCATAAAGCAGGCCTACAGTACATCTGCTCTATAACACCTGCAACCAGGCCCTGTTTTGACCTCCCCAAAATCCCTTGTTAATTATCACTGGCTGGGCAGCATATATGTTTTTTTTTGCTCAGCAATAAGACCATAAGGTGAATCTCTGATTGTCCAGTTGTCTTTTGTTGATTTCAGAAACCAATTTAATCCCGGTGGGAGATAGATCCTAGATGTACTCTATGGGGCCCGCTATCCCGATCCCTCCAGGAGGTTTACAGGGCGTTGTTCCTGGCCTGGAGGGCATTGTAGCACCTTACATGCTGGGATCGGAGGCAGACCAAATTGATTCCCCATTGGCAGGTGTAGGAAGGTGGAATCTGACTACATGGTTGCCCCCATTTTTTTCCTGGTGTTTTGTTGGTTTTTGACTTAGTTTGGCTGGGAACCTGCTATTCAGGTCCCCAGCCTATCTGCTTTCTCTCTAAACGACTTGGAGTGCACTCTAGGTGCACTAGTGATTGGATACTGTGGTACCTTATGAGTCCCTAGTATATGGTACCTTAGGTACCAAGGGCATAGGTACTTCACAGGCCTACCAGGGGCTGAAGCATGTATTATGCCACCCCTGGGAAGCAGACTAAATCTGACACCACAGGCCTGCTACTGCAGCCTGGGTGAGGTGGTGCTAGCACTCCTCACTGAGATGTAGGTCCCCTATATCTCTCCTGCACAAACATATAAACCTATCAGTCACCCCTAAGGCAGGCCCTATCAATCCTGAGGGCAGGTTGCTTGGCTTCTATGTGAGGGGGTGCCTCTGCCTGAGCAGGGCCCCTCTGCAGCTCTCAGAGTCCATTCTCTGGTGCTGTTTGTGGATGCGGTTAAACCATATACTTTTAAGTGCATTATATCCTCGTGGTAAAATGCTAACTTTGGAATGGCTGCATCGAAACATGTTGTGTTTGGTGTCAAACATCTTGGAATACTACCCCCCCGCCAGTCCTGGCGGCGGGGGTAGCATTCCACCCTTCTAGAAGGATAGACATGTACCTACTGTGGAAACGCGGTAGAATCCTGCAGAGCCCTGGCATCACAAAATGGATGCCACCAGTCACAGACACTGGGCTGCCCTCCTGCTGATGACCAACACTCGCAGTGGAGGAAGCCCAACAATAGATATCCTGTCCCAAGGGGGTGTGACCACCTTCCAGACAGGGTTTAGTGTATTGGGGCTGGGTGGGTGCACTCTTAGAGTGCTTTGAAGTCCTGCACTGGGGGAGCAGAAGGCTCCTCTGTGCATATGCCAGTTCAAACCGGCTCAGGGGTTACCTGCCCCTGCTCTGGCGCGAAACTGGACAAAGGGAAGTGGGTGTAGCCACCCACTCCCCTGACCCTCCCATAGGTAGGGTCATAGAGCTAGTCCCTCCCTTTCTTTTAGTATAAGAGGGGGAACCTGTGCATTGCACCCTAGATTTCCCTGGACGACGCTCTGAAGAAGAATCCCGGACCTTCGATGTTCCACTACCTTTGGAAGACTGAAGAATCTCCCTTGGAGTCAAGGAGTGACTCCCTGCTTGGCAGGCACCAAAAACTACAAATGACAGTCGCAAACTACGCCGCTCCCGCCGGAGTCCGAAGTCCCTGCAGCCCCAGAAGTGGATTTCCTGACTTCTCAAAGGCCATCGTGAGTCCCCAGCGAAGCTGAGGCCAGTGGACCCCAAGAGTAACGAGGAACTGTGACCCCTGGGTGCCATGCACTATTGTCGAGTGCAACCCCTTCAAAACGTTCCACGAACTTGTGCTTTGGACCACTTGTGGTCCCAGCCTCCAGCAGGAATTCCTCCTAAGATCAGAGGCCTACCCCGTCCTAAGTGACCGTGGGCCCCTGTGAGCGGATCCTCCCGAGGCGTCTTTGCTATCCCTTGCCAGCCAGCTTGTGGGTCCCCAGAAGACTTTCTAAAGAAACCAAAGGGCTCCCCTGGTTGCTCCAGGCCTGCCCTGACTTACCTTCGCTGGGTGAGTCCCACAGACCTTGCTGGTCCTCGCCATTGTCTCTTCACACTTTCCCCGAGACTTGCTGTTACCAAGGCTTGTTGGCTCCGATCGAGTCGCCGACACCGCAGTAAGCTGCAGACAGCGTGGGACACGCCGAATCCAGCTCCTGGTTGTCATCGACGCCTCCTGGACCTCGTGGCTGAAGAGTCAAGGCAACTGCGCACGACCTGAATCTTGCGACGACGGTGGGCATCCATCTTCCTTGCCCCGAGTCACTGCCAAGTGACTTTGAACACTGTCCCCTCTGCTTTCAGGTCTTCCATCTTCCGAATCCAGGCTTGGATTCCTCCGGACACTTCTCCTGTCACCGCAAGCAGCAAGTCTTCACTGGCTCCCATTGAAAACGACGCCGCGACCCGACACCAAAGAACACCTATGCACCCGGCTCCCCTGGGTGAGGTAACTTCAGCACTACGGTGCTCCTGTGGGTGTGGGCCCTAGAACAACTTACCCTGTAAGTGACTTGCTTGTAGCTTCCCTAGAAGTGTCCTAAAACTCTAACTTTCTAAGTGCGACAATTGCGCTGACTCGTACAGGGTTCGCGTCTGTGTTAGACACACCGCGTCCATCTCCTTTGCAACACTAGCTAGAACTGTATCCTTCGACTCGTACTGAGTCCGATAGGTGTTCGCCTCGAACTCTGAGAACTACATCGCACTGATTCGCACAAGGTTTGCGTCTGTGTTAGACACAGCGCGTCCATCTCCCTTGCATCTCTATCTGAAACCGCGTCCTTCGACTCCTACAAGGACCGATCGGTGTGTTCGCCTCGAACACGCAAGGGACCTTTAACATTGATATCCCAATCGCGTCTGAGCGCATAGACTCGCACAGGACTCGCACCGGTGCCAGGTCACCGCGTCCGTCCCCTGTGGGTCTCCTACAACTACCTGGGGTGGTTCTTGGGGGTACCTCGATTCTAGATGCCCTAGACCTAGGTCTAGCAAACTAAGATTGTGATATTCGATTGTGCTAAACTTATTGTGATAACATTTGACTTGTACATATGTCCTTGACCTCTAATCTCATAAAGAGATTAGTAGAGAGTGTTTATTAATAAATACATATATATTTGATATATATACCTGTGTGGTGTCTTTTCATTTGGTGATTCAAGAGATTGTGTGGTAAAACAAGCTGCTTTACATTCCTTCAAGACTTAGCCTGAAGGCTGCTCTCCACAGCTACCACTAGGATAGCTTTCTATAAAGGTTGTCTTAAACCTATCTACCATAAGAGTCGAATTGTTCTGGTGCAAGGTGTCCACTTTAATTAGTGAACAGCATATACCAGGCCAACTTCTCACATTGGTGGGCAGCGTGTGGGATTCCAGCTTGCTATTGTTTTACCAGAAAATCTCTATTTGAATTACTAACTGAAAACCACTATAGGTACTTAAGGTACATATAAAGTCAAGCTTAGTATCAATAAGTTCTACTGAACTTAGAGCTGTGTGCCAAGGGATAGCACACCCTTTCTACAGCTCAAGCTAGTATCAGTAGGCCACAAACTAGTGTAGGTAGTACAACCCTGCACAACACTAGAATGTCCTTAAAGGGTGGAACCAGTGGATCCACTCAGCCTCAGTATAAGGACATGGCTTTCTCTGACTTGAGAGCCATGTGTGTTGAAAGACACCTGAGGCTAGGACAGAGTCCCTCAACCCTACACCTGATAGATCTGCTGACAGCAGATGATCTTAGATTGGCTCTAGGATCTAATGGGTCTGAATCAGGGGGTGGGTCAATTACAGTATCTGGGTCAGATGATGAACATCAGAATGACCAGGACTCTGTGATTGAAGGGCCAGGCCTCAAGGGGCCTGAAAAGGACAGAGGAATTCTCCCTAAGAGAACTGACAGAGTGGACGAGAGGCATAGGTCCCCTTCCAGGGAATCTGAGCACTCTTATCACTCTGGCAGAGAATCTGTCCACCAGAGGAACTCATACTTTCCCATAAGAGAGACCTCCTCTGAAAGAATGTGCAAACTGCTGCAGTATGAGGAAGCAAGAGTTGCCCTCAGAACCAAGCAGTTGGCACTGGATAGAGAAGCCCTGGAGATCCAGAGAGCTTCTAGAAGAGAGGGGTTAGAACCCCTTGGTGGCAGCAACAGTGTCCCTAGAGGCAGAGAATCTATTCCAGACCATAGGAACCTGAGCAAGGTTGTTCCTCCCTACCAGAGTGGGGATGATATCCACAAGTGGATAACTGCTATGGAGAGGGCCGGTAGAGTCCAACAGGTCCCCCAAAGGCAGTGGGCAGCAATCTTGTGGCTCTCCTTTTCAGATAAAGGTAGAGACAAGCTCCTCACTGTTAGAGAAGAGGATGCTGATAACTATGAAGTCCTGAAGAGTGCACTGATAGATGGGTTTGGCTTAACCACTGAGCAGTACAGGTTGAAGTTCAGAGACACCCAGAAGGCACAGACTCAGGACTGGACTGACTTTGTAGATTGTGCAACCAAGGCTCTGGAGGGTTGGCTGATTGGCAGTAGGGTTACTGATCTCAAAGGATTGTACAATTTGATCATGAGGGAGCAGATCCTTAATAATTGTCAAAACAAGCTTTTACACCAGTACCTGGTGGACTCTGATCTGACCTCTCCCCAAGAATTGGGAAAGAAGGCAGACAAATGGGTCAGAACCAGGGTAAGGCCTAGGAACCAGGGTGGTGACCCGAAGAAAGATTCTACCAAGTCCCAAGAGAAAGGTGGGGATAAATCTAAAGATAAATCCACTACAGGGCCCCAAAAGTCCTCTTCTGGGGGTGGGTCCCAAACTCCTTCCTCTCCTGAAAAGAAACCCTATTGCCATGTCTGTAAAAAGCCTGGGCACTGGAAAACTGATCCCAGTTGCCCCAGGATTGGCAATAAAGAAACTGTTCCTCCAGCTATTACTACCACCCCTCCTGGTACTACCAGTAGTAATCCTCCAGTTGGGAGTAGTGCGCCCAAAAAGTTAGGTGCTTTTGCAAGGGGAACAGAGGTGGGCCCTAGTTTAGACAGGTCCCCCTCAACAGACTCCTCAGACTCTGATGGTGGTATAGGATTTGCCACCTTTACCATGGGTCCCATTGCATTGGGCAGGTACAGACTGGAGCCAATGATTAATGGTCAGAAGGCTGTGGCATTCAGGGACACAGGGGTTAGTGTCACCATGGTGGCAGGGAAACTAGTCCCCCCCTCACCAGCTTTTACCTGAGTTTAAGTACCAGGTGACCAACATCGATGGTGTCAGGACAGATCACCCCATGGCCATAGTCAATCTCAGCTGGGAGGGGGTCACAGGCCCAAAAAGAGTGGCAGTGTCCCCCAACTTGCCTGTAGATTGCCTGATGGGCAATGATCTGGAAATTTCAGCCTGGGCTGAAGTTGAACACCAAACACATCTGAAGATGCTAGGCGTCCCTGAAAAAGCTAGTGGGGCTGTGATGGCCACAGCCCCAGCCCAGGGAAATGCTGGAGAGATGGAGCCTGGAAGAATGGCCCACTCTCCCCCAAAAGAGAGCACAGGGGTTGAAGAAAAGTCTCCTTCCCCCAGACAGCAGGTAAGGGTCAGCCTCCTCAGGGAACTGATCCTACCCCTAGTGAAGGAACTGCCCCAGAGGTAGTCAGGCCTGGCCTGGCCCCACCCCTGATGGCAGAGGACCCTTCCAAGGTGGTACTCCAGTCTGGAGCAGGTAACCTGCCCCTCTCTACCCTGCCTCAGTCAGCCCAGGGCTGCAGAGGTCAGGGAGGTCAGTGGACCCCACAGGG
This sequence comes from Calotriton arnoldi, assembly GCA_963921515.1. Lineage (NCBI taxonomy): Eukaryota > Metazoa > Chordata > Amphibia > Caudata > Salamandridae > Calotriton > Calotriton arnoldi. Next base: position 422,796 of record CAWUFW010000756.1, on the reverse strand, counting down.
CCCCCTGTCCAGAGGAACCCCCATCAGCAGATTAGGGGCACCCAGTCTAGTAGCCCTAGCCAGGTGAAAATTCCTCCACACACTGAGGGATCCCCCATACCTTTGTGTAGGGACCTTCCCCAGAAGGACTCTGTTAGGCAAGGGCAAACCTGGAACCAAAAGGTTCCAAACCTTCCATGTCCCTCCAGTGTTCCACCCAAAGGGACCCAACCCCCAGCTGTAGGCAGCCAAAGGTTGACCCTTAGAGCTAAGTGCAGCTCAGTCATGGTAAGACAGGCATACATGGTGACCAGTGATCTGAGGAAACTGAGACCAACTTCTCTAGGGTCTCACTTCCCTGCTCAGACACCTCCTCAGCCTTGTCCTTTACCAAAACACCCCACAGGTAGTAATTCCCCATGGTGGAGACCCTCTCATACCCTTAGGGTGAGGGATAACTTAGTGGACCATAAGACAGGGGGTAACCATGCTAGTGCAGGTACTTCCTTATATGGTCACTCAGTAAATACAGGCTCACCTGGACAAGGTTAGCCTCATCTCCTTTTGTTTGGGGGGGGGGGGTTATGTAGGAAGGTGGAATCTGACTACATGGTTGCCCCCATTTTTTTCCTGGTGTTTGACTTAGTTTGGCTGGGAACCTGCTATTCAGGTCCCCAGCCTATCTGCTTTCTCTCTAAACGACTTGGAGTGCACTCTAGGTGCACTAGTGATTGGATACTGTGGTACCTTATGAGTCCCTAGTATATGGTACCTTAGGTACCAAGGGCATAGGTACTTCACAGGCTTACCAGGGGCTGAAGCATGTATTATGCCACCCCTGGGAAGCAGACTAAATCTGACACCACAGGCCTGCTACTGCAGCCTGGGTGAGGTGGTGCTAGCACTCCTCACTGAGATGTAGGTCCCCTATATCTCTCCTGCACAAACATATAAACCTATCAGTCACCCCTAAGGCAGGCCCTATCAATCCTGAGGGCAGGGTGCTTGGCTTCTATGTGAGGGGGTGCCTCTGCCTGAGCAGGGCCCCTCTGCAGCTCTCAGAGTCCATTCTCTGGTGCTGTTTGTGGATGCGGTTAAACCATATACTTTTAAGTGCATTATATCCTCGCGGTAAAATGCTAACTTTGGAATGGCTGCATCGAAACATGTCATGTTTGGTGTCAAACATCTTGGAATACTACCCCCCCACCAGTCCTGGTGGCGGGGGTAGCATTCCACCCTTCTAGAGGGATAGACATGTACCTACTGTGGAAACGCGGTAGAATCCTGCAGAGCCCTGGCATCACAAAATGGATGCCACCAGTCACAGACACTGGGCTGCCCTCCTGCTGATGACCAACACTCGCAGTGGAGGAAGCCCAACAATAGATATCCTGTCCCAAGGGGGTGTGACCACCTTCCAGACAGGGTTTAGTGTATTGGGGCTGGGTGGGTGCACTCTTAGAGTGCTTTGAAGTCCTGCACTGGGGGAGCAGAAGGCTCCTCAGTGCATATGCCAGTTCAAACCGGCTCAGGGGCTACCTGCCCCTGCTCTGGCGCGAAACTGGACAAAGGGAAGTGGGTGTAGCCACCCACTCCCCTGACCCTCCCATAGGTAGGGTCATAGAGCTAGTCCCTCCCTTTCTTTTAGTATAAGAGGGGGAACCTGTGCATTGCACCCTAGATTTCCCTGGACGACGCTCTGAAGAAGAATCCCGGACCTTCGACGTTCCACTACCTTTGGAAGACTGAAGAATCTCCCTTGGAGTCAAGGAGTGACTCCCCTGCTTGGCAGGCACCAAAAACTACAAACAACGGTCGCAAACTACACCGCTCCCGCCGGAGTCCAAAGTCCCTGCAGCCCCAGAAGTGGATTTCCTGACTTCTCAAAGGCCATCGCGAGTCTCCAGCGAAGCTGAGGCCAGTGAACCCCAAGAGTAACGAGGAACCGCGACCCCTGGGTACCATGCACTATTGTCGAGTGCAACCCCTTCACAACGTTCCACGAACTTGTGCTTTGGACCACGTGTGGTCCCAGCCTCCAGCAGGAATCCCTCCTAAGATCAGAGGCCTATCCCATCCCGAGTGACCGTGGGCCCCTGTGAGCGGATCCTCCCGAGGCGTCTTCGCGAGCCCTTGCCAGCCGGCTTGTGGGTCCCCAGAAGACTTTATAAAGAAACCAAAGGGCTTCCCTGGTTGCTCCAGGCCTGCCCGGACTTACCCTCGCTGGGTGAGTCCCACAGACCTTGCTGGTCTGCGCCATTGTCTCTTCACTCTTTCCCCAAGACTTGCTGTTACCAAGGCTTGTTGGCTCCGATCGAGTCGCCGACACCGCAGTAAGCTGCAAACATTGTGGGACACGCCGAATCCAGCTCCTGGTTGTCGTCGACGCCTCCTGGACCTCGTGGCTGAAGAGTCAAGGAAACCGCGAACGACCTGAATCTTGCGACGATGGTGGGCATCCATCTTCCTTGCCCCGAGTCACTGCCAAGTGACTTTGAACACTGTCCCCTCTGCTTTCAGGTCTTCCATCTTCCGAATCCAGGCTTGGATTCCTCCGGACACTTCTCCTGTCGCCGCAAGCAGCAAGTCTTCACTGGCTCCCATTGAAAACGACGCCGCGACCCGACACCAAAGAACACCTATGCACCCGGCTCCCTGGGTGAGGTAACTTCAGCACTACGGTGCTCCTGTGGGTGTGGGCCCTAGAACAACTTGCCCTGTAAGTGACTTGCTTGTAGCTTCCCTAGAAGTGTCCTAAAACTCTAACTTTCTAAGTGCGACAATTGCGCTGACTCGTACAGGGTTCGCGTCTGTGTTAGACACACCGCGTCCATCTCCTTTGCAACACTAGCTAGAACTGTATCCTTCGACTCGTACTGAGTCCGATCAGTGTTCGCCTCGAACACACAAAGGGCCTGTAACTCTGAGAACTACATCGCACTGACTCGCACAAGGTTCGCGTCTGTGTTAGACACAGCGCGTCCATCTCCCTTGCATCTCTATCTGAAACCGCGTCCTTCGACTCGTACAAGGACCGATCGGTGTGTTCGCCTCGAACACGCAAGGGACCTTTAACATTGATATCCCAATCGCGTCTGAGCGCATAGACTCGCACAGGACTCGCACCGGTGCCAGGTCACCGCGTCCGTCCCCTGTGGGTCTCCTACAACTACCTGGGGTGGTTCTTGGGGGTCCCTCGATTCTAGATGCCATAGACCTAGGTCTAGCAAACTAAGATTGTGATATTCGATTGTGCTAAACTTATTGTGATAACATTTGACTTGTACATATGTCCTTGACCTCTAATCTCATAAAGAGATTAGTAGAGAGTGTTTATTAATAAATACATATATATTTGATATATATACCTGTGTGGTGTCTTTTCATTTGGTGATTCAAGAGATTGTGTGGTAAAACAAGCTGCTTTACATTCCTTCAAGACTTAGGGGTCGATTCCGATTCGGGCCGGAAATTTCTCCGACCGAGCCGGACCCGGAGAGATTTCCGACCGAATCGGACCCGTGCAGTCCGACCGAACGAGTACGATGCGTCCGTATGTTATCGGACTCGAGTCGGTCAGACTCCCATTGAAGTCAATGGGAGCCGGTCATACAACGCGTACGCGGGCTCCCATTGACTCAATGGGTGCGAGTCGGACAAGTGCGCCCCCTACAGCGGGTACGCGGTGAAGCGACTCGCGCCGTACACGCACAGGTAGGGGGGACCCATGGGTCCCCCCTGTGTGCGACTCGCGCGGCTACGCGTACAGGGGGTCCGACACGGACCCCCAAAGTACGGCTCCGACAGCTCTTTCGAGCCGGAGTGCGCGGCTCGGTCGGACTCGCTCGCGGCGCGCATCGTACTTACCCGGCCGGGGAACGTCTCCATTGCGCGGTGCGAGTCGAGTCCGAGCGAGTCGGTCGGAGCGGTTCGAGCCGGGAGCGAGTCGGTCGGAGCGGTCGGGACGCCCGGACGAGTCGGTCGGCGAATTCGCATCGTACTCGCTCGGCCGGACCCGCGTACGGTTCGGTCGGGAAACAGGGCTCCGAATCGGATCCGGTAAAGCCGAATCCGATTCGGAGCCCTACCGGCCGAGATCGGAATCGGCCCCTTAGCCTGAAGGCTGCTCTCCACAGCTACCACTAGGATAGCTTTCTATAAAGGTTGTCTTAAACCTATCTACCATAAGAGTCGAATTGTTCTGGTGCAAGGTGTCCACTTTAATTAGTGAACAGCATATACCAGGCCAACTTCTCACAGCAGGGTACTTGGCTCCTGCAAAAAGAACAATTGATGGACAGAATGCAGAACAATGTCATACATTCACCCCAGTACAGAGATCTAGGCCTAAATCCATTGTTTGTTTGCTCACCATGTCATTCCAGTTTGGACCCAGCCATATGCAAATCAGTCTTGACCCTGCGCCCAATAGGAACAGTCCATCCCGAACTGACAGGCCAGGTCTTCCCTGGACTGGAATCAAGCATCCTAGGACTGGTATCAGGGTTTCACCCCTCTTCAGCCAGGATAGCTTGACTCCAGTGGCATGGAGAGCACTGGACCCACGTCTGGGCATACCCGTCCCACTCGGGGTGACAAATGCAAAAAGAACAATTGATGGACAGAATACGGAACAATGTCATACATTCACCCCAGTACAGAGATCAGGGCCTAAATCCATCGTTTTTTTGCTCACCATGCCATTCCAGTTTGGACCCAGCCATATGCAAATCAGTCTTGACCCTGCGCCCAATAGGAACGGTACAGCCCGAACTAACAGGCCACGTCCTTCCTGGACTGGAATCAAGCATCCTAGGACCGGTTTCGGGGTTTCACCCCTCTTCAGCCAGGATAGCTTGACTCCAGTGGCATGGAGAGCACGGGACCCACGTCTGGGCATACCCGTCCCACTGTGGCCCTGGTGGGATTTTCTCAGTGGGATAGGATTGGAATCACCCATTTGGAGGATGTCTGGGTTGGTACTCCCCTGTTGTCATTTAAAGACTTAAAGGATCGGTTCCAGCTTTCTCATTTCATAGGTACCTTCAGTTGTGACATGCCCTTGCTGCGGACAGTCCCCGTTCTACACCAATTCCCAAGTTCAGTCCTCTTAAGGTCAGGCTGCTGACTGGGAAGCAGAAGAAGGAGGGTTGGCTGCGTGAGCTGAATGAAGCAGATTGGAGGGAAGCCCGATCAGTCTCCAGAGAGATAGCTATATCCACATGTCTACGCTTGGTTCAACTTAGTTATTTACACACTACATATATGACCCCTGTAAGGTTGCATCAGGTTTGCAGGTTGCCCTATTCAACCTGCTTTTGCTGCGCTGCTCCAGAGGCCGACTTCTTCCACGTGGTATGGTCTTGCCCTGGCCTGGCCCGTTACTGGAGGGAGATAGAGCATGAACACTCCTTGATTTTGGACAGATCCCTAGCGCTTGCTCCTCAGATTGTCCTACTGGGATTGCTTGAAGAACTTGGTGGCCCTCGGATGGAGAGGGTGTTTATAGGGGTGGCTTTGTTGGTTGCCAAGAGGGACATAGCGCAGAAGTGGGCATTCCCGCATCCTCCTACCCTGGTGGTATGGCGAGCCAGGTTGGACTGGTGCACACAACAAGAACTGCCTATATATGTGGCCTGTGGTTGTCCGCGAAAGAACCAACAAATCTGGAGTGGGTGGGGGATTACTCTGGACTGAACTGGGGGCCTCATTGGGATGTGCTCTACAGTGTACGGGAGGTTGTGGATTGACGTAGTGGTCTGAAAATCTTGTGTTTCTTGTGTTTATTTGAAAACAATAAAAATTTGGTTAGAAAAAAAAGAAGGCAAACTAAGGAGTTGGGGAAACAATTACTATTTTTACATTATTCAGTACGCACTAAATGATTCTATTATGTTGGTCACCCCAGAAGCATGCAAGGGGTATTTTGTCAAATGAGTCCCACTTGTAAAAGTATAAAATACATCATAACATTTGAAAGCAGAATACGAGTCGTGGTTATGTCTTGAAGCAGGAGAGAATATCAAATGGATAAACTTAAGTAAGTTTAAAAAAAGATTTGCACTGCAATTTAACAAGTAACGACGATGAAACAAGTTTGCCACGATCGTTGCAGAGGTTCAGTAATATAGAGTCATAGTTCTAGCAGGACATGTTTAATATTATATTTTAAGATCGATCAGCCGTGCTTTAAAGGTTACATCTTAAAACGTCAATATCGCATTTGTGTCTATTGCCCAAATCTGCATGCTGCTTCCTTTGTCCCCATTCCATTCTAAATTGGAGCAAGCAAACCATTTAAATCACCACATGACACTGCCTACATTTCTGAAATTGTAACCCCGAGGGTAAGGGCCCAGGCGCCTGTCACTTTCAAGAGAGCAAGAGAGTGGTCGGTTTCTGGCTGGGGTTGGAAGGGTCTGCGCTTTACTAAATTTACCAAAAGAGAATTGGCTCCCAAAAAGGATGCTAGAACAAGGGCCCAGCGCAGTGAGAGAAGAACTCCTATGACTTCAGTTTAATCTTCGCTACTTTAGAAAAGAGGTGTTTTTCATTTCAAGGATAGCAGGGACTGATTCCCCTGAGACTGGAACTGCATTAATTTTAAAATGGCAACTGAAGTCAATAATCGCTGAACAGACATTTTACTTGCCAAGGGCTTTCCAACAGCTGCTGAGCAGCTCCGGAGATTAATTCAGGAACGGAAACGTTTTATCTTTCTTCCTCATCGTTGAGTTGTGGGTCTTGAATTCCAGGTGCACTGAAGCATGTTGGAATAAGACCTGATTTCTTTCGTGATCTTGTCATATATTTTTGAGTGAAGGTATATTTTTAAGCATTACACGGCAGTTCAGACAGACCCATTTTCTGGTTCAGGACCAGCCCTTGTGGTACAGAGACTGGCCCTACCATGTGCACACACAAGTTTACATTTCTGCACAGCAGAGTAACATTCCTCTATTAAAGCCCTACTTCACGTCTAAATGTATGTCATATGGACGCCTATCACTATTGTTGTGGAATAATATACGTGGGCAAAATGACTCCCATTGGTCTTTACACAGACATTTGACGTTGCAAGTAGCACGATGTACAATTCAGGAATATAAGTGCCAGAAGGCAAAGGATGTTGGATCGAAAGACTGGACTGTTTAAAATATCACGCGACAAAATGTGCAACACCCATATGTATTTACTATTCTTTCCTAAATGAATTGCAAAAGGGAAGTTTAATATTTTAAGTATATTATCTGCGGCCCGGTCATTTCATGTTTTTATAGGGCAGTAAAGAGAATCGGGAGGCATGTTCCTAGATCCATATGAGCTCCATTGTGTGGGTGTTCCTGCTCCTCCCTGGGCAATCCCATGTTGGTGGGTGGAAGGGTGAGACGGATGTGAGTAGCATGTTACTGAGTTATTCTTTGCTACACGAACTTGCTACTATCAGCACCTCCCCCTACCACCGGTGCCACCACTACCACGGTCTAATCTCAGGAGGCAGGGCGAGGTAGATGTGCAGAATGATGCATGTATGTTTGCTTCTTGTTGTATGCCATTTGTGGCTCGGCTTCCGTGCCTTGTTATCTAGTTTCGATAGGCAGGAAGAGGTAGGTGTTGTGGGCCTATTTCCTGCTGCTCAGATGCGCCTTCGTTCTGCATTTCTTGCCCAGCCTTCTCTGTTCATGCCAGTGAAGTGGATGGAGTAATGATGTATGCTGTACTTTGAGTGTTAGCCAAGCAACATGAAGCGAGCCGGGGATGGCACTCTGACATCATCACTCTATTGCGATTAATGATTACCGGTGATGAGTGGCTTATTTCTTATTTACACGTGTGTTCTGACAACAGAAAGCGTTGTACCTGGAAAACAAATGACAGAGAGAGCTATAGGTATATACTATATAGCTTGTATACACGCATGCGCACGTTGGACAACAATTCTGTTCTAATATATATATATATATATATCTCCTTTGAAATATTGTTTATGGTTTCTTTCTTCTTGTACAATGTATGCGAATATGAAAGCACCACACAATTAAGTTAAAATAATGCCTCAAAATATCAATATTCAATGTTTGGCTTTAAAGATGGTTATGTATCATAACTAACCGTTGAATGCAATAGAATATGTTTCCAGCAGTTTGTTTATTCCATCTTCTTATGAAAAATGTCATTTACAACTTCAGCACAGAATAGAAATTTCAAGTGGGAGCATCTCTAAGCAGTAACCATCTGTTTATGTTGTTGTGAAATAATTATAGAGTTCAGTTCGAGCAAAACAATTAACATGCATTTACATTTTCTTCATTGTATTATGATGACAGACACTTTTCTTAAGATCTCAATTGAAATCACACAGAAGCTTTTACTGAGAAGCTTCTAGCCAGGGTCGGATTGGGAAGGCGGGCATTCGGGCATTGGGCCAGTGTCTCAGGGACATCTGTGGGCCGGTTTTTCAGGGCCTCTGTAAACCGGCCCACAGAAACGTACTATCTTCCCCGGTCCTCGCCAGGCCACTATGAAGTGTCGCTATTATCATGGGCACCCCCTGCCATGCTGTCAAACTGAGGCTGGGGGCAAGGAGTTCTGGCCCTTAGGGCATTCTCACCTCGGCCATCTACATCGTGTGGTCGGCCCAGCCCAGAAGCAGTGCCATTCTCCTGCTGGGCTACCACTTTCAGGCCATGGCGGGTTTGGGGAGGGTGGGAGTATGCAGGGGCCTCACAGGGAGGGTATCCTATCCTAAGCCCCCTGGATTAGCAGCATCAGCTGTGTGCTTTTCTTGACCCCCCACCCTCCCTGATTATACCCTAAGTCTATAATGAGATGGGGAGGGGGTTAGTAAGAGAAGTGGCATTGTTAGGGGCAGCTGTTGTCACCTCAGTTCCACCGTTTTGTAGCCCTTGATGGCGGAGTGGGGGAATATTTGCGTAGTCCTCGTTATGAGGTTACCGCTCCCAGAGAAAAAAAAAACATAGGATGTAGCGTTATGGTCTCAGAGCTGCTGACATTGAAACTGGGTAAGTACATTCAAGTTCTGGTGTCAGCTCAATATCCAGTGATTCTGGGCATTTCACTTAATCTACCTAAAATAAAAATGAATTTGATTTTGTGCAATGTAGCTGGTGCTCATGGTAATTGCTCCAATGCCTTCCAACCGAGTTCAAACTATATAAAGCTAAAAAACAAAATATACTAACCATTTGGGAATGTGGGCCACTTTTTTGGGAGTACTTGGGCCTAATTGTGATCCCAATCCGACCCTCCCTCTGGCAGTGCGCTGAAATCATTTTAACACTAAAAAAACACTGAGATTTTCCCAAGCTAGACAAGCAGTAACCACCAAAAGCAATAGTTAAGTTGAAAGAAAACCTTTCTTATTACCTAACATTGCAGGTGTGTGATAAAAAGTGTGCATTGCTTTAATTATTATTGTATTATTAAAAAAGTTTGGGCCGAAGAGCTCGAGCCATCACGGCATTCTACTGGCCAGGTTCAGCTACAGACAAGACAGGTGTACAGATTCTGAGGGAGAAGATGCGAGACGCGTTGAGAGTGAGGGTTGGAGCACCAGCGAGAGTGAAGTGAGTGGAGCACGGAGAAGCTGGAATTAGGGGGAGAGCTGAAAACTGAAAGAGTTGAGAGTGAGCCCAGGGTGGCAAGGCTGCCAGGCGGGTAGATGGTAAGTGCATAGGCACTTGGCGGCACCCAGCAGACAAACGGAGGCAACTGGCATTAGGTAGGTGCAGCTTGTTCTCATGCAGGGCCTGCCAGTTCACCATCTGTCGCCACACACTCCCGACCTCTGGCCTGTCCCCACTCTCCCACTGTCCTCGCCCTGCCCTGGACAAAACTGTATTGCGCCAATTGTGCCTCATGCAGGGGAGCTTAGAGGGCTAACATGTCTATGTCCCCACTCCCCTCCTTACACCTGCCACTCCAAAGGATCTTCACAGCATAGGCTGCACTATCCACTGCACCTATAGTGAGTCGGTCGCCCTTTCTCTCTTTTTTAGCATGCTATTGCCCCTCCCCAGTGGTTTATTTTGGACTATGCACTGTAATTCGAAGAAGGTGAGGCGGCGCTCCTCTTCATCATCTTGGATGCAACTTCGCACAATTTTTAATTCTCCCAGTCCACCACGGCACACGCACAGGAAAGCAGGTGAAACACAGGGACAAAAGCTGATGGGGGTCACTGCTCTATCCTGGGCCATTTAGGCAGTCTATCCCCAAGCGACATTCTAAATGTCCATCACCCAGAGGCCCACACCTAAATCAAGATTTCAGAAGGCTCATAGCTGAACATAAACAAGGCCTACCTTTGCAGTAAACTGGAAACTGTCTCACAAAGTATTTATAAGATGTAAAAAGGCAAGGGTCGCCAAAAATCGCAAACACACATAAACTGACCGTACATCATTGCCCAGTTCAAGTGCAACAGTCTTGTAATCAGATCCTCAGTTTGTGTGGTCAAGGTGGGACGCTACACAAGGGCAAGAGAAACCTCAGATTCCCATCTCGTTAACAAACACTAAATCTTAGCCAACAAACTCAATAAGCCAGACACATATCACCCCCTTTTTAAAGCACAGGGTAACAATCCTCAAGTTGCACGTGGCACAAACGAAGAGGCTAACTTCCCTAACAGAGAGGATCTTACAATCATGTCCCTGATGCACCATCATGCGGGATCTAACAGTGTAATTATTGAACTTTCCTCAACCCTGGATCCAGTGGATTTAGTGGCAGACCCAGTGTCGACACCTGTCCCCAAAACCTCCATCCAACAAATTAACTCAAGTGCCTACCTACTCCTTATTTATTACAACAGTAGCGCAGATCCATTATCATAACATGGGCAAAATGTTGATGGACGCAGCTGATAAATCCACACCCATCCGCAAGTCTCCTCCTGCAATTCTGAGTTCATCACCAAGAATCGACAAATCAAATCAGCACACAAACTCAAAAAGATTCCTAGAAAATGAATCAGACACAAAGTTATTAGAAGACATGGAGCAAACACAGCAAAGGGCCCCAAATCTGGCAACCAAACATACCCCCGACTGGAACACAAGAACAGAAACAGTACTTATGTTAATTAACTCTACTTTGTTTGCAGCTAACAATGCGCTAATGTGGCAGTCCAACAAACTGGAACTCCAGATTGACTTTATGCAGTCACTGGCAAACCTACTAACTGACATAGACTTAAAGATTGACAGACTAGAGTCAAATCTGTCCTTTTCCTATCAACTTAAGGGTACAACGGGTTGTGCATGCGTGCCCATTATTGACAAACTCTGCACTCTCCTGGAACTCTTGTCCCTCCTGGTGGTTAGACTGAAGAAAATGAATCAGTAAAATAAAGACCAAGGTGTCAAGGAACAACTTAATGACCAAAACTCACAAGTAGGCAGGGAGTCGGCTAACCCTACCCAACCCAGCAATGACCTTCTTCTAAAAAAGTTGTCACTATCTGTTCAGAGGGAGAAAACCTCACGGACAAAAGACCAACAACTCCGGGTCAAAACAACAGCCAGCCAGAAACACCACTTGACAAGCCCAGTCAAACCTACTGGTCACATCTGGTAAAGTACTAACTAGAAGAGAAAAAAAGAGGTTAAAGAATAATTAGAAAAACCCAACTAGACTGATGGGTTGGCACACGACCACACAGGTAAGCATAAGGGGCACCGTTAATGAATATGAACAGCATAAACTCAATTCCATGAGAAGCAGTTGGTACAAACAAGGAGTGACATAATGACAAAGAGTAACGCAGTGATGGCTAGAACTAGTCAGCCAGGCCTTAAGGACACAGAGAAACCAACACTCGTCATAGGGCTGAAGTATCAAACTAACGTGCCATGTCACAACGTTCTTCACTGAACAACGCTTTCAATTAAATTGAAGTCCAAGCTACCCACCCCGGGAATAGCATATCCTCACTTTCAGCTGCCTCAAATGAGCGAGAATCCCAATCACACTTAAGAGATCCAAGTGTTAAAAGCCTTCCAACAAAGGAATTTGAAATTCAGGAAAAAACATCTAGCACATCCAGAAAAATGCGAGCATACAAAGAGGAACCCACGGTAGACAATTTACCCCTCCTCACCTATCCGTACTTGAGCATAACTCCGGAAACGTCCAGTTTACGAGTGAACTGCAGGACTTGTTCAATAAAAGACCTGACCCAAAGTAGACAGCACCCTGCCACCAGGGCCTACAATTAGCAACCACCCAACTGCCACTATTGAAATTACCCATACACAGCCATCCCAGTACCCTCAATTATAGATGGGGCAGCCCCCCCCCAGTCAGGCGTAAATAACACCTGCACTTAAAATTATATTTTCTCTGCAGTATAAATCAAGGTGCAACAGCGATGTACTGAACAGGGCCAACATCCTCTGCTTACTGCAACATATTCATTCTTTAAAACACATAAAATCTGAGGACATAACCAGGGTACATTTTGGATCATTGTTCCACCTTTCCAACCTAGAATCAATCATTGTAACCTGGGACTTAGAAGGGCTAGTAGCCAGTGTCCTCAGCGAAAAGTCAGTATTTGCGCAGTTGGGCACTGAATTAAGAACAATAGCACTTGGGAGATCCCGCACATCCTGTTCCCCAAATGGCATCTCCTGTCAGAAAATCACAATCTTCTAGTATTCTGAAAGGAGTGTGCAGCACAACCAACCTGACACCTAAAAATGCCTCTCAGATTACCATTACGCCTGACAAGAGCCAAAAAGGCAAGCATACAATTTCATTACAACAGTCCCCAAATCATGATAATTCGGGTTGGATTGCTTCCGCATTGGTGACCAAAACCACAAACTACTATGTATATGTGTTTTGTATGATAGTGAGTGATTGTGAGGCATGAATGTGTTTTGTTATTAGATTGATTTATTCATTGGGGGTTGATTTAGTTGTATCAAATTGTATATAACAAATTTGTAATAATTCTTGTATTTAAAAAATTGAAAAAAACGTGTCTTTTCTAGCAAACATAAAAAAATTAATAAGTGTTGATCATAAATAGACAAAAGAGAACAAGCATGAAAAATAAAATGAATTTATAAAAAAGAGAATATGTTTATGTGTATTTCAATATTATAATTATGTAATTTTGCATTTGTACTTTAACCCATACTAGATTTAATCCTTAGTAAAGAAATATAGGTCATAGGGGAGATTTCTTGCTTTATTTGTTTGTGCTTCCCCTCTTTCTCCCTGACCTTAAACGCCTTTTAGAGGGGGTCCCTTCATTTATAAGAAGACCAAAACCACAAACTATTCCTAGCCCATGCCACGATGCCAGAAGTGGAGCATGGAAACACAAGAGTGTGCTAACCCTAATTCCTGGCACATTGCAGGCTTAAAGCTCATCCTCAACCAACAAGAATCACTCAAGATCTAGACATTCTGGAAATACGTGAGTAGGGCCTTGTCTACTATGCTGGAGATTGATATCAAGGTAAGCCTCTTGTTTGTTATCTTTGGATATGTGGATTCTCAGGTAAAAACTACAAAGAACCAGGCAAGGTTGATTTTCTTCTCCGTATTATTGGCACGTAGAGAAATATGTAAACAATGGGTGGCCGTGGCCCCTCCCAGCTTTGATGATTGGATATGTTCTGTCAAGCATATTGCCAGATTGGCTATGTTGGGGTTTAGAAAGCACGACCTTTGGCTTCCCATGCTTAGTTGGTGTGAGCAACAAGGCTAAGAAATAAACAGGGGTCAAATGATTAAGCCTTCTCTGCCTCGTCTGGCACTTTTGTTTCCTTCCCCTCCTCTCTAAATAAATGAGAGTGAGTGGAGAGATAAAGAGTGAAATTGAAGAAGAGGGATTTTTAAAATCGAGGGCGGCAAAGTGTGAAACCTCCAGAATCTTCTTCTTTGCTTCCAGCACATAAGGGCAGGATACTCCATTCGAAGGTGCAAGTGGAATGGTGTTTTTAGAGGCAAATGAGGACAACAAAAAAGAATCACTCAACTTTCTAAAATCCGGAGAAGTATTATGCTTACAGCAAATATAGGCTCTAGCGCTGATTCAGATAGCAGGGTATCACAAGATTCAACCAGCCTCCAAAGATAAATGCTTTGGCAGACCCTCAGGAGGCCTGTCTATTTGCATTTCTACAGATTTAAAGGTCGTAACAACAATACTCAGCACAGGGTGTTCTGTGCTTCAAGCAATCATAATTGGTGGATGTCATCTACATCACTGCTTGAACCCTCTTCTGCTGATTGATGTTTATTTAAATTTGCATAGGTCTGCCAAGACATTCAAAGTACTAGACTTTATCGAGGCTCTTGAGGACCTCTTAAGCACATTTCCAACCTACGAAGAAATTCTAACAGGGGACTTCAACATACAATACTTGGATAGTCAATTAATAAATAACGAACCCAAGCTGAGGGTCCCATATACTGCCAAACTGATAGATTATCTAAAAGTGCATAATTTGACCCCCTTCCAGCACATGGGGCCTCCTCTCAACCCACTAAAAACTTTTAAGGATATCTTAACTATAGACTGCACGTTTGTGAACAAGTCTCTATTCGAGTCCCTGAAAACGTTATAAAAAATTGCTTGCTCTGGAAGTGACCATCTACCACTTAAAACGCTGCTAAAACTTGATCATGATGGAGCCACTCAGCTCAAGTTACTGGGGCTTCTAACAGGGGAAGAAACAAACACAGTAATAAGGAAACTCAGATGGGGCAAGGCTCCCTAGATCGGTTCAGTAAGTGGAAGCAATCCTTAGACTTTCAACTTTCCCAATGTAACTTTGTTGCACACAACTAGCTGCATGTAAACTGGGACATCTTAACTGACAAACTTTATTGTGACAAAAATGGTAAAGGAACCCGGTCCCAGAAGGCAGCCAACAGACAGGGGACCATCAAAACCATGTGGTACACTCCTATACTGAGGCCAAGTGAGTTGGTTTTAAGGGCAGCTGGCAAAATGTATAAAAAAGACAAATCTAATACAGTCATAGCATAGTCTAATTGTAAGGCCTATCGATCGCTTCTGTGGTCCACTAAGTAAGGCTACATTGCTTCCAAATGGATACACATCCACTCCTTGCTTGGCCATAATTATCAGGCCAAATTATGGCAGTACATTAATGTCTCAAACAATAAACCCAGCGACAGATAAAATAGCGTCCTACCGGATAAGTAGATCAGTTTCGTACATGGGCTCTACACGGATACAGTCAGACCCAGCACTGTATACAAGGTCTAACAAGATGAGTCCAATGGCAGTATCATACAGCTCACCAAAGATGTCGTTTGAAATATAATCAAGTCATTCAGATAAAACGGGGTGCATGGATCCAATGGTCTTCGAGGCACACTGTTTAAAACTGAGCTGGGATTTTGGGCAGACCTTCTTACACCCCTATATAAGGAAAGCTCTGCCAATGCACAGGTCCCTCATTCCTGGAGAAGATCTATTCTACATCCCATTTACAAAAAAGGCAATAGAGGTGATGCCACGAACTATCGCCAAATTGCCTTATTAGACATCGAGGCAAAAGGATACCCGAAAGTTGTATTGCACGAACTTTAGGAGCAGACACTTAGAGAAAACTTGATCTCATTCTACTAAACAGATTTTCGGCATAACTCATCAACTACTGTCAACATTGTAGTGCTGGACGACTTCGCCTGTTTGTTCAAACATTTCAGACCTCCACTGTTTGCATGCTTTGTCAACTACTCCACGGCTTTCAATAGGGTGGATTGGAAAAATCTCTGGACAAAGCTTGCAATCTGGAGTAACCCAATAATTTACTTAAAGCTACTATTTCTCTTTACTTAGTTACCTGGTGTTAGAAATTGGGTTTTTGGTAGACCAGGGTATGAGTTCAGGTCAGGCAGCAACCACAATACTAGTCAGGGTAAGAATGAGGCAAACCCTAAATTAACATGTGCTCACCCTCTGGTAGCTTGGCACAAAGCACCCAGGCTTAATTTAGAGGCAAAGTGTCAAGTATTTGTGCAACACTTCAAACAGTAAGGTCGGCTGCAACACCCATAAATGGGACTACCAATGGTGGCCCACGGCTTTGGGTACCCCACCCCAACCAAAAATTGCAGTCAAGAACTTAGGAGTCCTGATGGACAATGCCCTCTCATTTGAGCTCCACGCTAAAAAAGTAGCAGGGACATGTTTTGGCCTCCTGCGCAGCCTAAAACCCATTTTGGGGTTCTTTGATGCATCCACTCGCCAAATGATTGTGCAATCTGTAGTTCAGTCTCGCCTAGACTATTGCAATGGGCTCCTACTTGGCGTGAATAAAACTGTAATTAAAAGACTTCAGCGGGCTCAGAACGCAGCGGCACGCATTCTTTTTGCCCTGCCTAAGTATTGTCACACCTCTAACCTTCTCTGCCGTCTTCATTGGCTGCCAATTGAACAGAGAATTCAGTTTAAAACTCTCTGCACCACACACAAGATCTTACATGGCCAGGGCCCACAAATTTTGCAGGGGCTCTGCACACCTTATGTTCCATCGCGTGCTCTGTGCTCGGCTGACCTGCATCTGGCATGTACCCTTCGTGTTCACAGGCATAGAGCAGGGGGGCGCTCTTTCAAGTCCATGGCCCCCGCCCTATGGAACTCTATTCCACTTGCTGCTCGGAGTACACAAGATCACTGGGCGTTTAGGAAATTGATTAAAACCTGGCTTTTTTCCACCATCTAGCCATTTCCTCTGGCGACTTGTCTGCTAGCGCTGGGACGCCCAGTTGCTGGGGCAGCCATGCGCTTTATAAATGTGTTTAACATAACATAACATAAGACAGTGAAAACACCATGCAAATAGATTCCACATCAGGTTAGAAAAATAGAACTTATTTAAAAAAATAAAAAAGACCAAACCAACAAAAATCCAATGAGTAGAACTTGAGATATGAATCTTTAAAGAATAAACTGTAAAATAGCACTCAGAAGCAGGTCGTGCTGGACCGTAACAAAGTCAAAAGTTCAGGTCAACCACGATGGAGTGTGGGCCAGATACAGTGACCCAGTGAGGCCTGCTGAACAAAAGTACCTTGATCCTAGATGTGTTGATCTCAAAGATGGTGGGCACAGCCTAAGTGATGCGTCGGTGTTGATCCACACAGTAGGGGCAATGCGCTGGTCCTGATCCTCACAGCAGCGACAATGCATTGGCTTCAAAGAGCAAAGAGATGCAATGCGAAGATTTGTCATCGTCATCGAGAATGCCGTCGAAGGAGATGAAGAGACCTTGTGCAGTGGTGGTTCCGAAGGTGATGTGTCAGGGCCAATCAATGCAGTAAAGGCAATGCTCCAGTTCTGGTCCCGTAAGAGAAGTGATGCGCAGGCTCCAATCCACGAAATAGGAGTGTTGCACCGGTTCTGATCCATGCAACAGGGTGATGCGCTGGATCTGATCCACTCAATGGCACTGATGCACCGGTTTGGCAGAGGATGCATGGGTTTTACTGAGGAAAGCACCTTCCAAGAGTCGAGGACTCGGGTGGCACCACTTAGCAGAGCAGACTCACAGAAGACTCACAGATGACAGAGGTCAGGTGCAGAAACAGGTAAGTTGGAAGTCTTTTCTGTCCTTGAGACTTCAGATCAGTAGGCCATGCAGCTAGCCCTTGGAGTCACTCTGGGTTCAAAGGTTATGCAGGTCTAGTCTATCTCACCCAGGCAGGGGAACAGCAGGCAGCAGGGCAGCACAGAAGGGCAGGAGTCCAGCATGGCAGCAGTACAGTTGAATGGCAGTCCTTCAACAGCACAGCAGTCCTTCTTCCTGGCAGAATCTTCATAGGTCCAGAACTGTATTGAATTGGTGGTGTCAGAGGTCCAGTACTTATACCCAGTTGTGCCTTTGAAGAGGAGGAGAGTTCAGAGAAGGTCTTGTACACAGAGGTTCACACTTTCTGCCCTGGCTCCAGACGCACTACTGGGAGGTATGCAGCCTTTTGTGTGGGGTTAGAACACAGCCTATTCAGGTGTGAGGCTGGGGTCAGCTCCTCCCTCCTGTCCTCCCAGGTTGGCCCATCAAGTCACACCTAAACACCCATTGTGTGTGGCTGTCTAAGGGGAATACACAAAGCCCAGCTGTCACCCTTCCCAGACGTGTATCAGAGACAGGCACAGGCACCAAATGCTAAAGTAAGAAAATGTCAACTTTCTAATAAGTAGCATTTTCAGAACTGCAATTTAAAATCCGACTTCACCATATGTTTGGATTTTAAATTGTGATTATAGTGACAGCAAACTCGAAAAGTCTATCTCTTCACAATTGGAAATGACACTCATAAAATGAAATAAGGTAATCCCAATGTTATCCTATGAGACAGATAGGCCTTGCTGTAGTGAAAAACAAATTTGAAAGTTTTCCACTACCAGGATATGTAAAACTTAAAAGTACATACCCTCTGGGTTGTCCAGGGCCTACCATAGGGGTGACCAAGATGTAGAAAAAGGGAAGATTTAGGCCTGGCAAGATTTTTATTTTGCCAGGTTGAAATGGCAGTGTAAACTACACACACAAGCTCTGCAATGGCAGGCCTGAGCCATGGTGAGCAGGCTACTTGAGTGGGTGGCACAATGAGTGCTTCAGTCCCACTAGAAGCATTTAATTTACAGGCACTGTGTACATGTAGTGCTGCTTTATTCGGGACTTAGAAGTAAATTAAATAGATCAAATGGGTGTAAGCCAATTTCACCATGTTTAAAGGAGAGAGCACAAGCACTTTAGCACTGGTTAGCAGTGGTAAAGTGCACAGAGTCCTAAGGCCAACAAAAACAAGATCAGGCAAAATGTTTGGGAGGGGGAGACCACCATAAAGCTGACAGGTCTAACACACAGGAAATGTCACATGATGCAGATTTCTAGGATTCTGCTGGAAAGGTTTATGATTTGAAAAAATAATATAAAAGTAGGTTCAGGCAGAGATTTGCATTCCACAGGCAATGTTTCATTTTTTTCATAAATTGTACTTTTACATGGATGAGACTGTATTTCGAATTCAATAAAGTTAGTTTAGCATAATGGTTTGCTCAAGCTCATATATGTAACTAGATATGAGTATTCACAAAAGACTCTGCCAAATTTGCACCCTGGCAAAGGCCAGTATGGTGGTGGGGAAGGGCAACCCCTTAAAACTGCTAGAAGTGTTAGCAACATATCTGGGAAAATTAAAAAAAAACACTGCACTAATGTGTTGGCATATCCCCAAGTGCAGTTGTGCATACAGTACAATTTGCTCTAAAGCTTGTACCCGGATGAACTGGTGGCATATTGCCAGGCATAACCTTTGAAAAATGTGTTGCAAGTAATTGTGTTAAAGGCTGTGGTGGGTGAAACCCTACTCAAGCAACAACCTCAATCCTTTCCAGGGTGAAATCACAAGCAAACCTCAAATTAACCTGTGCTCAACCCTCTAGTAGCTTGGCATAGAGCAGTCAGGCAATGTGTAAGGTATTTGTGCACACTTCAAACATTAATAACATGACAATGACACACAAAAAGCATCCCACACCAAAGTAGAAGCATAGAATACGTTTTATTAAATACAACAAGACCAAAACAACACAACTCCAATCAGTGGAACCCGAGATATGCAGGTTTAAAGAGTTTTAGTGAAAAGAGAGTCAAAAAGCACAAAGCACCATCTGTGAAAATCTGGTCATGCCCGACCATCACAAACTCACAAGTTCAGGCTGACCGTGATGGACAGCGAGCCAGATACAGGGACCCAGTTAGGCCAGCTGAAGAAGACTGCCTTAAATCCTGGTTGCAAAGAGTGCTGCGCTGAGGATATCTCAAATAGCTGAGGCGATCTGAGGTTTGGGTCAGAGGTATGTCGCACAGAGTCAGTTCCGGGGGGCTACGAAGCTGCAAAATGAGGTCAGGGCCGGACTGGCTACCGGGCGTTTTGGCATGCTGCCGAGCTGGGGGCTGATTTCGTTGATGGGGACCTGCGTGTGCTGAACGAAATTCGTTTTGCTTTGTTCATTTCGAAGCACACGCAGGTCTCCATCAACGAAATTGGCCCCCACCGCAGTGACATCAGCCCCCAGCTCGGCAGCATTCCAAAACGCCCGGTAGCCAGTCCGGCCCTGTATGAGGTCCTTCATTGTCGTCGAGGGGCAGTTGATCAGGGAGCTTGTGATGTGAAGTCCTGTGTCGAGGATGTGTCGCGCACTGGCTGGTTCCAAAGAAGATGCGAAGCTTCCGATGCAGATTCCTGAGTCTCCATTGAGGGTGCTCTCGACAAAGTTCTTACGACGCGATGGCCTGCGTCAAGGATGCATCATGCAGCGGCAGTTCCAATAAGGCTATGGGGGTGATGCAAAGTCCTTAAGATGGGAGAGTCCACGAAGCAGAGGTGATGCATCAGTTCTGCTTGTGGTTGTACTGATTAGCAGGAGATGCATTAGTTCTGCTGGGTCCACAGATGGGCTGTTGTTGTGTAGTTCCCACTAATCCATAGGACCTGTGCATTTGTGGCCAACATAAACTTTGGGAACGGTGCATAGACTGATTCCATGCACACCCTTAATATATGATGGCCTAGAGACCAGCTAGCTCACAGTGCCACCATAATTCCCCCCTAACCCAAACAGAGAGTGAATGGCTTCTGGCAACTACTGAACATGACAACCCTTACCCCTCAGGGATCGTGATAACAGATCTACAACCCTTTCGTTCAGCTACTCATGCATGTTTGTTCTCAGAGCGGTATACAGAGAATGCAGAATGGTACATTTTCAATATATTTATTGAACCAACGTTATTCTTATAGAGAATACATGAGCTGCGATAATCAGTAGACAGAAGCATATGAAAGTGATTATGAGTACCAAAATAATAAATAAGCAGGCATTGTTCCACCATGGTGCTAAAAACAGTGTATATATGAAGGCATATAAAGCAAGGTAATAATCAGACAAACTCCTACTATGCAATCCCTACTCTATGTGCACCTAGTGTAGGGGGTAGGTGTGTGTATCTAGAGCCAAGATTACCCCCACGGGGTGATCCAACCCCATTACCTGGCGGGATAGAATGTAGGACCCCGTCTTGGTCACTAACTGGACAACCTCATGGAGATGTTAGGCAACTGCTTGGCAGATATGTAAACACAAAATGGGCTGCCCCTAGCGTGGGTTCCTACAGTTTTCTACAGAGTTATACTGAGATGCAGCATCAGTGGGGGCATCTCATAAAAAGTTTCGGACTGGCCTCACACACCGCCCGGTGTCATGCTTCATCATAGGCTGTTCTCGCCCTTTAAAAACTTCGTTTGATAGAGGGCGGGCATACACCTGGAGACAGGGATGCACTTCTAAAGCTAAGTGGTGGCCGTGTGAAAGTGAAAGGTGATCTAAAAACCATTACATCTGTCACTAAACTGTGTTTATTCAAGGAGCAAATGTATGATATTAAAATAGGTGAACGGTGATCTGGGACGTTATTCTCCCTTCACTGTGTTAAGTGTGGTCAACATGTTTCTGCGTTAGTGTCCCCGTAGGGTACGTCGCATTCATCAGGACCAAAGGGTTTCTAACTGTGGGTGCTGCCTTTTTGCATCTAATGCAAGAAGGAGCTGCCAATCTGGGGACGGGGGCTAAGAGGGTCAAGCTACCCGTTTGGTGTAGTACCAATGTAAGTGATTCCTAAAATACTATCCTCTATACTCCATGGGAGGGCGAGGGTGGGAGGGCCTACTTGTGACTTTCTGGGATACTCTCATGCGCAAAATGTCAGGTACCCTAGATTTTTGGGGATACCAAAGATTCGGTCAGAAGGAGGGGTGGTGGCCTTCGTAGTCAAACATTAATCAGAAGTGCCGCCACACCAAAGCACCTATTCCGTCCGCTCCATGCCTGTTGGTACTGCTTGGCAGAGCCTCAGCTGCAGGGACCTCTCGATATCAGCTGAAGGGTTTCCTCTCACTAATCACAGGAAATGCTTCTTTATTTATAATAAAAGGCATCCTTGTAATGTATATGCAGATTAATATTATTATGGAGATGCAGATAGCCCTGTCGCCCCGTGGATAAAGATAGAATGACATTTGTACAGCATGCATAAAGTCCTTGTATTCAGTGTTCGAGGCATCATGATGATGTTGCGCGAAGCCAGATGTATAAGCAAAGCCGTTTCAGAAAAACGAATCCAACATTGTTATGCATACAAAGGTTACAATGAAATGTTATTGTGCAGAAAGAGCACAATGTAAGAAAATGTCTAGCGTTGCTACATGGGCCTAACCCGGGCCCATAACACTGGCAGAGCACATTCAGGCCCACTTCCAAGGGTCTAGAACTAGGTTGACACCACTTGGTAGGGTAGGACTCACAGTTGCCATGCCCAGGTGCTGGCTACAGGAGACTAGCCCTTGGAGTCCCTCTGGTGTTCCTGGGTTCAGGTTGCAATTCCAGTCCTTCTCACACAGGCAAGAGAGCAGGAGGTCAGCACAGCAGGGAAGCAGTCCCTCGGGTCAGCAGTCCAGCAGAGTTGCAATCCTTTCAGCAGCACAGAAGTCCTTTTTCCTGGCAGAGTCTTCCACTGTCCAGAAATGTACTCAGGAATTGGTGTATGAGGTCCAATTACTGATGCCTCCTTTGAAGTGGGGTAAGCTTCTAGATGTTTCCCTTTTTGAAGGGTACAGGTTTCCTGCCTCCCTGCCCTTGCTCCATACTAACTACAAGTGCAGGCATTCCTTTGTGCATAGCTCTGCCCTCCCATCCTGCCAGTGTGGGCCCATCCAAGCACACCTAAGCACTCTATTGTGTGTGGCTGTCTAGGAGGAATACACACAGACCTACTACACCTAGTCATTTGACCCAAAGACAGGCTTCAGGCACTAAATGGACAAGGCAGGAAAATGCCCACTTTTTAATAGTGACCACTACAATCTAATTGGGGGACCCAGTGAACCGCAGGACCTGGGTAACGTTTATTATGTACAACAAAATAGTCCTGTCGGTCACAGAAGCAATTCAGGAACACCAGCATTTCTTAAGGTAAACCAAAAGCATAACTCAACATATGACAGAAGGAAAAAAAAGAAAGAAAGCTAACAGCCAGGAGGGAAATTACTGCACAAAGCATGTATTATGGTGAACGTACATGAAAATCTTTATGTACGTCATTAAATTTGCTCTGACGTGCAGAAGTGTGATGTAAGTGCTCATATAAAGTATGTGAAAGGTATGGTGACTGTAAATATAAAATACAATTGAAAGGCTGGAATATGTAGTGCTCAAGTTGCCTGTCTGTCAAGAGTAGTCAAATCCAAATTGCAAAGGGCAACTAGAAGAATGTCGTAGAAGTCCAATGGGGGAATTCAAGCCTTGAGCCAGACACTTAGAAAATGTTGATGTTTCGACCCAAAAATTCACGGTTATTTATAGCCATCAAAGAGGGTCTTTATCAGGACATGGGGGATGGTTTGGCCATCATCTTCAGCATCAGTGAATGGCCTCGGGCGCCCATTCCGGCTAACAATAAAGGAAGGGTGCCCCATGACACTAATTAATCATTGCTATTGTCTATAGCCAATTAACTGGAAGGGTCTCCATCACTATATGTATAACTGGAGCTTGGTGCACATAGATATTTGATGCAACGAGCAGGCCTGCTGTCCCACTACCTCCAATAGAAATTGTTGTTTCATGCAAATCAAGGTTACCCATCCCCCACGTCCTGATGAAGGTCCTCTCTGATGGTTCTAAATAACCGCAAATATTTGGTGATATCATGAGCCAACCTCAGTAGGAAGGCCCTGTAACACGGGGGGGGCACCAGACCATAGGCTGCTCCAGGCCCAGGAACCTTAGGTTCACTGTAAAGGAGGTCATTCTTCCAATAGATACTATATTATACTAGGCATTTATAAAGCGCATGGCTACCCATCAGGCCTCCCAGCTCTGGATGTCATGTCTGTTGCATAGTACCTGTGGAGTTGGCAGATTTAGTCAAATAGGTTGGTCTTAAGTAGTTTTCTGAAGTTGGGTTCATCCTTGATCGTTCTCAGTGAAAGAGGAAGATTGTTCCAAAGTTTTGATGTCAAGTATCAAAGGAGCGTCCCCTACTTCTAGACTTCTTAATCCTGGGTACAGTAAAAAGTTTCTGTTCAAAGGATCGTAAAGGTCGGTTGGGCATGTAGGGGCTCAGCAGCCACTGTAGTACTGGAGGGCTCTTGCCATGCGTTGCCTGGTGGGTCAGGCAGAGAGATTTAAATGTAATTCTTTTAGATATTGGCAGCCAGTGAAGGGCTATGAGGGAGGGGTGGCAGAAAGATACATGGGTATTTTTTGCGGAATGCATGCTGCGGCATTCATACCCACTTGCAATTGCTGAGTTCCCGTAATCAAGCTGGTACATTACAAGGCCCTGGACCACAGTTCAGCGGGTAGCAGTGGTAAGCAAGTTCAGAGCTTTGCTCAGCAGCCTGAGTATGCCAAAGCAACTGTCCCCCAGATTTCTAACTTGAGGCTCCATTGTCAGAGGGATGTCAATCCAGAAGCCTAGACGATTAATTTCATTTTTATAGGGGGGAAGGTCTCCCATGTAGTCGGGCCAACATAGCTCTGTCCAGAGGGATGGGTTGTTGCTGACTACCAAGACCTCAGTTTTATCCCCATTTAAGTTTAGATTAGTGTTTGCCATCCAGTCATAAATAAGGTGATCTCCAGAGTTATCACCTGCTGGCTGGGTCACAGCTTGCTCCCTCAAGCCCTCTAGAGGGGGGCACTTCTTCTGCACCTGGCTGCAGAATTCCTCCCTGGTGGGCCAACCCTCACCTTACCATCCAGCAAACTCAAACAGATCTCCCAGGGAAGCAATTTCCTTCCCGGTATGCTCAGAAGCATCCACCTCAGGTGCCCCGTCAACCTGGACCGTGGGAACTTCAGGGGCTGGTTTACCACACCCCTACTTTTCTTGGCTACCTGGGTTATTCTTCTAGGTTTTCTTGACTCTCGTCCTGGGCAGCCACGGACCTCGTGGTCATATAGACCTATTTAGGTAATCCTAACATCTTGATGTGAGACCTGAGCTCTAACTCTTTCCAGATGGTATGCTCTAGATCCTTGCCAATGTGAAAATCTACAGGCACGGCAGGGCTCACAGCTACTTTTAGAGAACCTGAGACCCCCCAATCAAAGTGAACCAGAGACACTGGTAGGTGACTCTAGCGGTTTGGGAGCCTGTGACCCCTGAGAGTACTCCTCAGGGGTCAGCCCAAATTTTGCGAAAACTGTGACTTTCATGGGGACATACTGGGTTTGGTTCGCTACTTCTGGTGTGAGTAGAGTGTCCCTCCCCACTGGAGGCATATGTTTCCACAAGCAACCCCTCATTGCTTCTCTGGGATCTTGTGCACCCTCAGAGTAACCTCATAAGCAGGAAACTATTTATCAATGTCATCTCCCACCACATAATTGGGCACCAGTTCTTTAGGTATGCAGAGTTTATTGTCTCCTTCAGACGCTGTCAGTATGCTGCCTCCAATGCTGCTGGACTCTGCTTGTGTGGCGTTAAGGTCGAGCTCTCTAAACACCTCTTGTGAGAAAATCTTTTCTCCTCCAGGGCAAGATTCTCCTCCATTTTTAACTTGGCCATTTGCAGCCTGAACTCCATCTCTGCCTTCCCGTCTGCCAGCTTCTTTGGAGACTGGCCATGCAAGTATATTCGCTTCCTTCTCTGGCAGGGAGGTCCAACTCAGGAGATGAGTCATCCCCCTCTCTTGAAGGCTGTGTTTCAGGGTTGACACCAGGTCCGAATCTGACTCCTCCACATCATCCTCCACAATCCCATCCCCTGTTGTCAGCAACTGGTAGACATTCGCCCAGACCCTCAGAGCTTTCTGAAATTCCAACTTCTTGGTGCTTTTTTTCATTTGCATATTAGCAAGTAAGTGTGCCTACAAGGGATTTATTAAATCATGAATTAGTAAGCATTCATTCTGCATTCAATGTTGGCAAGCTCTATCCAGTAGCTCACAATTTAATTCTTTCCAAATCAAATTCACTTATTTCAATTTGAATGAATCTGAAGTAAAAAATCTAACACAGGTGTATATATTCCAAAAGAATAAATTTATATTGACAAGATATTTCAAAGGGTACAAAAAGGTCAAAAGATTTTCATAAAACAGCACAAGGCAACCAGGAGTTTGCAATATTTTGATGTTACAGACACCTCATTCCTGCAATTGGGAACACCTTTTTCAAACAATAACAGGAAATGTGACCAATTAAACAGACAACATATCCTTAAATCAAGTGATGCAAAACGAAAATAGGCGTGGTTGTCGGCGTTTCGGTCTATGTAGTATAAACATCAGCTAGACCATCTTCAGGACATTTACGAATCAAGTGATGAATGACCCCTATACAAAAATGGAATAGACCAACAATTACCGTATGATCAACAGAGTTGAATCAAAGAATAAAGAAAGAATTTCACCCGTGTAGAAAAAAGAAAAATGCGCATTAATAATATATCCACCTCAGGATACATCAAAGCGAGTGGAAAGGAAAAGACTCATCCCATCTCCAAAAGATTCTTAACCAAAGAAGTGAACTAAAAAAAGTGAAAAAAGCGTGCCAGTATTTAAAACTTACTTAGGGATTTGAATGCATAGTATCTAATTATAGTTGTGTCTTCTGAAATCAGGAAAGGTGGTTGCTCAATAGCAGCCCACGCATACCAGCAATTAATGCTGAAATAAGAGAATAAATCTATGTAATGGCTTTCAATGTAATGCGACACAGTCAAATAGATTTCAAACTCAACTGATTGTGGACAAATCTGTGTATGAAGAAATCTACTGAAGTCCTTGGCCAAGGATCAAACCCTTTTACATGCCTCATAGGTCAAACTGTTACTCATTGTAATTCATCTACATATGTGCCATAGCATTGGCTGCTGCTCTAAAAGGGTCTAAACAGATGCTTATAAGAAAAACTCAATGTAGAACCCTAGCTTAATGATCAGGCGACATTCCATTATATGTAACTCTTCAGTATGTTGAGCCTTCATTTCATAATTCTATTTTGATGGGATGTTGTCTATAAAAAATCAAAACCACTTTTATGATCATACGTCGCGCGTATTCATAGGGAATGAAATGCCACGATCTAATGATAAGTAAAACTTAGCCGATCATTAGTATGTATTACATTACACGTTTTAAATAGACTATAGTCACAAGTAGAGGACCTGCACTAATCAGTAATAAAGTTGAAGACTGATATCTCATGTTAGAGGTGATATTACACAAGATACAATTCATGTGAGATGGTAATTTGCAAAATCACACAAGGTTTCAAATCCTTACAGGATCAATCAAAAAAATGAACGACCCTTCCAGTGTTGTCCTAAAGCCCTCTTGTGCCAAAATCGCATTAGTCTGAAAATAAAAGGGATGCGATTTAAAATCCCAATGTTAATCCGCGAGCGGCAGATGGAGAACGAAAGACAGTATCAGGGAGGCAGTTCTTACCTAAATTCTGACGGGGTACGGTTCACACGACGCACCGCTGGCTCTGCAGTCGGCATCTGTAAAACCCGTGGTGCACCTGCACTCATTTTATGTTCTTGTGCTTCCGGGTCCCACGATTGTAGGAACTAGAAGACGGACTTACTAACGCTTATTCCTAAACTGAGTTAGCTGTTGTAGCCATCTTGAAATACCGGCAAAGTACGTAAAATGACTACAGTGACAGCAGTCTGTCGACTAGTTTGGACAGTTGTAATAGATAAGTGTTTGAAAAAAAGGCACGGAGTATAAATTAATCGCAGCTCCATATATATAACACATCTTAAATAAGAGTGTAAATAAATGTTATATGCCTTAGACAGGCCTCTACTTAACATATGTGATTCAAACTTAATCCTTATGAAAGAGACCATATTGAATATGATAAAATGGAAACTCCACTTATTCTTGAGACTCATGGAGGAAGATCCGGTATTTGCTAAAAGGGTTGCTATCATCAAGCACGTTTAATGATAGCTAAGAGGCAGTATTGGAAAGACTGATAGAGAAAATTCCCACTTCCATGAGGGAAAGAAAGGAAGAATAAAGCTTTCCCAGTATTACGGAAATATGGAAGATAGTGGTAGCATGAAGAAATATAGATGTGCATACATGACATTTTATACCCTCATGTCAACATATATTTCATGAAGAGATATAAATGTGCATACATAACATTATATGCCCTCATGTTGACATATATTTTAAGAGTCAAAGAAATGAACATTTATATAAGATAAATACATCAGTACAGGCTGTATCTTCCATACACATGTATGTATATGATGCTCTTAAAAAATAGTGAGGACATAAAACCAGATGTATTAACATTTTCACATCATATCACATGGATGGTTCATACCTATACCTCAGTCAGAGAAATACAGAGTATTATAACAACTAGTATTCATCATGATAGAGATTTATACAATGCTCGCTGTACATAATTGGTGGATAATATACTTAGAACATTACAAAAGGTTAAAGGACACAGGTCAAAGTATGCCACTCTGTTGCTGAATTTAAGCCTTTAGTCATGTTATCTGTGCGACAAATCCATCTGTTTTCTTTCAGAGTGAGCACCTGATCAACATTTGATTGTCTTTTGGATGGTTTCACCACTTCAATCACCCACCAGGACATGTCTTTTTCTGAATGTTTCAGTTTTGTATAATGTTCCACCAGAGGGGCATTCTCTACCCTGCAGCGAATGCGTGATTGATGTTGTAGAATACGTTTAACAACTTGTGTTGTCTTGCATATGTAGTGTAGGCCACATGGACATTTAATGCAATACATTACCTTGTTTGTGTTGCAGTTCGAGAATTGTTTGAAAGAGACCTTGATGCCATTAATCCTGAACGTCTTAGTTGGTTGTGTAGTGCCACAGGCTGTGCACATATTGCACTTATAGTGACAGACTAGTGGTATCAATTGTTTCATGCACGTACGTGGATGGTGTAGGCATCGAGACAGCATTGAAACATATTAAACTACTCACGAAAGAAATAGAGAACTTAGAGAAAAAATCAATACAGATTTGAATATTACAAACAGAACATTTCTCCTTGATAAAGTTTCTCAAACAATAAAGGAATTTGAAGAGTTCAATGCACATAAGAAAACAGATAAACTAGAAAAAGATATTAAATGATACAGCAAGGAAAGGACATATCCATAGCTCAATAAAGTTTTTTATCTTCCCCAGGGTCCCAATCAATCATCCCGCAAGAGGACCACATTTTCAGACACCAACTCAGATACAAGTAGTGATCAGACCTCTGATACTTCATACTGCCAGTAATACGAACAACAGCCCTCGACATCTCAGCAGGTTTTTTTAGGACAGGAACGGAGGGGCTCGGGCCATCCCAGGAGACAAGAGCAGTGAAGCGAGGATGGTACCGCAACCAGTATACACCGGGGTTCCGACAGACAAGGAACCAGTATTACGAATGGTAGTTCCTGCTCACACCATACCCATTTTTAATCTGTCAAAACATATACTATCAGATTTAGAAATTGCTGTCCTATCTGCTGGCCTTTCTTTTGTTCCAACTTGTAGAACTGATTTATTTCAACCAAAACTTGAGCTATACAGATTCTTCTGTTCGATCAGACTTAAAAACTTCTTTGCGGCCAATGTGTCCATATCCTCTAATAACATCACGGGCCTATGCAATCCATCTACTTTCTTTCCAACAAATGCAATGGTTGCGAAAGAAATAGTCACCTTTGAAAATGCAATCCTAACTGAAATATATAATCTATTTAAGGAGAAAACACATGTCAAATTTAACCTTTATAGGAATGAGCAAAAAGCATTACAACAACTACAAACCCTCCCTGAAACTAAAATAAAACTGGCCGATAAGTGCGGGGGTATAGTCCTATGGGATAAAGAAGCATACAGATTGGAAGTATTGAAACAACTTTCTGTCCAGGAACATTACAAAAAACTAGTCAGCAACCCTACTAACAGACTGGCAAATACTATTTCTAACTTGAGCCGTGAAGGGTTTGACGGCGGTTGGCTGAGTGAGAAGGAGGCCTCCTTTCTCATAAATAAATCACCCACTGTACCGGCAATTTTTTTCTGCCAAAGGTGCATAAAGATGTAGGAGCACCCCCCGGATGACCTATAGTTTCGGGTTGCACTTCAATTCTGAAGATCCTGGCACAATACGCAGACTTTTTTATACGCCCTTTTGCTTTGGAGCAACCATCGTACATCAGGGACACCATGGCCGTGATTAATATTGTGGAGAACCACCCATTTGACCCTGTTCACAAATTACTGGTTTCTATGGACATAGAAAGTTTATATACTAACATCCCTCAGAATGACATTCTAGTGATTTTAGATGGACTACTAGAGACCAGACCAAGGCCACATAATGTCCCCATGGCGTACATCATTGAATGTATCAGAATCTCACTATGTGAAAATTTCTTCCTTTTCGAAAACACATTCTATCAGCAATTGAAAGGTGTAGCCATGGGCGCGGTCTACGCCCCAGATATAACAAATATCTATGTCTCAACTTTCGAAAATCAATGTATCAATGATGTATCAAATCCCTTTTCATCCAACATCATTCGTTGGTTGAGATATATAGATGATGTGTTTCTTATCTGGCGAGGCAGCAAAAGCCAACTTGCCGTTTTTCATAAATGGCTCAATTCTAGAAACCCGCATTTGAGATTTACGATTGAATCTGAACCAAACAGTATGAACTTTCTTGATATCATCATCAAAGTGGATACTAACACTTGTCTATATACCACGCTCTATACTAAGCCCACAGCAAGAAACAACCACAAGCTTTGAAAGACGGACTGCCTTTTGGGCAGTTTCTGTGTCTCCGCAGAAACTGCACACGCAAAGAGGACTACTTTATTGAGGTTAAAAAACTAAAAGAAAAGCTGAAAGCACGTGATTATCCAGCTAAATTACTGAAAAGATCACTTAAACGTGCCTGGTACAACAATCGTGAGGCACTATTAGAGGTCAGGGAATGATCCAACCAAGTTGGTATGTGTATTGACTTTTGGGACTCATTCCAATAACATAAAAAAAATAATAAACAAACACTGGTCACTTTTTAAAGCTTTGCCAGAGCTGAAAAACAAACCTATGTTCTCGTTCAAGAGGGGATCAAACTTAAAAGACCTTATAGTACATGCATATGAAAACACTAATATCAACACAGTGGACAGCATGAAACAATTGATACCACTAGTGGGTCACTATAAGTGCAACAGCAATAGAGTGGCATACTTTGACCTGTGTCCTTTAACCTTTTGTAATGTTCTAAGTATGTATTATCCACCAATAATGTACAGCGAGCATTGCATAACTCTCTATCATGATGAATACTGGTTGTTGTAATACTCTGTGTTTCTCTGACTGAGGTATAGGTATGAACAATCCATGTGATATGATGTGAAAATGTTAATACATCTGTTTTTATGTCCTCACTGTTTTTTAAGAACATCATATACATACATGTGTATTGAAGATACAGCCTGTATTGATGTATTTATCTTATATAAATGTTCATTTCTTTGACTCTTGAAATATATGTCAACATGAGGGCATATAATGTTATGTATGCACATTTATATCTCTTCATGAAATATATGTTGACATGAGGGTATAGAATGTCATCTATGCATATCTATATTTCTTCATGCTACCACTATCGTCCATATTTTATAATATTGGGAAAGCTTTATTCTTCCTTTCTTTCCCTCATGGAAGTGGAAATTTTCTCTATCAGTCTTTC
The DNA here is from genome assembly GCA_963921515.1 of Calotriton arnoldi. NCBI lineage: Eukaryota > Metazoa > Chordata > Amphibia > Caudata > Salamandridae > Calotriton > Calotriton arnoldi. The sequence continues at coordinate 390,949 of CAWUFW010000756.1, read as the reverse complement.
CAGTACTGCCTCTTTGCTATCATTAAATGTGCTTGATGATAGCAACCCTTGTAGCAAATACCGGATCTTCCTCTATGAGCCTCAAGAATAAGTGGAGTTTCCCTTTTATCAGATTCAATATGGTCTCTTTCATAAGGATTAAGTTTGAATCACATATGTTAAGTAGAGGCCTGTCTAAGGCGTATAACATTTATTTACACTCTTTTATTTAAGATGTGTTATATATATGGAGCTGCAATGAATTTATACTCCTTGCCTTTTTTTCAAACACTTATCTATTACAACTGTCCAAACTAGTCAACAGACTGCTGTCACTGTAGTCATTTTACATACTTTGCCGGTATTTCAAGATAGCTACGACAGCTAACTCAGTTTAGGAATAAGCGTTAGTAAGTCTGTCTTCTAGTTCCTACAATCGTGGGACCCGGAAGCACAAGAACATAAAATGAGTGCAGATGCACCACGAGTTCTACAGACGCCGACTGCAGAGCCAGCGGTACGTCGTGTGAACCGTGCCCCGTCAGAATTTAGGTAAGAACTGCCTCCCTGATAACTGTCTTTCGTTCTCCATCTGCCGCTCGCGGATTAATATTGAGATTTTAAATTGCATCCCTTTTATTTTCAGACTAATGCGATTTTGGCACAATAGGGCTTTAGGACAACTCTGGAAGGGTCATTCATTTTTTGGATTGATCCGGTAAGGATTTGAAACCTTGTGTGATTTTGCGAATTACCATCTCGCATGAATTTTATCTTGTGCACTATCACCTCTATCATGAGATATCCGTCTTCAACTTTATTACTGATTAGTGCAGATCCTCTACTTGTGACTATAGTCTATTTAAAACACGTAATGTAATACATACTAATGATCGGCTAAGTTTTACTTATCATTAGATCGTGGCATTTTATTTCCTATGAATGCGCACGACGTATGATCATAGAAGGGGTTTTGACTTTTAACAGAATACATCCCATCAAAATAGAATTATGAAATGAAGGCTCAACATACTCAAGATGTACATATAATGGAATGTCGCCTGATCATTAAGCTAGGGTTCTACATTGAGCTTCTCTTATAAGCATCTGTTTAGACCCTTTTAGAGCAGCAGCCAAGGCTATGGCACATATGTAGAGGAACTACAATGAGTAATGGTTTGACCTATGAGGCATGTAAAAGGGTTTGATCCCTGGCCAAAGACTTGAGTAGATTTCTTAATACACAGATTTGTCCACAATCAGTCGAGTTTGAAATCTATTTGACTGTGTCGCATTACATTGAAATCCATTACATAGATTTATTCTCTTATTTCAGCATTAATTGCTGGTATGCGTGGGCTGCTATTGAGCAACCACCTTTCCTGATTTCAGAAGACACAACTATAATTAGATATTATGCGTACAAATCCCTAAATAAGTTTTAAATACTGGCACGCTTTTTCCACTTTTTTTAGTTCACTTCTTTGGTTAAGAATCTTTTTAGAGATGGGATGAGTCTTTTCATTTGCACTCACTTGTATCCTGAGGTGGATATGTCATTTGTGCACATTTTTCTTTTTTCGACACGAGTGACACATATGGTAATTGTTGGTCTATTCCGTTTTTGTATAGGGGTCATTCATCACTATATTCTTAAACGTCATGAAGATGGTCTAGCTGATGTTTATACTACATAGACAGAAACGTCGACAACCACGCCTATTTTTGTTTTAAAGCACTTGATTTAAGGATATGTTGTCTGTTTAACTGGTCACATTTTCCTGTTATTGTTTGAAAAATGTGTTCGCAATTTCAACAATGAGGTGTTGGTAACATCAAAATATTGGAAACTCCTGGTTGCATTGTGCTGTTTTATGAAAATCTTTTAACCTTTTTGTACCCTTTGAAATATCTTGTCAATATAAATTTATTCCTTTGAAATATATACACCCGTGTTAGATTTTTTACTTCAGATTCATGCAAATTGAAATAAGTGAATTTGATTTGGAAAGGATGAAATTGTGAGCTATCGGATAGAGCTTGCCAACATTGAATGCAGAATTAATGCTTACTAATTCATGATTTAATAAATCCCTTGTAGGCACACATACTTGCTAATATTTAGATTGCCCAAGCCTCCAAGGGTATATTGGGTTCCCCACTCTTTTTTAGATTTTTTCATTTGTAATCCTCTTTCCTCACAGAACTGTTTGAGCTCAACCACTGTGTAACTTCCCAGGTTGGCTTGCTCAAACACCATTACTGCAGGTATGGTCACAGACAGTCAGGCAGCAAACAGAGTAGATTTGGAAAAACAAAAAGAGCCAATCAAGGACATTTTTAAAAACTCAAAATGGTCTCAAATTATGTATATGGTATTTTATGGTAAAACAAAATTACTGTATGGCACTGCACAAACCCAAGTCTGAATCATCACAGCTGATCACCAGTTAAGAGATTGGGTTACTGGTTGAGGAGGGTGAAACCCTACTAAAGCAGCAATCACAATCCTTGGGAGGGTGAGTTACAAGCAAACCCCAAATTTATTTGTGCTCAACCCTCTGATAGCTTGGCATAGAACATTCATATTTTACTTATAGGCAATTTGTAAATTATTTGTGCAAAACATCAAACAGTAATGACGTGAAAACACCACACAAGAAGAATCCCACACCAAATCAGAAAAATAGAGTATTTGTTATAAATAAATACAAGGTCAAAATGACAAAAATCCAATCAGTAGAACCATAGATATGAAAAACAGTGCCAAAAAGCACAAAGCTCCAACTATGGAGATCTGGTTGTACCGGACCGGGACAATGTCAAAAGTTCATGCCAACCAAGTTGGACTGTATAGGGACTCAGTTAGGCTGCTGAAAAGGGGAGCACCTTAAATCCAGGTTGTGGAGCGTTGTGAAGACCTGCATTGAGGATGTGCCACGCAGCCAAGGGGATGCAAGGTCTGGGTCAGCGATGCATTATGCAGTGTCGCCTTGGGGAGCTGCAAGGCTGTGATGCAAGGTCCTGCATTGTCGTCAAGGAGGATGCCGATGAGGGGGCTTAAGATGCAAATTCCTGAGTAGAGAATGCTTTGTGCACCATCTGATTCTGAATAAGCTGTAGGACTTGCGATATCTGATGCCTTGTTTGAAGTGAGGGAAGCTTCTAGAGGTTTCCCTTTGAAGGGCACAGGATTGCTGCCTCCCTTGCCCTGGTTCCAGACTAACTACAAGGAGTATGCAATCATTTCTGAGAAGGCAGGACATAGGCTATTCAGGTGTAAATGAGTCTGTGCCTAACTCCACCTTCCCATACTGACAACGATGGCTTAACCAGGCACACCTAAGCTCTTTATTGTGTGTGGATGTCTAGGAGGAATACACAAATACCAACTGGCTGTGCTACCTAGGAACCTCTGGTTAGCACCCTGTGCATATGGATGTCTGGCATGTTGCTAAGTGAACCAGGGGTTCTTAGAACTGCGGTCAGTTGGTGAGCTGGCTCGGTGAAGATAGGCTGTGCCAAGCTGGTTAAAGTGTTTAGATCATACTTAAACAAATCAAAAAACTCACTTCATTGTGCCACCTCTTCACTTCCACACTGGCGATGAGCAGAAACTACTTCATGGACACCTCAACAGCTGTTATATTGTTTGATGAAGGAGTGGCAAGAGTGCAGCAGCAGAAGTGCGGTGCTTACAAGATGGATGGTAGTCGGCCATTATTTACCCTGTGTCATCAAATCTGGAGTTCTGCAGCACGTTGTGTGCCAATTGTAAGTACTTTGTGCCACTGTGCCACTTGATTGATCATTTCTGCTCGCAGCACCGAGAGGAGAACATGTCTGGACGCGGCAAAGGAGGGAAGGGGCTCGGCAAAGGCGGCGCCAAGAGGCACCGCAATGTGCTCCGGGATAACATCCAGGACATCACCAAGCCGGCCATTCGCCGCCTGGCATGCCGTGGCGGAGTCAAGCGTATCTCTGGCCTCATCTACGAGGAGACCCGCGGGGTGCTGAAGGTTTTCCTGGAGAACGTTATCCGGGATGCCGTCACCTACACCGAGCACGCCAAGAGGAAGACCGTCACCGCCATGGATGTGGTCTATGCCCTGAAGCGCCAGGGCCGCACCCTCTACGGATTTGGCGGTTAAACACTCGACTTGCCTACAAAATAAAAAATAAAAAATAACAACCCAAAGGCTCTTTTAAGAGCCGACCCAGCACCTGCGCACACTCCACTGGCTCCCCATCGAGGCCAGAGTCACATTCAAGATGCTCACCCACGCACACAAGGCCCTCCACGACACCGGACCAGCATACCTGAACAGCCAACTCAATTTCCAAGCACCCTAAAGGACCCTACGATCAGCCCAGCTCTCCTACGCCGTGGTCCCCCGCACCAGAAAGACCAGATCGGGAGGCCGCTCCTTCTCCTTCCTCGCGGCCAGAGCCTGAAACGCCCTTCCGCTCCAACTCCGACAGACAACATTGCTTCCCATCTTCGCAAGAAACCTCAAAACCTGGCTCTTCGACAGACCCCCTCCTTGATGGACTGGAACCTGCACCCCCCGTATCCCCAGCTTCTTGAGACCCTTACGGGTGAGTAGTCGCGCTTAACAAACGCCTGATTGATTGATTGATTGATTGATTTCAGTTTTACAAGAGATGCTTGCTCGTGCTGATCTCGCATCAGAGATTCACTAGAACGTGTATCTTTGATTTTCCTGCGTCATCATGCTGAGCTGGCCGCATGGGGCATACTGGGAGAAGTTTCTCACCATTGGTGACTGCATTGCATCATTACGTTCATTACGCTCTGGCAGCCATCTTAGTTAGATGTCCCTGCCATGACAACGACCTTGCAGCTTTCAATGAAGCTTTGCAAGTTGGCCCCATTCTTGTTATACCAGCTTGACAAGACGTTTTGTATTTCAAGAATAAACTCGCAAGACAGAGTTTATTCTTGAAAAAAAATACAATCACATCGATGCACAGGGAGTTTTGCACATGGAAGTGAATTCACTGCCAGGAACCACCTCACCTGGCAGTCGGAGATAAGGTAATCTAGTGACAATCACCCCACCCTGAAAAAGATAGGGTGACAGTCACTATGACCTGACAACCATGCTGATGGTGGGGCCATCAGAAGCGCCACCATCGGAAATTCAGAACGTCCTCTGATACTAACTAGAGCATGAGAACCCCAGTTTGGCTGGGTGGGGTACTGCAGCTATACAGTGGTGCTCCCAATCCACAAAGCTTTAAATGCCCCCTTAATGGATTCGTTTTTTCGGCACCTTTGTAGTTTAGACAATATGGTGCATTCAGAGTTCTAAAAATAGATAAATGTGAAAAGCAAACAGTGTATGGCAGTGCAATTTCAGCAATATTGTGTGACGTAGAAATTAGTCTTATATGTCAGACTCTGTTAAGATAGAGGCAACATTACTGTACACTCAAAAGTGAATACATATTTTCTACAGAAATCACTTGGGTAATGTAAGACCTCTGTGAGCCGAACTACGCTATAGGCATCAGTTCTGCAAAATACAGGTGCACCCAATTAAAATTACAATCTCCTCATAGGTGTAACTTGAAGACACCATTACATTTCTGGAACTAACATCAGGGGCTCATTTTTTGGCGTAGTGTTAAGTTACAACGCCCTCTGTTCTACTCTCTGTCAATATGGACACAGAGGTCCTGCGTTGCCCCCAGCATTTCTAATTGATATTGAGAACTCATCTGAGAGAACACCAACCTAAAAATGCCAGCATGATCTTATACTGAACAGAAGGCACTTGTTTTGCTCACCGCAAGGGAAACAAACCGGCACGAGACAGTGCTATTTTGCCAGCTGCTTCCCTGTGACAGTCAATCATTCAATACCTTATTGTACTCTCTGCTGTTCCTTGGTGTATATATATGAAATCAGATTAAACTGTAACACTAACTGACAATAAATTACAGAGAATATGAAATACAAGCCCCAGATGAAAAGAAAGTCTTTAAAAACTGCACTATGAGGCAGGTGACAATTCTAGGCATTTTTCCAGAGAAAAAGTGTTTAGGATAGATAGAGATGTGTGAAGACATAAAAAAAACCTTGAAAAATATGTGTCTCCTACAATTCATAGGTATAGTAAATACTCATTTTCATAAGCTACTTATTCAGTTTGGAAAATAAGGTTCTAAACTAAGAACATTTAAACTAGAATCCAACATCTTGTAAATGTCCAGTAAGCTACATCAACCCAAAAGCGGATAACTATTGGTTTCCTTTTTAGCTGCACACACAAAATATTCAGAGGGGCATATTAGCAAGACCGGCGATAAAATTATCGCCGTTTTAGCGGCAGGAAACTGCCGCTAAAACGGCGATAATGGACTTGCTAATATGCGTTATAGAATTCCAATAGAAGCCCAGGTTAGATGTCCTGCACATCTAACCTAGGCTTCATAACCTAGGCTTCTATTGGAATTCTATAACGCATATTAGCAAGCCCATTATCACCGTTTTAGCGGCAGTTTCCTGCCGCTAAAACTGCGATAATTTTATCGCCGGTCTTGCTAATATGCCCCAATATTTCTTAACTTATTACCGCTGATCAATTTCGCTATTTTATATGTCTCTCAAAATGCACCACACATTTCAATGAATTACACTATTTATGTTTTTTAACAAATATCCTTTTTGACTTAAAAACATATGCAAGACAGGGCCATTCATTGATATTAAGCATAGGCAATTCCAATAGTTCACACCTGTTTAATGCAAGTGCAAATCTCTTAGCTTTGCCATTGCTTTTTCGGAAAAGCATTGTTGTTTAACGAAAAGTAAAATAAATAAATTCAAAGTGCTGGAGGAAAATCTAAGAATTATCTTAATGTATTTCAAAAGTACACCAAATTAAAGTTTTTCAATGTTAATAATTAGCTTGTGTAAGAAATTGGTTGAAGTGAACATAATAATAACAATCCTTGTCAAGATGAACCACGAAAGTGACTAAATAAACTTGTGCCTTACTCTCTGGTTGCCTGCCACAAAAAGTAGTGAAAATTAACTTAGAGGCAAAGTTTAAAGTATTTATGCAGTACTCAAACAGTAATAAAATGAAACAAAACACAAGAAAAATTCCAAATCAAATATAAAACTAGAAGGTAGCATAATAAATAAAAGGACACCAAATGACAAAAAATCCAAACAGTACATCCACAGCTATGAGTTTTAAGATTTTAAGATTAAAGTAGTGCCAAAAATGCATGCCACACCAAGTGTGGGTATTACACCAGACAGTCAAAAGTTCAGGCCAATCGGGATGGAGTGCCAGGCGGAAACTGGACCAGGTGCTGCTCACTAGGAGTTTTACCTTTTGTCCTTGGTGTGGGGGCTGTGCAGCACTGCTATGCGAGGTTGTGCATTAGATTCGGTGAAGCCACCGATCAGGAGCAGCGAGTTGCTGCGATGTGAGGCCCTGCATCATTCTGACCCATGCTGCATCAGATCAGGATAGGCTGCCAACCAGAAGTTGCAAGGTGCTGTGTTAGAAGGAACTGTGTCATTCTGTGCCTCACTGCGTAGGATCTGGTGAAACCTTCAGTTGAGCAGAGAAGAGTACACTCAGACTCCAGCCAAGGGTCCAGGACCTTGAGCACAGCACTTGGGGGGCACGAGGGCAGATGTCAGGACTACCTTCCACAGAGGCCAGCAGAGAGGATCAGGTCAGGTTAAGTTGGGTCTGGTCAGCTGAAAAGCAGGAGAGTCACTGGAAGCTTTTTGTGTCCATATAGCTTAAACAGGAGGTCAGCTAACTGAACCTTAGAGTTACTTTTGGGTCCTGGGTTCAAGGCAAGCAGATCCAGTATTTCTTCTTCATACAGTAAGGCAGTCCTCCTGAAACGTCTCAGGTCCAGGAGTGTTTTGAGGGTTTCACATTTATAACCATTGCCATCGGAAGACACCGGGGCATATTACCAAGGATTTGCGATAATTATCGCAAAGCGCGCTTAGCGCTGTTTTTTTTATCGCCGGCTATCGCTGGATTTCCTCGCGGAGATAACGCGTTATTATAAACGCTTATCTACAAGGCGATAAAAAATCCAGTGATAGCGGCGAAACCCAGCAATAGCGCGAGAAATCCAGCGATAAATTCACTGCGCTAATGGAAAGCTCGCTAATAGGCAGGTGAGGACTTAACCTTACAATCCACCTCCCATTGACAAGATGGTTAAGTCAAGTTTTTATCAGGTGTTAAATTCCAGTGATAATCGCGGTTAGCGTGACTTTTTTTATCGCTTCGCGGGCATTGATAATAGGGGGAAGTTGTGTTTGTGACTGTTTGCAGTTGCTTTTAGTTGGGAACGCCTACTTTGCATGTCATTAGCGATAATTATCGCTGACATGCAAAGCGGCAACAAAACAGCCGCTATCGCCATTAAGCTGTCGCTAACAGCTGTTAGCGACAGCTTGCTAATAGGACGATAAAAATATTGCCGCTTTATCGGCAAAAAGTGCCGCTAAAGTGGCGATACTGCCCTTGGTAATATGCCCCACCCTTTTTTCTACCCTGAAACTGACTCTGGTGAGTTTTCCTGTTCCCCCGAGTGTAGCTTCAGTGTGTGGCTGGTGAAAAGAAAGAAAGGCAGGCAGGCCCAGATGTGAGCTCCATTTGCCAGTGACAGAGTAGGCATTTTCTGAAATCAGGCAGGGAATGGGTACAGCCTTCAAGCTACCCTTTGAAGCTCATGAAGGGGCCATTCTGCTCAGAAAAGAAACACCCTTTCGCACATCCACTGTCTGGAAGGAATACAGATCACACCGCAGGGGAGCAATTAACAGTCAGTGACACTTTATACTGGCAGGAAAGCACATTTGGTTTAGGAAGGAAAATGCCAACTTTTTAGAAGTTATATTAACAAACAACAATGTACCTTAGCTGAAGTTATTTAACCAACACAATAAATCATAACTTTGTGATCACGAAATTTAATAAGCATGACCACAGTATCTATACATAATTATTTTCAACTTTTTTCTTTAGATATTTTGCATAGCACAATCATTTACATTAGATGACATCCATTTGATGTCCATTGAACTTTAGTAACCAACAGCCCATCCTTCCTTATTACTGTAGAACATAAACTTAAATTATAAATAACAAAACATACATAACACATATAAAGTGTACCTGTACCCAACTTTCTAATAATCCAGACTCCTAAAATAAAGCATTAGCAGGGGTTGTCACAACTCATCAATTAAACAGAAACAAGGCACCGAGTTTTTTACATTTGGGTTGCCTATATAAATGTTTGAAAGTCCAACAACTCCCTAATGAGTGGTTGTCAACGCGTTTTGAACCCTGTGGTTGTGTGGTCTCCTCAGGACCAAGCACTGGGTACGACTGTGAAAGACATAATTAAATAAATTGTCATGTATTCATTGCGTTTGTGGGCATTTGACATTTGACTAAAAGCCCTCAAGATGATTACTAGTTTTACCTCTATTTTCTTGAATGTTTCATCAATATTCGATTTTGTACCCAAGCAATACTAAAACATTGATGGTTATAATAAACAGAACAACTCAAGGTTATAGTCCAATCTTTGTTTTTATGAAAGTCTTTACTTGGTTACATTTTTTAAAAATACGACTTACATGCTTTATTTACTGGAGTGACGAGTGCAGTTTCTCATATGGGCAGAAATCTCTATTATCAGTCCCCAAGTATCCACAGGCTTACCATTCCTGTTTTTGTAACGTGAAAAACATCATCAGTAGGAGTTTCCGTTTATTATTTACTACTTGTTGTTTGTTACTGTTTAAAAGTGGTCTAACCTTGCTGAATTTCTAGGCCTAACGCCTTGGTTGAAACTTAACTAGTGGATATTTACATGCGAGGGTTTATTCTGCACTTGACTGTCTAAGTATATCATATTGAATTACAAGTGGTCCCAGCAGGTCCAGGTGGATCACTAGAATATGTCAGTGAAGGAGACACTATCATGTACTGAAGATCAATTATGTTAAGCTCCACCGCCAAACAACAAAATATCTAATAAAAAAATGCAAGTAAGAACATAACTACACGGTTATTTTCTTCTCGAGAATCTTAAAGCGCGGACATCCATGTGGGGCTAACAGGTGTGCAACACACCAGTAATTTTCATAGAAGACCCTGAATAAAACAAAGGATTTAGTTACATAAGAACTAAATGCAGTCGTAATTGAATGGAATGGTCTATTGAAACAGTACAACAACTAGATTTTTATTTTTTTATTTTTTCATTTTTACGAAGTTTTATATAGCGCGAACTTGACCCAAAGGTATCGGGTATCAGAGCGCTTTATACGAGCACCAGTTGCGTTACATGAGGACACGTTAATTTTTGTTAGGCACGGGGAGATTATGTTATTTGCCTAGAATCACAGGATGTTGCACGTCCTTGCCGAGACTCGAACATGGTTCCCCAGATTTGAGGTCGACCGCCCTAGCCCTTAGGCCAACTCCTCTCCCCAATGAGAGATGAGATTCCTCTGCTAGAACACACAATTAAAGACAATCAATCAGTTTAGGAAGCTAAGGCATTACTAGAAAACAGAGAAAGAAATCAACGAATATAAGGATTTCACCATCAAACAAACAAACTCAAAATTTGAAAGAGACAAGAAAATATTACATTTGAAGACAGTATGCCCTTATTTAATGGAAGACTATTATACTAGACCAGACTCTAGAAGAGCACTTTCTGACAACCACGGAAGATCAAAGCAAAAGAATCATTACTTTCTAGGAAACTTTCTCTTCTGAATCAGCTGCTGAATCTGATCCTGGCAAAGGATCTTCTAAACAAAATTTCAACATCAAAAAACAGCCGACTTTTTTAGCGAGAGGCCACTAAAAATTTAAAGAGAGCAGGGTTCACTCCAAGAGAAAGCCTCCAGGAAAAACTAAATACAACTACCTATCTATATACTGCCCACAAACCAATCACTTTAAAAGAATTATACTGAAAAACTGACATCTAGTTTCAAAATTGGACATCACCATGGAACGCCCTCTGTTTGCACTCAAGAAGAACTCAAGCATAGGCAAACATCTTGTTAGGGGCTATATTCCCCCAATGCCAGCAATAGCTAACATGAGGCAATACTGGAATCTATCTTCCATTGAAGGACGCCATAAGGGTGGCACATGTGTAGCATGCAATCAAACAATAGAAGGCTGGGAATTCCAAATGGACAACGTAAAATGGAAGCACACTACATTCTCAAATTGTAAGACAAAGAATGTTGTATATGGCATTAATTGTTCTTACCAGAAATTGTATGATTGTCAAAACAAATCAGGAGATAAGACAGCGGATCACCCAACACAAATCAAAAGTATGCCAAATGGTTATTTCTGTGCTGCTGATTAACCATTTTGACGAGAAGAAGCATACGGAAAATGACTTCAAGTGGATGGTCCTAGCAGTAAGACAGTCTGACCCTAGAGGAGGAGACCTAGAAAGGTGCCTTATCCAGAGGAACCCTAGCTGATTTTGAGATTTAATATGACCACACTTGAACTGAACAAAATGTCTGAATTGCAAAATCTCTAATGCCCAAGATACGATCAAAATAAATCATCATTACCGCTGAACCTCAGGGGAAGCTATAAACTCAGATGAACATAATTGTTGTACAGAGTTGATTACAAGAGTGTAGAATTATTGAGCCAAGAGACAATAACAGAGAAAAATAAAAAAAAAAAAGATTGTCTGGGAGCAGAGTGGTTATTATAAATTACATCAAGAAATTACATAAAAGATGATCAATAAAAGACCTCAAAAACCAGGATGCTCGAGGGTAAAATACGCTCAGAGACTAGCTTTAGGTTAACTCATATTAAACTAACTCTACCACGAAAACACAGCTTTATATAACCAATCTATGTCTAGATTAAAATGATCCACATCTAGAATGTTATGAGCCAAACCAAGAGAACTTGAAATTCAAGAAATAGTAAAGAAAGTTTTACATTTAATGACTACAATAAGCAGTATTTCCCAGTGTAAATATCAAGAAGTAATGATTGCTTTGGACTTCCGAAATTAACACAAAGAAAAGAGAGGCATCAAAACAAGAACACAAGGGTGTATAAAAAACAAATGGACAATCGGTCACGTTCAGATGCTTGCAGCTGCGACCACAACACGAGCAATAAAGTAAATCGGATGCTTGAAGCCACGTGGAGCAATTTACACAAGTAAGCTTCTCAATATGAATGTGCAACAAAGTCAGTTTAGTAAATGGAGGGATCTTTAAATTCTCGTTGGTTACCAAAGAGAATACTTGCTAAGTCTGAAATGGTGTACACAACCAACTGTGCTCTCTGTCTTTCAAGAGCAGACCCTAGCAGCCCCCCCTCTTGGGCTGATTTCGGGGTGCCTGGCCTTTGCATTTTTTTAAAGTAAATAAAATAAGGTGAGGGAGGGGTCACGACCCCCCTCCCTGGCCAAATTTGGCCCCGGGGACCACATCCCACTCAGGGCACCCAATCAGCAATGATTGGGACCATGAAGGGAGCCTGAAAGCCCTGTGGTCCCTGCTGGCTCCCGTCATCCTGCTAAACATGCAGCTCTCTCTTTATAAAAGCAATTGTGCTCTGCTTCTAGCAAGGGAGAGCATTTTTTATGCTCTGGCTTGCTCGATGCAGAGCACAGTTTGTTATTCGCTTGGGGGGAGCTTAGCAAACAGCTATGGTGGACACCCCGGGACATACCAGGAGCCGGCCCTGTGGGGTGGCATTTTCCAGGGCCATCTATGGCTCCAGGAGGGAGGCCGCACGGCCCCTTTCCTTTCTTCAATTTTGCCCCAGGGAGATGGTGGTGGAGGTCCCCAGGGCTGCAGGGGGGGGCGGCATTCGGAGCAATTCAGTTCAGCAGTTGGGGCTGTGGCCGTGTCTAAAGGTCCTATGGAAATTAACATGGGAAATTAATGTTTTTTGAACCCCCTTTTTCTCAGCCTCCGCTTGATGGATAAACCCCCCCCCCAGAAACTTTCCATGCACAATATGAATCACTGGGACACCTTTTTGGGAATATTTTGTGAAGATCCCTTAAACTACTCCAAAGATATGGGCAAGTCAAATAATACTTTTCCCATAGAAACTACATCCTAACTATAACTACCTACTGGCAACCGCCAGTAGGTAAAAAAAAGATAATAATACAAATATATATATAAATTCAGCAGTTATAGTTACCTGAGCTAACTATAACCCATGACACCGCAATGCACTGCTTATGATCTCACATATTACATCACTCATGACATAGTCAGTGACATCACTGATGACATCTCAAATGACATCACTGATTACATCACTGGTGACATCTGAAATAAAATCACTGATGACATCATCCAGAGAAACACATCCACTTACACCCCCATAAAACATGTCATACACCCACTCCCACACAATCACTAACAAACTCATTCACAGAACCCATACAAACACTCACACATCTCGTCACTCATCCATACAGCAAGTAACACATCAACTCACCCATAGAGCCACTAAAGGAACCACAAACTCACATATAAAGCCACTCATGCACCTACTCACTTACCAATACAGCCAGTCACAGATTCAGTTATAGAGACATAGACAGACTTACACAACCACTCATTCACTCATACAGCCACTGACTCAGTGAAACAGTTAACCATACACCTACTCACATATGTACTCACTCACCCAGTCACTCACACAGCAACTAACTCACCCATACAATTACTCATACAGCCACTCAGTTACTTATACATTTACTCATACATATATTCACTCACCTATACAGTGACTGAGACAACCACATACAATCGCTCTCACACTCACTTACTCACCCATACAACCACTCAAACACCCATTCGCTCACACATAAAGCCATTCATACACCCACTCACTCACCCATACACCCACTTACATACTCCTTGATGCACCGAGACAGCCACTCATGTACCCTGTCACTCACTCATACAGACACTTATGTATCTGCTCAAACACCCATTCAGCCACTCATGCACCCTCTGATTCACCATTTACAACCACTGATCCACCAAATCAGTCAACTATATAGATGCTCTCACAGCCACTCACTTACTCATGCACACACAGACACTCACTTACCTATACAAAAACTCACACACCCACCCACTATAATACAGTCTCTTATATACCCAGTCACTCTTCTATACACCACTTACACATCCACTCACTTACCCATACCAGCACTTTCACATCAAGTTACCTTAGTATATATGTTTAACACTCAGTAACTTGTAGAAAAAATCTCACAATCACTGGATAATGTCATCAGTAATGTCATTTCAGATCTCATGAGTGATGTCATCAGTGATGTCATCAGTGATGTCACTGACCATGTCATGAGTGATGTAATATGTGAGGTCGTAAGCAGTGCATTGCGGGGGCTTGAGTTATAGTTAGCTCACTAACTAAAACAGCTGAATTTCTCTGGTTTTGAATGAGTGAAATGATAACCTAACTATAACGTCTCTGTAACCTTTGTTTTTTCCAGTGAATTTCTAAGGTTTTTTTAAATGCTAATTCCTAACTATAACGTCCCTGTAACCTTTGTTTTTTTCAGTGAATTTTATTTATCAGAGCCTTTGCAAAATTGCTTGAGGAAAAGGCTTTCTGGGACCCCCTTTTCTTTGTCCCCGCTTGACGGATCACCACAGAACTTTCCAAGAAGAAGCTGAGGTAGATAAAACTTTTTTTTGGGAAGTTTTGTGTAGATCCATCAAATGGCGCCAAAGTAATTAGCAAATCAAAAAAACTATTTCCTATAGAAACCTGGTCCTAACTATAATTACCCAGTGGCAACCACCACCAGGGTAATACATATATAACATAGGCTATATATAAACCACAAAAATGCATAATAAAGGTCCATAAGATAATCCACTGCGTTGTAAAGGTCAACGCGTGGTATTATATGTGTAGTTAAGGCATGAGTAAAAACGACAATGCAACCTCTTGTGAAGCTTCTGCATCAATTTAAGGATGCATATTACTTATTGATTTATTTATGTGCAGATGTTTATAGCAAGAACCCAGTCAGTGTTAGAACACTTTAGGTGAGAATCGTTGACGTAGATTTGTATGACTCCATAAAGGTGTGTGTCTAAATATATATATATATATATGTTTTGCTTCAAGCCTCTGTAATGAACGCCCTGCAATCCACACTGCGTTCCAAGGGCAGACATAAGAACAGCACAACAGAATCCTTTGCGACGACGTGCTTTATTTAAGTTTCATAAGCAACCAAACGTCATGGAGTCATAAACAAGCAAAGTGCATAACATCCAAAGCTGACCTACGCGTTTTGGCCGAAGCCTTCTACTGGATATATATATATATATATATATATATATAGAAATTCACTGAAAAAACCATAGGTTTTAGGGACAGTTATAGTTAGTTGGACATTGCACTCGTACAAAACCCGTGAAATTCCCCGTTATAGTTAGTCCAGCTAACTATAACTCGCGCCCGCAATGCACTGCTGATGACGTCACATATTACATCACTCATGACATGGTCAGTGACATCACTGATGACATCACTGATGACATCTCAAATGACATCACTGATGACATCACTGATGACATCATCCAGTGACTGTGTGTTTCTGTAAAGTTTAAATATTTTTAATATATATAGGAAAAGACGTATTGAAGAATGAGTGGGTGTGTAAGTGTCTGTATGGATGATTTAGTAGGTGCGTGACTGACTGTATAAGTGAGTGATTTAACGTATCTTACTGAATGCATGGGTTAGTGACTAAACTGGGTGAATGTCTGTATCCGTCTGTCTGTTGCTGTGTAAGTGGCTGCATGTGTTTGTGAATAGCTACATGAGTGTCTATATGAGTTATTGAATGCTTGTCTGAGTATCTGTATGGGTGCCTGAGTGTTTGTGTGGGAGGGGTGTGTGCAACTCTGTGCATAGATGTGTGAGTGGGTGATTCACTGGGTGGATGGTTTCAAGAGTGCATCTGTGATAGACTGTATGGGTGGGTAAGTGTGTGTAAGAGTGTGTTAGTGAGTGAATGTATGTCCCAGTGGTACATGTGTGAGTAACTACATATGTGAAAGGCAGTATATATGTGTGTTGGAGTATATAAATAGCTATAAGCGAGAGTGAGTGATTGTGATAGTGGCTGTATGGATGAGTGTGTGCTTGTATCAGTGATTGTATAAGAGCGTAAGAATGTGCTAGTATTTGTATGAGTAAGTGAGCTGGTGTGTGTATAACTGTATAGGTGAGTAAATGGTAGTGTGTTTAATTATTTGCATGACTGACTAGGTGTGTGAGTACCTCTATGGATGAGTGTCGGTGTTTGAGTGTCTATATAGGAGTATGAGTGCATATGATAGTCCTGTACTGAGTGACCGTAAGTATGAGTGACTGTACGGGTGAGTGAGTGGATGTGTGCGTAGACCTAAGAATCAGTGAGTGGGTATGTAGTTATTGGTGTTGGAGTGTCTATGGTTTTGCGAATGGCAGTCTGTAATTTAGAGTGGGTGTATCAAAGGTTATATTAGGGTGTGAGAAGATGCATGAAATTATCACATGGATGATGTCATCAGTGATGTCATCAGTGATGTCATTTGAGATGTCATCAGTGATGTCATCAGTGATGTCACTGACCATGTCATGAGTGATGTAATATGTGACGTCATCAGCAGTGCAATGTCCAACTAACTATAACTGTCCCTAAAACCTATGGTTTTTTCAGTGAATTTCAAAGGTTTGTTAAATGCTAATTTGTAACTATAACGTCCCTGAAACCTATGGTTTTTTCAGTGAATTTCAAAGGTTTTTTAAATGCTAATTTGTAACTATAACATGTCTGAAACCTACGGTTTTTCAGTGAATTTCAAAGGTTTTGTAAATGACAATTTTTAAATGTATTAATTGTTATATAAATTTTTTTCATACTGATTTACTACATTTTTAGAATTTTTTTTTTTTACATATTTTATTTTTTAAATTACATTGTAATTACATTATACATTACATTACAAAAATACTTTCTCAGAATGAATTACTTTAGTTTAAATACTTTTCACATAGGCAATAGACTTTTAAGTACAGTAGTTACAGTTGTTGCAATGGGCAACACATTTTCAAACACAATGCAACATTCAGCTCAATGTGAATTTCTAGTTAAATGCAATTAGTTACTTTATGGATTACTTTTCTAACCACAGGACTGGATCCTAGATTCAGTCCTGGGACATCTCCTGTAAACAGTTGAGTAAAAGCGTTTTGGTTACAGTCGTGATTTTTAAGGAATATTATTGTACTTTAAAAGTTGACACTTAGAAACTTTTTCTCATAGAATCACCAATGTTATCCTATGGAAGGAAATTCACTTAGAAGGTAAAAACTGTTATCGTTACTTTTTCTTACTCAGTGTTGGATCCTGGATCCAGCACTGGTGCATCTCCTGTAAACAGTTGAAAGAATGCGTTTAAGTCATACAGGCGATTTTTTAGGAATATTTGTAGTTTGTGAAAATCGACACTTTGAAACTTTTCTGCTGAAAACCAGACAATGGATTCCTATGGAAGAAAATATAAGTTACTGGTAAGTACGGTTAAAATTACTTTTCAGGGTCAGTGCTGGGCTAAAAGATGCAGCACTGGGTTCTCTACTGATAACAGGTGAGTAAATTGGAATTCGTACTTTCGTTGATTTTAGAGGAATATTATAAAGTTCCAAAACTCCACACTTAGAAGAATTTCCAAGTGAAACCAGTCAATGTTAGCCTATGAAGGAAATTCAAGTTACCGGTAAGTACGGTTAAAATTACTTTTCAGGATCGGTACTGGGCGCAAAGATGCAGCACTGAGGTCTCTCCTGATAACAGGTGAGTAAATCAGAATTCGGATTTCGGCTGATTTTAGAGGAATATTTGTATGTTTCAAAAATCAACACTTAGAAACTTTTTCAGCAAAAAGCAGGCAATGATATCCTATGGAAGGAAATTCAAGTTACTGGTAAGTACGGTTAAAATTACTTTTGAGGATCAGTACTGGGCTGAAAGATGCAGTACTGAGGTCTCTCCTGATAACAGGTGAGTAAATTGGAATTCGTATTTCGGCTGATTTTAGAGGAATATTTTAAAGTTTCAAAACTCCACACTTAGAAGAATTTCCAAGTGAAACCAGTCAATGTTAGCCTATGGAAGGAAATTCAAGTTACTGGTAAGTACGGTTAAAATTACTTTTCAGGACCAGTACTGGGCTGAAAGATACAGCACTGAGGTCTCTCCTTATAACAGGTGAGTAAATCGGAATTCGTATTTCGGCTGATTTTAGAGGAATATTTGTATGTTTCAAAAATCAACACTTAGAAACTTTTTCAGCAAAAAGCAGGCAATGATATCCTATGGAAGGAAATTCAAGTTACTGGTAAGTACGGTTAAAATTACTTTTCAGGACCAGTACTGGGCTGAAAGATGCAGCACTGAGGTCTCTCCTTATAACAGGTGAGTAAATCGGAATTCGTATTTCGGATGATTTTAGAAGAATATTTGCACAATGGTGAAGGGAGGGGGCGGGGCCTGAGGTGACATCTGTGCAAACGCGCCCCGTGGCGCGTTTTAAGTTGGGGGATTAAGTCCCCTTGAATCCTGAGGGTCCCTAGGGGCCAACTAGCCCACCAGGAACCTCCAATATGCACCAGGGGGCTGCGTTGCAGAGACGTGTAGAGAGGCCACACCCCGTTTTACACCGCTCTGCAACGCAGCTCTGTGGCGCGTTCTGGATGTACCTGTTGGGCTAGTTGGCCCCCAGGGACCCTCAGGATTGAAGGGGATTTAATTCCCCATCTTAAAATGCGCCACGGGGCCTGTTTGCACACATTGAGGCCCCCCACACATTAAATTATCCCCCCCCACCATGCCCCCGGGACTTGGGCCACCCGGGGGCAAAATACAATTTTTTTTTGGCAGGATTCGCGCACCCTGAGCGCATCCTGCCGATTTTTAAAAAAAAATTTTTTTTTGCCCAGGGGTCCTTGTGGGACCCCTGAGCAAACCTAGGGGGTCAGGGTGTTTCTACCCTGCCCCCTTTGTGCGCTTGCGCACTTGTTTCTGTCCCTCGGTTCTACCGAGGGACAAAATGGCTGCCAACATTTCCTGAATCGGAATGTTGACAGCCAGCTGACAGCCAATTAACATGCAACTCGTGATCGGGAGGGTACGCGGACCCTACTCGGCCATAGATATCACTATCTTTTTACTTTTGATTTTCTCAGCAACTACTGAACGGATTTACACCATTTAACAAAAAGGGTTCTTTCTGAACCAAGAACTACCTCTTTGCCAAATTTAGTGTAATTCCGTTCAGCAGTTCGGGCTGTAGCCGTGTCTAAAGTTTCCTATGGAAAATTGCATGGGGAAAACACGTTTTGGGACCCCCTTTTTCTCGGCCCCCGCTTGACGAATCCCCCGAGACTTTCAGGGTAGGAGCGGACCGGAGCGGGCCACAAAGTTTGAAAATTTTGCGAAGATACGTCAACCGGCAAGAGAGTTATTTCAAATAGAATGTCGCGGATTTCCTATGGATAATAGGTTGTAACTATAACTATCTACTGGCGACCGCCAGTAGATAATATATATATATATATATATATATATATATATATATATATATATATATATATATATATATAGTTTTTGCCAGCCATTAAGTGATGCTAGATACCACTTATGCAGAGATTTACATAGGATGCGCAATTTGCATGGCATATGCATAACAAGATTGCACATATACATTATCATGCCTAACAATTATAACAGAGGTTCGGATGGACTAGTAAATAACTGCCGGTTATTTTATAAACCATGAAATAACACATGTAATTGTATATTTTTAATCATGTTATTAGTGGCTATATCAAAATGAATGTGCAAATGACGGATTGCTTTTATCCATTATCAGTCATATATAATCTGATGGTTTATATGCTGGAACGAGCTTGTGGACTAATAATGGATATGCACAGTATCTCCTTTATGTCTATACTTTCTAAGTGCCGAGCATGTGACAGGAAACATCACTATCACTTTAAAAACCCGTTTGTTAATGCCGTATGTCATGTGATCAAGGACACAGCCTGTGTTCGAAACACGTCAGAGGCAGCACCGTTTGTGAAGAATAAAAAACATATGTTTGGCACCAGCTATATCCTGAGTCCGTGTTCCTGGGAGTGTGTGATTGCACTTCGGAGTTCGAAAGTTGATATATATATATAAAAAAAAAATATATATATATATATATATATATATATATATATATATATATCCATCATCCTGGCGGTAGCCAGTAGGAATTTATAGATTGGAATGTAGTTCCCAAAGGGGGAGCTTTTTTTCATTTGCCAATAACTTTGGCTTCATTTCATGAATTTTTGCGAAATTTTCAAAAACTAGTTTGACGCTCACTTCAGCTGCTGTCTTGAAAATTTCAGGGTAATCCATCAAGTGGGGGCTGAGAAAAAGGGGGGGTCCCAAAATGCGTTTTCCCCATGTTAATTTTCATAGGAAACTTTAGACATGGCTACAGCCCGAACTGCGCAGAATTACACCAAATTTGTCAGAAAGGTAGCTCATGGTCCAGAAAGCGAAATTGGGTAAATCCGTTCAGTAGTTGCAGAGAAATTTAAAGATTTTTAAAATATACAACTGAGGTCGTGGTGGATTTGCGACCCCTCCTGATCTCGTGCCGGAGATCTGATTAGCTGCCAACACTTCAAACCAAGAATTGTTGGCAGCCATCTTGTGACTCAGTTGAACCTAATCACAAGAAAAAAGGTAAAAGGTAAAAAAAAAAATGGACCAAAAGGCATTTTTTGTTTACATTTTTGGTGGGAGTCGCATTGGATCCATGAATCCCGCTGAAATAAAAAAAAGGGAGCACATTCTCTCGCGCTTTATTAAATAAAGGCCCCCTTGGTGGTCCAGATCACAGGGCAGTTTATGTAGTAATGCGGGTGTGCCCATGCGGCACCCCCACACCCAGGGTACTGCCACCTCCGTGGGGCAAACATTATGAAAGAAGTGCGGGGGCCTGCACGGTGCCCTACAGCCCTGGGAACCACCACCTCCCTGTGTCTAATTATTAAAGAAGAGTGCATTATTAAAATAATATGAAACCATCACTAGTATTTAACAGTGCAATGCAGGAATTTAAGAAATGTACATCTGATTGTAGATATAGGTGACTTTTTAACAAAGCCAAAGCCAATACGTCTGCTTTATTTATGATGATGTGCTGACCCCCTTGAGAAAGCCAATATGTCCAGCCAATTATTTATTTTGGTGTTTTGGGCCTTTGACAAAGCCAGTAGGTATGCCTTATTTTTGCATAACCTAGTCTGTCAACTGGGCCAGGTGCTTTGCTCCACCCACCACTGTGATGGGTTTGGTGCCCACTGAGGTATCTCTCCTTGCCCCTGAATTCTAAGATCACCTTTACCTCTTTTTATCTCTACTGATCCCTAAACCCTAAAATTACCCATACCGCCCTTTATCACTAGCCAAACCCTAAATCTTAAAATCACCCTTACATTCTCTTTATCTCTATACATCCCATACCCTAAAATTATCCATATCTCCCTTTACCGCTCCCCATTCCAAACCCTAAAAATTCCTTTACCTCCGCTCATCACTCAACCATACATTAACCATTACTGCCACCCACCCAAACCCCACAATTACCCGTACCTCACTTTACCTTTACTCACCCCCAAATACTACAATTACCTTTATTTCCCTTTAAACAGACTAACCACACCAGTACCCCCTTTTTGTAATAACAAATATTGATGTTATTTAGAAATAATACATATCTGCATGTGTCATACTTGCCTGCATGGTAAAGGCATGTGTGGTAAAGGATTTGTTGTAAAGATGGATTCCCATTGCAAGAGTAATCCTAGAAACATACATTACTCATGATTTATGAGCCCACTCAAAGCCCAAATCTTTATGAGAGCCCTGTGTCATGTATGTACCAATTTAATGGTACAAAAGTGACGCAGGGCTCTCATAAATAAGTCCCTTAATGTATTGTTGCACATGTTGGAATGCCTTCTTAACACTCATAACCACATTTTCACACAAAGGTCTTGATTCACAAGGCAGTTTTTCAATAGTAGATTTACTCACATACAAATCTACTACTGTGCTTAGGTTTAAATGTTGCCTAGTGGTTATAGCTGCCAACCATGGAACATGGTGACCCAGGTTTGAATCCTAGTTTCAGCGCTACACTCAGCATCATGTGATTCAATCAATTAATCTCCCTGTGCCTAAAAATAACGTAACGCATGAAATGCCACCCACTTAATGTACAACACTCTGTTGCTTCCCAGCTAAGTTTGGGCAATATAAATAGCAATATATATGCTTTTTTCAATAACCATTTCTGAGGGTAGATGTACAAATAAGTAAACTTGCATGTTCCCATCCCCTAGTGGAGCCTCCTACAAATAGATTACTTTGAACTTTTAACAAGGAGATCCTGGCCACCACAGTGGAGATCATCCTATGGACAAGTATAGGAAAAATATTAAAGTTTCCTTATAAAAATTACAAAAAATATTATAATAGAAAATAACAATGACGATGATTTTAAATATTTATTATAACCCCAAACTTATTACAATAAATATTACAGCACTTAAAAGAGTAAATGTGTATTACATAATTCAAACATATGTATTTAATTGATAATTTATCACTAAATTACTATACATTACATTTATATTGTGCTTAAAGTGTACTACATTTAATTTTACATTAAGTGTATTATATCTTACAATAATTAAACTATTATTTATTAATTATATGTAATGTTTTAATATATATTTAAAAAAAACATTTGGGTTAGAGTGCAACATAAATTATGCAAGAAAGAAGCAGAGCACTCTTGGTAGTTCCCAAGTTCAGGTGGATAGCAACTCCTGCATAGACCACCCTACAACTCTAGTAACACGTTTGAATCTGCTTACCTCAAATGTCTGTTTTTCTAAGCATGGGATTATCACAGTGCCATCCACGCCAAGCTGTAAAGCTTTACAGGAGCTGCTCTCCACCTAAACTTGGAACCTACCCAGAGTTCTCTGCTTCTTTTTTTGCATAATATACTTTGTCCCTTTCTATCTCGGCGTGGATAGCACTGTGCTAATCCTATGCTTAAAGACTTTGATAGAAAAGCAGACATTTGAGGCGAGCAAATTTAGAGTGTCGCTGGTGTTGAGAGTGCTCTTACTGGAGCTGCTTTCCACCTAAACCTGAGAATTACCCAGAGTTCTCTGCTTCTGTTTTTGCATAATTGATTCGTCACTCTATGCCTGAAAGGGTTTTGTTTTGACTTATACTGGGTGCTCCCTTGAGTCTGGACAAAGCTATACCTCTCTGAAGAGCTCTAATGAGAGCGAAACACGTGTCAGGGGTTGCTTTTATTCATTTCAGGTTGGCTTGGATGGTATTTTACCAATCCAAAGCTGTAATACTGTGCCTGGAGTGGTAAAAAGCTTTGGCCATTTTACAGCTCGGCAGGGATAGCACTGTGCTAATCCTATGCTAAAAGACTTTGCTGTAAAAATGGCAAAAGACTTTGTCCCTTTCTATCTCGGCGTGGATAGCACTGCGCTAATCCTATGCTTAAAGACTTTGATAGAAAAGCAGACATTTGAGGCGAGCAAATTTAGAGTGTCGCTGGTGTTGAGAGTGCTCTTACTGGAGCTGCTTTCCACCTAAACCTGAGAATTACCCAGAGTTCTCTGCTTCTGTTTTTGCATAATTTATTCGTCACTCTATGCCTGAAAGGGTTTTGTTTATATATATATATATATATATATATATATATATATATATATATATATATATATATATCTACTGGCGGTCGCCAGTAGATAGTTATAGTTAAAACCTATTATCCATAGGAAATCCGCGACATTCTATTTGAAATAACGTTGGCGCCGGTTGACGAATCTTCGCGAAAGTTTCCAACTTGTTGGGGCGCTCCGGTCCGCTCCTATCCTGAAAGTCTCGGGGTGATACGTCAAGCGGGGGCCGAGAAAAAGGGGGTCCCAAAACGCGTTTTCCCCATTCATTTTTCCATAGGAACCTTTAGTCGCAGCTACAGCCCGAACTGCTGAACGGAATTACACCAAATTTGGCAAAGAGGTAGCCCTTGGTTCAGTGTCGTGCCTTTTGCTTAAATGGTATAAATCCGTTCAGTAGTTCCTGAGAAAATCAAAAGTAAAGTCACATATATATCTGGGCGGAGCCTAACCACACATGTCATCGTGAGATCTGATTGGCTGTCAGCACTTCATCCTGGAATTGCTGGCAGCCATCTTGGGACCAATATAAATGATAGTACCTCATTGAAATGCATTGTAGTGAATAGAAGATTTTGAGGGTCACCAAAAGGAGAACTATAAAGGGTGATAACAGGCTTTAGTTACATTAGAATTTATTTGTTGATGGTACCATACTAATTTTAGGAATTGCGGTGTATTCTAAGGTGATTTTACCATGTGAAAAACCTTCTGCTGGGATATCATGAATCATGTTTGAGAGAACACTATTTTCTCATGCTTGTCCCATGGAGGTTTGGAAGGTGCTCCAGAAGCTAAAATGAGAGCATATTTTCTGTAAATTCACATTATCTTTCTCACTCATGTGAGAATGAAGTCTGACATTCTCAGTAAAACATGTACATCCAACAAGGGCAGAGACTGTCAGTTGATTCCTTTGTGTTCTACTGCAGCTTCCCAGAGTGTTCTAAAGAACAACTAGAGTGCTAACAGCCTTACTTATGACAAAAGTATGGCACACCTGAAGCCATCTTGATTGGAATAAACTGGTAACACTTAAACAATTTAATTTAAAAAGGAACAAAATGATGGGGTTCATTTTGTCATAGAAATTATGGTTAGTGCTGTAGAAAGAAAAATTAGGACATGTTTCAAGTGTGATCTCAAATATCTTCCTGTTATATTTCAACAGGAGCAGCCTGCCTGTTGATGCCTTTGTGTTCTACTGCAGCTTCCCAGAGTGTTCTAAAGAACAACTAGAGTGCTAACAGCCTTACTTATGACAAAAGTATGGCACACCTGAAGCCATCTTGATTGGAATAAACTGGTAACACTTAAAACATTTAATTTAAAAAGGAACAAAATGATGGGGTTCATTTTGTCATAGAAATTATGGTTAGTGCTGTAGAAAGAAAAATTAGGACATGTTTCAAGTGTGATCTCAAATATCTTCCTGTTATATTTCAACAGGAGCAGCCTGCCAGTTGATGCCTTTGTGTTCTACTGCAGCTTCCCAGAGTGTTCTAAAGAACAACTAGAGTGCTAACAGCCTTACTTATGACAAAAGTATGGCACACCTGAAGCCATCTTGATTGGAATAAACTGGTAACACTTAAACAATTTAATTTAAAAAGGAACAAAATGATGGATTTCATTTTGTCATAGAAATTATGGTTAGTGCTGTAGAAAGAAAAATTAGGACATGTTTCAAGTGTGATCTCAAATATCTTCCTGTTATATTTCAACAGGAGCAGCCTGCCAGTTGATGCCTTTGTGTTCTACTGCAGCTTCCCAGAGTGTTCTAAAGAACAACTAGAGTGCTAACAGCCTTATTTATGACAAAAGTATGGCACACCTGAAGCCATCTTGATTGGAATAAACTGGTAACACTTAAAACATTTAATTTAAAAAGGAACAAAATGATGGGGTTCATTTTGTCATAGAAATTATGGTTAGTGCTGTAGAAAGAAAAATTAGGACATATTTCAAGTGTGATCTCAAATATCTTCCTGTTATATTTCAAAAGGAGCAGCCTGCCAGTTGATGCCTTTGTGTTCTACTGCAGCTTCCCAGAGTGTTCTAAAGAACAACTAGAGCTCTAACAGCCTTACTTATGACAAAAGTATGGCACACCTGAAGCCATCTTGATTGGAATAAACCGGTAACACTTAATACATTTAATTTAAAAAGGAACAAAATGAGGGTTCTTTTTGAAATAGAAAGTATAGTTAGTGCTGCAGAAAGAAAAATTAGGGCATGTTTTAAGTGAGATCTCAAATCCTCTTCTATTTCATTAGAAAATTCTGACATGCAGACTGAAACAATCACTTTCAATACCAGCAGCAGACTACCAGTTAACTCCCTGGTGAGCAGTAGCTTTACTCCAGTGATCTAATGAGCAACTAGAGTGCTAACATTCTGAATTTATGGCAGATGTGAGACACATCTGAATGCCTTCTTGATGGAATCAAAGTAAAAACTGAAAGCATTTCCTACTGAGGAGACTGCAGTAAATGAAGAAATTAGGAAACTTCATAACAAAGAAGTCTTCCAAGATGGCCACCAGTGAAAAAAGAGCCCAAATGTAGCACAAATATTACCCAGATGTAGCCCACATATAGCCCAATGACAAAAGTGTGCAAAACACTTTTTATTTTTAGTTTTTTGCAGTTTTATGTAGTGCAGACTGGTCAGGTATTGGAGCATTGCATCTTAAAACATGACCCCCTACACTACAAAAACACCACTGCACTACCTTAAACCCTAAAACACTACCCCCAGCACGACCCCCTACACTACACAAGCACCACTGCACTATCCTAAACCCTAAAACACTACCCCCAGCACGACCCCCTACACTACCCAAACACCACTGCACTAACCTAAATCCTAAAACACTACCACCAGCACGACCCCCTACACTACCCAAACACTACTGCACTACCCTAAAACATGACCCCTACACTACACAAACACCACTGCACCGCCCTAAACCCTGAAACACCAGCCCCAGCACAACACCGTACACTGCCCGCACACCACTGCACTGCCCTAAACCCTGAAAAACCAGCCCCAGCACAACCCCGTACACTGCCCGAAAACCACTGCACTGCCCTAAACCCTGAAACACCAGCCCCAGCACGACCGCCTACACTGCCCGAAAACTACTGCACTGCCCTAAACCCTGAAACACCACCCCCAGCAAGACTACCTACACTGGCCGAACACCACTGCACTGCCCTAAACCCTGAAACACCACCCCTGCACGACCCCCTACACTGCCCAAACACTACTGCACTGCCCTAAACCCTGAAACACCATCCCTCAGCACGACACCCTACACTGCCCGAACACCACTGCACTGCCCTAAACCCTGAAACACCACCCCAGCACGACCCCCTACACTGCCCGAACACCACTGCACTAAACCCTGAAACACCACCCCTGCACGACCCCCTACACTGCCGGAACACCACTGCACTGCCCTAAACCCTGAAACACCACCCCCAGCACGACCCCCTACACTGACCTAACATCACTGCACTGCCCTAAACCCTGAAACATCACCCCCAGCACAACCCCCTACACTGCCTGAGCACCATTGCTCTGCCCTAAACCCTGAAACACTAGCCCCAGCACGACCCCCTACACTGCCCGAACACCACTGCACTGCCCTAAACCCTGAAACACCACCCCCAGCACGACCCCCTACACTGCCCGAACACAACTGCACTGCCCTAAACCCTGAAACACCAGCCCCAGCAAGACCCCCTACACTGCCTGAACACCACTGCATTGCCCTAGACTCTGAAACACCAGCCCCAGCAAGACCCCCTACACTGCCCGAACACCACTGCACTGCCCTAAACCCTGAAACACCACCCCCAGCACGACCCCCTACACTGCCCGAACACAACTGCACTGCCCTAAACCCTGAAACACCAGCCCCAGCAAGACCCCCTACACTGCCTGAACACCACTGCATTGCCCTAGACTCTGAAACACCAGCCCCAGCAAGACCCCCTACACTGCCCGAACACCACTGCACTGCCCTAAACCCTGAAACACCAGCCCCAGCATGACCCCCTACACTGCCCGAACACCACTGCACTGCCCTAAACCCTGAAACACCAGCCCCAGCACGACCCCCTACACTGCCCGAACACCACTGCACTACCCTAAACCCTGAAACACCAGCCCCAGCACGACCCCCTACACTGCCCTAACACCACTGCACTGCCCTAAACCCTGAAACACCAGCCCCAGCACCACCCCCTACAATGCCCGAACACCACTGTACTGCCCTAAACCCTGAAACACCACCCCTGCACCGCCCCCTACACTGCCCGAACACCACTGCACTGCCCTAAACCCTGAAACACCACCCCCTGCACGACCCCCTACACTGCCCGAACACCACTGCACTGCCCTAAAACCTGAAACACCACCCCCTACACTGCCCGAACACCACTGCACTGCCCTAAACCCTGAAACACCACCCCTGCACCGCCCCCTACACTGCCCGAACACCACTGCACTGCCCTAAACCCTGAAACACCACCCCCAGCATGACCCCTTTACTGCTCGAACACCACTGCACTGCCCCAAACCCTGAAACACCACCCCCAGCATGACCCCCTACACTGCCCGAACACCACTGCCCTAAACCCGGAAACACCACCCCTGCACGACCCCCTACACTGCCCGAACACCACTGCACTGCCCTAAACCCTGAAACACCACCCCAGCACCACCCCTATACTGCCCGAACACCACTGCACTGCCCTAAACCCTGAAACACCACCCCAGCACGACCCCCTACACTGCCCGAACACCACTGCACTGCCCTAAACCCTAAAACACCACCCCCAGCACGACCCCTACACTGCCCGAACACCACTGCACTGCCCTAAACCCTAGAACACTACCCCCAGCATGACCCCTACACTACCCGAACACCACTGCACTACGCTAAACCCTAAAATACTCCCCCAGCAAGACCCCTACACTACCCGAACACGACTGCACTGCCCTAAACCCTAAAACACTCCCCAGCACGACCCCCTACACTACCCGAACACCACTGCATTGCCCTTAACCCTAAAACACTCCCCCAGCACGACCCCCTACACTACCTAAACACCACTGCACTGCCCTAAACCCTAAAACACTACCCCCGCATGACCCCTACACTACCCAAATACCAATGCACTACCCTAATCCCTAAAACACTACCGCCCGCACAACTCCTTACACTACCCAAAGACCACTGCACTACCCTAAACTCTAAAACAATACCCCCGCACGACTCCCTACACTACCCAAAGACCACTGCACTACCCTAAACCCTAAAACACGACCTCCTACACTACACAAACACCACTGCACTACCCTAAACCCTAAAAAACTACCCCCAGCACGAACCCCTACACTACCCAAACACCACTGCACTACCCTAAACCATAAAACACTACCCCCAGCAGTACCCCTACGCTACCCAAACACCACTACACTAACCTAAACCCTAAAACACTACCCCCAGCAGTACCCCTACACTACCCAAACACCATTGCACTACCCTAAACCCTAAAACACTACCCCCAGCAGTATCCCCTACACTACCCAAACACCACTGCACTACCCTAAACCCTAAAACCCTAAAACACTAACCCCAGCACGACCCCTAAACTACCCAAACACCACTGTACTACCCTAAACCCTAAAACACTCCCCCAGCACGACTCCCTACACTACCCAAACACCACTGCACTACCCTAAACCCTAAATCTACCCCCAGCATGACCCCCTACACTACACAAACACCACTGCACTACCCTAAACCCTAAAACACTACCCCCAGCACGACCCTCTTCACTACCTAAACACAACTGCACAATTTGTTACAGGCGTTGCAAAGCAGACCTGTGGTGCTTACTGGAAGTACCTGGTGGGCTAGTTGGGCCCCAAGGACTCTCAGGATTCAAGGTGACCTAATCCCCCAACTTAAAACGCGCCACGGGGCGCGTTTGCACAGTGGTGAAGGGAGGGGCGGGGCCTCAGGTGACATGTGCGCAAACACGCCCTGTGGTGTGTTTTAAGTTGGGGAGATAATTCCCTTTGAATCCTGGGGGCCAACTAGCCCACCAGGTACCTTCAGTAAGCACAACAGAGTTGCGTTGCAGAGAGGTGAAAAAGGTGCGTGGCCTCGGAACGCCTCTCTGCAACTAAGCTCTGTGGTCCTAACTGTAGGTACCTGGGGGCTAGTTGGGCCCCAGGGACCCTCAGGATTCAAGGGGACTTAATCCCGCAACTTAAAACGCGCCACGGGGCGCGTTTGCACACATGTCACCTCAGGCCCCCTCCCTTCACCACTGTGCAAACGCGCACTGGCTCTGGTTAGTCAGAGTCAGTTACCACCAGTACCCGTCTGAAAAAGTTGTGGGCACAGGATGATTTTGCAACAAGGCCTCTTTCTGCTCCTCTGTTGGTTCTTTCTGCACATCTTTTGCTTCTTTCTGTGCATTTTTCTTCTTTCTTCACATGTCCTACCTCTGTTGGCATAGTTAGAAACTAGCATTTAAAAAACCTTTGAAATTCACTTAAAAAATCATAGGTTTCAGGCACGTTATAGTTAGAAATTAGCTTTTAAAAAACCTATGAAATTCACTGAAAAAACCATAGGTTTCAGGCACGTTATAGTTAGAAATTAGCATTTAAAAAACCTTTGAAATTCACTAAAAAAACCATAGGTTTCAGACACGTTATAGTTAGAAATTAGCATTTAAAAAACCTTTGAAATTCACTGAAAAAACCATAGGTTTTAGGGACAGTTATAGTTAGTTGGACATTGCACTCGTACAAAACCCGTGAAATTCCCCTGTTATAGTTAGTTCAGCTAACTATAACTCGCGCCCGCAATGCACTGCTGATGACGTCACATATTACATCGCTCATGACATGGTCAGTGACATCACTGATGACATCACTGATGACATCTCAAATGACATCACTGATGACATCATCCATGTGATAATTTCATGCATCTTCTCACACCCTAATATAACTTTTGATACACCCACTCTAAATTACAGACTGCCATTCTCAAAACCATAGACACTCCAACACCAAAAACTACATACCCACTCACTGATTCTTAGGTCTACACACACATCCACTCACTCACCTGTACAGTCCCTCATACTTACAGTCACTCAGTACAGGACTATCATATGCACTCATACACCTATATAAATACTCACACACCGCCACTCATCCATAGAGTTACTCACACACCTAGTCAGTCATGCAAAAAATTAATCACACACCCATTTACTCACCTATACAGTTATACACACACCAGCTCACTTACTCATACAAATACTAGCACATTCTTACGCTCTTATACAATAACTGATACAAGCACACACGCATCCATACAGCCACTCTCACAATAACACACTCTCACTTATAGCCATTTAAATACTCTAACACACATATATACTGCCTTTTACATATGTAGTTACTCGCACATGTACCACTGAGATATACATTCACTCACTAACACACCCATACACACACTCACCCACCCAAGCAGTCCATCACAGATGCACTCTTGAAATCATGCACCCAGTGAATCACCCACTCACACATCTATGTATAGAGTCACACACACCCCACTCACACAAACACTTAGGCAGCCATACAGATACTCAGAGAACCAATCAATAACCCATATAGACACTCATGTAGCTATTCGCAAATCCATGCATCCACTTACACACCAACAAACAGACGGATACAGACATTCACACAGTTTAGTCACTAACCCATGCATTCAGTAAGATACGTTTAATCACTCACTTGTAGAGTCAGTCACTCACGTACTAAATCATCCATTCAGACACTTATACACCCACTCATTCTTCAATACGCCTTTCCCTATATATTAAACATATTTAAACTTTACAGAAACACACAGTCACTGGATGATGTCATCAGTGATGTCATCAGTGATGCCATTTGAGATGTCATCAGTGATGTCATCAGTGATGTCACTGACCATGTCATGAGTGATGTAATATGTGACGTCATCAGCAGTGCATTGCGGGGGCGCGAGTTATAGTTAGCTGAACTAACTATAACAGGGGAATTTCACGGGTTTTGTACGAGTGCAATGTCCAACTAACTATAACTGTCCCTAAAACCTATGGTTTTTTCAGTGAATATATATATATGTATATATATGTATATATATATATATTCGCAATAAACCACCAGATGCCACTGCGCTCACGGGTGGGTGCTCTCGTTCATGTAGGTGCTTGTGCTGGATTAAATCCTGTATAAAAAAGTGGAAATCCATGTTTCTTTAGTGTAGATAATTCATTTGACCAAACATTTAAATAAATCAATAAACAAATTTAAAAATTCATTAATCGGTGCGAATCATGTAATTATCTACAAATCCATTCATCATGTGACCTATCATTAGAGCTGATGTAAGGTCTATCATAAATATTGTTGTTGATTACAATTTAATGTAATACACCCTACTCTTATTACATCTACAAAGTGATGGATGTTTGGACTTAACCCAAAATTGAGCCCTATATGGGCAAGGTTCAGACTATGAAACTATTGCTTCACATTACAGTCTAAGGAACCACTCAATTCCTAAGGTCTGAAATTTTTCATCAATCTACAGTCACATAATATTCAAATCCTATCTCACCAGGTCACCAACAAAGGGAAAGGAAGGACATTTTTGGGGAAAAGAAATGAGAGAAATTCATGAAAATTAATCATAGGGTAAGGCTCCTCTCTTATATGTATCTATCATACATTGGACGTGCTCCAAAGAAGGGGATATAAGATTATACCCCTAGGTGCACTGCCAACTCTTCTTCAGTATTCATGCTAAGTTTAGACACACATTCCCCCCTCTTGTTTCTTGGGGTATGTGATCTATGCAGA
This sequence comes from Calotriton arnoldi, assembly GCA_963921515.1. NCBI lineage: Eukaryota > Metazoa > Chordata > Amphibia > Caudata > Salamandridae > Calotriton > Calotriton arnoldi. The sequence goes on along the minus strand of CAWUFW010000756.1, from coordinate 358,079 downwards.
AAAATTGTAATAGATCTCGATTGCTACCGTGATGTGTCTTAAAATGTCACAAGATGGTATATGACTGATCTTTCTTAGAGATATCTCTTGAATGTTTAAGATTCATTTTTTAGTCTGGTATATTGTGCTGCCAATATATTTGAATCAGAATGGACATATAATGCAATAAACTGTGTGGGTGGTATTACAGTTCGTAAATTTATAAATTCTTTTAGGTTTTTTGCATCCTGCTACTTCATATGTTAGTACCCTTTTGCTGTTTTTGCATGCTTCGCAGTTACTGCAAGGGAAAAAACCTACCATCCTGCTACAGCTTGTATGAATGTTTTTCATTGGTAAATTACTCTGGACTATTTGGTCTTTTATAGATCTACCTCTTCTATATGTGATGCTGGGATGTTCTTGTATTTCTGTTCCAATTACAGGTCTGTTTTCAGAATGTGCCAATTCTTTTGAATGGTGCTGTTATAAGCTCCAGCATCATTCAAGTAGGCAGTAATTACCCTAAACTCATGCTTAGTCTCATTACCACGGATATTATCCAAGAGGAGACTCCGCCTAGAATTGTTTCTAGTTTTGTTTCTTGCTGTAGTTAGTACTTTCTTCGGGTAACTTCTTTGTTGGAATCTTTGTATGCGCGCGCCAGCTGCTGATTCGTAATCTACTTCCCTAGTGTAGTTCCTCTTCAAGCAAAGCAATTCCCCATAGGGGATGCTCCACTTGAGAGTCCTAGGGTGACTGCTTGCAGCTTGTAAAAGGGAATTCCCTGCAGTTGGCTTTCTGTATAGGCTGGTACAGATCTTGTCTGCCACGAAGACTTTCAGGTCTAATGTACAGATTCAGTACTCATCTCTCCAGTAAATCTTAGCTTGACATTGTTATTATTTAAAGCTAATACATAAGCCTTAGCTGTTTCTTTGGACCCTTTCCATAAGATGAATAGATCATCAATGTATCTATACCAGCTAACGACCTGATTGACCCTGATCTCATTCGGTCCCGACTAGACCACCCGCTTCTCCACCAGCCCACAAATAAAGTTGCACAACTGGTAGTGAAGCAGGTACCCATGGCCGACCAGTGTGTGTGTCTGTACAGCTGTTCTTGAAAAATGAAGATGTAATTAATCAGACAAAATTGGGTACATTCTACACGCATTCTGTTATTTTCTGCAAATTTTAGGGATCTGCCCGTAAGAAAGTATTTCACACCTTTGAGCCTGTGTTCGTGTGAGATACTTGTATAAAGACTGGTGATATCCAGTACTACCATTAACATATCAGGTTCCCACACTGTATGGGCTATCTATCTCAAAAAATCCTTGGTATCTCGAACATGAGAAGTCAAAGTTACTACAAAATCAGCCAGAAAATGGTAATATACATTGACATATGATCCATAAGACCGCCCTTTGAAAATATAATTGGACGTCCGGGTGGGGTCTCTTTGTTTTTATGAACTTTGGGAAGATGATAGAAAGTTGGTGTTGTCGGATGAGGACACCTCAAAATTGGAATTACTCCAAACCCAACATTCCTATGGAATACCAATCATAAATGAGTTCATGATAAGTCCCAATACTTTTTGTGTATTCTTCCTTTGGTATCGGTTGGTAATGTTCCAAATCTGAGAGTTGTCACATTGCTTACTGGCAGTAGAAGTCCCTTGTTAGTAGAACAATATTTCCATCCTTGTCTGATGGCTTAAACACCCTTATCATTCTGTAAATCCACTAAGGCAGTCCTTTGTTCTTTTGTTATGTTTGTCTTTTACATTCTGCTTTTTGAAACGTAATTTCATCATCTCCTTTTTGACTGTTTTCTCAAAGATGTCTATCGCATCAATTGGCATTGACGGTATAAACGTAGATTTGGGTTTGAAATCACTTTGTGCACTTGTCTGATGGATACCCACAGTTTTAACTTGCTCTACGTCTCCTATGTCATTGTTCACTTGTATAACTGTTTCCAATTCTCCTAGGATCATGAGTTTCCAAATCATTGCCTGTCAAGATATCTGTTTCTGTCTGAGCAGGGACTTTTTTTGGCTCTTCCAGTTATTTTTCAGTTTATGAAATTTATTTAGTTTTAATTTTCTTGTAAATTGAAATCAGTCGATCAGGTTTGAGTGTACTCAAAATTGCTGGATGCACAAAACGTGAGTCCCTACTTAAGAACTGATTCTTCTGCTTCTGTTAGGATTATGGGTGTTCAGTTCACAATTGTTAAATTGTCACCTTCTACTTGCGCTTGTAAATTCTCTTGCTTCTGGTTTGTGATGATATTCCTTTGTTTGTATTGCTTGAAACCTCCCCTTCTTGTTTGTCATCGTCCTCATGTTCTTTGCGATCTAGAAGTTTGGTTTTTCCTCCCCGTTACCATGACTGCCTTAGGAGTTGGAACTCCTTGTGAAAATGGGACTGTTCAAGTCCCACTCCTTGAGGATTACCACCTCCTTTCTCTGATTGTTCTGTATCCATCGCTATGTCAGACTCTGATTTTTCCCTATGTTCAATTGTCGATAGATTCTTATTGCTCCTTAGCTCTCTCCTTGGGGCGTCAAATATTTTCGCAAAGGTTAGAACTCTGCCTTGCTCATAATCAGGAGCATCCCGTTTAAATTTGGTTTGCTTCCACTGTTTTATTGTTCCTTCGTAGGTTAAAAGTAATTTTTTCATAAGTTCTTTTAACTCCTCCTGTGATGTTTTATCATCTCCTGATGTAATTGACTTTTCGTGTTCCGCAATATCTTTGAGTGCCTTATCTCTGTCACTACATGTGAATTTTATGATCATTTTCAGCATTCCAATTGATGACTCAGTAGTGCATTCTGACCACTCCTCTAATAGACGTGGGTTCAGATTTTCAAAGGAAGGAACCGGGTATATTCTCAGACTTCTAGGGATCTGATGCACGCCAATATAGTGTTGTAAGGATGTAGCCTCCCACCATTTGCGTATTTCACGCTAATACAGTTTCTCTAATTTAAAGAATTTGCTCTTTAAATCATCTTTCCCCATTGTAATTGGACTTCCTTCAGCCCGGTGTGTTGTTTGTCTTCATTTAAATAAATCAATTGCCGATTCACGGCGAGCTTCCTCAGTAAACATATTGTAGTGCCGGGAAAGGAATATGCAGTTTGGTTTTGTACAATTGTTCTCCCCCCTTCGTTCCTGTTGCTTACTCAATGCATACGATAAGTAGATGTATCACTTTAATCAAAAGCAAACTGGAAAGTTTCAGGGACTCAAGGGTCCTCCGACTCACTGATCCCTGAATGTTTGGCCGTTTGGCTGTTTGGCCCTTTGCTGCTCGATCCTCGTAGAGCTGTGGCGTTCAATGTATATGTCACTCCAAACCATCAGATACCAGTGCACTCACGGGCGGGTGCTCTCACTCGTGTAGGTGGATTCAAGTTGCAAACAGCTCCAGATCTTCAAAAGAAGAGGTAAGCACTCACAGGGGAAGAATACAAAAATACTTGTTTATTGTCACAAGTAGCACGGACGCGTTTTGGCAGTTGCCTTTTTCTACATTCAGAGTTGAAGGCCATAACGGTTAATGTACACATTCTCTATTGGTTGATCGTGACAATACATAGAAAGAGGACAGCAGATTTACAACAGTTTCTCCACCTTTATGCAAGCTGCCATCTTAAAGTGACTAGGTGCTTGTACTGGATTAAGTCTCGTACAAAAAAGCGGAAGTCCATGTTTCTTTCGTGTAGATAATTCATGTGACCAAACATTTAAAGAAATCAATACACAAATTCAAAAATTAATTATTCAGTGTAAATCATGCAATTATCTATAAATCCATTCATCATGTGACCTATCATTAGAGCTGATGGAAGGTCTATCATAAATAGTGTGGCTGCTTACAATTTAATGTAATAAACCCTACTCTTATTACACCTACAAAGTGATGGCATTTTTGGACATAACCCAAATATATTTATATATATATATTTATATATTTATTTACCATCATTTACCTTACTTAACATTTCCCCCATTTTCTATGGCAAGGGTTGCAGTACCAGTTCCAGACACTCCTCTTGTCCCTCCCAATTTAATATTAAAATGAGGCATATGAGTACAGAGATCTCCATCACTGTGGTCGAGATGTCTACACAGGCAAGATAGGAGAAGGGAAGGTCTCCAAGCGCATGTTAGTGAATTGTATTTTGTAGTACATAAATAGTTCTACTTTACGCATACTTTACATAATTTTGTGAATAGGTCCTATAAATTCCATTGAGAATCAAGTCCAATAAGTGAACATTCTGTTCTCATTCATCAGCATTTTATTTTATTTTGAAGGATTGAAGCTGTTATTTCTATGATATATGGAGGCAATCAATTGTGTGCAGAGTGATGAAAGACAAGACTAATTTTGACCATGCTCAATTTGACAGTGTTTGAAAGAGTGTACGAAAAAGGATGGCAGAGACTAATGTAAAGGGACTGGCAGAATAAATACGTACTAAACCGTGGGCACATGACAATATTTCTTTCCCTTTTTACGAACAAGCAGAGAATGTGCAGCCAAACTGCCTACCTTTGAATTCTTGCTACCGACATCCAGACTGAATGAAATCATTCCTATCTTTTTAGGGCAATTCTCCTTTTCAGCTTTGGTAATATGTCGCTCTGGTACAGCTCCTTATCTTTGCTGGAAACTCTGAACTGGTATTAGAAACTATTATTGATTAGTGAGCTTCTCAGACTTTAATTTAAAGAGAGAACTTTAACCCCTTTGGCGCGTTGGATGGCTGGCGCCCGTCTGATGCACCAGTGCTCATGTGGCTGTCTGTGTGGTTTCCCTGAAATGACGATCAGCGCGCACGTCGCGCTCACGTCATTTCAGTGAAACTGAAACTGAAATGAGACGAGAGGCTCATTTCAGTTTCGCTTTCTACGTGGTCAGGGGGCTATCTCAGCGCCCTGAGCATGTAGAAAGTCAGGAGAGGTATCGTTGGAAAGGGGAGAATCTCCCCTGTCCAATGGTACCCCTCCCTAGTAGACCCCTGCTTGGGGATTGCACCAGGTGGGCAATCCCCAAGCAGGGATCCACCCACTAGCCACCAGGGAGGGGGGAGCGGCCCCATGGGCAAGGGCCTTTGCTCCCCCCAATTACTTTTGGCATATTCAGTCTTTCTGCCCCCCCACTCAGGGGGGCAGAAAGCCCACTAGATACCAGGGATTTTTATTGGCATTTTGAATTAGGGGAGGGGGCTGCCCAATATGGGCATGCCAATGCCCCCACCCCCGCAAAATAACAGTCTTTCTGCCCTCCATGGGGGGCAGACAGCCCACTAGATACCAGGCATTTTTTTTTCACTGCAATTAGGGGTGGGGGCAGCCCAAGATGGGCATGCCAATGCCCCCACCCACCCCCCCTGCAAAATGACAGTCTTTTTGCCCCCCCGGGGGGGCATATGGGGGCAGTAGCCCCCAATCTGCCTCCCTGGGAGGGTAGAAAGCCCACTAGACACCAGGGATTTTTTTTTATAGAATTTGGGGGTGGGGGCTGCCCAAAATGGGCAAGCCAATGCCTCCACCCTCCTGTCACTTGTGTGGGTGGGGCAAGGTCCTGTGACTGGGAAGAGTCTAAAACATAGGGATTAAGGGTATAGCACAGCGAATTCTAAGTGCTTTATTTTTTTTTAAATATGTTTTTAGCCAACTCTGCATTGGACACCCAAGTGAGGTATCATTTTACCCAGGAGACTGAGGGGAATGCTGTGTGGTAGGACATTTGTGCTGGCATGGTGATTCCACACAAAAATATGTGGAAAATTTGGTTTTTTCAGCAAAATTTAAAGTTTGCAGGGGATTCTGGGTAGGAAAACTTTGGGGGATCCATGCAAGCCATACCTCCCTGGACTCCCCCGGGTGTCTAGGTTTTAGAAATGTGTGGGTTTGGTAGGTTTCCCTAGATGGTTGCCGAGCCTGGGGCAAAAAACCCAGGTAACCCCCTTGCAAAACCAGGTCGTTTTGTGATAGGTAATTTTGATGTCTCCTCAATACGTTTTGGGCCCTTGCCTGTCGCGGGTACTTGGGCCACCCACACAAGTGAGGTACCATTTCTATCGGGAGACCTGAGGTAACTCTGGGTGGTAGGAAATGTGTGTCAGCCCGGTGATCCCACAACTTTCCCACTCCGAAATTTGAGAAAAAAGTGATTTTTTTCAGCTAAATTTGAGGTTTGCAGGGGATACTGGGTAGGAAAACGTTGGGGGGTCCACACAAGCCATACCTCCCTGGACTCCACCAGGTGTCTAGTTTTAAAAAATATGTGGGTTTGGTAGGTTTCCCTAGATGACCACCGAGCCAGGGGCCACAAACCCAGAGGACCCCTCTTGCAAAACCAGGTCGTTTTGTGATAGGTAATTTTGATGTATCCTCAATACGTTTTGGACCCTTGCCTGTCGCTTGTATTTGGGCCACCCACACGAGTGAGGTACCATTTTTATCAGAAGACCTGGGGGAACGCTGGGTGGTAGGAAATTTGTGTCAGCCCGGTGATCCCGCAACTTTCCCACACAAACATTTGAGAAAAAAGTGATTTTTTTCAGCTAAATTTGAGGTTTGCAGGGGATTCTGGGTAGGAAAACGTTGGGGGTCCACGCAAGCCATACTTCCCTAGACTCCCCCAGGTGTCTAGTTTTCAAAAATGGGTAGGTTTGGTAGATTTCCCTAGATGGCCGCCGAGCCCGTGGCCAAAAACACAGGTGACCCCCCCCTTGCAAAACCAGGTCATTTTGTGATAGGTAATTTTGATGTCTCCTCAATACGTTTTGGGCCCTTGCCTGTCGTGGGTACTTGGGCCACCCACACGAGTGAGGTATCATTTTTATCGGGAGATCTGGGGGAATGCGAAGAGGGTGGAATTTTGTGAATCCACGTAGATTCCAGAACTTTCCATCACAGAAATGTGGGGAAAAATGTTTTTTTTTTTTTTTACAAAGTTTGAGGTTTGCAGGGGATTCTGGGTAACAGAACCGGTGAGAGCCACACAAGTCACCACCCCCTGGATTCTCCTGGGTGTCTAGTTTTCAAAAATGTATAGTTTAACTAGGTTTCCTTAGGTGGCGGCAGAGCTAGGGTTAAAAATCTACAGCTAGGCACTTTCCCAAAAAAGGGTCAGTTTTCACTGTAAACATGTGGTGAGTCCACGTTGCGTTTTGGACCGTTTCCTGTCACGGGGACTAGGCCTACCCACACAAGTGAGGTACCATTTTTATCGGAAGACTTTGGGGGTCGTGGGGTGAGTAGAATTGTGTGGATCCACACAGATTCTAAAACTTTCCATCACAGGAATGTGAGGAAAATGTGTTTTTTTTTTACAAAGTTTGAGGTTTGCAGGGGATTCTGGGTAACAGGAACTGGTGAGAGCAACACAAGTCACCCCCTCCTAGATTCCCCTGGTTGTCTAGTTTTAAAAAATGTATAGGTTTGCTAGGTTTCTCTAGGTGCCGACAGAGCTAGGGTTCAAAATCTACAGCTAGGCACTTTGCCAAAAAAGGGTCCTTTTTCACTGTAAAAATGTGGTGTGTCCACGTTGTTTTTTGGGCCGTTTCCTGTCACGGGCACTAGGCCTACCCACACAAGTGAGGTACCATTTTTATTGGAAGACTTTGGGGAATGCGAGGTGGGTGGAATTTTGTGGGTCCACGCAGATTCCAGAACTTTCCATCACAGAAATGTGAGCAAAATGTGTTTCGTTTTTTACAAAGTTTCAGGTTTGCAAGGGATTCTGGGTAACAGAACCTGGTGAGAGCCACAAAAGTCACCCCCTCCTGGATTCCTCTGGGTGTCTAGTTTTCAGAAATGTATAGGTTTGCTATGTTTCCCTAGGTGCCAGCAGAACTGGGATTCAAAATCCACAGCTAGGCACTTTGCAAAAAAAGGGTCAGTTTTCCCTGTAAAAATGTGGTGTGTCTACGTTGCGTTTTGGGCCGTTTCCTGTCGCGGGCACTAGGCCTACCCACACAAGTGAGGTACCATTTTTATCGAGAGACTTAGGGAACTCATAATTGTAGAGCAACTATTACCTTTTGACTTTCTATGCATTTCTGCCTTCGTAATGTAAGACAATGTGTAAAAAAGAAGTCACTTTGAAAAATGTCCTACAATTCACAGGCTAGTATGGGTAACCACAATTTCGGAAATGTGCAAATAGCTACTGTTTCTAAACTCTATATTTTGTTCCCTTTTCGTAAATACATACGTGTCTTTGATACCTATTTTTCACTCTTTATAGTTTACCAAATTGATTGCTATATATCCGGTACACAATGAAAAACCCATGCAAGATGCTACTCCGTTACTGGCTCTGGGTTCCTCGGATTCTCGGTGAACCTACAAGTCCTATATATCCCCACAACGAAAAGGGTCAAGCGGATGTAACGGCATATTGCTTTCAAACATCTGTCATACTTGGAAGAAGTTACAGGTGAAAACGTTGGCACAAATGGCTGTTTTTTTCAACTCATTTTCAATTTCTCTTATTTTCAACTGTTAGTTTCTATAAAAAAAACCTTGAAGGATCTACAAAAAAGACCCCTTGCTGAATTCATAATTTTGTCCACTTTTTAGAAATGTATAGCTTTCCAGGATCCATTATTGCTTTCACACACATTTCTACCACTAACTGGAAGGAGGTTGAAAGCACAAAAAGTAGCAAAAATAGGCTATGTCCCAGTAAAATGCCAAAACTGTGTAAAACATTTTGGTTTTCTGACAAAAGTCTGCTTGTCCCTGAAAGCTGGGAAGATGATGATTTCAGCACCACAAACCCTTTGTTGATCACATTTGCATGGGTAAAAGCAGACGCTTTCTTCAGCAGCACTTTTTCCCCTTTTTTTCCCAAAAACCCCAAATTTAGCTATATTTTTGGCTTATTTCTGGGTCCCCCACAGGGGAATCCACAAACCTGGGCACCTTTAAAATCCCTATGACGTTGGAAGAAAAGGGCGCAAATTTGGCCTGGATACCTTATGTGGACAAAAAGTTACAGTGGCCTAAGTGCAAACTACCCCAAATAGCCCAAAAAAGTCTTAGCACATGGGGGGGAGGGGGGGAGGAGTCCTAGCAGCGAAAGGGTTAATGCATGTTCATACCTTATTCACTGAAATTTGGGATGTGAGATTTTTATACCATCGTTGCAGAGTAACCAAATAAAATGAATTATGTAAGAAACAGATGAGGTAGGTACTGGAAGGAGTTATCCTTGGAGGGATAACTGGAGTACTAGTGCAAACAACATTATTGATATAATTAATGCAAAGTTCACAGCATGCCACTTTGGGGTGGTTCAGTATGCACATATCCAAGTGGACTCATTTCCAGAGCAAGACTTCTCCTTCTCCTTTCTTGTTCATTCTCATTATGTCAAATGTACTTTTGCCTATCTTCAGGCAATTTGTTTGTTATTCCTTCACAGTGTGCACTTTCACACATATCCTGGGATTGGGGACTCACTTTTAACCGTTTGTCTGGTGCACTCTCAAACCTTTAGGCAGTACAATTCTATGTGTCCATCATCTGTATTGTTTTATTCCCCGACTTGGTTTCCTTGGAATGTATATTTCTATATCCACTGATGTGTTTGACGCCAGGGTCACAAAGTCTGGTGGGTTCACTCAGCCTTTAACTAACCCTCGGCAAAGCACTACGCTACGCTCGTGTAGTTTGCGAAGTTTGCGCTACTTCGCACAACGCGAATTGCACGTAGCACAGTGCAAACACGCGTAGCGTAGCGTAGTGCAGCGGTCATTTTTGCTTGCTCGCAGTCCTCAACGTCAAGTTGGCGACCGCGAGCAAGCAAATGACTATCCGGCGAGACTTTTTCCTCGTTCGCGATCAGCAACATCAAGTTGCCGATCGCGAGCGTGGAAAGAAACCTCCCGGCGAGATTCTCAACGCGGGGAGGTCAGGTTTCTCATTGCGAGTGGTCGCGTATGCTCGCGACCGCTCGCGATGAGAAACTACCAGTCCGCGTTGAGAAAGCTGCCGCTCGAGTAAAAATCTACTCGAGCGGCAGTAAAGACAGCTCGCACTGTGCAAGATGCCGTTTTCAATGATTGCACAGTGCCGACAAGCATCCGGCACTGTGCAATCATTGCGAACAGTGCACTACGCAGTTCGCGTAGTGCTACGCGTAGCTCGCGTAGTGCGAACTGCACTTTGCATAGCATCGCGTAGCGCTACTTCACGAACTACGCCCAGACTTACCTTTAACCCTCCTGTTATTCAGTGAGAAGTTACCAACAGGTAAATGTTCCCTTTAGAAATATTGATTTTTGTTGCTCACCATTAGCGATAAACTCTCAAGCATTCATAAGGGGAGAAACAACAAACTGCCTTGTATGTTAACCACAGAAAATACTAATTTGGAGCTTGCTGATTCACTTTATGTGAGCGTAAGTGCAGAAGTGTCTTGAGGATTGTGTCATCTGTTCAGCGAGACATCAGAGGTGTCCATAAATGTTCTTTAAAACATACTAAGCATGCTCCAATTTGTAGTACTGGAAGCCTTCACTACTTATCAAAACGCAGTGCTCTCCTGCACATCCCCCAGTAGATGTTCTAAACACATTGTAATAGGGTCAACTGGAGTTTTCTGTTTTATTCATATACCATTAAGCTTCTGTTTAGCCCTAGTCAGGTAATCACCATCACCTGAACCTTTGGTGCACTATACACTGCATTTAATATTTGCCCAAAGCAAGAGTGTACACCTGAAAGGTAGCCTTGTGTGCAGGGGGGTGAGAATGAAAGATAGCAACATTTTTAAAAACGTTGCTCAGGAGGGCCCAAACCCTGAGAACTCTTGTCTGGTGCTTTGTCATTAAAAGTTTGAAAACCTCAGCATTAATGTATAAAACAATAATCCACCATATGATTAAATGCAGGACTCACATTGTAGTATTAGGGAAACAAGTTCAGTCAATTTTTATTAGTTAATGATCATTATCAAATGTATGTTCCTGGGTCACGTGGTAGCATGCATATATGAGGGCAAAGAACATTAAGCAAGGTCAATGAATGGTGTCAGAAAGTGTTTTTTTTTGTGTGGTCAGCCTCTTTTGTGGACTAATACTGCTGGTTTTTGATCTCTGCACACTGGGGCACTCCTGTCCAGTCCCAAGTGTATGTACTCTGATCCCTAAAACATGGCAAAATTGGCTAACTCCTAATTGGCATGGTTAACTTCCCAGTAAGGCCATAGTATATGGTACAATAATGCAGGGGGTTCAGTCCAAGTTTAAATTATTGAAACCATGTTTTACTTTAACAAGTTTATGGCTTTATTCCTTAAGGTGGACTCCCATCAGCCCAATAAATAATCCACTTTCTTACATTGGTATTTAGCGGTGAGATATAAAACCTGTGTTAAGCAGGGCGTCACAGTTTTAAAGGTCAAAATAAAAAATCCCTATAATGAATTGATAGCAAAAATGGATTTTTGATTGGCATAAGGTCTTCAATTGGGTCATTTTAGTTTTCCCCCCCAAATTCAGTTGCTATTCCAATTTTCGCACCTTAACCTATTGGCATGGAGGGGAAAACATCTATTACAACACAGGCATTACATCGTAATGCCATTACAACACATCCATTACAACGCATATGCATTTACAAAGCATGCTATTACAACGAAAATTAACGTAAGTGCTTTGGGTAAGGTTTGTTTTATCGTTTTAATTAAATGTTTATTTTTTTGATGTATTAATAATTTATTTTTATGTATCCATATAAACATACGTTTTAATGGCTTGCGTTGTTAAAACATGCATTTTAATGGTAGTTGCATTGTAAAAGTATGCGTTGTAATGGTATGCATTGTAATGTCATATATTGCATGGAGGTGGATCTGTCTACCATGTCTAGCATGTTGGGTCGAAAAACATGTGTATGCAAAGAGGAATGAAGTTGAGTAGGGCATCCCAAAAACGAGAATTTCCACAATGCCCCCAGGGCCTCAGAAGTGGTCTGCTTGCTACAATGAGGAGCTTGAGAAAATCCAAGAAGATTAGGAGACAGGGGAGAACAGGTCTCAAAATTTACTCTTTATTTTTTTCCAGGGCTGGGAGTGATGTGGGCTCCAACAGTCAAATCCTTCCAGATGGTGTACAGAGACAAGCAGTCAGAGATGGAGCTTCTGGCCACACTGTCAGCTATTGACCTGGAGAAGAAGAAGCAGGAAAGGAAGAGAAGCTTTACTTAGAAGCTGAACATGGAGAAAAAGAAGGCCAAATTAGAACCCTGCAGCCAATGAAGATGGTGGCAGCAAAAATGACGTGTCTACAAGGGGTCACATGTCCCTCACTTGCCCAAATCTGTGGTGCTTGGCTTTGTAGAGGAGGCGATATTGATAAATGATCACATCCTATGAAAGGACTTTGAAGATGTGCAGGGTAGGCATACAACACTAGGGAGTATTATCACGAGGAATGGTGTTAACAATGGGGAACGATACATCCTGGCACTAAAAGGTGAGGTTTTATTACTCTATATAATCCACTGCTGTGGCTAAAATGCTATTAGAACATTATGCTGCATAAAAATAAATGTGTCCTTTCAGACACCAGGAGTATGAAAACCCAGAAACTCTCTGAATCTATCACCTCTCTCTTTTCACAGCGCCTTATTCCATATTCAAGTCACTTGATGCTGCGCGCATGCAGTGACTACATTAACTGACATTATTTAATAAAACAGGATGTGACAGAAGGGAGGGTTAGCCTGTGTAGCCCCAGGCTGTGCTTCAGGTCTATTAAATTGGTTTGCTTCATTTAGCAAGACAAATGGAGGTAAAGGGAACTTGGTAGGCTTATCCCACTCTTTCTAGGGTTCTCTGACAGTGTGAGGGAAGTGAAAAGGGAATGCAAAGCTTGGATAAAGAAGAACCTCTATTTCTTGTGTTCCTCTGCACAATTACACAAATCATAAGGAGAGAAAAGAGATGAACATTTTTATTGGACATCACAGTCACAACACTTGTAAGTGATTTCCTAGAAAAATAATATCTTACAATGCCATCACTGACTCAACTGTTTAATAGAGCTTTTCAAGGTGAATTGCATTCACAATTTCATAGAAAACAAGTCATAGAATGCCTTTATTTCTTTGTAAAAGCTTTTTTTTAAGTTGTTTGTAGGAAATCAGCCTTTATGTCTAGTCACCCAAGTGTCTTTGCCTCTTTCTGGATCCTATTTTTGCTGGCTTTAGATGTCTGTGCAATTTTACCCTGTTGACCAGGAGTAAAGAGCCTTTGCTCCCGCTTTAAACATGGTTAACATGGCTTAAGTCTGATTGGCACGTTTAACTTTCCTGTAAGGCCATAGTATATGATGCACAAATACACACATGGCATGGAAGGTTAAATACCACTTGTGGAATGCATCACCTGTTGTTTTATTCACTACAGTGGTAGTGAAATATGACTTCCAGGCCTAGCCTGTCTAGCCTGATGACAGCAGCTTGAACACTACTGCACAGACCTGTCAAACATCAACCCTTTGACAATTAGGTAATCCAGACTTAAAATTATAAGTAGGTCACCCCTGAGCACACTCTGGTGCCCACAGGGTAGGGTGCATAATATTTAAGAGTGGAACATGTGTAACATTAAAATGGCATGTTTCCCCAGTGGCTAGGCCCAAAACAACATTGTTACTACTTTATGTTTAGCAAAAATCCAATCCAATAATTTTAAATAAATATGTATGAAATGCAACTTTTAGGAAGTTACCATTTACCTGAGCTTTCAGAAGACTGTTTAGCCAACTCCAAAACTGCATTTGACCTGAATGAGGTGTGAAGGAGATGTGAAATTCCTCCCAAGTGCTGCACAATAGATCAAATTGATTGACTGGTCAGCATGAATGGGCAGGGATGACTTCTCTGAGGTCAGCAGAATATTCAGTGTAGTGGGCATCTTGTTGGCACAACAATGTCAATTTCAAATACTGTCTAAAGGACATGCAAAATGTTGGTGCACTTAAAAGGGAGCAAACAGAATACCATAGCAATTCTTGTTTATTCTCTGGGTGCTGCAGGACCCTGCGTATGTCCTACCAGACTTCTATCTCCTGGTTTGTTGTGGGTACAAGGGCCTGCTTCAACCTAGACAGAGTGAAATGTGGGAGGACACTAGTGATTTCCCTATGACATTCCCACACACCCTCTGCACTTAGAGCCCAAATTTTCTTATGGAATATGGCATTGGCATTTTGGGCCTGTTTGCAGTAGGGCAAACAGGCACTTCTAAAAAATGGGTAGGATTGCCCCTGGTTACATAGAAGAAAAGTATATCATGAATACAAGTATGCACAGTAAAAGAATAAGAAGTTAAGGTAAGCATAAAACCATAAATGTCAAAATCAGACAAGATTTTAAATTGCATAGCCAAACATTAGAAAAAATGTTTAATCCTCATACCCAGCTTCCATTAAATAGAACGTGTTGCAGTAATATGGATATTTGATCAAGTTAATAAATGTAAAAACCAGCTCCCACTTCTGCACATGGCCAAATAACAGTAACTCTACTGGTAGATACTGAACAAGATACATTACAACTTCCAGAAAATAGTCTACTGTAGAAATAAACGGAAAATTACAAATCTAAGCTGAATTGAGGGTCTTGACGAGAAAAACCTTTTTTACCCCTCACACACCACATTTCCCAGATGCAGATATTACTTCCGGAATTTTAGAATTCATTAATTGCAGTTCTTTATGGCAAAAGGGCATAGAAGGCTCGACTCTTACCCTAAATAACTGCAGCTGATCTAGTCAGTTAACAATAATAAAACTAAGATTATGTTTGATACCATCATCATCATCATAAAACTTTATTCGGTCATTAAGACCATCAAAGTGCATAGGCGTACACAAGTATAGTAGTTAGAACAAGATTTTCATACTGAAAATTGTAAGCCAAAATAGATGACATTATTTATACAGTGACAAAATGTATTAAAACCCGAGCCATTAAAATCTAAAAAACAAATTAAAAGGAACTAGCTTCCAAGATGATAAAACCAAACAAGCTAAAAACACATAGAAAGTACATAAAGTGCTAGTGCATAATTAGCAGAAATACAATATTGCACAGTCTTCTGTAATTTAAACATGAGGCATATAGTAACATGATCATAAAACATCAAGTGTAGACTGGATACTTTGTGAGGAATGATACTTAATCTAATGGTATACTCAGTTCATTTTAGCATCTTCCTCCTAATGAACCAAAACCTCCCCAGGAATTTGGCCATTGCACATACTATTTGTGTCCTTGTATCTGTCCTGAGGATACGTAGGGCCTCTAAATGACTACGGGTTCCTAGTTGTCTACAAGCAGGGACTAACCATTTAGATCTTGGATTTTTATACAGAGGGCATATAAAGAGAATGTGCTTAGTCATCTCCTCTATCTCGGGGCAACATGGACAGTTGGATGATTTAACTTGGGAGCCCCTATTCCACGACACAGTAAAGGAGTTTAAGGGAAGACATCCAAATCTAAATTGGATAAATAACTTCCTCTCTTGCGGGACAGTGATGAAGTCCATATAGGGCTCGTACACACCAACCATCTTAAACTCCATAAATTCTGTCGTGAGTCGACCTCCTTTCACTTGTGTGACTGTTCTCTCTGCCACCCATTTCCAATAGTAGGACTTGACCCACTCTCTACTAGGCAGTAAGCTAGAGTCCTTTTCTTCCCAAAGGTTTCCCAGGCCTATTTCCAAAAGCAATTTTTGATGTTACAGAACCAACCAATTTTTTTAAAACAATCCAACTTAAGAACCACCTCAGTAGCAATCGCATAATGAACAAGCTCAGGTGTTTTTTAATGCGGAGCCAAAAGAGAAGAGGTCGAAGTCTCGCTTTATCCATTATTGTAGTTCTGCCCAAATCTAGTCGCAAGGGAGTGAGCGGGGTACTCTGGGGGATTGAGCAAAGTGATCTTAGGAATTTGTTCTCTGTAAGAAGCAAGCCCTCCAAATTATCAAATCCCCAGATTTCGGCCCCATAGAGAGCCGAGCCAACCACCTTCTGGTCATAGATCTGTAGCGGTGCTGCAATCGGTCTAGTTTGTGATGACCTATGTTCTAAGATTATAGCCCCTGATGTCTTCCTCTGCTGTAGAATTTGCTTCGAAATATGTTGTTTCCAATCAATTTTTTCTGTGAGGGTTATACCAAGATATACAATGGAATCGACCCTTTCCAGCGGAATGCCCCCAATAATAGTTTCCCTTTAAACGATTTATGGGGGTTCATTAACAAAAGTTTAGTCTTTGAGGTATTTACTTCTAATCCTCTCATCTCACAGAAAGACATGAAGCGATCTAATAGCAGTTGAAGGCCACTTGGGGTTTTAGAAACTAAAAGCGTGTCGTCCGCAAATAGCAATGTGCTTATTTTATCGCTCCCCAATGAAGGGGCATCCGCATGGGCTTCCGCTAAATAATTCACCACCCCATTTACAAAGAGTGAAAATAAGGTGGGGGCTAGAACGCAGCCCTGCCTCACCCCTCTTACAACCTTTATTGGGTCTGTCAATTGCATTTGGTCTCCCCAACGTACTTTAGCATAATTTCCCTCATGAAGGCGTATAAGAAGTGCCAAAATATTGTGAGGGAGCCCCTGATCATGTAAAACTTGCCAAAGTGTAGCCCTTGGAATCAGATCAAAGGCTGACCTCAGATCAATAAAAGCAGTATAAAGACTACCCTGTTCCAAAATCACAGACTTCCAGGCCAAAAGGGTAAAACGAAAAACCTGATCGATAGTGCTAACTTTTTTCCTGAACCCTGCTTGGAAGGGGGATAATATACCATTCCCTTCCATCCAATCAGTAATTTTAATAAGCAGGGCACGAGAAAAAACTTTCTGTGCCCCATCTATCAAACTTATTGGTCTATAGTTTGAGGGCAGCGATCGATCCCCCTTCTTGTAAACCGGGATGACCTCCGCTCCTTGCCAAGAAGGGGGTATAGGAGCCCCAGCAGCTATGCCATTGGCTAATAACCACATATAATTAGACCATTTAGGAATATCAGCCAGAAAAACATCACCAGGTATTCCATCTGGGCCTGATGCTTTGTTTTTGAGTATAGAGCTTATACTTTCAGTAATATCTGCTTCGGAGAAAAAATTACCGTTAGACTGTAAGTTGATTAAGTCTAAAGAAGTACCTCCAGGAGTGGATACTCCAGTTCCAGAATAAATTCCGGAAAAGTGGTCAAACCAGGCTGCCGCTGTGATATTATTAGAGGGAGAACTCGGTCTCTCAGTGTCACCCCTTGTTACAAGAAGCCAAAATTGCTTTTGATCTTTCAGTTTACAAGCGGCATTAATCTGTTGCCAGCGATCCTCCACATGGTCCCTTTTGGCTTCCCTCTGAACTTTCTTATACGCTCTTCTAGCTGAACTTATATTAGTATAGTTTTTGGCTCTAATCTCAGCTGCCAGAAGTGACCGTGCCTCCTTACATTTTTTGTTAAACCAGGAATAATGCGAGTTAGCAGACGTCTTCCTACGATGAGATCTCGTACAAATAAAATGGGAAGCTAACTGTGAAAAAAAGACGAGTGTATATCTGTGACCACTTTAAGCTCGTCCTGCTGATGGGCTCTATTATAAAGCCTATCAATATTTTCTTGTAAAGTTAAATTTATAGCTTCAATCTTGTCAGTATCCAATGCCACCCGTGCCCATTTTAATCGTCTATTGTCATTTGTGGGGTATAAATCCTTAGACGAGAGCTTTATCTCTGAAATAACACTAGTTTTACTCCAGAAGGAGGTCATGGAAAGCTCAAGTGGATTATGGTCACTGTCAATTGATTCTCCAACCACCATATCCAGTACTTCTGGCCATAGCCTGATATCTATCAAAACATAGTCAATACGACTCATGTTAGATGTTCTATTGAAGGTATTGGCTCCCATCTTGTCGGAGTTTGTACGGCCATTTGCTGCCCTAAGTCCATAACCAAGGGATATGGCCTGAAGCTGCAGGGCAGTTTGTGTCCATTTTCTTATTGGGGGTAAATCAAGGGGGGAACATGCCAATATGCCTCTACCTGGTCACTATTAGATACATCTATTATGCATAATGATTCGTACGTACAATTGAAATCTCCTGCAACTATCAGGGGTGTTGATATCTCCCTCTCTTCAAGGGTGTTTTCTAATACATGAAGAGTTGGTGAGCATGTGCCTGCCTTGGTCCCGCGGGCATAAACATTAAAGATGTCCACCATCCTACCATTTGATATGTTTGATACATACTCTAAGCTTTTATATACCCCACAAGTATAACAAGAAACTAATCTTAGCTTTTGAAGTTTCGACAAAAGGCAAACTAGGATTCCCGTGTGCCTGTAGTTTTCCATAGCTATGTTTACTGTTTTCTTCTGTAAAAAGACAATGAAAATTTGAGTTTGCTATACAGCTAAATAGAGTCTTTTGCTGCAGAAGTCCTTCTATTGTAACCGAATGAGCTTTTCTGTGCCAAATAGCCAGATTCCCAGCATATATTTTACAATCTACACATACAATATTTATAATCAGGGATATTCAACATTTTGATTTCTACTTACCTAAAGAGTAAGTGTAATTAATCATCATGCACAATCTCCAATGCTAGACGTTAACAATAATTTGAATAGGCATATGTTATAGGTGCAATATACATATTATTGCATGGAGGAATACTCCTTACTTCAATTAGCCTTACATATTTTCCAGGATGCACCTAGGCCCACCAAATCTAATTCCTCAGATAACCAAATTGTAACACCTTAAAAAATTGCAGTCTTAAAATATTCAAAGCCTGCTTTACAATACGTTTTTCAATGAATAAGTGTGACATACTCCTGAAAGTACAGTAGTAAGTCAAATATGAACTAGAACTACTCACGGAAAAAACTCCGGCCCTCTTTGCTTTTGAAGTTACACCTGCACACTCTCATGTCATTATTTTCAATCCTTTCTAGGTTAATTAGGTTTAAACAGTTTTAGCGTAGACTTGAGAATTTATTTTGGGGTTTAAACTCAGTTTTGTTAATCTTAGAGCCATGGAAGATGTATGGAAACCTCAATTCATCTTTGTAAATGGCAGCATTTGGATTCTCAGTGAGCCTGCATGTAGCGTCTTAACATAACATTTACTTCTTCTCTACCTCTAAGAGGCCCAAGATCTTTCTACCCCATAGCCTTCAACGACTGCCAAAGGTAATTAGGCTCAACGAGTTCCACCATCTTTCAATCATCTCTTTTTCTTAGGCACCACGGCTTAAAAATTAGTCCAAGGCCACCACAACATTGCTGTTCTTGCAGGTTTTATCACAATTAGTATGATTAACATTTTAAATAATTCAAATAAGTTATTAATTCAGTTGAAACACAATCCGGCGCATGACATGCAGCCATGTGGGGATCCGGGAACTGCAATGAAGGTAAATGAAAACTCGAATTCTAAACAGCATTGTTGTAATGGAGTAACTGGTACACCAGATTACAAAGAACTGCATGGCTATTGGCCATCATCAACAAGCAGCTATCAGGAGTGTAGTGTCCTCCCCTGCTTGGGTACCTGCCAATGACTATTTGCTCCACCAACTACAGTTGGTGGAGCAAAGTTTTTTTCAACAATTGATCTTTCTGCAGCTGACTACCAAATTGAGTTACATGAGACATGCAAGAACCTCACTGCTTTCATCACACCTTTTGGTTGTTTTAAATATAATAGGATGCCTTTCGGACTAGGTTCTGCAGCAGCTGGTTTTCAGCATATTATGCACAACCTGTTTGGGGATTACAAAAATGCTGTATGTTTCCAGGACGACATCCTGGTTTTTGGGATTAATAAGCACGAGCACGATGAGATGCTAGAGAAAATTCTGAAGGTGTTGTGTGATAATGGTTTAACAGTGAAACATTCAAAGTGCAGATTTGCTATGAAATCCGTCACTTATTTAGGGCATGAGCTGTGTGAGGAAGGTATAAAACCAAAAATCGATTTAGTTGAGGCAATACGTGCTGCTCCACATCCTAAATCAAAAGATGATGTGAGATCCTTCTTAGGGTTAAGTGAATTTTATTCTAAGTACGTACAAAATGTTTCTTGCAGAACATATAATATCAGGCAATTAGTAAAGAACAAGAACAAGTTTGCATGGAGCGATGAGTGCGAGAAATAATTCCATGATGTAAAAAAAACAATTTGTGAGGCCACAGCATTGTGAGGTTTCGATCCATTACTTTACATGTATCATCACCACTGATGCGAGTTCAAAAGTTTTGGGTGCCGTGTTGGCACAAAAATCTAAATCTGGTAAAGAATTCCTTATAGCACATGCACATAGCACCAGAGCACTTACACCTACAGAGGAGAAATACTCCACTATTGAAAGGGAAACTCTGGCATGTGTTTGGGCGCTGGAACATTTCAGAGTCTTTATTTGGGGAAAGGAATGTGCAATAAGGAGTGATCACAAACCGTTAGTGCGCTTGTTAACCAAAGAGGGTATGCTCAAAGCATCTGCACACATAGTTAGAATGTCAATGAGGCTCCAGGATTATGTCTACAATATAGTGTATGTTCCTGGAAAAGACAATGTTACAGCCGATTTTTTATCCAGAATGCCTTTACCTATCAAAGAAGACATTTGCAATGAATGGGATGAGTTTCAAATTGCGTTGGTGCATGATGAAGGTACCACACCTATTGATAGAATTGTCTGGTGTGAGGAGTTTGCAAAGGATGAAGTGCTAAAAAAAGTTGAAAAATACATTGTGTGTGGGTGGCCTTGTAAAAATCTCATTGTACCTGACCTTAGGTGTTTTTGGGAAGTACGAGATGAGTTATCTTGTAATGAGGGCGTGATCAGAAGGGGTGACCGAGCAATACCTCCAAATGGTTTGAGACGCAGTATAGTCCTACATGGACATGAAAGTCACAGCGGAATTGTAAGAACTAAACAGACTGTAAAAAGAGGATTTTGGTGGCCAGGTATTGACATTTTTGTTGAACGGTTAGTCAGGAACTGTATCATTTGTGCTAATTCAGATAAATCTCTTAAAACCCTAAAGCCCAACATGGGTGAATATTTTAGTCCCGGGGAACCCATGGGACACCATTGCCATGGATATCATGGGTCCCATTGGTCAAGATATTCTTGCTGCAATTTATATTTTTTCACGGTGGCCATTGATTAAAATTGTGGAGAAAGTAGACACAGATGCGGTGTTAATGTTTCTGGATGATATTTTCACGGAGCAAGGTTTACCTGTGCGCATCATTACTGACAATGTTGTGCAATTTTTATCCAGCAAAGCAAAAAATTATTTCAAGCGAGTTGGAGTCACACATTGCACCACTTCCCTGTATAATCCCAGTGGTAATGGTGTTATCGAGAGATTTCATAGGGTGCTCAAAAGTGTGATACAATTGCAGATGTGGACAGTGACATGTGGGAGATACAAGTATTTAAAACTGTTTGGATGTACAGAACAACCATAAATGACATGACAGGCTGATCTCCATTTGAGATAATGAGGGGTAGGTTACCCAGGACTAAGTGTAATCCCGCTTGGTTAGTTCAGTCAACATCTACTACCATAGATTTGGGAGTGGTTAAAGATAGGTTTGCTAAAACACATATTATTCACAAATAAAATTTGATAAGAAAAAGGGATCGAAATATAATCCTGTAATCAGTGTTGGAATGTTTGTGAAAGTAAAAAACCATGGAGGGAAAGAAAAGGGGAAAGCCAGTACATGGGTCCCTTTGAAGTCAAGGAAGTGTTAAAGAATGCTGTAAGATTTATGGATGGCAGACTGTGGAATCTGAGCAGAATAGCGGTTCTCAAAGAAGACAAAAATGTTTATGAGGCCAGGTGTCAAAGCAGGTCTGAGGAGAAAGAGTGTGGCAAAGTTGATGAAAAAATTTAGTTTCGCAGGATTTTTTAGAGGAAGAAGAAACTGGGAAATATTTGGTTACTGACATTTGCAATGAACCCATTGAGAATCAGATTAATGAGCCAACAAGTAAACATTCTCAGAGAAAACCAGGATGGTTGTCAGATTTCATTGCTTTTGTCAAAGACAAATTTGCAGAGTGAAAATTCTCTATTTTTTTCCTTATTTCATTGTATGTTTTGCTTCTGTTGTTGCCTCCTGTTTTTTTTCATGTATTTATTTTTCTTTTTTTCCTTTTTTTATTATTTGTTAAAGAGAGAAGATGTGTTGTGTATTTGTATTTGAATACTATGGTTCACGGCTCGATCATGATGTTCAATTCTAGAAGAGGAAATTATCACTCTATGATTGTGCTGCTTTGCGGCCGGGCGGGTGAGGCTGCTCTGCTCTTGCAGCAGGGCAGAGGAGGATTGGTTTGCCCACTCCTAAGTGCGCAATGATTGTTTGGTCGGCATGCTGGGGTCACCCAAACCAGTCATGCACACTTTCCCTGTTCTCCATGCAGGCTGCATTACAGCCTGTATGGAGAACATGCCCAGGCCCCCATTCCCTGGTTGAGTGTCGAACCAGGAAACTCAAAACCAATCACAACGCTGCATTGCAGTGCTGTGATTGGTCAGTGGGCCTGGCTGTGCTCCCTGTTCCTTGAGGAGAGGAGGAGCAGAGACGCGGGCTCCGGCAGGAAGGTAAGTTAATTTTTTAATTTTTTTATTATCTGCATACTCTTGTGACCCCCCCCATACCTGCCCTGCCACCTGCGAGCCATGCCGGCCGCCACTGATGACCCTTTCCATTTGTTTGTCCATTCCCAGCCACTGACTTACCCTGATGAGTCTCATGAGCTAGAGTTATAAATTCCTGTCGGAGACTGCACGGCGGTACAAGTCTAGTTCCACTAAACAGGAGATCTCTGCATGTACTTAACTCATCCTTCACACCCCAAAATGCCTTGCAAACATCAGACCCTTGTCTCCTGTTGCTTCAGCCTTTCCATACCAACAGCAACACTTCTTCAAGCATTATGTCAGAACTCATTTCCTCCTGCCATCTCTTGTCAGAAATGATATTACATTCCAACTTACACACAAATTCTGTTTCCACATCCATTTACTCATTCCCCAGTTGTTCAGTATCTTTTTTAGGAATCAGCCTTGAAAGTGTATCCACTACACATTTTCCACTCCTGGAATGTATTTCACTTCAAAATTGTATTTCTGCAAGTCAATCAACCATTTTGTTATCCTTTCAGATACTAAATCTAACCCTTTCTTATTGAAAATCTCACAGTGGTCCATCCTAATTTCAAATTTGACACCCCACGAGAATTTCATCAGTTTTTTAACTGCCCAGTACAGAGCAAGAGCTTGTCTCTACAACAGAGTATTTTGATTCTGTGTCTCTCAACCCATGTAAAATAAACATGTTAGTATTCCATCCATCCTGTCCATTCTGCTGTAATACAGCCCACAGACCTTTAAGGCTGGCATCCATGGTAATAATACATTTATTTTTGGGGTCAAAATTCATTAGTTTAAGAACTGAACTAAGATCTTTCTCTAATAACTGGAATTCACTCCCACAATCAC
Organism: Calotriton arnoldi; assembly: GCA_963921515.1. Lineage (NCBI taxonomy): Eukaryota > Metazoa > Chordata > Amphibia > Caudata > Salamandridae > Calotriton > Calotriton arnoldi. The sequence goes on along the minus strand of CAWUFW010000756.1, from coordinate 334,483 downwards.
CATCCAATGCAAATTCAACTCCCTTCCTCAATAGACACCTCATATTGACATTTAGGTCACCAAAGTTTTTACCAAACTTGCTGTAGTATTCGATCATGCCTAAAAACGTCATCAATTCCTCTGTCGAAAAAGGTGAGTTCATATGCTGGATAGTGTCAATTAACTCTGTTTTAGGTTTGATTCCTTCCGCAGTAATATTATGGCCTAGGTAGTTAATATTATTAGTAATAAATTTGCATTTTTCTAGTATTAATGTGAGATTACTTAACCTTCCTAACACTTCCCTGAGGTGGATATTGTGTTCCTCATTGTCCTTACCAAATATAAGGATATCATCTTGGTAGATACAGACTCCTTCAGTTCCCTTCAAGGCCTTTTCCATGACACGTTGGAACACAGATGCTACAAAAACTAATCTGAAAGGAAGCCTAACAAATCTAAATGTCCCAAACGGTGTGCTGTAGCGTTTATTGGGCCCAATTTAATGAACTTGTTACATCTATATATCCTTAACTTCACGCTACCTATTTCACACCGTTGATCCTCCGATGGATCTTGTTCTGTGCTGAAAAGGGACTGGATATTCAGAGGACTGGCAAACATCCAATGAGGACCAGGAATAGGATAATTGTATCTTCAACTAAATTTCATTTCAGTCAGAAATACTCCCAAATGATTATAAGTGACTCAAAACCAAATGATTTACCCACAAGGAATGACGAGACAGAATCCGCAGAGTCAGGTAAAATTTCAGAGTTGAGTTATTCATTTATAGATAAAGAACATTAGCATTAAAAAAAAATAGCAAACAGCCCTACTATTTAATTAGTACAAGAATTTAATGAAATATACCAAGCCTCTGAGATCCAGGGAGAATATGATGGATGATCAGGGAAAATCTTCCTCAGCTGAGGCAGATTTGGACTCATAAAGCGTATGTGTCGATAGGAGATAGGAAACCAAAGAAGCCTTGTAAAGACCCTCAGGAAAGTTCAGCAAAGTAGCCTGTTCCAGTGTGTCAAGACAGCAATCTGTCTCAGTCTGTCGCTATAACAACAAAAGTCACAGCCGCATGACATGAAACATTCAGCAGAAAGGTTCAATCTGTGTTAGCACAATGGTCGGCAGCAAATCGCAGTGTCGCGTCACAAAGTCGCTTCTGTCCTCCGCTGTTGTCGGCTCTCCCATAATTTGAGCAATAATACTCCATAACTTTCCGGGGTGACACCCGCTGGCATCACCAAAATTGTCAGACCACTCAGTTCCATTGGTCAGTCCAAAGTAAGATGAGGGTGATGTAGCAGGACAGAAGATACAATCCGGAAAAATTAAGTCATTTACACAGCTTCCTTAGGTCATTGAAGCATAGGACACGTCGAACAATGGGACTTTTTAGAAAGAAAACTTTAAATTTCACTAGTGCCACTTTCCCAAGCAGCTGTTTTGGAATGTAGCAAAAATAGTTGCAAGCACACTATTCAGTGAAAAAGACATCAAAGGATACAGTTATCATTTCAACACTTCTTGCTAGTTTACTGAATATTCCCATACACTTCGTAATATTCAGTCTATGACCTCACTAAAAAAGGAGGGCAAAAATGAGGACTCTCTAAACATGCTTGGAAAGTCATATTTTATCCCTTCTAAGATTTTGCCTCAGTTGCTGTATCCACAAACATAAATTTACCTTTTCCTTTAAACAAATTGAAGGTTCACTGTTGGGATCCAACCTCACACCCAAATCATCTTGATGTATCCAACTAATGATACTGTCTCCTTTTTTATACATATATTTTCCCTGACATCAGCTTATATTCAGTTAACCCTATGAAATAACCATGCAGCTTTATGGGTTCACCTCCGTATGCAGAAGGTTTTTATGTCTGGCTTAAGTAGAGTGACCTTATCCTCCATTTTAGTGCGATAGAACTTATTTGAAATGATGGTGATGTTTGCTCCTGAGCCACACAAAAGTTTAGTGGCTTCTCTTTCATCTAAGATAGCGTCGACAGGGTAGGACTTATTATTCCCTTCCTCACCAATCTGTAAAAAACCATGTCCACTCTCAAAATCATCAGTGTCAATATTATCACTCTCCCGATCATCTTCCACACCGACCCTCCTAACCCTAGGTTTGCTTTCTTTCTTCCTGCATACCACAGAAAAGTGCCCCTTTTTCTAGCACTTAACACACATGGCCTTTAGAGTTGGACAATTCCTATCATAGGCCAGATGACCAGTCTTGCCACACCTGTAACACTTGCGCACAGTGACTTTACTACTCGCACCTCTATTCTCCCATTGTGATTTTTTTTTTTAAATCTCTCCTTCATTACATGTACATTCTGTTCCTTCTCATTCTCTTTTTAATAACTTCAACACATTTCATAGAATGTTCTACTCTCTTAGCAACTATTAGAACTTCCTCAAGAGTAGGCTAATCTCTCAGCCTGCTTCACTATTTCAAAATTGCATCCTAACATGAACTGATCACATATGCGTTCATCTACTAAACCTGCAAATTTACATGAGGACACAAGTCTTTTTAATTCAGCTACATAACATTCGACTGATTGTTGTTCTCTTTGAACCGTCCTGCGAAATAGTATCTCTCTAAGATAGCGCTTACTTCTGGTAAGAAATGTTTGTCCAGTTTTCTAATACGTTCTGGAAAATTTCTTTCACTTTTGCCACTTCATGGGAGGTGTCCCTGGGCTAGTGAGAAAGAAGAGTGGAGCTGTTATATTCTGCATGTTTGTTCTAATTAAATCAACATTGTAATATAACACTCAAAACAAATGCCCTGGATAAAGGATTCACACATTTCCACAACATTTCACAAGAATTTGCACTACATGCCAGTGTGTGTGTGTGTCACTGTACTGTAAACCTAAATAGTTACTTCTTTAACAACCGGTGAGCATTAGTGTGCACGTCACAGCACCACACAACATAGATACACTTAAATAATGAAAGTGTGCGTGCCACTACACCTTGATGTAGAATGCATCATGCACTCCTCAATATCAGTATGCGTATCACTGTACAAATGACCAGTGACACGCTTAAATGATGAAAGTCTGCATGCCACTGCAATTTAAAATAAGTTTGCGCACCACTGCAATGAATAAACTGCAAGGGCACTGCTCAACCAAGTGAGTGTGCATACCACTGTAATTGAATGTTAAAGCTGGTATGCTTTAATGATGAAAGTGTGCCTGCCGCTGCAACTTGAAAGAAGTGTGTGCATCACTGCAACAAAAAACTGCAAAGACACTACTCAACCAAGTAGGAGTGTGGCCGCTTTAATTGAAGGTTGAGACCGCTGAAGTTTGCACATCACTGCAGATAAATAAAATGCAAGGACATGCCAAAATGAAGTAAGTGTGCATGCCACTGTATCTTGCAAGACAACTCTCTAGATGTTTTTAATACCGCTGATTTGTGGTGACATACTGGCAGCAGAGAATGTCCGCGAACTCCACCCTGGGAAGACGTGAATATAATATAGCTTCTTCAGAACAACAGACCAACATGCTTCAAACATCAACATCCACAGTTACTTGGAGGAGTGCCCACCATACAACATGCACCGCACACAAAGATGCCCACACCGCAGGAGCTGTGTTAACAGGTACGACGTGCTTGTCAATCTAAATTCAAATTCCAGATGACAAAATATGTTGCATGCTTACAGGTGTTGCGCGCTGAATTGCATGTGAGCAAGGCCATTGGGATTCACAAAACAATGAAAGATTTTCTTTATGTCTGTAAAAGTACTTTGTGGTATGCAACCGCGAAGATGCAGACCAAGAAGCCTATGTAGGCAAAGACCCGCAAAAGTCACACCCAACCAAACAGCATAGATCTCCCTCCTCGAGCATGAATTGCCCCAAATTAACACCAAAAGGTGGCAACATCCAAGGAAAGTTCAATCGTCACTCACAAATAAACACCACTAATCTCATTAAGCTTCAGAAAGTAAACCATCAGAATACCTCTGTAGCTGTCTAGCTAAACTGCATTTGCCAAATGTCTCAGAAACGACCTCTCAGGTGTGTTGAGATCTTGCTCATCCTGCCAACTACGCCAGTGTGGTAATTCATGAATTAATCCACCAGGATACATGAAAGCTGTACATGTATATTCTTTATTATCATAAGGAAGATCTCATGCATTTCTAAGCTTTCCCTTGAGCAACTATTTGTTGCCTTCACCACCCTCAACGTAACCCCTCAATGACAGCTTGATGATCTGTTACCATCATAAAGGGTTGTCCATACAGGAATACACGGAAATGTTCACAAGCCCATACCAAGGCTAAACTATCTTTTTCTGGTTGTAAGCACGTTCTGTTTGAGACAAAAATCTACTTGCATATGCCACAATATGCCTTCTAGCACTCGGTGTCCACTGTGCTGTGCAAGTATAGCCTAGACTGACTGGGCTTGCATCAACAACAACCTCTATATGAAGCTTTGGATTGCATTTCAGTAGCAATGCAATGCCTTGTTTGATTTTCTTAAAAGTTTTCTCACATTCATGTGACCAACAAAATGAAACATTCTTTTTTGGCAAGTCTCCCAATGGAGCACTTACAGTGGCAATGTCTTTTATGTATCTGGAACAGTAACTGGCCATGCCATGAAACGAATGCACCATCGATGCAACTTGTGGGGGATCAGTATTTGACAGCGCTCATATTTTAGCAGGATCTGGTAACATACCCCCATCAGAAAAGATATGGCCAAATAATTTTAGCTTTGTTTTATGGAACTCACACTTGTCTGCATTCAAGGTCAAACTTGCTTCAGCAAGTAAACGACATACTTGTGTAAGAGCTTCATCATACTGTTTTTGTGTAGCTCCAAACCAATATGTCATCGCTGTAATTGAACGCATTCATGACAGGCTGCATGATACATCGAATGATGTTTTAAAACAGTTCTGCAGTGGACACACCACAACCTATTCTTTTGTATTGAAACAGACCAACATGTGTAGAAAAGGTTGTAATATACCTGCAATCTTCTTCGAGTTCCAACTGATGACAGCCTTCATTTAAATCAAGGCGAGAGAAGACCATGGCACCATTTAATTGTCATATCATGTCAGCAGTGTGTGGACCTGGATGTCGTTCTCGTTCAGTTGCCTTAGTTGCCTGACGCATGTCAACACATATGCGTACAGTTACTTCACTGTCCTCTTTTTAGGCACTACTACTATGGGAAAAACCCAAGCTGTTGGACCATGGGAAACCTCAATAATATCATGTTTAATTAATGATTCAAGTTCTTTTCAACAGCTTCTTGCAAATAAAAAACAATTTGCCTATGTCTCTGAGCAACAGGACAAACGTTCTCATTAATATGTAACTTCACTTTCATAGTCTTAAGCTTACCCAAACCATGAAATAGCGAAGAGACCTGGCTTACTATTTCTTGGTGAGCATTCATGTTGTAATTCACGGAAATCAGTCCGATATCAGAGGCTGCGCTGGGCACTCAACGCTGTGCCCTGAAGCACATGGATGGGTACTTGCACCTTTGTTTTCTTGTGTTTCATTGTTGCTACAAATGAATCTTGACTTTTTAAGGGCATCGATGCAGCCCATGTATACACTTTGGTTTTTGATGGCAGAAATTGCATCAATTGAGATAACTCATTATATTTCTCCTCAGGTATAATGTTTATCGATGCACCACTGTCGATTATGAAAGGTATCGAACAACCATTTACTTTTAATGTAATCTTTAGACAATGTTTGATTGATTGTGGTGCTTTGGAATGTTGATATTTCTTTGACCTTATGTTTTTCTTCAAAAGTAGTCAAACGAACATGTGCACGCTTTTCTGAGGTAAACATCGACATGACACACTCATTTTCTTCACTTTCAACTGATACTGATAGAGAAGAAGTGTTTGACAATGACTTAGATGATGATTGACTTCGTTTAGTGTTGATTTGTTGATGTCACCACTTGGCCTTGTGGATGTGCATCAAACGTTGTGTCTGGAACGTTCTGGTGACCATTTTGCCTTCACATCATGATGCACTTATTTTTTCCTTCACTTTGTAAACCATCACAAAGTGGTTCTCCTTCCCGTAACCTTTACATATCTGGTCAAGAGTTGGACATTTACCTTCATGTGGAAGCAAAAATCCACATCTAAATTGCAACTTCTTTTTACGTGTAGACATGACTTTGTGTCCTTCAGTCTTTTGTTTTGGCTTACTTTTCACACTCATCACAAATTCATTCTGGGCACCTCCAACCTCCATGTCAGCAACTTGTCTATCAGCATGCTCTTCAGCTCTGGCAGTTATTAACACTCACTCCAGACTAAGAGTTTCTCTCAGCATTTGTCTTCTGAGGGAATCTGACAAGCATCCGTCAGTAACTCTCAGACGCATCACCTATTCATAATTTAATTCATTACACTTACAATGTCTGATTAGTGTGTCGAGTCTCACCACAAACTCATCAATGGTCTCATCAAAGTTCTGGCATTCTTGGTTGAAGATGTATCATTCATAATCAACATTTGGCATTGGATTGAACTTGAGATTCAACACTTCTTTAATCTGACGATATGTGACTTCTTGGTCAGTTCGCAACATTTTCTTTATGACTTCTTTTACACCATCACCAGCAAGATTTTTGAGATACTCGATAATCGTTTTGTTATCAGTCTCTTCAAGTGCATCAATGAAATCATCAAATGTCTCTATCCGAGTAGTCCATCTATTGCCAACATTTTGCTTTTTGGCGGTCTCGAATGGTGGTGGGGCTTTAGGAAAGTGGCAACAGTGTAGCCATTTCTGGGAGTGGCTGACATTGGGTGTGGAGCTCACTCCGGCTCCCTTGGCTGTTCATCTTGAACCTGTTCATGTGAGCCATCTCTAAAGGCCTTGGGATGTGCTGGCTGCTTGATCATCCTTGATGACTTTTGGAACAGTGGCCTCAGTCTTTACCTTCATTCTCTCAGTCTTCCACAGTTCCAAAGATATCATCAGTCACTTCAGATTCTCGTCAGCTTAGTAAGCACAACCCCTGTGCTTTGCCTGGGTTGCAGCACCTGATGCTAAAGTCATACCGGCTCACTTTACTCAGGTTCTGGTGAGTAAATAACTGCTATATTCTTTGGCATCTCTTTGCGCGCTCTTTGTCTTCACCACTTTCTAATTGTAACTTTATCTAGCAATTTGTGATTATCTATACCTGCTCTTTCAAAACCTGATTGCAGCCACATTTAGCGTTATCACTCTGTATTACGTAGAACTGTATATTGCGTAGCGGCTCGGTAGCTTTATGTATGGTCTGACCAGCAGATTCTCGTTCACCGATATGTACATTTCTTCACATGCATTAAGCATCAATTCCGTACTTCGACTGCAACACATGTGGCACACACAAGCAGTTTGCTTGGATCATGGCAAACTCTCAGGGAAAGAACTGTTGATCTACGGGTTACTTATCCCCTAACTCGTCGCCAGCTGTAGCGCCTCCCCAGCCTAGTTACCCATCAATGACTATGCCACACACAGAGCTTAGTATTACATGTCTTTATTCATCTGTGTGTAACTGCGAACTCAACATTCTAAACCAGTCTTCATTACATTACACTCTAACACTTATATCACAGTTCTACTTAGCCCATCAGGAGCCAAACAGTTTCCATAATTTCTTTCTTGCAAGGCACTACAAGGAGAACGGTTGATTTCTTCCTCACTTCTCTCTCTACGTCCGTCACCACACCAACATTCCAAAGCTCCAGAGATGGGACAGACCAGGATATACAATATGTGGAGGTGAGGTATGGGAAGGTAGGACAAGTTCAGGAAAGGTACAGATGGCATATTAATGAAAGATAGAATAAAGGGAGAAAGTTTATAGGAAGTGTTTAATTCTAAAAATGTAACCAGGGATGATAAAGAGAAAACATCACCCATTACGGTCATATCACAGTTTGGGAAACATTTTCTTTGCTAAAACCATTATATCAATGTGTACGATCAACATTGGTCAACAAAGCATCATTCGTGTGCATCATTTTTAGGGAGCCACCCTATCAAAAGAACTCTGACAAACAAAGTGCTGTGGACTGCAGATGGCATTTGGCATGTACTGAAGGAGATCTGCCCTTAGGAAGTAGGTAGTGGAATAAATCACACCCAAAAGTGTAAAGGTGTCTGCATATTCTCATTTAATGTATATTTACCCAGACTAGTTATTCATCAAACGTTAGGCCACGGTCAGCCTTTGAAACACAATGCTCGCAAATTAGATCTCTGAGAATGCACGAAAGGAATGGATTTTGCAAAATACAGTAGCTTGTCATTATCTTTAGCCCTTAACACTAGGTTCTTTTGCATTTTATCTTAAGGCTGGATGTGACCAGGCTTGGTAACAGGGCATATGCAAATGCGCACTTTCGAGGAGACGTGCAATCAAAGAGTAGGCTGAAAATGCTGTGTTATGCTAAGTAGCCTGAAGCTACTACGCTGCTCTGGTAACGTACCAGTGTTACTCCCATCCAATATACTAAATGGTACTTTTTTATTTACATTATCTCCCGTAATACTTTTTTATTTTGCAGTCGTACTATTTGAAGACTTTATTATACATTTGTGTTAAACGAGTTTTAGAAAAATGCATCATTTGTGACAGTAAATCAGTTTTTTCTTTGTGTCATGGTCGGCTACAAGAGCAACACATCTGTGGAGGGTACTTGGATCAAACCACATGATGAGATTGCCAGCTGTGTAATATTTAAGAATGATATGTGTCATTAAGTGTAGCACCACCTAGTTTTCAATGACTTTTCACAACATAGCTTTGTAGTGTGTGTGTCTATACTCTTGTGTTTACATTTTTCCATAATTAAATTCTGTCTGGGCTGCTTACTGCGGAAGAGTGGAAACAAGAATTGGCAATGCCAATAGGTGTGGCTGATAAATGTACTGTCAAGCCACACCTAAAAATCCATGTATGCTAATGTCTGCCTCCTCTTATCTGAGCTGATGCCAGAGAAAAACTCTATTAATTCTCTAGTTATCTAACAAAACGAGCACAGCTGTGTGGAGAGCAAGCAATTTTTTGTGGAAGCACTCAGCCCAATCGAAAGATGTACTCCTGACTCCCAACATGTGGGATGAGCCAAAACCCCTCTCCTATTTGTTCTCACATAATAGTCTGGAAGCATCTTCACTGTCAAGCCAGACTATAAAAAACAGACTAACAAGGCCTGTGGTGAAATAATTCTGATAATCAAGTCTGTATGAATTAAAAATGCAAATATACAGCTCAGAGTCAGTTCTCAAAACTTTGTGCATTCAAATGGGAGACCCCTCCAGGGAAAAGGGTGGATATCTGCCTGCAAAACTGGCATTTGATAAACAAAATCAGGTCTGCAGTGGAAGGGATCTGTTGACATTATATGATAAATACAGATTTGTTTTTAATGTGTCTAAATACAGAGGTGTAACTTTGGAAGTATTCTGTTACACATGGGTTCAGCCCTATAATCCGCCTGGATTTTTCGCTTTTTGATCACTCGGTTTTCAGATTTTTTACTGTGTTTGAGTCTCACTACTTGTGTCTAAACCACATTAATCACATGGTATATTAACTGCATGTTTTTAAGGCAGTGTCTGCCTTTTAAGATATGGTCAGTGCCACACACCTAGTGTAAGGGGCACTTACATGATTGTACTTGAACATGTGTGTGCACTCGTATGTAGTCTGCGCGTGAGACTACCATTGTGCGCAACCCAGTAACTGGTCAGAGGTAGCCTGACGCAGAGGAACTCTGCAGGGTTAGATCGATGTTGACCTGAGTAGCCCTTATAATATTTAACACTCATGGGTATGCCAGTAGAGTTTACTATTTTATCTGCAGTGTCACTGTTTTATACTTGTAGGGGAAAATCTGCCCTAAACTACGTTCTGCTTCCCTTAGGCCTACAAAGACTACAAAGTCCAGAGAGGTATCAAATTGAGTTGAAACATATACATCAAGTTTTAATATGCAAGTCCAAAGAGTAAACTTGTACACCTTAAGGGTCATCCAGAACTGTGACATTTCTCTGGCTGAGTCCAGGATCAAATTCCAGGTCTTTTCACACCCTGCTGGGCCAGGTTAATTACTCTACTCCCCAGGAGATGGAACAACGGTCTCCCCACACAAAAGTAGCAATTAACAGTGCTCCCTCAGCTTCTGAGGAGGAAGGAGTGGGGAGGAAAATCTACACCTGTTAATTAGCTGTCACACTGTACCAGGGTTGGAACAACCCAGGCCCACTGAACATAGAAGGAAGCCCAGATATCTCGAGCCAGCCCAGATGGGGGCTCCCTTTAAAAGTTTGATGAGAGAGTCCCTGGCCATGATGTCAGGTAAGGGTGAACCCGAGGTCCCCAGAGGATATGCACACAGAGACCGCTTGACGTCACCATCTTGGATTGTCCCAGCCTGCTGTGCAGAAGTGCTGGGACAGGGGTGGAGGGGTGATGTGGCACCCAGATTTGGCTAAAGGTGTCTGGCATCCAGCACTCCTAAGATTGGAACATTTATTCTACAGCTTGGGAGTGCAGTGCCCTCTTGGAGTTGGTTCTATGGCAGCAGCTTATGTGGCCAACAGGTGTATATGAAAGACGCAAGCATATTATGTTTTAAATGCTTTATTGACAATATTTTGTTCATAGTGTCTGTTAACAAACTCTGCAATGCTTTATTGATGATAATAATGTCATTTAAGCATGGCTTTTGATTTCAGAGATATAATGGTGCTATTTAACATGTGGTTATTTATCTTTTTAATGTGGGGATTTCTGACAAAGCTTACAGGCCGGTTTTACATATTATTGTGATGGCGTCTTTGGCAAAGCCAACAGTCCTGCTTTATTTAAAGTGATACTTCCCTGATTGTGATGTTTTATCTTGTATAGTTGGCAATATTAGGAGTCATGACCCAGGAGGGGTCAAATGTGAGATATGAATGTCACCAACCATATTTGAATCTACCTGATATATATAATTGTAAATTACTGCATAGTATTTAGTTGTGTGTGTGTGCGTAATAAATTCACTTTTCCTTTTTCTAAAGTAAAAGCATTGACTGGACAATCATTTATTGAGTGCTATTATTGCTTGCCAGCCAATGGTGATTACTAGTCCACACCATCTCCCCTGAGTAGTCCTTTGACTGCTCTGCTTTGCTACCCTGAGAGAGTAAAGCGCTACAATGGAATACTTGGTTCACAGTTAGGGGAGATTGTTAACTTATTACTCACATCCTGCACAACTATTAACCTAATTTCTTACGTATTCAGGACAATGTGCAATGCCTTTCTCACATGCATGTGGACTTTTAATGTTACATCTGAATCACACCCCAGACAGAAGTGCGGGACTATATTTGGGGAAAGGGCATTGAGTCTTTTCTGCTCTCATTTTGCAAAATGAGGTTGTTGAAAACAACACCTTTACACTGATTTTTACATTTGGAAAAAAAAGCCTATTGTACAGTTGACAGATATACTGCATAGTTATGATTAGGTCAATGTTTACATTGAAAAGGCATTCATTGTTTTCTTTCGCTCAGATGGATCAGTTTCTCCAGATTGCATTACTGGGTTTGTTGATTGTGTTTTAACGCCATGATGCCCCCTGCGTGAGTTTTGTACAATAAACATAAAGCAACAAACATTAATAACTTTGGCAGGATTTGAAAAATCTGCACGAAACTTTGAAAAAAAAAAGCTCATCCGATTTGGCATGATAAGGATGGTTCAAAACATACTCTAAATTTGGCATAAAAATAAAACTTGATTAACGGAAGCACCTTTGCTTGGCTTGGTGTAAAGCTTTTGAGTAGTATTTGAGAAATTAGCTTTTGAAACAATGTTTTTGTGAAGATTTGAAATGGTCAAATGATAGAGCTATTTAGATGATCTACTGAAAATAATTAAGAAATACAAAAATATGATTGGATGATGTAGCTTTTTCTCCAGTTATCCTCTTCGAGTCAGCAGACTCACAGCTGGATCTCCTGACCAAAACTCCTATGAATGTTAATCTGTTACGGCCAGCTGCGGCCCTTGCAGGTAAGAGTGGTGGGGCGGTGGGGCCAGGTGAGGGGGATTTCGACCAACGACGATGAAGGAAAATTAAATAAATAATTAATTTTCCCTCGTCATCGTCCGTATAAATCCCACCCCACCCGACCCCACCGCCCCACAGCCCCACCGCTCTTACCTGCATGGGCTACGGCTGCTTACGGCCAAAGTTAGAGGACTTGGGGCATAGTCCCTACATCCTGAAAAAAGTTAAAGATCCATAAGGGGGGTGGAGTACCATTGAGTGACCTCTCCAGCTTAGGTGGGGGGGCACCCCAACCCTCCCCTCTTCAGTAAGAAAAAGAATAAAATTGTAAATTTAGCTGCCAGATTCGCATAGCCATAAATGGGTACTTGGACCACATGGTAGCACCAAGGTTTGCAAATTAGGCCCAGGCAAAATTTTAATTATGCCAGTGTAATTCACATAATTTCTGGAACATGGTATTGCAATTGTGACATGAAATGATACCACCATACCATGTTACATAATTATGCTGCTGTTCTTGGCAAAATTATAGCCCATGAACAACACGAAAAACCATAACATACAGCTGCTCTTACCGGCAATTGGGTTTTAGGCTCTTTTTTCTTTTTTTTGTTTGTGAAATGCATCCTTGCAGCATAAATTGACACGAGGACGCGTTTTTGCACAAAAATATAGAGCTAAATATGACAGCTTTGAATTTCATGTAATTTTGCATAACTGGCCTGAAATTCTGCATAATTCAGCAAAATTAAGAGAATTGTGCACACCCTTACTATGTACTCTGCCTTATCGCAAGAGCTGTTGGATCCTTATTCTATGTTCCCTAGTTTGTGGGCCAGATATTATGTCCACAAACCCAGGAGGGCCAGTAGGGGTCTGCAAATCTGCAAAAGTTAGTCAGCCTCAGAGAATGGTCTATGAAGCAATAGGCCATTGCCAGTGGCCAACCCCTCTGTGAATGGCTTTGGCTATGTGCAGAGGGTGTTGGCTGCCAGCGGTGGGCTGGGTGCTGGGTCAGCCGCAAGCTTAACCATACACCTGTCTGTTAGATTAGGCATACCATAAAAAAATCTATAAAACAAACAAGGTAAAAGTGAAGTTATAGTTAAGAATGGTTGTAACAACTTAACATATGTTTTAAAACAAACACTTACATTTGACCCCCAAAAAACAGCTAAAATAAAATAAGCTATGGTGATAAAAAACAGTGGAATTCGCAAGATAGCATTAGCTCAACAGCCGTGCAAACCATATATCTTATGTTATTGCATGTGATGAAGTTAAGACCTATATTCTAATTATTATTAAGTTAAATTGATTATTATTTTCATTTTATTTGGGTAAGATAGTTACTTCAATTAGAAAGTATTCTCAAACTACAATATCAAGCAAACTCTTCAATCATTTCACAATGATCTCCTGGGGTATAACATTGTCAGAAATACAAATATAAATGCTAAAAGTCAAAACAATATAAACCAATCAGGTACCCAAAGTGAATGAGACCCAGTCATTTAAAGTGCAAAATAATTAATTAATCCAAATCAATCTGGTACATTTCAAAAGTATTATCTGTTTATAAGAGGCTATACCCACAAAATTTGTCTTAAGTTATTTTACATATCACAACTTTAAAAGCTAGGACATAGGTCATCCAGTGTTAAGTTAGACACACAATCAAGATATCTCAGTGCATCAAGAACTTTCTGATAACATCTATGTGTAACTGACAGGTTCGATGTTCACACTGACATGACTTAACTTTGTTCCCCTCTAAATTGCAAGGATTGAGGGTCTTCAGGTTGAATATTAGCTGTACCTGCTGTGCACAATACTAAGACATAAAACTGGTGCAGGACCAATATCAACTACTTATTATATTAATTCTTACAAGTCAATTTTAATATTCCGATGGAATATATTAAACACTTTCTCTTCTTAGTATTACATTTTTTGTTTAGCTGTAGCATTCTTTCTAAATTGTATTTTAGATCTCTAATATTTCATTTATGTTTATTAGAGCAGACAGACACGACATTGCAGGACAGGAGTGCGATCTGGCATCTTTTGGCGTGTTTCCCCTGTCTTTTTGTTTTCTGGTCTCCTGTTTTTAATGGCACGTTGGACTTTGTTTTGCTGGTTTAGTGCCTCACTGCTGTTCAGTGTTAAAGTGCAAGTGCTCCTGTGGTAAATTGTGTTTATGGATTGGTGTTTCCATGTTTGGCTTACCTGATATACTACTATGTCCATAGTACAGTGCACTGTGTGTGCCCATGGCCTGTAAAGCAAATGCTGCTAGTGGGCCTGCAGCACTGATTGTGCCACTCACACAAGCAGCCTTTCAGAGTTGTCTCAGACCTGACACTGCAGTGTCTGTGTGCAGTTTTTGCTGCCATGTCGACCTGGCAAGTGCACCCACTTGCCAGGCCCTAACCTTCCCTTTTCTTACACATAAGACACTCCTCAGGTAGGCCCAAGGTACCCCCATGGGCAGGGTGCAGTGTATGTGAAAGGTAGGACATGTACTCATGTGTGTGACATGTTCTGATAGTGAAATACTGCCAATTTCGTTTTTCACTATTGTAAGTCTATCTATCCCATAGGATAGCATGGGAGATACTGTGTAACATCTTACAAGTATAACTTCCCATTGGGACAAGATAGATGAATACAGAATTTAATAGCACATCTTTTAGTAAAGATGTTTTTTAAAATGTGTGTTTCAAAATGCCACCTTTAGAAAACTTGCATTTTCTTGTTTAACCCTTCTGTGTGCCTCTGCCTGTTTGTGGATTGACTGTCTAGTTTTGGAGTGACAGGGGCTGGGGATGTGCATTCACTGTAGACAGCCACTGGAGGGAAGGGGGGTTGAGGTGTGCCTGGCCCTTCCTGGATGCCTCAGAGCTGAGCTGAAAAGACCTTGGCCACATTTAGAGTAGTGGGATTAGTTTTCCTTGCACCTGAATAGGGCCTGCCCCCCTTGCACAATGCTGTTGATGGAGCAAGGACTCACAAATGAGACTTGCTCGGATGCAATCTTCTCAAAAGTATTAATGTATTAAACTTGTATTGTTTGTACTAATAACTGCACACACAAATATAAGTAGCAAGGAAGCTTGCTTATGTGTTTAAACTAACAAGTAACGCTTGTCTATTCTAAAATGGCCGCTAAAACGCGGGAACTTTACTGCGCATGTCTCAACCATATCACGTGGTGTGACGTCTTTCTTTGCTTGGTGGGAAACTCTTGCTTCTGCGCAGTGTGCATTAAAATGGCTACTTTATGTTTTCACGTGCTGCCGCTTGCTCTTGTGTTGCAATTAAACTATGGTATTCTAACGCTACTAATGCGGGATAGAATTTATAATTAAATGGGAATAGAGTAGAAAGAGTGGGTAAACCGTGAAACATTTTATTTGTGATTTTAATATTTTCTTCTTTGACTTTTATTAGTTCGTAAATTGGGCCTGGGGTTGGTGAACTGAAAACTCGTGAGACAATGGTTCTGCGCATGCTCCCTGAAGGCTGCCCAGAGAGAGAAAAGGATGAAGTCAACCTGGACGTCGTCCAAGGCCATGACCTGATGGCCAATATTGCTGTACATATAAATGTTCTCACTAATATGCAACAATGTACCTGAAAATTGTTTAAAACTTTGTCATGAGACGGGTGGGAAATAAAGCAAATGTATTAAAATTAATGGGCGGTATTTTAAAACAAAGGGCTTTCAGAAAATGAATTAAATCAATATGGTGTGAGGATCAACCCCCTGTCCCTGTCCAATCAGAAGTAGTGGCCCCATAATTCTGCAACATTAAGGGGAGGTACATGGGCGTAGAAGGGTATAACAGATATAGAATTAGCTAATTAGTTAGCATTAGCAATAGCGCAACACACGGACTAGAAGTTAGAGGTTCGAGATCCAGGACGAGCAGATCGACTGCAGACTGAAACGCTGACCAGAGAGGTCCTGAAGTGGGGGCAGCGGAGCCCATTAGAAGGAAGATTCGGGAGAATTCGAGGAGAAGCGAAGTACCAGAGAGGGGAACGACGCAGGCGTCGTTGATAGAGAGGTCACCGGTCCTGTCCTAATCCGGGAGGAGGTCTTTGCTCTTCATCCTTCCAGGGTCCTATCTTTTCCAACTCCTTGGCCAAGTGGTTTGGTTCTCGCACTTTAGGTAAATATAAATGCAAACCTTAGTTGCACTGCTGTCTCTATCTTCTTCTTTCCTAAGGGACCGTCATTAATCGATAATTGATTATTATGCTTCATCCTTGATATGCGATTTAAGTATCATGTGGTTCTGTATTTTACTCTGCTAAATCTTTAGATAAACATTTTAAAACTTCTTGACTCAGTGATTATTTCAGGATTATGAATAATAATGAACGTCACTCATTTTAAACTTCCCAATTAGCAAAGGATTCATTGGTAAGTCATTACTCTTCAATCAGAAAAGTAATTGGTAGCAGGGATTTTGATAAAGAGTACAACTGACCCACCAGCGGAAATTGCTAGCGTAGTATGAATGTATGGGCCCAAGTGAGTATTTTGTGTATGAATGCTTGTTGCTAATAACCCGCTGGATCAGTTTTCTGGTTATCAGAGGATGGTTGTGCTTTGTTAATTGGGTAAGGAGAATTTTATTTTTATGAACTAACATCCGTTATTTGTTTAAAGTCGTTTTATGTTGTCCAGAAATCCCAGAGGAAAATTGAATAGCGGATGGTAAGTGGAAGCCATACTGCAGTGAGGTTATCTGTCAGGCAGAAATAGTACTGAAAAGTTAAGTAGGGCTATCAGTACTTGTTAGGGACTCTATGCGTGTGAGTGACAGCTAAGGAATATGCTAGTGAAAATTTGATGTTATATCACCTAGAAAGGGTAACATTGAAGAAGTAGCAGGTATTTCTGAAGCTTGTGTGAAGAGTAAACAGAAGGGTTTTTACTCGTAGTATACGTATAGTAAACGGAAAGGTTTACTAAGTGTGAGAGAAATTATCCTTTTCAATTTAGAGAAACTGACACAATAGTGAATGTTTTATGTTGTTACTGAATTTTAAGCGTAGAGAATATAAAGTTTTACGTACGATTTTGTAAAGGGAGGGTCAGTTACCGGAGAGGAAGCTGACGTCACAAAACGCCGCGCTGGGATTGGTTGAAACCGCAGGCGTAGAAAGACTCTTGTAAAGGAAGGGTCAGTAGTCAGGAGTAGTACTGACGTCACAGATACCGCGCTGGGATTGGTTGAAACAGTGAGGGACAGAGAAACGCAGATTGTAAAGGAGGGGTTGACAGAAAATACGTCACTAAAAGGCCGCGCTAGGATTGGTTTAGAGACAAAAGTTAGCTGGAATCTGATTGGTTGTTACCATAGAAGCTGAAATCCTACTGGATAGTGGAGATTGTATGTTAAAAGGTGATCCAACTTTAATAGGAGTTCGTCCGGATAGGAGATTCCTAGGTTTTGCCGAATATAATTTCATAAATAGAGATTTACCCAGAATGTACGGAGAGAAGAGGAAAATGTCAGTTCTACAAAAGATTAAGAATTATTTTAAAAAGAATAAACCAATCAAAACTAGGGAAGGAATTATCATTCCACCAGCTAAAACACCCGCTTCATTTATGATGATGGAGAGAGGTTATCATACTTGTGTATGGATAGAAAATTGGATGGAATATACCAAAAATGATGGAATACTAGCTTTTCCCGAGAATGGTACTTTCAATGGGAGAATTCTTCAAAATTTGAGATTAAGAATGAATGACTTAGAACGAAGACCTAGATTAACTCAATACGAAGCCCTAGAGGAATGGGAAACCGAGGCATTTGAACGTGACCGATCCAGAAGTAATAGGGGTTATCGGGGATTTTTTCCTAGATACCAAAATGAGTCGAGGGATGGTCAGATGAAACAGTGGAGACGAGCAATGCTTACAGAGGGTCTGTATCCGATATTAATGGCAGAAGAATCATTAGGGAGTAAATGTACAGAAAAGACAAAGCACTTAACTAGATTTGGAGATTCTGAAGATGAATTTATGGAAGAAATATTAAAGAACCCGCCACCATATCAGGAAGGGACAAGTGGATGCACCCCCAGTGTACCCTTGCTAAAGACGCCCTTGGTACCACAAGTATTGCATGATTCGCCAGTTAGTAGAATACGTCACGATAAGGAAAAAGAAGCAATAGATAAAAACAGAGCAGAATTAATTCAGAAAGTAACACAATTGAGTGTTCATCCTGATTCATTGACCATACCTGTAACAATTGGTCCAGTGGTTCCTTTGTACAGTGACAAAGTAACTTATCCCAAGCCTCTAGTTATGCCTACACCTGTGAATGTTCCTAAACCTGAAGCAGTAGTAATGGTTGAGGATCACTTTAGTGATTGTGAGTCTATGATTTCATTAATGGACTTGCCCATTCGAGATTCTGTAAATAGTATTCCAAGAAGAGTAACACCTGGTTGTTCCAAAGATGTAAACATAATAACCTCATCAGGAACGTGCCACAGTAGTTACCCCAGAAGACTTAGAAAGATGGGCCCAAGGATCAGAAAAACAGAGTTCACCACCAAAGATCATGGACATTTATAAATTAAAAGTTGAATTAGAAGAAATGATAGCAGGAAATGTAGGAGTAGATCGCCTAAATACCTACGATGAAGAAGAATTATTATTCGTATGCAGAAGTATCACAAGAAATGCAAAAATATTTCATGAGAAATTATCAGACTTAGCTCAACAGATGGGAATTGAAATAGGGAAGTCAAAGGTATTACAAAAACCCTATAGAGCAGAATTTTCAGATAGAGATTTGGAAAACATGAATGCCTCTGGAAGAAAATTACAAGTAAAGGAATTAATGACAGTCTAGCAGAAATGGGGAGAACTAGATAAATGGAAGGTTAGATGGACAAAGAAAAAGGAAGAGGCCCGATACAATAAAACAACTTCTGAATATTTAATGAAGGAAACAGGGAAAGGAGATCAAATGTACCCGATGCGAGAAGTTCCAGGAGGGGGATATGTACATGTCCCATGGAGCAGACAGGATATTTTGTCATTTACGAATGATTTTCCAAAGTTGAGAGAAAAGCCGATTGAATGGTACAAGCAGGTTGAGAGGTTTGTGAAGGTGTCAAAGGTGTCAAAGGTATTGTTGAGAGATTTGGATGGTTTGTTCGACATAGTGGTACCTGCCGATTTGTGGACAGATTGCAAAATCACAGTTGATTGGCCCAGTGAAGAGTATCCTAGAGATCCAAAGACAGGTGCCCCGTCAAGCGATGTCATGAAAAAGTATCAGCAGGTGATAACTTACTTGAAAGGGAAAATACCACCAAAAGAAACAGAATGGGTGAAAATAGATAGAACTACCCAAGAAGCCAGTGAATCGCTACATGCCTACTATGAACGTTTATTGCAGGTATTTAAGCAGTTTAGTGGATTTGAGGATATTGGAGATAAAAACATGAGTCAGTTTGTCTACCGATTTGTTTACGGTCTGAAGCCAGAGATTTGTCAGATGATCAAGCAGCACATGTTATGTTGGCAAGGGAAGCCCATAGAGGAGATTCTGAAATATGCAAAATATTGTGGAGATGACATTGAGGATAGGCACAATAAATTACAGGAGAAAGTATTGTGGGCTCAGGTGAAAATGGCTGAGAAACAGGGAATCAATTTGGAAAATCCAAGTGATAATCAGGGAAAAGATTCTGGAATGAATGGTGACTCTGGGAATGGAGGAAGATTGAGAGGAAGAATGAGCAGAGAAGAGGCTAAAAAGAAGTTTACTTGTCACAGGTGCGGAAAATTGGGGCATTGGAAGGATGAATGTAAAAAGATTCAGAGTAATAATGGCCCAAATCAAAATTTAAATCCACAGATGCAGAATGACTCACAGCAGGGTGTAAATCCTCAGAGTCAGTTGCCACCTGCACCTATACAGGGTAATGTAAGCAGAGCAAAGCACGGTACAGACGTCGGATATCAAGGAGGAAGTGGTAAGAATGATTATGTAACATCACAATTTCTTTTACAGGACGATTTTTGTACCTATAACAATTGACGGTGCCTAGGAGAGGGGAGAAGGAGTGCATACTTGGTGCATCCTTACCGGTAGATCAGTCAGGTCCATATGTTGAAGGAAATGTGAAAGGTAATGATATTACTTTCCTTTTGGACACTGGTGCTACCAGGTCTACTGTGAGAACAGCAGACATCCCAGACCTTCCTCTCTCTGGAGAAGCTTTCCAAGTTGTGGGGGTGGCTAATCAAAAGATTAGAACTCCTCTTACCGAACCAATGGAAGTAAAAATCGGAAACTTTAGAGAAATGCATCAATTTGTAGTATGTGATTCCAGTCCAGTAAATTTATTGGGCCGGGATTTGTTATGCAAAATGAATTGCACAATTTTCTGCACGCCGGATGGTGTGGCAGTTCAGACCCCAGATGAAGACCATGTATATAAATTTATGATTGCAAAGCAAGGTACAGAAGTAGATCAGATGTTTTCTTTGATAACAGAAGACGAGTTACCAGAAGAACTGAAAACTACAGTGAATTCCATTGTATGGGATTTCACGGGGAAGGAAGTAGGACTTATGGCCAAAATAGACCCAGTTAAGATTACTGTAAAAGAAGGTGCAATTTTCCCAAACACCAGACAGTACAAAATGGGTGCAGAAGTAAAGGCAGGGGTCATTGAGGAAATAAACAGAATGGTAAAACAGGGAATATTAAAAGAGGTAATGAGTAGCCCTTGTAACTCACCAATCATGGGTTTGAAGAAACCTAGTGGAAAGTATAGGATTGTTCAGGATCTGCGCAAAATAAATAAGATCGTGGAACCTTGTAGTCCTATAGTGCCCAATCCTGCCGTAATTTTATACCAGATACCTTGGAGTGCAGGATGGTTTACTGTGATTGATTTATGCCAAGCATTCTTTTAGATACCCTTGCATCCAGACAGTCAGTATCTATTTTCATTTAAACTTGAGAACAAAGTCTATGTTTGGAATCGTGTTCCTCAGGGGTACACGGAAAGTCCTTCCATCTTCAATCAGATATTGAAAAAGTGTCTAGAGAAACTAGTGATGCCAGGAAGCTCAGTTTTAGTACAGTATATAGACGACTTACTGGTGGCATCTAACACCAGAGAAGACTGTGTTGTTGACACCATTGCATTATTAAATCATTTAGCTGAAGAAGGGCATAAAGTTTCACCTGAAAAATTGCAGTTCTGTACAACAGCAGTTAAGTATCTAGGACACCAGATTGAGAGGGGCAAAAGGAGAATAACAGCTGAAAGAATAAAATTAATAAAGAAAATGCAAATGCCTGTTTCTCAACGAGAAGTGAGAATGTTTCTTGGAATAGTAGGTTATTGTCGACAATGGATATTAGGATTTTCACTGTTAGCAAAGCCCTTAATACAAATGACAAAAAAGAAGGCAAAGGACCCAGTTGAGTGGGATGATGAAAGCGTAAGAGCTTTTGTAAAATTAAGAAATGCTTTGTGTGCAGCACCTGCCCTAGGCATGCCTGATTATAAAAGAAAATTCGCATTATTTTGTCATGAAAGAGAAAATTGTGCACTTTCAGTCTTAACCCAGAGACATGGTTTAGACAGACGTCCTATAGCATATTTTTCTGCTACATTGGACCCAGTGGCAGCCGCATTGCCAGGCTGCTTAAAAGCAGTAGCGGCTACCTGTTTGAGCATTGAACAAAGTGAGTCAATTGTAATGGGACACCCTGTAAAAGTGTTTGTTCCACATGCGGTTGTGATTTTGTTGACAAGAACCCGAACTCAGCATCTTACTCCTAGTCGGCTGACTAAATATGAAAGAATAATACTGGGTGCTGAAAATGTGACCATTGTAAGGTGCACGATAGTAAATCCTGCTACCTTACTACCAGACCCATATCATGAGGAAGTTAAAGATGATGAAGAAGAACATGATTGTTTACAAGTCACAGAGTTGTGCACAAAACCACGTCCTGATATTCAGGAACTGCCCCTCAGGAAGCCAGACAGGGAGCTGTTTGTTGATGGTTCATGCCAAAGGCATGAAGATGGAAAACTAACTGCAGCATATGCAGTGTGTGAACTAACTGGAATAGTCGACGCATCCTATTTACCGGGAGTCAAATGTGCACAAATAGCTGAATTGATCGCATTAATAAAGGCTTGCAAAATTGGGAGGAATCAAAGAGTAACTATATTTACAGATAGCCAATATGGTTACGGGGTTGTGCATGATTTTGGCCAACTATGGATGCAGAGGGATTTCATGACTTCTTCAGGATCCCCATTAAAAATGGACAGTTCGTAAAAGAACTACTGGAGGCAATACAATCACCAAAAGAATTGGCTGTGGTGAAATGTGCCGCACACCAGTCAGGAGATGACTGGGTGGTAGTCAGCAACAGATACGCAGATCTTGTGGCTCAACATTGTGCCAAAAACAGATTGTCAGTAAATAAAAGGGTGGAAAGAATGGGAATCAGCTGCCAACTTATGCTGTATGCACCTCCTGAAACATGGAATGATGTGAAACGATTGCAAGATGATGCTGATGAGAGTGAAAGAAGTACATGGATTAAAGTAGGATGTTCTCAGAGGACAGACGATGATGTATGGATTTGTGCCGATGGCAGACCAGTCATGCCTGACTGTCTACTGTCACAAATGGCCAGGATGTATCATGGAGACACACACGTAGGGAGAGATGCAATGATTAGGCTCTTCAGACAAAATTGGTACAATACAAGGTTTAGGGCGGTAGCAGAGAGTCTTTGCCAGAGATGTTTAACTTGCCAAATGCATAATCCAGGAAGGAAAACAATAACTGGGTTTGGGAAAATTGGAAAGGCAGAGGGTCCATTTATGAGATTACAACTTGATTTCATCCAGTTACCACCATGTAGAGGGCTGAAATATGTACTTGTCATAGTGTGTCTGTTTTCAAAGTGGGTGGAGGCTTACCCTACCAGGAGGAATGACAGTATTACAGTCGCAAAGTTATTGCTACGTGAACTCATTCCTAGATTTGGTTTTCCAGTAACTTTGGAATCAGATAGAGGAAAGCACTTTAACAGTGAAGTGATCAAGATAATCTGTGAAGCATTCCAAATTGAGCAAAAATTGCACTGTGCATATCGTCCAGAGGCTTCTGGAGTGGTTGAACAAATGAATGGCACAATAAAATCCAGACTGGGAAAAATGTGTGCATCAACATCATTAGATTGGCCAGATGCATTGCCTCTTGTTTTAATGGGACTCAGAAGCATTCCTGATAGAAACATTGGATTGAGTCCGCACGAGATAATGATGGGAAGAGCAATGAGACAAGCACATGTTCCCACAAATAAACTGCTGAATATATCTGATGATATGGTTCTGGATTATTGCAAAGGATTGGCTGACCTAGTGCGTTCTGTCTCTCACCAGGTTGGAGAAGACGCAGTTTCCAGGCAGCCTGAACAAGAACATGATCTGAGTCCCGGAGACTGGGTGGTAGTGAAGAATCACACCAGAGAAACGTGTCTATCACCTAGATGGGGCCAACCTTGTCAGGTCATACTGGTTACGAACACAGCAGTGAAGTGTGCAGGATTTCCTAATTGGATTCATGTAAGCCACACCAAAAGAGTACCAGATCCTGAAGAAGAAAATCCTCAGACAGCATCGATCACTGAGGAAGCTGAAGATTGCCCAGCTGAAGAATCTCAGGAACAAGATTCGAGGGAAGCTGAAGAAGAACAACCGAGCACAAGTCAGGACTGGATACCAGTGGTGGAAATTCCTGAAATTTACCACAGAACAAGAAGTCAAGCAAATTTGGATGAAATTGAAGAAGATCAGATAGGTGAAGAAGAAGCAGCTCAGGAAGAAGAAGAAGACACAATAAGAGAACCTGAGCAGGACCAGATAGGGAGAGGAAACTGGGCTCAAATTAAAGAAGAACAAACAGACTTTGAGCAGGGACAGACAGGTCTAGAAGAACGCGGTCAGGCTGCAGAAGTACAAAGTGCAATAAGCCCTGATCAGAACCAGTTAGATCAAGAAAAGTACACAGAAGAAGAAGATCTTGGAAATCTCGAGCATGGAAATGTAAATCAAGAACAAGATCAATTACTAGAGATTCACAGTGGAGCAGCTGAAGAGAAACAAATAAGACCGGAAAAAGAACAAATAGAAGAAGAAACTGAAATTGAAGAAAAAGAAACTGTAACACCACCTGAAAATAAAAGAATTTCGGAAGAAGAAAATAAAGAGAAAGCGCCAACAGAAAAATCAAGAAAAGGTGTTCATTGGCCAAGTGTCATTAAAAGAGTAAAATACCACATAAAAACCAGGAGTGAAGATCCAGAACAAGTAAACGAAGTAACAAGCCAAACGGGACAGAAAAGTAAAACCGAAAAACGAAGAAGCAAAAGACTGAAACTTGTGAACAACAAATTTAAAGGTCCTGATTGGACTTATATTATTCTCGAAGATTACGAAAGCTCAGAATCAAGTGAAAGTGGTGACGAAGGAACAAGTGCAGAACTGATTTATGAAAAAGAAATAGAACCACCTTGAGAACATAAAGAAACTTGAAGAAAACAATAAGAAGAGCAATCTTCCTTGTCAAAATGCCTGACGATAGAGTTACTGGGAGACCAAAGCAGAAAGGTTGTAAAAGATGCTGTGCTATATGCATATGCAATCTGGTAGTGATGCTTATAGTATGGTTAGTTGTGATCGTAGCAATTCCTTACCTTATGATAATAGATAAAAAGATTAACAACGAAACAAAGGAAAGGACAGATAACTTGAAAAGTAATAGAGTAGAACTAAAGGCAGAAGATGAACCAGAATTGCATCATGAAGTAACAGATAACGACACTAGTCTGAATGTTTTCACAAAATTATTATTTCAGTATGTACATACCATGGAAGTTAGTAATTGTTATGTCTGTATGAAACTACCTGAATCAGTAGCAGATGGGTTAACGTATCATCACCTGCCATTAACGTATGGCATATCATGTAGTGTACTGACTAGTTTATTTTATAGAACAGGGAGACTTCAGTATTATTATTCAAATTTAGATGTGATATTTTCTGAGGTTCCAATTCGAAAGAATATGAATCCAGTGTTTAGTAGTAAAGATGCACAGTTTATGGGGGAATCTTTCTTAACAATGAAATCAATAGACATAACACATGCACATAGAAGCAATTTAACATGTTCATTACATGAAGAAGAAAATATATTTTTGAATTTAGTGGAGAGTAGAAGACAAGATTTCCAGAAGAAAGCTTCTGAGCATAAGGCTCATCTGCCACCTTGGGCTGAGAAAGAGGATAGTTACACACCTGGCAAGGCTCAAGCTGCTATGGCTCTGGATTTTGTGAAGACAGGGAAAATGTGTCTACATAGGTTAAAAAGTGAGTATAACAATGTTTTCATCGGTACCAGTGAATGTGAACACAATTTCTTAATTCTTGGAGGTTGGGGACTCAAAGGAGGAACAGATTCAGTTTTTCCTGGAATCTATTATGTGTGTGGGAATAAGGCTTACTTTAGGCTTCCTGCACGGTGGTATGGAAGTTGTTACTTTGGAATAGTAGTTCCAAAGATATACCACGTAAAAAGAAACACTGGCAGCAATGAAAATACTAGTGAATTAACACGTAAGAAAAGAGCTAGTTTTTCTGAAATTGTAGGTGATATATTCGGTGCATTGATACCTTCAGTGGGAATAATTCTGAACTCAAGGAAAATATGTAAATTATCTACAGTGGTTGATCATTTATCAACTGACACTGCTGGAGGATTTCTAATGATTAATGCGGAGATGGTTGCGATTAGATCTATGGTAATGCAAAATCGACTTGCTCTTGATATTATATTGGCAAAAGAGGGTGGAGTCTGTAAATTATTGAAGACGAAACACTGTTGCACTTACATACCTGATAAAAGTGCAGAAATTGGAACGTATATACAGAATATAACTAAACTTGATAAGGAACTGAAACCACTGGAATTTGTAAGTGTATGGGAAAGATTGACCAATAGTATTAGGTCAATTGGTACCTGGTTTGCTAATGTAGGAAAAGGACTTATAGGTCAAATATTAGTACCCTTAGCAGGGATAGCAATACTACTACTGTCAATAACAATATGGTGCAAATGTTGTAGAAAGAATGAATCATATCTTGTAACAGGAAAAGGAAAGAAGAGAAAGTTTGATGAAATCGAACTTGAAGATTTAAGAAGTGAATTATACAAGAAACTGAAAGGAGATGTGAAAAATAGAAAGTGTAAAAATGAAAGTGAAACTATATTATGCTAAAAGTTGGCAACTGGTTGTGGGTAGTAATTGATGGCTCAGAAACGCCATCAGAGAGGGGATTGATGGAGCAAGGACTCACAAATGAGACTTGCTCGGATGCAATCTTCCCAAAAGTATTAATGTATTAAACTTGTATTGTTTGTACTAATAACTGCACACACAAATATAAGTAGCAAGGAAGCTTGCTTATGTGTTTAAACTAACAAGTAACGCTTGTCTATTCTAAAATGGCCGTTAAAACGCGGGAACTTTACTGCGCATGTCTCAACCATATCACGTGGTGTGACGTCTTTCTTTGCTTGGTGGGAAACTCTTGCTTCTGCGCAGTGTGCATTAAAATGGCTACTTTATGTTTTCACGTGCTGCAGCTTGCTCTTGTGTTGCAATTAAACTATGGTATTCTAACGCTACTAATGCGGGATAGAATTTATAATTAAATGGGAATAGAGTAGAAAGAGTGGGTAAACCGTGAAACATTTTATTTGTGATTTTATTATTTTCTTCTTTGACTTTTATTAGTTCGTAAATTGGGCCTGGGGTTGGTGAACTGAAAACTCGTGTGACAATGGTTCTGCGCATGCCCCCTGAAGGCTGCCCAGAGAGAGAAAAGGATGAAGTCAACCTGGACGTCGTCCAAGGCCATGACCTGATGGCCAATATTGCTGTACATATAAATGTTCTCACTAATATGCAACAATGTACCTGAAAATTGTATAAAACTTTGTCATGAGACGGGTGGGAAATAAAGCAAATGTATTAAAATTGATGGGTGGTATTTTAAAACAAAGGGCTTTCAGAAAATGAATTAAATCAATATGGTGTGAGGATCAACCCCCTGTCCCTGTCCAATCAGAAGTAGTGGCCCCATAATTCTGCAACATTAAGGGGAGGTACATGGGCGTAGAAGGGTATAACAGATATAGAATTAGCTAATTAGTTAGCATTAGCAATAGCGCAACACACGGACTAGAAGTTAGAGGTTCGAGATCCAGGACGAGCAGATCGACTGCAGACTGAAACGCTGACCAGAGAGGTCCTGAAGTGGGGGCAGCGGAGCCCATTAGAAGGAAGATTCGGGAGAATTCGAGGAGAAGCGAAGTACCAGAGAGGGGAACGACGCAGGTGTCGTTGATAGAGAGGTCACCGGTCCTGTCCTAATCCGGGAGGAGGTCTTTGCTCTTCATCCTTCCAGGGTCCTATCTTTTCCAACTCCTTGGCCAAGGGGTTTGGTTCTCGCACTTTAGGTAAATATAAATGCAAACCTTAGTTGCACTGCTGTCTCTATCTTCTTCTTTCCAAAGGGACCGTCATTAATCGATAATTGATTATTATGCTTCATCCTTGATATGCGATTTAAGTATCATGTGGTTCTGTATTTTACTCTGCTAAATCTTTAGATAAACATTTTAAAACTTCTTGACTCAGTGATTATTTCAGGATTATGAATATTAATGAACGTCACTCATTTTAAACTTCCCAATTAGCAAAGGATTCATTGGTAAGTCATTACTCTTCAATCAGAAAAGTAATTGGTAGCAGGGATTTTGATAAAGAGTACAACTGACCCACCAGCGGAAATTGCTAGCGTAGTATGAATGTATGGGCCCAAGTGAGTATTTTGTGTATGAATGCTTGTTGCTAGTAACCCGCTGGATCACTGTCTCCACCCTCCACCCTCTGTGGTCATACTACACCAATGAGGACAGAACTGGCTTGGACTGGGCTCAGAGACCCTTGCACAAATCTGAACAAGGACAAAATGGGATATAAGTAGTGGACCTTAAACCGCCGAACTTTAGATCACTTCTGGATTCAAGAGAAACCTTTGCCACGGAGAAGAGATGGAGAGCTGTGAGGAGGAGTACTGCCACTTTGCTGTGTGCTGTCTGGGGTTGGCCTGCAGTTGCTGCTTCTGCCAAGAAAAGGACAAAGACTGGAACTTTGCTGAGAAACCTGCTTGAAGAATAATCTCCAAGGGCTTGCGTGTGCTGGCCTCCTGTTCTGAAGTCTCAGGGATGCAAAGACTTCACCACCAGCTCCCCTGAACTCCATTGCTGGGAGTTCTGTCCTGCCAGAAAGTGCCTGTTCCAGTTTTGGGCCTCTGGAGGTTGCTCCTGCTGTTGTGAGCTGGAATAAGCCTAAGAGAAGCAAGAAAAACAATCTCTGACGCGGTCAGCAGTGCCGCTGTGACACCCCAGCTCCAACACCCTTCGATGCCTGCCGACGCCTGCAGTTATCAGCCTTACCGGCGCCAGCGCTCGCACTAATGCCATCACCGCTAGTGCCTGCATCCAGTTATCGCGGAGCCGATAACCGCCGAGGGTGACTCCACGAACTCACCGACTTCGCATTGCCTCACCGGAACCGAAGCCTCACCGCCAATGCAACCAACTTCCCCTGTCCTGGATTCTACACGTCGCCTCCTCATGGACACAACGCCTTGCCTCCCCCGTGGCAGCAAGGGAGCCAGCCTCGAACTCGGCACTGACGCCTTACCTCCACAACACCGTGCATCATCATAGACTTCGTTTTCCAAGGTACTGTTTGTTTGGGGGTCCGTGTGACTCCATGCCTGACACCGCGCACCTCGTGGTCGGCGCCGTACTTTGGATTTATTGCTGTCACAATGTCATAATAGCTCCATGTGAAGCTATCTCTTTTCTACAAGCTTTATTTTTGAACTAACTGTTTTTAAGTGCTATTTAACTACCTGTATGTTGGATTTCTGTCGTTATTGAGTTTAGATAAAGATACTTTATTTTTCTAAACTGGTGTGGTGTCCCTTTGTGATGTTTTCACTGTGTTACTGTGTGTCTTGAGTACAAATACTTTACACATTGCCTTTGAGATAAGTCTGTCTGCTCATGCCAAGCTACCAAGGGGGTGAGCAGGGGTTATCTAGAGGGTGTATCCCCCTTATCCTGACTAGAAGCAAGGGTCCCTACTTGGACAAAGGTACCTACCTCTGCAAATTAGAGACCCCAGTTCTACCAACAGGAAAACGGTGACGATGCAATAAAAGCACTTTTAGTTTGGGATGAAAATTATTTTATTGCAGAAAGAAGACTATGACCTGCTACTAGATTAAGGGTGATGGGGCACATTTTCAAACTGCAGGGGCTTTGTTGTCCATGTAGATATGGGCACAGAAAATATTAAAAAGCAGGCAATTTACTGACGGTAATTAGTAGAAGTGCAGGTCAGAAACTGCTATGTCTGGCTTGAATTTTGCTAATCCTGGGACTCATTTTGCAGATCTTGCTTGTAACTTGGGGTTCATTTTAAGTGGGATTGTGCTTGTTTAGTGTTTCAGAGCTGGTAATACAGCAGCAGCTGACAAGCTGCAGCAAACAGAGAATGCATAGATCAGTGGTATTTAGGCTACAGATGAAGGGGGACTTACATAAAGGAATTACTGCTTGGGGGCCCAGTGATTTGGGGCACTTGCAGAAGGAAAATTGGGTAGAGCGGATGGTAATGGGGCTTTTATGGCACTGGGGAAATGAAAGCAGAAGACAAATTGGCAAAGTGGCTGAGTAATTCATGAGGGAAGTGTCTATTCATTTAGCTGCTATCTGAATAAAAACATTTATTTACTCTTTTCATTCAACAGAGTGGACATTGATGCTTAGTGGTGCCATACTATGAGTGGCTCCTTAAGCCACAATGGCAGTTAAGTCACATGCTCAGTGTATCTTCGGAATTACAGTTTTATTTTTAACATGCTAAGCAGTATTTAAGTGTGCTTGGTCATGCCTCTACTGGGCCTTAATTTCTGTCTTTTACAGCTTTGTCTCAGAAAAAGAATTCTGGGAGCCAAAAATAAATATTCAAAATCTGAGTGACAGGAGGTATCTCCTAGTAAAGTCATTGTGGACGCAATCTGAGGAAGGAAGGAGGAGGACCAGAAAGAGGAGGACAGTAGGAGGAGGATGACCAGTATGAAGATAAAGACTAGGAGGTGGACCATCAGGGGGCCTGGGATGACCAGAGTCATGAGTACCAGATTAAGAGGACCAGGAGGAGGTGGAACACTGGGGTCAGAATTCAGAGGATCAGGCCAAGAAGCAAGAAGAGGACTATGGGAATAAGCAACAGGAGGTCCTGATCTGGAAGAGGGCTGAGAGGGTCAGAGAGTGCCAACCAGGACCAGTCTAGATGTAGGACACCCAGCTAGACATATCAAAGAGAACCATTGCCAGGAGATCAAGGGAAAGCAGGACTAGGTCAGGAGGACCAGGACCACAGAGATTAGATAAAGGAGGGCTATGTGACAAGGAGCAGAAGAACCAGGGCTGGGAGGACCACGGACAAGAAGAAACACTGCAAGAAGGACCAGGAGGCCCTAGCTCAGGAATGGAAAATGACCAGGAAGTACAGGCCCAGTGGAACCCAGGTTAGAAAGCCCATAAGGGTCAGACTCGAGATGACATGAAACTAGGATGACAAGGAATACATCAATGAGGATGACTGGAACTATTGGAACTAGGACAACCAAGGTGGGGGGAGCAGAGAAAACCAGCCCTAGGTGGGCCAATATTAGTAGGGGCAGACCAGAGGGGGACAGGTTCAAAGGGCCAAAAACAAGGAGGAACAATAAAACCAGAGTACCAGGAGGAATAGGACGACTAGGATGATGAGGTAGACCATGTGAACAAGGAGGGCAAGTGAAACAAAGGGCAGTAGAACCAGCACCAGAAGACCATATCCACAAGGACCAGACAAAGGAGTACCATAATTAAGTAGACTGGGACCACTCGACCAAGGAGACCAGAAGCAGAAGGATAAGGAACTGTCAAACTAAGGATACTAGTTAATGAAGCTATCAGGAACAAGAAGACCAGGGGAGAAGAATTAGGGTGACGAAAATTAAAATAGCCAGTACCGGTACTTGTGAAACAGGTGGACCGGAATCCAAAGGAACAGGGGCTGGAGTACCTGGAAATGATGACCAGAAGGACCAGGGCCAGGAAAGAAAAAGGCTGTCATGAACAGGAGGTCCTGGACCATTAGAACAAGGAAAGGCCAGGGTAATCAGTGAGGAGCCATGACAACAGAATCAGGACCAGATTGAGTTATGGCCTGTGGGAGTATGAGCCCTTGATAAGTAGAACATGGACTAAGAAGACCAGTAGGACCAGGATGAAGTTCACCAGGAGGACCAGGGCAAGAGGGACTAGGCAAACTAAAAGGACCAGAAGGGTCACGAACAGGATTAGGAGGGCCATGAACATCAAAACCTGGGGCACCATGTCCAGAGTACCAGGAGGAGCAGTTCAATCAAAACAGAGGAAACTATGACCAGGATCAGGTGGATAAGATGTATCAAGGCCAACTAGAGCCAGGAAGTCCAAGTGGATTGGACAAGCGTGGCCAGGAGGACCAGGACCACAATAGTCAGGCTCAGAAGGGCCCAAACAAGGAGAAACAGGATCAAAAAGGCCAGGACTTCTGGGTGCAGTATCAGGAGGACAATGAACAGAAAAGGGTAGATAGAACAACCAAAAACAGAAGGCTAATCACTAGAAGAACCAGGCCTCGGAACACCAGAACACAAAGGCCAGATGGGCCTAGGGGACTAGCAAAACCAGGATCTGCAGTACCAGGACTAGAAGGTAGAGGGTGAGGAGAACCACTACAAGGTCACCAGGGCCAAGAAAGCCAGAAAGAAATAGGGCAAGGAGGGGCCAAGACTGGCAGAAAAGGGAAGGGACAGAATAAGCAGGACCAAAGTCCAGGAATAGGATGACTTGGAAGGCCAGGTTCAAGAGAACTAGCCCCAGGAGGACCCAAACTATAAGGAACCAGGATTCCTCAATGGGCACGGTATCACAAAAAGGATACGGACTATGACAACCAAGAATAGGAGGATCGGGATCGGGATCAGGAGGATCAGGTCAGAGAGGACCAGTCAGCCAGAGGGATAAGCTATAAGAGGGCCAGTATACAGATGATTGGGGACAGGGCCAAGGGGACCAGGACTATCAGGACAAAGAAGACCAGGATCAGGCTTACAAGGATCAGGTAAACTGTGGTGAAGAGAAAAAGGAGGATCAAGACAAGGGGGATTGGGAATAAGATGACCACAGCCAGGAGGACCATGTTAGAAGTCTAGGAACAGGATGGCCAGGCCCAAGAGGACTAGAGCAAGGGGGACAATGACCAATTGATGTAGAATCTCAAGAACAAGAAACAGGAGGACTATGGCCAGATGGATCAGGACAGCAGCAAGGAGGACTATAAGTATCATGACTAAGAACTGAGAACAGGGCTGCAATTGCAAGGAGAACCTGGGCATCAGGACCAGGGCCCAAAGTATCAGGAGAAGCAGAACAACCAGGCACGGGGGAAAGCAGGACCAGAATGAGGAGGATCAGGAGGACCAGTGCAGCCAGAGCCAGGAAGACCAAGGTGACCGGACCCCGATGTTCCATAAACAACAAAAGACAACCTGCCTCATCTTATTTAGTTACAAGTTTATCAGTATTTAATACAACACATGTCAAAAATGTATATCCACAAAACATATATATAATTTCTATCTATACAAGAGTGTATTTCACTCTGGATATCTTCAAGGAATTTATTTACTTTCCCCCTACCATCACTCCATCTCAAGCATCACAACTACATACAAATCATACACACCACATATATCAATCGTCCGCTAGCATACTTCGCACATCAATAAAAATATCAACAAATCAAAAATGAAAAAACGATCTAACCAGGACCAACATGGAACTATCTCCACTTCAGTTTCTAAATAACAATATAAGTACACCGTTGGTGAAGGTCTTAGTTCAACCTATACAAATTCAGTGTTAAACTCAATACATTTTTATCTGTATATATAGGTCCTTAGTCCATCTGTGCAAATACAATGTTCAGTTCAAAACATGCTCATGTCAGCATTTCAATCGCAGCTTATGGTCCTTATGTTTCTGTTCTTGGTATGCGCTGACGCGCAAATCGGTGAGGACCACAATATGGGTCACACTTTCCTCAGGGCACTCAGATATAAGATTCCAAAATTTGTAATGAGAGGGGGAAGGGGGGGTGGATCCCAGGGATGGGTCCTGAAAAACAAGTGATACATGGGAATCACATAAGTAGGCACAACAATTAAATTCTATAATGTTTACATGTTTCAAAGGTGATTAATGTACCAGGTTCACCAGATCCCATATGGACTCCCAATTGAGAACCACCTCATAGTAGTGGCAACCGACCATATAGTGTAAAGGACATGAAAGATGTGGATATACTTACCTCAAGAGTAAGCCCCATTGCACAGATGGTGATGTGCTCAAAATTATCCCCATGCTGAATAACCAAAAGAATAAACATGAAAAAAATAAATTATAATAAAGAATACCACCACGTGAAAAAAACTGTGAATAACTAGAAAAAAGGAGAAGTGTAGATGTAGAGGAGAGTCGCATATAGAACGCTGTACTCACACCTCAACTCCTATAATATTGGTTAAATGCAAGGGAAGACAGCTCAAATGTCAACCCAAGAAGAGGTCTGTATGGAGGAGGCCAGAGTTCTAAAGAAACAAACAAAAAATAAAAAGAATATAATGGGAGTGCTAGGTAAATTTAGCAGAACAGTGTATAAATCCCGCCAGCAGTTAGAAATCGCATACCTTGATAGGATCTCCTCTGTTTTTAGTTCCACAGCTGGAATCCAATCCAAAGAGGAGAGCACGAGTACGGAGACATAAAAATGTCACAACAGCCAAAAAACGGGATCAATAGATGCAATCTGAAGTTCTCCCTACTTAAAAGTACATGGCGTTATAATCAATAACCCTGAAAAAATGGAAAGCATAACTAGGGATAATGTTTAGGCCTAAGCTTAACAGTCATACCTGATGATAAAATAGGTTTGTAGTGAACACTAGAATAGGTGAAAAAGACAAGGTAAATCAATCAGGGGAAATGTCCCTATCCTGAACTAAAAAGCTAAAATGAAAGCAAACAACATTAGTGAAAGCCATATCTATCGTGCCTCGCTATGTGGCTAAAGAAGGTTCCTATCAGCAAAAAGCTAGAAGCACTAATGCATCCCCGCAGAGTTAGCCGGTAACCATACTCTATGGGAAATCAGGGTGCATAAAAAAACTACAAATAAAGGCAGGAGCGCAAGCATCAAATACTGGCTAAATGTCCCATGCTCGAGTGTATCAGGGCTCCCCCACTTACATGATAATCGCTTGAGGGGCAAATGCTTTGCTCCAGGAACAAATGGCAATTGATGGTCACTCTGCCTGCGATATCAGAAGGCTCAAAAGCCTCCAGAAGATAGTGTGCTTATGTAGGCGTACTGAAGGCATCTCAATCTGCGCATGGCAGGGGATAAATAGCAAATAGGTTCGCCATTTTGAAATGGTAATAAGAGAACTGCTGACCATAAAGAAATAAACAAATTCACAAAACACAACAAACCACGTGATCCCCGATGGCCTGGAGGCCAGGAATAAAATGACACGGTTTAGTATGACCGAAACGAAGAGAACTAGGAAAATCAGGACCAGGGCAAGGACAAGTGAGTGCCGTACCAGAATGAGCCACAGAAGTAAGATGAAGACTAAAAGGACCAGGACACAAAAGAGTAGGGGCCTATGGCAACCAGAAGCTCCAGGAGTGAGGAAGAGCAAAAGGACCAGCACAAGAAGATCAGGTTCAACAGGATCAGGGGGGCCAAGAGAAGGCCTGGGTGGACTAGGATGGCCAGGTCGACCCAGACTGAGATGACTAGGTATACAAAGTCTCGTACCAGGAGGACCAGGAGCAAGAGGAACAAGTCCAGTGCGCACAAAATGTGGAGAACAAGGACTGTGATGACAAAGAGTAGGAAGGTCTGGACTAGACAGAAAAGAACCCATGGGAGGAAAGCTAGGAGAACAGGGCAGGAGAATGGCAAGGAGGGGGACCAGAGTACCTCAGAAAAGGATGACTTGGGAACAAAACCAGGAGGACCACCAGTATCCGGAACCATTGAAGGGTAAGGCAGAGTAGGAGTCCTGTGTGATTCTAGGCCTCATGTATTAGGATAACCCGCTTATAAATGGTTCCTAATCATATCTCTTATGTTGTTAATTCCTTACTCTTTCAGCCCGCTTAAAGCATTGATGACAAGAATGGTCTGAAAAATCGTAGCATGCAACTTTGAGTTGTGAGTGACAGCAAATGCTGTCTGATGGTGACAAAGTGGTTTGAGGGTGGATCAGAGGAAAGAGCGACTAAACACTTGGTGGAATGGTCTAAAAATGGATGGATGAAAAGGGTAGTCATCTGTAACGGATGGCAAAAAAGGTTTGAAAAACTCCAAGGGTTAAAGTCAGCAAAAACCAAAGGTGGGTATCAAAGGGCTATAGCAATCAGCAAAGGGGCACTCAGGAACATACGTCTCTGATTAGCAGAGGATGGGGTCAGGGAAGCTCAGATAGATGGGCTGAGATGGTCTTTATAGAGACTAAAGGGCTCTGATTGCAACCTGATTCTAAAAGCCAGCTGCACTGGCATAGTGGCTGTAGACTCAGCAAGAGGTGGGAGCATACATGTTTTGTGAATTATTAGTATTGATCAGACCTTTTTATCTGTGTTAAAGGGCAGTGCAGTCTACTGGCCTGACTCAAATAAAGTTCTACTTGAGTGTGGCTTCCAGACTCTCACACTGACATTCCATGAATGTGCTGAGTGTGTGTCTGTGCACTGGATATGTAGCTTATGTAGTAATGACTCTGTATGTGGGGAGAGTCTGAGTGCTGGGACACGTAGGTTGCATTTTGAGTGGCGCCTATTGGAGGGTGGATCCTGCTTGCTCAGACAGTGGATATGTGTTGAAAGCATTTCTGTGGCTGGAGACCTAGACATTGAAGTGAGGACGGATGAAGACAGGTATGCTCATACAAAGTCTATGACATCCTTGTAAACACATGACTGCTGATTAGTTCTTCCTGAGTGCTGCCACTTGGTAGATAGAAGTGATGCATGGGTCAGCAGTCTTGGTTATTAAAGGGGAGGAAGTTTCTAATCAGGCTTTCCCGCTTTGTCTGTCCCTGATTACTCCTTCAAGAAGGCTGATGACAGGCAGGTGCAGAAACTTCACACTTCTTTGTGCCCTTGTTTTGGATACTCCTGTTTGAAGATAGCACCACTGCTACCTGTTTTGAGAGCTATCATCTTGGACAAATGCTGTGACTGGGCTACAGTCAGAATATTAGATTGGAAAAAGGACCCCTAAACCGGTGCTGAAACCGCAGACAGTAGATACACATCCCTTGTCTGGAAAAGGTATATAAAAGTGATACTGTCAAATGATTGATCTACAGGACACAAGAATGGAGGTAACAAAAAGCCTCTGTTTATTCAGTAGGTTTTTTTTCCTAAAATATTTGCAACAAAGTCAATGAATATAATATTATTCTCAGTCTCACCTCTTTTGTGGCTTTCTCGTCTCAGTGATTCAGATTTAAAGTCTTGTGCTCAAGCAGTATGTTAATCTGCTGCCACAACCACCTGTCACTGTATAGACTGAGTTGAAGGGCCATTAACCAATCTCATTCAGGATGGGTACAATTTGGGTGTCCTTCAGTCATCAAATCACCACCAAAAGAAAAGCAAAAAGGGTAGACTACTTCCAGGGTACACAAATGATTGTTCACTTCACCAGGGGAACTTAGGGATAGCCAGAATAACTAACAGGGTATGATAGTACAGCATTTCAAAGTCATACTGAGGGATGTCAACCCATTAATTTAGTTTAACTTGCTTGATCTGGGGAGTGCAATGAAATAGTCAATTCAATAACCTCGCTCGTATTTCCTTCACCTTCCCTCCCATAGTAATTATTTTGAAAACATTTCAAATGTTTCTATAAGTTTCCCCAATACATTCTTTGTTAATATCACCAGTGCTACAACACCAGCATAGAGGTGGAATAATTGCTTCATAGTCTGTTTAGCGGAGATAGAAAGTTGCCTATTGAAAGACTGCATTATCTTATTTACATGCTAAAAAAACAATACCGACGGTAAAGCAGCCACATGGATATACTTGTTGACTCTGTAGTCAGAATACTAGCTGCATGAAATTAATACAACACTATTTATTAAAAAGCTACAAAGTGTTTAACAAGAGGGTACTCAATAGTCACAAGTCTGGCAAATCAACTGCGTCAACAGGCCTATAAAGGCAATGCACAGAGATATACTATAAGGACCACATATTTGTAAATCAGATTATGCAGAATATCCCCTTGATCCACAGTCCTTGCTGCTTCTTTTTTACATAAATAGATCTGAATGAATGAACATTTTTACTGCGCAATTACTTAAAATCATAGCAATATTCTAATTAGTACAATCACAATTTAAAAAGATGAAATGAAGTACAAAACAACATGTTGTAGCAACGGTGAACAACCTTCACCACGAAACCGTCACCCTGTATGTTGTTACAATGCGGTCGTTACCACGACCGCGTTGTAACAACGCATACCATTACCCCACAATTCGTAACAACGACTTGCGGAGGGGGGAAGAAGGTGTTGGATTTAAAATAAAACATCTTCCCTACTTTCCGCACAGACTGGAGTTGGAATAGTAAATTATACTATTCCAACATCCAGCGCCACCCTCTGCAAGTCGTTGTTACGACTTGCGGGGTAATGGTATGACCGCGTTGTAACAACATGCGGGGTGACAGGCTGCGGAATTGTGAGGCAGATTCTGTAGCAACATCATACAATTTAGAATCAATATTGTTGCCGTGTTACGAGTTAGAGGTTAGGGAGGAGGCAATTTATTGCTGTGCTTTCCTACAATTTTTTCCTTTTCAAAGTGAGGTTGGTTATGACGGGCCGTAGCCTCATGTGTGAAGTTATTGTAACGGTGTGTAAGATTTTGACTTGTGGTGCCAATCCTCTCTCGTGACACTGTGGCTTTTGTGCGAGGTGCCACTAAAACTGTTTGCCAGGGGACACCAGTATTTTAAAATCATATTGTCTCCAACAAACATTATAGAAGACGGGCAAGTGATTGTAAAATACTGGAGTCTGGTGGGTTCATTAGAACACTGTACAAATTAATCAGATAAAGTGCGGGGACTTTTACCTGTCATTAGCCCTTATTCCTGGTATGACTTTGATTGTTACGGCAGTACAGTTTGCTAGCCTTTAAAATGTTCTACAACATAGGCATACAGCAAGATACCCTCAAGTCCTCCTTCCTCACAGGACACACACAGAGCATCGAACTGTCTCCCTTCGCCCCGGCGCCCAAAAACATTTTATGCTGTGTACCACAAGGATCATTCCTCGGCCCCACCCTGTTCAACATCTACAGGACCCCTCTCACTGACGTCATCAGATCCCAATGTACCTGAATGGATTAGAGACAACTGCTTGCAACTCAACTCTGACAAAACCAAAGTGCTGATCTTCGGGAAGAACACCTCCACATGGGATCACAGCTGGTAGCCTTTAGAACTTGGACCCACACCGACCGACCACACACGCAATCTCGGAACCATCCTTGACAGCCAACTGACCATGAAATTACAAGTTAATGCAGTCGCCTCCTCCTGCTTCCACACATTTGGCCTGCTCCGCAGAATCTTCAAATGGATTCCAACAAACACCAGAAAGACTATCACCCAGGCCCTCGTCACCAGCCGCCTTGACTATGGCATTGCCCTCCATGCCGGCATCTCCACCCAGCTCCTTAGAAGACTCCAGACGATACAGAATGCAGCCAGACTCACCTGAGAGACCTCCACTGGCTCCCCATCCAGAAAAGATGCCTGTTCAAGATCCTCGTGCATGCCTACAAAGCCCTCCATGACCTAGGACCTGCCTACCTCAACCACCGACTGAACTTCCACCAACCCGGTAGACACCTGTACTCCTCTTCACTCGCTCTCGCACACACTCCCTGCATCTCTCGCAGCGGTGGCTGCTCCTTCTCCTACATTGCTGCCAAGATCTGGAACAAACTTCGCCTCCAGCTCAACAGCCCCCTTTCTAGCAGACTTCAGAAAGAGATGCAAGACCTGGCTCTATGACGGAGACACAGCCCCCAGATACCCCTAGGGGTGACAGTGTTGTGCTTTATAAATGCTGTTTGATTGATTGATTGACAAGTCTATATCCACGGTGGCATTATGTACTATGTGTTGCTAATGAAAGGGAGTATGTTCTTGCAGGTGCTGAAAGGTGCGGCCCTCCTTAAAGCGAGATGCAAAGTGGAAGAGTAAAGTGCTTAATGTTCCTCGTGCCCTATTAAAAACTCGAATCCAGAGAGCTCGTTGGAGAGGTGTGAAAATTAGTTTGATATGGTGAAGGGACTCTCCCATGTAGACAACACTTGCTCAAGGTGTTACTTTGATTGTTTCAAATGTAGAACTCGCTAGCATTCAAAATGCTGAGCCTATGTGCAGTAGGGTGTGCTGTACTGAGATTTACTGCATAGTTCTTCCATTAGCTAAAATGTGCAATCCTCCCTAAAGTAATGTGCAAAGTGGCTAAGTAAAGGTCTTAATGGCACATCTTTGCTATTACTGTATTGATGCTGGCCCTTATTCGATTGTGCATTCCTATGTTTCCTTTAGGGATGTGCACATTTGCGAGGATAAGGTGCTTTGTCATTCAGTCCACAAAAAAGGAAAAACCGTCTGTGTAATACATCACAGGGTGCTCATCAGCATCTACCAACAGTCTGTAGTGAGTTTGTCATTCTTTTCTTTGTCGCCAAATGACTTGGATTCACTCAACAGGGACCTTGCTTCTGACATGAATTTTCCAAATTTGGTCAACTCTGGAGGGCAGTGGTAGAAAAAAGAGCTGATACTGCCTCTACACATGTCCGTACTCCCTTGAACCAAAAGATCGATTTTAGCAGTTTCCGCCATTGTTGTGGCAAGGATGGGCAGCAGCATACAAGGTGCAGCAGGGACTCCTCTCTGTAATTGCAAAGTCTGCATTTGACAATGTGTGAAAACAATATCTACCCTGGGTTTAGCTCTTTTTTTAGCAAGGGCACCAGCCTGGCCCACTGGATCTCTTTTATGCATTTCCTACCCAGTGCCTGGTCGCTGTATTTTGTGGGCCTCATAAGATGCAACAAGTGCTTGAATAATGATGTAATTACTGACCGTGCAGTCATTTTGTTGAGACAATATTTACCTGCCAAACATTGCTACAACGGCATCTGAAAATAAACTGACTAATATTTGGCTAGGTCGATGGATTATGTTTTTCTGCCTTAAGACTGGAATGAAACCTCTCAATGAATCTGCGTTGGTAACTGGCATAATGGGCCATATGCATATTGTACCATTTTAAAAAGATCACCCTGGATCCTATATGATTAGAGTACAACTTTTTTAGTTCTGAATTTTGCTCTTAAAATTATTGGGATATATTCAGTAAAGGAAATTTGCACATGTGTAAATCCATGCAACTAAATGTACTCTTACCTTGTGGAGAAAATGTATTGCTTTTGCCTGTTCATCATTTAAAAGTGTAAATTTAGTCCAAAGTGTATATTTCTATGTCTCCACCGCCTGAAACCAGTGGCTAGAGCCACATTTATGAGTGGAAAGTTACTAGTAGTAGCTTTTCAGACATAGGCAGAGATCTCCCTATGGTAAAGTATAGGCAAAATGTTATTAAACTAAAAAATAAAAAAATCTGTAAAAATATTTTTCTCTTAAATATTAATGTGAAATAATTGTGTGCATTTATTTTAAATGTAGAATAAAACAAAAACATGGCACAGCACAATCAACTTAAGTTTGAATAGAATATGAAACTAATTTAAATATATTAGATTGAACATTTATTTTTATATATTTGACCTGAAGTAAATCTTGCTCCCATGGGAGTCAGACTTCAGAGGGTGCAAATGCTCTGATTTGGCTGCCAGCAACATGAAGAAAAATGTTGATGGTGGCCATTACAAGATTCAGGGACTTAGCCCCCTGTCCTGCATTTCTTTTTTTAAATATAAGGGTCAGGAGAGGGATTTCTTGCCCCCCAGCCCTTCTGGGGTGCTCCCAATAGGACTCCCTGGGCCCAAGGTTCAAAATAAAAAAACATTCTGGTGTTTTTTCTATGATCCCATGGGACTGCAAGCCAATTTGGGCCCTGGGGAACCATCCCCTGAGATCAACTTTAAAAAAAGGGGAGGAGATGCTAGGTACCCCTCCCTCAGCCTTAATAGGCCCCATGAAACCCATCCGCAGGGCGGGTTTAATTGCTGTGTCCCAGTGGGTCCACTCCCAGGACACAGCTGATTCCCTGCCCACATAAGAGCAGCCAGGGAAACACAGCATTTATAAGTCTCCTGCCAGGTGGGAGCAGGCATGCCTTCCCTCCCCACAAGAATGTGGGTATGGAAGGCAAATTTGCTTTCACTAGGCTGGAGCTCTAAATATGCTCCACCTGGTGGGAGCACACTTTTGTTTCCTTGCAGCAGTCTTGTGGACAGGGAAACACAGATTGCTCCTGCCCATTGGAAGCAAACATAAAACAACTATTCTCACCGAGCGGGAGCAATGCCAGCTCCCACAGCACCCAGGATGGGTGAATGTGAAGAGTTGACTGAGGCTGAAGGGGGCTCCCCCTGCATCTCTGAACATTTTGTTTGATGGGTGTCCCGGGGGGTCACTGGGGCACCCACCCAGAAGATTCCTTTGGCCTTGAAGCCTATCAAGGCCCAGGGAGTGAGGCTGCATGACCCCTTTTCTTAGGAATAGAATTGAGACCCAGGAGGTGGTGTCTCTGGGGTCTATTAAGGCTCTGACAAACGGGCATGTGTCCCCTCCCCTTATAAATAGAACTCGGCCCTGCTCATGCCATAAGGTAACTATAACTCACGTCCTTGCCATGCACTGGTAATTACCCCACATATTACATCGCTCATGATGTGTTCAGTGACATCATTGATAATATCACTGCATCATTTGAAATTACATTATTAATGATAAGGTTTTGCATGGCAGGGTGTCAGTTATAGCTACCTTAGGGCACAGTTATAGTCCCCAGAGATAACTATAACTGGTGAATTTCAGTGCTTTGTTTTTAGTTTAAAATGCTATGTTTGTCAATGAAATTTTCACCGAACTATAACCTCACTGTGACCTTTTGTACTTTTCAGGATGTAGATGTATGTATGTATATATGTACGCATCTATGTATGTAAGTATGTGTTTATATACATTATTTTATTTTAGCATTATTTTCTATGGAGCTCTACTTTAAGTCTCTGCCTCAATTTGTTTTTATGTGCTGCAGTAGCTGTACATTGCCATGTGTGCTGCTGGACTTTTTCCAAGGCTGTGCTTGAGTACATTTACAACTGTTTTGTGGGCTTTTGGGCTGTTAAGGTCCTCCTTTTTCTTCCCTAAACCGCTCACATTTTGTATAGTAAATAGTACTGCTGCAGAACTGTTTTATGTACTACAAAACCATGTATGTTTGCATTGTAATACTGTGGTCAGGACCGTTGACCGAAGGTCAGTCTGTCCTGAATCCTTGATGATGTCAGTCGGAGGCAACTCCGAGAGACATCATAATCAGGGACTTGATGCCAGAGTACCTTTTGGGTGGTTGCTGAGAGCTGGTTGCAGTAGTTCTGGTAGCCTCACAGGAGCGGTATTGTACCTCAAGACCTCACATTTATAGTCAGGTGGGCCAGCGTCCAGGAAATCACATTATCCTTTATTATCAGGTCTCCCACATTGCAATCAGTCTGTACAGGGAAGTACTGAATGCAAGGGGAAGTAGACCAATTTGCTCAAGGAATAGCACTTTGCTGCATAGGTTCTTCTGTTCTCGTCTTTCAATCACGAAGCATAAAGTGTCTCCTGTTCATTTTCCATGATTAGAAGGACAATAGTTCAACTGTCTATGAAGTCAGAGGTACCAGTCTCAAAATAACTTCCTTGACTCTTCATGCAGTGTTCATAAAGGCAGCACTCACAAAGCAGGCTCATGAGTTGATGGGATTTATCTTCAGGACATAGGACAGTCTAACTCCTTTTACTTTTATTCTTCAGATATCAGCAAGGAAATTCATTTTGTAGTGTACTTTGCGTCTCCTCCCAACTTGAGGGAGGCATGCCAATTTACCTGTCCCAGATGAAAAACTTTCCTCGCCTGGACACAGAATGTTTGCTGAAAGACAAAATAGAACAGGTTTAACTAGCTCACAGGGCCAGGGGCTGAAGAGAATTGCTGTGGCACTTCAATTGCAGAATTTGATTGAGTTTAAGTAGATACTGCTCATTGCCCAGTTTGGTCTCTTGATTACAAATACCTCAAAATATTCTTATATTTCTGTTTGCACTGGAATTGCACCTATCCCATAACAGTAGCAGGAAGAGTTAATACTACTTTGTTTTTAAGCCAGCCCAATGCTTAAAAAATAGCAGCAGGGAGTGGACAACAGGACTTATAATGAGTTTAAATAATCCAGATAGAGGGACTCAGGGCAGACTGGAGTACTGGGAACCAATCGTTACAACTGTAGTCTTTTGACATTGGTGTCCTGATCCTCCCCCACCCCTAAACTGAGTATCCTTTAAAGGACTTGATTCTCAGGGTGGTGAGGCAGAGCAGTCTGTGACTTACTCAGTAGAGGTGCTGTGGGCTTGAGACTCAGAACTAGGCAAAGCAATAAACAAGTCAGTGCTTTTTGTTGTGAAATGTAAAAGCACTTTATTACATACATTCCAAAGCACTACACCCACATTAACAAATATACCGTTCTATATATGTGGAGATGTCTCGGTTGACAGTCTATAAAGGACCTCATAACCAACGGGTTACAAACAAATGACACATTCACAGTTGAGTGTCTCACCATAATGTACCCTGGAGTCCTTGTGCTGGAGGCACCTCTAATGGTTTGCTCAGCAAGATAAAACCTAAAAACACAATATTCCCCTTTAGCTCAATGAAAATGTGGGGTATAGTTCATATAAGTCAGTCCTACTAGTTTTGTCAGGGTGTCATCTGTCATGGTGGTATACTCCGTAGATAGAAAAAACACAAGCAAGACACATTCTTACACACCTCGTGTATATAATGGTGTGTCTGGTGGAAGAATGTGTTGTGGCTGTTAAAAAAACTACATATCCCAGAACGGCGGGGAACAGTGTGAATGAGTCCCAATTGGACCCACCAGTGTGTCCATTACAAAAATCTCTCACCAGAAGAGCTCTGGTCTTGACCATCCAGTATTTCAGCTTCCCA
The DNA here is from genome assembly GCA_963921515.1 of Calotriton arnoldi. Lineage (NCBI taxonomy): Eukaryota > Metazoa > Chordata > Amphibia > Caudata > Salamandridae > Calotriton > Calotriton arnoldi. The sequence goes on along the minus strand of CAWUFW010000756.1, from coordinate 289,742 downwards.
AGCTTCCAGGAAGGTCAGCGTGTTTGCCGCTAGCCTATTCTATCCACATCCTTCCACTCGTAGCCGGCACTACCGAGTTCTTTCTCCTTTGTTTTGCAACATTGTTTTCACGGCTCAGTTGAGCCACGCTGAAACCGCGTTCAGGTCTCCCAACGTGCAGGAGCGCGTTCAGAGGGGGAGACGTGATACATTGTATCCCACGTTCATTCGGAACGCCTTTCAACACACCAGGACAGGACGCTTTTGTTACAGTTTGGAATTCCACGGACGGAGAGAATTCTTTCGGAGCGGCGGCTCCATTAACTGCTTCACGACCTGTTACACAGAGCCTCAGGGCATGGAGGATTAATTCAGTTCTTTTGAGGCTTCTGCTTTCTGTTACCGCACGCTATGGGAAAACACCGATACAGCAGCTAAGTACTTAGGGGGTCATTACAATGATGGGCGGATCACCACCGCCCACATGGCGGTGGCAATCCGCCCGCCATTTCCCACCGCCCGCATGCCATTTCCCCCGCCATATTACGATGGCGGGGGGGAGCCCGGCGGACTGAAAGACCGTCCGCCGGTTTTACGCCGGTCCCACAGGGGACCGGGCGGTAAAGGACCCTAATATGGTGGCGGTGTCTGCAAGACACAACCATCCATATTAGGATGTTGGCGGAAAGCAGCCTTTCCATGGCGGTGTTGCCGCCATGGAAAGGCATGTGGTCTTTGCTTCTTGGGGCCCGTTGTGGGCCCCCAGGATTGGGGGGGTGGGGGGTGCACATGGGGGGTACCTATGGTACCCCCTACATGTGAATGCACAAGGTGGCAGGCACCGTGCGGTGCCTGTCACGTTGTGCATTCAAATGCACAACATGCGTTTTTCGCATTGCGGCGGGTGCTGGTGACAGCACCGCCCGCCACAATGCGAATAATACGGGATGCCACCGTCACCGTGGCGGTGGCATCCTAATACCCATGGCGGGACCGCCGCACCCCATGCAGACAGTCCCGCATTCCGTTGCGGTGGCGGGCGGACTTTGTCCGCCCGCCATCGTAATGTGCCCCTAAGTCCGTGTTTTTTATTTTATATTTTGTGCACTGCCCTGTTCCTTTTGGGTATCAACATTTACCTTCATTACAAACTTGGATTTACCATTTGTGTGTATTTAAACTGCATTGACTGTTGGGTTATTTTGGCATTCCTTTAGGTGACGTAACTATAGAGGAGGCTGGTCAAATTCTTTTACTCTTCATATGGCTTTGAAGTACGCATCTTAAGTTTATTAAGTTGCCAGGAAATACTTTTGCATCAACGTTTGGAAGTGAGTATTCAGGACTGTAGATCACCACCTATGTTGTCGTTCTGTATGATTGTTGTTTCTATCTGGTTGTGTTGATCTATATCTCTCCTCTATAGGGCGTGTTTTCCGGCACTAGAGGGGACGTGGCATACAAGGTCTTCCAGACTGTGTTGGCAGTTGTTTATTATTTTATCCCATTCCCCTTTTCCCCTGAGTGGTGTCTCTTCAGGAGAGCTATATCTATATGCTCCTGTGTGATATTAAGAAGGGTAATCGGAGAACTAGCCTCACCCTTCGTCCCCGCTGGGTACAGACTACAGGTTAGTGGTATTCCATTTGATTATCTGACAGACCTGACATCATCACAATTATTAAAGAAAAATAGCCAGTCAAATAGAACAAATACACACTGAAACAAATCAGGAGAGTACCTCCTTTCAATGACATTAAATATGCAGTGACTTTATGTCAACAATTTGCATGTCATGTTTCCTCCACCTTTAACTGGGGTGCAAAACAACCACAGAAACTAGTTACAAAGGCTCATGTACCTCTAGGCAAAAGTCCCTTCTCTAGGGATGCTTAAATGCTTAAAAAGACATTGAAAATACTTTACAGGTTACTCATTCCTTCACCTGGGACACTTAAGGTGCCAACGAAAAAAATGAAATTTAGGTCTTCTATCAGAGACTGCCTTGCTCCTACCAGCCCACTGAGCCAATGTTTTCTGTTGGTAGTGCCTCTGCTTCTCCTGGGACACCAAGTTAATATTATATTCAAATTTTCTAGGCTCCCACAAAAGACTTTTTTTGGTACACCATTTAGCCTTTGGCATTCCCTTTGAAGGGTCATGCAGTGTACATGTGTGTCTAATAGGCGTCACATGGTCTGCCTAAGAATATCCTCCACAATACCAGTGAATTGAAAATGTAGAGGAACCCCATTTTCCAGGGTGTGTAGCATGTCTACCCTCTGCTGACCTCCGACAAAGTGGAGATGCAAGTGCAACTGGCCCTAGAGGCAGAACAGAGTGTTCCTTTAACTCTGGTATGCTATCTTATATGTATTTATAAAGCACGCACAAGTGTATCCTGGCACTGAGCAGGTGTGTGCCTAGCCCTGTCTATGGTAGGTTGGTTAATTAAAAAGCCAGGTTTTCAGCTTCTTGTAGAACTCAAGAAGAGAGGAGAATGCTCTGAGATGCAATGGGAGGCTGTTCCACACTTTAGAAGTGAAGGTCTCTAGGTGGTTGGTGGAAGGAAATGTGTGTGAGGAGTTCGAATTGATGGTGTTTATGTATCTAAAGCCAGTGAAGCTCCTTGTGGTGTGGTGTGATGCGAGTTATGTGTGGGACGCTGGGGATGAGTCTAGCTGATGAGTTCTGGATAGTTTGTAGTCTTCTAGTGAGTTCCTTAGCGATCTTAGTATAGACAGTGTTCCCCGAGTTCAACTTGCTGGTGATTAGGGTGTGGCAGTTTTTCTAGTGTTGCTTGGGAGCCATATGAAGATCTGCCTCAGTATCTTCACAGTGGTTCACTGATAACACATCGACACCCAAAATATCCCCATACCACAATATCGAGTGATAAATATCGACATCCTATATTTATAAAGGTAAGTACAAAAATATTGAAACAAAAATATCGAGGACATAAATATGGATGTAAAAAATATCGTTTTTTATATATATATATATAAAATCAAATAATAAATATTAAATAACAAACTTAATTTAAAAAAATAAATAGATTTAATATACTTTTACCCAAAATAACAGATGAACTTAACCTAAAAAATTAAACACACATAAATATTAATTAATATATATATTTACTGTAAAACAATAAACTATTAATTTACATTTATTTTATAAGTTTAAAAATATATAGAAATGTAACAAATAAATATATATATACACATATACTATATATAATATGCTATTATTAATTAAAACATTAAACTATTTAAAAATATAAAAACTTAAATTTCCCACTCTAATCAATGCAACAGTAGGGAAAGTGTTGGATAGTGGAGGGGAAAAAATGTATATTCCCACTCCAATGAGTGCAACAGTAGGGAAAGTGTTGGATAGCGGAGGGGTAAAATTCAGTATTCCCACTCCAGTCAGTGCAACAGTAGGGAAAGGGTTGGAAAGCGGAGGGGCAAAAATTACTATTCCCACTCCAATGAGTGCAACAGCAGGGAAAGTGTTGGATAGCGGAGGGGTAAAAATTACTATTCCCACTACAGTCAATTCAAAATTAAAAACAAACAAAATATCAACAACAACAAATATTTGAAAAATAAAATAAATTAAAAAATATATAAATATGTTAAAAATTAAAATACAAATATATTTAATATTAAACATAAAAAAAATAAAAACATATTATAATGTTAAATACATATCACAAATACCTACAAACATTATATTAAATAAAATATTAAAATATTTTCCAAAGAAATATTTTTAGTTACAAATTATTTATAAAAAAAACATTACATACATTTATCTTATTTGCATCCTACCCTATAACACCACACAATTCACAACCCACATCTAAATTAAAAACAAAATGTACTTCCATAATTAACATAATTAATTATCAATTAAATATTAATTAAATAAATATTATTAATTAAGAAACAAATTAAAACACATAAAAAATAATTAACTTCCCATCCTTTACCCCTATAAAACCCACAACCCACATCTAAAATTAATTACACAATTCTCATATTTAATTTGTAATTAATGACATATTATTAATTAACTAATAATTAATTAATTAAAAATAAATTAATTCCCACTCTTTACCCCTATGTACCCCAAAACCCACACCTTAACATAATTACACAATTTCAATATTTAATTTTCAGTTAATTAATTATTAATAATTAACAACTAATTATTAATTAATTAAAAATAAATTACTTCCCACCCTTTACCCCTGTAAACCCCACAACCCGCACCTAAAATTAATTAAACAATTTAAATATTTAATTTTCAATTAATTAATTAAAAATAAATTACTTCCCACCTTTTTCCCCTTATAAAGCCCTCAACCCGCACCTAAAATTAATTACACAATTTCAATATTTAATTCCCAATTAATTAATATTAATTAACAACTAATATTTAATTAATGAAAAATAAATTACTTCTCGCCCTATACCCCTTATAACCTGCACCTAAAATTAATTACACAATTTCAATATTTAATTTTTAATTAATTAACAGCTAATTTTTAGCTAATTAAAAATAAATTACTTCCCACCCTATGCCCCTATAGACCCCACAACCCACACCTAAAATGAATTACACCATTCCCATATTAAATTTCAATTAATTAATTAATGTTAATTAACAACACATTAATAATTAATTAAACATTAATTACTTCCACAATTAACACTATAAAATATCAATTAAATAAATATTAATAAATAAAAACTATCATTAATTTATCATAATTAAATTACTTCCCACCCTATTCCCCTATAAACCCACAACCGGCTACGGAACTAAAAAACTCAAAATGTAATTGAAATAAAATTGATAACTACTAAAAATTTAACACATATATTAAAAACAAACAAAACTTATACAAAAAATACATCACATACATTTTAAATATATACTAAAATTCATAACACTAATTAAAAAATCGATATCTTGAACAACTATATTTTTGCAAACGATATTTTTAAAAACAATATTTCTTACCTTAAATTCGATATTCTTGACCAGGATATTCTTGCTGTTTATATTTCCCACTGACGATATTTAGTACTCGATATTCCTGTACTACGATAATTCCAACTCGATATTTTGTCTGCACACCCTTCACAGTGTGGCAGCAGTATGCACTGACGCGTTGACTCATGCAGTCATGTTCAGTGTGCTGCTAATGATTATTCTGAGGTTCTGGGCATGGGTTCTGGGTCTGAATTCAGTTGGCTACCAGTTAGAGTACCATGGTGAGATGTTCTTGCCGAAGATCACTACTTCTGTCTTGTCCGTGTTGAGATTGAGACAATTGGCTTTCATCCAGTTAGCGACTTTGATCATGTAGGCGATGGACTTGTTTCTTGTGTTAGGGGTCTTGTTCGAGCTGAAGAGTATGAGTTGTGTGACATTGGACAGAGGGATCATGTATGCAGTAAAGAGAGTGGGGGTGAGCAATGAATCTTGAGGCACTTCATAGATTAATTTGTGGGTTTCCGGAGGAGTGAGGTGCCAGGATGAAAGCTTGTGTTCTATCAGTTAAGCAAAAGCAGATCGAGCAGAACGCGGTCCTTAAAAGCCAATAACTTGTAGGAGCCTGAAGAGGGTGAGGTGTTAAACCATATCAAATGCTTCAGAGAAGTCCAGGAGAATGAGGACTGCCATGCCTCATCTGTCAAGGATCATGGGGTGTTGTCTTTGGCAGCAGTGAGTACTGTTTCTGTACTGGTGTTGGGCCTGAATCTGAACTACATGGTGTTGAGGAGCTGGTGGTTGCTGAGGTGGTCAGAGAGGCATCAGTTGATTAGTTTTTCTAAGACAGGGTTCATTGATGTTGAGTTTATTCCTTCCTAGTCTGCTACAGTTCCTAGTGAGCCTCAGTCTTTCCTTTGTGAACAGGTTTAAAATGTAGAGGTAGACAGTTCTAGAAGGTGTTTACGACTGGCCAAACTAAAGATGCCACATAATCTCTCCACCCCACACTCACTGCCATGCAGAGCTTTTACGTCTACCCCTTACTGATACAGTACACTGATTCCTTCCTTCCAAAACTGCAAAAAAGGGAGGTTTTCTGTGAGTGATGCCATAAGTTCTCTCCATTTGTTTCTGGTAGAAAAGGGCATGCATTTCACTCCCACAATCTTGTTCTCCCAGGAACAGGCTAATCTTTCCCAAGCAGGTTTATTATCGGGGTGAAACTTTGATCTACCTGCTGACCAGCAGAGTAACTAACTTCATCCAGCAAGGGTAGTTCAAAGCCTGAGTCTCATTGAGGGCTGACTCAGCAAATACCACTGCATCAAATTTTCACTCAAAAATGGTCATATCAATAATATATTTATGCTTCTGGACTTTGTAAACCTAGAAAAAGAGAAAATTTTCTCTAGGTTGAGCTAATGTTAAGTTAATATTTTGGTTCAGCTGTCACTTACAGGATGAACACAGGAAAGCACTACAGACTCACACCACACTCAAAAAGAAGCGCGACTAAAGCATTTTGGACTCCCAATTATATTTTCAGACATACACATACAGCGCTGAGTTCAACAGTAGTCCTGCTCACTCAGACCACACATTTGTGCACACTTGCGCACGTGTTCACATGCAATTATCACAGAGCCTCCTACACCAGCCAAACTGCAGCAGACCTTTTTTTAAAAGTTGGGCATTGGTGTTCAGCGTTCAAAGTCATGTTATAGAATATTACTATGAGTGAGACTCAATTAGTGAGGCTCACTCACTACAGAGATGTAGAAACTGGGTGACGTAAAAATCAAACAAATCTAAAAGGTTTAATTAGATCAGTACCTGCTTCCTCACAAGAGGAACTAAACACCTTTTCTTTCTTCAGATTTGAGCGGGTTCAATGCTTTAGCAACAGTAATTTCTAAGTTATTCTTCTCACATTCTATAGGCCAACATGTACAATCTTGGCTGTACGAGTGAGGCAAGAACAAAGCATTCTTTCTGTTCCATTGAGTATTTTTGATACAGGACAAGCACAACCATTCTATAATGGCCAGTGCACAGACAGGGGAAGAATTAAGGGAAAGTAGGGCAAGCATCTCAAACTACGTTTTTGAATTGCAAACCATCGCCACGTGGTGCAGATCTCATTGAGACCATTTCTTGTGATCCCTGTGTGCCTGAAGAGGTCCACTGGGACTGCTGGGGCCATTGCCTGTTAAACTAAGACTGTTGGGATTATCGTCTGTGCAGCTGAGATTATGGACTGTAACCTGGGCTTGTTGCCACATATCCCATGAGGAGGCCTCTGAGACCTTTGCCCAGATGATCTACCTGATTGGTACTGTCACCCGTGTCTGTAACTCCCATATGCCAGGAGGGTGTCAATAGAACTGGTGAGGCTGTCCCTGTGTGGAAGGACTCAGGAGGGGCTCAGGAACAAATCTGAAAGTTTCCTGCAGGAGCATCGTTCCTTCATCGACTTACTGACAGGATCCAAAAAGAAGGAGCCGCACCAGGAAGTCATTTCCATCTGCCACTGCCTCCGCCTGTTAACCTCGCTGACTGCATTAAGGGCACTGTATGAGTTTCTCATTGTGTTGTGTGGTGGATAGAAACACCGCAACTCCTGGACTCTTCTGAAGGCTACAGTTGGGGTAAGATGGAAATATGACCACAGGTCGGTGTGAGACTAGTTCGAGCTCAATTGCTTACCACTCGGAGAACTCAAAACTATCGAAGCTAGACAGGTAGAGCGGGTAGCAGGTGGGGTCACTTCCTAAAATGCACCAAGGACACAGAGTCTAGCATGAAGAAGGAGAGGAAAGAACCAGAGGACCCACAGGGGGAGCACTGCCCTGTCAAATGTGAGAGCGTTAATCTTGAGAGAGTTTTTGTGTGCGTTATTTAGTTGGCTGTGTTTAGTGTGTATAATAAGTATGGCTTTTTTCACTAAAGTTCAAGTTTGGACTGGACAATTATCTTATTGGGGGTCACTATGGGTATTTTGAGATAGAAAACCTTGTATACCTTGCACCCCTGGAGAACCTTTGACTGCTCAACCCATGCCGTCACTCAGAGTCAAGTGCTGAAGGGGTAACACTTGGCCCGGTTACTCACAACCCATAGCAGGTAAGGGAACTCAGGAGTAAAATGTCACAACTTCCATGGTGGGGCCCAGCACCTCCTGCTTACCACGTGGCTCACTGTAAGGGGTTCTGACAGTCCAAACATTCATTATGAATCTCAACCTGGAATTTACTTTGACCCTCTCACATGCACTTAATTGCTGCTTTACACACAAACAACATTGCCCAGTCTGGGAAATATGGGAGGTTCTAATCATGTCAAGCTACACAAATTTACATGGAATGGACAGCAGACAGTCTTCCTAACTTGGGGTGTGCACCATCACTATTAAATACCTGCCCCAACTGATAATCATGTGCATGGCAGTCTTTTTTATTACTTATAATGCACACCTAAGTACCAAACACTACACACTTTCAAACATAGTTTCAGGGCTCTGAAATGTCAAGAACAAATATACTAAAAGGGTTAAAATAAAAATATAATAGAAATCCAAATAAAAGATTCATGAATAGCAATGTTAAAAAGGATATCAAATGTGGGTGGTATCGCCTTCAGCAAGATTGAGTATTCAACTGGTGAGATCCTAACACCTACTAGTGCACTCTTATAGAGGAAATATTCCAGAGTTTTTTAATGCCAGAAAAGAACTAGCCCACCACATGTATTCCCAAACTTACAGCCAGCAACTCATATATACATTCTCTTCCAATGTAACGAAAACTTGTTGTGAGGTAGTAATCGATTCTGTAGGAGTTGAAGAGAACATAAATGGTTAGTGCTGATTAGCCTATTTTTCACATCCTTTCAAAGCTATTCACAAAGGTTGGAGTTCGTGTGGCAAAGCTTTTTCACTAACTGATTTTAAGAGAATGCATATATTTCAAGTATTTTTAATAAACTTTTTTATTATGTTCTTCTGGCAGAGACACCATTGCCTTAACTCCCATTTCTTCCCTCATAATGCATTTAATCTTCGTCCTGTCTGTGATTGAGATTTGTTCCTCTACTTATTATGCAGACCACCAAAAGCTTTTCTGTACCTCAGGAAATTAATGTCAGTGACAATGCTGCAACTATAGCAACTGCACTATCCCATAACTCAACGTTCCTTTTCTACTTCCTTACTAATGCATCTGTTAGTTGCTTCCCACACTAACTACTCTAAATCTGGTTGACCTATCAAAGAATTGATTGTCTTTTATCCTCTATTTCTGCTGAATGATCTTCATCACAAATGTGTCACTTTTCATAGGTTTTGTTTTCCTCAACACAAAATATACTTTAAGATAATACAAAATGTGTAAACTGTTGCAGCTTGCTAGCTCCCTAGAGTAATTTTGTCTATTCTTCAGCAGCTCTACTGAGCTCAAGGCTTAACGTAGGCAGATGTGTCAGGAGAACAACAAAGATAATACTAAACTTCTAAAAGAAAAAAAGAAGACATGGGAACCAGATATATTTATTCAAACATTTCAAAGTATCTGAAATAGATGCCTCTAAATGTTTGGGCTCTAAAGAGAAATAATCAAGATGAAAACAAATGACTAACCTTTAAAAAAGGAATGAAAGCCCTATACTAAACCAGTAATATACAATAATAATGATCTATTACAGAAATAATAATGGGAATAATAATATTGAAAATAATTAATAATATATTATTGTTACTGTTGTTTTAAATATCATCAACATTGGCATTTTGATCAGAGCTGTGATGAAGGCCCAGACCTTGTCAAGAAGAAACTTTGCAGATAAATGGTGGTAATAAGGCTAGCTGAAGAAAGCTTTGTACTTTGAGCACTTAATTGTGGTAACTTCATCAAACAGGAATGCATAACACTATAAGACTATTGAAGTCTTGATGCCTTAAAATTAACTCTGCCATTGCTCAACATGAAGAAATTGATGGCCACAGTTTTTGCCTTGTTTCATGCATTGTCCCGTAACAGGTGATGGCAGTTCAACTCAAGTCTCATCCATAAGAAAAAAACATATTCCATGCAAAGACATTATCTTTTTGTGTGAACTCTCAGAAACTAGATTGCATTATTTAATTTAAAATTTGTGCTATGCTGTGTTACAAGGTATTGGCGTGGTATAGATCTCCTGTTTTAGTCAACGGTGTAACATTAAAATAATAGAGGCCTAACATCCATGTAGGATATGACCATTTCTTGCACCATGTACCCCCAGATTTGTGCCTTCACTGTTTTTGCTGGCTGTACAACTCTGTACACTTTATCATTGCTAACCAGTGGTAAAGTGCCAGGGCACCTACTTTTAACATGATGAAATCAGTAAACCCCTCTTTCGTATTTTAAATTTAGCTATACATCCAAAGTATATGGTATAAGATGTACCCAAGGCCTGTAAGTTAAATGACTGCAGCACCCATTGTGCCATACAATTCAGTCACAGTGTAAAACATAGTGTCAGGCTTACCACTGTACCTTGACTAAAGCAGCTTTTAAACTGCAATCCAACCTGTCAAAATAAATCATTTTTATAGGTCTAAACCTTCATTTGAAATATTAGTAAGTCACCCTTAGGTAAGCCTTACTACCTGTACTGCAAGGTACATGGTATTTAACTGTAGGACATGTAGAAATTTAATGTTAAACATGTCCTTAAAGTGAAAAAGCCCTAATGTTATTTTCAGTGTAAAAAGTCTCACTGTTCCATAGGCAGACACTGTGATGTAATACTAAATATAATAGCTATCTTCAACTAGAAAACACCTAGAAATGTCTTCCATGGACTCTTTGTAATATTTATTAAAACTAAAAATTCACTAGTTAAGTCTGAATTTTAATAAATATTTAGGAAAGAGTACTTTTCAGAAAGTTATCTTTTCCCTGACTAAAGCCTCTGGAGGCTAATTTGCATGAGCTTCTAGCTGCAGGCCTCTAAGTGCTTAACCCTGAATGAAGTGTGAACACTGTTCCCAGAGCAGAAGACAAAGGCTTGGTTGTCGGTGAGCGTTTCTGCTCTTCTGGCAGTATGACCATTTGGGCAGTGCCCTGAAACTTAATTATCTTCAAATGAGTCTCCCCTGTCATAGGCAAATGCCACCTTCATAGCCCCCTTCTTTGGGGCCGATTCCGATCTCGGCCGGTAGGGCTCCGAATAGGATTCGGCATTACCGGATCCGATTCGGAGCCCTTTTTCCCGACCGAATCGTACGCGGGTCCGGCCGAGCGAGTACGATGCGAATTCGCCGACCGACTCGTCCGGGCGACCCGACCGCTCCGACCGACTCGTACCCGGATCGTACCGCTCCGACCGACTCGCTCGGACCCGATTCGCACCGCGCAATGGAGACGCTTTCCGGCCGGGTAAGTACGATGCGCACCTCGACCGCTCCGACCGACTCGCGCCGTCCGACTCAAACTCGCTGTCGGAGCCGTACTTTGGGGGTCCGTGTCGGACCCCCTGTACGCGTACCCGTGCGAGGCGCACACAGGGGGGACCCGAGGGTCCCCCTACCTGTGCGTGTACGCCGCGAGCGCTCGCGGCGTACTCGCTGTAGGGGGCGCCCTTGTCCGCCTCGCACCCATTGAGGCAATGGGAGCCCGCGTACGCGTTGTACGACCAGCTCCCATTGAGTTCAATGGGAGTCCGACCGACTCGTGTCCGGTGGCATACGAATGCATCGGACTCGTTCGGTCGGACTGCACGGGTCCGATTCGGTCGGAAATCTCTCCGGGTCCGGCTCGGTCGGAGAGATTTCCGGCCCGAATCGGAATCGACCCCTTTGTCTCCCCGGTCAGACAGGCTCCAATCACATTGGGGAGGCAGCTGCCCCTGAAATGGTTAGAAGTGAGCACAAAGGATGGGTCCCTTATTTCCCTGACCACACTTCTGGGGTGGCCACAGGAGCTCTGCTCAAGAGGAGAAGGCATTTGTCATCTTAGTTTTAGGCAGAGAGGTGCCTTGTGGGATTGTTTGCTGAAGGGCACATAGGAAATGGTGCTAGAGCAGAAGAGGACTAACCAAAAGAGCCCTGTAGGACTGTATCAGTTCTCCTGCTTGTACTGTTAGGATATGTGAATATGATGTCAAAGTATACCATGATATATGCAGGCCCGACAATGGCAATACCAATAAATGCAATGTCAATGTATGCCATAAACAATGAATTCACAAATGTCGATACAGTAGAAACAATGTCAATGTACACCATGATCGAGGCATGCATAATAAAGTCAATATCAGTAAAGACAACATCGATTTATACTATGACAGCTGTACGTATAACACTGAGGATGTTGGCATAAATTATATCAATGACAGCCACATGATTTGTAGAAGTTCTAACAAACTTGTATCATTGCTGTTGGATTCACCCAAGGTGACCTCCCATCAACCCTGAGTCAGAGATATGTGGTCAGACAGGCCCTGCGACCCCCAACCCATGCCTATTGGGTGACAGATCACAGGTGGGGTCTCACTTAGCCCAAAGACAAAAGTGCACCAAGAGAAAACAATGATCGATCCCACAGATAAGTAGTCACACCACAAACAGGACCTAGATGATTGTCCCTAATAAAGCATGTTTGGCCAAAGGCGCACATTCCCAAAATTCCACAAAAGTTAGATCCCTCATGTAGTTAGGAACATTCAGCCAACCAGGACATGACATGTGCACCACACGAGGTGATCACACGCTCACCACACCAAACATCTGGTTATGCACACACTAGCTCTCCTCGAGGTCAAGAGCCATCTGTGTCTCTTATCTGATGGTTTTCTGGTTATTTATTACTTTGATGCCTTTCAAGGAATGTCAAAGTGTTTTATTGTACCCACAAAATGTATATATGTCCAGCTCAAACTTCTGTACTTTGAGACTGTCTTCAGACCCGCCTCAGTCAATACTCTCCCGGCCGCTGCATTTAGCTAAACCGACTTGTTCCTCTTTTCCCAAATGCCTTTTCTCTTTTCACTTATTTACGGTAAAATCATATTCGCGCAACAGTACTCTGGGCTGTGTCAAAGTTTACTCCTTGTGGAAACATAAGAAACCCGAGACTTTGGCTCCAAAGACATCCAGAGGGCTAGGACAAACCTGCCAAGCCGATCTGATTAAGGATTGCTGATGCTGGGCTTAAGAATCAGGTTTCCCAGCTCTGCACATTTCTGCAGCAACAAATCACATTCAGCAAGACCTAACTGAGAACGTATCTGGCCTTGTGGAGCCCTCTTCGGCTATAGCCTGGAGGATTGTCCCGCTGGAGGAGTCCAAGCTCCAAGTGAGAGACTAATTGCAAATGTCGAAATCTTCACTGTAAAGGTGAAAAAAGTATTAGGCCAGCGAGGGACCTTACTTGGAAGCAAAACTCACATTTTTCCCACACTGAGCTTTCCCATCAAAGTCAGTGGCTTCACCACAAATTCGTCCAATGTTTATCTGACCTTGCGGACCAGTTCTCAGTCATCCTAAAATGCACCAAGGACACAGAGTCTAGCATGAAGATTTTGGACTTCCAGGTCAGAGACTAAGTCCAAAGTCAAAAATTAGACCAGGTAAAACCTGCTTCATAGCATGGGGCCTCAAATCGCGCATATGTACCATTCTACTACGTACAGTGGATTGTGGTTGTCGCTTAATGCTTTTTGGCACTTTGGCACTTAGTGCTTATTGGTACTATTTTAACTTAAAAGTATAACAGTTTATTTCCTGGGTCCCCTTGATGGATTTTTGTTGTTTTGGTGTCATTTTGTTTATTGAAATTTACTTTTTTTTTTAAATTGGTTTGAGATTTTTCTTGCACTGCATTTTGACTGTATAAATGTTTTAGTCCTGTATAAATACTTCACACAATCCCTCTGAGTTAAACCTGTCTGCTCATTGCCATAACTACCAGGGGGTTATGCTCAGGTTGTTTCAGTACCTTTAATGATTCACTGTGACAAGGATTGCCATTACTACTTGAGTTGGTTTGTTATATGACACATTGTACGGATGATCCCCCAATTTTTAAGAACCTCCAGCAATATTTATTTTATGCATTTATTTTACAGTTTAAACATAGCATAGACCAGATATACAGGGTGTCAGAGTATGTTACATAAGAACAGTTTCAACTATATGAGCACTTAAGTTTATATTTCGCTGGGGATAAATGTCAAGTTGCACGCATTAAGCAACAGAGAACCAATTTCTATGAAGTAGTTTGTGTAAAGGTTATCAGGTCCTAAAACAAGCAGTAGGGGAGGGTGTTTAGAAAAAATGTCCGTCTTATGCTTATTGCAATGCAACTACCACTAGTCCTTTCTCAGGTTCACCTGTCCCCATGTTATTAGGGTACAGGTGATCCATCAGTGTTGCTTCCTTCATCTCAGCAGTTCCTGGTTGCTACTACTTAATAGATAATGGTAGTTAATAGAAAGTAGATTATTTAATGGAATGGCATGGCAAAAATGTGTTTTCAAGTGAGAATGATGCACCTGAATATTATGGTGAGTAAATAGAATATATATAATCAAAAAGGGGGGAGGGAGAGAGAAGCAATGGTCCATTCAGCTTCCACAAAATATGCAAAGATCAAAAGAGGATGGACCACTTGTACCTGTGTGACCGGGGTCATTGGTTATTGGTACCTTTCATAAAAAACCCTCATACACGCACGCAGGTTCTCCGCCTGGTCGTGACGTGACAGCATCATCATTGGGTTAGTTTTTTGGTATGCTGACCTCCACCTGGAGGTTGACCCACTGGCGTTTACAGTAGTGTCCAGAGACCAAAAAATAAAAGGTGAAGTGTTTTGGTGAAGTGAAAGATAAAATTTCCTACATAGTCACACCAAAAAGTCTTTAATTCTATGGAGATGTGGAAAAGTTAAAAGTGTTCTTGGTGTGCGTATATGGATCGTGTTACTAATCCTTCACACTGTTTAGTCCATATGTGAGGTCGACATGTTTCAGCCCCGTTATGCCCAGCTGGGTCTGGGGGCTTTCTTCAGGACCTTGAGGTGTATCGGTGTTTATTTAACAACCGAGAGATAGTGGTTTTTAATTTCGCCACTAGTTTTGGTAGGCCAATAGTACCTATGATCTATAATTGGGAAGATAAAAATTACATGTCAATTGAGTAATGTGGGTGTTGTCACGTGTTGTAAACCATACATTTGTTAGGTCATTAGTTATGCTATTGTGCAGGTCGAACAAACGATACTTCATGTTTAGAATTTTTGCTGCTAGAACAGGGCAGATTTGGAATCTATGGCGTGGAGATCGAGGACCACCACCGCATGGCCATTTCATGGAACAACAGAATACACAACGACCGCCTTTTTTAGGGAGAGGCCAGATCCCCCAAAGAGGAAGAAGAAAAGGAGTGACATGGACAGAGCAACAACGTCAAGTACTGACACGCAGTATGTCCAAGTAGAAGCCAGGACCCAGCTCAGCGAATCGCTTGTAGTTAACTTAACAAACATCAACCTAACTGAAGACCAATTACAAATCCTGAACAGGGGTCTAGGTTCTGTACCGACACCCCCATTAGACACATTCAAGTTGAAATGTGAACTGGCTGACTTCTGTAGAAAATTGAAACTAAAAGCTTTTTTCGCTGGGAAGGAGAATCTAACACCTGAAAGTGATACGAATCTCAGACGCAAATCAACCTTTTGCCCTCCCAACCAATGACACCCATTGAGATACAAACTTTCGAACAGGCCATCATGAAAGAAGTGGAGACTGTTCAGAACAACATTAAGAAACCCTTTGTCAACATCACTAAACGTGAACAACAAGCCCTGGAACAACTAAAAAAGAACAACGACATAATAATCAAACCGGCAGACAAGGGGGGAGGCATCATACTACTAAGCAAAGAGGGGTACAACAAACAGTGTCTGGACCTCCTCTCAGATAATTTACCTTATAGCCAGTTTTTACGTCCGAGACGTAATTGCAGCAAACTCAGTGATTACAAACAACAAGCTGAGGAACTGAGCCAAAAACTGATCAACAGAAACTATCCCCTGAAAACTATACGAAAATGCCAGAAGAGGGCCAGGTACCAACAGAGAGATTCCCTCCTGGATGTAATTCCAAAAACACCTTCTGAGGATATACTCACATGTGTGACTACCTACAGTCCAGTAACTAATGCAATGAAAAAGATTGTGAACAAGAACTGGAGAATCTTAACCTCCGGTAATCTCAAATGGCCGAAACCAAGATTCGCAAACAGAAGAACGAGAAACCTGAAAGATATCCTGGTACACACACGACCAGCACCCAAGACCAGAATTGAAAGTATCACAGCGTCATGGAATATGAACCCAGTCAATGGCCACTACCCTTGTGGCTCATGTTCAGTTTGCCAACTTACATCAGCAACCAGAACCCTAACTCAGGCTCACAACTTGACCTGGACGCAGAGACAGCACACCAATTGTAATTCAGCGCACGTGATCTATATGATCACGTGCCCATGCGGAATGAAATACACTGGCATGACTACTCGCAAAGTCAAACTACGAATTGGAGAACACAAGAGCAATGTAAGATGCAAAAAGGCAACAACAAAGATGAGCAAGCATTACATTGACTCTAACCACGCCATTGACGAATTAAACTGGACTGTAATTTAGATGCTAACTACAAAAAGTCACAACGCGGAACGTATTCTATTTGAAAAATAACAACGCTGGGTGCATCGTCTTAAAACAAGCACCCAGGGACTGAACGACACAATTCCATGGCATAGTCTAACCAGTCTGTAATAAAAGTCTACAAATAGACCTCTCATCCATTCAATAAATACCTACCTCAATAGATAGGGGACTAGATAATTTTGCTACCATTAACTATTCAACATCGCAAACGTCGCGGAAGGAAGCCAAAGAATAATATAATTACACGAGGTACATTATGACAACTATTATCACAATAACTATTACCTCTGCTAAGCCTCCTTCAAATCTCCTTATTAATTGCATTATTCTATTTATGCAATAAACACAACTAATATTAAAAACTGAAATACAATTCATGGATGTGAGAAGTCGATCCCCCTGACATCATCGCTGTAGTCTATCTACTATGCCAATGATGCCTCAGCAAAATAAATAACAGCTCTGAATGAGCCGACGTCACCCGGGGCACCGTTTTCAGAGCGAGAACAAGTCCGTCACCTAGGAGCCGCAGGTGAGAGAAACACGAGGAAGACGCCGCCATCAACCTAACCAAGTAAGGCAGAGTAATGATCATCTTTCTCCCTTTACAGTAGGTTGGGAAAACTCTCGCCGGTCCCCTGCGGAGGCCCTCATACGGGAACCGCAAGGTAATTAATCACTGCATGACATGAGCGTGCATGAAGCGCGAAAGCAAGCTGCATTTAAAGAGTATTCGATGCATCTCGCATCACCGATACTACGATCTGCACCTAATTACGAGCTACGCAACCAAGACGCTTAGAATGCGATGACACATATGCATTTAAAATTTGACGATCTACACTCGAAGATCTTTTAACAAAATCATATGCTATGTCTCCCTCGCACTTACGCTTTGATAAACAACACAATTACACGAGGCGCTTAGGCTTAAGTTCAACCGAGGGTGCCTAAGAATAGTTTTCAAACACCACGAGTGACATTTACTTCAACCTCATATATTTATTAGATATTTTTATGCCCTTTCTTGTGTGCCTTTTAATTACAAATGTGGTGGTATATAGAATTAAAATACTGACAGACAAAGACTGAATTCGATTTATGGAAACAACACAGTATAGATTCGTCATACTCCAGCATAGCTATGGAGAACATTTTATGATAACGTGCGCTCACTCAATCATCCGCGCCATAGATTCCAAATCTGCCCTGTTCTAGCAGCAAAAATTCTAAACATGAAGTATCGTTTGTTCGACCTGCACAATAGCATAACTAATGACCTAACAAATGTATGGTTTACAACACGTGACAACACCCACATTACTCAATTGACATGTAATTTTTATCTTCCAAATTATAGATCATAGGTACTATTGGCCTACCAAAACTAGTGCCGAAATTAAAAACCACTATCTCTCGGTTGTTAAATAAACACCAATACACCTCAAGGTCCTGAAGAAAGCCCCCAGACCCAGCTGGGTGTAACGGGGCTGAAACATGTCGACCTCACATATGGACTAATCAGTGCGAAGGATTAGTAACACGATCCATAAACGCACACCAAGAACACTTTTAACTTTTCCACATCTCCATAGAATTAAAGACTTTTTGGTGTGACGATGTAGGAAATTTTATCTTTCACTTCACCAAAACACTTCACCTTTTATTTTTTGGTCTCTGGACACTACTGTAAATGCCAGTGGGTCAACCTCCAGGTGGAGGTCAGCATACCGAAAAACTAACCCAATGATGATGCTGTCACGTCACGACCAGGCGGAGAACCAAGATATACCACCTCCCACCTGCGTGCGTGTATGAGGGTTTTTTATGAAAGGTACCAATAACCAATGACCCCGGTCACACAGGTACAAGTGGTCCATCCTCTTTTGATCTTTGAGTAAATAGAATAGACTTGTGAAATTGTTATGAATGAGATGGATGTGATTTTTAACTGCTAACACAGGAAGAATGTTATTTTTACTTTTCTATTTCCAACTGGCCTCCATTGGTTATGTTAGGATTACACAGTTCGGTGTATAGTCAGATTAGTGGTCTAGTTCTTGCCCACATCCCATTTCCTAACTGATCACAGACTGCCAAAAGGTACGGGATAACAGGAGCATAAACAGTGCCAAAATGAGGACGCAAATAGTTTATCTACATCACAACTGTGTGACATCAATACATCAATACAACCATAACCACGCCAGAGAGGGTGATCATAGGCCATTTCAAAAAGGCCTTGACTATGAAAGGACAGTTGGTGAAGGTACTAGATTTAGCAACAATATGATCTTTCAGACTTTTCTCCTACATGAGTAATTTTACAAACTTCGAAGTGACAGTTACCAAAGCCAAGCTAAGCAGCCATAAGCATTTGGTTATGAGTTTGAATTGGACCACTTCTTTTCAGTCACAAATATTAAAAAATGGTGAGGAGGAGCTTAGACGTTGTAAACTGGCAATGCACAGAGATGATTTACAGATGATCCATTTAAGTATCTATCCAAAGAGTACTTTTACCATTTATGTGCTGGTCCATCTGACAGTTATGATTTCAGTCTGATTTTGTATCAGTCCACACTCTCTCTCAAAGTACTTTATTTCGGTTACAAACCTTAAAAAGCTGTACATACATAAACATGCAGTATCACACAATTCATTGCCATAATATCAACCATGTGCAACATAGCATAGAGAGGACAGGAGGGAAGAAA
This sequence comes from Calotriton arnoldi, assembly GCA_963921515.1. Lineage (NCBI taxonomy): Eukaryota > Metazoa > Chordata > Amphibia > Caudata > Salamandridae > Calotriton > Calotriton arnoldi. The sequence goes on along the minus strand of CAWUFW010000756.1, from coordinate 270,319 downwards.
GGCTTAACAGAAAATTTGCATCAAGCACAGACCAGTGACAAAAACCTAGAAAACGGTCCTTTATGCCAATCCGACTATGCTACCAAATCCCCTGTAGAGCTAGTGGATCTGGTGTCATCAAGAAATTCCCCCTCCTGCCCAAGCATAAGTGCGTGAGCTGATCTTTGGTTAGTTTAGTGTACTTCCATAAAATGAATGTCAAGCGGAAGACCTGATCGACTGACCCTATTCTTGCTCTAAAACCTGCTTGAAAGGGTGACAAAACGTTGTTTTGCAGCATCCAATCCTTCAATTTATGAAGGATCCGGTGAGCAGTAACGTTTGGAGGCTATCTAAAAGGCTTATGGGACTATAGTTAGAGGGAAGACCTTTGTCTCCTTTCTTAGAAACTGATTTTATTTCGGCCCCTAGCCAAGTGGATAGAACTTGTGCACCTGCAATGATAGAGTTGGGCAACATGTAAGTGTAAGGTACCCAAATTGTTGGTTCAGATTGGAATAAATCTCCTGGTATTTTATCAGACCCAGGGTCCTTACGTGGTTTTAAACTCTCTCTTGTATCAGTTAAATCCCTTAGATTGTTGCGTCATTTCTAGAACTGTATTGTTTTTGTTATTTAAGGTGTCAAAAATGGTGCATTAAGATGTTTAAAGAAAGATCGATAATTACTTTCTGCAAGAACGATAAAAGAATGGGCTTACTTTACATTGAGATTTGGAATTATAATTTTTTAACATTATATTCTAAAGGTAATCTGAAAAGCATCAGTTGTACATGCAGTGGGTGGGCCCCACTGTGTCTCAGACCCGGCAGTAAATAAAAACTAACTTTGAGACGGGCCCGACCAAGCCCTCAAGTCACGTCCCTAACACAACAGACAAAAACACTGATAGCTTGTTCAATAATATCTACAAAAACCATTAAGGTAATCCATGCCAGAGAGGTAGATGCTGTTTACATTTCATATGTCCCTAAATTGTACATTCCCTAAGTGTGTTTGCTTTTGCAGGATGTAGGGTTTCTGTAATTTTGTTTCATACAACAAATGACTTGGGTACACAGCAAATTGTGAACTCAGTCACATCCAGGTGTCTAGGTGAGTCCAGGTTGAGGGTGGATGTTTATTCTGGACCATGATTGAATGGTCTTGAGTTCACACTGACGGCAGTGTGAGTATCTCACAGTGCCTGTCAGTGGGTCATAAAGGTGTTTAGAATACATGCTCCTCTAATCCCTGGCCTTTCTGCAAAGCACACAAAGCAATGATTACATGTGCCAGCTGTTACTGTGATTCTATGGGAAAGTGGATGGAGGGGGTAAATGCTGTTGAAATATTGACGGGGAGAAAATAAAACAAAATTCAGTTTTTACAGGTGAGTGTCTGCCATGAGTGTGGTGCAGATGGTGAAGTGAAGGAGATTCATGAAGTACATGCAAAAGGAAAGAGTGAAAAGAGGGGAAGAAGAGGAAAGAAATGAGAGGTGGGATATGCAGATGAAGGATTTCAGAAAGGTGTTGGAAGAAAAAGAGCAAAAGTGTTTAACAGACTGCAGGGGGAATTGGTTTGGAGGGTTGAGTAGGATTAACAGAGATACTCTACCCCATCCATAGAATTATCTAATGTTTAATTTACTGTCTCAAGTTTTGAGATTTGAAATATTTTCAATTCTGATTTTTCACAAAAAACATTGTGAATAAACATTGTTGTTACTTATTTATCCAATAGTGCTAACAAAGTCAATAGGTCTGGTTTGTTTTAGGTACATGTCTGTTATTGTGAGTGAGACACAGAGAGGCATCAAAATGCTGGACACGTCACGCACCTTGGGAAGCATGGAATTTAAGTGTACGTTTTAAGCCACACCCTTAATTACATTGGCCACAATTTAATTAAGGATTCCCAGTTATGCCTCTTCGATCACAGCCCTTTTAGTTCCCCCGCCTTTCTCATCTCACTTAAGGCCCTGCAGTCATTGCTTTTTTTGAATTCCCTTCTTCAGTCATTTCTTCCAAATTGAGTTTTTACAGTTTAAATACTATAGTTTTCTGAGGCGTACCATAATTTGGAATGAAGATCACATCAATGAGCAAAAAAAAAAGAACTACACAAAATAAAAATTACCCTCCTTTCATATAAACACAATGAAATCTACATGGAACAGCACCATTAACACAAAGCATCTTATCAAATCTAGATACCCATTCCCAGTATCTCTATTCTTCCCATATCCATATCCAAAGGCAACAAGCAAAGTGAACATCACATTCATTCCTTTCCTTTCATGATAAAAAGAACAAACTGAACGCACACTCCAAGAATTCATAAAATATTGTAAACTTCTCACTCTTGTAACTACGGTTACTCTGATTCTTTAATACTCCCTAAACTCACTAACTAAATCTTAGAACCACAACTATCATTCAAAAGCACCTAGTAACTCTCATCAATATCCAGCGTCAGGCTCACTGTCTGATAGCTCCACAATTCAGGATGGCTTCCACATGATATTCAAAATATTGTAGATGGTTTAATCCTCCTAAAAGCTCTCTCAACTATAACACCCCTTCAAACTACTGCCACACCTTAAGCAGAATGCATTGACAAGGGTGTGAACAAATGCATTGCAACTCCAAACAGACCGAGTCTCCGTTTCCGGCCAAAGTCATCGAGAAGACCGTCAACAGACAGCTTGCCGCCTTCCTCGAGACGAATGGATCCCTCGACCCCTCGCAGTCCGGGTTTCGGGCCAACCACAGCACCGAGACCGCCCTTATCGCAGCCACCGACGACATCAGAACCCTAACCGACAACGGGGAAACAGCTGCCCTCATCCTCCTGGACCTCTCCGCGGCGTTCGACACCGTCTGCCACCGCACCCTAGTGAAGCGCCTCAGCAACATCGGAATCCGAGAGAAAGCACTGGAATGGATCATCTCGTTCCTCGCCGGAAGAACCCAGAGAGTCCGCCTCTCCCCGTTCAGATCCGAAGCCACCGAAGTCATCTGCGGCGTTCCACAAGGATCCTCACTCAGCCCGACCCTCTTCAACGTCTACATGAGCCCCCTCGCAGCCATCGCACGCCGACACAACCTCAACATCATCTCCTACGCCGACGACACCCAGCTGATCCTCTCCCTCACCAACGACCCCACTACCGCCAGAGCCAACCTGCACGACGGGATGAGAGACGTCGCCGACTGGATGAGGAACAGCCGCCTTAAACTGAACTCAGACAAGACGGAAGTCCTCATCCTGGGCTCATCACCCTCCGCCTGGGACGACTCCTGGTGGCCCCCGGCCCTGGGCACCGCACCCAAGCCAACGGACCACGCACGCAACCTGGGCTTCATCCTGGACTCCTCCCTATCAATGACCAAACAAGTCAACGCCTGCCTCATCTTCATGCTTCAACACCCTGCGCATGCTCCGCAAGATCTTCAGATGGATCCCCACTGAAACCAGGAAGACCGTCACCCAGGCACTCGTCACCAGCCGACTGGACTATGGGAACACCCTCTACGCCGGAACCACAGCCAAACTTCAAAAGAGACTCCAGCGCATCCAGAACGCCTCCGCACGACTCATCCTGGACATCCCCCGACACAGCCACATCACCGTACACCTGAAAGACCTGCACTGGCTCCCCGTCAGCAAGAGAATCACGTTCAGACTCCTCACCCACGCACACAAGGCCCTCCACGACCTGGGCCCAAAGTACCTCAACGACCGCATGTCCTTCTACACGCCCACACGCCAGCTACGATCAACCAGCCACGCCTCGCCACCGTACCACGCATCCGCAGAACCACCGCCGGAGGAAGATCCTTCTCCTACCTGGCGGCCAAGACCTGGAACTCCCTCCCCACTCACCTTCGGCGAACCCAGGACCATCTCGCCTTCAGGAAGCAGCTCAAGACCTGGCTGTTCGAGCAGTAACTTACCCCCTCCCCCAGCGCCTTGAGACCCTCCCGGGTGAGTAGCGCGCTCTATAAATGCCGTGATTGATTGATTGATTGAGCCAGTTGAGTTGGCTACTTCTAGATTGGCCAGTGGCACCAAGACAAACACAGTTGATGTATTGGATAATCTTAGTACTCATGCTAGGCTATGAGTTGCACCTTAGTGGTCCCATGCACGCATACACACTATTAATGTGTGAGTCGATAGTCAGGCTCTAGACTAAACTACATCTTTATTCCCAGGCCAATCCCAATTCATCTACCTCGAACTGTGTGAATGAGTATTTCAATAAAGTCCTTGAGAAACCTGCAAGCGTCATTGGTATCAAGCAACATGACCTCTATCTTTGCATGATATCTATTTCTGATATCAAAAGCCTGCAGGTCCACTCCACGATCATAACACACCCACGCCCCAATATCAACTGGTAAATCTCAGCTTCTCCTCCTTCAATTACGAATCCCGTTAGAATAAACTCGCACAGGATGGCAGAGATGTTCTTTACAAAATCCTTACCCAAGTGGTAGTCTACTCCTGTGTATGGAACAACTCATCTAATTTTCTAAAAAAAATGATCCATGGGAGTTCCCATCAGCCAAGAAAATGAATATGATTTCGCTACAAATGAGAAAGTGGCTCACTAAATTTACATAGCAAAGGTACCATGGTCCCTCATACAGACAAGGAAAATGGACCCTGCCACTTTTGGTTGGGTTGTAAAGTACCATGATAGTTAAGGTTCGTTCACTGGACCCCTCAGGCATTTGGGTCCCAATGCCAGTGCCCTTATTACACCATTGATCCCACGTACCACATTTTTACCACAATTCTTCCAAAACCCTGCAAACTTCTTACAAGTCCAAAACGATAATCTATACAGAATTCTAAACTCAAACAAATACACGAATCAAGCTTTCTCTAAAGCCAATCAAAACTGTGAAACATCAATCCATACACACTGCTGAGAAATCTAAAAAAAATAAAATTAATCTGCTATTTTTTCCATTCCGCAATAAAACAACTCGTTTACATACTTTCCTGATGGAGTTTCAGAACATTTCAGTTGCCTAACCGTAAAATCGAGAAATGTACGCGCTATTACCGCTGATTAGAGTAGAATCCTGCTATACATAACACAAATGCTCTGATGCATTTTGTTAATTTAATATAGCGTTTTTTATGTTTTAACGTGAAGAAGAGTTGCTTTTAAAAATCTTTATTTTTTTATTATTGTGAGTGGGCGTCAATAAAACTCAAATTCAATTGAGTAACGTCATATAAAGTTTAAACCATCAATTATTTGGCTAAAAAATAAAAAAATAGCATGCTTTATCGCAGGATTTTGTACGACTTTAACTTGTTTTCTACTCTGTAATGACCTTCACTGTTTTTCCACTAAAGCAAAAGTCGTAAAAATGACAGCTAAAGTGAGAAGATTGAGGTGATGGGCTGGCATTATCTGCGCCTGCGCGAGATGCCATATGTTCCCTAAAACGCTTTCATGCTCCAGCACTCAACCTCCTGTCTGACATTAGCACCACTGACTGCACTGGTGACAGTTGTTTTGAAGAGGAGAGGCCAGAGGCAGCCAGTGACTTTTACATCTACAGCTAACTACTATTTCTGCTACCTGCTTGCCTCGACTCAAACAAGCCACTTTGTAAATCCACCTCGGGCAACTCGGTAGAAATAAGAAATGTGCTCCTCTGAGAATCCCAGCCAGTTCAGCTGCTGCCACCTCGAGTTTAGCACTTTGGTGAACATACTCTTTTACAAGGCTGGCCATTTGCTCAACGCCTGAAGGCAGCTCCACTTCAGACTTCAGTACAGAAAATGAAAACTGTCTATTGTGCATAAAAATGCCGCACAGGGCCTTGTGACAGGAAGCGAGCTTTAAATAAGACATGCTTTTCCCATCATACAACAGGAAGTTTTATTTAGATACACCTGTATCACTTTTGTAAAGAAACAAAAAACACGTAGGACTAGCAGGAGAGCTTCACTTTTTATATTTTAAATATACACACGCACTCTTCACAGTGCTATAAAGAGTTTTTTTCGGGTATTCTGTTTAGCACCTCTGAGTGAGATGTTCAGAGTTGTCGGTGTTTAAATTTCAAATATTGCTCACGTTTTTCAATTTAAATAGAATTGCAGCATACTTAAACCGCTCTTTAATACAAAGCATGTTCCCTTTATATTACACACTAATTTACAGAACAAATGAACACAGTTTTAACAAATGCACATACACAGACACTATCTAGAATTTTATTAGAAATGCATTTTAGTTGTATGCATGTCCATACCAGCTTCCAAACGGTTTACCAGCAAAATTTGAAGAACGCAAATAATGGCTATAAAGTTGCACGGCTGGGGGGTCGTGGCAAAGCACGCATGAGGAAGGCCACTCTTCTGTGAGCTCCGGTGCCGGTTTGGCCTGAAGCCATAAATCCAGCCCTTAATTTTGGGAGTGATCTCCTGCCCCCCGGCACCACTGGAGGTGGGGGAAACTGTACTCCCCAGCACCAGGTGGTTTGAGGACCTTTCCAAAGCTATGTCGCCACAGCGAGAGAATCACAGTGCTGAGGGCGAAGTGAAGGTAAGTTGGCAGTTGTAGTGTCCTGCTGGACACGTTCTAGTGTTCAGGAGTGTGGTGTACTACACTTTACACCCACCCATCACAGGCGTCACCGGTCAGGTGACCCAGATAATAAAAGAGGCTGGGCACACATGCCCTGGGTCAGATATCCAGTACCCTAGTGTGTGCGTGCATTATTCCACAAACATGTGGGCCTAGCACCCACTACTCTAAAATGGCGATGAGGGGGTCTTATCCCACGTGTGACTTAGCCACCGCCTCACAGTTCCTCGTAGAGGGATTCTAGCCCGAGCCACCCTGCACGTGCTGCCGACGCTATCCTGACCGGCCCTGAGTTGGGAGAGAAGAGACTAGTCGCCTCCCACAGTCCGGTGCTCTCGTTGTCCCCCAGATGGTGAGTCACGGCATGACCAGGTGGACAGCCTGATAAGGAGGGGTCAACAGCAATGAGCGGACGAGCCATCGAACAACCCTGAGGTACGGCAAGGCCAAGGACTGCTTATGCCCCCAGGTACAGAGGTGCTCACAAGTTGCGCCCGCCTGTTACAATTCACCCGTGCTAGTCAGGAGTGCAGTGAAGCTATGGCAGGGCAGCGCTGGCCGGCAAGCGCAGGGAGGTCGTACCAGCTCTGAAAGTCCAGCCGGCCACTGCCAAACTGAATCTGCCGCCCAATTCCAGCACCAAGCCGGTAGTGCTCCTGTGACCTGGCCTCTCACAGCTCGCGCATGGTGGCACCCCCCTGACTGCAGTAGAAGCAGGAAGTACTGCAACATTGCCAACAATAAACGGCATGAATCACAGCTACACCAGCCCCTATCAAGCCCCTGCTATGCCCGGCAGAGTCTGCTGCCCCTGTTAGGCCTGGGAGGGCTCGGCTGCAAGCAAGGAGTGCCCCAATGCCCCTCACAGAGCGGCGAGAAACCCAGCTGCCCTGTCGCCCACCTGGCCTCAAGCGCAACACAAGACGCAGTGGAAATGAGCCAGCCCTGAAGAGTAAAATAAAGAAAAACTCACAGCAAGAGCTGACCAGCGCCCATCTGCCTACTTCCGCGGCAAGTGCGGAGATTTGTGTCAGTGGATCGAAATCATGAATAAAGGAGGCCACGCCTGACAAGCATTTGCAGCATCAGTACAACCACCAGGAACTTGAGCGAGAGTGTTCAGCACCACCAGTCCCCACAGCGCGGGGACCGCAGCTTTGGGAAAACTGCCAGGACCCGTGCTGCGAATAGCGCTGCACCGCCACCTAGTGGCCCTCTGTCACCACTGCAATGGAGAAATGGAGACTGCTACCCGTGGCTCTGGTGGAAATGAAAAGTGACGCAGACCAAGTGTGAGAGCACCACACTGAGGGCATAGCCCAGCAAAGAGCTTTGACTCACCTGAGTGCCCACAAAAGTGAAAGCTGCTCTCTGCTTCCCTCCCGCACCTACACGGAGTGTCTCTTCCCACACTGGCACCTCCAGCGCCCACAAGTCTCACAGCTATCAGGAACAGCTGCTGTGGCCTCTTTCTAATTGCTGCAGCGCCACCTAGTGGCCAGTAAAAAGTACCACGTTGAACGAATAAAAAAAAAAACTGAACACTTTTGCAAAGGACTGGCCAGCAGCACTGCTAAGGCTGCAGCGGCCCAAAGTAACAGCTAATTTCAACACTGCCAGAAGGGAGCAGAGAGCACCACACACCCCTGGTGGGTTGACGAGGCTTGAAGGGGGAGAGACAAAGAACCCCTGTAGAGAGAGATGCACAAAGAGTACATTAAGGGAGCACCTCTGCATTCACATACACTAACCCATTTGAGACAGAGGCTGTGACAAACAGCCAGGATAGGTGCTGAGAGTGCCCCCTGGTGGCCTCCTATTGCCTTTAAAGCACTGAAGAAGCGGTGTGCAAGAAAAGCAATACGACCTTACAGAGCAGTCCACACGTGAAGCTGGGGCAGCAACAGTAAAGGACTATTCAAAAAGAGAGCCACACGCATCCTGGGCGTGCCAAATGGTTTTGGAGGAGGAGAGACTGAACCTCTGCTGAGAGCCCCTGCCAAGCCCTATGTGACAGCACAGATGAGAATCTAGGAACACGAACAGCCCCATTGGAGGTCTGTTACTCCTGGGTGCAGCACGACACTGCTGATCCCCACGAGAAGCCCAAAGCTTTCCCAGCCAGGAGAGCTGACAAGAGTACAGTGGTGCCCAGCAGCAAAGCCTAAGAAAGCAACAAGCCCCACATAAAGCATGAGGAGAACATGCGTAGAGCGTGCACCCCCAGTGGCTGTCTGAGGCCACCACAAGCAAGGAAATTGCACCACACGCCCTCAGTGGTGACTGGATACAACCACAAACTAGGAAACGGGCCAGTCAAGCTCCAACCGAGGGCACACATTTAGGAGAACAAGAGCGCAAAGTCAGAGGTGTGCAGAAGGCTACACCAGCGAACATGACAGCACGGGCAGGGGCCCCGGGGAGAGAGACCTCTCTGAAGAGAAGAAGCCAGGCTCAATAGAAAGAGACTACACCCGATGCACAGAATGGCCGCTGCTGGCCCAGCAATAAACAAGTCACAAGAAGTGACCGGCCATTGCCAAGCAGGCCTGAATTGGGGCAGGAGCAAGCACCACAATGGTGCAGGCTCAAGGCGCATGCTCTACACCCTTGAGTGAAGACGATGGAAGAAGGTGACCTCCATCCAGGTAGTGGAGCATGAAGAAGATCCCGAGGAGGGGATGGGACCTGCAAGAGGTCCACGAGGTGAAGACAATCATGTCCTACCGACTGGACAAACCTGCAACAGATCCGCAGCAAAGAAAAGACACAGTCCTAAGAACCGGACACGACCAGTGAAATGTCCATGTGGCGCAAACATGAGACTTGTGGCAGGATGCCACATCAGAGTGAGGAAACTGGTCAGAAGAAGAGAAGAGCATGGCAGGATGCTACATCGTGAAGGAGTTGAAGAGGAGGAGAGAGTGGCTCGATGCCAAAGGGTGAACAACCACATAGGTGCGCAAGAGAACAGGGAGAAGAGAGATAAGACCAAGGACTCGTGCCACAAGTGGAGAGGGCATCCATCAACAACACAAGCCAGCCACCAGGGTGCAGAGACGTCACTGGAGAGAGCTTCACGGAAGGACCAACTGTAAGTCACCAGCAAGCGCGATCTGCGTCTAGGCCCCATGATTCACGGTGCGACTGTCCAGTAATCTGTCACCGGCTGCTTGGCATTGATAGGATCCCGGCTAGCAAGTGCACCTATCAAACGATAGCCGCAAGTGGCCACGAAACCCCTCCAATACTCCTCACTCCAACATATCGCCTCAAGCAAGATATCGCCACCTGTCACCCAAGTGTAAGAAGGTAATTGTCCTCATTAACCAGGTGCATAACCAGAAACACCCCAGAAGAAATCGCACCATCAGAATGGTTCCAAACACCTGAAACATCCTGAGACTGACAAGACATTCCTGGTACCATGGGAGGCTAGCCACCCAGAAATCTTCTGTGAGCTCCCATGAACCTGGGACCTGCCGAAGAGAGCATACTCAACCATAGATCTATCCACCCTTGAGGTTGCACGAGGCTTGGCCATGGCCCTGTTGGAAGTTCCACAGTGATCCCTCAGCGCGGCCTACGAGCTGCCATGCACAGCCCATGCAGTCACGTGGCAATCCAGGGGCAAGGGCATCAAGGGAATTCCAGTGAGAGGGGAATCCCAACACGAGAGACGCATCTGCAGCAGCTCCATGACAGGCACCGGGAAGCACTGAGGTCGCAGATGGAGACCGGTCACCCAAAGACTATCTGGTGAAGGCACGCGCACTGGAGTCCTGACAGCCAAAGCACAAAGATCCTGAGACACCAGCCTTTGCAGCTGCAGGAGCAACTTGGTTGTGGTCCTGTTGGCAGTTCTTCAGCGACGCCTTCGCGTGGCCTACGAAAGGCCCTGCACAGTCCACACAGTCCCGTAGAAGTCTAGCAGAACGGGCCTCCAGGGGACTCCTGTGAAAGAGGAGTCCAGGCAGGAGAGGAACGTCTGAAGCTGCTCAGCCGGTGGGCACTGGGAAGCATCATTGCCTTCAAGGAAGGCTCTCCTCCACCGAGGTCATCCTCCGTCTTTGCAGGTTAGCCGTCCACTGGAGCTTGTGCATCTTCAAGAGGATCTCTGAAGTGGACTCACACTGCTCTGGATGCACCCGCGGTGAACTTTGAAAATAGTCTCCAGCAACATGAGACCAGGCCGGTCTGAATGACATCCCCAAGGTGGACTAAAAACTTATAGCCATGCAGTGCAGAGATCCAGCACTGCCCGGCAGATGGCCTGAAGCGACTCAGTGGTGAGGTGTGTTTCCTGTTTGTTCTTTCACATAGGTTGGACTTTTGTTTGGTTCTTTTCCAATAAAATTTGGGAGGGATGTAGTGTCCTGCTGGACATGTTCTAGTGTTCAGGAGTGTGGTGTACTACACTTTATACCCACCCATCACAGGCGTCACCGGTCAGGTGACCCTGATAATAAAAGGGGCCGGGCGCATGTGCCATGGGCCACATATCCAGTACCCTAATACTGTTTGTGTGCATTATTTCACTAGCATGTGGGCCTAGTGCCCACTACTCTACAGCAGTGATGATATGTGGCAGTTGAAACCAGTGAGGTAACAGCTCGTGGACCCGACTGGGGGTGGAGTGCCAGAGGCACTCCTGTGCCTTCTGAGGGGCCACCAACCATCCAGGTTTCGTTGTAGAGTGCTAACACCATCTGAGAAGTATTGGGTCCCGGAGCGCGGAAAGGAAGCTACACATATTAGCAGGGAGGTGTATGGGCCGAGTGTTGGAGGATATACTTTACACTGGGTGTCGGATGTCAGTGAGCTGGGAATTAGGAGGGCGCAGCAGGCTAGAGAGAGCCTGCAACCCGCTGTAGCCGTACGGACCCATGTATTTCTGCTGCAACATTGGGACTGAGGCAACCTCCTGAGTCAATGTGGCCAGAAATTCTGCCTGGAGGAGGAGCTTGCCTTTGAGGCATGCAGTGCGAAGACCAACAGCACATGGTAGATGGCAGCAATGATCAGGGATGAGCTTTGAGCCCTGAGTGAAGGGAGGTTATCTGGGCTAACCAGTAAAGAGGCCTAGGACTTCCCCTACAATTAATTGCAGAGCGTGGCCCTGGGACACCTGATGGACATGAGTGATACCTATTCTGGCCATGAGGAGTGAACCCCATCACCCGGAGTGCTGGGGTAAAAGGAGGGTTGCAGCATGTTGGCGGAATGCTGTAACCCTTGCTTGCATGGTGGTGGGCCGGGCTCCACATTGAAGGAGCATTGGGACCCCCCCATAGAGTCTCCATGTGTGTGGATGTCTCCATTTGTGGACATTATATGTGAGGAGTATAAAGCAGCCTGCTCATCCTCCTAAGTCCTGAAGCACTGGAAAGGGGGCACTATTCAAGGAGTAGGACAGGGTGGGGGCCATCTCTCTCTGCGGCATTGCTTTGGAAGCCTATATAACATTGCACATGCAGGGATTGGGGGAAAAGTCAGAGGACATCTTTCAGAAAGGCTCCACTATACTACTGGCACTGGGTACTCGTTTGTGTGCAGCAGCTGATGTTGGGGGCTGCTACCTGTTAGAACTGGGGGTCTCTAGTTGGCAGAGGTAGGTACCTTTGTCCAAATAGGGACCCTTGCTTCTAGTCAGGGTAAGGGGGATACACTACTAAAATAACCCCTGCTCACCCCCTTGGTAGCTTGGCACGAGCAGGCAGGCTTATCCCAGAGGCTGTGTGTAAAGCATTTGTGAACACATACAGTAACCCAGTGACAACACTACAGATGGACACCACACAGATTGTAGTATAAAAATAAGTATTTTTATATAGACTTAACACAAGACCCAAAACGACAAAAATCCACAATACAATACGAAAAATATGACTGTCAATTGGTAGAAAATAGCTCAGTTCAATAAAGATGATAAATGCAACACTTTACTCTCAATGTACCTTTGGATGCGTAATGCAAAACAAACAAAAGGGTCGCAGGGAAGGTGATGCTTCGATTCCTGACACGCAGAAAGGAGGATGCGTCGGTTTCTTACTGTGCCCCGGTTCCGATGCGTAGAGATGGCGCTCCGATGCGATGACGATCTGGTGCGATGCGAGAAAATGGCATCTTGCTTACGGTGCGACAACGTAGACGAGATGCGTGCATGCCCGACGGCCGTGCGGCGACTCGGCGATCTTCTGAGCCGCGACAGGCCCTGCGACACGCTTCTCCAGTGATGCGCCGGCGTCCTCTGTGGCAGCGGCACGCTTCTCCGGTGATGCGAGGCACTTCGGTGATGTGATGGCGACAGCGGCAGTGGCGGCACGCTTACTCTGCAATGCCACGACAACTGCTGCGGCGGCACGCTTCTCCGGTGATGCGGGGCGATTCGGTGATGCGGCAGAGGCGGCACACTTACTCCGCGATCCAACGACAACTGCTGCGGCGGCGACACGCTTCCTCTTCGTTGCGTTGTGCTTCCAGCTCCAGCGACACGCAGTCTCTCAGAAGGTCCAACAGCAGTAGGCACTTCAATTCCCAGCAAGGGAATTCAGGAGGGGAGCTGGGGGTGAAGTCTTGTATCCCTGAGACTTCAGGCAGGAGGCAAGCTCAATGTTCAAGCCCTTGGAGATCTTCTTCAAGATGATGAAAGCACACTCAGTCCTTTTCTCCTTTCTTTGGCAATAAAGTAACCACTGCAGGCCAACCCCAACAACACGCAGCATAGGGGTAGACTCCTCCTTCAGCTTCCTGGTTCTTCTCCTCAGCAAAGGTTTGTCTTGATTCCCAGAAGTGATCTAAAGTCTTGGGGTCTGGGCCCCAATATTTATACTCAAAAATCCTTTGTCTCTGAAGGCAGAGAGTCCTGCACCTAGTCCAAACCAGTTCTGGGTGCATTCTGCCAGGGCACAACTTCTTCCTTTGTCAGTGTGGGCCAGGGTCATCAGACACACCACAGGAGGTGGAGCCAGCATTGTGGAAGGCAGGCACACCCCTATTCAGGCCCAGGTGCTACTCCTCCCACCACTCCTCATGCAGATAGGTCTATTCAGCCTAGTGCTGACTCACCCTGTCTCCTGGAGTCCCCCAGCCCCTGTCACTCATAAAACCAGACATACAATACACAAGCTAGCAGAGGCAGGCTGGATAGTTAGGCAAGAAAATACCTTCTTTCTCAAAGTGGTATTTTCAAACACAGAATGTTAAAACCAACTTCACTAAAAGATGTATTTTATCATTCTGAGTTCAGGCATACTAAATTCTTTTTTTTACCCTTTTCCCTGGGTCAGTTAGGATTATAAGATGTTATAATCAAACTGCCCATTCTGGCCTATGGGGACAGGTAGCCTTGCAATAGTGAAAAACGAAATTGGCTGTAATTCACTATCAGGACATGCCACACACATCAGGGCATGTCCTACCTCTTACATACAATGCACCCTGCCCGCAGGCCTAACTTAGGGGTGACTAATATGTAGAAAAGGGAAGGTTTAGGGACTGGTAAGTGGGTGCACTTACCAAGTCGACATGGCAGTACCAGACTGCACACAGGCTCTGCAATGGCAGTCCTGAGACACGCTTTCCAAGCTGCTCCGGTGGGTGACACAACCAGTGCTGCAAGCCCACCAGCAGCATTTGATTTACAGGCCCTGGGCACACGCGGTGCACTGTACTAGGGTCTGACAAGTAAATCAAATAATCCAATCATGGAATCACTAATCTATACATCAATTTATCATAGGGAGCACTTGCACTTTGGCACTGATTAGCAGTGGCAAAGTGCCCAAAGCATCTATACCAGCAAAAACAGGTCAACAACAGAGGAAGCATAGCGAAAAAATGGAAGGGAGACCCACGCCATTGGTACCAGGTCTAACAAGTGTCCCCTCCAGCTGAAATGTGGGGAGAACTACCCTAACTCCTGGGAGTTCTCATCACTAAGGCGGAAAAATCTGGACAGACCATCAGCATTGGCGTGTTCTGTACCAGGGAGGTGTTCAACCATAAAGTCCATCCCCTGTAGGGAAATGGACCACCTCAACAGCTTTGGATTCTCACCCCTCATCTGCATCAACCATCTGAGGGGCCTGTGGTCTGTCTGATCCCGGAAGTGAGTCCCAAACAGGTATGGTCTCAACTTCTTCAGCGCCCAGACCACAGCAAATGCCTCACGCTCAATAGCACACCACCTCTGTTCCCGTGGAAGTAACCTCCTACTGATGAAGGCTACAGGTTGGTCTAGGCCCTCCTCATTTAACTGTGCCAGAACAGCCCCTACACCATGCTCTGAAGCTCTGTGTGAACAACAAATACTTTTGAGAAGTTAGGCGCCTGAAGCACGGGGGCCGTGCACATGGCAGTTTTCAAGGCGTCAAAAGCTCTCTGACAGGTGTCAGTCCAAATCACTCTCTTGGGCTGCTTCCTGGAAGTCAGCTCTGTCAAGGGTGCAACGATGCTGCCATACCCCTTGACAAATCTCCTGTAATACCCGGTGAGTCCTAGAAAGGCTCTCACCTCTGTCTGGGTCTTGGGGGGTTCCCAAGCCAGAATGGTATCAATCTTGGGCTGTAGGGGCGCCACCTGGCTGCTCCCAACGTGGTGTCCCAAGTACACCACGGAACCCTGCCCGATCTGGCACTTACTTGCTTTGATCGTGAGGCCTGCCCTCCGCAGCGCCATCAACACTTCCCAGAGGTGGTGCAGATGTTCTTCCCAACTGGCGCTGAACACTGCGATGTCATCCAGGTAGGCGGCACTGAAATCTTCCAGTCCAACCAACACCTGGTTGACCAACCTCTGAAAGGTGGCAGGGGCATTCTTCATCCCGAAGGGCATAACCCGGAATTGGTAGTGCCCATCTGGTGTGGAGAATGCTGACCTCTCTTTGGCCCCATCAGTCAAGGCGATCTGCCAGTACCCAGACGTTAAGTCAAACGTGCTGAGGTACCGGGCAGCCCCTAACCGATCAATGAGCTCATCAGCTCTGGGGATGGGGTGCGCGTCAGTCCTGGTGACTGAATTGAGTCCTCGGTAATCCACACAGCACCGGAGTTCGGGCATGGCACCAAGCGCGGCAGCCTTTGGGACCAAGACCACTGGGCTGGCCCAAGGGCTGTGAGAGGACTCAAACACCCCCAATGCAAACATCTTGGAGACCTCCTCCTTGATGCAAGCTCTCACCCTGTCAGTCACTCTGTAAGCCTTGTGCTTGAGAGGAGGACTGTCCCCAGTGTCCACATCATGGTCGCACCAATCAGTGACACTAGGAACCAGGGAAAACAGGTCAGGAAACTGTCCCAACAGTTGGCGACAGTCTACCTGCTGCTCAGGTGTCAGGGAGTTAGAGAGGTTCACACCCTCCACTGACCCATCTTGCTCTGTTGCAGACAGGAGGTCAGGAAGAGGTTCTGTCTCCTCTTCCATTCCATCATCTGTTGCTAGGAGCATGCCCACTTCGGATCTCTCAAAATGGGGCTTTAGGCGGTTGGCATGTAGGACCCACAAAGGGTTCCTGGGAGATTGCAAGTCCACCAGGTAGGTGACCTCACTCTTGCGCTCCACCACCTCAAATGGTCCGGTCCACTTATCCTGGAGCGCGCAAGTCTCCACGGGGGCCATGACCCAAACTTTCTGCCCAGGCTGAAACTCGATCAGAGTGGCATTCTGATCATACCACCATTTCATCTCCTCCTGGCTGGCTTCCAGATTCGCCTCAGCGAGTTGTCTGAATCGCCTAGTCTGGTTTCTAAAGGCCAGCATGTAGCTAAATACATCCTGGGGAGGTTTACTGGGAGCTTTCTCCCAGCCTTCTTTCACCAGACTCAGAGGTCCTCTTACCGGGTGACCATAGAGCAGTTCAAAGGGACTGAACCCTATGCACTTCTGTGGCACCTCACGGTAAGCAAACAAAAGGCATGGCAAGAGGACGTCCCACTTACGCCTCATGGGTTCTTCCAGACCCATAATCATGCCCTTCAGGGTCCGGTTGAATCTCTCAACCAGCCCATTACCTTGGAGGTGGTAAGGAGTGGTGAACTTGTACGTTACACCGCACTCCTGCCACAGGGACTTCATATACTTGGAAATGAAGTTTGTACCACGGTCAGACACCACCTCCTTGGGGAACCACTCGCGGGAGAAAATCCCCATCAGTGCACGTCCCACCACAGGGGCCATCACTGTCCGAAGAGGGATGGCTTCCGGGTACCGGGTGGCATGGTCCACCAAGACCAGGATGAACCTGTTGCCCATGGATGTCTTGGGGTCCAGTGGCCCCACAATGTCAATACCCACCCATTTAAAGGGGGTGCTGACCACAGGGAAAGGCTGGAGGGGAGCCTTGTGCTTCCTCCCACTTTTTCCACTTGCCTGGCAAGTCTGACATGTCCCGCAATGACTGTCTGAACTCTTGCGCATCTGGGGCCAATAAAAGTGGGTGACAAGCCTTTCAAAGGTCTTGCCCTGCCCCTGATGTTCTGCTAAAGGCACATCATGAGCCAAACCCAGTAGGAAGGCTCTGAAGCGCTGGGGTACCACCAGCACACGGGCTGACCCAGGCTCAGCAACCTTAGGCTCGCTATACAGGAGACCATTCTCCCAGTAGATCCAATGTGATCCAGACTGATCACCTGCTGCCTGGTTTGTGGCCTGTTGCCGCAAACCCACAAGAGAAGGGCACTTGTTTTGCTCCTCACAGAACTCTTCCCTGGAGGGTCCTCCTTCTTGCTGCAAATGGGTCAACTCAGGCAGGTTCCCCAGTTCGGCCACTTGCTCCCCTGTAGGTTCCAGAGCATCCCCCTCAGGTTCTGCTTCCTCCTAGACCGTGGGAACTACGGGGGCCAGTTTCCCGCGCCCCCTTCCTCTTCTCTCCAAGGCAGGCACCTGGGCCACTCTCTCAGGCTCCAGGTCCTCTTGAAAACCTCTACGGGCTGCCATAGACCGAGTGGTCACGCACGCCCACTCAGGCAGACCCAACATCTCTATATGAGACCTTCTCTCCACCTCTGCCCAAGGTGAACTTTCTAGATCGTTGCCCAACAGACAGTCTACAGGCATGGCTGGCCTCACAGCCACTTGAAAGGTACCTGAGACCCCCCCCACTCAAAGGGAACCTGAGCCACTCTGCAGTGGCTCTCTGAGTTGTCCGCGGCAACTACCGGGCAGAATGCATTGGGGATCACCTGCTCTTCAGTCACCAGCCGACAACTGACAGCTGTCACACTGGCTCCGGTGTCTCTCAGAGCCTCCACCCTTTGGCCATTGATGGTCACTCACTGCCTGTATTTTTTAGTGTTATCAGGCAGTTGGGTCCTGGGGACCATCTCACTGTATCCTAAAGAGACCAAGGACATCGCTACGGGACCCCACCCACCTTGGGCACCCATCTCCTCCCCCAGGGCTACACTAGCCACCTGATGGGGTGGTGCACCAGTGGGTGCTGTCTTTCCATACAAGGGACATTTAGAATCATAGGAGCAGTGGCCCACTTGACCACACTTAAAGCAAGTCCTGGGCCCCCTGTGAACAGGCTTATCTGTCGGGCCCCTGGCTTCTTCTCAGGGGGAGGCTGGGACCTTTCCATTGGTTCCCTTGGGGATTACTTTGGGGCCTTTTCTGGAACTCCTTCTGTCTACCCTTGTCCCCCCGACTCCTCTGCTGGGGACCCTGCCCACCTTTGGCGTAGTCTCCCATGTGACCCTTGTGGACCCGGGTGCTCACCCAGCGGTCCGCCTCCTCAGCAAGCTTCCTAGGGTTAGTCAGCCTACTATCAATAAGGTGCTGGCGTAGCTCAGGAAAACAATTTCCTGACAAGTGCCCCCTTGCAATTAAATCAAAGAGCGTGTGAAAATCATTCACTTTGCTACCCTTCACCCAACCATACAATGCTCTGCAAAAAAAAGTCACATATTCCACCCAAGTACTGGACTCCAACTTCTTGCAATTTCTGAACCTCTGCCTATACAGTTCAGGAGTCAACCCATACCTAGACATCAATGCTTCCTTCATATGGCTATAAGAATTGTGGACTTCAGTGGGAAAGTCTAACAAGGTATCCCGCCCTTCACTAAGGAACCGTCCCCACAACCCCACTCCTTCTCAGGGACCCGGTGGGAGGACATAGCTACCTTATAGGCCTTGAACCACTGACCAATATCATCATTCTTATAAAACTCTTTCACCACATCTTTAGGTATATACACCCTGGCTTCAACAGGCATGGACGGTGTGCTGCCACCAGAGGGAGTAATCTCTAAGCTCCTAGCTTTCAACTCCAACTCCCTCAAACTTCTCTCATGCTCCATTTGCATCCTCTTTTCCTCTAGGGCCAATTTCTTAATTTCCAATTCCAACTGCCCACCCATCTTAAGCTTGGTCAGCTCCATTTCATGCACCCTACTTCTCTCCTTATCCTCCAGCTCTCCTGGGGACAGGCCCTTGGAAGAAACACTGCTACCTGTTGGGGAAGGTGCTTTCCTCCCCCCTGGACCCAATGGCCCATCTAGCTGCCCCTCTGCCTCTTCAGCCCCCTCCTCATGCTCTTCCACATGCTCAGGGGTACTTCTTGCTTCCACCCAGGCCCTCAGCACCTTTTGGTACTCATCCTTCTTGATGAGACCTGTAGTAGCAACTTTAAATTTCCTGCAGAAGTACTTCAGCTGTTTCACAGTATAGGTTTCTAGCTTTTCTTCCTCAAAATCTAAATCCACAGATGCGATGGATGCTGCTCTGCGCATGTTGACTAAACTTGGCAGTTCTTGGCAAAAATAGAAATCCCAGGACGAACAATCTACCAAAAATGTATATGGTTGCGTTTGGTCTGCACTCACTAGTAGTGTACACCAATTACTGTATATGAGTCACAAATGCAAGTCCAGAATCCTCACCGCTGACCACCAATGTTAGAACTGGGGGTCTCTAGTTGGCAGAGGTAGGTACCTTTGTCCAAATAGGGACCCTTGCTTCTAGTCAGGGTAAGGGGGATACACTACTAAAATAACCCCTGCTCACCCCCTTGGTAGCTTGGCACGAGCAGGCAGGCTTATCTCAGAGGCAGTGTGTAAAGCATTTGTGAACACATACAGTAACCCAGTGACAACACTACAGATGGACACCACACAGGTTGTAGTATAAAAATAAGTATTTTTATATAGACTTAACACAAAACCAAAAACGAAAAAAATCCACAATACAATACGAAAAATATGACTGTCAATTGGTAGAAAATAGCTCAGTTCAATAAAGATGAGAAATGCAACACTTTACTCTCAATGTACCTTTGGATGCGTAACGCAAAACAAACAAAAGGGTCGCAGGGAAGGTGAAGCTTCGATTCCTTACACGCAGAAAGGAGGATGCGTCGGTTTCTTACTGCGGCCAGGTTCCGATGCGTCGAGATGGCGCTCCGATGCGATGACGATCCTGTGCGATGCGAGAAAATGGCGTCTTGCTTACGGTGCGACAACGTAGACGGGATGCGTGCACGCCCGATGGCCGTGCAGTGACTCTCGGCGATCTTCTGAGCCGCGACAGGCCCTGCGACACGCTTCTCCGGTGATGCGCCGGCGTCCTCTGTGGCGGCGGCACGCTTCTCCGGTGATGCGAGGCGCTTCGGTGATGCGATGGCGTCAGCGGCAGCGGCGGCACGCTTAGTCTGCGATGCGGCGACAACTGCTGCGGCGGCATGCTTCTCGGGTGATGCGGGGCGCTTCGGTGATGCGGCAGCGGCGGCATGCTTACTCCGCGATGCGACAACTGCTGCGGCGGCAACACGCTTTCTCTTCGTTGCGTCGCGCTTGCAGCTCCCAGCGACACGCAGTCTCTCAGAAGGCCCAACAGCAGTAGGCACTTCAATTCCCAGCAAGGGAATTCAGGAGGGGAGCTGGGGGTGGAGTCTTGTATCCCTGAGACTTCAGGCAGGAGGCAAGCTCAATGTTCAAGCCCTTGGAGATCTTCTTCAAGATGATGAAAGCACACTCAGTCCTTTTCTCCTTTCTTTGGCAATAAAGTAACCACTGCAGGCCAACCCCAACAACACGCAGCATAGGGGTAGTCTCCTCCTTCAGCTTCCTGGTTCTTCTCCTCAGCAAAGGTTCGTCTTGATTCCCAGAGGTGATCTAAAGTCTTGGGGTCTGGGCCCCAATATTTATACTCAACAATCCTTTGTCTGAAGACAGAGAGTCCTGTACCTAGTCCAAACCAGTTCTGGGTGCATTCTGCCAGGGCACAACTTCTTCCTTTGTCAGTGCGGGCCAGGGTCATCAGACACACCACAGGAGGTGGAGCCAGCATTGTGGAAGGCAGGCACAGCCCTATTCAGGCCCAGGTGCTACTCCTCCCACTACTCCTCATGCAGATAGGTCTATTCAGCCTAGTGCTGACTCACCCTGTCTCCTGGAGTCTCCCAGCCCCTGTCACTCACAAAACCAGACATACAATACACAAGCTAGCAGAGGCAGGCTGGATGGTTAGGCAAGAAAATACCTACTTTCTAAAAGTGGTATTTTTCAAACACAGAATGTTAAAACCAACTTCACTAAAAGATGTATTTTATCATTCTGAGTTCAGGCATACTAAATTAGTTTTTCTACCATGTTCCCTGGGTCAGTTAGGATTATAAGATGTTATAATCAAACTGCCCATTCTAGCCTATGGGGACAGGTAGCCTTGCAATAGTGAAAAACGAAATTGGCTGTAATTCACTATCAGGACATGCCACACACATCAGGGCATGTTCTACCTCTTACATACAATGCACCCTGCTCGCAGGCCTACCTTGGGGGTGACTAATATGTAGAAAAGGGAAGGTTTAGGGACTGGTAAGTGGGTGCACTTACCAAGTCGACATGGCAGTACCAGACTGCACACAGGCTCTGCAATGGCAGGCCTGAGACACGCTTTCCAAGCTGCTCCGGTGGGTGGCACAACCAGTGCTGCAAGCCCACCAGCAGCATTTCATTTACAGGCCCTGGGCACACGCGGTGCACTGTACTAGGGTCTGACAAGTAAATCAAATAAACCAACCATGGAATCACTAATCCATACATCAATTTATCATAGGGAGCACTTGCACTTTGGCACTGATTAGCAGTGGCAAAGTGCCCAAAGCATCTATAACAGCAAAAACAGGTCAACAACAGAGGAGGCATAGCGAAAAAATGGAAGGGAGACCCACGCCAATGGTACCAGGTATAACACTACCCATTTTACCTGGAGTACTATTTGCGCAGCACTGGCAATCAAGTAGGTTCTGCCCTGCTGAGCAGTTGGATTGCCTGAAGCATCTGGTTTTGCAGATCTTGCAGAAGTTTACGTCGATAGCTATATAAATATATATCTCTAGAACTCTGAGCCTATACTGAACTTGTTGCTGCAGGTGAACTCTCATATGCCAAAGGTGGGCAGTGGTCTGATATTTATGTCCTCCACCACTTGGAGGCCCTTCAACGCCTATGGGAAATATCTTGTCTTAATATCTGACATGTGGGAGTGGAGGATTGATGATAAGGATCATGGTCAAGCTCAAACAGCTGAAGAATCTGGAGGGCCCCTTGGAGAAAGCTGTTGTCGAGAAACAGGGCTCACAGGAGGGTGGTTCCTTGCAGGACACCCAGTCTGTCCTTCTGCCTGACACTTTACATCTCCACCTAGACAACTCCACCTAGATTCTAGGCCATCCTATTGAGGAATTTGAGTGTAGAATGAAATCACATCAAAGGTTGCCAGTAATTGAGTGTCAGCTCCCTCAATCTTGTTTATGAGACTCATTGTGTCCTTGAGAAATGATGGAACATTTTGGACTAGAGGTTTTATGAATGTATCCACATAGTGTGAAATGGGTTCGAGAACAGAGTTGCATCCCGGGACTATAGGGCATCCAGGGGGAGACTTTTCATCTTCTGGTATATTTGAGACAAAATACATTAGAGGTATGCGTGGGCTTATTTTTATTTAAGAAATTCAAACTCTTTAAGACCTATATGGCCTTTTTCAAAAGCTTCATAGACAATCACATACATTTCACCTTGGATATCTTTTGTAGGATCTGTTGAAATCTTCTGAAAAAAGTCTTGGTTGAGAACATGTGTATAGCTTTCTCTTCTGTACTCCTCTCTTGACAAGATAACTACCACACGCTAACTATCAGCCTGTTTGATAACAATTGTATCATCCTCTAGAAGGTTTCTTAAGGCTACTTGTTGATTTTTAGTCATATTGTTTTTAGCAAACTCTTTCCTAGTTTCCAAGATGATTAATGGCTGAAAGAACTGGCAGCTCAAATGTGAGTACTTGTTTAGGAATCAGATTGAATGGGGAGCAACAGTAGATTTATTTTGAATAAGGGAGTGTTCCTCCACTTGATGGCAATCATTTTTTAGAAAGAATGCTTTTAAGCATATTTTTCAGAAGAATACCAATGCCTCCATTTTCAAGCAAACAAAAGCAGTTGGTCTTGCTGGCACAAAGGACAAGACCTTTTCAAGAACACTCTGCTCAACTTCTGTAAGGTGTTTTAAGACAAACTGATTATTGGGGATTTTATTGCTTTTTGTAGAACTGCAATCATGTCCTCATTTCCAATGGTGGATTGTTTATTTTTTGTCTGTTGTCTGCCTCTTCCCCTGTATTGATATGGCCCTAAAAAAGTTGACTGCTTTTTGACATTGCGGTTTTGGTTTGAGGGTCCCTCCCCAGGGTCGGAGTCACCTGTAGATTCTGCAGGTGAGGTTTTGGATAAAGTAATACATTTTTGTTTGGATCTTTCCTAGTACTCTGAGAGTGCTCTTCTTGAGTCAGATCAAGTGTAAAAAACTTCTTTTATGAAAAGGCACACTGTTTCCAAGCTGAAGGATTTCTTATCTCTCTCAAATTTGTTTTTTTTTTTTATTTATGGTGAATTCCCTAAATTCAGTGATTTCCTCCTCTATTTTTTCTAGAAGTGTATTTTCTTCTGTCAATGCTTGATTATCTCTGATCTCTTGTTCTAGTGCTAGAATCTCTTCCAGCTGTTCTTTTGCTAGTCTCTGGACTGTCTCAATTGATAGGACCATAAGGTCTTGGCTGCACTTTGAACCTATGTAGCTGTATCCCTTCCAATATTCTAGATCCTCTTTAAAGATTACCTGTATATTACATATCTGTAAGTCCCATGGTATGGTGCCTGCTTTTAGATGTTCAAGAAGAAACTGTCCATGAAGTTCAGTCTGTATTTGTTTCTTTTTACGTCCTAGTAGTTTGTCAGATTCATTTTGTTGTTTTGCTGAAGAGTTCAAATTTACTGAAAAAAAGCAAGGGAGTCAAAATCAACTTTTGGATGTGATCCTCTGAATAGGACAATGTCTCCTTTATGAATTTGTTTTATTGTGGGCCCGTATTGTCTAAAAGGACGACTAGTACGTTGATATCAAGGTACTGAATTATTAGAGATTTTTCCTAAACAGAAAACCCTTATGGGTCAACACCCGCTTACAATGTAGTTACTAAGGGGTTGGGCCTATTTTATGTCAGCAAGGTTAGACCACTATAAAATTCAGCATATAAACAGTCACCTTTACTGACACAACATAAATCCTCACTTGATTCATCATAGTGGTCACAAAACTTGATTAGCATGGCCACATGTTTATTGTGCCATGCATCTTTTCCAACAATTTGTTTTAGGTTTCTTAACACAATATGTCATAAACTCTGGAACCCTATACCATTTGTGTTACTCAAAATGCTTTTTTGAACCACCATTACGATTAAACATGTTTATATACATAAGACTTTTTAAACATACACATAATTACTACATAATAAACAAAAAAACATACAAAAATGTATTAAAAAAACCGCATCTCATGATTGATGACAAATTTATAATGTCCCAGTCCTCCAAATGAAATATTCAATGAGCAAACCTTTTTCACTTTTCTTTGTACTCTTACACCATATCTAGGGGTTGGAAAAACTGCTTTTTTTACATGGGTTTTTTAGCGGGACCTGAATGATTTTTTTGTTTTCAGCAGGATCCCTGTTAACCCTGGATTCATTTTTCGAACAGCACTGCGATTAAAAGCGACTTCTCTTTATTTTTCTTCACTTTGTTTAGCATTTTTATATTTTATATTGAATGTCTCGAGCCTGAGACAGTTAACTTGTAATCAAAGTTCCTGGTTTCTTTATATGCCGAGAGTGCTGTAAAGACATAGGGTTCCAAGTTTATGACATGTTATGTTAAGTAACTTATTCTCTTTAAAAAATTGAATGACTTGTAACAAACTGCCATTTGGTGTCCTTAAATATCTTGGCGACTTTTCTTTTTGCTAGTTAACTATATTGTTATTGTGATTGCTAAATACTAATAAAAAGAGGTTAGAAAAGAAAAGTTGCATACCCAAACTGGGGGTGTTTAGGGGTATATCAAATCATTGATGTTTTTGGGGAGTCACAGTAGGCAGAGCATTTAGGAGAGCTATGGCTTTACCTGGACAGCTAATAAAGAACCCATAGTCATTTTTGTGTTAGTTTTGCTTATGTTTGCTGACTTGTGTGCAGTTGCCACTGTCCTTGTCTCACCATTAAAGAGCAGCTCAATAAAATCAACACATACATTGCAAATGATTGTAAACAACACTCCGTGCTTGCACAGTCATTCAAGAATGCACTTTTTATCATATTTCACTTATAATTATCATTTAGTTAAAAAGTTGCAAGAAATTGGATTATTACTTGGGGTGGGCAGTTACCCACTTCAAGGAATTAGCAAAACTCTTGTCAGAGTGAACCCTCAAAGTCTCTAAATCAACCTGAGCTGAACACCCTTGTTGCTAAGGCACAAGACAATTTAGGGAAATGTGTAGAGTATTTATGCTGTACTAAATTAGTAATAAAGTCAAAACACTAACAATACAAATTTTAAACTGGTTTAGAACAATACAGTAAAATGAAATGAATAAATGTACACCAAAGCAACAAAAGTCCAATAGGGTAATAGGACATATGAATTTTAAAAGTTTTGAGTAAATATACTTCCAAAAAGTGGTAGTCCATAGTCATGGTAGACTAGGACCTAGGCACAATATGAGGCCAATAGCAATGGAGCCCGGGTTAGATACACCAACCAGGTTTGGCACAGTTGGAGGTTTTTCCTTGGGACTTGCTCTTTTTCCTGGAAGTCAAAATCCTTTAGCAAGGCAAGGCAGCAAGTTGTATCCACAGAAATCTTCATGAAGTCGGATAGGAATTGAATGAGGTACTGCTGAAGCCATTAGCTTTGGTGTAAAAACTCCAAGCGGGATAAATTTCACCCCGTGGAAGTCTTCTTCTCAGTTCAAAACCTTTTGTGTTTTCTCTCAGTCAAGATTTTTACCTTTGGATTTAGCCTTCATTTTGGTGCTCGTAATTCTTCAGCAGGGCATGGCTGCGCAATATCTGTCAAAGTTTCATGTGGCTGGATTTCTTCTTGCAGAGTGTCTGCTAAATTTGACCTGCTGCTGCAGAGAAGCTCTGAGTGGGCGAAACCTGATTTCTTAGCCTAGTGAAGTTGTGCCTTGGTCGGATAGGCTTAGATGGTTTGTCCCAGTCCAAAGGAGGTCTGGAAGTCCAAACATTTTCTAACTCTCAGGGCTGGTAGTAGAAATCCAATGACCTCAGGAACAGCATTTGGGGACCACGACTTACTTCAGTAGAGGCCACCAGCAGGGCCAAGGCCGGGTCCAGTTGGTACTGTTCACATGGGAACTTCGGAAAAAAAACAGGCATCTTGCAGCTTTTTGTTGCCTTCAGCCAGACAGGAGGTCAGCCAACGGACTTTTGGAGTCCACTTCTTTGACCTGGGTACAAGAGGGAGCAGGTCCAGTACTTAATGGTTCATTCAGGTCACAGATAGCAGGTAAAGACCTCTTCTGTTCTCCCCCAGGTCCAGACAGTGTGTTGAAGAGTATGCCTTGAAGTCCCACATTTATGCTTGGTTCTAGCTAGTAGGTGGGGGTGTCTCCTGGCACCAGGTAACCCTACACAGGTTTTAGCAGTTCCTGTTTCACAAACTGCAAACAATTCCACAGTGCCCCTCGCTCTGAAAATTCAAGATGATGAAAAACTCCTCCCATTGCTTAGAGCCTCTGTGCCCACCCAGAGCTGAGGCCATGATGTTTAGAAGTCCCCCTCCTCTGTGGTCACTACTTCAAACCAGTTTTGTGGACAGCCCCCCTCTCCCCTCCACTGAGTTTGGTACCTGCCTGACTAGGAATACAAAAGGCAGGGACTTTCTAGGTGTTACCTAACACTTGCTTGTGTCAGGGGAGGGCCTTTTGAAGTAAATTCAGAACCAGGTACACCTCAACTAGTCTTCCTGCTACAAGAAAAGAAAGCACCTCCCCAAACCTAAGCCATTGTCTCTGCTCTGGGACCATGTTTTCACACCTCATCAGGGCTAATCACCCACTGGGTTACAGCTAGAGAGCTAATACAGATTAACTTCAAGGAGCTTCAGGCAAGGAAATGGTAAGTTTCTAAAAGCTACTTTTCTTCAATATTTATTAACATTCCAACTTTACCATTCATTTTGGCTTTTAACAAATGGTAAAAAGAGTGGTTTAATCTTATTCTAGCTGTTCCCAATCCAGAGATAGCAGAATTCATATTTAATCTTGTTTCCCAGTGTTTTCTATGGGCCAGTGAGAGTCCTTATACAGTGAAAATAGCTTCCGGGTTCTGGTCACTGTAAGTACATATAAACTTCAAATTTCTACATGTCCTACTCTTAAATACCATGCACCCTGTCTTCTTGACTTTTATTATTATTGAAATGGAAGGTTTTCTCCTGTCAAAAAGGGTTATTTTGACATGTTGCATTGCAGGATTTACATTGCAGCAGTCAGGCTACACAGGATAGGCCTGAAGCTATGTCTGCCCTGCTTCTAGAGTTCACATTAGGTGCTTCAGTCCATAAGTGGCATTTAACTTCCAAGTGTAGGTCGCGCTTTCTACACCATACACGAAGGACTTATGGGCAAGTTATATGTGCTGATTAGAAATAAGCCAATTCAACCATATTTAAAGGG
This sequence comes from Calotriton arnoldi, assembly GCA_963921515.1. Classification (NCBI taxonomy): domain Eukaryota; kingdom Metazoa; phylum Chordata; class Amphibia; order Caudata; family Salamandridae; genus Calotriton; species Calotriton arnoldi. Next base: position 242,671 of record CAWUFW010000756.1, on the reverse strand, counting down.
GAACATGGGCACTTTACCAATAGCTAGCAGGGCGAAAGCACACAGCTCTAAAGCCAGCAAAACAGCACAAAAATCAGTTGGGATATCACACAAAAATGGTTATTTCGTACAAGAGTGCATTATTAATATATTCTCTAAGTGTAAGTAATTCTGAAATGATTTTATATCCTTTAGATACACAAAAATGCAACTTGCAAAAGTAAATTACACATATTTAGTCACATAACCTGGATCAGTGGATTTCTTCCTCGTACATTGCATTTTTAACACAGAAAACTTGCTAGAATGGTGTATATTCTATTTTCGCAGATCTAGGGTTAGACGTGTCAGCCAACCTGTCTTGGGGAGTGGCAATGCAAACTGGAGTGAACACCAATAAAATAGTAACCAGGTAGATCCCACCCTGGAAACGCATGCAAGACGACTCATGTGAAAGGCAGATCTAGAGGGGATGTCCACAGGTAAAATACAGAAACTCATAGGAACTATTCATCTAGTTCTAATTGGGCATGAAGAAGTGTTTCATGTTGGATTACTGGGTATCCATGACTGTTGGAGACTCCCAGGAATAAACCTGGGACTTTGGGGTCTCTTAGAGAGTTGTATATAGGAATAAGTATTGGGAAAGCCAATAGGTATACACATGCCTAGGTGATATTTTTTTACATTTTCTTTTAAGCATAGGCCACACAAATATTTGAAAAAATGCCTAGGCCTACATTTAGTGACCATGTGCTTGTAATAAAAAGCTGAATTAAAATATTAAACCTCAAATAACTTTAATAGAGCAATACAGGTGCATCCTCAGAGAGGAGGTTTACTTAGAACACGTTTTATAACACTTTATTTAGTTTTAATGTATCAATTGAAAATATTATTTTTATTGACGAAAATAAGAAGTATGATTAGTGCTGGATTGCTGTTACCTGAAGACCTTGATTAAACTAGAAAACCTGGAAAGGAAAAAGAGGAAGGCAATGTAAATTATTGTTCCACCAGCCCTGATACTGAAAAGCACTTCTTTTTAGGCAGTTGTGCACAAGTGATCAGGTGAAATGCTATCATTCATAGTGCTAGACAAATAATAGATGAAGTGGGCTGACATCTTGTCATGCTGTGCTTTGTGATGGGCAGAAAAAAATGTGAATGGCAGTTCACAGGCCAAAAGATGAAGAGGGCTTAATAAAAGCTCTTCTATATGTCCATATATGTATGCATTTATTTGTTTTAAATGCATGAGGGTGACAGAAAAGCTAAAACTGTATTTAGACCTGTCCGTGAGACGACCGCGAAATGGCACCAACGCAATGAGACATTAAAAGATTGCCCTTGTTGCAGAGCCCTGCTAGAAAGTTTTGCCCATGTTATGTTCGCCTGCCCGGCGTATAACATCTTGAGGGCCAAGTGGCTAAAACCGATCTGTCAACAACTGGGCACACGGGACTATAGGGCAGCCCTGCGCATCTTTAGGTCTGATCCCAGACCCTTTTTTGCGTGCTGCATGGCAAAGTTTCTCGACCAGGCATGGCCTATTAGATGGAAAGCCCTTTCAAGAGCGGCACAGCACTAATTCGATCGAGGCTGTGACGAAACTGCCGCAGGGCCCTTAGGTCGCTTGGCCAAATTACAAAACCAGATCTCATGCACAGGCACTTTATTCGTTAATAATTTCTGCTGCTATTTCAAGGAAGGCTAGAGCCTTTTAGCAAGTGTAATGGGGGCTCTTAGCCGAGCCCATTACAAAGATTCTTATTAAGATGAAACATTACGTAGTTTTTCCCCCTATTTTTACTGTATACAATGTTAATATTTTTATTGATATGATGTGTATTAATTTTTAACTAATTGAACTCGACAATTGTGCTACGTGTCGTGGGGCTGATAGTCTATTTGTATGTATTGCCTGTGTATATAACTTTTTATATTGCTGTATGTTATATCTATTCTATATTGCAGCTACAAAATGTTTTTATAGCTTTTATGACATCAGTTGTCGAAATAAAGCTTTATACAATAAAACTGTATTTAGACCAGACCTAATAAACCTACAAGAGTAGATTTCTAACAGTTACAATCTCAAGCCCTATAAATCAAGCACAAAAGACATGGTTACAAACTTATTGTTGGTGAAGCCCAGGTTGGCATAGCACTTTGGATTACAAATTGAATGATAATTAACACACCTCACAGCTCTCCCTTGATATATTTCGTCAGGACAAATGTGCCAAAATTTGTCAGGGGAAAAGACCTTGAATAAGTCAGAACAGAAGTGAATGAAGGGAGCGAAGATTCATTGATTCAGAAAGGATTTCCAAACGGCAGCTTACGACATGGCTCTTTGGCATCTCTGATGCTTTGTGCTATTCACTCATTCTCTGATGCATTGCTCCCCCAGGATTGACTAAGTGTATGCAGCCACATTCATTACCGCTTAGCGCCAGGATGCTCCTTGGGAGTGGCAGTGAACTCTAGAAATGCAATATTCAATTCAATTCAATGTATCAAATACTAATTCTGCAAGTTACGCTTCATTTCCACATTGAAAACTAGGCCTGGGCGGTAAATTCCGTTCCGCTCGCGGAATTTGCGGAATTTAGGTAATTTTGCGTTCAGCGGAGAACGCGGAATTGCTAAAAATTCCACGATCCGCGGCTTCGCTGAGTTTTTTGCTTGTTTGCGCTTTCAAAGTGCGTGTTCGCGAGATATTTCTCCCCAAGCACGCAAACAGCGTTCGCGAACAGGAAAAAAGCATCGCGAATGGACGGAACAAGCAATTCCGCGTGTTCGCTGAACTTTTGCCTGCTCGAAGAGATTTTTTACCGTTTCGCGGAGCTGTGCGTAGCGCAACTACGCAAATTCCGCCCACCCCTATTGAAAACCCAGAATAGGAGGTATGTACCACATCTGGCAAATATATCACCCTGGGGTACTGGTACTTATAGTTGTGGTAAAGAGGTCGCTTTATTTAGCAGAATTTATAATCAAGTCCATTGAATCGGTAGGATCAGAGTTCATTACAACAACAAGAACTGGGAACAAAACTTCATGAAAACGTAGATCCATCTAGGCTAAACCCGTCATTTTTTTAATGAAGCATTGAAGTATGTCGTATGTCAGAACCAATTTACTTATAAAGTTTGAGACACGCTTGAACTGTTGTACCACTCTTTATAACAGTATTCCTCTCCATAAACAGCTCAAATCCCTTAAAATCCATTTAGCATTGCTAAACTGTAATTTGACACCAAAAATTGGCTTTTTATTGCTAACATTTATCATAATATAACTACATTACCTTGTTGTTTGCAAATTGGTGCTGTCAGCAGTTTGTCGTTTTTGAATAGCAAAGAGATAGTCCAAGGAATTAAGAGAAAAAAAGTCATGCTTAGCAATAGCGTTCTAATTTAGTGAGAACAAATGCTTTTGAAAATGGTGCTATACTGTACCTACTCTAGTAGGGACAAAATAAAAGTATTACGTTGAGGACATTTATCTCTCCTATGCCAGACATACAAGGTTACATTTCTCACATTCTGTAAAATCTGTTTACTATTTACTTTAAGTTGAGCACATTTTTAATAAATAATTGAAACCTGTACTATGTTTCTCTGAAAACTGGTTGAAATCCAATAGCTCACTAAAAAAAAAAATCGAAGGAAGCATTTGCTCATAGATGAAATGCTCTAAAGTTCACACTCCACTTTTAATGTCTGAGGCACCAGGTGCAGAGTTTAGGTATTAGTTTGTGGTTCCTGTTATTTGGCCAAAGTTAGACCTAACATCTATTGTGTGCTATTCCCCCAAACGCTTTGCTGTCACCCCTCCTGTTTTGCTGACTTCGTTTTTGTTGGCTTTAGGACCATGTGCACTTTACCACTGCTAAGCAGTGATAAAGTGCTTGTACTATCTCCTTAAAACATGTTAAGATTGAACTACACCTAATTGGCGCATTTCATTTACTTGTAAGTTGCTAGTAAATAGTACTACATGTAGCCAGTGCCTGTAATTTAAATGCTCCTAGTGGGAGTGTAGCACTCATTGTGCCACTCACCAAAGAAGACGTTCTAAACAGGTCTTAAGCCTGCCACTGCAGCCTGCAGTGCAATTCTAACCTGCCATTTTAACCTGGCAACGTGAACCTTTTGCCAGGCCTAAACCTTCCTTCTTATTACTTATACGTCACTCTTAAAGTAGGCCCTAAAGGCTCCTATGACAGGGTGCCTTGTATTTAAAAAGTAGAGTATGTACTTAAGTACCACATGTCCTGGCTGTGAAAAACTCATAAAGCCATTGTTCACTGTTGTAAAGTCTATCTCGCCCAATGACTAACGATGGGTTACCTTTTTGCATATAATAAGTTCTAACTTTAGATTGGGAGAAGATAGAGACAGGCTGTTGACACTCAAATGAATTGTAATTTAAAATCCTCTTTAATGGTGAAGTTGAATTCTAAGTTAGAATTCTGAAAATGCCACTTTTAGAAAGTCAGCATTTTCTTGTTCCAACCATTTGTGCCTTCTGCCACTGTCCCAGGTCACATGACTGTGAATTGCATTGCTGTTGCTGTTTGTGTATTACTTCCAGACAATGACAAAAGGGGGGCATAGGAATGGTGTGGATGGGCTTTCCTGGCATGATGATTGGGTAGCGGTTGCACCCAGTCCCACTTTCACTTGGAGGGGCTTTGTCCCCTAGACACACAAAGGTACCTGACACTAGGCCTGCTCTGCCTTTTGCCACCCCAGACAGTTTGGAGCCTTGGCAGGGGAAGGAGAAGAATGTTCCAGAACCAGATGTGGGAGGTAGGAAAGGGGCCCACCACACAAAGGCTGGTAGTAGGTATAAATATTGGACCTTCACAACACTCCTGGACCTGTAGAAGTTACAGAAGAAGGACTGCCTGTTTTATTTATATCTCTTTATTGGCATTGAAACAGTACATCCACATGGTATATCATGGGTAGCAATATTGACAGCTGCGTGACTGGAGCCCCAAACCAACCCATCAATAACAAGTACTTTGATGTCGTTGGCTAGTAAGGATGGGCTGCCTGGTTGCCAGAGAATTTCCATGCGGCTTGAAGGGCCGACTTGCTGTCTGAGAAGGAAAATTTAACCTGCTTGCTTTCTTCCCAGGCTACCCAGAGTGACTCCATGAGTCAGTTGGCTGACCTCCTGTGTGAGCTACAGGAACGGAACAAGCTTCATAGACCTCCCTCCAACTTCCCAGCTGACCTGCTGCAACTGGGCCGGCCTGGACCTGCAACTGGACCTGCCTGAGCACTGCTGTCTTCTGCTGGAGGTAGTCCTTGATCTTCTAGAGGTGCCTCTCCAGGTCCTGGACCCTTGATTGACATCAGAGTGTACTCCTCCCAAAGAAAACATGAAAATCTGAGGTTTGGTGTCCTCATGACCGCACACTGGACAGTTCAGGCCAAAACTCTGCGGTCCGTGACGACTGCCAATGTGAAGCTCTTGTGAACCCTGCTCTTTGAGCCAACAATGACAGTCTGCGCACCCAGCAACGCAAGACCTGCACTCTGTGCTACAGCAATGACAGTCCTCAATGACAGCCAACATGAAGCTACAGCAACAACCATCCACGATGCTTGACTGGCTCTTTGCACTACAGCAGCGACTTTCCATGGCGCCAGACCTGCTCTTCGCGATACAGCGACAACTGTCTGCATTGCTCAGCCTCCTCCTTGTGGCTTCCTTCAATGTGAACAGGACTCTTTGTGCCGGACTTTAAAGGTAACTCTTCAGCATGACTAAACTGATCTCTGTATCTGACCCAGCTCCATTGTGGATGACCTGAACTTTTGACTTTCCTCCAGTTTAGCGCACCCAGATAACCTTAATTGGTGCTTTGTACTTTTAGGAGTTATTTTCATTAGATACTATAACATTGATTATCTCATGTTCTACTGATTTGGGTTTTGGTTTCCTGGTTTTATTTTATTTATAAAAATTTACTGCATTTTTCTACATTGGTTTGGGATTTTTCTTGTGTTGTTTTTTCACCTTAATACTGTTTGTGTGCTGCATAAATACTTTACAAATTGACTCTAAGTTAAACCTGACTGCTTTGTGAAAAACCACCGGAGGGTTAAGCACAGGTTAATTTAGTGACTTTTGTGGTTCACCATGAGAAAGATTGTAGTTCTTGCCTGAGTGGGGCTTCCACCCCCTCAACCAAGAGCCCAATTTATTACAGCCAACAATAAGGGTCAAACAGTATAACTCAATCCTTATTGCTGAAATAACTCACAGTTAATGAAATATATGAAAAGCACAAAGATCCTAGTATTTTTTTTAAGTGCACCGTAGTCCCAAAAAAGTAGAATTAGGCACAAACTAACTCCGAAATAAAACTTCGCTGGGGTCATTCTTCCCCTCTTGAAATGTGTTCCAATTTCAATTTATATTTTATGAGATAACAGTGGTAATAATGGCAAATATATAGAGTTCATTAGTCTAATTTACAGTACGTGTTCATTGATGTATGTTTCATACTGACATCTAGTTATCGACTGTCCAGCAACTTCCAGCAATCTTTTCTTTTTTTGTGTTTCATATAGGTCAAACTCGAACCAAAGGTATCAGAGCACTTTACATGAGCACCAGTTGTGTTACAGATGGACACACTCATTTTTTTAGGCACTGGGAGATTAAGTCCTTAAGATATTTCATGAGCTCATCCCCACTGGAGGTGAGGAACCGTTCACTGGGGAACTCACTCAGGATTCTGGTAAGAATCTCCTTACCACTTTCCCTCAGATCACGGTTCAGCAAACAAAGAAACTTTTGCTAGGCCTAAAATCCAGAAAAAGAAAGTGGGCAACCCAATGTACCCTTGGAGGCTTGGGCAAGTTAAGTATTAACGGGTAAAGGTAACTTCAAGGGATTCACTTAAGCACACTCAGTCTGATAATTCATACAATGATATGACAAGGTTCCAACCGGTAACCTGCAGTTAAACAATCTCTACTCCAGTTTTCAATTTCTTTAGAACGGTTTACAAAAAGATACTAATGCAACGGGTGTGGATTCTTCATTAAACAAATTTATATAATCTGAACATAAAGGGTACATAAAGATTGAAACAAAACACAAAAATGACTGAGGTTTACACAGAGATTCACTATAGTTAGTGCCTTCTAGTCATTCTTGTATGCATCTATTCCAAACCAAAGATACATAGACTGAACAGTGAATCTGAATCAAACAGAGAACACTTTCCAAAGAAAAAAATTAAACAATAGGGAAATAGATGAGGTTGTCGACGTTTCGGTCTTGCTGGTGTATGCATCCGTTAGACCATCTTCAGGACGATAAAATGGGCTGTTGTGTGACCCTTATGAACATTCTGTTGAGAATGTACAGTTGTGATTGAATCCATAGACTGATAACATTTTTCTTGATTGTTTGCATGGAAAGGGCTATTCAAAAAGCTTGTGCAATTCAAGCAATTATCAACTCATGTTAAGGCTTGAGTACAATCGCCATGATGATTTGGCTGGTGATTATGCTCGCCAAGGTCGAGCAAGAGACATAGTAAAATTCGGAGGAAGGGTCACACCACAGCCCATTTTATCGTCCTGAAGATGGTCTAACGGATGCATACACCAGCAAGACTGAAACGTTTGATTCAGATTCACTGTTCAGTCTATGTATCTTTGGTTTGGAATAGATGCATACAAGAATGACTAGAAGGCACTAACTAGTATCTTTTTGTAAACCATTCTAAAGAAATTGAAAACTGGAGTAGAGATTGTTTAACTGCAGGTTACTGGTTGGAACCTTGTCATATCATTGTATGAATTATCAGACTGAGTGTGCTTAAGTGAATCCCTTTACCCGTTAAGGCCTAAAATCCGGTGCTCCTTCGGACCCCTGTATGCCCTCCATACTTAAACTGGCCCCTGACTTAGTAGCAAATTTCCTGTGCAAGGTGTTCAATGATATACTTCGATCTGGTAGCTCCCCGGACATCTGGAATCAAGCCATTGTCTCACCTATTCTCAAAAAACCTAATGCTGACCCCTAGATCTGAAAAACATTCGACCAATCTCTCTCCTCCATGTCCCTGCTAAACTCCTGGAGAAATTCATCAACATTGAATTGATGAAATACGTTGAATTCCAGGAGATCTTGGATCACTCTCAGTACGGGTTCCACACTGGGCACAGCACCGAGTCTGCCCTTATTGCGGCCACTGACTGTATTCACACGCAGGCAATCAGATTGGATCGGCGGTGTTGATTATGCTCGACCTATTGGCGGCATTCAACACCGTCTTCCCGGTGTGCATGGTTCAGCGTCTGCAGGAAGTGGGAGTCACGGGAAAGGCCCTACAGCTTCTCCACTCCTTTATGACAAGCAGAACCCATATTGCTAGCTGTGGAGGCTATAGAGCTAAGGCCTTTGGCCTTCCTTGTGGGGTTCTTTGAGCCCCACTCTTTTTAACCTCTATTTGACTCCTCTGGCCGAGCTGGTGAGGTCGTTCGGATTCCAGGTGCTCTCCTATGCAGCCAATACGCAAATTATTGTCTCCATCTCAAATGATTTGCAGTCAGTCGCAGAGACCTTCAATCAGAGCATGCCCAGCATTATCTGGTGGATGAAGGGTAATTCACTTAAGATCAATGCAGACAAGACCGAGGTGCTGGTATTTGGCTCACAGAATTCCACCTGGTCAAATGCCTGGTGGCCTGCAGAATGTGGTCCCCTTCCTGTCCTGGTTAGGACAGCAAAAAATGTGGGGGTCATTTTTGATGATGGTCTGACTTTTGATGCACAGGTCAGTCGCACAGTTAGCACCTGCTTCTATATTCTAAGAACTCTCAAAAAGGTGTTCCCGTATATTCTGTCCGAACTGCATTAGTTGACCATCATTGCGCTAGTCACCTCTCGGCTGGACTATTGCAACGCTCTGTACCTGAACATCAATGTTGTCTCCCTTAATAAGCTCCAGGTGGTACACAACACACCAGTAAGGCTGATTCTTAACATTCCAAAGCATCAGTCAGCCAGGAAGGGGATTTGTTCCTTGCACTGGCTCCCTATCAGGAAGCGTGTCTCCTTTAAGGTTCTGTGCTTGGTATTTAAGGCCATGCACAGTAAAGGCACACAACATCTGAAAACCTTTTTCCAATGGTACACTCCTGGGAGGACCTTGAGTTCCTCCTCACAGAAAAAACTGGTGTCTCCTAGATTTCGCAGGTCCACATGGGGTGACCGCTCTTTCTCTGTAGCAGCCACCAAGCTTTGGAATTCCTTGCCCACCTTCATTTACAATGCAGACTCCTTACTGATTTTGAAAAACAATTTTGAAAACATGGTTATTTTCATCTTAGATGACTGAAGGTGCGGTTCCCTCCTCCTTCGTCTGCCCAATGCCTTGACACCTTTGGGTATAAGCGCGCACTATAAATATAATCCTATCCTAAGTGAAATTGCCCAGAATCACAGGAAGTTGAGCATCCCTGCCGAGATTCAAACCTGGTTCCCCAGCTTCGAGGTCGACTGCTCTAGCCGTTAGGCCACATCCTCTGTCTATCTATCTAGGGATAGATAGATAGATAGATAGATAGATAGATAGATAGATAGATAGATAGATAGAGAGAGAGAGAGAGATAGATTGATAGATAGATAAATAGATAGACACTGTCACTGCTTGAGGTTTAGATGCACTGTGCCAAACTATTAATTAAACATAAATGTGCAAAGAAAATCTTTTGTTGATTTCACTTTTTTTGTTTCAGTGGAATATTTCCTCCTAGTGACGGAGTTGAAATATGGCCCAATTTTCCCAATAAATTCTGCAGATTGCAATAGAGTCATTCTATCCATGCTTTAGTGGAAAAATTCTTAATATGTAAAACCATTAGTATGTAGATCCGTGAATAATAAACTGCTTGTAGAAGCAATTAGTAAAGTGTATTTTGAGTATTCAAGTCAGTTGCTCAGAAGGATTGCTATAAACGTCTTCACAGCATTGATTATACTATGTGTTTTTCGAAGTTTTTGGCTAGAATTATAGCAATTTGTGAAAATTAACTAAATGGTGAATTTCTGTGGAAAGTGTATTTACAGCCAAATATGGGCAGCACGATAGCGGCGCCACAAGTGAAATTGTTTACAGTTAACTCTGCTTGATTGACATCATACATCATAGAGGGACCATCACCAGTTATCTGTTATTAAAGTAATGATTAAGCCTTGTGAAATATTGGCCCCTTGATGGGTCTGGAGGCATCCACCTTTCCTGAAGCCTAACTGGTTTCATTGGTGGATGATGAGCTTTGAAAGTGGCGGGGCATAATACCAGCCAGGAGTTCACCCCATTACTGCCTGCCAGGAGTTCACACCCTTTTTCTTTTGAATTTGCCTCATTCATACATAGTCCCTCTCACATTTACTATCTAATTTATTTTTATTTATTAAATGATATCATTTATAAAGTTCTCGGTCACCTAACAGGTGTCCTGGCACTGAGAGAATTTCAGGGAAGGAAGAGTGATTGATTCCTATAGTGTAAGCAGTAATTAAGCTTGCGAAGAGAGACAGTGTTTAATACTATTTTACAACTAGGGAACAGCCAGGTTTTTAGTGCCTTCCTCAAATGTAGTAATTTGGGGGATGATCTCATGGTGTCTGGAAGATTATTCCATAGACAAGCTGCTGCAATCATGAAGACTCGTCCCCCTTGTCTTGTTTTCCTAACTTTGGCCACATAGGCCAGATTAACTGACGAGGAGCGTAGGCTCCAGCCTGGGATGTACCATCTAATCTTCTTTTGCAAAGGGATTGCCCGAGTTAATGATGTGATTTTTAAACACTACAGAGGGCTTTGAACCTAATTCTTTGCCTCAGTGGTAGCCAATGTGAATCTTCCAATGCCAATGATACAGATGACCGTCTGGGTTTATTCAAGGCTACTTTAGCCACCACTGCTTGAAATCTGTGCAGCCAATTAGGAAGGTATTCTGGGGTTCCCAGCAGCAAAGCATTACAGTAATCCAGCCTGCTTAAGATGAACCTTCAGACTACCAAGGATCTGGATGAAGTAGACAGTAGTGGAAGAATTTTATGTAGTACTCTACTTAGGGAAAAACAAGACCCAGCAGTCTTATCTATGTGAGATTCCAGGCTCAGTTTTTTGTCAAAGGTAACCCCCAGATTTATCACAGCCTCTGACAGAACAGGAGTCTCGTCAGGGGAACTGGCCAAAAGTTAGGGGGGAGTAGAACCGGAGACTTAATTTCTTAGCAGCAAAGAAATTCCGTCTTGCTTCCATTAAAATGCAAAGAGTTGGAATTCCCCCTCACTTACTCTAATTCACATTCTCTCACTTACTTATTCTCAATCATATTTACTCACACTTTTTCTATTCACACACAAATGTACTCATACTCAATGGTTCTCATTCTCACTTACGAGCACACTTACACACCCTCATTGACTCTTGGCCCTGGCACAACTGCACCTGCTGCACTATTGATAGCAACACCCCTGACTCACTCACACTCCCTCTCATAACCTCCATCAACACACTCACAACACCTCGCTCACTCCCTTATACTCACTTTCACTTATCCATACACACTCTCAAACTCAGACTCTCACTCACTTTCACTCTCATTGTTACCCTCAAACACACACTTTCACTCAAACCCATTTACTCTCAATCACACACACACATAGCTTGCTTACCATAGCAGGATTCTGGTGCTGGACATTGGAACTAGCAAGCCATGATTCTCAAAGAGGAGACAGACTGGGCAGCAAGGCCAGGTTTGAAAAGAGGGAGACTCACCTCAATCCCTCTCCTATCTTCTTGATAGGACTGTAATCTGGGGCAGTGTTGGGGATTCTGCCCTTACTGCTCTGTGTGACTTTGTATTGGCTTCAGAGATGCACTGATGTGTGCACTGACAGACACATTTTTGCAGATATAATGTGCTGCTTGAGGTTTGTGCAAATACAGTATGTCTGCTAAATAACATGGGTTGTGCCTATGTGAGGGGATTGTAGTTGAACTTCACCTCTAAGGCATGTACAATCCAGACATGTAGCTATAGAGTGGCATGTATTAACAGCCATATATAGCTGGTTCATGCCTCAGCCCCCCTCCTACTCCTCCCATCTATAGGAGCCTGGAGACGAAGCAGCGAGAGCTCACCTGAGCACTGGCACTGTCCATGAATCCATGAACCTTGTGTTTTCATGAACACTGCTAAACTGAAAGATGTTCAGCAGAGAGGCAACAGGCAGAATGTGGGGCATCACAGGAGGCAGAGGGGCTGCGCACTGAAGCCCCTGATAAGCATCCACATCTGCCTGTTGCCTCATTACAGAATTAACTACTTCAGATAAGCACTAATTAAATGAGGAACCAGGTGATTACAATACAAGAATCCACTATGTAGGCCCTCAGTGTGAGTACTTCCCCACCCCATAGTTACCAATACTGAGATACTGGGAACGCCACGGGAAGGGAAATGTGTTCCATTATGAGATGGTCCCTGAGGCATTACTAAATATTGGAGGAATTAACAGGGAACTCATCTTCTGGGTCCGATTCCCTAATTTGCTTCTTGTTTTGACCCAGATATTTAGACAGAGGTTTGAGCTGCTTTCAGCAGCCAAAATCTCTGGGCGGAAGTAAACAGATCTCATGTATACTCACGTATCTCATAATTCCACCAGAGCCAGTCTTTGCAATTACTGGCCCAAACTGGATTAAGTAGCCACGCGTAAGGAGGTCCTAAGAGTTATCCTTCTGTCCTCACAATGATGTAAGCCTATTAACATTTTTGACAGTTTAAAATGCTCTACCCATAACAATGCAGAATCTGTGGGAGTAAATCATGTGAGAGGTATGTCTGTTCAAATAAACAAATGCTTTCCATTATTAATCCATCAACGGAAGCAAAACCCAACAATTGAAAAATTTGGAGCAAATTGTATATGACCCTGAGAAACGTAATGGTGACTTTAATAGGTGAAAGTGAACTACTTAAACAGCTAGATAGCACCTCCTTTGCAAATGGACATGCCTGACCCTTTTACAAATTGTCCTTGCGACAGGTCACATCAGAATGCATTAAGCACCTATTCACTTCTAAGATAGAAATATTTGTAAGTTATTGACACATTTATTGTGAACTGTGGTATGCACTGTGGGGTTATGGAGATCACATAATTTCAATTTCAAACATTAGAGAGACCGATCTCTTCTGTGCACAGAGGTAGTCAGTGCGATGCATAAAGGTAGACCTACATAATGGGATCCTAGCAACAAGCAAAACAGAAAAGCACACATTAGTGAATAAAAAGGAAGAGAGGCAGGAGACTATTGCATGAGGAAGGGTTGGGGCACGGTTGGGAGTGTAGAACTATTGTTAGATTAGGAATTGGAGATCGAGTGCAGGCCAGGATGTGGGTTAGGTGGAAAGGGTGTCCGTGCTGCAGTCAGCAAGTAATAATCTAATGAGGAGTTTCTAGTGATGATGTGGTATCATGATTGTTAGACTTGGCACCATTGGCGTGGGTCTCCCTTCCATTTTTTTGCCGTTGCCTCTTATGTTTTGCTGGTTTTAGATGCTTTTGGGCACTGTGCCACTGCTGTTCAGTGCCACAGTGCAAGTGCTCCCTACTGTAAATTATGTTATGGATTAGTGACTCCATGATTGGATGATTGGTTTACTTGTCAGTCCCTAGTACAGTGCACTGAGTGTGCCCAGGGCTTGTAAATCCAATGCTGCTGGTGGGCTTGCAGCACTGGTTGTGCCACCCACAGAAGCGGCTTGTAAAATGTGCCTCGGGCCTGCCATTGCAGAGCCTGTGTGCAGCCTAGGGCTGCCATGTCGACTTGGTGAGTGCACCCACTTACCAGTCCCTAAACCTTCCCTTTACTGCATGTTGGTCACCTCTAAAGTAGGCCCTAGGGCAGGGTGCATTGTAAGTATAAGGTAGGACATGCCCTGGTGTGTGTGGCATGTCCTAATAGTGAATTACAGCCATTTTCGTTTTTCACTATTGCAAGGCTACCTGCTCCCCATAGGCCAGAATGGGCAGACTGACTATTACACCTTATAGTCAGACCTGACCCAGGGAACATGGTAGAAAAACGAATTTAGTATGCCTGAACTCAGAATGATAAAATACATCTTTTAGTGAAGTTGGTTTTAACATTCTGTGTTTGAAAATACCACTTTTAGAAAGTGGGTATTTTCTTGCCAAAACTTCCAAGCCTGCCTCTGCTAGGTTGTGTATTCCTTGTCTAGAGATTGAGTGACAGGGGCTGGGGGTGGCTACAGGAGACAGGGTGAGTCAGCACAGGGCTGAATAGGAAGGTCTGCATCCAGAGTGGAGGGAGGAGTTGCACCTGGGTCTGAATAGGGCTGTGCCTGCCTTCCACAATGCTGGCTCCACCTCCTGCCGGGCGTCTGATGGCTCTGCCCCTCACTCACAAAGGAAAGAAGGAGTCAGAAAAACAAAGTGCTCCAGGACTGACCAGAACTGGTTTTGGACTAGGCAGAGGCCTCTCTGCCTTCAGAGAACAAAGGGAAAAGGTGTATAAAAAGGGGACCCAGACCCCTAGGAAATTAGATCACTTCTGGGAAATCAAGAAACCTGTTGCCAAGGAGAAGAACCGGAGAAGCTGAAGGAGGAGTACTGCCCCTGTGCTGTTTTGCTGATTGGGGTTGGCCTGCAGTGGTTGCTTTCTGCCAAGGACAGGAGAAAAGACTTTGCTGTGCTTTGTCATCTTGAAGAAGGGAATCTCCAAGGGCTTGAACTGAGCTTGCCTCCTGCCTGAAGTCACAGGGACACAAAGACTTCACCCCTTCTGTTTGCCTGCATCTGGAACTGCTGTTTTAGCTGCTAACAGAGGGAAATTGCAACACCGACGCCGGCGAGCGACGCCGTAACCTGCACCGAAGCCGTGGGCACCGCTCGTGAAGAGCACGACGCACCGCCCCGACTTGCACCGTAGGCCCGACGCCTGCCGACGCCGTGCGACATCGACTCCGAAGCCGTCATCGAGGCCGCTGCCTGCACCGGAGCCGAGGACACCGCTCGTGACGCTCACGACGCACCGTCCCGACTCGCACCGCAGCCCCGACTTCACCGACGCCAGGGCTTCATCATCGCGGAGCCGATCCTCGACGTGGGTGACCCCCGAATCCATCGACGCCGCACCATCGTAAGGAACCGACGCCTCGCCGCCATCCGTGACGTCACCTCCCCGACACAGTAAGGAACCGACGCCTCACCTCCCCTGCGCTGCAGTAAGGAACCGAGACATCACCTCCCCTGGGGTCGTAAGGAACCGACGCCGCCGGCGCCAACGAAGCATCACCTCCCCGACGCCGTGCACCGTCTTTGTTTTCATCGAATTCCAGGTACTGTTCTTTGTGGGTCTGCTCGACTCCGGGCCCGACGCCGCGCACCTCGCGGTCGGCGCCGTACTTTGGGATTTCCACCGGTCACGACGTCGTGATAACTCCAAGTGGAGTTATTTGTTGCTACAAGCTTTATTTGAGTGACTATCCTATTTTTGAAGATAACGTGAACTGTCTCTATCATTTTAAGTCTATTTTTGATTACAGTATTGTGGATTTTTGCTATTGGGTCTTGTGATAAGTCTATATAAAGATTACTTATTTTTACATAAACAACCTGTGTGGTGTCCATCTGTAGTGTTTTCACTGTATTACTGTATGTGGTCACAAATGCTTTACACACTGCCTCTGAGATAAGCCTGTCTGCTCGTGCCAAGCTACCAGGGGGTGAGCAGGGGTTATTTTAGGAGTGTTTCCCCCTTATCCTGACTAGAAGCAAGGGTCCCTATTTGGACAAAGGTGCAAACCATTGCCAACTAGAGACCCCCAGTTCTAACATTGGTGGTCAGCGGTGAGGATTTGGACTTGCATTTGTGATTCATATACAGTGATTGGTGTACACTACTAGTGAGTGCAGACCAATACGCGACCACATACCTTTTTGATAGGACTTTTTTTTCCTTGGAACCTTTATTTTTGTTGAGAACTGCCAATTTTCACCATGAGCAAAAAAGGATCCATTGCACCTGCAGATATTGAATTTGAAGAAGATAGGGTTGATACCTACACTGTGACAGAACTCAAAGCTGTTTGCAAAAAATTTAAAATCTCTATGAGAGGCCTCACCAGGAAGGAGGAGTTTCACAAGGCGCTAAGGGCCTGGTTGGAAGCACGGAATGCCAGTGGGCAGTCCGAGGAGCCTGTGGAGGAGGCAGAGAATTTAGATGGGCAGCTTGAGGGGCCATTGGGCTTAACTGGGAGGAGAGCGCCTTCCAGGGAGGGCAGCAGTGTTTCTCAAAGGGCCTGTCTCCAGAGGAGCTGGAGGACAGGGACAAAAGCAGGATGCATGAAATGGAGATGGCCAAACTGAAACAGGGAAGCCATGATAGCCTTGAGCATAAGAAATTGGAGTTAGAAAGTAAGAGGTTGGCTATGGAAGAAAAGAAGATGCTTTTAGAGCATGAGAGAGTGGTGAGGGAGCTAGAGCTAAAGGCTAGGAGCCTAGAAATCACTCCCTCTGGTGGCAGCACACCTCCAGTGCCTGTAGAAAGTAGAGTGTACATCCCCAAGGAGGTTATTAAGGATTTCATGAAGGGGGAGGACATTGGGCAATGGTTTAAAGCTTATGAGATCGCCATGACATCACACCGGGTCCCTGAGAAGGATTGGGGAGCGGGGTTGTGGGGCCGCTTTGCAGGTGAGGGAAGGGAAACCTTGCTAGCCTTGCCCACAGTGGATCAGATGTCCTATGCCCACCTGAAGGAAGCTTTAGTGGCAAGGTATGGGTTAACTCCAGAGCTTTATAGACAGAAGTTTAGGAACTGCAAAAAGCTGGAGTCTAGTACCTGGGTGGAGTATGTGTCTTATTTTTGCAGAGCATTGGATGGATGGGTGAAGGGTAGCAAAGTAAATGACTTACAGGAGTTCTATGATTTAATCGCATGGGAGCACTTGTCCAGTAGTTGTTTTCCAGAGCTACGCCAGCACCTAGTTGACAGTAAGCTGACTAATCCTAGGAAGCTTGCTGAGGAGGCGGACCGCTGGGTCAGTACCCGGGTCCACAAGGGTCTTGTGGGAGACTCCGCCAAAGGTGGGCAGGGTCCCCAGCAGAAGAGTGGGGGGACAAGGGTAAACAGAAGGAGTTCCAAAAAGGGCCCCAAAGTAAACCCCAAGGGAACCAAGGTAAGGGTTCCCAGCCTCCCACTGAGAAAAGACCATGGGTCCCAACAGATAAGTCTGTTCAGAAGGGGCCCAAAGCATGTTTTAGTTGTGGTCAGGTGGGTCACTTTGTAGGAAGTCCCAAGTGCCCCAATACCGTGACCACTGCACCCACTGGTGCACCACCCCGGCAGATGGCTAGTGTAGCCCTGGGGGAGGAGTTGGGTGCCCAAGGTGGGTGGGGTCCCGCAGAGATGTCCCTGGTCTCTTTAGGAGACAGTGAGATGGTCCCTAGGACCCAGCTGCCTGATAACACTAAAAAATACAGGCAGTGGGTGACCATCAATGGCCATAGGGTGGAGGCTCTGAGAGACACCGGGGCCAGTGTGACAGCTGTCAGTTGTCGGCTGGTGTCTGAGGAGCAGGTGGTCCCCAATGTATTCTACCCTGTAGTTGCCGCTGACAACTCAGAGAGCCACTGCAAGGTGGCCCAGGTTCCCTTTGAGTGGGGGGGTCTCAGGTATCCTTCAAGTAGCTGTGAGGCCAGCCATGCCTGTTGACTGTCTGCTAGGCAATGATTTGGAGAGCTCCCCTTGGGCGAAGGTGGAGCGGAGGTCTCATTTGGAGATGTTGGGTCTGCCAGAGTGGGCGTGTGTGACCACTCGGTCAATGGCAGCCGGTAAGGGTATTCAAGAGGACCTGGAGCCTGGAAGAAGGGCCCAGGTGCCTGCCTTAAAGAGAGGAGGCAGGGGGCGCGGGAAACCGGCCCCCGAAGTTCCCACGGTCCAGGAGGAGGCAGACCTTGAGGGGGATGCCCTGGAACCTACAGGGGAACAAGTGGCTGAACTGGGGGACCTGCCTGAGCTGACCCATTGGCAGCAGGAAGGAGGCCCCTCCAGGGAAGAATTCTGCGAGGAGCAGAAGAAGTGCCCTTCTCTTGAGGGCTTGCGGCAACAGGCTGTAAGCCAGGCAGCAGGTGATCAGTCTGGATCACACTGGATCTACTGGGAGAATGGTCTCCTGTATAGTGAGCCTAAGGTTGCTGAGCCTGGGTCAGCCCGTGTGCTGGTGGTACCCCAGCGCTTCAGAGCCTTCCTACTGGGTCTGGCTCATGATGTGCCTTTAGCAGGACATTTGGGGCAAGACAAGACCTTTCAAAGGCTTGTCACCCACTTTCATTGGCCCCAAATGCGCAAGAGTTCAGATACTCATTGCAGGACCTGTCAGACTTGCCAGGCAAGTGGTAAGAGTGGGAGGAAGCACAAGGCTCCTCTCCAACCTTTCCCTGTTGTCAGCACCCCCTTTGAGAGGGTGGGTATTGACATTGTGGGGCCTCTGGATCCCAAGACAGCCATAGGCAACAGGTTCATCCTGGTCTTGGTGGACCATGCCACCCGGTACCCGGAAGCCATCCCTCTTCGGACAGTGACGGCCCCCGTGGTGGGACGTGCACTGATGGGGATTTTCTCCCGTGTGGGGTTCCCCAAGGAGGTGGTGTCTGACCGTGGTACTAACTTCATTTCCAAGTATATGAAGTCCCTGTGGCAGGAGTGTGGTGTAACCTATAAGTTCACCACTCCTTACCACCCCCAAGGTAATGGGCTGGTTGAGAGATTCAACCGGACCCTTAAAGGCATGATTATGGGTCTGGAAGAACCCATGAGGCGTAAGTGGGACGTCCTCTTGCCATGCCTGCTCTTTGCTTACAGAGAGGTGCCCCAGAAGTCCTTAGGGTTCAGTCCCTTTGAACTGCTGTACGGCCATCCTGTAAGAGGACCTCTGAGTCTGGTCAAGGAAGGCTGGGAGAAAGCTCCCAGGAAAACTCCCCAGGATGTATTTAGTTACATGCTGGCCTTCAGGAACCAGACTCGGCGTTTCAGACAACTCGCTGAGGCGAATCTGGAAGCCAGCCAGGAAGAGATGAAACGTTGGCATGATCAGAACGCCACTCTGATCGAGTTTCAGCCTGGACAAAAGGTGTGGGTCATGGCCCCAGTGGAGCCCTGTGCGCTCCAGGATAAGTGGACCGGACCATTTGAGGTGGTGGAGCGCAAGAGTGAAGTCACCTACTTGGTGGACTTGCAGTCTCCCAGGAACCCCTTGCGGGTCCTGCATGTGAACCGCCTGAAGCCCCACTTTGAGAGGTCTGAAGTGGGCATGCTCTTAGCAACAGATGCTGGGATGGAAGAGGAGACTGAACCTCTTCCTGACCTCCTGTATGCAAAAGAGCAAGATGGGTCAGTGGATGGTGTGAACCTCTCTCCCACCCTGACCCCGGAGCAGCAGAATGACTGTCGCCAACTGTTGGGGCAGTTTTCTGATCTGTTCTCCCTGGCTCCCAGTATCACTGAATGGTGCATCCATGATGTGGACACTGGGGACAGTCCTCCTGTGAAGCACAAAACTTACAGAGTGACTGACAGGGTGAGAGCTTGCATCAAGGAGGAGGTCTCCAAGATGTTTGCCTTAGGGGTGATTGAGTCCTCTAACAGCCCTTGGGCCAGCCCAGTGGTCTTGGTCCCAAAGGCTGCCGCGCCTGGTGCCACACCCGAACTCCGGTTCTGTGTGGACTACCGAGGACTCAATTCAGTCACCAGGACTGACGCGCACCCCATCCCCCGAGCTGATGAGCTCATTGATCGGTTAGGGGCTGCCCGGTACCTCAGCACGTTTGATCTAACGTCTGGATACTGGCAGATCGCCTTAACTGATGGGGCCAAAGAGAGGTCAGCATTCTCCACACCAGATGGGCACTACCAATTCCGGGTGATGCCCTTTGGGATGAAGAATGCCCCTGCCACCTTTCAGAGGTTGGTCAACCAGGTGTTGGCTGGGCTGGAGGATTTCAGTGCCGCCTACCTGGATGACATTGCAGTGTTCAGCGCCACTTGGGAGGAACATCTGCACCACCTCTGGGAAGTGTTGAAGGCGCTGCGGAGGGCAGGCCTCACGATCAAGGCGAGTAAGTGCCAGATCGGGCAGGGTTCTGTGGTGTACTTGGGACACCAGGTAGGGAGCGGCCAGGTGGCGCCCCTACAGCCCAAGATAGATACCATCCTGGCTTGGGAACCCCCAAAACCCAAACAGAGGTGAGGGCCTTCTTAGGACTCACCGGGTATTACAGGAGGTTTGTCAAGGGGTATGGCAACATTGTTGCACCCTTGACTGAGCTGACTTCCAGGAAGCAGCCCAGGAAAGTGAACTGGACTGATGCCTGCCAAAAGGCTTTTGATGCCCTGAAATCGGCCATGTGCACGGCGCCCGTGCTTCAGGCGCCCAACTTCTCAAGGGAATTCATTGTGCAGACAGATGCTTCAGAGCATGGTGTTGGGGCTGTGCTTTCACAGATGAATGAGGAGGGCCTAGACCAACCTGTAGCCTTTATTAGTAGGAGGTTACTCCCACGGGAACAGAGGTGGAGTGCGATTGAACGTGAAGCATTTGCTGTGGTCTGGGCACTGAAGAAGTTGAGACCATACTTGTTTGGGACTCACTTCCGGGTTCAGACAGACCACAGGCCCCTCAGATGGTTAATGCAGATGAGGGGTGAGAATCCAAAACTGTTGAGGCGGTCCATTTCCCTACAGGGGATGGACTTTACGGTGGAACACCGCCCTGGTACAGAACACGCCAATGCTGATGGTCTGTCCAGATTTTTCCGCCTTAGTGATGAGAACTCCCAGGAGGAAGGGTAGTTCTCCCCACATTTCAGCTGGAGGGGACACGTGTTAGACTTGGCACCATTGGCGTGGGTCTCCCTTCCATTTTTTTGCCGTTGCCTCTTATGTTTTGCTGGTTTTAGATGCTTTTGGGCACTGTGCCACTGCTGTTCAGTGCCACAGTGCAAGTGCTCCCTACTGTAAATTATGTTATGGATTAGTGACTCCATGATTGGATGATTGGTTTACTTGTCAGTCCCTAGTACAGTGCACTGAGTGTGCCCAGGGCTTGTAAATCCAATGCTGCTGGTGGGCTTGCAGCACTGGTTGTGCCACCCACAGAAGCGGCTTGTAAAATGTGCCTCGGGCCTGCCATTGCAGAGCCTGTGTGCAGCCTAGGGCTGCCATGTCGACTTGGTGAGTGCACCCACTTACCAGTCCCTAAACCTTCCCTTTACTGCATGTTGGTCACCTCTAAAGTAGGCCCTAGGGCAGGGTGCATTGTAAGTATAAGGTAGGACATGCCCTGGTGTGTGTGGCATGTCCTAATAGTGAATTACAGCCATTTTCGTTTTTCACTATTGCAAGGCTACCTGCTCCCCATAGGCCAGAATGGGCAGACTGACTATTACACCTTATAGTCAGACCTGACCCAGGGAACATGGTAGAAAAACGAATTTAGTATGCCTGAACTCAGAATGATAAAATACATCTTTTAGTGAAGTTGGTTTTAACATTCTGTGTTTGAAAATACCACTTTTAGAAAGTGGGTATTTTCTTGCCAAAACTTCCAAGCCTGCCTCTGCTAGGTTGTGTATTCCTTGTCTAGAGATTGAGTGACAGGGGCTGGGGGTGGCTACAGGAGACAGGGTGAGTCAGCACAGGGCTGAATAGGAAGGTCTGCATCCAGAGTGGAGGGAGGAGTTGCACCTGGGTCTGAATAGGGCTGTGCCTGCCTTCCACAATGCTGGCTCCACCTCCTGCCGGGCGTCTGATGGCTCTGCCCCTCACTCACAAAGGAAAGAAGGAGTCAGAAAAACAAAGTGCTCCAGGACTGACCAGAACTGGTTTTGGACTAGGCAGAGGCCTCTCTGCCTTCAGAGAACAAAGGGAAAAGGTGTATAAAAAGGGGACCCAGACCCCTAGGAAATTAGATCACTTCTGGGAAATCAAGAAACCTGTTGCCAAGGAGAAGAACCGGAGAAGCTGAAGGAGGAGTACTGCCCCTGTGCTGTTTTGCTGATTGGGGTTGGCCTGCAGTGGTTGCTTTCTGCCAAGGACAGGAGAAAAGACTTTGCTGTGCTTTGTCATCTTGAAGAAGGGAATCTCCAAGGGCTTGAACTGAGCTTGCCTCCTGCCTGAAGTCACAGGGACACAAAGACTTCACCCCTTCTGTTTGCCTGCATCTGGAACTGCTGTTTTAGCTGCTAACAGAGGGAAATTGCAACACCGACGCCGGCGAGCGACGCCGTAACCTGCACCGAAGCCGTGGGCACCGCTCGTGAAGAGCACGACGCACCGCCCCGACTTGCACCGTAGGCCCGACGCCTGCCGACGCCGTGCGACATCGACTCCGAAGCCGTCATCGAGGCCGCTGCCTGCACCGGAGCCGAGGACACCGCTCGTGACGCTCACGACGCACCGTCCCGACTCGCACCGCAGCCCCGACTTCACCGACGCCAGGGCTTCATCATCGCGGAGCCGATCCTCGACGTGGGTGACCCCCGAATCCATCGACGCCGCACCATCGTAAGGAACCGACGCCTCGCCGCCATCCGTGACGTCACCTCCCCGACACAGTAAGGAACCGACGCCTCACCTCCCTGCGCTGCAGTAAGGAACCGAGACATCACCTCCCCTGGGGTCGTAAGGAACCGACGCCGCCGGCGCCAACGAAGCATCACCTCCCCGACGCCGTGCACCGTCTTTGTTTTCATCGAATTCCAGGTACTGTTCTTTGTGGGTCTGCTCGACTCCGGGCCCGACGCCGCGCACCTCGCGGTCGGCGCCGTACTTTGGGATTTCCACCGGTCACGACGTCGTGATAACTCCAAGTGGAGTTATTTGTTGCTACAAGCTTTATTTGAGTGACTATCCTATTTTTGAAGATAACGTGAACTGTCTCTATCATTTTAAGTCTATTTTTGATTACAGTATTGTGGATTTTTGCTATTGGGTCTTGTGATAAGTCTATATAAAGATTACTTATTTTTACATAAACAACCTGTGTGGTGTCCATCTGTAGTGTTTTCACTGTATTACTGTATGTGGTCACAAATGCTTTACACACTGCCTCTGAGATAAGCCTGTCTGCTCGTGCCAAGCTACCAGGAGGTGAGCAGGGGTTATTTTAGGAGTGTTTCCCCCTTATCCTGACTAGAAGCAAGGGTCCCTATTTGGACAAAGGTGCAAACCATTGCCAACTAGAGACCCCCAGTTCTAACAATGATTATAATTGTTGAGAGGATTAACGGTATAACTGTAGAAACTTCAAAGGTAAGCATACATGTTCAAGTGATGCAAAGGACTTACTGGGGAAGAGTTATCAGATTGTCTATAACTGGGGATAAGCAGAGTTTGATAGTGCTGCTTCATAAATCTTCCCTACTACCTCAGAAATATGAATATTCAAAATAGAACTTCTTGATTAAAGACATGCATTAACTCGGATCATCTCCAGTCACAAATGTTCTAATTTGTTCACCTCTGGAAGCAAATGAAGTAATGATAGTATTTCAAAATAATCGCTAACCAAAACACACTTCAATTGAAAATGATCCAATTTCGGATACGAGAAATATCATATTTTACACAGCATGCTCTCAGCCGCTTAAATATTATCTGCTACCAGAGATAAAATGAGACACAATGAAATCAAATATACTGGATGTATTAGCACAAAATCAGTAATAGTTGTTTGTCAGCTTGCCAGGTTGCAATCAAATGAGAATAGATCACTGGAGCAGCATTTTGTAAAGACCTGACGATGAAAAGCCTAACGTTTGGAAATTTGAGCCACAGTGTAAAATGCACGGTCCTCATCTGTAGAACATCTCGTGTGAAGTACACAGACTGTTTCCCGTGGGAAACCAGACTCCAGTCCATAGTCTTCCTTTTAATGGAAACACAGGATACCTCCTCCCGAGAGGGATGCAGATATCTGCTGTTAAATGGAAAATGCAATACACTTAAATCTACGAGACCTGGTGTATATGAAGGATATCTCATGCATGCCACATAAATAAAATATAAATCATGAGATAATGGAAAAGATAGTGCCTTGCCAACTCTATTATTCACAGTCATAAAATCAGTGTCCCTGAGAAGATGTAGGGAATGCTTTTAAATGTCTTCGACTTTGCCAGTGCTCTGCCTCCACTGAGGTTAAACTGTACACAATATGAACGGGTTTGTGATATCCTAGTTTCGAGTTTTATGTAGCTTGAAGTAGTCCCTAAGAGGTGCATTTTCAGTTTCGATACTACACATTTGTTGTAAACTTAGGGGCACATGCATCAAGCATTATTACCTTCGCATACGGGTCGATTCGCAAACGCAACAAATGCTTTCCAGATGCAGCAAACCCCAGTTTGCGATTCAGTAACTTGTTACCGAATCGCAAAATGGGTTTGCGATTCGGTATTTGGAAGGGGCGTGTTTAGGGCGTCCCTTCCAAATACCAAATCCTAACGGTATGCATGAATGCTTTGTGACCGTGAATGCGGTTGCAGAACATTCGCATATTACCACCTACTTCAAGTAGGTGGTAACCCATTCGCAAACGGGAAGGGGTCCCTAGGGGACTCCTTCCCCTTTGTGAATGGTTATAAAAGCATTTTTAAGAACAGGCAGTCCCACGGACCACTGCCTGGTCTTAAAAATGAAGAGCATCTTGTTTTCCTTTAAGGGAAACAGGCTGCTTTACAAAAAAAAAAGATTGCTTTATTTAAAAACAATAACGGACATGGTGGTCTGCTGACCTCAGCCATCCCCGTGATTTTTGCGATTCCTAGGGGGTCGCAAATTGAGAACTACCTCATTATTATTAATGAGGTAGAGCGATTTGCGACCCCCTAGGGATCGCAATCTGAAATTCTTTGAGTTTCATGCATTGTAAATTGCGCTTACCTAATTGCGATTCTCAGGAATTCGCAATTAGGTATTCACAAATTACATTTTGATGCATGTAGCCCTTAGGTTCTAGTATTTTTAATAGGTACTGTATATCAACTACTTCAACAGTATATGATTGAAGACTGCTTTACTGTTCCAACCAGTAACTACCTTGAAAATGAGACTCTTAAAACAAGGCGATTGCGTTTGAGTTATGCCCACTGGTTAAAGATATATATCAGAAGTGCACAATAAAAAACACATTTGAAGATTGGGAAATAACACCCAATGGATTGTTTGGCAAAAAGTTGGGAGTCAACGAGTAGAAACATCACAGCTTGATTTCATGGCATACTTTTTGTTAAAACATGTATAGCTGCTTAGCTTTTCATCACTTAGGAGTGTAAAAATAAAAAATGTTGTGCCTTCTTGTTTATTACGCTAGTAAATATATATGAATTGATTATGCCATGCAATTCAACTGGCATCTTCTGCGACTGATCAGATATCTGCATCTAGAATTGCGTGAAACAATTGAAACTGTGCATTTTTAGTTAAACCGATACTAAAACACATTTCCTGATGTATTGTGAACTACCTGAGCAAAGGTGACATAGTGCAATAGTTTATTAAAACTCTTTTTTTGTATGTTATTCACAGATAACAGCATCAATTCTCAATAATATGCCAATTATACACAAATCTACGTGAGATTAGGTGTTCTGTTTCAGACATCCACCGCCTCCTACACTGCTTGCACATCATTCAGACACGGGTGTCCAAAGCCTACTTGAATCTCATCCCAAACAAGACAGAATTCCTGGTATTTATCAAGAAATAGTACAATCCTGGCTCAATGACATGAACCTTGATGGCATCGAACCCCGACTTTCGTCAATTGGCAAGTCACTTGGATTCACCATGGAAACCTACCTCACCCTCATGGGCCACATTGCCAAAACAACAATGATTGCCTGGTGCTATCTCTCTCTTCTACAGAAAATGAAAAAATTTCTACCAGAAAGCGATTTTACAAATACTGTTCAAGCCCTTGTACTCATGCTTCTGAATTGTGCCAGCATCCTCCTCCATGACCTCCCAAATGCCACATTGGCATCATCTTAAGGGCATCCTATAGGCTACAGCATGTCTCTTCCAGGCCAGAAGAAATTTGATCATATCACCTCCATCCAGATGGAGCTTCACAGGCTATCTTAGGTAGCCAGTCCATCTTCAAAATGAGATGCATCATTTGCTATCCCATCATGACTAGCACCCTGTGTATTTTCTGGGCATGTTCACTATCTCTGGTGACTTTTTTTTTTTAACAACAAATTTTATTTGGTTGTTCCGGTGAGATTTGGGCCGTAGCCCTACAAGTACCTGTAAGAAGCAAAATAAGTCAGGAATACCGATATTTTTAAACAATTGCTATGCCTGCGAAACATGCAGGTGACATAACATAAACAAAGTGCAGACTGTGCTAAATCCCAGTAATAGTGCAAGTGGTACATTCACAGAGTGGCGGGCTATGACATGATATGTAACTAATTGGTCAGTGGATATATGCATAGGTAGTGATTCCTGTCAGGGGTCAGAGGATGGTAAGGGGGGAAGATCAATCCCACGATATGTCGCCCAACGGGTCCAAATTTGTCTATGTTTTTGGGGGCAGCCATGGGCCAGAAACACCGCAATCTCCGCACCCATACATCTGTCAAGCTCGGTCTTCCATTTGCCTATAGTTGGGGAGAAGTCCCTTTCCACATCTGGGGAATATCGCTCTTGGCGATGGTGAGGGCTAAGAAGAGTAGATGTTGTTTATACTTATTTCCCCCAATGTCGTCGGTACTGTGCAAAAGGAAGAGTCGTGGGTCAGGTGGGAGTTGCCATGATAACACCTCGCTTAAACATGATGATACCCTGCGCCAAAAGGGCTGCACCACAGTGCAGCTCCAGACTGTATGCAAAAATCTCCCTTCCTCCCTCTCACATCGTAAGCATGTAGGGGACTGGATAACGCCCATCTTCCAGAGCCCAGCCGTGTGTAGTATGCGCGGTGTAAGTACTTGAACTGTATAAGGCGGTATCGTAAGGACACAGCAGCGCCCCGGGGGCTAGCAATGGCCTCAGCCCAGTCGTCATCCGTCATGTCAGGGATATCTTCTTGCAACGCCCTTCTAGTCTTATCAAGCGTCGTCTGTGTATGAGTCGTCAAGGTTTGATATATTTGGCTGATTTTATGTAAGCCCAGGTCCCCCATCAATAAGCGGCCCTCCAGAGGGTGAAACACTGGTAGTGTCTCCAAGGCATGAACCAAGGGGGTCAAAGCATGGCGGAATTGGAGGTATTTGTAGAATTGTGTCCTATATAGCTGGTATTCTACTTGTAGTTGTTGAAAAGATTTCAATGTGGTGCCTCGCATCACATCACCCAGGGTCGATATCTCTACTAGGTCCCACCCACGAAATCCCTTCAGCCCCGTCACCGGGCGGAGGTACGTACCGTGCCACAATGGGGTTGTTTGGGTGAGAGTCCCGCACCATCCCATCTGTCGGACCATAGTCCGCCAGAGCTGTATCACCACTCTACTAGCTGGGGGCAGAGAGTCTAGGTTTCTAGTACTATAGAGGAGCTGGAGAAGGGGGGTCCCCTCCATCGCCGCGTGTTCTATCGCAAAAGCCAGGTCGGTTGGGGAGTTATACCACCATTCATTTATTATCAGTAAATGAGAGGCTACATATTATGCATAGATATCAGCTGCTGCTATACCCCCACAATACGTGGACAGTGTACAGGTGTGAAGTGCAACCCTAATCGCTCCTCCGTTCCAGAGAAATTTATTCTGTATGGAATTGACTTGCGCAAACCAGGATCGTGGAATTTTGTAGGGGAAGTTTTGTAATCTGTACAAAATTCTGGGTAAAGAAACCATCTTAAAGATGGCGGAACGTCCATACAGTGACAATGGGAGGGATGACCATATTGTCATTTCACAGGTGAGACTCATAATCAATGGATTGATGTTATTTGCCCATGAGATCTTAGGGCATGGGGACACGAAGATGCCCAAATATTTAAAACCTCCCGTCGCATGCGACAGCTGTGTCGCCCAGGTACCCCACACCTGGTTGCCACAAACTGGGAAAAGCACGGATTTGGCAGGGTTGGTGTGCAGACCAGTAGTTTCCCCAAACACTCTAAGGATTTGTAGGATACGGGGCCCCGAAAACCATGGGTCCGTCATAAAGAAAAGGACGTCATCCGCATATAACATGATGCAGTCCGATCTCGACTGGGACCATTCAAATCCACGGAGCACCGGGTCGCTCCGAACCCATGCCGCCAAAGGTTCCACCGATAGGGCGAACAGCAGTGGGGACAGGGGGCATCCCTGTCTGGTGCCCCAGCGGATTGGGAAGGGGTATGAGTGGTGTCCGGCTATACGAACGGACGTTGTTAGGTCAGTATACAGTAAACGGACACATGCTATAAAGCGAGGACCAAAATTTACCGCCTCAAGCAACTGAAATAGGTAGACCCAGCTGAGCGAATCGAAAGCTTTATCTATGTCAGCTAATAGTATGGCAGCAGGTCGTCCCAACGCTGGGGCCGCCGTCATGGCATTATGTACCCTTCATATATTGTGGCGGGTAGCCCGATGGGGCATAAAGCCCGATTGTTCTGGGTGGATTAAGTCGGACACACATGTCCGTAGGCGATCTGCCAGGACCTTCCCTAGTAATTTAGGCTCAAAATTAATGAGTGAGATAGGACGGTATGATGAGGGGTCTTCCGGAGGGCGACCCGGCTTAAGGAATGAGACTATCTCCGCATGCCGCCAATCTTGGGGTAAAATATTTTGTTCCTCGGCATCCTGTATGGCTGCCGATAGGTGGGGCCTAACACGTGCATATTCGGCCTCATGAACTCCATAGGGAATCCATTGGGTCCAGGGGCCCACCATGGGCGTAGAGCATGCAGGGCCCCGCTCAGCTCGTCTATTGTGATAGGGGCTTCTAATTGGTCACGCATGTGGTCCGTGAGCTTCAGAGGTGGAATGTCTACCAGGAATTCCGCACTTTGAGCTTCTGAGATTTGTTTGCGACGCTTGTAGAGAGAAGAAAAGTGCTGTGCGAATTCATGGGCCAAATGTTCCGGCGATGAGCATAGGATCCTCTCAGCATCATGGATGGTGGGGACCACGGCGGGGTATTTGTCAACTTGGCCTAGCCTGTGGAGCATTTTACTCGACTTATCGCCCCATTGGTATATCCTATGTTGCGATGCCTCCCATATCTCTTTTGCTTCCCCCATTAGATATTGCTGTATGGTTTGTTGCACTTGCAACAAGTTGCGTTGGAGAGTAGGGCTGGGGTCCCGATTAAGTTGTGCCGCTAGGGTCATCTGGCGTGACTCTAGGTCTGTCAGCTGCTCTTGTCACGCACGTTTCTCTTTGGTGCAGTAGCTAATTTCGGCTCCACGTATGGTGGGCTTTAGGGCCTCCCATAGGATGCCCGAGTCGGCGCGGAAGCAACATTAACGTCCAGGTATTCGGATATTGCAGTGTGTAGCATGTCCTGATAGTCTGGGCTTCGAAGGTGCCACAGGGACATCCGCCACCTAAAGGGGGGTCTACGAGAGCAAGTGTGGAGTTTAAGGGTGATCGGGGAATGGTCTGAGAGCCCTCTGGGGAAGTGGGCTACCTGAGAAAACCTATGGAGATATATGCGAGGTGTGAAGAAATAATCTAATCGGGATTGTGAACCATGGACCGCGGACATAAATGTATAGTCGAGGTCTGTGGGGTGGTATTCCCGCCAGATGTCCGCCCAGCCTAAGGTGGATACCAAGGTGTTCAGGTTAGAGGGACCCACTGGTGGTTGACAGTCTGTATTGCGCTGTCTGTCTACTGGCCCCATCGTATCGTTCCAGTCCCCACCTAGAAGGGTTAAGCCCTCCGGCAGTTCCCCCCAGGTCCTGGAGATCCTGTCAACAAAGGTCGCCCCTAGCGGAGGGGGGAGCATATATACTACCTATGGTGACGTGCTCACCATACAGTGTGCCCGTTACAATAACAAATCTGCCCCCTGGATCCACCCAGTGGTTTGTGTGCTGGAAGGGGACTCTGCGATGTATAAGGATGGCCACTCCTCGTGACCCCCTGGTGAATCCTGCATGGTAAACATAATGGTACCCAAATCTAGCCAGACAAGGGGTTTTCGTACCTAGGAGGTGAGTTTCTTGTAGGAGTAAGATGTCAGCCCCATATCGTTTGGCCTGACGTCACACCGCGCCTCGCTTAATTTTATTGAAAAGACCCTTGACATTCCAGGAAACCACCGTAAGATCCCCAAGACGGGCTGTACCAGACGGTGCCATCATCCCGTATCCTCTGGTGACTTTTGGGACATCCCAAAAAAAAGTCAAAATTTGAGATAATCTGCCCAATGGGGCAAGAGATTTGTTGCTCTGAAGATCTGCTGTTGTAGAAAAAAGAAACACAAAAACAGACTCTTAGCACGCCGCTGTATTTCTCACTATACTTGAAAAGCAACTACCTGCTGCACACCAGCCAATCTGGGTTCTGTTGTAGCATTGAAATAGCACTGGTGGAGGTGGAAGATTTCATCAGACTTAGCCTCGATGCAGGAGGCAAGGCGCTGCTGGTTATGCTGGATGATCTGTCAGCGGCGTTTGATACGATTCCTCATCACACACCCTTTTGGCACATCTCCAGTCCGTAAGGATTCGAGGACAGGCCTGGAAATGGTTGGCCTCTTTCCTTGAAGATAGAGGACAAGGGTTATGGTGTCCTCCTTTCTCAGCTGGACCCGAGAGCTTAAGGTGGGAATACCACAGGGCTCTGCCTTAAGCCCCACACTGTTTAATGTGTATCTGGCACACCTGGCAGGCTTGGCAGAGGCTTTGGGTGCCAAAATGTTGTTTCATTTGCTAACGACACCCAACTGCTCTTTTCATGGGGAAAAAATGAAACATTTCTGGGAGAGAAAATCAGAAATTGTCTGACCAAAGTTTACCAATGGATCTCCTTCCATCAACTGAAATGTAATGCCGGGAAAACTGAGCTCCTCTTCTTTGGACTGAGCACAGAGGAATCATGGCAGACCTTTTGGCCAAAGGATGCTCCTCCGCCACTAACCCACACCAAATCGGTAAAAAATGTAGGAATCAAGTTTAATGGACAACTCTCATTTTGCTTACAAGTCAATGTAGTGGTAGGAACCTGTTTTGTCTTATTATGTATGGTGAGAAAGGTCCTTCACTTGCTGTCTTTGGCAGATAGACAACAGGTGGTCCAAGCTCTGATTACATCAAGACTGGACTATGGCAATTCACTGTATTTAAGCCTGCCTGATCATCTGATTAATAGGTTGTAGATAGTTCAGAATCCAGCCGCTCTGACGAAATTCTGCCTTCCTAAGAGAACTCATGTGTCGCTACTTTGTAGAGACCTGCATTGGCTTCCTGTTGGGAAGAGGATCACCTTTAAGATCCTACTCCTCATCCATAAAGCATTACATGGCGCGCGCCCAGGGTACGTAAGAGCGAGAATCGTGTTTTACACTCCCCTCAAAAGTCTGCGCTTAGCAAATCTCTGTTTGGCCAAAATCTCTCGGATGCACAAAGTAGGGACCTGGGGCAGATCCTTTTCCTTCCTGGGTCCGTCTCTATGGAGCAAATTTACCCTGGAATTAAGATGCATTAAATCAACCCCTATGTTCCGAAAAAAGTTAAAAACATGGCTCTTTTCCAACAACTAATATTGATCCCATGCTTCCCTTGATTGGTCCACTTCTGTACTAGCGCCAGGACACTCCTTGGAGTAGCAGTTGCGCTTTAGAAATGCCCATACATTTACATTTAAAATACTGCCAGGAGGGGGCTGTCGCCAGAAATAATTATTTCTCTCAGAAGCAAGCTTGTGTGGGGACTCCCCCACTTCAAATCCATTTTGAGCCCAGGAGCCCCCATCTTCCTGGGGGCCTGCGCAGTACTACAGGGTCCAAGGACTTCATCCACAAGTCCCATGACAAAGAATATGGCCCGCTGGAGCACTGTCACACTCTTTATTCTGCTTCTGGGGAGGTTCCAGCCCTGGGAGGAATGCAGTGCACCTCCTCGGCCTCCGTACCTATGTCTTGGGGGCTGGATGGCAGAAGCACCCCATCCGTGGTCCATGTGGGTGAGGGAAGAGAGGGAAAAGTGCTATCCACACCTGGGGGAACAGTAGCATGGGCAGAAGGGAGCCCGGAGAGTCAGGTAAGCAGAGCAGGAGTGAGGCCCTGTGCTGCCTCTAGACGAGCATAAAGGCTGTGGTTGCCCAGCGTGGGACGTGGGGACCCAATGTAAAAGGAAAATAAGAGAAGGGCATGCAGTGTGAGACCACAACACAGAGCAGGCAACCCGTTCATTAAAAATGCATTTCCGTGGAAGGGTGTTTCCAATAATGCCCCGTAAGAGGGCTGAAAGTAGAACATTGGCTTATATGGTATCTCAAGGAGAGGGAAGGGCACGATCAACATTGGCCCAATGTGTTATGGGGGGCTGTGGGTGGTGCAGCAGTTGCCTTGGAATGCTAATAAAAAAAGAAACCCTACCATTTCCAGAGGATTACATCTTTGACACTGTGAGTGGTTCACCACACTGTTCATCCAGAGCTCTAGAGTACAGTGACTCTCTGTAGTTAGGCCCATGGGTGCATGATGTGGCCATAGATAGTAAAGAAAGACTCTAACGCATATTTGATGGGTGTTTTGAATACAAAATGCTTTATTGATGGTATTACTGATAAACAGGGTACTGTTTCATATTTTGTAATGAATGCTTTTGCATATGGATAGTGTTTCTTTTAATTTGAATGGTTTATATTTTCAAAGTATAATATGTGGTTAATTTATTAATTTGTTAACACCCCAACGAAGCCACTAAGCCTTCCTTATTTAAAATGATACCCCCTAATACTGTGATGTTGCTTCTGGTAGAAATGGGGACTATTGTGATTATGAGGTTCAAGACCCAAAAGCGGTGAAATATGATATGGGGTGTCAAAGGTATTTCCATGTGCTTGATGTAAATATTGGTAGTTTAATACAATTATTTAGTAGTGTGTGTAATAAAAGTAGTTTTCCTTTTTCAAAGAAAAACCAGTGACTCACCAATAATTTAGTAGTAGTAGTGTTGTTGTGTGCCACAGAATTGGGTTTGCTAGACCCTCTCTTCAGTAGGTCTTGGTCCTACTCTGCTTTGCTACCAAGAGAGAATCAAGTGCTACAATGGGGTACATGGATCCCAGTAAAAAGACAATTGCAAGCTTACTACTTGTTCACGACTCTCATCATTCACAACTAATAACCCAATTTCTTACAGATCGGAAATATTCAACTGTCTATCAGTAAAAGTGAAAAGAAGACAAAGCCTTTTTCCAGTTGTACCAAATTTATATGAATATGAACTGAATATTCCCATTTTCACTAATTTTAGATATTTTGGCCAAGTTCACTAAGGTATATAAAACTACGTAAACAAGTACTACATGGGTATGCTGTATTATTACATGCCTTTGGAATTCAGCCCCATATTTTAAAGAAACCAGTCAACATTTTTAGCTAGATCTTAAATCTGCGTGAATGGAGTCCATAAATTGAGACACACATCCAAAAAACATACTCCATTAATCAAGTCAGTTCAATCAGGATTGCCAATTAATTAAAGCTTTCAACTGCACTCCCAAACAAGATTGTGCAGTACGTTTACACAACACATGCCCCACTTTTGTTTTTATTGTTGAGTCATAAATATGTTTATGTGTGTTAAGAGTAGGGCCGCCAGATAACTATATGACACATGGACACTTATTTCCAATGTGGACATTTTATTTGAAAAATCCTAATTTTCTGGGGAGTTAGACCAATTGGCTCAGCTTAACCTAACCTAGACTCCAGCTCCCAATGATTTATTACATTATTTATGTGATTTTATCTTACATTTAAAGCTGCACCTGTCAGCATTAATGCTCTTTACAATATCATAACTGCACAGAGGACATATTATTAACATATAACAATGACGAAATAGAGTTTGAGGGAAGGTTACAAGAAAGTACATGGCTGGAAAGGTGTCTTCAGAACTTATAAAGAAGGGGCCTTTGCAAAACATCCCTAGTACCTCCTTTAGTGTTTTGCACAATTCACTCCTCTAAAACATACATATATAAAGGGTTTCACCAACCTACCCATAAAAAGTTTCTGGTGTTCATAGAAGGCAATTTTGTTTCCTTGCAGCGGTTAAACTGCTATGGACATCATTTCCCAGGGCACATCAATTTATCACATGATTGTTCCATACCAACTTACTCTTCTCGGTTCACTGACTGAATAATCAATACTAGTATATGTGTCCCAACCTCTTAGCTTCGAATAGGTGGAGGTGATATTAGGACATATGCTCTCAGCCAAAGTTCTTCTTAAAGGAGGCTTTTGTATCTAAACGTAACACAATTTCAAATATATCATTTTCCACATGATGATATTTCCATTAACCAACCTGTAAAACTATCCCCTTTAGTCTGGTACATAGAGATGGGACCTGGGAACTCCTTGAAAGCATAGGCATCTCTTAAGGGTTGAACTGCATATTCCATTTTTCATTCCACTAAAATGTATTGATATCTCTCTCATGGGCACATTCATGCTAGAACATCAATGTGGTCCAACCTTTTCACATCCAGATATATGTAACTTGATATTTCTCAGTTCGTTATTTGCAAAATGCTCTACCTTAAGGATTCAGTGTAGTCATGGGATCAAATTTATACACAGCCAGCTCCCTGGATCTCTTTTTCATGTTCTAAAATCTCTATACAGTCCCACTGAATCTTTCATGAATTGCTGGCCCCCTTTCTCCACCAATCTGCAAACGAGCCTCCTGGTGCACTGCTGCTTGAGGGATGAAGTCCAATTTAGTCCTGAGGCCCTCAGGATGCAAAGGGACCTCATTGCCCCACCAGCAGTGTGCTGAGAGGCATGGTTGCAGAGTGGTGGTGGAGCTGGGTCTGGTGGCTCAGTGGACTAATGCATCCACTGCAGGGGCCTGTGTTCGACCTCATGGTCACAGGTTCAGATCCCGGCAGGTCCACTCAGCCTTTCATCCATCTGAGGTCGATAAAATGAGTACCATTGAGTTGGGTAACAATAAACATCTGTTATTCAGCGCGAAGAGACCTATGGGTGAACGTGCGCTTTACAAATACACGTTATGTTATGTTATGTTAGTGGTGGGAAAATGGGCGTGGCCTTGATCACCTCTCAGCAATCCCACTGTGTGGGGTTTAAAGGAGGTAACAGGTGGGCTAGTTGGACCCTCAGCAGCGAAGGGGACTTCATCCCCCATCCAAGAGCCTGTCAGGAGGTGCGTTTGCAGAGTAGTGTAGAGAGGGGGCGGGGCCTCAGCGAGTTGCCGCCTCATTTTTTTTTTTAGGAAGGGGGCTGTGTTGCCCCCCCTTCCCTTGATCCCTTTTGGGCCCGGGGACCCCATCCCCCAGGGCCTGACCCATTATTTTTTTAATAAAAAAGGAGAGGGGCCACATGGCCCCCATCCTGAGGGTGATTTTGGCCACAGGGACCTGATCCACCTGGGGCTAGGCCTTTCTTTTTTTGTTGCAGACACAACAGGGGTGGGGGAGCTGTGTGGCCCCCCTCCTGGGCCATTTTCGACCCTGGGGAACCCATCCCCCGGGGCCAGGCCATTTAATTATGTATTTTGTCTTTCTTTTTAAGGAGGGGGGCTGTGTGGCCCCCCGCCCCAGGCCGATTTCAGCCCGAGGACCCCATCCCCGGGGCCCAGCCATTTTCTGTTTAAAAATAAAAAAGGGAGAGGGGCAATATTCGGCCCCAGGGGCCCCATCCGCTGGGGCAAGGCCAGCTGGTTGGGGACCGCGAGGGAGCCTGAAGGCCCCTGTAGTCCCAGCCGGCTCCCGCTTTCTGCGGGAACAGGCATGGCTATTACCCCCAGGGAGCTGCTGACATGCTGTACTGTCGCTTGTTCAAAGCGAGCACACTGCTTGCTATGGGATGGCGGAAGCAGCACTCCCGCCATTCCATAGCAAGCTCCAATGTCCTGGAGGTGCACACCCGGGGACATTGCTGGAGCCGGCCCTGGGGGTGGCAGTCCCCAGGGCCATTTAGGGCTCCAGGAGGGGGGCCGCGTGGCTCCCTCCAATTTTGAAAGTAGCCCCGTGGAGGTGGTGGTCCCCGGGGCTGCGTTGAGGGCAGGAGCCCCCATGCATAATTATCTAAATAGCCATGGGGAGGTAGGGTCCCTGGGGCCGCGGGGGGCTGCATGGCCCCCTACATTTAACATACATAGCCCCGGGGAGGTGGCGATCCCCAGGTCAGCATGGGGGGACAGGAGCCCCCATGCATTTTTTTATCACTATAGCCCAGGGAGGTGGCATTGCCAAGGGCTTCAGGGGGGCCTTGTAGCCCCCCGCATTAAAATGAATAAGGCCCGGGGAGGTGGCGGTCCCTGGGGCTGCGGTAGCCCGCGCAGGCCCCCGCATCTCATTGTTTCATTGCCCCCGGGACCTGGCCCGCACCCAGGGGCTTAAAGGAAATGAAGTGCGGGAGTCCGCGCTTTGTTTTTTAAAAACATTTTCGTCCAGATTCACGGATCAAGCACGAATCCCACCGTCCCTGTGGGACCTCCTGAGCAGGGCTAGGGGTCAGGGTGTTTCTACCCTGACCCATTTTCTTGTTTTTTCACGTTGTTTTACCTTTTTCTTGTGACTCAGTTCAACTGAGTCACAAGATGGCTGCCAACACTACCTGGTTTGAAGTGTTGGCAGCCAATCAGAATGCAGGCACGAGATCAGGAGGGTTCGCGGATCCTCCGCATCCCCACTTGTATATATGAGAAATTAAGATGGAGAAAAAGCATTTTGGGACCTCCTTTGTTCTCGGCCCCTGTTTGATGAATCACCCCAAAACTGGGCAAACAAAAGGAGAGGATGGATGGAGCGCTGAAACTTTTCAGACACTCACTCCCAGTCACAGATCTGAGTTGAATCCATCATCGTTCTTTAGCTCACTTCGCCACGCCAGTTCAGACACAGCTATATGCAAATCAGTCTTGACTCTGTGCCTCATGGGAACAGTCCAGCCCGAACTGCCAAGCCATGTCTTCCCTGGACCAGAAACAAGCATCCTGGGACCGGTTTTGGGCTAACAGCCCTCATCAGCCAGGCTAGCTTGAGTCCAGTGGCAAAGTGAGCAAGGAACCCACGTCTGGGCATACCCTGCCAACTTAGGGCGAACAAAGCAAACACATATGTTAAAAAATAAACATGTTTCACTGTTGGTTTATAGGGTGGCTCTAACAAGAGCCGTTGTTTTCATTATGACTTTGTTGGAGCTACATGTAAGTACGGATGCACTGCTTAAGGTTGTTGAGAAACACTCTGTTTCCTCCATCTGTGAAGCAAACTCCATCACTTCTGTAGATGTCATGCATATCAAAACGTACATTGATGTTATAGATGGATCCCATCCTATGGTCTCTGAGGTAAGCAGAAACAGCTTTATTGACATTCTTCCTATCCTTCTCAATCTGTGGACAGAATTGATTGGACCACTTCCATTTCTGTCTTTGGCATATATTTGAGTATACAAAGACAATTTGAGGGAAAAGCAACATCAGTTGTGCAAAGGTATCCTTTGTTTGGATTTCCAGCCCTACCCCAGTCAATGTGCCTAGGTCATTGCCACCACAGTGCACAATCATGAGGTCAGGGGGTTAGAGATGCAAAAAGGTTTTAACCAAAGGCATCAATTGGTGGCACTTTAATTCTCTCTGTGCAAACCATTTAATATCCACATTTTGCAAACTTAGGTCTTTGTCAATACCTCTGTGTTCAGCATACCTTTTGCCCTAGAAAACATAGCTGTGGCCTACAATCCATACTGTAAGCATTTTGAAGGGATGTGTGGAAGGATTCAAAAGACGTCTGTAGCTGAGTAAGTCAGTTGGTGGAATGAGAGGTATCTAAAATGGTGGAGATGGTGCTGTTTTAGAAAAAGCAGATAACTGATTGGTTGGTCATAAACATTGTGTACTTAAAAAATAGGATGTGTGTTACTTTCCTGAAGAAGCATGTTTCTGTTTGGTTATTGAAAAATGTTTGAAAGGTACAGTAGATAGGATAAGGTAATAATTTGCAAATGTCATCCACACCTGTTATTTGTATTTGTAAGCTAGTGTGCTGAACCTTAAAATATGGTGATCTTGCGACCTTCTGGTACAGTTGAATGTTGCAGAAAGTGTTACAATGGAAACTAGGATTAAACTGAATGGGGAAGGGTTGAAACTTCACTGTGGTTTTAAAATATGAAATGCTAACTTATTATAAGTGATATGCTACTAAAGTAAGTTTTCCCATATCAGTACTATGTTTAGAAGTAGTGTGCTATTAAAAAATAAAACTAGTATTTTTGGAAATAGGTTTTTGAACTCCGGTAGGGGTTTGTGGCTCCATCGCAATGCTAAACTGCAGCACCGGGATGGAGTCGCGACTTACAGAACCACAGAACCACATTGGGCACTTTTAGAAGAGACTAATAAAGGGTTCATATGTGCAACCAATAGAAATGGGTTTCAGAATTTGAAATAATGAAGGAAGCATTTTGATTTGTTACTTCCATTTATTTGTGTGCAGAAACAGAGGGAAAGTTTGCCATTACTGGTTTTACCTTGTTGAGAGTGGTGCACTACATTTATTGTGTGAAAAAGAAAATCTTTTATGAGTTACACAGACATTCGCGTGCATACATTCAGAAATATGGTGAGACTTACAACAGTGACATGGGAAGATTTGCTGTTTTAAAGTTTGGTAGGCCCAACATTCTCAGGAGTCGTTGAAAACTGAAGATGCAAAAGTGAAGTGAGGTTTAAGACATGTTGGCAGAGGGATTAGTGATTAGGGTACTTTGTATGAGTCTCTGGAAAGGTGCACTTGAAGTACTCCGTATAAATGTTGGTGACTGCTTCAAATGGGAAAAGCAGACTGTGACGTTTAAAAGTGTGTGTGGTCTTGTGACTGAGGTATGCCTCTACTTGTATATGTATTCTC
Organism: Calotriton arnoldi; assembly: GCA_963921515.1. Lineage (NCBI taxonomy): Eukaryota > Metazoa > Chordata > Amphibia > Caudata > Salamandridae > Calotriton > Calotriton arnoldi. Next base: position 203,522 of record CAWUFW010000756.1, on the reverse strand, counting down.
ACACGTGTTATGCATCTGAAGATGCTAGACATGTGAAACACATGTATACAAATATTTGTATGATTCTTTTATGTATGATGCTAGTAGCAAAAGGCACAGACACATGCATACATATTTTCAGGATTATGGTGAGACTTACAACAGTGTAATGGGAAAGACACAGACATACGCATGCATACGTTCAGAAATATGGTTAGACTTATAACACTTACATGGAAAGGATTGCTGATTTAAATTTGGGAAGGCCCAACATTCTGAGCAGTTGGTGAATAGTGAAGCTGCCAGAGAAAAGTGAGGTTTAAGACATGTTGGCAGATGTATTAGGGATTAGGCTACTTCGTATGAGTCTCTGGAAAGCTACACTCGAAGTAGGCTGCATAAATTTTGGTGTCTGCTTGAAATGGGAAAAGCAGTCTGTCAAGTTTAAAGGTCTGTGTGGTCTTGTGACGGAGGTATTTCTCTACTTGTACATGTATTCTCACACGTGTTATGCATCTGAAGATGCTAGACGTCTGAAACACAGGTATATAACAATTTGTATGTTTCTTTTTATGTATGACGACACTAGAAAAGGCATAGACACATGCATGCATGGTTTCAGGAATATGGTGAGACTTAGAACAGAGACATGGGAAGGATTGGTGCTTTAAATTTCTGGAGTTCTCTTGGTTCTTTCAATACTTGTCTTGCCTCTTTGTGCACTTCCGATGCGTTTTTATGCAGTTCTGTTGGCTCTTTCTGCATTTCTGTTGCTTCTTTCTGCACTCCTCTTGCGTCTATCTGTCCTGTTCTTTCCTTTTTCTGCACCTCTGTTGCCTGTTTGTGTACCTCTCTTGCCTCTTTCTGCACCTTTCTGGTCTCTTTCTACATCCTCCCTTACCTCTTTCGGCACCTCTCTTGCCAATGTCTGTACCTCTTTGCCTCTATCTGCACCTCTGTTGCTTCTTTTTGCACTCCTCTTGCCTCTTTCTGCACCCTTCTTCCCTCTTTCTGCACCTCTGTTGCCTGTTTGTGCACCTCTCTTGCCTCTTTGTGTATCCCTTTTGCCTCTTTCTGCACCTCTTTTGCCACTTTCTGCACCTCATTTGCTTGTTCCTGCAGTTCACTTGATTCTTTCTGTACTTCTCTTGCTTCTATGTACACATCTTTTGCCTCTTTCTACACCTCCCTTACCTCTTTCTGTACCTCTCTTGCTTCTTTCTGCATGTCTCTTGTCCGTTTTTACACCTCTCTTGCCTTTTTTGCACCTCTGTTGCTTCTTTCTATACTTTTCTTGCCTCTTTTTCTATCTTTCTTGCCTCTTTCAGTACCTCTGTTGTCTCTTTCTGCACCTCCCTCACCTCTTTCTGCATATCTCTTGCCAATTTCTGTACCTCTCTTGCTTTTTTTGTTTGTGACTTGTCTTTTTCTGAACTTTTCTTGCCTTTTTCTGCTGCTCTGTTCCTCTTTCTGCACCTCTCATTCCTTTTCTGCACCTCTGTTGCTTCTTTCTATACTCCTTTTGCCTCTGTCTGCACTCTTCTTGCCTGTTTTCGCTCCTCTGTTGCCTGTTTGTGTACCTCTATTGGCTCTTTCTGCACCCCTCTTGCCTCTTTCTGCACCTATCTTGCCACTTTCTGTACTTCTTTTGCCTCTTTCTGCAGTTTTCTGGTCTTTCTACACTTCTCTTGCTTTTTTCTGTACCTTTCTTGCCTCTTTCTACACTTCTATTGCCTCTTTCCGCACTTCTCTTGCCTCTTTATGTACTGTTCTTGCTTCATTCTGTACTTCTCTTGCTTCTTTCTCTACCTATTTTGACTGTTTCTGCACCTCTTTTAGTACTTTCAACATCTCACTTGCTTGTTTCTGGAGCTCATGTGCTTCTTTCTGCACTTCTCTTCTTCTTTCTACACATCCATTACCTCTTTCTGTACCTCTCTTTTCCTTTTCTGTACCTCTCTTGCTTCTTTCTGTACATCTAATGTCCCTTTTTTCATATCTCTTGCATTTTTTGCACCTCTGTTGCTTCTTTGTGCACTCCTCTTGCCTCTTTTTGTACCCTTCTTCCCTGGTTCTGTACCTCTGTTTCTGCACCTCTCTTGTATCTTTTTGAACCCCCCTTCCTTCTTTCTGTACCTCACTCACCCATTTCTGTACCTTTCTTGCCAATTTCTGTACCCCTCTTGCTTCTTTTTACACGTCTCTTGTCCCTTTCTGAACTTCTCTTGCCTTTTTCTGTACACCTTTCCCTCTTTCTGTACTTCTCTTGCCTTTTTGTGCACCTCTGTTGCTTCTTTCTGCACTCCTCTTGCCTCTTTCTTCCCTCTTTTTGCACTTCTGTTGCCTCTTTCTGTACCTCTCTTGCCTCTTTCTGTACTTCTCTTGCCTCTTTCTGCACATTTCTTCCTCTTTCTGCAGTTCTCTTGCATCTTTCTGCATTTCTCTTGCTTGTTTTTGCAAGTCAGTTGCTTCTTTATACACTTGTCTTGCTTTTTTCTGCACCTCTCTTGCTTCTTTCTGCACCTCTCTTGCCTTTTTCTGCACCCGTCTTATCTCTTTTGCACCTCTCTTACCTCTTTCTGCATCTCTCTTGCCTCTTTGTGCAATTCTCTTGAATGTTTGTGCACATCTGTTGCCTCTTTGTGCACCCCTATTGCCTCTTTCTGCACCTCTGTTGCCTCTTTATGCACTTCTCACATTTTTCTGTAGCTGTGTTGCTTCTTTGTGCATTTCTCTTGGCTCTTTCTGAACCTTTCTTTTTCTTTCTGCACCTTTTTTTCTCTTTCAGCACCTTTTTTCCTCTTTCTGCAGTTCTCTTGCTTGTTTCTGCACTTTTCTTTTTTTATTTGTTATGAAGAGAATAGCAATGTAATTGTAAGCAATTGCTTAGTGGGTATTATGAATATTGACATGTAATTAATTTAAAATTGTTAATTGATGTAACAAACTATTGAAACTGTTCTTCGTTTTTTAGAAATTTATTTTATTTGTATCACAAATTGAAGATGGCAAGAAAACTTGAAAAGAGAAGAGAACAAAGAAAACAGTACTACTTAAAGAAAAATAAAAAGAGTGCATTAGAAAAAGAGCAAAATGTTACTCAGGATAAACACTCTTCTGGTAAGAACACTAAACAGTTTTTTAAAACAGTTGCAGAGAGATTAAAGAAAGTAAATAATAATGAAAGGCAAAAGAAAAGTTTTACAACAAACCAGAAGGAAAAGAAGAATTGTAATGGTAAAAAACATTAGTTTTTGGAAAAACAACACATATTATAAGAAGGCAAAAACTATTTACAGCGATACATATAAGAATGCTTAGAAGTAGAGTAGTTCAAAATGTATTCAAAGATTGTAAAAAGTATAAAAGAAGATCAGCAGCATACAAGAAGAAGCAACACACTGAAAGTGTAGTAGATACTGCTTTTGAATTGAAATGAAAATTATTTGAATTAATATTAATGAGAATGAGAACATTGGATAAAACAATGGTGTTTATGAAAGTGAAAAACAAAAGAAAAATACTTGTTAATAAATGTAACTTTTGTAAAACTTTTACTGGTGAATGGATGCCAACTTCTAGTACTGAGCCTTTCTTTAAGGAAGAAAGCTATTTTCAAGAGAACACATTAGTACATGCAGTTGATACTAGTGGTCGATGCTATGAGATGAATGATGGTTGTCCCATTCCAAAAGAAAAAAATGGTTGTATGGAATGTGGAAGAAGTAATAGCTGAAGAAGTTCAAGGGAGGCATACACAAGCTCCTGTATATAAGTGGGATTGTAGCAGTATTTGCAGTATTCGCCAGGAATCTATTGACATATTATGCATTTTTTACGAGAATATGCAAAAAAAAGTATTAAACAGAAGATTAAGATGTTACAAGGACTAGATCCATGTAAAATAAAAAATATACTAACTTGCAGAGTCATTCTCTGGCTTGTCTTTCAAGAAAAGTGTGCCAAAGTACTTTTCATCATTTAAGAATGTTAGCGGTACACCACTCTGAAATGCAGAAGATAGTAAGGAGACTCTACTTTGTAAAAACTCCTGCATTATGTTTAAGTGAAATGAACATATCGCTTTTGCACGGTTCAGTATCAGATGTACAAAAAATTTGTAATGATATACAGTTTCGTTTTTTTGGTTCACAAGAGGAGTGTAGAGAAAGTGAGAATTTGATAAGTGTAGTTGTTGAAGAACACAGGAAAGAGATTAGTATTGAGGAGTTTGCAGAAGAAATTACAAAGTTTAAGACAGTTTCGTCTGAAAAACCAAACTATGTTTGTATTTGTTGTCGACGTACTCACTATAGAAGTCAAACTAGAAATGTTGATTTATATTTAAAAAGTGAAAAGGAAAACAATGATAAGAGGCAGCAATTTGGTGCTTATTTGTTGGTAGATGGTCAGTTTGAGTTGGCTACTGATCAAGTTATTTGTAAATACTGTTACAACAAATTAGAAGAGAACAAAATGCCAGCTAGAGCGTACATAACAACTTAGAGTTTGTACCTATTTCTCAGGGACTAGCAGATTTGAATACATATGAGTCTATTCTTAATCAATCTGTACACCCATTTCAGGCCATAGATCATATGGAGCCTAAAACAGGTAAGCTCCCACCAACAGATTTACAAAGAGGTCTGAAAGGTAGAGTTGTATACTTACCATTAGATTTTAAGAAAAACATTGAAACTGTTGGTGTAGACAGGGAGGAAAATTAGCCAGCAATTATTCTAGTAAATGGTGTACCAACAAAGAGTCAAAAAATCTGGCGAGTGTTTGTAGATGTTATTAAACTTCACAAGGCTACATTGTACCTGATACAGAATAATATTTTTTATCAGAATGTAAATGTTGATGAAGAAGTAATATGCTTAGAAGATGAATTACTAATGTCAAGTGGCCAAATAGAAAAAGTGGACAAGTCCAGGACTGAAGGGATTTATGCACATTTTACTATACATCCTCTACATTCGAAAGAAATGACAGGAAACAGTATTGAATTATTTCAAATGAAGGAAGCAAAGGCAGCTCCCATGAGTGTTTGGTAAAAAAGTTTAGAGGCTCTCTGTTTTCTACAGATATTCCCCACTGGAGAAGGTGGACGATTTGATGAGCGAGCTGTATGGATTCCAGCTTCAGAATACCGCTCAACAAGATTGTACTCTGAAGATCCAAGATTTCGACAGTACACTCCATATAAATTTCATCTCCTGTTTGAAAGAGATTTGTCTGCACTTTCATATGCAGTGAACCACATATTAAAAACAGGAGTTCATCTTCAACATGTTTCTGCAAAAGAATTCATGGACAAAGTTAAACAAAGAGATGCAAATTTAGAATCTCAGTTAATGAACTTGATGGTGTGTCAATGTGGTACCAATAAATATTGGTTTCATCGTCATGGTGAACTTATATATATGCTAAGAAACCTAGGTACACCTACATGGTTTGTAACACTTAGCTGTGCTGAATAAGAGTGGGAAGATTTACTTGAATTTCTACGTGAAGCAAATTCAAATGTTAAAAACATTGAATTGAAGACAGAGAACTCTGTTCCATGGATCCTGTACATGTCTTAAGGTATTTTAACCATAGGTTTCAAAGTATGATGTCATTTATCTGCAATAAAAACATTCCTCCTCTTGGAGAAGTTAATGATTTCTTTTGCCAAAAAGAATACCAAGCCAGAGGTGATCCTCATATACACATGCTATTATGGATAAAGAATGCACAAAAATTTGGAACTGATAATGATGAAACTGTTTTGTCTTTCATCGAACAGTATGTAACATGTGCGATTCCAAGAGATGGAGGAGAAAAGAGCTTGAGACAACAAGTTAAACGGTTTCAAAGTCATCGATGTGGGATATACTGCCGACGAAAATGCAAGTGTAAAGGGAAATTTTATACAAAATTCCGTTTTGGATTCCCACGTCGTATAATTTGTAAATAGTTTTTTGTCAACAGTAAGGCATACAATAACTCAGAAATCTCCCAAGAATACATACAACTTAAAAAGAACAGAAGCTTCAAAGTACATTAATGACTACAATCCAGTTATTTTGAAAATGTGGAATGGAAACATGGATATTCAATATGTTGCAGATAATTCAATTGCTGTTGCTCGCTATGTTACATCATATATAATCAAATCTGAGAAGACATAGATGAAAGAAATGTGGGAAGAAATTTCAGCAGAGAAGAGTCTTAGCAAGAAATTTTACAGCTTTAGATTGAAAATGCTTTCCCATCAAGAGATTGTATCCTATGAATGTTCGGATCGCTTTTGCTCTGCCAATTTATATTCTAGTCAAGAGGAATCCTTTGGGTAAGTCTAGGTCTTTCCTCCACATGAAATAGAGTATTGAAATCTTTACAAGAAATCGAATACTTAGCACAGAATGAACCAGAAAGTACAGATATTGTTAAAACTAATATGTTGGATACACACTATCCCAAAAGGAGTCCAAATCTTGAAAACCTATGTCTGTATGAAATATTTCAACATTATAGCTTTAAAAGAAAAGTTACAGAAAATATAAAAGAAGAGAAATATGCAGTAATTGGATGTGATGGGTGTTTAGTAAAACATGCCAAATGAAATCTTATTAACCACAGAAAACTCAGTTGCGAAAGTCCAGATAAGAAAGAATTTTTCTTTTTAGCACTTCGGCAACTGTTCAAGCCTTGGCATAGTGAAACAGAATTACTTGGAGATTTTGACTGCTATGAAGATTCTTTTAATGCAACTAAAGATAGCATTCAGTGCACAATTTTCCAAACTTATCTACAAATGTTAAATGATGAGATTGAACAAGAAAGTACTATTGCAGCTGAAATAGCTAGAGAAAGTTCACAAGGCAGTCAAAGTTCTGGTCCACTGAGTCAAGATCCACTGGGACAACTAATTATTGAAAATGAAGCAGCAATAGCCATGAATGAGGTAGAAACTGCAATGCAACAAGCACAGCAAATATTATTCAGATGGAAAAGTTAGAAGAACAACTAAATATTGAACAAAAAGAAATATATCTACAAGTCAAAAAACAGGTACAACATGGTTAGCTGCACGAAAAAAAGAATGCCAATGTTCATCATTTAAACCTATTCTATTGTACATCAGTGGTCAAGCTGGGACAGGAAAAAGTTTCTTAATTAAAGTTTTGACCAGTTATCTACACAAAACTACAGAATCACATTTATCTTGTGTTGTAACAGCTCAAACTGGATTAGCAGCACATAACATTAAAGGGACCTCTACCTGTTGAACATGATAATATATTGAAATATCAGAAGCTATCTGGAGAAGCTTGTTATGAAGTCTCAAGACTACTGAAGAAAATGAAACTTTTAATCATTGATGAGGTGAGCATGGTCTTAAACTTAATGCTTGCCTTTGTACATTTAAGAATGCAACAGATTTTTTAAATAAAATACGATATTTTGCTTGGATTAAAACATTTAATAGCATTCGGAGACCTACTACAACCTACTCCTGTAAAAGGACAACCTGTTTTTAAAACATTTATCCATAGAGACACAAGGAAATCTTTTGGAAGTATTGGAAATGTGAACATTTGGTTACATTTTGAATATAAAGAACGTGTTAAGAATATGCAACAAACAAGTGATGAAGATTATGGAAATATTCTTCAAGACATAAGAATTGGTGTCTTGACGGAAAATGGTAAACAAGCTTTAGAAAGTCAGCTACTATGTAACTTCTTTACAAGTGGAAACACAGCAGCTGAAGTAATGTACAATATGCTTTCAGAAAACAAGTCTATAGTTTGCCTAATGCCTACACTGCAATGTTCTACATTTAATCAACAACTTTTGAAACTGGAAAAACAACAACAACAAATTGTGGAAATTGAAGCTATTGATAGAAGCGAACACCAGGGAGTGACTATTCTTCTTACAGAGAAACTACAGGCTAAATTGCATTCTTTGGAAAAGTCTGTATCTAAAACTACAGGCTCAGAAAAGACTTTACATGTATGTATACTGTCGGGTAATTTTGCAGCGTAATTTGAATGTAGAAGAAGGTTTAGTAAATGGAGCAATGGGAAAAGTGGTTGATTTTTTAAATTTTTAGAAGAGAGATGGAATAGAATTTTTGATTATAAAATTTCATCAGATTAAGGAGGTAAGACAGATTTGGCATTGTGTTGTACGTTTTTTTGCTTCTAAAAGATCTGTATGTTCGCAGACAACAGTTTCCTCTGTCTTTAGCATATGCAGTAACTATTCATAAATCTCAAGGTTTAAGTATAGACAGAGCTTTTATAAATATTGGAAGTACGATGTTTAAGGGGGGAATGGCATACGTTGCATTGTCTCGAGTAAGAACATTGTCTGGTTTGTATTTGATAGATTTTGATGAGAAAAAGGTTAGTGCTGATGCAAATTGTGTAATAGAGTACAATCGTTTAAGAAGACTTTGTGCTCCTTATTGAAGTGAATATCCCAAATATGAGAAATGTATAGTGTGTCCAAAATGGAAATATGTCAAAGATGCAACCGAGGTTCAAAAAAGGAGCAACTGAAGAAACAGTTGAAAGTAGAAAGAAAAAAAATATAAAGTGTTAATGATTTTGTAGGATACTAGTTAGAAAACAGTTCAGGTATCAACTGTTATGCTAATGTGATTCTGAATGTTTTGTTTCACTTACGACATCTTCATCATGAAATCATGGGAAAACGTGAAAAATGATTCTGTTCTTTACTACATCATGTATTTCAACAGTTGATAAGTGACAGAAGTAAAATGCATACTGCTTCTGGCATTCGGCATCTTTTAGATATATGCACTGGTTCATTGACACTTACTCTCAACATACAATAAGATGCACAAGAATTTCTAATGCTTATGCTTGGAGTATTAGAACATGAAGGAATACACATTGAAAACTTATTTGGACTAAGTTACAAGTGGAACCATAAGTGCAAACAGTGTTCATTTACTTCTACCACTGAAATACAAACTGAACTATTCCTATACTTGACAATACCAGACTGCAAATCAGTACCTTTTAACAAATTGATAAAAACTGCAAATCAGGATATGAGATGCTCACATTGTATATCAGATATGCTGTCTACATTACCTATAGAAAGATTTGGAAAATATCTCATTTTAATGTTACAACGATGTAGAGCAAATGGAAGAAAATTGGAAACAAAAATTTACAAATTTTAAAGCAAGTCAAATATCTATTTCAGGAAGAACTTATACAACAGCAGCTATTATTTTTCATGAAGGACTTAGTGCAACATCTGGACACTATACTGTTTATTTAAAGTGTAACAAAGGATGGACGCTTTGCAATGATGCCCACTTGGAATTCAAACCTAGATTGCCTTCTGAATTACCAAATTCATATTTGGTATTTCTGCAGCCAAAGTTTTGAGTACATCATTCGGCCTATTGGGAAGATGTGAACAGAAAATAGACAGCACTGCAAACTATTAGTATTTATAATTAGTGTTTTATTTAATATTTGCGCTAATTGATATTACATTTGGAAAATTCTGTTTAAAATCAAATAGTTTATATATTTGTTCTCTATATTGTACCAGATGTAAATGAGAGTCAACATTTTGGCAAATGTATTTGAGATAAATAATAGAGTTAATGTTGATGAAGGAAGTAATTAACAAAGTGTAGATAGGAAAACACATAGGTACACATGTTGTAAATGATGTTCTATGCTGATTTGTTTTTTTTCTATAATCAATTTGATTGTTTTTTTCCCACTGTTCAATGATGATACTACATTGAAATCACTGTGTATGGTGAAGTTAAGTTGAATCTGAGAACAGCAAAAAAGGGAAACTGAAAATGTTATGTAATTCTAAATTTATGTTGTGTTCTTGAATATATAATATAATTTCTTTAATATATTATCATTAAATAACAGTTTTTCTTTTTCTTCTTTATAGTAGCTACTGTTGAAGTTTGAAAACAGTTTTATTGCTGCTTAGGATAATACTACTCTAAAATAGTTCTACTGAGTAATGTATTTAAATTACTTGGAAAGTAAGAATACATAATATAATATGCATGACAACCTGGAAAAATGTTTAAAATGTAATTATATATTATTTGTTTTTAATATAAATAATGTTCATCGTTTAGACTACTTAAAAAGTATGATCATATTTCTGTGGAGCAGTATCACACTTACTTTTCACAAAAGAACATAGACTAATAAAAGTGCTTTGATTGTAAGTTATTTATTCCACGTTATACCACACAGGTGTGTATTGTACTCTCTATCCAAGGACTTCTGACATGCATATATACATTACAGATGTCTACTACTGTGAGTCAGTACTCTAGTAGAACTGCTAAGATCTGTGCACCTGTATAACAAACAACATAGTTTTGAACTTAGAGTCATCAGATGCACAACACATGTACATGTGTACATGTAGAAGCCTACATATACTAGAATACATCTGATTCACACCAATTCTTTTAGAAATTTGCATACAAGAAGATGTATGTATTACTTTCTCCTCCTTTTACACGACAGGTGGGTATTGAAAGTGCTTTTTATTATATTTGGAAATGTGACTGTTTTGAAGGATGCTGTATCTCCTCATTTTAAGAAGTATTTTAAGACATATTAGAGAGCTACTAGGCCTAAGTTTTAAAGGATAGCATCTACTGTATATGGCACAACCCATGCACTTATTCAATAATTCAAACACTATGCTACCACTCATTCACTCACACAGGCACTATGCATATACCCATACAATCATCCAGATACTACTCCTACACTCACTCAACCACCTAGACACTACACTTGCACTGTTCCAATCATCCATGCATTACCCATACACCTATCTATTCACCCAGGCACTACTGATGCAGTCCTGTATTCACCCAGGCACTACCTACGCACTCATAGAATTACCCAGGGACTAGCCATGCACTCTTGCAACCAAACAGGCACTATGCATGCACTTAACCAATCACCCAGACACTACCCATACACTCATCCATTCTCCCAGGTACTATCCATGCACTCATGAAATCACCCAAGCACTGCTGTTGCAGTCACCCATTCATCTAGGCACTACCAATACACTCATAAATTCAGTCAGGCACTGCCGATGCAGTCATGCAGTCATGGAGGCACTACCCATGTATACATGCAATCAGCCAGACACTACCCATGCACTCATCCAATGAGCCAGACACTACCTTTGCACTAATCCATTCACTCAAACACTACCCATGCACTCATGCATTCACTGAAGCACTACCCTTGCACTCAACCATTCATTCAGGCACTACCCATGCACTGATCCATTTACTCACGCACTGCCAAAGGACTCTGCAGTCATCAAGGCACTACCTATGCACTCATCCAATTTCCCAGGCTCTACCTATATACTCATCCATTTACCCAGGCACTACCCATGCACTCATCCATCACTCAGGCACAGCCCATTCACTCATCCATTCACCCAGTTACTATCCATGCAGTCATGGAATCACCGAGACACTGCTCTTGCACTCACTCATTCGTCCAGGCACTACCCATGCACTCATCTACTCAGTCAGGCACTGGCCATGCAGTCACCTAATGAGCCAGGCACTACCCTTACACTAATCCTTTCACTCAGGCAGTACCTATACAGGCATCCAGTCACTCAGGCACTATTCATTCACTCAAGCATTTACTGAGAGACAACCCATGCATTCCTCCATTCACTCATACACTATCCTTGCACTCAACTATTCACTCAAGCACTACCCATGTACTCCTCCAGGCGCTCAGGCACTATCCTTCAACTGAACCATTCAGTCACGCAGTACCCATGCACTCATGCATTTACTCAGGCAGTACTCATGCACTCATCCAATCACCCAGGCACTACCCATACACTCATCCATTCACCCAGGTACTATCCATGCACTCATTAAATCACCCAAGCACTGCTGTTGCAGTCACCCATTCATCCAGGCACTGCCCATGCACTCATCGATTCAGTCAGGCACTGCCGTTGCAGTCATGCAGTCATGGAGGCACTACCCACATATTCATGCAATCAGCCAGACACTACCCATGCAATCATCCAATGAGCCAGACACTACCCTTGCACTAATCCATTCACTCAGTTATTGCCCATGCACTCATGCATTCACTGAGGCACTACCCTAGCACTCAACCATTCACTCAGGAACTACAAATGCACTCATCTATTTACTCACACACTGCCAACGGACTCATGCAGTCATCGAGGCACTGCCCATGCATTCATCCAATTTCCCAGGCACTACCCATATACTCATCCATTCACCCAGATACTACCCATGCACTCATCCATCACTCAGGCACTACCCATATACTCATTCATTCACCCCGGTACTATCCATGCAGTCATGGAATCACTGAGACACTGCTCTTGCACTCACTCATTCATCCAGGCACTACCCATGCACTCATCCATTCAGTCAGGCACTGCCCATGCAGTCACCTAATGAGCCAGGCACTAAACTTACACTATTCATTCACTCAAGCATTCACTGAGAGACAACCCATGCATTCCTCTATTCACTCAAACACTATCCTTGCACTCAGCTATTCACTCAAGAACTACCCATGTACTCATCCAATCACTCAGGCACTATCCTTTAACTGAACCATTCAGTCACGCAGTAACCATGCACTCATGCATTTACTCAGGCAGTACTCATGCACTCATCCAATCACCCAGGCACTACTCATGTAGTCATGCAATCACTCAGACACTACTCTTGCACTCAACCATTCACTCAGGCATTGCCCATGCACTCATCCATTACCTATGCACTCAGGCATTACCCATGCATCCATTCTATCAGGCACTACCCATGCACTCATCTAATGAACCAGACACTACCCTTGCACTGATCATTTCACTCAAGCACTACCCATGCACTCATTGAAGCACCCAGGCATTACCTTTGCACTCATGAAGTCAGTCAGGTACTACACATGCACTCATCCAATCAACCAGGCAGTACCTCTGCACTCCTGTAATCACCCAGGCCCTACCCATGCACTAATGCAATCACTCAGGCACTAATCTTGCACTCAACCATTCACTCAGGCACTACCCATGCACTCATCTTTTCTCTTAGGCACTATCCATACACTCATCTAATGACCCAGGAATTACCCTTGCACTCATCCTTTCATGCAGGCACTACCCATGTACTCATCCAATCAACCAGGCACTACACCTGCACTCATACAATCACCCAGGCACTACTCATGCACTAATGAAATCACTCAGGCACTATTCTTGACTCAACCATTCACTCAGGCACTACCCATGTACTCATCCATTCTCTCAGGCATAACCCATGCACTAATGCAATAACCCAGGCATTACCCTTGCACTTATGCTTTCAGTCAAGCACTACCCATGCACTCATCCAATCACCCAGGCAGTACCTCTGCACTCATGCAATCACTCAGGCACTACTCTTGCACTCATCCTTTCACTCAGGCACTACCCGTGCAGTAATCCAATTACCCAGGCAGTACCTCTGCACTCATGCAATCACCCAGGTACTACTCATGCACTCATCCATTCACTCAGGAATTACGCATATGCTCATCCATTCACTCAAGCACTACTCATGCACATATCAAATCACCCAAGCACTACTCTTTCACTCACGTATTATGCATGCGCTCATCCTTTCACTGAGACACTACTCATGCACAATTCTTACTTTCATCACAAACACATTTATGCACAGAATCCCTTTCACTACATACAATACTTCTAATTTTAACCAGTATAGGTGGTTCGGTGAAACCTTTTTTTAAAAAACTATTTTAAGTAGTTTTTGTATTTTCTAACAATTTTTTTATTTTTGGGGGTATTTTTGACTTTTTAGAAGAAAAAAACTTGCAGACCTCAACATCAATGTTTCTAAAAACAAAGAAACACAAGATTGTGAAATCCCCAAAAATTAACACTTGTGTGTTTTTAGTAGATTAATTATTGCATCGATGGATTGCTCTCCAACACAGAGGATAGTTTGGCATTTTCTGCAGTTTATGCTAGCATCTGCTAGTTCAGGGTAAATCTGGGCCTGAGATGTGGTGAGAAGTGCTGCAACCGATGTTGATTGCTCCCTCTTTTCCCAAGCCATGACTTCTCTAGCCAGTCGAGTAGGATGGATCGTTTCCAGGTGCTTTTTCATGGATGATATCCCACAAGAATATTTTTTGTCCGACCCCCTAGACAGAACTTTGTGGCAGAGAGAGCAGGTAACTTTATGTGCATTAACTTTCTTCTCACCTTCTGGAATGATGAAAAATGCCCAAACTATATTTTCTTTCCTCTTCTTAATGGGCTCCTCAACTTCGTCTGGATCCTCAAGCTGTTCTTCCTCTGGATGAGAAGATGCCATTTCAAAGATTCGGAAAGTCAAAATACCCCAAAAAATAATAAGTTTTAAGAGCCTACAAAAAAGATGTCCTGACAGGGAGGCACACCCAAAAGAAGAAGAAAGCAGCAGGTGTTGGATCCTCCTTCCAACAGTATGAAACCCTTTTAACCAATAAAAATATTTATTTCCATGTCACGTGGAGTCGGGTAGGGGTCACGCACCCATTGCGTATACGTCGCAGACCCGTAAAATGAGCTAAATTTAAGTTAAAAATATAAATTGCTATTAGGAAATTGTGTTCAAACTATTTTAGTGGAAAGTCTTTAAGCAAAACAGATATTTAAACTTGCAATATTGATATTTCATACTTTTTAAAATTCCGCCGGGAGTCGCGACCCCTACACGATCCCGGAAATAAGTGCCAGCAGAGTTCGCGACTCCTTTCCGACCAGTGTGCAATGGTAACGCGTACACAAAAATGTGTTTTTTAGTTCTTGAAAATATTTTTCTACTACAGTAATACTAATTTTTGGGATTCAATAATAAAACTCTTTGCTTAAAAAATATATTATTTCACTGTAAGTACGTATTTTAGACTTACATTCGTATAACGGATGCTCGCACCGAATGCATAGATCTACAGCTGGTGCGCGATACTATTGTGTCCTTAAAAATCTGTATAAAACATTTCAAAACAAATTTATAACTTCTATAATACTATTTTTTTACACTCTATTTTAGACTAACATTCATATAACAGAGTTGTGCACCCACCACGTAGGTCTGCGACCAGTGCGCAACTCTGTTTGGAAAACTAAAAAAAAAAGATATAAAGAAGATATTGATCATAATCATACAACAAATCATCTTTGTATATGTATATATGTTTATTCACTAAAAAACAGAGGTTTCAGGGACGTTATAGTTTGTAATTACCACTTCAAAAACCTTAGAAATTCACTGAAAAACCACAGGTTTCAGGGACGTTACAATGTAGAAGAAGGTTTAGTAAATGGATCAATGGGAGAGATGTTGTCTACATTGCATATAGAATGATTTGGAAAATATCTGATTTTAATACTACAACATTGTAGAGCAAATGGAAGAAAAGTGGAAGCCAAAATTATAAATTTTAATGCAAGTCAAATATCTGTTTCAGGAAGAACATTTATAGCAGTGGCTATTATTTTCCATAATGGACCTACTACAACATCTTGACACTATACTGTGCATTTAAAGTGTAATAAAGGATTGACACATTGCAATGATGCTAACTTGGAATTCAAACTTAGATTGCCTTATCAATTACCAAATTCATATTTGCTATTTGTGCAGCCAAAGTTTTGAGTACATCATTCAGCCTACTGGTAAGATGTGAACAGAAAGTAGACAGGAGTGCAAACTATTAATATTTATAATTAGTGTTTGGAATATTATTTGTGCTAATTAATATTGCATTTGGAAAATTGTATTTAAAAGGAAATAGTTTATATATTTGTTGTCTATATTGTACCTGATGTAAATGAGAGTCTACATTTTGGCAAATGTATTTGAGATAAATAATGGAGTTAATGTAGATGAAGGAAGTAATTAACAAAGTGTAGATAGGAAAATGCATAGCTACACATACTGATGATTTTCTACACTGATTTTGTTTTTTTTTCTACAATCAATTTGATTGGTTTTTTTTCCCGCTGTTCAATGATGATACTACATTAAAATCACTATGTATGGTGAAGTCAAGTGGAATCTGAGAACAGCAAACAAGGGAAAGTGAAAATGTTATGCAATTCTAAATTTATGTTGTGTTCTTAAAAATGTAATATTATAATTTCATCAATACATTATCTTTGTATTCTTTATAGTAGCTACTATTTAAGTTTGGAAAGAGTTTTAATGCTGTTTAGGAGAATACTACTCTAAAATACTTCTACTGAATAATGCATCTAAATTACAAGAAAGGTAAGAATACATAATATAATAAGCATGATAATGTGAATTTTTTAAAAAGTTTAATTATGTTATTTGTTTCTAATTTAAATAATATTGATCCTTTACACTATTTGAAAACTATCATTATGTTGTTAATGTAATCAGGCAGGCAGTCATCCTTTCATGTAGATACTACCCAAGTATTCATTCATTCTCTGAAGCACAAGTCTTGCACTAATAGGATAACCCAGGCATTACCCTTGTATTCTTTCTTTGACACAGGCACTACCCATGCACTCATCTAATCACCCAGGCACTACCCCTGTACTCATGCAGTCACCCAGGCACTACCCATGCGCTCATACAATCACTCAGGCACTACTCTTGCACTCATGCAATCACTTAGGCACTACCCATGCACTCATGCATTCTCTCAGACACTACCCATGCACTAATCCAATGACCCAAGCATTACTCTTGCAGTCATCCTTTTACTCAGGTACTATCCATGCACTGATTTAAGCACCTAGACATTAGTCTTGCACTCATGAAGTAACTCAGGCACTACCCATGCACTCATCCAATCACCCAAGCAGTAACCATGCAGTTATCCAATCATCCAGGCACTGCCCATGCACTCAGGCAATTAATCAGGCAGTACATTTGCACTCAACCATTCACTCAGGCACTACCCATACACTCATCCATTCAATCAGGCACTACCTCTGCACTCATCCAGCGACCCAGGCATTACCCTTGCACCCATCCTTCCACTCAAGCACTATCCATACACTCATCTAATCACCCAGGCACTACCCCTGCACTCAACCATTCACTCAGGCATTACCCATGCACTCATGCAATGACTCAGGCATTACTCTTGCAGTTATTCATGGACTCAGGCACTACACATGCACTCATCCAATCACCCAGGCACTACCCATACACTAATCCATCCCCTCAGACACTACCCATGCACTCGTGCAATCTCTCAGGCACTACTCTTGCACTCAACCAGTCACTCAGGCACTAACCATGCACTCATCTGTTCACTCAGGCATTATCCATGCACTCATCCATTCACGCAGGCACTACCTCTGCACTCATGCCATCATCAAGGCACTACTGCTGCACTTATGCAATCACTCAGGCACTACTCTTGCACTCATGCAATCACTTTGGCACTACCCACGCACTCATCCATTCTCTCAAGGACTACCTGTGCACTCATCCAATGACCCAGGCATTAGCATTGCACTCATACTTTCACTCAGGTACTTCCCATGCACTCATGAAATCACCTCGGCACTATCGCTGCACTCATGCAATCACTCTGACACTAGTCTTGCACTCAACCATTCACTCAGGCACTACCCATGCACTCATCCATTCACTCAGGTACTACCCATACACTCATCCAATGACCCAGCCATTACCCTTGCAGTTATCCATTCACTCAGGCACTACCCATGCACTCATCCATTCACCCAGGCCCTACCCATGCAGTCATGCAATCTCTCAGGCACTACTCTTGCACTCAACCATTCACGCAAGCACTACCCATGCACTCATTAATCACCCAGGCACTACCCCTGCACTCATGCAATCACCTAGGCCCTACCGCTGCATGCACGCAATCACTCTGGCACTACTCTTGCACTCAACCATTCACTCAGGCACTACCTATGCACTCACTATTCACTTAGGCACTACTCTTGCACTCAACCATTCTCTCAAACTCTCCTCATTTACTCATCCAATCACTCAGACAGTACATATGTACTCATGCAATCACATAGACACTATCCATTCAATGATGTATTCATACAACATATAGCTTTTCTTTTTAAAACAGAATAGGTGGTTCAGTAAGAACTGTTTTTTTCTTCTTTTAAAAAAAAATGTATATATATTTTTTAACAATTTTGTATTTTGTTTTGGTGTTTTTAAGATTTTATCAATAAAAATGCAAAGAAAAAAACAAGCACATAACAGCGTGCGTAAATGGGAGGAAAAAAAATTAACAACGGTGATTGTTAATTGTGTCCAACATTGTTTGGACAACCTGTTCCCCAATGCTCAGGACAGTGATTCACTTTGGACAAAGAAGTCCTGCCTTCGCAAAATCAGGAAGAGTCAGTGGGATGGACTGCAACCTGTCACCAACTTGAGAAGTTGAAGGTTGAGGATCTTGGCTGCCTTCATTTGCTCTTGCAAGTTCAGCTCTTGCAAGCCTCTTTTCATGCATTGTTCGGAGATGTTTGTACATCGACGATATACTACAAGAGTATTTTTTGTCCAACCCTCGGGACAGCACCTTTTTACAGATGTTGCACTGAATGTTTTGCGCATTAACTTTTTTTTGTCCTTTAGGTATGGAAAAGAATTCCCATACTACACTCTCCTTTCTTTTGTGGCGTGTATCTTCTTCTTCCTCCTGAAGGATCTCTTCCTCCTCCTGCAGATCCTGTGCAGTTGCCATTTTCAATTTTCAAAGTAAAACCTCCAAAACACCAAAAAAACGTTCAAAATTGAAAGCTCCTCAAAACCTACTCACCCACCCAGTCAGTCACCCAAAGAATTAATCACACTGACATTTACTCACCAATACAGTTATACGCACACCACCTCACTTATTCATACAGATGCTTACACATACTTACTCTCTTCTACAATCACTGACACAAGCTTACACTCATCCATACAGCCACTCTCACAATCACTTACTCTCACATAAAGTCACTTATATACACCAACACTCACATATACTGCCTTTCACATATGTAGTTACTCATACATATATCACTGAGACATCCATTCGCTCACCAACACAGCCATAGGCACACTCACTCACCCATACAGCCTATCACAGATGCACTCATGAACCCATACAGTCAGTGAATCACCCACTCACATATCCATTCAGGGTGTCACACCCCCCCACTCACCCACACAGACACTGAGGCACCCATACAGGTACTCAGACAACCAATCATTAAGTCATATAGATACTCATGTAGCTACTTACCAAGCTATGCAGCCACTTACACACCAACTGACAAACTGATACAGACATTCACACAGATTAAACATTCAGCCATGCATTCACTAAGATATGTTTAATCACTCACGTATAGTATACAGTCATTCATGCACCCACTAAATCATCCACTCAGACACTCATACACCTATTCATTCTTCAATACACCTTGGCGTATATATATAACATTTTTAGAAACACTCACTGGATGATGTCATCAGTGATGTAATTTGAGATGTCATCAGTGATGTCATCAGTGATGTCACTGACCATGTCATAAGTGATGTAATATGTGACATCATCAGCAGTGCATTGCGGGGGCGCGAGTTATAGTGGCTGAATTTCTCTGGTTTTCTATGAGTAAAATGTCAGCCTAACTATAACGTCCCTGAAACCTGTGTTTTTTTCAGTGAATATATATATATATATATATATATACAAAAAGAGTTGCCACTAGGTGGGATGCACTCCCAGGTGGAAATTTCACCAAAGCAAGGGCACACGCCATGAACAAAGTTCTTCTCTGGTTTACCTGCCAGACGCGTTTCGGGCCAATGCCCTCTTCAGTGGCAGACCATGTGACGTGCCGGCATGCGGCAACCACCAGTAATCCCCATAATAATAACGCTCAGGTGAATCACCTGAAGCAATGCTTCCTGGGACTGGTGGTTCAGTAAAGCCAAGTGGGTCACCGCCGGCACTCACAAAAATTTCTTAAAAGGATTGCCGATGTTCGCGCCAGCACCCCGCATATAACAGGCACCTCCTGTTCCACAGTCAGCTGCCCCAATAAAGCAGCCACGGACCCGCAAGTGTTTCGCGGTGGTGCAATCCCGCGACCAGGCAGGCCGCTGTACAAAATACAAAAAGAGTTGCCACTAGGTGGGATGCACTCCCAGGTGGAAATTACGCCAAAGCAAGGGCACACGCCATGAACAAAGTCCTTCTCTGGTTTACCTGCCAGACGCGTTTCGGGCCAATGCCCTCTTCAGCGGCAGACCATGTGACGTGCCGGCATGCGGCAACCACCAGTAATCCCCATAATAATAACGCTCAGGTGAATCACCTGAAGCAATGCTTCCTGGGACTGGTGGTTCAGTAAAGGTCTGGATTGTGGTCCACTCATGCATACCGAGGGTGCAACGATCGGCATCCCACCTAGAGGCAACTCTTTTCTTTGTATTTTGTACAGCGGCCTGCCTGGTCGCGGGATTGCACCACCGCGAAACACTTGCGGGTCCGCGGCTGCTTTATTGTGGAACAGGAGGTGCCTGTTATATGCAGGGGTGCCGGCGCGAACATCGGCAATACTTTTTAAGACATTTTTGAATGTGAGTGCCGGCGGCGACCCACTTGGGTTTTATTGAACCACCAGTCCCAGGAAGCATTGCTTCAGGTGGTTCACCTGAGCGTTATTATTATGGGGATTTACTGGTGGTTGGCGCATGCCGGCACGTCACGTGGTCTGCCACTGAAGAGGGCGTTGGCCCGAAACGCGTCTGGCAGGTAAACCAGAAAAGGACTTTGTTCATGGCGTGTGCCCTTGCTTTGGCGTAATTTCCACCTGGGAGTGCATCCCACCTAGAGGCAACTCTTTTCTTTGTATTTTGTACAGCGGCCTGCCTGGTCGCGGGATTGCACCACCGCGAAACACTTGCGGGTCCGCGGCTGCTTTATTGGGGCAGCTAACTGTGGAACAGGAGGTGCCTGTTATATGCAGGGGTGCCGGCGCGAACATCGGCAATCCTTTTTAAGACATTTTTGAATGTGAGTGCCGGCGGCGACCCACTTGGGTTTTATTGAACCACCAGTCCCAGGAAGCATTGCTTCAGGTGGTTCACCTGAGCGTTATTATTATGGGGATTTACTGGTGGTTGGCGCATGCCGGCACGTCACGTGGTCTGCCACTGAAGAGGGCGTTGGCCTGAAACACGTCTGGCAGGTAAACCAGAAAAGGACTTTGTTCATGGCGTGTGCCCTTGCTTTGGCGTAATTTCCACCTGGGAGTGCATCCCACCTAGAGGCAACTCTTTTCTTTGTATTATATATATATATGTATATATATATATATATATTCACTGAAAAAACCATAGGTTTTAGGGACTGTGATGTCATCAGTGATGTCACTGACCATGTCATGAGTGATGTAATATGTGACATCATCAGCAGTGCATTGCGGGGGCGCGAGTTATAGTTACCTGAACTAACTATAACGGGGGAATTTCACGGGTTTTGTACGAGTGCAATGTCCAACTAACTATAACTGTCCCTAAAACCTATGGTTTTTTCAGTGAATTTCTAAGGTTTTTTAAATGCTAATTTCTAACTATAACGTGCCTGAAACCTATGGTTTTTTCAGTGAATTTCAAAGGTTTTTTAAATGTTAATTCCTAACTATAACGTGTCTGAAACCTATGGTTTTTTCAGTGAATTTCAAAGGTTTTTTAAATGCTAATTCCTAACTATAACGTGTCTGAAACCTATGGTTTTTTCAGTGAATTTCAAAGGTTTTGTAAATGACAATTTTTAAATGTATTAATTGTTATATTTATTTTTTTGATACTGATTTACAAAAAAATTTTAAACTATTTATTTTTAGATATTTTATTTTTTAAATTACATTGTAATTACATTATACATTACATTACAAAATATACTTTCTCAGAATGAATTACTTTAGTTTAAATACTTTGCATATAGGCAATAGACTTTTAAGTACAGTAGTTACAGTTGTTGCAATGGGCAACACAATTTAAAAAACAATGCAACATTGAGCTCAATGTGAATTTCTAGTTAAATGCAATTAGTTACTTTATGGATTACTTTTCTAACCACAGGACTGGATCCTAGATTCAGTCCTGGGACATCTCCTGTAAACAGTTGAGTAAAAGCGTTTTGGTTACAGTAGTGATTTTTAAGGAATATTATTGTATTTTAAAAGTTGACACTTAGAAACTTTTTCACATAGAATCACCAATGTTATCCTATGGGAGGAAATTCACTTAGCAGGTAAGTAGTGTTATCGTTACTTTTTCTTACTCAGTGGTGGATCCTGGATCCAGCACTGGTGCATCTCCTGTAAACAGTTGAAAGAATGCGTTTAAGTCACACAGGCGATTTTTAAGGAATATTTGTAGTTTGTGAAAATCGACACTTTGAAACTTTTCTGCTGAAAACCAGACAATGGATTCCTATGGAAGGAAATTCAAGTTACTGGTAAGTACGGTTAGAATTACTTTTCAGGGTCAGTGCTGGGCTAAAAGATGCAGCACTGGGTTCTCTCCTGATAACAGGTGAGTAAATCGGAATTCATAGTTCGGCTGATTTTAGAGAAATATTATAAAGTTCCAAAACTCCACACTTAGAAGAATTTCCAAGTGAAACCAGTCAATGTTAGCCTATGGAAGGAAATACAAGTTACTGGTAAGTACGGTTAGAATTACTTTTCAGGGTCAGTGCTGGGCTAAAAGATGCAGCACTAGGTTCTCTCCTGATAACAGGTGAGTAAATCGGAATTCGTAGTTCGGCTGATTTTAGAGGAATATTATAAAGTTCCAAAACTCCACACTTAGAAGAATTTCCAAGTGAAACCAGTCAATGTTAGCCTATGGAAGGAAATTCAAGTTACTGGTAAGTACGGTTAGAATTACTTTTCAGGATCGGTACTGGGCGCAAAGATGCAGCACTGAGGTCTCTCCTGATAACAGGTGAGTAAATCGTAATTCGTAGTTCTGCTTATTTTAGAGGAATATTTGTAAGTTTCAAAAATTGACACTTAGAAACTTTTTCAGCAAAAAGCAGGCAATGATATCCTATGGAAGAAAATTCAAGTTACTGGTAAGTACGGTTAAAATTACTTTTCAGGATCAGTACTGGGTTCAAAGATGCAGCACTGAGGTCTCTCCTGATAACAGGTGAGTAAATCGGAATTCGTAGTTCGGCTGATTTTAGAGGAATATTTGCACAATGGTGAATAAAGGGGGTGGGGCCTGAGGATACATGTCTGCAAACACGCCCTGTGGCGCGTTTTAAGTTGGAGAATTAATTCCTCCTCAATCCCGAGGGTCCCTAGGGGCCAACTAGCCCACCAGGTACCTCTAGTATGCCCCAGACAGCTGCGTTGCAGAGAGGTGTTCAGTGGCCACGCCCCTTTTTACAACACTCTGCAACGCAGCTCCGTGGAGCTTACTGGAGGTACCTGGTGGGCTAGTTGGCCCCCAGGGACCCTCAGGATTGAAGGGGATTTAATTCCCCATCTTAAAACGCGCCACGGGGCCTGTTTGCACACATGTCACCTCAGGCCCCGCCCCCTCCCTTCACCACTGTGCAAACGCGCCCCGTGGCGCGTTTTAAGTCGGGGGATTAACTCCCCTTGAATCCTGAGGGTCCCTGGGGTGCAACTAGCCCACCAGTGTGACAGCTCTTGCCAAGCGAAAGCAAACACTACCTCTGCTCCCAGTAAGCGGGAGCTGTCAAACTGCTCCCGCTCACTGGAAGTGGAGATTTAATCTGTTTCCCTGCCCGCTGTCATGCATGGAGGGAAACAGATGAGAGATTGCTCCTGCATACAGGGAGCTGCATATTTCGGAGCTCCATGCCTGCCGGAGCAATGCCGGCTCGCACAGGAGGTGAGGATCCAGCCTGGATGACAGGGGCATGAAGACTCCCCTCGCGGTCCCCAACAAATTGCAGAAAAGGCAAAACAGGGGGGCAGAAAAACAAGCAGAAAAGGGGGCAGAAAAAGGAGCAGGAAAGGTATAACAGGGGGCAGAAAAAAGAGCAGAAAACACAAAACAGGGCAGAAAAATGAGCAGAAAAGGCAAAACAGAGGGCATAAATCTAGAAGAAAAGGCACAACAGAGCAAGAAACGAGCAGTGGAGGGACAAACAGAGTTAGACAGGTAGACAGGCAGCAGAGGATAGTGGACTGTGGGAAAGCTGGAAAGGAGAACTGTCACAGGGGAGCTGGCATGAGGACTTGCTTAATTTTCACAGAAATTAAACCTCAATGGGAAAAACTTACATATATAAAACATAGCCGGTGCCCCAATTGAAACTCCACTTCTGTAGAGGACAAATTATCCTCATTTCCTCGGCTTGACAAAGGCAAAGCAAGTGTGTTCTCTCAGTAATTCTACATTGAAAGATGATCTGAAATGCTACATGGAGTTTAATACATCGATGATCGATTGGAGCGCAATGTAGTAGTGACTGTGATGAGTAGGTTCTTTCTTGTCCTTACTTTTCTGTATTTGGCATATATTTGAGTATACAAAGACAATTTGAGGGAAAAGCAACATCAGTTGTGCAAAGGTATCCTTTGTTTGGATTTCCAGCCCTACCCCAGTCAATGTGCCTAGGTCATTGCCACCACAGTGCACAATCATGAGGTCAGGGGGTTAGAGATGCAAAAGGTTTTAACCAAAGGCATCAATTGGTGGCACTTTAATTCTCTCTGTGCAAACCATTTAATATCCACATTTTGCAAACTTAGGTCTTTGTCAATACCTCTGTGTTCAGCATACCTTTTGCCCTAGAAAACATAGCTGTGGCCTACAATCCATACTGTAAGCATTTTGAAGGGATGTGTGGAAGGATTCAAAAGACGTCTGTAGCTGAGTAAGTCAGTTGGTGGAATGAGAGGTATCTAAAATGGTGGAGATGGTGCTGTTTTAGAAAAAGCAGATAATTGATTGGTTGGTCATAAACATTGTGTACTTAAAAAATAGGATGTGTGTTACTTTCCTGAAGAAGCATGTTTCTGTTTGGTTATTGAAAAATGTTTGAAAGATACAGTAGATAGGATAAGGTAATATTTTGCAAATGTCAACCACACCTGTTATTTGTATTTGTAAGCTAGTGTGCTGAACCTTAAAATATGGTGATCTTGCGACCTTCTGGTACAGTTGAATGTTGCAGAAAGTGTTACAATGGAAACTAGGATTAAACTGAATGGGGAAGGGTTGAAACTTCACTGTGGTTTTAAAATATGAAATGCTAACTTATAAGTGATATGCTACTAAAGTAAGTTTTCCCATATCAGTACTATGTTTAGAAGTAGTGTGCTATTAAAAAATAAAACTAGTATTTTTGGAAATAGGTTTTTGAACTCCCGTAGGGGTTTGTGGCTCCATCGCAACGCTAAACTACAGCACCGGGATGGAGTCGCGACTCCTGTAAATTACAGAACCACATTGGGCACTTTTAGAAGAGACTAATAAAGGGTTCATAAGTGCAACCAATAGAAATGGGTTTCAGAATTTGAAATAATGAAGGAAGCATTTTGATTTGTTACTTACATTTATTTGTGTGCAGAAACAGAGGGAAAGTTTGCCATTACTGGTGTTACCTTGTTGAGAGTGGTGCACTCATCTTTTATGAGTTACACAGACATTCGCGTGCATACATTCAGAAATATGGTGAGACTTACAACAGTGACATGGGAAGATTTGCTGTTTTAAAGTTTGGTAGGCCCAACATTCTCAGGAGTCGTTGAAAACTGAAGCTGCAAAAGTGAAGTGAGGTTTAAGACATGTTGGCAGAGGGATTAGTGATTAGGGTACTTTGTATGAGTCTCTGGAAAGGTGCACTTGAAGTACTCCGTATAAATGTTGGTGACTGCTTCAAATGGGAAAAGCAGTCTGTGACGTTTAAAAGTGTGTGTGGTCTTGTGACTGAGGTATGCCTCTACTTGTATATGTATTCTCACACGTGTTATGCATCTGAAGATGCTAGACATGTGAAACACATGTATACAAATATTTGTATGATTCTTTTATGTATGATGCTAGTAGCAAAAGGCACAGACACATGCATACATATTTTCAGGATTATGGTGAGACTTACAACAGTGTAATGGGAAAGACACAGACATACGCATGCACACGTTCAGAAATATGGTTAGACTTATAACACTTACATGAAAAGGATTGCTGATTTAAATTTGGGAAGGCCCAACATTCTGAGCAGTTGGTGAATAGTGAAGCTGCCAGAGAAAAGTGAGGTTTAAGACATGTTGGCAGATGTATTAGGGATTAGGCTACTTCGTATGAGTCTCTGGAAAGCTACACTCGAAGTAGGCTGCATAAATTTTGGTGTCTGCTTGAAATGGGAAAAGCAGTCTGTCAAGTTTAAAGGTCTGTGTGGTCTTGTGACGGAGGTATTTCTCTACTTGTACATGTATTCTCACACGTGTTATGCATCTGAAGATGCTAGACGTCTGAAACACAGGTATATAACAATTTGTATGTTTCTTTTTATGTATGACGACACTAGCAAAAGGCATAGACACATGCATGCATGGTTTCAGGAATATGGTGAGACTTAGAACAGAGACATGGGAAGGATTGGTGCTTTAAATTTCTGGAGTTCTCTTGGTTCTTTCAATACTTGTCTTGCCTCTTTGTGCACTTCCGATGCATTTTTATGCAGTTCTGTTGGCTCTTTCTGCATTTCTGTTGCTTCTTTCTGCACTCCTCTTGCGTCTATCTGTCCTGTTCTTTCCTTTTTCTGCACCTCTGTTGCCTGTTTGTGTACCTCTCTTGCCTCTTTCTGCACCTTTCTGGTCTCTTTCTACATCCTCCCTTACCTCTTTCGGCACCTCTCTTGCCAATGTCTGTACCTCTTTGCCTCTATCTGCACCTCTGTTGCTTCTTTTGCACTCCTCTTGCCTCTTTCTGCACCCTTCTTCCCTCTTTCTGCACCTCTGTTGCCTGTTTGTGCACCTCTCTTGCCTCTTTGTGTATCCCTTTTGCCTCTTTCTGCACCTCTTTTGCCACTTTCTGCACCTCATTTGCTTGTTCCTGCAGTTCACTTGATTCTTTCTGTACTTCTCTTGCTTCTATGTACACGTCTTTTGCCTCTTTCTACACCTCCCTTACCTCTTTCTGTACCTCTCTTGCTTCTTTCTGCATGTCTGTTGTCCGTTTTTACACCTCTCTTGCCTTTTTTGCACCTCTGTTGCTTCTTTCTATACTTTTCTTGCCTCTTTTTCTATCTTTCTTGCCTCTTTCAGTACCTCTGTTGTCTCTTTCTGCACCTCCCTCACCTCTTTCTGCATATCTCTTGCCAATTTCTGTACCTCTCTTGCTTTTTTTGTTTGTGACTTGTCTTTTTCTGAACTTTTCTTGCCTTTTTCTGCTGCTCTGTTCCTCTTTCTGCACCTCTCATTCCTTTTCTGCACCTCTATTGCTTCTTTCTATACTCCTTTTGCCTCTGTCTGCACTCTTCTTGCCTGTTTTCGCTCCTCTGTTGCCTGTTTGTGTACCTCTATTGGCTCTTTCTGCACCCCTCTTGCCTCTTTCTGCACCTATCTTGCCACTTTCTGTACTTCTTTTGCCTCTTTCTGCAGTTTTCTGGTCTTTCTACACTTCTCTTGCTTTTTTCTGTACCTTTCTTGCCTCTTTCTACACTTCTATTGCCTCTTTCCGCACTTCTCTTGCCTCTTTATGTACTGTTCTTGCTTCATTCTGTACTTCTCTTGCTTCTTTCTCTACCTATTTTGACTGTTTCTGCACCTCTTTTAGTACTTTCAACATCTCACTTGCTTGTTTCTGGAGCTCATGTGCTTCTTTCTGCACTTCTCTTCTTCTTTCTACACATCCATTACCTCTTTCTGTACCTCTCTTTTCCTTTTCTGTACCTCTCTTGCTTCTTTCTGTACATCTATTGTCCCTTTTTTCATATCTCTTGCATTTTTTGCACCTCTGTTGCTTCTTTGTGCACTCCTCTTGCCTCTTTTTGTACCCTTCTTCCCTGGTTCTGTACCTCTGTTTCTGCACCCCTCTTGTATCTTTTTGAACCCCCCTTCCTTCTTTCTGTACCTCACTCACCCGTTTCTGTACCTTTCTTGACAATTTCTGTACCCCTCTTGCTTCTTTTTACACGTCTCTTGTCCCTTTCTGAACTTCTCTTGCCTTTTTCTGTACACCTTTCCCTCTTTCTGTACTTCTCTTGCCTTTTTGTGCACCTCTGTTGCTTCTTTCTGCACTCCTCTTGCCTCTTTCTTCTCCCTTCTTCCCTCTTTTTGCACTTCTGTTGCCTCTTTCTGTACCTCTCTTGCCTCTTTCTGTACTTCTCTTGCCTCTTTCTGCAAATTTCTTCCTCTTTCTGCAGTTCTCTTGCATCTTTCTGCATTTCTCTTGCTTGTTTTTGCAAGTCAGTTGCTTCTTTATACACTTGTCTTGCTTTTTTCTGCACCTCTCTTGCTTCTTTCTGCACCTCTCTTGCCTTTTTCTGCACCCGTCTTATCTCTTTTGCACCTCTCTTACCTATTTCTGCATCTCTTTTGCCTCTTTGTGCAATTCTCTTGAATGTTTGTGCACATCTGTTGCCTCTTTGTGCACCCCTATTGCCTCTTTCTGCACCTCTGTTGCCTCTTTATGCACTTCTCACATTTTTCTGTAGCTGTGTTGCTTCTTTGTGCATTTCTCTTGGCTCTTTCTGAACCTTTCTTTTTCTTTCTGCACCTTTTTTTCTCTTTCAGCACCTTTTTTCCTCTTTCTGCAGTTCTCTTGCTTGTTTCTGCACTTTTCTTTTTTTATTTGTTATGAAGAGAATAGCAATGTAATTGTAAGCAATTGCTTAGTGGGCATTATGAATATTGACATGTAATTAATTTAAAATTGTTAATTGATGTAACAAACTATTGAAACTGTTAGAAATTTATTTTATTTGTATCACAAATTGAAGATGGCAAGAAAACTTGAAAAGAGAAGAGAACAAAGAAAACAGTACTACTTAAAGAAAAATAAAAAGAGTGCATTAGAAAAAGAGCAAAATGTTACTCAGGATAAACACTCTTCTGGTAAGAACACTAAACAGTTTTTTAAAACAGTTGCAGAGAGATTAAAGAAAGTAAATAATAATGAATGGCAAAAGAAAAGTTTTACAACAAACCAGAAGGAAAAGAAGAATTGTAATGGTAAAAAAACATCAGTTTTTGGAAAAACAACACATAATATAAGAAGGCAAAAACTATTTACAGCGATACATATAAGAATGCTTAGAAGTAGAGTAGTTCAAAATGTATTCAAAGATTGTAAAAAGTATAAAAGAAGATCAGCAGCATACAAGAAGAAGCAACACACTGAAAGTGTAGTAGATACTGCTTTTGAATTGAAATGAAAATTATTTGAATTAATATTAATGAGAATGAGAACATTGGATAAAACAATGGTGTTTATGAAAGTGAAAAACAAAAGAAAAATACTTGTTAATAAATGTAACTTTTGTAAAACTTTTACTGGTGAATGGATGCCAACTTCTAGTACTGAGCCTTTCTTTAATGAAGAAAGCTATTTTCAAGAGAACACATTAGTACATGCAGTTGATACTAGTGGTCGATGCTATGAGATGAATGATGGTTGTCCCATTCCAAAAGAAAAAAATGGTTGTATGGAATGTGGAAGAAGTAATAGCTGAAGAAGTTCAAGGGAGGCATACACAAGCTCCTGTATATAAGTGGGATTGTAGCAGTATTTGCAGTATTCGCCAGGAATCTATTGACATATTATGCATTTTTTTACGAGAATATGCAAAAAAAAGTATTAAACAGAAGATTAAGATGTTACAAGGACTAGATCCATGTAAAATAAAAAAATATACTAACTTGCAGAGTCATTCTCTGGCTTGTCTTTCAAGAAAAGTGTGCCAAAGTACTTTTCATCATTTAAGAATGTTAGCGGTACACCACTCTGAAATGCGGAAGATAGTAAGGAGACTCTACTTTGTAAAAACTCCTGCATTATGTTTAAGTGAAATGAACATATCTCTTTTGCACGGTTCAGTATCAGATGTACAAAAAATTTGTAATGATATACAGTTTCGTTTTTTTGGTTCACAAGAGGAGTGTAGAGAAAGTGAGAATTTGATAAGTGTAGTTGTTGAAGAACACAGGAAAGAGATTAGTATTGAGGAGTTTGCAGAAGAAATTACAAAGTTTAAGACAGTTTCGTCTGAAAAACCAAACTATGTTTGTATTTGTTGTCGACGTACTCACTATAAAAGTCAAACTAGAAATGTTGATTTATATTTAAAAAGTGAAAAGGAAAACAATGATAAGAGGCAGCAATTTGGTGCTTATTTGTTGGTAGAATGTCAGTTTGAGTTGGCTACTGATTAAGTTATTTGTAAATACTGTTACAACAAATTAGAAGAGAACAAAATGCCAGCTAGAGCGTACATAACAACTTAGAGTTTGTACCTATTTCTCAGGAACTAGCAGATTTGAATACATATGAGTCTATTCTTAATCAATCTGTACACCCATTTCAGGCCATAGATCATATGGAGCCTAAAACAGGTAAGCTCCCACCAACAGATTTACAAAGAGGTCTGAAAGGAAGAGTTGTATACTTACCTTTAGATTTTAAGAAAAACATTGAAACTGTTGGTGTAGACAGGGAGGAAAATTAGCCAGCAATTATTCTAGTAAATGGTGTACCAACAAAGAGTCAAAAAATCTGGCGAGTGTTTGTAGATGTTATTAAACTTCACAAGGCTACATTGTACCTGGTACAGAATAATATTTTTTATCAGAATGTAAATGTTGATGAAGAAGTAATATGCTTAGAAGATGAATTACTAATGTCAAGTGGCCAAATAGAAAAAGTGGACAAGTCCAGGACTGAAGGGATTTATGCACATTTTACTATACATCCTCTAAATTCGAAAGAAATTACAGGAAACAGTATTGAATTATTTCAAATGAAGGAAGCAAAGGCAGCTCCCATGAGTGTTTGGTAAAAAAGATTAGAGGCTCTATGTTTTCTACAGATATTCCCCACTGGAGAAGGTGGACGATTTGATGAGCGAGCTGTACGGATTCCAGCTTCAGAATACCGCTCAACAAGATTGTACTCTGAAGATCCAAGATTTCGACAGTACACTCCATATACATTTCATCTCCTGTTTGAAAGAGATTTGTCTGCACTTTCATATGCAGTGAACCACATATTAAAAACAGGAGTTCATCTTCAACATGTTTCTGCAAAAGAAGTCATGGACAAAGTTAAACAAAGAGATGCAAATTTAGAATCTCAGTTAATGAACTTGATGGTGTGTCAATGTGGTACCAATAAATATTGGTTTCATCGTCATGGTGAACTTATATATATGCTAAGAAACCTAGGTACGCCTACATGGTTTGTAACACTTAGCTGTGCTGAATAAGTGTGGGAAGATTTACTTGAATTTCTACGAGAAGCAAATTCAAATGTTAAAAACATTGAATTGAAGACAGAGAACTCTGTTCCATGGATCCTGTACATGTCTTAAGGTATTTTAACCATAGGTTTCAAAGTATGATGTCATTTATCTGCAATAAAAACATTCCTCCTCTTGGAGAAGTTAATGATTTCTTTTGCCAAAAAGAATACCAAGCCAGAGGTGATCCTCATATACACATGCTATTATGGATAAAGAATGCACAAAAATTTGGAACTGATAATGATGAAACTGTTTTGTCTTTCATCGAACAGTATGTAACATGTGCCATTCCAAGAGATGGAGGAGAAAAGAGCTTGAGACAACAAGTTAAACGGTTTCAAAGTCATCGATGTGGGATATACTGCCGACGAAAATGCAAGTGTAAAGAGAAATTTTATACAAAATGCCGTTTTGGATTCCCACGTCGTATAATTTGTAAATAGTTTTTTGTCAACAGTAAGGCATACAATAACTCAGAAATCTCACAAGAATACATACAACTTAAAAAGAACAGAAGCTTCAAAGTACATTAATGACTACAATCCAGTTATTTTGAAAATGTGGAATGGAAACATGGATATTCAATATGTTGCAGATAATTCAATTGCTGTTGCTCGCTATGTTACATCATATATAACCAAATCTGAGAAGACATAGATGAAAGAAATGTGGGAAGAAATTTCAGCAGAGAAGAGTCTTAGCAAGAAATTTTATAGCTTTAGATTGAAAATGCTTTCCCATCAAGAGATTGTATCCTATGAATGTTCGGATCGCTTTTGCTCTGCCAGTTTATATTCTAGTCAAGAGGAATCCTTTGGGTAAGTCTAGGTCTTTCCTCCACATGAAATAGAGTATTGAAATCTTTACAAGAAATCGAATACTTAGCACAGAATGAACCAGAAAGTACAGATATTGTTAAAACTAATATGTTGGATACATACTATCCCAAAAGGAGTCCAAATCTTGAAAACCTATGTCTGTATGAAATATTTCAACATTACAGCTTTAAAAGAAAAGTTACAGAAAATATAAAAGAAGAGAAATATGCAGTAATTGGATGTGATGGGTGTTTAGTAAAACATGCCAAATGAAATCTTATTAACCACAGAAAACTCAGTTGCGAAAGTCCAGATAAGAAAGAATTTTTCTTTTTAGCACTTCGGCAACTGTTCAAGCCTTGGCATAGTGAAACAGAATTACTTGGAGATTTTGACTGCTATGAAGATTCTTTTAATGCAACTAAAGATAGCATTCAGTGCACAATTTTCCAAACTTATCTACAAATGTTAAATGATGAGATTGAACAAGAAAGTACTATTGCAGCTGAAATAGCTAGAGAAAGTTCACAAGGCAGTCAAAGTTCTGGTCCACTGAGTCAAGAGCCACTGGGACAACTAATTATTGAAAATGAAGCAGCAATAGCCATGAATGAGGTAGAAACTGCAATGCAACAAGCACAGCAAATATTATTCAGATGGAAAAGTTAGAAGAACAACTAAATATTGAACAAAAAGAAATATATCTACAAGTCAAAAAACAGGTACAACATGGTTAGCTGCACGAAAAAAAGAATGCCAATGTTCATCATTTAAACCTATTCTATTGTACATCAGTGGTCAAGCTGGGACAGGAAAAAGTTTCTTAATTAAAGTTTTGACCAGTTATCTACACAAAACTACAGAATCACATTTATCTTGTGTTGTAACAGCTCCAACTGGATTAGCAGCACATAACATTAAAGGGACCTCTACCTGTTGAACATGATAATATATTGAAATATCAGAAGCTATCTGGAGAAGCTTGTTATGAAGTCTCAAGACTACTGAAGAAAATGAAACTTTTAATCATTGATGAGGTGAGCATGGTCTTAAACTTAATGCTTGCCTTTGTACATTTAAGAATGCAACAGATTTTTAAAAGAAAATACGATATTTTGCTTGGATTAAAACATTTAATAGCATTCGGAGACCTACTACAACCTACTCCTGTAAAAGGACAACCTGTTTTTAAAACATTTATCCATAGAGACACAAGGAAATCTTTTGGAAGTATTGGAAATGTGAACATTTGGTTACATTTTGAATATAAAGAACGTGTTAAGAATATGCAACAAACAAGTGATGAAGATTATGGAAATATTCTTCAAGACATAAGAATTGGTGTCTTGACGGAAAATGGTAAACGAGCTTTAGAAAGTCAGCTACTATGTAACTTCTTTACAAGTGGAAACACAGCAGCTGAAGTAATGTACAATATGCTTTCAGAAAACAAGTCTATAGTTTGCCTAATGCCTACACTGCAATGTTCTACATTTAATCAACAACTTTTGAAACTGGAAAAACAACAACAACAAATTGTGGAAATTGAAGCTATTGATAGAAGCGAACACCAGGGAGTGACTATTCTTCTTACAGAGAAACTACAGGCTAAATTGCATTCTTTGGAAAAGTCTGTATCTAAAACTACAGGCTCAGAAAAGACTTTACATGTATGTATACTGTCGGGTAATTTTGCAGCGTAATTTGAATGTAGAAGAAGGTTTAGTAAATGGAGCAATGGGAAAAGTGGTTGATTTTTTAAATTTTTAGAAGAGAGATGGAATAGAATTTTTGATTATAAAATTTCATCAGATTAAGGAGGTAAGACAGATTTGGCATTGTGTTGTACGTTTTTTTGCTTCTAAAAGATCTGTATGTTCGCAGACAACAGTTTCCTCCGTCTTTAGCATATGCAGTAACTATTCATAAATCTCAAGGTTTAAGTATAGACAGAGCTTTTATAAATATTGGAAGTACGGTGTTTAAGGAGGGAATGGCATACGTTGCATTGTCTCGAGTAAGAACATTGTCTGGTTTGTATTTGATAGATTTTGATGAGAAAAGGGTTAGTGCTGATGCAAATTGTGTAATAGAGTACAATCGTTTAAGAAGACTTTGTGCTCCTTATTGAAGTGAATATCCCAAATATGAGAAATGTATAGTGTGTCCAAAATGGAAATATGTCAAAGATGCAACCGAGGTTCAAAAAGGAGCAACTGAAGAAACAGTTGAAAGTAGAAAGAAAAAAATATAAAGTGTTAATGATTTTGTAGGATACTTGTTAGAAAACAGTTCAGGTATCAACTGTTATGCTAATGTGATTCTGAATGTTGTGTTTCACTTACGACATCTTCATCATGAAATCATGGGAAAACGTGAAAAATGATTCTGTTCTTTACTACATCATGTATTTCAACAGTTGATAAGTGACAGAAGTAAAATGCATACTGCTTCTGGCATTCGGCATCTTTTAGATATATGCACTGGTTCATTGACACTTACTCTCAACATACAATAAGATGCACAAGAATTTCTAATGCTTATGCTTGGAGTATTAGAACATGAAGGAATACACATTGAAAACTTATTTGGACTAAGTTACAAGTGGAACCATAAGTGCAAACAGTGTTCATTTACTTCTACCACTGAAATACAAACTGAACTATTCCTATACTTGACAATACCAGACTGCAAATCAGTACCTTTTAACAAATTGATAAAAACTGCAAATCAGGATATGAGATGCTCACATTGTATATCAGATATGCTGTCTACATTACCTATAGAAAGATTTGGAAAATATCTCATTTTAATGTTACAACGATGTAGAGCAAATGGAAGAAAATTGGAAACAAAAATTACAAATTTTAAAGCAAGTCAAATATCTATTTCAGGAAGAACTTATACAACAGCAGCTATTATTTTTCATGAAGGACTTAGTGCAACATCTGGACACTATACTGTTTATTTAAAGTGTAACAAAGGATGGACGCTTTGCAATGATGCCCACTTGGAATTCAAACCTAGATTGCCTTCTGAATTACCAAATTCATATTTGGTATTTCTGCAGCCAAAGTTCTGAGTACATCATTCGGCCTATTGGGAAGATGTGAACAGAAAATAGACAGCACTGCAAACTATTAGTATGTATAATTAGTGTTTTATTTATTATTTGCGCTAATTGATATTACATTTGGAAAATTCTGTTTAAAATCAAATGGTTTATATATTTGTTCTCTATATTGTACCAGATGTAAATGAGAGTCAACATTTTGGCAAATGTATTTGAGATAAATAATAAGTTAATGTTGATGAAGGAAGTAATTAACAAAGTGTAGATAGGAAAACACATAGGTACACATGTTGTAAATGATGTTCTATGCTGATTTGTTTTTTTTCTATAATCAATTTAATTGTTTTTTTTCCCACTGTTCAATGATGATACTACATTGAAATCACTGTGTATGGTGAAGTTAAGTTGAATCTGAGAACAGCAAAAAAGGGAAACTGAAAATGTTATGTAATTCTAAATTTATGTTTTGTTCTTGAATATATAATATCATTTCTTTAATATATTATCATTAAATAACAGTTTTTCTTTTTCTTCTTTATAGTAGCTACTGTTGAAGTTTGAAAACAGTTTTATTGCTGCTTAGGATAATACTACTCTAAAATAGTTCTACTGAGTAATGTATTTAAATTACTTGGAAAGTAAGAATACATAATATAATATGCATGACAACCTGGAAAAATGTTTAAAATGTAATTATATATTATTTGTTTTTAATATAAATAATGTTCATCGTTTAGACTACTTAAAAAGTATTATCATATTTCTGTGGAGCAGTATCACACTTACTTTTCACAAAAGAACATAGACTAATAAAAGTGCTTTGATTGTAAGTTATTTATTCCACGTTATACCACACAGGTGTGTATTGTACTCTCTATCCAAGGACTTCTGACATGCATATATACATTACAGATGTCTACTACTGTGAGTCAGTACTCTAGTAGAACTGCTAAGATCTGTGCACCTGTATAACAAACGACATAGTTTTGAACTTAGAGTCATCAGATGCACAACACGTGTACATGTGTACATGTAGAAGCCTACATATACTAGAATACATCTGATTCACACCAATTCTTTTAGAAATTTGCATACAAGAAGATGTATGTATTACTTTCTCCTCCTTTTACACGACAGGTGGGTATTGAAAGTGCTTTTTATTATATTTGGAAATTTGACTGTTTTGAAGGATGCTGTATCTCCTCATTTTAAGAAGTATTTTAAGACATTAGAGAGCTACTAGGCCTAAGTTTTAAAGGATAGCATCTACTGTATATGGCACAACCCATGCACTTATTCAATAATTCAAACACTATGCTACCACTCATTCACTCACACAGGCACTATGCATACACCCATACAATCATCCAGATACTACTCCTACACTCACTCAACCACCTAGACACTACTCTTGCACTGTTCCAATCATCCATGCATTACCCATACACCTATCTATTCACCCAGGCACTACTGATGCAGTCCTGTATTCACCCAGGCACTACCTACGCACTCATAGAATTACCCAGGGACTAGCCATGCACTCTTGCAACCAAACAGGCACTATGCATGCACTTAACCAATCACCCAGACACTACCCATACACTCATCCATTCTCCCAGGTACTATCCATGCACTCATGAAATCACCCAAGCACTGCTGTTGCAGTCACCCATTCATCTAGGCACTACCCATACACTCATAAATTCAGTCAGGCACTGCCGATGCAGTCATGCAGTCATGGAGGCACTACCCATGTATACATGCAATCAGCCAGACACTACCCATACACTCATCCATTCTCCCAGGTACTATCCATGCACTCATGAAATCACCCAAGCACTGCTGTTGCAGTCACCCATTCATCTAGGCACTACCCATACACTCATAAATTCAGTCAGGCACTGCCGATGCAGTCATGCAGTCATGGAGGCACTACCCATGTATACATGCAATCAGCCAGACACTACCTACCCATGCACTGATCCAATGAGCCAGACACTACCTTTGCACTAATCCATTCACTCAAACACTACCCATGCACTCATGCATTCACTGAAGCACTACCCTTGCACTCAACCATTCATTCAGGCACTACCCATGCACTGATCCATTTACTCACGCACTGCCAAAGGACTCTGCAGTCATCAAGGCACTACCTATGCACTCATCCAATTTCCCAGGCTCTACCTACATACTCATCCATTTACCCAGGCACTACCCATGCACTCATCCATCACTCAGGCACAGCCCATTCACTCATCCATTCACCCAGTTACTATCCATGCAGTCATGGAATCACCGAGACACTGCTCTTGCACTCACTCATTCGTCCAGGCACTACCCATGCACTCATCTACTCAGTCAGGCACTGGCCATGCAGTCACCTAATGAGCCAGGCACTACCCTTACACTAATCCTTTCACTCAGGCAGTACCTATACAGGCATCCAGTCACTCAGGCACTATTCATTCACTCAAGCATTTACTGAGAGACAACCCATGCATTCCTCCATTCACTCATACACTATCCTTGCACTCAACTATTCACTCAAGCACTACCCATGTACTCCTCCAGGCGCTCAGGCACTATCCTTCAACTGAACCATTCAGTCACGCAGTACCCATGCACTCATGCATTTACTCAGGCAGTACTCATGCACTTATCCAATCACCCAGGCACTACCCATACACTCATCCATTCACCCAGGTACTATCCATGCACTCATTAAATCACCCAAGCACTGCTGTTGCAGTCACCCATTCATCCAGGCACTGCCCATGCACTCATCGATTCAGTCAGGCACTGCCGATGCAGTCATGCAGTCATGGAGGCACTACCCACATATTCATGCAATCAGCCAGACACTACCCATGCAATCATCCAATGAGCCAGACACTACCCTTGCACTAATCCATTCACTCAGTTATTGCCCATGCACTCATGCATTCACTTAGGCACTACCCTAGCACTCAACCATTCACTCAGGCACTACAAATGCACTCATCTATTTACTCACACACTGCCAACGGACTCATGCAGTCATCGAGGCACTGCCCATGCATTCATCCAATTTCCCAGGCACTACCCATATACTCATCCATTCACCCAGATACTACCCATGCACTCATCCATCACTCAGGCACTACCCATATACTCATTCATTCACCCCGGTACTATCCATGCAGTCATGGAATCACTGAGACACTGCTCTTGCACTCACTCATTCATCCAGGCACTACCCATGCACTCATCCATTCAGTCAGGCACTGCCCATGCAGTCACCTAATGAGCCAGGCACTAAACTTACACTATTCATTCACTCAAGCATTCACTGAGAGACAACCCATGCATTCCTCTATTCACTCAAACACTATCCTTGCACTCAGCTATTCACTCAAGCACTACCCATGTACTCATCCAATCACTCAGGCACTATCCTTTAACTGAACCATTCAGTCACGCAGTAACCATGCACTCATGCATTTACTCAGGCAGTACTCATGCACTCATCCAATCACCCAGGCACTACTCATGCAGTCATGCAATCACTCAGACACTACTCTTGCACTCAACCATTCACTCAGGCATTGCCCATGCACTCATCCATTACCTATGCACTCAGGCATTACCCATGCATCCATTCTCTCAGGCACTACCCATGCACTCATCTAATGAACCAGACACTACCCTTGCACTGATCATTTCACTCAAGCACTACCCATGCACTCATTCAAGCACCCAGGCATTACCTTTGCACTCATGAAGTCAGTCAGGTACTACACATGCACTCATCCAATCAACCAGGCAGTACCTCTGCACTCCTGTAATCACCCAGGCCCTACCCATGCACTCATGCAATCACTCAGGCACTAATCTTGCACTCAACCATTCACTCAGGCACTACCCATGCACTCATCTTTTCTCTTAGGCACTATCCATACACTCATCTAATGACCCAGGAATTACCCTTGCACTCATCCTTTCATGCAGGCACTACCCATGTACTCATCCAATCACCCAGGCACTACACCTGCACTCATACAATCACCCAGGCACTACTCATGCACTAATGAAATCACTCAGGCACTATTCTTGACTCAACCATTCACTCAGGCACTACCCATGTACTCATCCATTCTCTCAGGCATAACCCATGCACTAATGCAATAACCCAGGCATTACCCTTGCACTTATGCTTTCAGTCAAGCACTACCCATGCACTCATCCAATCACCCAGGCAGTACCTCTGCACTCATGCAATCACTCAGGCACTACTCTTGCACTCATCCTTTCACTCAGGCACTACCCGTGCAGTAATCCAATTACCCAGGCAGTACCTCTGCACTCATGCAATCACCCAGGTACTACTCATGCACTCATCCATTCACTCAGGAATTACGCATATGCTCATCCATTCACTCAAGCACTACTCATGCACACATCAAATCACCCAAGCACTACTCTTTCACTCACGTATTATGCATGCGCTCATCCTTTCACTGAGACACTACTCATGCACAATTCTTACTTTCATCACAAACACATTTATGCACAGAATCCCTTTCACTACATACAATACTTCTAATTTTAACCAGTATAGGTGGTTCGGTGAAACCTTTTTTTAAAAAACCATTTTAAGTTGTTTTTGTATTTTCTAACAATTTGTTTATTTTTGGGGGTATTTTTGACTTTTTAGAAGAAAAAAACTTGCAGACCTCAACATCAATGTTTCTAAAAAACAAAGAAACACAAGATTGTGAAATCCCCCAAAAATTAACACTTGTGTGTTTTTAGTAGATTCATTATTGCATCGATGGATTGCTCTCCAACACAGAGGATAGTTTGGCATTTTCTGCAGTTTATGCTAGCATCTGCTAGTTCAGGGTAAATCTGGGCCTGAGATGTGGTGAGAAGTGCTGCAGCCGATGTTGATTGCTCCCTCTTTTCCCAAGCCATGACTTCTCTAGCCAGTCGAGTAGGATGGATCGTTTCCAGGTGCTTTTTCATGGATGATATCCCACAAGAATATTTTTTGTCCGACCCCCTAGACAGAACTTTGTGGCAGAGAGAGCACGTAACTTTATGTGCATTAACTTTCTTCTCACCTTCTGGAATGATGAAAAATGCCCAAACTATACTTTCTTTCCTCTTCTTAATGGGCTCCTCAACTTCGTCTGGATCCTCAAGCTGTTCTTCCTCTGGATGAGAAGATGCCATTTCAAAGATTCGGAAAGTCAAAATACCCCAAAAAAATAATAAGTTTTAAGAGCCTACAAAAAAGATGTCCTGACAGGGAGGCACACCCAAAACAAGAAGAAAGCAGCAGGTGTTGGATCCTCCTTCCAACAGTATGAAACCCTTTTTAACCAATAAAAATCTTTATTTCCATGTCACGTGGAGTCAAGTAGGGGTCACGCACCCATTGCGTATACGTCGCAGACCCGTAAAATGAGCTAAATTTAAGTTAAAAATATAAATTGCTATTAGGAAATTGTGTTCAAACTATTTTAGTGGAAAGTCTTTAAGCAAAACAGATATTTAAACTTGCAATATTGATATTTCCTACTTTTTAAAATTCCGCCGGAGTCGCGACCCCTACACGATCCCGGAAATAAGTGACAGCAGAGTTCGCGACTCCTTTCCGACCAGTGTGCGATGGTAACGCGTACACAAAAATGTGTTTTTTAGTTCTTGAAAATATTTTTCTACTACAGTAATACTAATTTTTGGGATTCAATAATAAAACTCTTTGCTTAAAAAAAATATTATTTCACTGTAAGTACGTATTTTAGACTTACATTCATATAACGGATGCTCGCACCGAATGCATAGATCTACAGCTGGTGCGCGATACTATTGTGTCCTTAAAAATCTGTATAAAACATTTCAAAACAAATTTATAACTTCTATAATACTATTTTTTTACACTCTATTTTAGACTAACATTCATATAACAGAGTTGTGCACCCACCACGTAGGTCTGCGACCAGTGCGCAACTCTGTTTGGAAAACTAAAAAAAAAAGATATAAAGAAGATATTGATCATAATCATACAACAAATCATCTTTGTAAATGTATATATGTTTATTCACTAAAAAACAGAGGTTTCAGGGACGTTATAGTTTGTAATTACCACTTCAAAAACCTTAGAAATTCACTGAAAAACCACAGGTTTCAGGGACGTTATAGTTAGGAATTAGCATTTAAAATACCTTAGATATCCACTGAAAAAAGCCACAGGTTTCAGGGACGTTATAGTTAGGCTGACATTTCACTCGTACAAAACCAGAGAAGGTCAGCCGCGCCCCCGCAATGCATCACATATTACATTACTCATGACATGGTCAGTGACATCACTGATGATATCACTGATGACATCTCAAATGACATCACTGATGTCAGCCGGAATTCTGTGTTTTTTTCAGTGAATATATATATGAATATTATATACTGGCGGTCACCAGTAGGTAATTATATTAGTTAGGACCTATTTTCCATAGATAAAATGTTTATTGTTTTGCTAATAACTTTGGTGGTGGAGCTGAAGCTACACAAATTTTTCAAAACTAGTATGCCAATCACTTCAGCTGAGTTTTGGGCAGATCCGCCAAGCGGGTGCTGAGTAAAAGGGAGGGATCCCAAAACAGATTTTCCAAATGCAATTTCCAATAAGGATTTAAGACACAACTACAGCCCGAACCACTGAACGGAATTCCACCAAATCTGGCAGAAAGCTAGATCTTAGTCCAAAAAGATCTCTTTTTGAAATTTGGTGTAAATCTGTTCAGTAGTTTTGAAGTTATGAAAGAAAAAAGATGTATGTAAATCTAGGTATATAAATACACTGTGGATCCGTGATTGGCTGCCACCACTTCATCCAAGATGCCTGAGAAAAACATAAAGAAAACCACAAGTGAGCATGTAGGAATAACCTGACCCCTTACATCTGGTGGTGGGTTCCCACAGAGACTCGGTCGGGGGCCAAAAATATTTTATTTTGCTGTGAATTTGTGAAGGATTCACGGATCTACTGCAAAATAAAAAAAAAGGGGGCCGTTCGTGTATGGCAGAGGTTGGATTGACGTGGTAATTAATTACTACTCCATGTAAAAAAACAAGAAATTCACTGAAAAAACAAAGTTTACAGGGACATTATAGAAAGGTAATAGAATTTGAAAAACCTTAGAAATTCACTAAAAAAACAAACGTTACAGGGATGTTATAGTTATGTTCAGATTTTACACACACAAAACCATAGAAATTCAGCAGTTATAGTTTTAGTTATCTCAAGTAACTATAACTCGAGCTCTAACGTAATTGAAACTTGCGCCCTCACCATGCATTGCTAATTACTCCTCCTATTAATATATATATATATATATTATCTACTGGGGGTCGCCAGTAGGTAGTTATAGTTAGGACCTTGTTTCTATTCAAAAAGCGTTTTTTCTTTTGCCAATATCTTTGGCGCCATTTGACGAATCTTCACAAAATTTTCAAAACTAATGGGGCTCTCTAGTCAGCTCCTGTCTTGAAAGTTTTGGGGAGATTCATCAAGTGGGGGCTGAGAAAAAAGGGGGTCCTAAAAAGCGTTTTCTCCATGTTAATTTCCACAGGAAATTTTAGACAAGGCTACAGAACAAACTGCTGAACGGAATTACACCAAATATGGCAAAAAGGTAGCTCTTAGTTCAGAAAGCGACCTTTTTGTTAAATGGTATAAATCTGTTCAGTAGTTCCTGAGAAATCCATATATTAAAAAATATTAGTATCTGGTGACCGCGGTGGATCTGTGAAACCTCCCGATCACGAGCCTGACTGATTGGCTGGCAACACTTCAAACCAGGAAGTGTTGGCAGCCATCTTGTGACTCAGTTGAACCAAGTCACAAGAAAAAAGGTAAAAAAAACAAGAAAAGTGGGCTGGGTAGAAACACCCTGCCCCCCAAGCCTGCTCAGGGGGTCCCACAGGAACACCGAGGGCCCAAAAATGCATTAAAAAAAAAATCAGGCGGATTTGCGTAGGGTTTGCGAATCCTGCCGAAAAAAACACACGGTCTCCCTTGCTTCGTTTAATTAAGCCCACTGGGTGGGCCTGGTCCTGGGGGCATGGTGCAATATATAGAGGGGGCCCATGGGGGCCCCCACTGCCCCGGGGACCACCTCCTCCCTGAGGGTAATTTAATAATATGCGGGGGCATGCGGCCCACCTGCAGCCCTGGGGACTGCCACCTCCCCGGGGCTTTTTTCTAAAATGAAAGGCGTGGGTGGGGCTCTTGCCCGCCCCCACGCTGCCCTGGGGAACGCGACCTCCCCGGGGCTTTAAACTTTAAATGTGGGGGGCCTCGCACCCCCGCAGCCCTGGGGACCGCCACCTCCTTTTTTTTTGTAATATAGAAGGCATGGGGGGGCTCCCGCTCACCCCCATGCTGCCCCGGGGACCACCACCTCCCTGGGACTTTAAACTTGAAATGTTGGGGTCCTCGTGCCCCCCCGCAGCCCCAGGGACCACCACCTCTCTGGGGATTTTTTTTTTAAATAAAAAGGTGTGGGGGCCACCTGCCCCCCCCACACTGACCCAGGGACCAGCACCTCTGCGGGGCATAGATTATGTAAATACGGGGGTCTGTTGCAGACCCCTAAGCCCGGGGACCACCACCTCCCCAGGCCTTAAAATAAGTTGGAGGGGGGTCACGCGACCCCCCTCGTGGAGCCCTCCTTGGCCCTGGGGACAGCCATACCCCAGGGCCGGCTCCAGCAATGTCCCAGGGTGGCCAACCCTGGGACATTGCAGTTTGCTATGGCAGGGTGGGAGCACTGCTCCTGCCCTGCCATAGCAAACATCTGCTTCGCTTCATGGTAGCGAGAGCAGAAAAACTGCTCTCGCTTCCATGAAGCGAAGCAGTATTGCTTTTGGGCAAAGAGAGCTGCATGTCAGCAGCTCCCTTTGTCCAAAAGCAATGCTGGCTCCCGCAGGAGATGGGGAGCCGGCAGGGCCTGCGGGCGCATTGGGGCTCCTTCCGCGGTCCCCAACGTGAGGCCATGCCCCGGGGGCCTGTTTTAATTCTTTTTTTTTTAAAAGACAAGGCCGGGCCCTGGGGATGGGGTCCCCGGGGCAATAGTTGGCC
This sequence comes from Calotriton arnoldi, assembly GCA_963921515.1. Classification (NCBI taxonomy): domain Eukaryota; kingdom Metazoa; phylum Chordata; class Amphibia; order Caudata; family Salamandridae; genus Calotriton; species Calotriton arnoldi. The sequence goes on along the minus strand of CAWUFW010000756.1, from coordinate 158,927 downwards.
TGAGGACGGGAGCACGTGGCCCCCCTCTAAAATTTATAAAAAGAGATAGGCTGGGCAGGCCCCTGGGAATGGATCCCTGGGGTCAAAAGTGGACCAGGGAAGGAAGGACACCCGGTCCCCCTTCCATAAATAACGTTTTTGCCGTGCCCCGGGTGATGGGGTGCCCGGGGCCAAAATCGGCCTGGGGAGGGGGGCTATTCAGCCCCCTTCCCATTTTAAAAAGAAAAAAATAAATAAAGACTTGGCCAAGCCCCTGGGGATGGGGTCCCTGGGGCCAAAAATGGCCCAGGAGGGGAGGCCAATCGGACCCTCTCCCTTTTTAATAAAAATGACTAGGCCCGGGGCATGGGGTCCCCAGGGTCGACATTGGGTAATGGAACTGGGGGGCATTAAATATTATTTTTTTCTCTCGTGATAGGAGTCGCTACTCCACTGCAACTCTCAGCCCCCCAGTGTAACGTCGCTGTGGATTCGCAGATCCACCTCAAATACATAATTTAATACTATATAATTCAGAAAGTAGTGTTGCATTTGTGAACTTTTTTATAGAGTGAGTGAGGTTTAAGTTAATAATCACATTAAATTTGATAGAGTAAGTAATAATATAAAAAAATAAAAATTAAAAAATAAACTTGAAATGTGTATTGTGTTGTAGTACATTGAATTTGTGCTTTTGTTTTGTGGATTTGTGATGGGTTTGCAAACCCAGAAAATATTTAAAAAGAGTATTTTGTTAAAAAAAAAATAAGATTCACTGTTGAGTTATAGGGTGGCTCCAAAAGAGCCCTTGTTTTCATTATGAGTTTGTTGTAGCTACATGTAAGTGCGGATGCACAGCTTAAGGTTGTTGAGAAAGACTCCGTTCACTTGATCTGTGAAGTGAACTCCACCACTTCTGTAGATGTCATCCATATCAAAACGTAGATTGTTGTTATAGATGGAGCCCATTGTATGGTTTCTGAGGTAAGCAGAAACAGCTTTATTGACATTCTTTCTACCGTTCTCAATCTGTGGGCAGAATTGATTTGACCACTTCCAATTCTGTCTTTGGCATATATTAGAGAATACAAAGACAGTTTGAGGCAAAAGCAACATCAATTGTGCAAAGGTATCCTCATTAGGATTTCCAGTCCTACCCCAGTCAATGTGCCTAGGTCATTGCCACCACAGTGTACAATCATGAGGTTAGGGGATTGGAGATGCAAAAAGGTTTTAACGAAAGGCATCATTGGTGCCACTTTAATCCTCTCTGTGCAATCCATTTAATATCCCCATTTTTCAAACCTAGGTCTTTGTCAATACCTCTGTGTTCAGCATACCTTTTGCACCAGAAACATAGCTGTGCCCTACAATCCATACTGTAAGCATCTTGAAGGATGTCTGGAAGTAATGAAAAGATGTCTGTAGCTGAGGTAGTCAGTTGGTAAATTGAGAGGTATCTAAAATGGAGGAGAAGATGCTGTTTTTGAAAAAGCTGATAAGTGATTGTCTGTTCATTTACATTGCACACTCAAAAATAGGATGCATGTTACTTTCCTAAAGAAGCATGCTTCTTATTGGTTATTAAAATATATTTGACAGGTACAGTAGATACAATAAGGTAATATGTTGCAACCACACCTGCTATTTGCATTTGTAAGCTACTGTGCTGAACTTGAAAATATGGTTAACTTGTGACCTGCCAGTACAGTTGAATGTTGCAGAAACTGTTACTATGGAAACTGGGATTAAGCAGAATGGGGGAAGGGTTGAAACTTGACTGTGAATTAAAAATGTGAAATGATAACTTATATAAAAGTAATATGCTACTAAATTAACTTTTCCCAAAACAGTAGTATGTTTAGAAGTAGTGTGTTGTTAAAAAATAATGCTAGAATTATTGGAAGTAGCTTTTTGAACTCCCATCAGGGTTCGCGGCTCCATCGCGATGCTACACTGCGGCGCCGCAGTGGAGTCGCGACCCCAGAAAATTACAGAACCAGTTTGGGCACTTTTAGAAGACAGTTGGAAAGGGTTAATATGTCTAACCAATAGAAATGTGTTTCACAATTTGAAATAATGTAGGAAGCAATGTGATTTGTTACTTACATTTATTTGTGTGCAGAAAAATAAGGAAAGTTTGCCATTACTGGTTTTACGTTGTTGAGAATAGGGCATTACATTTATTGTGTGCAAAAGAAAATCTTTTATGAGTTTCTGATAATTCATATTCTGCAATACTATTTGAAAGGTGAGCTACAAATTTGTGAGGTGTGTTATGTATTATGTAGTAGTGCTTTACTGTTTGTAGTGATATTTTTTGATTTGAAAAGCTTTATTTTCAAACTTTTAAAATTATTTGAGAACTGTGATGTTTGAAATATTTTACGAAATGTACAGATGTGAATTGTAGTTTGTTTTCTCGCAGTGAAATGATGATTGAAATAGTTTGTGCATACTAATATGTGTACATTGGTAGATGGATTAGTGACTATGGTAGTTTGTATGGGTCTATGGAAAGGAATAGTTGAAGTACGCCGCATAATTTTAGGTGTCTCTTTGAAATGGAAAGTGCAGTCTGTCAAATTCTAAGGTCTGTATTGTCGTGTGACTGAGGTATGTCTCGACTTCAATATGTAATCTCTTATGTGTGTTATGCATCTGAAGATGCTAGACATATAAAACACAGGTATACATCTATTTGTATGTTTCTTTTATCTATGATAGTACTAGGAAAAGGTACAGACACATGCATGCTTTCAGGAATATGGTGAGACTTACGACAGGTACATGCAAAGGGTTACTGCTTTTTATTTCGCTAGGCCCAACACCTTGAGTAGTCACAGAATAGTGAAGCTGAAGCACAAAAGTGAGGTTTAAGGCATGTTGTCAGAGGGATAAGTGATTAGGTACTTTGTATGAGTCTGTGGAAAGGTACAATTGAAATGTTCCGCATACTTTTAGGTGCCTGCTTGAAATGGGAAGTGCATTCTGTGAAGTTTTAAGGGCTGCATGGTCTTGTGCCTGAGGTATGTCTCTACTTGCACATGTATTCTCATATGTCTTATGCATTTGAAGATGCTAGATGTATAAAACACAGGTATACGTCTATTTGTATGTTTCTTTTATATATGATGGCACTAGCAAAAGGAACAGACACATGCATGCATGCTTTCAGGAATATGGTGAGACTTAAAACAGAGACATGTGAAGGGATGCTGCTTTGTATTTGGCTAGGCCCGACACCCTCAGTAGTAGTAGAATGGTGAAGCTGCAGCACAAAAGTGAGGTTTAAGACATGTTGGCAGAGGGATTAGTGATTAGGCTACTGTGTATGAGTCTCTGGAAAGGTACACTTGAAATATGCTGAATGATTTTCGGTGTCTGCTTGAAATGGGAAGTGCATTCTGTGAAGTTTTAAGGTCTGCATGGTCTTGTGACTAAGGTATGTCTCTACTTGCACATGTTTTCTCATACGTGTCATGCATTTGAAGATGCTTTTCATATAAAACACAGGTATACGTCTATTTGTGTGTTTCTTTTATATATGATGCCACTAAGAAAAGGTGCAGACATATGCATACATGCTTTCAGGAATATGGTGAGACTTACAACAAACACATGCAAAGGGTTGCTGGTTTACATTTGGCTAAGCCCAACACCCTAAGTAGTTGCAGAATGGTGAAGCTGCAGCTCAAAAGTGAGGTTTAAGACATGTTGGTCGAAGGATTACTGATTAGGCTACTTTCTATGAGTCTGTGGAAAGGTACACTTGAAATACGTCGTAAAATTTTAGGTGTCTGCTTGAAATGGGAAGTGCATTCTGTGAAGTCTTAAGGTGTGCATGGTCTTGTGACTGAGGTATGTCTCTACTTGCACATGTATTCTCATACATGTTATGCATTTGAAGATGCTAGATGTATAAAACACAGGTATACGTCTATTTGTATATTTCTTTTATATATGATGCCACTAGGAAAAGGTGCAGACACATGCATGCATGCTTTCAGGAATATGGTGAGACTTACAACACAGATATGCGAAGGGTTGCTGCTTTATATTTGGCTAGGCCCTACACTCTGACTAGTAGTAGAATGGTGAAGCTGCAGAACAATAGTGAGGTTTAAGACATGTTGCTAGAAGGAATACTGATTAGGCTACTTTGTACAACTCTGTGGAAAGGTACAATTGAAATATGCCGCATAATTTTAGGCGTCTGCTTGAAATTGCAAGTGCATTCTGTGAAGTTTTAAGGTCTGCATGGTCTTCTGACTGAGGTATGTCTCTACTTGCACATGTATTTTGATACTTGTTATGTATCTGAAGATGCTAGACGTATAAAACACAGGTATACACCTATTTGTATGTTTCTTTTATATATGATGCCACTAGGAAAAGGTGCAGACACACGCATGTATGCTTTCAGGAATATGGTGAGACTTACAATAGACACATGCAAAGGGTTGCTGCTTTACATTTGGTTAGGCCCAACACCCTAAGTAGTTGCAGAATAGTGAAGCTGCAGCTCAAAAGTGAGGTTTAAGACATGTTGGTAGAGGGATTACTGATTAGGGTACTTTGTATGAGTCTGTGGAAAGGTACACCTGAAGTACGGCACATCATTTTACGTGATTGTTTGGAATGCGAAGTGCAGTCTGTCAAGTTTTAAGATCTGCATGGTCATGTGACTGCGGTATGTGTCTACATGCACATGTATTCTCATATGTGTTATGCAACTGAAGATGGTAGACGTATAAAACACAGGTATACGTCAATTTGTATGTTTATTTTATATATGGTAGCACTAGCAAAAGGTACAGATACATCCATGTATGCTTACAGGAATATGGTGAGACTAACAACAGAGACATGCGAAGGTTTGCTGCTTTATATTTGGCTAGGCCCAACACTTAGTGGATTAGTGATTAGGCCACTTTGTACGAGTTTGTGGAAAAGTATTCCACATAATTTTTGGTGTCTGCTTGTAATCGGAAGTGCATTCTGTGACATAGGTATGTCTCTACTTGCACTTGTATTCTCATACCTGTCATGCATTTGAAGATGCTTTACATATAAAACACAGGTATATGTCTATTTGTGTGTTTCTTTTATCTATGATGCCACTAATGTGTCTACTTCCACATGTATTTTCACAAGTGTTATGCACCTGAAGATGCTAGATGTATAAAATACAGGTATACATTTATTTGTATGTTTCTTTTATATATGATTCCACTAGCAAAAGATACAGACACATGCATGCATGCTTTGAGAATCATGGTGAGACTTATAACAGTGACATGGGAAGGGTTGCTGTTCAAAATTTGGATAGGACCAAGAGTAGTTGTTGAAAACTGAAGCTGCAAGAGAAAAGTGAGGTTTAAGACATGTTGGCAAAAGGATTAGTGATTAGGCTACTTGCTATAAGTTTGTGTCAACAAGTTTATTAGTAAATTAAAACCATGAACAAGATCATACAGTGCATAAAGTTTAAAAATACATACAAAAAGGATTAAAAAACGGATTTGTCATACGTCTATTAGAACCACTGGGCATCGTGTCACGAGTCCTTCACTTTCTTTCCTAGGTTTTTAAATAGAGGTGCCAACTACAGATATGGATTGGGTAAAAGTAGCTGATCAGGGACGGGTCTTTTCCCTAGTGTATAAAGAGCAAAATTGCCATACGGGTGACTAAAGTTCCCTTAAGTAAATTAACATAGGTAAATAAAGTGCTTTTGTGCAGGACTGAAGCAGGAATATGTACGATGCCAGAATGGGCTATGGTTCCCCACTATAAATGTGCAAGTGTGCAAGACTTTGCATCATTAAAATGCCAGGATAAGCAAGGTAGTTGCCTGAGCTTAACGGGATAGGGAACAGCTAATTATAGCAATCCCTAGCAACCCGTCCTTGAAGATTATCTGCTCATATTAAGTTTGCCTTAAGGGCTACTGATTTATAACATTTTAAAAGATCGAATTGGGAAACCCCTCCAGATAACTCATCGTCCGACCTGTAAGCTGATCATCTTTTTAAAAATATTTAACAATTGGATTAGTTTAATGTTCAGCATTGTATTGCATGGGTCCATAGACTCCACCATTGCAGGCCTGCATGACCTAATTCCCCTTTCAAGGAACTCCCGTCTTAATAAAGATCTTCGTTGACCCATTAATGCAGGACAGATGCATACAATGTGGAGCAATGTTTCATTCCCCTGGTGGCATAGACGGCAGGACCTGTCTTCACTTAAACCAGCCATCCTCCATTTTGGCATAAGGTCTAGTGTGGGTATTTCTCCGAAGCTTAAGGCAAGAAATGACTGTTTGATCTTCCGGTGGAAAGGTGCTGCCAACAAGGATGATTCTGTTAGAATGGAGTATGATTTCAACACCAACCACCCATGACGACGTCTAGACTGGCTTTCCTTATCTGCCATCCAGCTTTGAAGTTTGATTGATTTGTTTACTAATTTCTTAAAGGTTTGCCCAGAGGTCTTAGAGGTCCACAAGTCACCCAATTCGAGCATCCTAATGCTATTTTCAAGATATTTCTTGTAAGCACCATTACCCCGTTGTAAATTGATTTCAGTCCAAACTAAATTAGCCAGGGTTTTTTCAGCTGCTGCTCGCAGATTATGACAGAGCTTTACAAACGCCGCCGGCCTAGCAAGTGTCTGCTTTGTCAGCAGGAATTCTAACCGGAGCTGTGCAGGAGAGGCCGACCTAGGGAGCCTGAAGGTTTGTTTGTAGGCTCTTATCATGAATTTGTCTAGCAGAGGAGCCTCATCACCTAGCATTATCTCCGATCTGTATGCGAGGGTTGGCAGCAATTTGGCTTTCATAACTAATCCCATGGGTTTCAGTTCATGGCCTCGAATGGATCTGGTCAATGACGAGAAGCCATAATTAATAGACTGTGCTTTCATTCGTTATCTCCTTCTTCTGGGAACCAAAGGAGCCGTTTGTGTCTATTTTCACTCCTAGGTATACGTAGAATTTAACCTCGTCAGTTCTGTTTCCATTAATGAGCCATATTTGATTTTTCTTAGAAGAACGATTACATACCATCACACTTGTTTTCGAAAGATTTATTTCTAGGCCATTCTTTTCAGTGTAAGCTCCAAGAGAATTAAGCAGCTTTTTAAGGCCTATTTGACTGTTGCTAAACAGTACCAGGTTGTCAGCGTATAGGATATGCAACATTTGTTGACCTCCAAAGCTCGGTGCGTGAGCCTTCTGTTCGTCGAGCTCAGTAGAGAAATCTGCCAAAAATAAGTTAAAAAGAATGGGGGCTAGGACACAGCCCTGTTTTACACCAGATGTTGTTTGCACCTTCTTTGATACACACGAGTCATCTCCAATTTTGATCTTAACCCAGGTATCCGAGTATACCAGCATAATTGCTTGTAAGATATTCAGTGGGATACCCCATCGCTGGAGTTTGGCGCAAAGTTTGTCCCGAGGGACACCATCAAAAGCTGCTTTAAAGTCAACAAAGCACAAACGGTTTGTGGAAAGGTATACTTGAAGTATGCCGCATAAATGTAGGTGTCTGCTTGAAATGGGAAGTGCAGTTTGTAAAGTTTAAGGGACTTCATGGTCTTGTGACTGAGGTATGTTTCTACTTGCTGATGTATTCTCACACGTGCTATGCATCTGGAGAAGTATGCATCTATTTTTATGTTTCTTTTATAAATGACACCACTAGCAAAAGGTACAGATACATGCATGCATGCTTTCAGGAATATGGTGTGAGTTGCAACACACTCTTGCGAAGGGTTGCTGCTTTATTTTTGGCTAGGTCCAACACTCTGAATCGTCGCAGAAGTGAAGCTGCAGCATAAAAGTGAGGTTTAAGAAATGTTGGCAGAGGGATTAATGATTAGGCTACTTCGTATGAGTCTGTGGAAACGTAAACTTGAAGTATGCCGCATAAATTTAGGTGTCTACTTGAAATGGGAAGTGCAGTCTGTAATGTTTAAGGGACTTCATGGTCTTGTGAATGAGGTATGTTTCTACTTCCACATGTACTCTCACACGTGTTATGTATCTGGCGATGCTACATTTATAAAACATAGGTATACATGTATTTTTATGTTTCTTTTATATATGATGCACTAGCAAAACATACAGACACATGGATGCATGCTTTCAAGAATATGGTGAGAGTTATAACAGACCCATGTGAAGGGTTGCTGCTGTATATATTTGGATAGGCCCAACTCTCTCAATAGTCTCTGAATAGTGAAGCTGCAGCACAAAAGTGAGGTTTAAGATATGTTGGCAGATGGAATAGTGATTAGGGTACTTTGTATGAGTCTGTGGAAACGTACACTTAAAGTATGCCACATACATTTAGGAGTCTCTTTGAAATGGGAAGTGCAGTCTGACACGTTTAAAAGACTTCATGGGCTTGTGACTGAGGTATGTCTCTACTTGCTCATGTATTCTCACACATGTTATGTCTATGAAGATGGTAGACATGTAAAACACAGGTATACATTTATTTGTATGTTTCTTTTATATATGATGCCACTAGCAAAAGGTACAGACACATGCATGCATGCATGCTTTGAGAATCATGGTGAGACTTATAACAGTGACATGGGAAGGGTTGCTGTTTTAAATCTGGGTAATTGTTGAAAACTGAAACTGCAAGAGAAAAGTGAGTTTTAAGACATGTTGGCCAAAGGATTAGTGATTAGGCTACTTGCTATGAGTCTGTGTAAAGGTACACTTGAAGTACGTCGCCTAAATTTAGGTGTTGCCCTGAAATGGGAACTGCAGTCTGTCAAGTTTAAGGGACTTCATGGTCTTGTGAATCAGGTATATGTCTACTTCTACATCTATTGTCGGATGTGTTATGCATCTGAACCTGGTCGGTTTGGCTACTGGCAGAGAAATATTTTAGTTCTGCTCTGTCGTTCGGTCGCAGAGCTTGTGATGTCGTCTGAATGAAGGAATTGTGGAGCCTCCGATATAGCTTGTTCAATTCCCAGGTGCCATATTTTAAAATGAATACATACACTTTCTTTTACACAAATGTAGCCAGCATGTGCTCTTAGACACAGATATTAAACTATATCACTGTTATAAGTCTCACCATATGTATCAAGGCATACATACATCACTCTGTGCGTTTTGGATACCTGTGTTTCACACTGTATGGTCTCTAAATTTGTGTAAAAAAAGTCTATGTAGTCCTCTCTGCTCGTAAAACATGGCACCTGACTATTGAACAGGCTATTTGAGTGGCTCCATCACACCTATATACACAAGACATCAGAAGCTGTGCGACTAAATGATAGAGCAGAACTGAGAGATTTGTCCACCAGTAGCTAAACAAACTAGGTTTTCAAGCTACAATGTTTAGATGCATAACAGATTAGACAATAGATGTAGAAGTAGATACATACCTCAGTTACAAGAGCAGGCAGAGTTTTAAATGTGCCAGACTACATTTCTCATTTCAATTAGACATGTAAACTTATACGGCCTACTTCAAGTGTACATTTCCACAAAGTCATAGCAAGTAGCGCAATCACTAATTCTTTTGTCAACATGTCTTAAACCTTACTTTTCTGTTGAAGTTTCAGTTTTCACCAACTGCTTAGGATCTTGGGACTAGCCAAATTTAAAACAGCAATCTCAACCATGTTACTGTTTAAACGTGTGTGTTATTATCACAGGTTTGCTAATATCTAAAGTATAATATTCTAAATATTTATGTGTTATGGAGACATTTGCAATGTAATTGAAAGTATTTGTTTATTTATTGATATGAATATTAACATATAACTGGCACATGCATCAAGGAAGGCTTTTGCGATTCCTTAATTGCGATTATTAAGGAATCGCAATTAAGGAATCGCAAAAGCATATGCATGTAGGAATCGCTATAAAAATAGCCATTCCTAAAGATTCCTTAATTGCGAGTCGCAAATTGCGAGTCGCAATTAAGGAATGGCTTCCCATTCATTCCTATGGGCCCACAGGCCCATAGGAATGAATGGGGATTGCATGCGCAATTTGCGAGTGCCCATTAGGTACTCGCAAATAGCGCATGCAATTTCAAGGGTGTCAAAGGACACCCTGTTGCACCCCTGAAATTGAAATGTGCACCCATGTTGCGCACACACATGCCCCAAGGGCATGTGTGTGTGTGACATGTAACTTTGAAAAATGCACTTTAGTGCATTTTTCAAAGTTTTGCAAATTACCGATTACCGACCTGTTTTATTTTTCGGTAAATTGCAACCCCTAATAGCGAATTCGCTATTTTAAATTGCTTCTAGCATTGCATTTAAGTTAAGGAATCGCAATTTCCGATTTTTGTATGGGATGATGCATCCCAAATGCAAGAATACCGGTCGCAAAGGGGCAGATTCTGAGAATCTGCCCGTTTGCGACCGGTTTTCAGTTTGATGCATGGGGCCCTAAGTATTTTAAAAGTATAAAATTATTTAACAAACTATTTAAACTTTTCTTTGTTTTTCAGATATTTACATTTATTGGTAAGAAACATTGAGAATGGCAAAAAAAGATCAAAAGAGAAGACAAGAAAAAAACCAGTACTATTTAAAGGAAAGAGAAAAGAGGAAATTTGATGAAGGGCAAAATGTTACACTGAAGAAAAAGACTACTGGTAAGAGAACTAAAGAGTTTGCTAAAAGACTTACAGATTGTAAAGCATTTTGAAAATGTTGAAAAGAGAAAGAAAAGTTCAACAACAAATCAGAAGGAAAGGAAAAAAGGACATATTAATAGAAAATCATGTTATGGGAAAACAATCCATGTTGAAAGAAGGCTGAAAGGTTATAAAGACATAAGGAAGAGAATGTATAGAAGTAGAGTACTACAACATTTCTTGAAAGATTGTCAAAAATATAATAGATACACTTTAGAAATAAAAAGAAAATTATTTATATTAATATTGAAGAGAATGAAAACATTGGATAAAACAATGCTGTTTATGGAGGAGAAAAGCAAAAGAAAAGACTGGTTAATAGAAGTAACTTTTGTAAAATTTTCACTGGTGAATGGAAGCATACTTCTAATACTGAGCCTTTCTTTAATGAAAAAAGATATTTTCAACAGAACACAGTACATGCAGTTGATACTAGTGGTCGATACTATGAGATGAAAGACGGTTCTCCGATTCAAAGAGAAAAAATTGTTCCTAGGAATGTAGAAGAAGTAATAGCTGAAGAAGTACAAGGGAGGTGTAGACAAGCTCATGTATTTAACTGGGATTGTAGCAGTATTTGCAGTATTTGACAGGAGTCTATTGACATATTACGAATTTTTTTACGACAATATGGCAAACAAAGTATTAAACAGAAAATTAGGATGTTCCAAGGACTAGATCCATGTAAAATAAGAAACTATACTAAGTTGCAAGCTCATTCTCTGGCTTGTCTTTCAAGAAAAGTCTGCCAAAGTACTTTTCATCATTTAAGAATGTTACCTGTACACCACTCTGAAATGCGGAGGTTGGTAAGGAGACTCTACTTTGTAAAAACTTCTGCATTATGTTTAAGTGAAATTGAACACAGCTCTTTTGCACGGTTCTGTATCAGATATAGAGAAAGTTTGTGATGATATACAGTTTCGTTTTTTGGCATCTGAAGACGAGTGTAGAGAAACTGAGAGTTTGATAAGTGTAGGTGTTCAAGAACATGAGAAAGAAATTTGTATTGATGAGTTTGCAGAATATATTATAAAGTTTAAGACTGTTTCGTCGGAAAAACCAAACTATGTTTGTATTTGTTGTCGCCGTACTCAATATAGAAGTCAAACTAAGGAAATTGATTTATATTTAAAAAGTGAAAAAGAAAATAATGATAAATGGCAGCAATTTGGTGTTTATTTGTTGGTAGAAGGTCAGTTTGATTTGGGTGTTGATCAAGTCATTTGTAAATATTGTTACAATAAATTAGAAGAAAACAAAATGCCAGCTAGAGCAGTAAAAAACAAGTTAGAGTTGGTACCTATTCCTCAGGAACTGAGTGATTTAAATACATATGAGTCAATTCTTATTCAATCTGTACACCCATTTCAGGCCATAGTTCATATGGAGCCTAAAACTGGTAAGCTGCCACCAACAGATTTACAAAAAGGTCTGAAAGGAAGAGTTGTCTACTTACCTTTAGATTTTAAGAAAAATATTGAAACTGTTGGTGTAGACAGAGAAGAAAATGAGCCAGTAGTTATTCTAGTAAATGGTGTACCAACAAAGAGTCAAAAATCTGGCAAGAGTTTGTAGATGATAGTAAACTTTAAAAGGCTACAATATATCTGAGACAGAATAACATTTATTATAAGAATGTAAATGTTGATGAAGACGTAATAGGCTTACAAGATGCAACAGTAATTTCAGGTTCACAAATTGAAAAAGTGGACAAGTGCAGAACTGAAGAGATTTATGAACATTATACAATACATCCTCTGCATTCCAAAGAAATAATTGGAAACAGCATTGAATTATTTCAAGTGAAAAAAGCAAAGGGAAGTCCCATGAGTGTATGGGAAAAAGTTTGGAAGCTCGTTGTTTTCCGCAGCTATTCCCCACTGGACAAGGTGGACGATTTGATGAGCGAGATGTACAGATTCCAGCTTCAGAATACAGATCAACAAGAATATTTTGTGAAGATGCAAGATTTCGGCAGTGCATTCCATATATATTTCATCTTCTGTTTGAAAGCGATTTGTCTGCACTTTCGTATGCAGTGAACCACATAGTAAAAACAAGACTTCATTTTCAACATGTTTGTGCAAAAGAGTTTCTGGACAAGTTGAACAAAGAGATGAAAATATAGAATCTCAGTTAATTAATTTGATGGCATGCCAAAGTGGTACCAATGAGTATTGGTATCGTTGTCATGGAGAACTTAAATGTATGTTAAGAAACGTAGGTACACCTACCTGGTTTGTAACACTTAGCTGTGCAGAATATGCATGGGAAGATTTACTTGAATTTCTACGAGAAGCAAATTCAAATGTTAAGAACATTGAATTGAAGACAGCTGGAGAACTGTGTTCCTTGGATCCTGTAAATGTGTGCAGATATTTTAATCATAGGTTTCAAGCTATGATGTCTTTTGTCTGCAATAAAAATAATCCACCTCTTGGAGAGGTAACAGGTTTCTTTTGGAGAAAGGAGTACCGAGCCAGAGGTGCTCCTCATATACACATGCTACTGTGGTTAAGGAATGCACCAAAATTTGGAACTGATACTGATGAAACTGTTTTGTCTTTCATCGAACAGTATGTTACATGTGCCATTACAACAGATGGAGGAGAAAAGAGCTTGAGACGACAAGTTTTACGGTTTCAAAGTCATCGATGTGGGAAATACTGCAGACGAAAATACAACTGTAAAGGGAAATTTATACAAAATGTCGTTTTTGGATTCCCACGTCCTATAATTTCTAAGGGAAGAGTAAATTGTTTTTTGGCAGCAGTAAGGTATACAATAACTCGTAAATCTCCTAAGAATATGTACAACTTAAAAAGAACAGAAGCTTCAAAGTACATTAATGACTACAATCCAGTTATTTTGAAAATGTGGAATGCAAACATGAATATCCAGTATGTTGCAGAATAATTCAATTGCTGTAGCTCGCTATGTTACATCATATATAACCAAATCTGAAAACTCAGAGATGAAAGAAATGTGGGAAGAAATTTCACAAGAGAAGAGTCTTAGCAAGAAATTGTACAGCTTCAGCTTGAAAATGCTTTCCCATCGAGAGATTGGATCCTATGAATGTTCGGATCGCTTGAGCTCAGCCAGTTTATATTCAAAGTCAAGAGGAATAATTTGGGTAAGTCTAGATCTTGCCGCCACACGAAATTAAACATTGAAATCTTTGCAAGAAATAGAATACTTAGCACAGAATGAACCACAAGGTACAGATATTGTTGAAACCAATATGTTGGATACATACTATCCCAAAAGGAGTACACATCTTGAAAACCTATGTCTGTATGAAATAGTTCAACATTACAGCTTTAAAAGAAAAGTTACAGAAAATATAAAAGAAGAAAAATATGCAGTATTTGGAAGTGATGGATGTTTGATAATACATGCCAAAGGAAATCTTATTAACCACAGAAATCGCAGTTGCGAAAGTCCAGATAAGAGGGAATTTTTCTATTTAGCACTTCTGCAACTGTTCAAGCCTTGGCGTAGTGAAGCGGAATTACTTGGAGATTTCGACTGCTATGAAGATTCTTTTAATGCAAGTAAAGATAGCATTCAGTGCGCAATTTTCCCTACATATCTACAAAAGTTAAATGATGAGATTGAACAAGAAAGTACTATTGCAGCTGAAATAGCTAGCGAAAGTTCTCAGGAAAGTCAAAGGTCTGTTCCACTGAGTCAAGATCCACTGGGAAAACCAACTATCGAAAATGAAGCAGCAATAGCCATGAATGAGGTAGAAACTGCAACGCAACAAGCACAACAGGATATTATTCCATTGGAAAAGTTAGAAGAACAGCTAAATATTGAACAGAAACAAATATATCTACAATTCAAAAAACAGATACAACATGGTTTGCTGCACGAAAAAAAAGAATGCCAATGTTCATCATTTAAACCTATTCTAATGTACATCAGTGATCAAGCTGGAACAGGAAAAAGTTTCTTAATTAAAGTGTTGACCAGTTATCTGCACAAAACTACAGAATCACATCTATCTTGTGTTGTAACAGCTCCAACTGGATTAGCAGCACACAACATTAAAGGGATTACGTTACATCGGTTACTTATGCTACCAGTTGAACATCATAATAAATTGGAATATCAGAAGCTATCTGGAGAAGCTTGTTATGAAGTCTCAGGAGTACTGAAGAAACAGAAACTTTTAATCATTGATGAGGTGAGAATGGTCGCAAACTTAATGCTTGCCTTTGTTAATTTAAGAATGCAACAGATTTTAAAAACAGATTACGATGTTCTGTTTGGAGGAAAACATTTAATTGTATTTGGAGATCTACTACAACTTACTCCTGTAAAAAGACAACCTGTTTTTAAAACACTTGTCCGTGAAGACACTAGGAAATCTTTGGGAATTATTGGAAATGTGAACATGTGGTTACATTTTGAATATAAAGTACTTGTTAAGAATATGCGACAAGCAAGTGATGAAGATTATGGAAATATTCTTCAAGACATAAGAATTGTTGTTTTGGCGAAACATGTTAAACAAGCTTTAGAAAGTCGGCTATTAAGGAACTTGTTTACAACTGGAAACACAGCAGCTGAAGTAATGTACAACATGCTTAGAGAAAAGCAGTCTATAGTTTGCCTAATGCCTACACTGCAAGAGTGTTCTATATTTAATCAACAACTTCTCAAACTGGAAAAAGAACAAATAGTGGAAATTGAAGCTATTGATAAAATTGAACACCAGGGAGTGACTATTCTTCTTACAGAGAAATTACAGGCTAAATTGCATTCTTTGGAAAAATCTGTATCTAAAACTGCAGGCTTAGAAAAGACTTTACATGTATGTATAAACTGTCAGGAAATTTTACGGCGTAAATTCAATGTAGAAGAAAGTTTAGTAAATGGATCAATGGGAGAGATGTTGTCTAAATTGCATATAGAATGATTTGGAAAATATCTGATTTTAATACTACAACATTGTAGAGCAAATGGAAGAAAAGTGGAAGCCAAAATTATAAATTTTAATGCAAGTCAAATATCTGTTTCAGGAAGAACATTTATAGCAGTGGCTATTATTTTCCATAATGGACCTACTACAACATCTTGACACTATACTGTGCATTTAAAGTGTAATAAAGGATTGACACATTGCAATGATGCTAACTTGGAATTCAAACTTAGATTGCCTTATCAATTACCAAATTCATATTTGCTATTTGTGCAGCCAAAGTTTTGAGTACATCATTCAGCCTACTGGTAAGATGTGAACAGAAAGTAGACAGGAGTGCAAACTATTAGTATTTATAATTAGTGTTTGGAATATTATTTGTGCTAATTAATATTGCATTTGGAAAATTGTATTTAAAAGGAAATAGTTTATATATTTGTTGTCTATATTGTACCTGATGTAAATGAGAGTCTACATTTTGGCAAATGTATTTGAGATAAATAATGGAGTTAATGTAGATGAAGGAAGTAATTAACAAAGTGTAGATAGGAAAATGCATAGCTACACATACTGATGATTTTCTACACTGATTTTGGTTTTTTTCTACAATCAATTTGATTGGGTTTTTTTCCGCTGTTCAATGATGATACTACATTAAAATCACTATGTATGGTGAAGTCAAGTGGAATCTGAGAACAGCAAACAAGGGAAAGTGAAAATGTTATGCAATTCTAAATTTATGTTGTGTTCTTAAAAATGTAATATTATAATTTCATCAATACATTATCTTTGTATTCTTTATAGTAGCTACTATTTAAGTTTGGAAAGAGTTTTAATGCTGTTTAGGAGAATACTACTCTAAAATACTTCTACTGAATAATGCATCTAAATTACAAGAAAGGTAAGAATACATAATATAATAAGCATAATAATGTGAATTTTAAAAAAGTTTAATTATGTTATTTGTTTCTAATTTAAATAATATTGATCCTTTACACTATTTGAAAACTATCATTATGTTGTTAATGTAATCAGGCAGGCAGTCATCCTTTCATGTAGATACTACCCAAGTATTCATCCATTCTCTGAAGCACAAGTCTTGCACTAATAGGATAACCCAGGCATTACCCTTGTATTCTTTCTTTGACACAGGCACTACCCATGCACTCATCTAATCACCCAGGCACTACCCCTGTACTCATGCAGTCACCCAGGCACTACCCATGCGCTCATACAATCACTCAGGCACTACTCTTGCACTCATGCAATCACTTAGGCACTACCCATGCACTCATGCATTCTCTCAGACACTACCCATGCACTAATCCAATGACCCAAGCATTACTCTTGCAGTCATCCTTTTACTCAGGTACTATCCATGCACTGATTTAAGCACCTAGACATTAGTCTTGCACTCATGAAGTAACTCAGGCACTACCCATGCACTCATCCAATCACCCAAGCAGTAACCATGCAGTTATCCAATCATCCAGGCACTGCCCATGCACTCAGGCAATTAATCAGGCAGTACATTTGCACTCAACCATTCACTCAGGCACTACCCATACACTCATCCATTCAATCAGGCACTACCTCTGCACTCATCCAGCGACCCAGGCATTACCCTTGCACCCATCCTTCCACTCAAGCACTATCCATACACTCATCTAATCACCCAGGCACTACCCCTGCACTCAACCATTCACTCAGGCATTACCCATGCACTCATGCAATGACTCAGGCATTACTCTTGCAGTTATTCATGGACTCAGGCACTACACATGCACTCATCCAATCACCCAGGCACTACCCATACACTAATCCATCCCCTGAGACACTACCCATGCACTCGTGCAATCTCTCAGGCACTACTCTTGCACTTAACCAGTCACTCAGGCACTAACCATGCACTCATCTGTTCACTCAGGCATTATCCATGCACTCATCTATTCACGCAGGCACTACCTCTGCACTCATGCCATCATCAAGGCACTACTGCTGCACTTATGCAATCACTCAGGCACTACTCTTGCACTCATGCAATCACTTTGGCACTACCCACGCACTCATCCATTCTCTCAAGGACTACCTGTGCACTCATCCAATGACCCAGGCATTAGCATTGCACTCATACTTTCACTCAGGTACTTCCCATGCACTCATGAAATCACCTCGGCACTATCGCTGCACTCATGCATTCACTCTGACACTAGTCTTGCACTCAACCATTCACTCAGGCACTACCCATGCACTCATCCATTCACTCAGGCACTACCCATACACTCATCCAATGACCCAGCCATTACCCTTGCAGTTATCCATTCACTCAGGCACTACCCATGCACTCATCCATTCACCCAGGCCCTACCCATGCAGTCATGCAATCTCTCAGGCACTACTCTTGCACTTAACCATTCACGCAAGCACTACCCATGCACTCATTAATCACCCAGGCACTACCCCTGCACTCATGCAATCACCTAGGCCCTACCGCTGCATGCACGCAATCACTCTGGCACTACTCTTGCACTCAACCATTCACTCAGGCACTACCTATGCACTCACTATTCACTTAGGCACTACTCTTGCACTCAACCATTCTCTCAAACTCTCCTCATTTACTCATCCAATCACTCAGACAGTACATATGTACTCATGCAATCACATAGACACTATCCATTCAATGATGTATTCATACAACATATAGCTTTTCTTTTTTAAAACAGAATAGGTGGTTCAGTAAGAACTGTTTTTTTTCTTCTTTAAAAAAAAAATGTATATATATTTTTTTAACAATTTTGTATTTTGTTTTGGTGTTTTTAAGATGTTATCAATAAAAATGTAAAGAAAAAAACAAGCACATAACAGCGTGCGTAAATGGGAGGAAAAAAAATTAACAACAGTGATTGTTAATTGTGTCCAACATTGTTTGGACAACCTGTTCCCCAATGCTCAGGACAGTGATTCACTTTGGACAAAGAAGTCCTGCCTTCGCAAAATCAGGAAGAGTCAGTGGGATGGACTGCAACCTGTCACCAACTTGAGAAGTTGAAGGTTGAGGATCTTGGCTGCCTTCATTTGCTCTTGCAAGTTCAGCTCTTGCAAGCCTCTTTTCATGCATTGTTCGGAGATGTTTGTACATCGACAATATACCGCAAGAGTATTTTTTGTCCAACCCTCGGGACAGCACCTTTTACAGATGTTGCACTGAATGTTTTGCGCATTAACTTTTTTTGTCCTTTAGGTATGGAAAAGAATTCCCATACTACACTCTCCTTTCTTTTGTGGCGTGTATCTTCTTCTTCCTCCTGAAGGATCTCTTCCTCCTCCTGCAGATCCTGTGCAGTTGCCATTTTCAATTTTCAAAGTAAAACCTCCAAAACACCAAAAAACGTTCAAAATTGAAAGCTCCTCAAAACCTACTCACCCACCCAGTCAGTCACCCAAAGAATTAATCACACTGACATTTACTCACCAATACAGTTATACGCACACCACCTCACTTATTCATACAGATGCTTACACATACTTACTCTCTTCTACAATCACTGACACAAGCTTACACTCATCCATACAGCCACTCTCACAATCACTTACTCTCACATAAAGTCACTTATATACACCAACACTCACATATACTGCCTTTCACATATGTAGTTACTCATACATATATCACTGAGACATCCATTCGCTCACCAACACAGCCATAGGCACACTCACTCACCCATACAGCCTATCACAGATGCACTCATGAACCCATACAGTCAGTGAATCACCCACTCACATATCCATTCAGGGTGTCACAACCCCCACTCACCCACACAGACACTGAGGCACCCATACAGGTACTCAGACAACCAATCATTAAGTCATATAGATACTCATGTAGCTACTTACCAAGCTATGCAGCCACTTACACACCAACTGACAAACTGATACAGACAGTCACACAGATTAAACATTCAGCCATGCATTCACTAAGATATGTTTAATCACTCACGTATAGTATACAGTCATTCATGCACCCACTAAATCATCCACTCAGACACTCATACACCTATTCATTCTTGAATACACCTTGGCGTATATATATAACATTTTTAGAAACACTCACTGGATGATGTCATCAGTGATGTAATTTGAGATGTCATCAGTGATGTCATCAGTGATGTCACTGACCATGTCATAAGTGATGTAATATGTGACATCATCAGCAGTGCATTGCGGGGCGCGAGTTATAGTGGCTGAATTTCTCTGGTTTTCTATGAGTAAAATGTCAGCCTAACTATAACGTCCCTGAAACCTGTGTTTTTTTCAGTGAATATATATATATATATATATATATATATATATATATATATATATATATATATATATATATATATATATATATATATATATATATATATATATATATATATATATATATATATACAAAAAGAGTTGCCACTAGGTGGGATGCACTCCCAGTTGGAAATTTCGCCAAAGCAAGGGCACACGCTATGAACAAAGTCCTTCTCTGGTTTACCTGCCAGACGCGTTTCGGGCCAATGCCCTCTTCAGTGGCAGACCATGTGACGTGCCGGCATGCGGCAACCACCAGTAATCCCCATAATAATAACGCTCAGGTGAATCACCTGAAGCAATGCTTCCTGGGACTGGTGGTTCAGTAAAACCCAAGTGGGTCACCGCCGGCACTCACAAAAAATGTCTTAAAAAGGATTGCCGATGTTCGCGCCAGCACCCCCGCATATAACAGGCACCTCCTGTTCCACAGTCAGCTGCCCCAATAAAGCAGCCGCGGACCCGCAAGTGTTTCGTGGTGGTGCAATCCCGCGACCAGGCAGGCCGCTGTACAAAATACAAAAGAGTTGCCACTAGGTGGGATGCACTCCCAGGTGGAAATTACGCCAAAGCAAGGGCACACGCCATGAACAAAGTCCTTCTCTGGTTTACCTGCCAGACGCGTTTCGGGCCAATGCCCTCTTCAGTGGCAGACCATGTGACGTGCCGGCATGCGGCAACCACCAGTAATCCCCATAATAATAACGCTCAGGTGAATCACCTGAAGCAATGCTTCCTGGGACTGGTGGTTCAGTAAAGGTCTGGATTGTGGTCCACTCATGCATAACGAGGGTGCAACGATCGGCATCCCACCTAGAGGCAACTCTTTTCTTTGTATTTTGTACAGCGGCCTGCCTGTTCGCGGGATTGCACCACCGCGAAACACTTGCGGGTCCGCGGCTGCTTTATTGTGGAACAGGAGGTGCCTGTTATATGCAGGGGTGCCGGCGCGAACATCGGCAATCCTTTTTAAGACATTTTTTAATGTGAGTACCGGCGGCGACCCACTTGGGTTTTATTGAACCACCAGTCCCAGGAAGCATTGCTTCAGGTGGTTCACCTGAGCGTTATTATTATGGGGATTTACTGGTGGTTGGCGCATGCCGGCACGTCACGTGGTCTGCCACTGAAGAGGGCGTTGTCCCGAAACGCGTCTGGCAGGTAAACCAGAAAAGGACTTTGTTCATGGCGTGTGCCCTTGCTTTGGCGTAATTTCCACCTGGCAGTGCATCCCACCTAGAGGCAACTCTTTTCTTTGTATTTTGTACAGCGGCTGCTTTGTTGGGGCAGCTAACTGTGGAACAGGAGGTGCCTGTTATATGCAGGGGTGCCGGCGCGAACATCGGCAATCCTTTTTAAGAAATTTTTGAATGTGAGTGCCGGCGGCGACCCACTTGGGTTTTATTGAACCACCAGTCCCAGGAAGCATTGCTTCAGGTGGTTCACCTGAGCGTTATTATTATGGGGATTTACTGGTGGTTGGCGCATGCCGGCACGTCACGTGGTCTGCCACTGAAGAGGGCGTTGGCCCGAAACGCGTCTGGCAGGTAAACCAGAAAAGGACTTTGTTCATGGCGTGTGCCCTTTCTTTGGCGTAATTTCCACCTGGGAGTGCATCCCACCTAGAGGCAACTCTTTTCTTTGTATTATATATATATATATGTATATATATATATATTCACTGAAAAAACCATAGGTTTTAGGGACAGTTATAGTTAGTTGGACATTGCACTCGTACAAAACCCGTGAAATTCCCCCGTTATAGTTGGTTCAGGTAACTATAACTCGTGCCCCCGCAATGCACTGCTGATGATGTCACATATTACATCACTCATGACATGGTCAGTGACATCACTGATGACATCACTGATGACATCTCAAATGACATCACTGATGACATCATCCAGTGACTGTGTCTTTCTGTAAAGTTTAAATATGTTTAATATATATAGGGAAAGGCGTATTGAAGAATGAGTGGGTGTATAAGTGTCTGAAAGGATGATTTAGTAGGTGCGTGACTAACTCTATAAGTGAGTGATTAAACGTATCTTACTGAATGCATGGGTTAGCGACTAAACTGGGTGAATGTCTGTATCCGTGTGTCTGTTGCTGTGTAAGTGGCTGCATGGGTTTGTGAATAGCTACATGAGTGTCTATATGAGTTATTGATTGGTTGTCTGAGTATCTGTATGTGTGCCTGAGTGTTTGTGTGGGTGGGGTGTGTGCGACTCTGTGCATAGATGTGTGAATGGGTGATTCACTGGGTGGATGGTTTCAAGAGTGCATCTGTGATAGACTGTATGGGTGGGTAAGTGTGTGTAAGAGTGTGTTAGTGAGTGAATGTATGTCCCAGTGGTACATGTGTGAGTAACTACATATGTGAAAGGCAGTATATATGTGTGTTGGAGTATATAAATAGCTATAAGCTGAGAGAGTGTGATTGTGAGAGTGACTGTATGGATGAGTGTGTGCTTGTATCAGAGATTGTATAAGAGCGTAAGAATGTGCTAGTATTTGTATGAGTAAGTGAGCTGGTGTGTGTATAACTGTATAGGTGAGTAAATGGGTGTGTGCTTAATTTTTTGCATGACTGACTAGGTGTGTGAGTACCTCTATGGATGAGTGGCGGTGTGTGAGTGTTTATATAGGTGTATGAGTGCATATAATAGTCCTGTACTGAGTGACTATAAGTATGAGTGATTGTACGGGTGAGTGAGTAGATGTGTGTGTGTAGACCTAAGAATCAGTCAGTGTGTATATAGTAATTGGTGTTGGAGTGTCTATGGTTTTGACAATGGCAGTCTGTAATTTACAGTGGGTGTATCAAAAGTTATATTAGGGTGTGAGAAGATGCATCAAATTATCTTATGGATGATGTCATCAGTGATGTCATCAGTGATGTCATTTGAGATGTCATCAGTGATGTCATGAGTGATGTCACTGACCATGTCATGAGTGATGTAATATGTGACATCATCAGCAGTGCATTGCGGGCGCGAGTTATAGTTACCTGAACTAACTATAACGGGGGAATTTCACGGGTTTTGTACGAGTGCAATGTCCAACTAACTATAACTGTCCCTAAAACCTATGGTTTTTTCAGTGAATTTCTAATGTTTTTTAAATGCTATTTTCTAACTATAACGTGCCTGAAACCTATGGTTTTTTCAGTGAATTTCAAAGGTTTTTTAAATGCTAATTCCTAACTATAACGTGTCAGAAACCTATGGTTTTTTCAGTGAATTTCAAAGGTTTTTTAAATGCTAATTCCTAACTATAACGTGTCTGAAACCTATGGTTTTTTCAGTGAATTTCAAAGGTTTTGTAAATGACAATTTTTAAATGTATTAATTGTTATATTTATTTTTTTGATACTGATTTACAAAAAAATTTAAACTATTTATTTTTAGATATTTTATTTTTTAAATTACATTGTAATTACATTATACATTACATTACAAAATATACTTTCTCAGAATGAATTACTTTAGTTTAAATACTTTGCATATAGGCAATAGACTTTTAAGTACAGTAGTTACAGTTGTTGCAATGGGCAACACAATTTCAAAAACAATGCAACATTGAGCTCAATGTGAATTTCTAGTTAAATGCAATTAGTTACTTTATGGATTACTTTTCTAACCACAGGACTGGATCCTAGATTCAGTCCTGGGACATCTCCTGTAAACAGTTGAGTAAAAGCGTTTTGGTTACAGTAGTGATTTTTAAGGAATATTATTGTATTTTAAAAGTTGACACTTAGAAACTTTTTCACATAGAATCACCAATGTTATCCTAAGGGAGGAAATTCACTTAGCAGGTAAGTAGTGTTATCGTTACTTTTTCTTACTCAGTGGTGGATCCTGGATCCAGCACTGGTGCATCTCCTGTAAACAGTTGAAAGAATGCGTTTAAGTCACACAGGCGATTTTTAAGGAATATTTGTAGTTTGTGAAAATCGACACTTTGAAACTTTTCTGCTGAATACCAGACAATGGATTCCTATGGAAGGAAATTCAAGTTACTGGTAAGTACGGTTAGAATTACTTTTCAGGGTCAGTGCTGGGCTAAAAGATGCAGCACTGGGTTCTCTCCTGATAACAGGTGAGTAAATCGGAATTCATAGTTCGGCTGATTTTAGAGAAATATTATAAAGTTCCAAAACTCCACACTTAGAAGAATTTCCAAGTGAAACCAGTCAATGTTAGCCTATGGAAGGAAATACAAGTTACTGGTAAGTACGGTTAGAATTACTTTTCAGGGTCAGTGCTGGGCTAAAAGATGCAGCACTAGGTTCTCACCTGATAACAGGTGAGTAAATCGGAATTCGTAGTTCGGCTGATTTTAGAGGAATATTATAAAGTTCCAAAACTCCACACTTAGAAGAATTTCCAAGTGAAACCAGTCAATGTTAGCCTATGGAAGGAAATTCAAGTTACTGGTAAGTACGGTTAGAATTACTTTTCAGGATCGGTACTGGGCGCAAAGATGCAGCACTGAGGTCTCTCCTGATAACAGGTGAGTAAATCGTAATTCGTAGTTCTGCTTATTTTAGAGGAATATTTGTAAGTTTCAAAAATTGACACTTAGAAACTTTTTCAGCAAAAAGCAGGCAATGATATCCTATGGAAGGAAATTCAAGTTACTGGTAAGTACGGTTAAAATTACTTTTCAGGTTCAGTACTGCGTTCAAAGATGCAGCACTGAGGTCTCTCCTGATAACAGGTGAGTAAATCGGAATTCGTAGTTCGGCTGATTTTAGAGGAATATTTGCACAATGGTGAATAAAGGGGTGGGGCCTGAGGATACATGTCTGCAAACACGCCCTGTGGCGCGTTTTAAGTTGGAGAATTAATTCCTCCTCAATCCCGAGGGTCCCTAGGGGCCAACTAGCCCACCAGGTACCTCCAGTATGCGCCAGAGAGCTGCATTGCAGAGAGGTGTTCAGAGGCCACGCCCCTTTTACAACACTCTGCAACACAGCTCCGTGGCGCTTACTGGAGGTACCTGGTGGGCTAGTTGGCCCCAGGGACCCTCAGGATTGAAGAGGATTTAATTCCCCATCTTAAAACACGCCACGGGGCCTGTTTGCACACATGTCACCTGAAGCCCCGCCCCTCCCTTCACCACTGTGCAAACGCGCCCCGTGGTGCGTTTTAAGTTGGGGGATTAAGTCCCCTTGAATCCTGAGGGTCCCTGGAGTCCAAGTAGCCCACCATGTACCTCCAAAGCGCCACAGAGCTGCGTTGCAGAGAGGTGTAAAAGGGGCGTGGCCTCTGTACACCTCTCTGCAACGCAGCCCCTGGCGCATACTGGAGGTTCCTGGTGGGCTAGTTGGCCCCCAGGGACCCCCAGTATTTAAGGGGAATTCGTTCCCCATCTGCAAACGCGCCAGGGGGCGCGTTTGCAGAGTGGTAAAGGAAGGGGGCGGGGCCTGCGGCCCGATCATTTTTTTTTCCCGAAGGGGGGCTGCGTGGCCCCCCTTCCTTTTTCCTATTTTTGGGCCCTGTGGACCCCATCCCCCAGGGCCTTACCCCTTTTTTTTTTTTTATTATTAAACGGGAAGGGGGCCGCGTGGCCCCCCTCCCGTGGCCGAATCCGGCCCCGGGGACCCCATCCCCCGGGGCATGGCCACACTTTTAAATACATTTTTATGGAGAGGGGCTGCGTGGCCCCCCTCCTCAGGCCTCCTTTTGACCCGGGGACCCCATCCATCGGGGCAGGCCTTTATTTTTTATTTTTTTTTATTATTTTTGGGAAGTGGGGCCGCATGGCCCCCCTCCCGGGCCACTACTTGCCATGGGGACCCCATCCCCCGGGGCTGGCCCTATCCTTTGGGGTCCGTGGGGGCACCCCAACTCCCCTAGGACCCTGCCAGCTCCCCGCCTCCTGCGGGAGCCGGCATTGCTTTTCCACATGGGGAGCTGCTAACATGCAGCTCCCCATGTGGAAAGCAATTTGCTTTGGATATTGGAAGCGAGAGCAGGTTTCCTGCTCTCGCCTAATATCCAAAGCAGTTTGCTATGACAGGACGGGAGCCGCGAGGCTCCCGTCCTGTCATAGCAAACTACAGTGTCCCGAGGGTAGGCACCCCGGGACACTGCAGGAGCCGGCCCTGGGGGTGGCGGTCCCCAGGGCCATTACAGGCTCCAGGAGGGGGCCGCGCGGCCCCCTCCCTCCATCGACAAAGCCCCGGGGAGGTGGTGGTCCCCGGGGCTCTGGGGGTCCGTAATGGACCCCCATATTGAAATTTTTAGTGCCCCGGGAGGTGGCGGTCCCGGGTGTGTGGGGGCTCGAGCCCCCACACAGGTAATTTTTTTTTAAATAAAAAAGAAGCCCCGGGGTGGCGGTCCCCAGGGCTGCGGGAGGGCCAAGACCCCTCCCGCACCATTATTTTTAAAGCCCCGGGGGTGGCGGTCCTCGGGGCTTGGGGGCCTTCGAGGCCCCCAAAATTAAATATAAACCCACCCCCGCATACCCCCGGGACTTGGCCCACCCGGGGGCAAAATAGCATCGAAGCGCGGGAAAAAGCATTTTTTAAAAAAAATTAATCGGTGGGATGCGCTTTCTTAAAAATGCTTTTTCTGCCCAGGGGTCCTTGTGGGACCCCCTTTAGCAGACCTAGGGGGTCAGGGTGTTTCTATCCTGCCCCCTTTGTGCATTTTGCGCACTTGTTTCTTTTTTTTTTCTCGGCGGGATCCGCGCACCCTAAGCGCATCCCGCCGATTTAAAAAAAAAAAAAAAAGCTTTTTCTGCCCAGGGGGTCCTTGTGGGACCCCCTGAGCAGACCTAGGGGGTCAGGGGATTTCTACCCTGCCCCCTTTTTGCACTTTGCGCACTTGTTTCTGTCCCTCGGTTCTACCGAGGGACAAAATGGCTGCCAACACTTCCTGATTTGGAGTGTTGACAGCCAATTAGCATGCAGCTCGTGATCGGGAGGGTGCGCGAATCCGACGCGGCCATAGATATATATGTGATTTTCATTTTGATTTTCACAGGAACTACTGAACGGATTTACACCATTTAAGCAAAAGGCATGACACTGAACCAAGGGCTACCTCTTTGCCAAATTTGGTGTAATTCCGTTCAGCAGTTCGGGCTGTAGCTGCGACTAAAGGTTCCTATGGAAAAATGAATGGGGAAAACGCGTTTTGGGACCCCCCTTTTTTCTTGGCCCCCGCTTGACGAATCACCCCGAGACTTTCAGGATAGGAGCGGACCGGAGCACCCCAACAAGTTGGAAACTTTCGCAAAGATTCGTCAACCGGCGCCAACGTTATTTCAAATAGAATGTTGCGGATTTCCTATGGAAAATAGGTCCTAACTATAACTATCTACTGGCGACCGCCAGTAGATAATATATACATACATATATATACATATATACATACATGCAGTGACTGTGTGTTTCTGTAAAGTTTAAATATTTTTAATATATATAGGGAAAGGCGTATTGAAGAATGAGTGGGTGTATAAGTGTCTGTATGGATGATTTAGTAGGTGCGTGACTAACTCTATAAGTGAGTGATTAAACGTATCTTACTGAATGCATGGGTTAGTGACTAAACTGCGTGAATGTCTGTATCCGTCTGTCTGTTGCTGTGTAAGTGGCTGCATGGGTTTGTGAATAGCTACATGAGTGTCTATATGAGTTATTGATTGGTTGTCTGAGTATCTGTATGGGTGCCTGAGTGTTTGTGTGGGAGGGGTGTGTGCGACTCTGTGCATAGATGTGTGAGTGGGTGATTCACTGGGTGGATGGTTTCAAGAGTGCATCTGTGATAGACTGTATGGGTGGGTAAGTGTGTGTAAGAGTGTGTTAGTGAGTGAATGTATGTCCCAGTGGTACATGTGTGAGTAACTACATATGTGAAAGGCAGTATATATGTGTGTTGGAGTATATAAATAGCTATAAGCGAGAGTGTGTGATTGTGAGAGTGACTGTATGGATGAGTGTGTGCTTGTATCAGTGATTGTATAAGAGCGTAAGAATGTGCTAGTATTTGTATGAGTAAGTGAGCTGGTGTGTGTATAACTGAGTAAATGGCAGTGTGTTTAATTATTTGCATGACTGACTAGGTGTGTGAGTACCTCTATGGATGAGTGGCGGTGTTTGAGTGTCTATATAGGAGTATGAGTGCATATGATAGTCCTGTACTGAGTGACCGTAAGTATGATTGACTGTACGGGTGAGTGAGTGGATGTGTGTGTAGACCTAAGAATCAGTGAGTGGGTATGTAGTTATTGGTGTTGGAGTGTCTATGGTTTTGCGAATGGCAGTTTGTAATTTAGAGTGAGTGTATCAAAGGTTATATTAGGGTGTGAGGTGGTGCATCAGATTATCACGTGGATGATGTCATCAGTGATGTCATCAGTGATGTCATTTGAGATGTCATCAGTGATGTCACTGACCATGTCATGAGTGATGTAATATGTGACGTCATCAGCAGTGCATTGCGGGGCGCGAGTTATAGTTAGCTGAACTAACTATAACGGGGGAATTTCACGGGTTTTGTACGAGTGCAATGTCCAACTAACTATAACTGTCCCTAAAACCTATGGTTTTTTCAGTGAATTTGTAAGGTTTTTTAAATGCTAATTTCTAACTATAACGTGCCTGAAACCTATGGTTTTTTCAGTGAATTTCAAAGGTTTTTTAAATGCTAATTCCTAACTATAACATGTCTGAAACCTATGGTTTTTTTCAGTGAATTTCAAAGGTTTTGTAAATGACAATTTTTAAATGTATTAATTGTTATATTTATTTTTTTGATACTGATTTACTACATTTTTTAAACTATTTATTTTTAGATATTTTATTTTTTAAATTACATTGTAATTACATTATACATTACATTACAAAATATACTTTCTCAGAATGAATTACTTTAGTTTAAATACTTTGCAAATAGGCAATAGACATTTAAGTACAGTAGTTACAGTTGTTGCAATGGGCAACACAATTTCAAACACAATGCAACATTGAGCTCAATGTGAATTTCTAGTTAAATGCAATTAGTTACTTTATGGATTACTTTTCTAACCACAGGACTGGATCCTAGATTCAGTCCTGGGACATCTCCTGTAAACAGTTGAGTAAAAGCGTTTTGGTTACAGTAGTGATTTTTAAGGAATATTATTGTATTTTAAAAGTTGACAGACACTTTTTCACATAGAATCACCAATGTTATCCTACGGGAGGAAATTCACTTAGCAGGTAAGTAGTGTTATCGTTACTTTTTCTTACTCAGTGCTGGATCCTAGATCCAGCAATGGTGCATCTCCTGTAAACAGTTGAAAGAATGCGTTTAAGTCATACAGGCGATTTTTAAGGAATATTTGTAGTTTGTGAAAATTGACACTTTGAAACTTTTCTGCTGAAAACCAGACAATGAATTCCTATGGAAGGAAATATAAGTTACTGGTAAGTACGGTTAGAATTACTTTTCAGGGTCAGTGCTGGGCTAAAAGATGCAGCACTGGGTTCTCTCCTGATAACAGGTGAGTAAATCCGAATTCGTAGTTCGGTTGATTTTAGAGGAATATTATAAAGTTCCAAAACTCCACACTTAGAAGAATTTCCAAGTGAAACCAGTCAATGTTAGCCTATGGAAGGAAATTCAAGTTACTGGTAAGTACGGTTAAAATTACTTTTCAGGATCAGTACTGGGCTGAAAGATGCAGCACTGAGGTGTCTCCTGATAACAGGTGAGTAAATCGGAATTCGTAGTTCTGCTGATTTTAGAGGAATATTTGTATGTTTAAAAAATCGACACTTAGAAGAATTTCCAAGTGAAACCAGTCAATGTTAGCCTATGGAAGGAAATTCAAGTTACTGGTAAGTATGGTTAAAATTACTTTTCAGGATCAGTACTGGGCTGAAAGATGCAGCACTGAGGTCTCTCCTGATAACAGGTGAGTAAATCGGAATTCGTATTTCGGCTGATTTTAGAGGAATATTATAAAGTTCCAAAACTCCACACTTAGAAGAATTTCCAAGTGAAACCAGTCAATGTTAGCCTATGGAAGGAAATTCAAGTTACTGGTAAGTACGGTTAAAATTACTTTTCAGGATCAGTACTGGGCTGAAAGATACAGCACTGAGGTCTCTCCTGATAACAGGTGAGTAAATCGGAATTCGTAGTTCGGTTGATTTTAGAGGAATATTTGCACAATGGTGAAGGAAGGGGGTGGGGCCTGAGGTGACATGTCTGCAAACACACCCAGTGGCGCGTTTTAAGTTGGAGAATTAATTCCTCCTCAATCCCGAGGGTCCCTAGGGGCCAACTAGCCCACCAGATACCTCTAGTATGCCCCAGACAGCTGCGTTGCAGAGAGGTGTTCAGAGGCCACGCCCCTTTTACAACACTCTGCAACGCAGCTCCGTGGCGCTTACTGGAGGTACCTGGTGGGCTAGTTGGCCCCCAGGGACCCTCAGGATTGAAGGGGATTTAATTCCCCATCTTAAAACGCGCCACGGGGCCTGTTTGCACACATGTCACCTCAGGCCCCGCCCCCTCCCTTCACCACTGTGCAAACGCGCCCCGTGGCGCGTTTTAAGTCGAGGGATTAACTCCCCTTGAATCCTGAGGGTCCCTGGGGTGCAACTAGCCCACCAGTGTGACAGCTCTTGCCAAGCAAAAGCAAACACTACCTCTGCTCCCAGTAAGCGGGAGCTGTCAAACTGCTCCCGCTCACTGGAAGTGGAGATTTAATCTGTTTCCCTGCCCGCTGTCATGCGTGGAGGGAAACAGATGAGAGATTGCTCCTGCATACAGGGAGCTGCATATTTCGGAGCTCCATGCCTGCAGGAGCAATGCCGGCTCGCACAGGAGGTGAGGAGCCAGCCTGGATGACAGGGGCATGAAGACTCCCCTCGCGGTCCCCAACAAATTGCAGAAAAGGCAAAACAGGGGGGCAGAAAAACAAGCAGAAAAGGGGGCAGAAAAAGGAGCAGGAAAGGTATAACAGGGGGCAGAAAAAGGAGCAGAAAACACAAAACAGGGCAGAAAAATGAGCAGAAAAGGCAAAACAGAGGGCATAAATCTAGAAGAAAAGGCACAACAGAGCAAGAAACGAGCAGTGGAGGGACAAACAGAGTTAGACAGGTAGACAGGCAGCAGAGGATAGTGGACTGTGGGAAAGGTGGAAAGGAGAACTGTCACAGGGGAGCTGGCATGAGGACTTGCTTAATTTTCACAGAAATTAAACCTCAATGGGAAAAACTTACATATATAAAACATAGCCGGTGCCCCAATTGAAACTCCACTTCTGTAGAGGACAAATTATCCTCATTTCCTCGGCTTGACAAAGGCAAAGCAAGTGTGTTCTCTCAGTAATTCTACATTGAAAGATGATCTGAAATGCTACATGGAGTTTAATACATCGATGATCGATTGGAGCGCAATGTAGTAGTGACTGTGATGAGTAGGTTCTTTCTTGTCCTTACCTGATGAGATCAGATTCCATAGTTCTCCCATTAAATGATTACGAGAATACAAATGCGCAAAATACCTGAAACCCATTTGGCCCCACCCCGTCCAGCTTAGAAATATGGAATGGTCTTCCCGCCTTTTGCCAGGATGATGGACAGTTTACAAAAAGGCCTCCCCATGCTTTTCCCACCGATTTGATGCTGAGGAATATGAGGACATCGCCACAAAACAAAGACGCACTTACTTCATATAGTTAAGAGGAAGGACCCTTGTATGGTGGAGATTTACCTCTTTGTACTCTTTTCGTCTTCTCTATAAGAAGGTTAATGTTAGCACACATTTCTGGATAAAGACTCACAAGGAACAATCATATTGCCAAAACACACACAAGGTCACTGGTGACATTTCCTCATGCGCCATAATGCAGCTCTAGTATAGAATACTTATTGTACAGTTACCCAAGGAGGTAGCACTTATTAATTATCCAGTAGAAAGTACTCCACTTGGGTAGATATTTTGTGCAAAACTGTGGACTCTTTTTGGATAAAGGGCCATGAGTGGTTCTGTTGTGGCCCAGTCACTGACACAGCTACTAACATACCCACACAGGCACTTAGACACCCACTCACATACTTAGGCACTCACATGCCTACTGACAGACCCACTCAGAAACTGATACACCCACTCACAGACCCACTAAGAGACTTACATATCCACTCATAGACCCACTCAGACACTCATGCACCTACTCACAGATGCACTCACACTCTCACACCCACTCACAAACCCACTCAAACACTCATGCACCTACACACAGAACCCCTCAAACACTCTCACAGCCAATCACAGACCCATTCAGACACTCATGCACCTACTTACAGAACTACTCATACTCTCACAACCACTCACAGACCTAAATCAGGGACTCGTTTGCCAACTTACATACCCACTCATAGACTCACACACCTACTCAGAGACCCACTCAGACACTCATGCACCCACTCACAGATATGCTCAGACACTCTCACACCCACTCAAACACACTCAAGCACTCATGCACCTACACATAGAACCAGTCAAACACTCTCACAGGCAATCACAGACCCATTCAGTCACTAATGCACACAGTCACAGACCCACATAGACATGTACACCTATTCACAGACCCACTCAGACACTCATGCACCTACTTACAGAACCTCTCATACTCTCACACCCAATCACAGATCTACTCAGACTCATGTGCCAACTTATATACCCACTCAGAGACTCTCACATCCACTCACAGACCCACTCAGACACTCATGCACTCACTCATAGACCAACTTATGCACTCATGGAGGCACTGACAACCCACTCAGACACTCTCACACTCACTTACTGACCCACTCATATACTCACTCATGCACACAATCAGACACCCTCTAAGACACACCCACACACGCAGCCACTCTCAGACTCACTCAGGCACTCACACACCCATTGAGACACTCATGCATTCACTCAAACACTCACTCTCAAAGGTTACAGGTTACAGTTAGGAAATACAATTTTAAAAACCACAGAAATTCACTTAAAGAACCAAAGGTTACAGGGACATTATAGTTAGTGAATAACATAAAAAAAACCTTAAAAATCAAAGGTTACAAGGGCGATATAGTTAATAATAACATTTTTAAAAACTGAGAAACTTACTGAAAAAAACAAAGGATACAGGGACGTTATAGTTAGGCTCAGATTTTAATCGTACAAATACAGAGAAATTCAGCAGTTATAATAACCTGAGCTTACTATGACTTACACCACTGCAATGCACTGCTTATGACCTCACATAATACATCACTCATGACATGGTCAGTGATGACATCATCCACAGAATCACTCACATACCCACTCACACCCCTATGCAACTTCTCATACACGCACACAACCACTCACATACCTATTCACAGAGCCATAGAAGTTCTCACACAATCACTTACTCATCCATAGAGCCACTCACATACCTACTCACTCACTCATAGTAAGTATGTAAGTCACCAATTTATATAGTGCTTGAATGCCTGGTGGCATCTAGGTGCTAGTGTTCTCAACACATTGACAAAGACAGCTGGTGTTTAGTAAAAGGCCTGTGAAAGGAACCAGGTTTTTAGCCTTTACCTAAATAGAAGTAGATTGGATTGGGATCTCATCATCTAGAGCAACACATTCCAAAGTTTAGAGGCACAGCATGAAAAGCTCCTGCCACCCCATCTCACCTTATTACTCATGCAGCTACTCACACACCATTCACTCACCCATACAGATACTCATACAACCAGTCACTTACCCATACACTGACTCACATAGTCCTACACTCACCCATACATCTACTCGCACACCCACTTATTGACTTAAACAGACACTCACACACCAATTCACTCACCCATATAGCCTCTCAACACAGCCACTCACTCACCCATACAAGCACTCACACACTCATACACCCATGTAACCACTTACATACTCATTCATACATCCATTCAAGCACTTCTACAGCTGCTCACTCACCCATGCAGCCAGTCATACAGACACTCACTCTCCAATTCAGCCACTCACACACCAACTCACTTAACCAAACACACACTCAAACAGCCACTCATTTACCCATACAGCCACTTACACACCCAGTCACTCACTCACACAGCCATTCAATCACCCACTCACTCATAGTCACTCACACACCCACTCACCCACCAATACAGCCACTCACAGACAGAC
The DNA here is from genome assembly GCA_963921515.1 of Calotriton arnoldi. Classification (NCBI taxonomy): domain Eukaryota; kingdom Metazoa; phylum Chordata; class Amphibia; order Caudata; family Salamandridae; genus Calotriton; species Calotriton arnoldi. The sequence goes on along the minus strand of CAWUFW010000756.1, from coordinate 124,782 downwards.
ACTCACTCACCCATACAGCCACTGGCAAACCCACTCGCTTCACCAACACAGCCACTCACACAGCTACTCACACACCTAGTTATACACCCATACAGCCACCCATACACCCACTCACACACGGATAGATACACACAGTCACACAGCAATTCACATAATATATGTTAGAAGTAGTATTGCTTATTAGTAGTACACCTAGGGGCCATTTTGCACTAGAGGCACATTTTTATTGTTTGCGCCGGACGCACCTTTTAAAAGGTGCAACAGGTGCAAACAATGAAAATGTGTCATATTGCCATGATTCCTGCAAAAAATGGAGCAGCTGCTTTGAAGCAGCTCCGTGTTTTTACAGTGCAGGCGGCACCCCGCCTGCACTTTCAAAGGGGATTAGATATCCCCTTGCAGGAGGGTGCAGTCAGTGACTGCATCTGCCTGCAAGGGGATGTCCTGGGGATTGATAGGACCCCCTTAATCCCCTAGAGAGAGTTGCCATCAGGGTGTGCATTGTCAGTGGGGCACCTTTTAGTTGGTGCACTGTTGGTGCACCTACAGAGAGCTTCTTTGCCTCAGTGCCTGCATCTGTAACATGGCGTGGGCAGAGGTATGGGGAGTCCCCCGAGGCACTTTAATAATACATGCCCTAGTATACTAATTTAACTTTTGTAGTACCTTAGTGTATATGTTTAACAATCATAAACTCATAAAAATACTTACACTCACTTGATGATATCATCAGTGATGTCATTTGAGATGTTATGAGTGATGTCCCTGACCATGTCATGAGTGATGTGAAATAGGAGGTTATAGTTAGCTCAGGTAACTATAACTTCTGAATTTCATTGGTTTTGCACAAGTGAAATCTGAGCCTAACTATAACGCCCATGTAACCTTTGTTTTTTTTATATAAATATATGTGTATATATATACATATATATATATATATTACCTACTGGCGGTCGCCAGTAGGTAGTTATAGTTAGGGCCTAGTTACCATAGGAAAAGCATTTTTTGTTTTGCCAATTTGACGAATCTTCATGAAATTTTCAAAACGAATGCCCAGCTCCAGTCAGCTCCTGACTTGAAAGTTTCTGGGTGATTCTTCAAGTGGGGGCCGAGAAAAAAGGGGGGTTCCAAAACATGTTTTCTCCATGTTAATTTCCATAGGAAACTTTAGACAAAGCTACAGCCTGAACTGCTGAAGGGAATTACACAAAATTTGACAAAAAGGAAGCTCTTGGTTCAGAAAGCGACCTTTTTTTAAAATGGTGTAAATCAGTTTAGTAGTTCCTGAAATATTCATATTTAAAATATTTATATATCTGGTGACCGCGGTGGATCCGCGAACCCTCCAGAGCGCGAGTTTGATTCTGATTGGCTGCCAACAATCTAAACCAAAAAGTGTTGGCAGCCCTTTTGTGACTCGGTTGAACTGAGTCACAATAAAAAAAGTCATATAGCAAGAAAAAGGGGCAGGGTAGAAACACCCTGACCCCCATAGGTCTGGTCAGGGGGTCTCACAGGGACCTTCAGTGCCCCAAAAGCTTTTTGGGAGGGATTCACGTAAAGTTCGCGAATCTGGCCGGAAAAAAAAAAATGAAGCGCGGGCTCCCGCACTTCGTTGGTTTTAAGCCCCCGGGTGTGCCAGGTCCTGGGGGCAATGCTTTAATATGTAGCTGGGGCCCACGGGCTTTGTTAATCATGCATGGGGGCCCTTGCCCCCCCCCGCAGCCCCAGGGACTGCCACCTCCCTGGGGCTATTTCTAAATACTAAGGGGCCAATTCCGATTCGGGCCGGAAATCTCTCCGACCGAGCCGGACCCGGAGAGAATTCCGACCGAATCGGACTCTGGCAGTCCGACCGAACGAGTACGATGCGCACGCATGCACCCGGACTCGATTCGGTCGGACTCCCATTGAAGTCAATGGGAGCCGGTCGTACAACGCGTACGCGGGCTCCCATTGACTCAATGGGTGCGAGGTGAACAAGGGCGCCCCCTACAGCGGGTATGCGTCGAAGCGCATCGTGCCGTACAAGCACACGTAGGGGGGACCCATGGGTCCCCCCTGTGTGTGACTCGCGCGGCTACGCATACAGGGGGGTCCGACGCGAACCCCCAAAGTCCGGCTCCGACAGCTCTTTCGAGCCGGATGGCGCGAGTTGGTCGGACTGCTCGTGGTGCGCATCGTACTTACCCGGCCGGGGAACGTCTCCATTGCGCGGTGCGAGTTGTGTCCGTGCGAGTCGGTCAAAGCGTGTTGTAGCCGCGTTCGAGTCGGTCGGTGATTTCGCGGGCGCTTGCATCGTACTCGCTCGGCCGCACCCGTGTACGATTCGGTCGGGAAACAGGGCTCCGAATCGGATCCGGTAATGCCGAATCCGATTCGGAGCCCTACCGGCCGAGATCGGAATCGGCCCCTAAGTGTGGGGGGCTTGAGCCTCCCCACACTGCTCCAGGGACCACCACCTCCCCGGGTCTTTGAATAATAAAGATACAGGAGTCTGTTGCGGATCCCCGGCCCCGGGGACAACCACCTCCTCGGGGCTTTAAACAGTAAGGGAAGGTGCCACGTGGCCCACCTCCAGGAGCCTTCCATGGCCTTGAGGACCACGACCCCCCAGGGCCGGTTCTAGGAATGTGCCGGGGTGCCTTCCCCTGGGACATTGCAGTTTGCAATGGCAGAAAAACTGCTCTCCCTTCCATGAAGCGAAGCAGATTTGCTTTTGGACAAGGGGAGCTGCATGTTAGCAGCTCCCCTTGTCCAAAAGCAATGCCGGCTCCCGCAGGAGTTGGGGAGCTTCCTGGGACCGCGGGGGCATTGGGGCTCCCCCTGCAGTCCCCATTGTAAGAGCATGCCCCAGGGGATGGGGTCCCTGGCGCGGATACCGAATAATGGAAGTGGGGCATTTTTTTTTCTTTCGATTTTGGAGTCGCGACCCCATCGGGGCTCTCAGCGCCGCCCTCCCGTGTAACATCGCATTGGATTCGCGGATCCACCTCAATTAAATAATATAATAGTATATAATTTAGAAGGTAGTGTTGCATTTGTGAACTTACTTTATAGAGGTAGTGAGATTGAAGTTAATAATAAGATTACATTTGATAGAGTTAGTAAAAATATATAAAATTAAAAGTTAAACCTGAAAAGTGTATTGTGTTGTAGTACATTGAATTCATGCTTTTGCAGATTTGAGACAAGTTCGCGAATCCACAATTAAAAAAAAAAAAGTATGTATGTTAAAAAAAAAATAAGATACACTATTGTGTTATAGGGTGGCTCTAAAAAGAGCCCTTGCTTTCATTATGAGTATTTTGTAGCTACATGTAAGTGCGGATGCACAGCTTTAGGTTGTTGAGAAAGACTCTGTTCCCTTGATCTGTGAAGTGTACTCCATCACTTCTGTAAATGTCATCCATATCAAAATGTAGATTGTTGTTATAGATGGACCCCATCCTATGGTCTCTGAGGTAAGCAGAAACAGCTTTATTTACATTCTTTCTAGCTTTCTCAATCTGTGGACAGAATTAATTTGACCACTTCCATTTCTGTCTTTGGCATATATTAGAGTATACAAAGACAGTTTGAGGGAAAAGCAACATCAATTGTGCAAAGTTATCCTTCATGAGCATTTTCAGTCCTACTCCAGTCAATGTGCTAAGGTCATTGCCACCACAGTGCACAATCATGAGGGCAGGGGGTTGGATATGCAAAAAGGTTTTAACCAAAGGCATCAATTGCTGCCACTTTAATCCTCTCTGTACAATCCATTTAATATCCACATTTTGCAAAGCTAGGTCTTTGTTAATACCTCTGTGTTCAGCATATTTTTTGCACCAGAAAACATAGTTGTGCCCTACAATCCATACTGTAAGCAGCTTGAAGGGATGTCTGGAAGTAATGAGAAGATGTCTGTAGCTGAGGTAGTCAGTTGGTAGAATGAGAGGTATCTAAAATGGTGGACAAGATGCTTTTTTTCAAAAAGCAGATAACTGATTGGCTGTTCATGAACATTGTACACTCAAAAATAGGATGCATGTTACTTTCTTAAAGAAGCATGTTTCTTATTGGTTATTAAAAAATGTTTGAAAGCTACAGTAGATAGGATTAGGTAATATTTTGCAAAAGGCAACCACACCTGCTATTTGCATTTGTAAGTTACTGTGCTGAACTTGAAAATATGTTGAACTTGTGACCTGCCAGTACAGTTGAATGCTGCAGAAACTGTTACTATGGAAACTGGGATTAAGCAGAATGGGGGAAGGGTTGAAACTTAACTGTGGTTTTAAAATATGAAATTGTAATTTATATATAAGTGATATGTTATTAAAGTAAGATTTCTCAAATCTGTAGTATGTTTAGAAGTGGTGTTTTCTTAAAAAATAATACTAGTATTATTAGTAATATGTTTTTGAATTCCTTTATGGATTTGCGGTTTCATCGCAATGCTTTACTGAGGCACCGCAGTGGAGTCGCAACTCCAGAAAATTACAGAACCAGTTTGGGCACTTTTAGAAACAGTTGGAAAGGGTTAATATGTCTAATCAATAAAAATGTGTTTCACAATTTGAAATAATGTAGGATGCAATGTGATTTGTTACTTACATTTATTTGTGTGGTGAAAGAGAGGGAAAGTTTGCCAACACAGGTTTTACCTTGTTGAGAGTGGTGCATTACATTGATTGTGTGCAAAAGAAAATCTTTTATGAGAGTCTGATATTTCATATTCTACAATACTATTTGAAAGGTGAGTTACAAATTTAATTTATGAGGTGTATTATGTATTAGCTTTATTTTCAAACTTTAAAAATTGTTCAAAAACTGTGATATTTGAAATTTATTATTAAATTAGAGATGTGTATTGTAGTTTGTTTTATTGTACTTAAATGATGATTGAAATAGATTGTGCATAGTAATATGTTTATATTGGAAGGTGGATTAGCGATTATGGTAGTGTGTATTAGTGTGCGGAAATGTACAATTGAAGTATACCGCATCATTTTAGGTGTCGCTTTCAAATTGGAAGAGCAGCCTGTCAAGGTTTAAGGTCTGCATGGACTTGTGACTGAAGTATGTCTCTACTTGCATATGTATTCTCATATGTCTTATACATTTGAAGATGCAAGATGTATAACAAAGAGGTGTTGTTGCTTTGTGTGTGGCTAAGCTCAACACAGTAAGTAGTAGTAGCATGGTGAAGCTGCAGCACAAAAGTGAGGTTTAAAACATGTTGACATGAGGTATTAGTGATTAGGCTACTTTGTATAAGTCTCTAGAGAGGTACAGTTGAACTATGCCACATAATCTTTGGTGTTTGCTTGAAATGGGAAGTGTGTTCTGTGAAGTTTTCATTTCTGCATAGTGTTTTGATTGAGGAAAGTCTCTACTTGGAGATATATTCTGATATGTGTTATCCATCTGAAGATGCTAGAAATGTAAAATATAGGTATATGAGTCTGTGGAAAGGTACACTTCAAATATACTGCATAATTTTCAGTGTCTGCTTGAAATGTGAAGTGAAGACTGTCACGTTTTAAGATCTGGATGGTCTTGTGCAGTAGCGGCTCCTCGAGGGAGTGCTGTGGGGCGGTGGGGCGGGGCGGGGGAGGGGCAGGGTGGGGGGTAGTAAACTCCGGAATTGGGCCGAACGGAGTTGAGTAAAGAAATAAATAAATAAAACTAATTACATTGCGCGCTGCATTGCCGATTTGGCGTTGCAGCGCGTGCAATGTAATTCGTTTTGTTTATTTATTTCTTTACTCAACTTTGTTCGGCCCGATTCCGGAGTTTACTACCCCCCATCCTGGCCCTCCCCCGCCCCGCCGCACTCCCTTGAGGAGCCGCTACTGGTCTTGTGACTGAGGTATGTCTCTACTTGCACATGTATTCTCATATGTGTTATGTATCTGAAGATGCTAGATGTATAAAACACAGGTATACATCTTTTTTTTAATGTTTTTTTTTATATATGATGCCACTAGCAAAAGGTAGAGACACATGCATGCATGCTTTCAGGAATATGGTGAGACTTACAGCTGAGACATGTGATGGGTTGCTGCTTTATATTTGGCTAGGCCCAACATCCTGAGTAGTCGCAGAATAGTTGCAACACAAAAGTGAGGTTTACAACATGTTGGCAGAGGGATTAGTGATTAGGCTACCTTGTATGAGTCTGTGGAAAGGTACACTTGAAATGCACCACATAATTTTTGGTATCTGGTTGAAATGGAAAATGCAGTATCTGAAGTTTTACGGTCTACATGGTCTTGTGACTGAGATATGTCTCTACTTACTCATGTATTCTGATATGTTTTATCCATCTGAAGATGCTACATGTGTAAAACACAAGTATACATCTATTTGTATGCTTCTTTTATATATGGTGGCACTAGCAAAAGGTACAGACACATGCATACATGCTTTCAGGAATATGGTGAGACTTACAGCAGAGATATGTGAAGGGTTGCTGCTTTATATTTGGCTAGGCCCAACATCCTGAGTAGTCGCAGAATGGTGAAGCTGCAGCACAAAAGTGAGGTTTAAGACATGTTGGCAGAGGGATTAGTGATTAGGCTACTTTGTATGAGTCTGTGGAAAAACACAGGTATAGAACTATTTGTATATTTGTTTTATATATGGTGTCACTAGCAAAAGGTACAGACACATGAATGGATGCTTTCAGAAATACGGTGAGACATGTGAAGGGTTGCTGCTTTACATTTGGGGAAGCTCAACACTTTAGGTGTTATTTTGAAATGGGAACACCAGTCTGTGAAATTTAAGGGACTTTATGGTGTTGTGAATGACGTATGTGTCTACTTATACATCTATTGTCTGATGTATAATACATGTGAACCTGATTGGTTTGGGAGGTAGTAGAGAAGTCCTTTAGTTCTGATCTGTCATTCTCCTGCAGAGGTTGTGATGTCTTCTAAATGATGGAATTGTGCAGTGTCTGACATAGCTTGTTCAATACTCAGGTGCCATATTTTATGAGTAGAAATGAATAGATACACTTTTTTTACTCAAATTTAGATAGAATGCGCTCTGAGATGTTACTGTTTAAACATTTGGTTCTTATTATAGGTTTGATAATATGTAAAGTATAATATTCTAAATATTTATGTGTTATGGAGACATTTGCAATGCAATTGAAAGTATTTGTTTATTTATAGATGAGAATATTTGTATATAATTATTTTAATAATTTAAACTTATTTTTAGAAACTATTTAAACTTCTTTTTTCAGATATTCACCATTATTAGTAAGAAAGATTGAGTATGACAAGAAAAGATCGAAAGAAAAGACAAGAAAAAATCAGTACTATTTAAAGGAAAGAGAAAAGCAGAAATTAGATGAAGTTCAAAATGTGACATTAAAGAAAAAGACTTCTGGTAAGGGAACTAAAGAGTTTGTTAAAAGACTTTTAAAGAATGTAATGAATTTTCAAAATGTGGAAAAGAGAAAGGAAAGTTCTACAACCAATCGGAAGGAAACGAAAAAAGGACATGTTAATAGAAAATCATGTTATGGGAAAACAATCCATGTTGAAAGAAGGCTGAAAGAATATAAAGACATAGGCAGAGAATGTATAAAAGTAGAGTACTACAAAATGTATTGAAAGATTGTAAAAAATATAAAAAAAGATCAGCAGCTAATAAGAAAAAGCAACAAATTGAAAGAGTAATAGAAAAAGCCTTTGAATTGAAACAAAAATTATTTATATTAGTATTGAAGAGAATGAAAACATTGAATAAAACAATGCAGTTTATGAAGGAGAAAAGCAAAAGAAAAAGATTGGTTAATAGAAGTAACTTTTGAAATTTTTTTACTGGTGAATGGAAGCACACATCTAGTACTGAGCCTTTCTTTCATGAAAAAAGCTATTTTCAACAAAATACATTAGTTCATGCAGTTGATACTAGTGGTCGATGCTCTGAGATAAAAGATGGTTGTCCTATTGCAAAAGAAAAGATGGTTACTAGGAATGTGGAAGAAGTAATAGTTGAAGAAGTTCAAGGGAGGCGTACACAAGCTCAGGTATTTGAGTGGGATTGTAGCAGTATTTGTAGTATTCGACAGGAATCTATTGACATATTATGAATTTTTATACGAGGATATGTCCAAAAAAGTCTTAAACAGAAGATTAAGATGTTACACGGACTAAATCCATGTAAAGTAAGAAAATACACTAAATTGCAGGGTCATTCTCTGGCTTGTCTTTCAATAAAAGTGTCTCAAAGAACTTTTCATCATTTAAGAATGTTAGCAGTACACCACTCAGAAATGGGGAAGTTAGTTAGGAGACTCTACTGTGTAAAAAGTCCTGCATTATGTTTAAGTGAAATGAACACAGCTCTTTTGCATGGTTCAGTATCAGATGTAAAAAAGTTTGTGATGATATACAGTTTCGTTTCTTTGGTTCACAAGAGGAGTGTAGGGAAAATGAGAGCTTGATAAGTGTAGGTGTTGAAGAACAGGTGGAAGATATTAATACTGACAAGTTTGCAGAAGAAATTACAAAGTTTAAGACAGTTTCATCTGAAAAACCAAACTATGTTTGTATTTGTTGTCAACATACTCACTATATAAGTCAAACTAGGAATGTTGATGTGTATTTAAAAAGTGAAAAGGAAAACAATGATAAGTGGCAGCAATTTGGTGCTTATTTGTTGGTGGAAGGTCGTTTTGAGTTGGGTACTGATCAACTTATTTGTAAATATTGTTTCAACAAGTTAGAAGAGAACAAAATGCCAGCTAGAGCTGTACATAACAACTTAGAGTTGGTAGCTATACCTCCGGAACTGGCAGCTTTAAATGCATGAGTCCATTCTTATTCAATCTGTGCACCCGTTTCAGGCCATTGTTCGCATGGAGCCTAAAACAGGTAAGCTTCCTCCAACAGATTTACAAAGAGGTCTGAAAGGAAGAGTTGTGTACTTATCTTTAGATTTAAGAAAATTATTGAAACTATTGGTATGGAGAGAGAGGAAAGTGAACATTTAGTTATTCTAGTTAATGGTGTACCAACAAAGAGTCGAAAAACATGGCAAGAGTTAGTAGATTTTACCAAACTTCAAAAGGCTACATTATATCTTGTACAGAACAATATTTATTATAAAGCTGTAAATGTGGAAGAACAGGAAATATGTTTAGAAGACGAAACAGAAATTCAAAGTGGACAAATAGAAAAAATGGCAAGTCCAGGAGTGAAGAGATTTACGAACAATACAGTATACATCCTCTACATTCAAAAGAAGTGATAGGAAACAGTATTGAATTATTTCAAATGAAGAAAACAAAGGGAACTCCCATGAGTGTATGGAAAAAAAGTTTAGAAGCTTGTTGTTTTCCACAGCAGTTCCCCAATGGACAAGGTGGACGACATGATGAACGAGCAGTACAGATTCCAGCTTCAGAATACCGCTTGACAAAATTGTACTCAGAAGATCTAAGATTTCGACAGTGCATTCCATATACATATTTCATCTTCTGTTTGAAAGTGACTTGTCTGCACTTTCATATGCAGTGAACCACATATTAAAAACAGGAGTTCATCTTACACATGTTTCTGCAAAGGAATTCATGGACAAAGTTGAACAAAGAGATGATGTTTTAGAAACTCAATTAATTTGATGGCGTGTCAACGTGGTATGAATGAGTATTGGTATCGTTGTCATGGAGAACTTAAATGTATGTTAAGAAACTTAGGTACCCCTACGTGGTTTGTAACACTTAGCTGTGCTGAATATGCATGGGACGATTTACTTGAATTTCTACGAGAAGTAAATTCAAATGTAAAAAATATTGAATTGAAGACAGCTGGAGAACTCTGTTCCTTGGATCCTGTAAATGTGTGCAGATATTTAATCATAGGTTTCAAGCTATGATGTCTTTTATCTGCAATAAAAATAATCCACCTCTTGAAGAAGTTACTGATTTCTTTTGGAGAAAGGAGTACCAAGCCAGAGGTGCTCCTCATATACACATGCTATTATGGATCAAGAATGCACCAAAATTTGGAACTGATAATGATGAAAGTGTTTTGTCTTTCATCTAAGAGTATGTTACCTGTGCCATTCCAAAAGAAGGAAGGGAAAACAGCTTGAGACAAGTTTTACGGTTTCAAAGTCATCTATATGGAAAATATTGTCGACGGAAATACAAGTCAAAGGAAAAATTTTATACAAAATGTCGTTTTGGATTCCCAAGTCCAATAATTTCTAAAGGAAGAGTAAATAGATTTATATCAGCAGTAAGGCATACAATAACTCGGAAATCTCCAAAGAATGTATACAACTCAAAAAGAACCAAAGATTCAAAGTATATTAATGACTACAATCCAGTGTTTTTGACAATGTGGAATGCAAACATGGATATTCAATATATTACAGATAATTCAATTGCTGTTGCTCACTATGTTACGTCATATATAACTAAACCTAAAAAGACAGAGATGAAAGAAATGTGGGAAGAAATTTCACAGGAAAAGACATACTATCCCAAAAGGAGTCCATATCTGGAAAACGTATGTCTCTATGAAATACTTCAACATTATAGCTTTAAAAGAAACATTACAGAAAATATAAATGAAGACAAATATGCAGTAATTGGATGTGACGGATGTTTGGTAAAACTTGTCGGAGGAAATCTTATTAACCACTGAAAACTCAGTTGCGAAAGTCCAGATAAGAGGGAATTTTTCTATTTAGCACTTCTGCAACTGTTCAAGCCTTGGCGTAGTGAAGCAGAATTACTTGGAGATTTTGACTGCTATGAAGATTCTTTTAATGCATGTAACGATAGCATTCAATGCACAATCTTTCCAACTTATCTACAAATGTTAAATGATGAGATTGAACAAGAAACTACTATTGCAGCTGAAATAGCTAGAGACAGTTCTCAAGATAGTCAAAGTTCGGGTCCACTAAGTCAAGATGCACTAGGACAACCAATTATTGAAAATGAAGCAGCAATAGCCATGAATGAAGTAGCAACTGCAATGCAACAAGTACAACAAGATATTATTCAGTTGGAAAAGTTAGAAGAACAACTAAACATTGAACAAAAAGAAATATATCTACAAGTGACAGAACAGATACAAAATGGTTTGCAACATGAAAAAAGAATGCCAATGCTCATCATTTAAACCTATTCTAATGTACATCAGTGGTCAAGCTGGAACAGGAAACAGTTTCTTAATTAAAGTTTTGACTAGTTATCTATACAAAACTACAGAATCACATTTATCTTGTGTTGTAACACGTCCTACTGGATTAGCAGCACATAACATTAAAGGGATTACTTTACATTGATTACTTATGCTACCAGTTGAACATGAAAATAAATTGGAATATAACAAGCTATCTGGAGAAGCTTGTTATGAAGTCTCAAGAGTACTGAAGAAAATGAAACTTCTCATCATTGACGAGGTGAGCATGGTCTCAAACGTAATGCTTGCCTTTGTACACTTGAGAATGCAACAGATTTTAAAAACAGATTACGATGTTCTGTTTGGAGGAAAACATGTAATTGTATTTGGCGGTCTACTACAACTTACTCCTGTAAAAGGGCAACCTGTTTTTAAAACACTTGTCCATGAAGATACTAGAAAATCTTTGGGAAGTATTGGAAATGAGAACATTTGGTCTCATTTCGAATATAAAGAGCTTATTAAGAATATGCGACAAGCAAGTGATGAACGTTATGGAAATATTCTTCAAGATATAAGAATTGGTGTCTTGACGAAACATGGTAAACAAGCTTTAGAAAGTCGGCTACTAAGGAACTTGTTTACAACTGGAAACACAGCGGCTGAAATAATGTACAATAAGCTTGGAGAAAAGAAGTCTATAGTTTGCCTAATGCCTACACAGCAAGAGTGTTCTACATTTAATCAAGAACTTTTAAAACTAGAAAAAAACAAATAGTAGAAATTGAAGCTATTGATAAAATTGAGCATCAAGGAGTGACTATTCTTCTCACAGAGAAACTACAATCAAAATTGGATTCTTTGGAAAAGTCTGTATCTAAGACTGCAGGCTTAGAGAAGACTTTACATGTATGTCTAAACTGTCAGGGGTTATTTTATCGCGTAATTTGAATGTAGAATAAGGTTTAGTAAATGGAGCAATCGGAAAAGTTGTTGATTTTGTAAATTTTCAGAACAGAGATGGAATAGAATTTTTGAAGATAAAAATTGATCAGATTAAAGAAGTAAGACAGATTGGGCGTTGTGTTGTATGTTTTTTGCTTGTAAAACACTTGTATGTTCGCAGAAAATAGTTTCCTTTGTCTTTAGCATATGCATTAACTATTCATAAATCTTAAGGTTTAAGTATAGACAGTGCTTTGGTAAATATTGGAAGTACAGTGTTCAAAGAGGGAATGGCATACGTTGCATTGTCTTGAGTAAGAACATTATCTGGTTTGTATTTGATTGATTTTGATGAGAAAAAGGTTAGGGCTGATGCAAATTGTGAAAGAGAGTACAATCGTTTAAGAAGACTTTATACTCCTCATGTAGGTGAATATCCCATACATGAGAAACATGTAGTGTGTCCAAAATGGAACTATGTCAAACATTCAATTGAGGTTCAAAAAAAGAAAACTATTGAAGAGAATCATAAAGGTGTAAAGAAAATGAAAATGGAAACTGTTGATGAGATTGTAGGATACCAGTTGGAAAACAGTTCTGGTATCAACTGCTATGCTAATGTGATTTTGAATGCTGTGTTTTATCTAGAAGAGCTTCATTGTGAAATTATGGGAAATCATGAAAAAAGATTTTGTTTTTTATTACATCATGTATTTCAACAGTTGGTAACTGACAGAAGTAAAATCCATACTGCTTCTGGTGTTCGAAATCTTTTGGATATATGTACTGGTGCTTTGAGATTTACTCTTAATGTAAAACAAGATGTACAAGAATTTCTAATGCTTACGCTTGGAGTATTAGATCATGAAGGAATTTAGATTGAAAACTTATTTGGAGTAAGTTACAGATGGGATCATAAATGTGAAGAGTGTTCATTTACTTCCAGCCCTGAAATAGACACAGAACGATTCATATACTTGACGATACTGGATTGCAAATCAGAACCTTTTAACAAATTAGTAAAAACAGCCAATCAGGATATGAAATGTTCACATTGTAAATCAGAGATATTGTCTACATTACATATAGAAAAATCTGGAAAATATCTCATTTTAATGTTTCAACGTTGTAGAGCAAATGAAAGAAAATTGGAAACCAAAATAAAAAATTTTGTTGCAAGTCAAATATCTATTTCAGGAAGAACTTTTATAGCAGTGGCTATTATTTTCCATGAGGGACTTACTACAACATGTGGACACTATACTGTGTATTTAAAGTGTAATAAAGGATGGACACATTGCAATAATGCCCACTTGCAATTCAAATTTGGTTGCGTTTGAATTACGAAATTCATGTTTGATATTTTTAAAGCTAAAGTTTTGAATTCATTATTTGGCCTATTGGGACGATGTGAACACAAATTAACAAATTTATATTGGATTTTTTCTAAGCGAAAGTTTTGAATACATTATTCGGTCTATTGGGAAGATGTGAACACGAGTTAACACATTTATATTGGATTTTTATGGAGCGAAAGTTTTCAATGCATTATTCTGCCTATTGGGAAGATGTGAACAGAAAGTGGACAGGATTGAAACAATTACTATTTATAATTCGTGTTTGAGTTATTATTTGTGCTAATTGATATTGCATTTGGAAAATTGCGTTTAAAAGCAATAGTTTATATATTTGTTGTCTATATTGTACCAGATGTAAATGAGAGTGTACATTTTAGCAAATGTACTTGAGAGTAATAAAAGACTTGGGGCCAGATGTACGACCATTTTTTGCGGCCGCAAACGGGTGAACCTCCCGTTTGCGGCCGCAAAAAGGGTAATAGCATGTACAAATGCTATTTTGCGAGGCCCTAACTCACAAAATAGCATTTGCAACTCTCGCTATTAGGAAGGGGTGTCCCTTCCTATAAGCGAGTCAACATGCTATGTACTAGTGTTTTGCGACCGCATTTGCGGCCGCAAAACACTCGCAGTTTACCACCTACTTCAAGTAGGTGGTAAACCACTCACAAAGGGGAAGGGGTCCCCAAGGGACCCCTTCCCTTTGTGAGTATGTTGGAAAATATTTTTAAGAGCAGGCAGTGGTCCCAGAGACCACTGCCTGCGCTTAACAAAATGAAACTGAAAAGTTTCATTTTTCTTTTTTAAATGCATGCCGTTTTACTTAAACGGGCTGCATTAAAAAAAAAAAGCAGCTTTATTGAAAAGCAGTCCCAGACATGGTGGTCTGCTGAGCCCAGCACGCCACCATCCCTAGGAGGGCTGTCATTCCCAATGGGCTCACAAATTGCGAGAGGCTCATTAATATTAATGAGCCTCGCAATTTGCGACCCCATTAGGAATCGCAAACAGTGTGAAATCCACTGTTGTACATCAGAAATTGTGGTTCGCAAATCGCGACTCGCAAAGAGTCGCAATTTGCGACGCGCAATTTTCATGGTCGTACATCTGGCCCCTAATGTACAAGTTGCACGTAATTAAGACACTGTAGATAGGTAAACATATAGGTACACATATTGGAAATCATGCTTTGAAGTAATTTTGGTTTTTTTTCACAATCTTGTTGATTGTTTTTTACCCCGCTCTTGTATGATGATACTACGTTGAAATCACTGTGTGTGGTAAAGTTCAGTAGAATCTAAGAACAGCAAGAAAGGGAAACTGAAAATGTTATGTAATTCTAAAATTATGTTGTGTTCTCAAAAGTGTAATATTTTAATTTCTGTAATAGATTACAATGTATATAAAAAAATTCTTCTTCTTTACAGTACGTAATGGTGAAGTTTGAAAAGAGTTTTATTTCAGTTTACGACACTATTCTAAAATAGTTCCACAGAGGTATATATCTAAATTACTAAAAAAGGTAAGAGCACATAACATAATATGCATGATAAAATTAATTTATGTGTTATTTATTTCTAATAAAAATAATGTTGAACCTTTACACTTTTTAAAAACTTTCAGATATCATCAGACAGATACTATCCCTGCACTCATGCAATCAGCCAGGCACCTCACATGCACTCATCCAATCATTCAGGCACTATTATTGCACTCATCCATTCTCTCAAACACTACCCATGCACTCATCCATGCACTCAGGCACTACCCATGCACTCCTCCAATCACCCAGGCAGTACTCATGCACTCATCCAAGCACTCAGGCTCTGCCCATGCAATTATCCAATCACTCGGACACTACTATTGCACTCCTCCATTCCCTCAAACACTACCCATGCACTCATCCATGCACTCAGGCTCTACCCATGCACTGCTCCATGCACCCAGACACTACCCATGCACTCATGCTATCATTCAGACACTATTGTTGCACTCATCCATTCCCTCAAACACTACCCATGCACACATCCATGCACTCAGGCACTACCCATACACTACTCCAATCACCCAGGCACAAACCCTGCACTGATCCAATGAGCCAGGCACTACCCATACACTCATGCAATCATTCAGACACCACTATTGCACTCATCCATTCCCTCAAACACAACCCATGCACTCATCCATGCACTCAGGCTCTACCCATGCACTGCTCCATGCACCCAGACACTACCCATGCACTCATGCTATCATTCAGACACTATTGTTGCACTCATCCATTCCCTCAAACACTACCCATGCACACATCCATGCACTCAGGCACTACCCATACACTACTCCAATCACCCAGGCACAAACCCTGCACTCATCCAATGAGTCAGGCACTACCCATACACTCATGCAATCATTTAGACACCACTATTGCATTCATCCATTCCCTCAAACACTACCCATGCACTCATCCATGCACTCAGGCTCTACCCATGCACTGCTCCATGCACCCAGGCACTACACATGCACTGATGCAATCACTTAGACTCTACTGTTGCACTCATCCATTCCCTCAAACACTATCCATGCACTGATTCCATGCACCCAGGCTCTACCCATGGACTGCTCCATGCACTCAGGCACTACCCATGCACTCATGCAATCACTCAGGCACTACTGCTGCACTCATCCATTCCCTCAAACACTACCCATGCACTCATCCATATACTCAGGCACTACCCATGCTCTGCTCCAATCACCCAGGCACTACCCCTATAATCGTGCAATCAGGCAGACACTACCCATGCACTCATGCTATCATTCAGACACTACTGTTGCACTCATCCATTTCTTCAAACACTATCCATGCACTCATCCATGCACTCAGGCACTACCTATACACTCTCCCAATCACCTAGGCAGTACCCCTACACTCATCCAATGAGCCAGGCACTATCCATACACTCATGCAATCACTCAGACACTACTATTGCACTCATTCACTCACTCTGGCACTACCCATGCACTCTTCCAATCACCCAGGCAGTACTTCTGTACTCTTGCAATCAACCATGCACTACCTATACACTCATCCATGCACTCAGGCACTATCCATACACTACTCCATTCACCCAGGCAAAATCCCTGCACTCATCCAATGAGCCAGGCACTACCCATACACTCATGCAATCATTCAGACACTACTATTGCACTCATCTATTCCCTCAAACACTACCCATGCACTCATCCATGCACTCAGGCTTTACCCATGCACTGGTCCATGCACCCAGGCACTACCCATGCACTGATGCAAACATTTAGACTCTACTGTTGCACTCATCCATTCCCTCAAACACTAGCCATGCACTCATCCATGCACTTAGGCTCTACCCATGCACTGCTCCATACACCCAGGCACTACCCATGGACTGATGCAATCACTTAGACTCTACTGTTGCACTCATCCATTCCCTCACACACTACCCATGCACTGATTCCATTCACTCAGGCTCTACCCATGGACTGCTCCATGCACCCAGACACTACCCACACACTCATGCTAACATTCAGACACTACTGTTGCACTCATTCCATTCCTTCAAACACTATCCATGCACTAATCCATGCACTCAGGCACTACCTATACACTCCTCCAATCACCCAGGCAGTACCCCTATACTCATCCAATGAGCCAGGCACTATCCATATGCTCATGCAATCACTCAGACACTACTATTGCACTCATTCATTCAATCAATCAATCAATCAATCAATTAGACATTTGTATAGCGCACTACATACCCGCGAGGGTCTCAAGGCACTGGGAGGGGGGGTGCTACTGGTCAAACAGCCAGGTCTTGAGTAGTCTCCTGAAGGTCAGCAGGTCTTGGGTCTGTTGTAGGCTCAGTGGGAGGGTGTTCCACGTCTTGGCGGCGAGGTGGGAGAAGGATCTCCCACCGGTGGTTGTTCTTCGGATGCGAGGGACGGTGGCGAGTGCGAGGCCGGCAGAGCAGAGCTGGCGGTTGGGGATGTAGAAGGAAAGTCGTCTGGTGAGGTAGGCTGGGCCGGTCTTGTGGAGCGCCTTGTGTGCGTGGATGAGGAGCTTGAAGGATATCCTCTTGTTGATGGGGAGCCAGTGCAGGTTTCTCAGGTGGGGGGTGATGTGGCTGTGGCGTGGTACGTCGAGGATCAGTCGTGGAGAGGCGTTTTGGATGCGTTGCAGTTGTTTGATGAGCTTGGTCGGGGCTCCCGCGTAGAGGGCGTTTCCGTAGTCGAGTCTGCTGCTAACGAGGGCCTGGGTGACTGTTCTTCTTGTATCTGTCGGGATCCACCTGTAGATCTTGCGGAGCATGCGGAGGGTGTTGAAGCAGGAGGAGGAGACGGAGTTGACTTGCTTGGGTCATGGAGAGCGTTGAGTCGAGGATGATTCCCAGGTTGCGTGCGTGGTCGGTGGGTGTCGGGGGTGCCCCCAGTGCCGTCGGCCACCAGGAGTCGTCCCAGGCTGAGGGGTTGGAGCCGAGGATGAGGACCTCTGTCTTGTCCGAGTTCAGCTTCAGTCGGGTGATCTTCATCCAGTCGGCGACAGCCTTCATTCCTTCGTGGAGGTTGGATTTGGTGGTGATGGGGTCCTTGGTGAGGGAGAGGATCAGTTGAGTGTCGTCGGCATAGGAGATTATGTTGAGGTCGTGCTGTCGGGCGACATGTGTGAGTGGGGCCATGTAGATGTCGAACAGTGTCAGGCTGAGGGAAGATCCCTGGGGTACACCGCAGATGATCTCGGAGGCTTCGGATTGGAATGGGGGGAGGCGGACGCTCTGGGTTCTGCCGGAGAGGAAGGAGGTGGTCCATTCCAGAATCAAGAAAGAAAACCTCTGATCTGACCTATATTACTTTTCAAAGCGACCTCAAAGGGTTCGAACTTAGCAACCAGCTCAAGGAAAAAGACAATTAAGGTAGTTTATACAAAAAATACATATATCTTTATTAATTTTTAAAGCATGAGTTAATCATAAAAATACATCTCATATACAATTGTCAAAGCCACGCTCAGAAAAGTAATTATATCCGTCTCTTAGACCATCACCATATATATGGAGAGTTCCTGCAGAGACGGATATAATTACTTTTCTGAGCGTGGCTTTGTTTCCGCTCATATCTGTCCCTGTTATAGTTTTTAGGATCTCAATTGAGAGTATATTGAGTTTGTGTATGAATGTTAGGATGTTTGGGTTTATCTGAGGTGAGAAAGCAGTAGTATGATGAAGCGTGGGGTGTTTTGATTGTATATATTTTTTGTAAATAATTGTTGCTCTTAAGATTTTACTAGTTGTCCCTAGCCATAGATGAAGATCTTACTATTATGTGAAATAAGGCATCTGCTAGTGGCTTTCTAACGCACACTGATTGTTCAAATGTTGTCATCTTATTATAACTATGTTAGATATTTAGGTGTATGAATTCATCATTGTTTAATGTGACCATTAGGACAATTGTATATGAGATGTATTTTTATGATTAACTCATGCTTTAAAAATTAATAAAGATATATGTATTTTTTGTATAAACTACCTTAATTGTCTTTTTCCTTGAGCTGGTTGCTAAGTTTGAACCCTTTGAGGTCGCTTTGAAAAGTAATATAGGTCAGATCAGAGGTTTTCTTTCTTGATTATTGCATTCCCCCTCCTCTTGGACCTAGCAGTATTTGGGGGTACCTTCTTGTTTATGGTGGTCCATTCCAGAGCCTTGTCTCGGATCCCTACGGCGTGGAGGCGTGCGCGTAGTGTGTGGTGGCAGACGGTGTCGAAGGCGGCGGAGAGGTCCAGGAGGATGAGGGCCGCGGTCTCACAGTTGTCCAGCAGGGTTCTGATGTCGTCGGTGGCGGCGATGATGGCAATCTCGGTGCTGTGGTTGCTGCGGAACCCTGACTGGGAAGGGTCCAGGATTCTGTTTTCTTCGAGGTATCGGGTTAGCTGTCTGTTGATGATCTTCTCGATGACCTTGGCCGGGAACGGAAGCAGAGAGATGGGCCGAAAGTTCTTGAGGTCTCTTGGGTCCGCCTTGGGTTTTTTGAGTAGGGCGTTGATCTCTGCATGTTTCCAGCTCTCTGGGAAGGTCGCGGTCTCGAGGGAGAGATTGATGACGTTGCGCAGATGGGGTGCGATGGAGCTGCTGGCTTTGTTGAAGATGTGGTGCGGGAATGGGTCTGACGGGGAGCCGGAGTGGATTGTGCTCATGGTCTTGATGGTGTCATCGATGCTCACGTTGGCCCAGACTAGCAGGGGGTCGTGGTCGATGGTGTGCGGATTGTCTGTTGTGTTGATGTCTGTTGGGGCTGTCTGGGTGTTGAAGCTGTCGTGGATGTCTGCTATCTTGCGGTGAAAAAAAGTGGCGAGGGAGTCGCACAGGGCTTGCGACGGCGGGATGTCGTTGGTGTTGGAGCTGGGGTTGGAGAGTTCCTTCACGATGTTGAAGAGCACCTTGCTATTGTGTGCGTTGTTGTCGAGGCGGTCTTTGAAGGAGGTCCATTCACTCTAGCACTACCCATGCACTCTTCCAATCACCCAGGTAGTATGTCTGTACTCATGCAATCACCCAGGCACTACCTATACACTCATCCAGGCACTCTGGAACTACCCCTGCACTCATACAATCAGTCAGGCACTACCCATGCACTGATGCAATCACTTAGACACTACTGTTGCACTCATCCATTCCCTCAAACACTACCCAATCACTCATCCATGCACTCAGGATCTACCCATGCACTGATCCATGTACCCAGGCACTACCCATGCACTCATGCAATTACTCAGGCACTACTGCTGCACTTATCCATTCCCTCAAATACTACCCATGCACTCCCAATCACCCAGGCACTACCCCTGTACTCATGCAATCAGCCAAATACTATTCATGCACTCATGCAATCACTCGGGCACTACTGTTGCACTGATCCATGTCCTCAAACACTACCCATGCACTCTTCCAATCACTCAGGCAGTACTTCTGTACTCATGCAATCACCCAGGCACTACCCATACACTCATCCATGCACTCAGGAACGTATGCACTTCTGCAATCAACCAGGCACTATCCCTACACTCATACAATCAATCAGGCACTACCCATGCACTCATGCTATCATTCAGACACTACTATTGCACTCATCCATTTCTTCAAACACTATCCATGCACTCATCCATGCACTCAGGCACTACCTAAATACTCCTCCAATCACCCTGGCAGTACCCCTACACTATTCCATATGTTCATGCCATCTATCAGACACTACTATTGCACTCATTCATTCTCTCAGATACTATCCATGCACTCATTCAATGACCCTGGCATTACTGTTGCACTCATCCATGCACTCAGGCTCTACCTATGCACTCATCCAATCACTCAGGCTCTACTATTGCACTCATCCATTCCTTCAAACACTACCCATACAAATAATCCATGCACTCAGGCACTACCCATGCACTCCTCCAATAACCCAGGCACTACCCCTGCACTCAAACAATCACCCAGGCACTATCCATGCACTCATGTAATCACTCAGACACTACCCATGTACTCCTCCAATCACCCAGGCACTATCCATGCACTGCTCCATGCACTCAGGCTCTATCCCTCCATTCATGCAATAACTCAGGTACTTCTGTTGCACTTATTCATTCTCTGAAAAACTAGTCATGCACTACTCATATACTCATCTATTCCCTCAAACACCACCCATGCACTCATCCATGCACTCAGGCACTACCCAAGCACTCCTCCAATCACCCAGGCACTATCCATGCACTCATACAATCAGCCAGGCACTTCTCATGCACTCCTCCAATTACTCAGGCACTTCTATGGCAATCATCCATTCCCTCAAACACTACACATGCACTCATCCATGCACTCAGGCACTACCCCTGTACTCATGCAATCACCCAGGCACTACCCATACACTCATCCATGCACTCAGGAACGTATGCACTTCTGCAATCAACCAGGCACTATCCCTACACTCATACAATCAATCAGGTACTACCCATGCACTCATGCTATCATTAAGACACTACTATTGCACTCATCCATTTCTTCAAACACTATCCATGCACTCATCCATGCACTCAGGCACTACCTAAATACTCCACCAATCACCTAGGCAGTACCCCTACACTCATCCAATTAGCCAGGCACTATCCATATGCTCATGCCATCTCTCAGACACTACTATTGCACTCATTCATTCTCTCAGATACTATCCATGCACTCATTCAATGACCCTGGCATTACTGTTGCACTCATCCATGCACTCAGGCTCTACCTATGCACTCATCCAATCACTCAGGCTCTACTATTGCACTCATCCATTCCCTCAAACACTACCCATACAAATAATCCATGCACTCAGGCATTACCCATGCACTCCTCTAATAACCCAGGCACTATCCATGCACTCATGTAATCACTCAGACACTACCCATGTACTCCTCCAATCACCCAGCACTATCCATGCACTGCTCCATGCACTCAGGCTCTATCCCTCCATTCATGCAATAACTCAGGTACTTCTGTTGCACTTATTCATTCTCTGAAAAACTAGTCATGCACTACTCATACACTCATCTATTCCCTCAAACACTACCCATGCACTCATCCATGCACTCAGGCACTACTCAAGCACTCCTCCAATCACCCAGGCACTATCCATGCACTCATGCAATCAGCCAGGCACTTCTCATGCACTCCTCCAATCACTCAGGCACTTCTATTGCAATCATCCATTCCCTCAAACACTACACATGCACTCATCCATGCACTCAGGCACTACCCCTGCACTCATGCAATCACTCAGGCACTACCTATGCACTCCTCCAATAAACCAGTCACTACCCCTGCACTCAAGCAATCACTCAGGCACTACCCATGTGCTCATCCAATCACCCAGGCACTACCCCTGCACTCATGCAATCAGCCAAGAACTACTCATGCACTCCTCCAATAACTCAGGGACTTCAATTGCACTGATCCATTCCCTCAAACACTACCCATGCACTCATCCATGCACTCAGGCACTACCCCTGCACTCATGCAATCATTTAGGCACTACCCATGCACTCCTTCAATCACCCAGGCACTACCCATGCACTCATCCATGCACTCAGGCACTACCCAAGCACTCCTCCAATCACCCAGGCCCTAGACCTGCAGTCATGCAATCAGCCAGGCATTTCTGTTGCACTCATTCAATCATTCAGGCACTACTATTGCACTCATGCAAGCACCCAAGCACTACCCTTGCACACATGCATTCAGCCAAGAACTACTCATGCATTCCTCCAGTCACTCAGGCACTTCTATTGCACTCATCCATTCATTCAAACAGTACCTATGAACTCATGCATACACTCAGGCATTATCCCTGCACTCATGCAATCACCCAGGCACTACCCATACACTCTTCCAATCACCCAGGCACTACCCCTGCACTCATGCAATCAGCCAGGCACTACCCATGCACTCATCCAATCACCCAGTCACTACCCTTCCACTCATGCAATCAGCCAAGCACTACCCATGCACTCCTCCAATCACCCAGGCACTATCCATGCACTCATGCAATCAGCCAGGCACTTCTCATGCACTCCTCCAATTACTCAGGCACTTCTATGGCAATCATCCATTCCCTCAAACACTACACATGCACTCATCCATGCACTCAGGCACTACCCCTGTACTCATGCAATCACCCAGGCACTACCCATACACTCATCCATGCACTCAGGAACGTATGCACTTCTGCAATCAACCAGGCACTATCCCTACACTCATACAATCAATCAGGTACTACCCATGCACTCATGCTATCATTAAGACACTACTATTGCACTCATCCATTTCTTCAAACACTATCCATGCACTCATCCATGCACTCAGGCACTACCTAAATACTCCACCAATCACCTAGGCAGTACCCCTACACTCATCCAATTAGCCAGGCACTATCCATATGCTCATGCCATCTCTCAGACACTACTATTGCACTCATTCATTCTCTCAGATACTATCCATGCACTCATTCAATGACCCTGGCATTACTGTTGCACTCATCCATGCACTCAGGCTCTACCTATGCACTCATCCAATCACTCAGGCTCTACTATTGCACTCATCCATTCCCTCAAACACTACCCATACAAATAATCCATGCACTCAGGCATAACCCATGCACTCCTCTAATAACCCAGGCACTACCCCTGCACTCAAACAATCACCCAGGCACTATCCATGCACTCATGTAATCACTCAGACACTACCCATGTACTCCTCCAATCACCCAGCACTATCCATGCACTGCTCCATGCACTCAGGCTCTATCCCTCCATTCATGCAATAACTCAGGTACTTCTGTTGCACTTATTCATTCTCTGAAAAACTAGTCATGCACTACTCATACACTCATCTATTCCCTCAAACACTACCCATGCACTCATCCATGCACTCAGGCACTACTCAAGCACTCCTCCAATCACCCAGGCACTATCCATGCACTCATGCAATCAGCCAGGCACTTCTCATGCACTCCT
This sequence comes from Calotriton arnoldi, assembly GCA_963921515.1. Classification (NCBI taxonomy): domain Eukaryota; kingdom Metazoa; phylum Chordata; class Amphibia; order Caudata; family Salamandridae; genus Calotriton; species Calotriton arnoldi. The sequence continues at coordinate 100,755 of CAWUFW010000756.1, read as the reverse complement.
CCAATCACTCAGGCACTTCTATTGCAATCATCCATTCCCTCAAACACTACACATGCACTCATCCATGCACTCAGGCACTACCCCTGCACTCATGCAATCACTCAGGCACTACCTATGCACTCCTCCAATAAACCAGTCACTACCCCTGCACTCAAGCAATCACTCAGGCACTACCCATGCGATCATCCAATCACCCAGGCACTACCCCTGCACTCATGCAATCAGCCAAGAACTACTCATGCACTCCTCCAATAACTCAGGGACTTCAATTGCACTGATCCATTCCCTCAAACACTACCCATGCACTCATCCATGCACTCAGGCACTACCCCTGCATTCATGCAATCATTTAGGCACTACCCATGCACTCCTTCAATCACCCAGGCACTACCCATGCACTCATCCATGCACTCAGGCACTACCCAAGCACTCCTCCAATCACCCAGGCCCTAGACCTGCATTCATGCAATCAGCCAGGCATTTCTGTTGCACTCATTCAATCATTCAGGCACTACTATTGCACTCATGCAAGCACCCAAGCACTACCCTTGCACACATGCATTCAGCCAAGAACTACTCATGCATTCCTCCAGTCACTCAGGCACTTCTATTGCACTCATCCATTCATTCAAACAGTACCTATGAACTCATGCATACACTCAGGCATTATCCCTGCACTCATGCAATCACCCAGGCACTATTCATGTACTCATCCATGCACTCAGGCACTACCCCTGCACTGATGCAATCAGCCAGGCACTACCCATACACTCTTCCAATCACCCAGGCACTACCCCTGCACTCATGCAATCAGCCAGGCACTACCCATGCACTCATCCAATCACCCAGTCACTACCCTTCCACTCATGCAATCAGCCAAGCACTACCCATGCACTCCTCCAATCACTCACGCACTTCTATTGCACTAATCCATTCCGTCAAACAGTACACCTGAACTCATCCATTCACTCAGGCACTACCCATGCACTCCTCCAATCACCTTGGCGCTACCCTTGCACTCATGCAATCACTCAAGCATTTTTTCTATTTTTAACCAGTTTAGGTGGTTCCGTAAGAACTGCTTTTTAAAAAAAAAAATTGGGATTTTTTTGTATTTTAAAACAATTTATTTTTGGGGGTGTTTTTGACTTTTTTTCTAACAAAACACAATTGAACAGTCCAACATGACTAGTTATAAAAACAGGAAAAACAAATTGTCAAGCATATAAAAAAAAAAATTAACACTTGTGTGTTTTTATTGAGTTAGAATAACATCAATGCATTGCTCCCCAACACAAAGGTTAGCTTGACATTTGCGACAGTTGATGGAAGCATCAACTAGCTCCAGATAAATATGTGGCTGAGGTGAAGGTGGAACTGCTACACCCAATGTTGGTGGTGCATTAGGATCAGCCTGGGCAGCTTGTTCACTTTTCTGACGCAGCATCAGTTCTTTCGCCCAACGATTTGGATGCATTGTCTCAATGTGCTTCTTCATAGAAGAGATGATGCACGAATATTTTTTCTCTGATCCTATTGAAAGCACTTTTTGCACACAGTGCAAGTGACTTTTATGGCGTTTACTTTCTTCTCCTCATGAACTGTAAAAAAAGCCAATTACTATGCTTTCTTTTCTTTTTTTTATAGGCTCCTCCACTTCCTCAAGCTCTTCCAGCAGATCTTCCTCAGGATGACTGGATGCCATTTCAGAGAAAAAAAGTCAAAACACCTCAAAGAAAATTGAATTGTAAGAGCCTACAAAAACCAGGTCTTAACAGGAAGACACACCCAAAATAAGAGGAATAAAACAGGTGTTGGATCCTCCGTCTAACAGAATGAAAAGCTTTTAAACCAATCAAAAGTTTTCTTTCCATGTCACATGGATTCGCGTAGGGGACACGCACCCATTGCGCAGACGTCACGCACCCGTAAAATCTCCTACACATAATGCTAAAGTATAAATTACTGTTTATAAATAATTTTGTAAAGTATATTAGTGAAAATCTTTAACTAAAAATGATATTTAAGGTTTCCACACTGATATTTCATACTTTTGAAATTATGGCGGCATCGCGTCCCCTACGCGAATCCAGAAATACATGCCGGCAAGGTACACGCATCCAACGCGTATACATCGCGCACCCGTAAAATCTGATACAGTTAATTCAAAAGTATAAACTTCTGTTTATAAATTTTCTTAAGTATATTAGTGAAAGACTTTAAGCAAAACTGATATTTAAAGTTTCCAGAGTGATATTTTATTCTTTTAAATTTTGGCGGAGTCACGTATCGTATGCGACCCCGGAAAATACGCGCTGGCAGGGTTCGCGCACCCACCGCGTAGAAGCGCGTCACGTACGCAATACCATCACGTCCACAAAAATCGGACAAAAACATTTAAAACACCTTTATTATTATTTTTATCTAGTTGTAATATACCTCTACGTCTAAAACAAATATTAATTTGTTCTAAATGTGTTTTTTAGATTGAGGTTCGTATACCGGATCCACGCACCCATCGTGTAGGTTCACGTAGGGTGCGCGACTCCTTTTTAAAATAAAATAAAAAAAGGTAAAATATATAGTTATCATAAGAATACAACAAAACAACTTTCATAGTATTAAAAGCATTATTTCAAGTTAATAGAAATGTTATATGTTCACATAAATAACACTATAAATCATTAATAGTCTTTGATATATATATTTAAAAAGCAATTATAATTTTTAAATAAGATTTTAGAAAAAATATAAATAATTTTAAAAAGAGAAGTTCAAAAAAATTCTAAACATTTTGAAATAAAAGGAATTCTATAAAACACTTAGAAATTCTGTAAAAAGCATATATTGCAGTAATTTGATACTTAAGGTTTAGCATTGAAAAAACTTTTGAAATTCACTGAAAAAACCATAGGTTTCAGACACGTTATAGTTAGAAAATAGCATTTAAAAAACCATAGAAATTCACTGAAAAAACACAGGTTTCAGGGACGTTATAGTTAGTTGGACATTTCACTCGTACATAACCAGGAAAATTTGGCCATTATAGTTAGATGAGCTAACTATAACTCGCGCCCCGCAATGCACTGCTGATGACGTCACATATTACATCACTCATGACATGGTCAGTGACATCACTGATGACATCTCAAATGACATCACTGATGACATCATCCACTTCATCTCTGATGCCCCTACTCACACCCCAATATAACCTTTCATGCACCCACTTCAAATAGACTACAATGCCAGTACATACATACCCACTTACTGATTCATAGGTCTACATACACATCCACTCACTCACCCATACAGGTACTCATACAGCCAGTCACTCACCAATACAGAAGCTGATATATCCACTCATACACACATACAGGTACTCGTGCACCATCAGTCACCCATAGAGCAACTCACATACCTACTCACTGACCCAAACATTCAATCACAGAACCAGTTACTCACCCATACAGAGACACACACTCACGCACTACTCAGACAGGTACTAACAAATACTTACTCTCCTATGCAGTTGCTGACACAAGCAGATACTCACCCATATAGCCACTCTCACACTCACTCACACATACAGTCACTTATATACTCCAACATCACATATGTAGTTACTCACCCATATAGCACTGAGACATCCATACACTCACCGATACAGCCATACGAACACTCACTCACCCATACAGCTCCTCGCAGATGCACTCATGAAACCATACACCCAGTGAATCACCCACTCATACATGCATGCAGGGAGTCACACCCCCCACCCACCCACACAGACACTCGGGCACCCATACAGGTACTCAGACAACCAATCATTAACCCATATGGATACTCATGTAGCTACCCAATAACCCATGCAGCCACTAACACACCAACTGACAGACTGATACAGACATTCACACAGATTAGTGATTCACCAATACATTTACTAAGACATGTTTAGTAACTCACTAATACAGTTAGTGACACACCCACTAAATCGTCCATTCAGACACTCATACATCCACTCATTCTTCAATACACCTTGGTGTATATAACATTCTTAAACTTATTAGAAACACTCACAGGATGATGTCATCAGTGATGTCACTGACCATGTCATGAGTGATTTAATATGTGACGTCATCAGCAGTGCATTGCAGGGGCGCGATTTATAGTTAGCTCAGCTAACTATAACAGCTGAATTTCTGTGGTTTTGTATGAGTGAAATGTCCGACTAACTATAACGTCCCTGAAACCTGTGGATTTTTCAGTGAATTTCTATGGTTTTTTAAATGCTATTTTCTAACTATAATGTCCCTGAAACCTATGGGTTTTTGGCACCCCCCCTTTTTCTCGGCCCCCGCTCAACGAATCACCCCGAAACTTTCAAGACAGGAGCTGACCTGAGAGACCATTAGTTTTGAAAATTTCGCAAAGATTCGTCAAATGGCGCCAAATATATTGGCAAAAGAAAAAACGCTTTTTGAATAGAAACGAGGTCCTAACTATAACTACCTACTGGCGACCGCCAGTAGGTAATATTATATATATTGATTGAGGAAGGCTGCTGCGACAGCCAAAACGCATCTCTCTGTGTTGCCGGGTCGGAGGAGGCCCTATGAAATAAAAAATGCCTTTTATACCAAGCAGTCCTCGTGCGCGTGCTCTCTTCCATGTGAAGTGGGGTGTTGTTGGATATATATATATATCGCCCAATCATATCCTCAAAGGGAAGTCTGACCGAATCAATGGCACAATATATTGATCATTTTTTAGCTGACTTTGTGAAAACATTACCATTTTATATTCGAGATATGAAGGATTTTATAAGAACAATCTCTGACATAACTTGGGAATCTGATATGCTCATGATGGTACTTGATGTAACGAGCTTATACACCTGCATTGATCATGCCAATGGCATTAATGCTATCCGATACTTTTTGAAAGGGAGATCCTTAAAATATGCTGAACATAATGTAATGCTTATTGAATTTGTATTGTTCTGTTTGACAAACAACATTTCCTTGTTCCAGAAACAACACTACAGACAGATCAAGGTCACCTGCTTCGCCCCCAGCTATGAAAATTTATCCGTGGGCTGGTGTGAGAAGCAGGTGGCCTGAGCTGAAAGGAACAATCACTGGGTGTCATCCCTCATAGGACGGTATAGATATATCAACGACTTATTTATCCTGTGGAAGGGTTCATGCGATGAGACAGAAAAATACATTCAAAAACTTAACAATAATGAAGTTAGCCTACATTTCAGGGGGCACATTAGAGCGACAGAAGTGGCATTCTTAGATCTCAAGGTTTTTATAAGTGATGGACAAATTTGCACTTCCCTGTTTAGAAAAAAGACAGCAGGGAATTCGATCCTTGAGGCACATAGTAGTCACCCAAAGTCCCTAAAAGACAGTATCCCATATGGGGAACTACTCCGATTAAAAAGAAATTGCACAAGAGATAGTGATTTTCAACATGCTGCTCTAGATGCGATAGAGAGGTTCAAAGTACATGGATATTCACCCGGTCTGTTACAGAAAGCCTTGTCGAGAGTGGAGAAGATCCCTAGACAATGTTTGCTGAAAGATAAAATACAGCCCAATATACAGGGGGTGGAGATATTCAGATTAATTACCACATTCTCCAATGAGTCAGAAATAGTTAGGAAGATTCTCTCTCACAACTGGCACATTCTGAAATCTGATATGGTAATCGGGAAGAATTTACCTGACTATCCCCATATAATGTACAGAGGCTGTCGGTTCCTTAAGGACAAACTGGTTCAGAGTCATTTTGAGCCAATTCCATTTAACGCAAGAATTAGTCCTTAGACAGGATTTTGTCCTTGCTACAAATGTAAGGCTTGTAGGAGCAGCCCCAAAACTCTGACCTACAATGTACCTGGAATGCCACAACCTAGAGTCATTAATAAATTCCTGACATGCAATACACCCTTCTGCGTCTATTGCCTAGTATGTCCCTGCAATTTAAAATATATTTGGGGAGTACTATCCATCCAACCAAACGCAGGATATTAGAACATGCAAGGGTGATTGAGGGAAATGATTTCACGTATCCTGTAGCCAGACATTTTGCCAAATTTCACAGCAGTAATAGAAATTTTTTGAGATTTTTCTGTTTGGATCATGTTCCCCCCAATGAATGGGGAGGAAACAGAGAACTCAAACTACGAAGGTTGGAATCGAGATTTATAATTGACTTACAATCCAAGGTTCCACTAGGCCTGAACACAGAAGAAGAATTGGCAATACATCTTTAATAGCTGAAAATTGTACTGATAAGATCAATTTGAAATCACTATTGTTGATTGCTTTATGAATGCTAGTGATAATGATTGATGAACTCTCACTTCTCTCGTTCTTGTCTCTTCTTGTTTCTCTTTGTAATCTTTTTTGCATAACAAACAAGTGGATATATTTAAAATCTTAAAATCTGAGAATGAATTGATTTGTTAACAGGAAGGCTGCTACCTCTAACAATGCCCATACAGGGCGCAATTTTGGTTCATTTTGATTTATGGTATAAATCGTGTAAAGTTTAATTATGTGCCATCATCAGATGGGGAAACATAAGATGAAATAGACGGTCAAAGAATTGATCAGTTGATGAAATCAAGGGCTCATAGAGGGGCGTTATTAGATGGAATAATGCTATGATATTAAGCACAGCAGAATGCTTATTGTGTATTTACTTTGAGAATGATCTCAAGATAGAACCTGTTTTGCACATAAAATGAAATAATTTGCCCTTTTTACCTTTGATTCTGTTAATATCTGAACAAAAGACTCATATAGAGTAGATTTATTGCTTCAGAATAATCACGATTGATTCGATGTGAAAAAGTGCTAAAAAGTGTAAATAGGATTAATTTGGATTTGATTTGTTTTTTACACTTGTAAGATGGCGCTCATGAAACCATGATTGAAACAGTCCGTTATTTGTTTTCATGAATTAAGGTGCACCAGAAGTAATTGTATTTTGTTATTACAAGTATGACGATAACATCCGGCTCGTTGTAACAGTGGAAGAAGGCGCGAAGCCGAAACGCGTCCTGTTTGCTCGGCTGAATAAAGCAACCGAGTTCACCCTTGACAGAGTGTGGTCTCTCTTTTCCCTCGGGTTTAGAGATTTGGAGCTGGATATATATATATATATATATATATATATATATATATATATATATTGCAATGGGCTCCATTTTGTCAACTATTTTACAGGATAGTTAATTGCTCCTCCTGTGCATCTTTAGAACAGCTGTTGATTGTGTCAGTGCAGTATTGTGCACAAAGTTGGGATGCTGTATTATTATTATTTTTGTAAATTATAATATTGACAATATTTTTTTCATGGCACTTTATGGTTAATTGTGGGTATATCTAAGCACTTTAAATAACAGATGTTACTGTGCTTTGTGGCCTTTGTATTATTACAAGGGTGAGTCTACAGCCTGTAGCCACATTGGCTTACTGCATGTAGCGATCAACCCACAACAGCTGAGTGCCACACTGCGAGATTGCGCAGAGCTCCACTCGGAAAGGCCTACGTGCAGGATTAATTCGCGTGTGTGTGCCTTTTGCGGTTTGTTATTTCCTTTCAACGCTCATGCCGGGACCGGTATGTATGTATGTATGTGAGTGTTTTGTGCCGCTATATGGTGACTTTATTTATGTTTATTTTTATTGTTTCTGGGGTTTAGTGTTTTGACGTTTACTTTCTGTTACCTCTTCACCAGGACCAAGTTGAGGCGACAACAGCACACACGTGTCGCGGAGCACTGAGTGGCTGAAAATACTAACCGAACAACACAGTAGTTTAGGTGATGTTCTGTGAGCGACCTCTGACCCTGCTCGCAGGCAGGTCGCTCCCCACGCTGCTGCACGGCTCTGCCTGCATTGTTTTTGCCTAATCCTGTACTTTTCCCCTGTGCCTAACTTGCTTTCTTGCCCAGACTTGTTTTTATTCCCCTGTGCCTAACTTGCTTTCTTGCCCAGACTTGTTTTTATCCCCCTGTGCCTAACTTGCTTTCTTGCCCAGACTTGTTTTTATCCCCCTGTGCCTAACTTGCTTTCTTGCCCAGACTTGTTTTTATCCCCCTGTGCCCAACTTGCTTTCTTGCCCAGACTTGTTTTTATTCCTCTGTGCGTGCACTTGTTTTCTTGCCTAAACTTGTTTTTCCTTCCCGTGCCCAGTTCTCCTGCGGCCCCCGCCCATTTTTCCCGCCGCTGTGTCCCCGTGGCCCCGCCCCCCTGCAATCCCATTCGCCGCCCGCTCCCGCCTCCCAGCTGCTCCTCCCTCCCACATCCCCTTATATGGAGGCCGCACACGCCCGTCCGCGCCTGGACTGCGCCCAGCTCCAGGAGCCCTGGACCCCGCGAACGCCACGACGCCCGACACCGCTACGATGCCAGATCCCTCCACGCACTCAACACCGGACGATCACACACCTGCTTCCTGGCCGCCCCGAAGCGCACCCACGGAGCTTTCACCTGCCGGAACTGCAGCTTCACAAGCATCTGCCCCACCATGCCGCTGACCAGGAAAGAACCCAACCACCTCAGATGCATCCTTCTCAACACCCGCTCCGCCCGCAAACACGCCGTTGAACTCTGGGACCTATTCAACTCAACCTCCCCAGACTTCGCCTTCCTGACGGAGACCTGGCTGAACCCCGCCTCGGCACCCGACATAGCCATAGCCGTCCCGGAAGGCTACAAGATCACCCGCAGGGACCGCACCAACGGAGCAGGAGGAGGAATCGCCATCGTCCACAGGAACACTCTCAGAGTCTTGACCAACACCGACGACACCCTCAGCACACCCGAACACCTGCACTTACAGATCCACACCGATCCCAACACCACCCTCAGAGGAACCCTCGTCTACAGACCCCCCGGACCCCGACCACAGTTCAGCGACTCCATCGCCGACTTCGTCAGCACACACGCCCTCGCCTCCATGGACTACATCCTCCTCGGGGACCTGAACTTCCACCTCGAGAACAACAACGACACCAACTCCACCACCCTGATCGACAACCTAGCCAACCTCGGACTCAGACAACTCGTCACAACACCCACCCACTCCGCCGGTCACACGCTTGACCCCATCTTCTCCGCAAGCCCCCACGTCTCCTTCAACCACACCACTGAACTCCACTGGACCGACCATCGCTGCATCCACTTCACCTTCAAGAAACCCACCACGCACCACCGCACCCAACAGATGCCCCGCCGCTGCTGGAGCAAAGTCACCGAAGACCAGGTAACCACCACCCTCGCCCAGATCCCACCCGCCGACCCCGACACCGCCGCCCGCAACCTCAGACAGTGGATCAACGACTGCGCCAACACCCTCGCCCCGATCAAGAAACCCTCCAACAGTCACACCAACAAGAAAGCCAGCTGGTTCACTGAAGACCTCCGGGCCTCCAAGCAAACCTGCTGAAAGCTGGAGAAGATCTGGTTCCGTGAACGAACACCGGACAGCCACGCAGCCCACAAGAACGCCACCCGCAGACACCATCACCTCATCAGATCCACCAAAAGGGCCTCCTTCAAAGACCGCCTAGACAACAATGCGCACAACAGCAAAGAGCTCTTCAACATCGTGAAGGAACTCTCCAACCCCAGCTCCAACACCAACGACGTCCCACCCTCGCAAGACCTGTGCGACTCGCTGGCCACCTTCTTCCACCGCAAGATCGCAGACATCCACGACAGCTTCAACGCCACAACCGCCCCGACAACCACTGAGACCTCCGCCCCCACGACCACCATCCGCACCAACCGCCTCTCCTGGACCAACATCAACGACGACGACACCATGAAGATCATAACACCATCCACTCCGGATCTCCGTCAGACCCTTGCCCACACCACATCTTCAACAAAGCCAGCACAGCCATCGCACCCCATCTCCGGAAAGTCATCAACACCTCCTTCGAGACAGCAACCTTCCCGGAGAGCTGGAAGCACGCCGAGATCAACGCCTTACTCAAGAAACCCAAGTCGGACCCCAAGGACCTCAAGAACTTCCGGCCCATATCCCTGCTCCCGTTCCCGGCAAAGGTCATCGTGAAGACCGTCAACAAACAACTTACCCGCTACCTCGAGGAGAACAACATCCTGGACCCTTCCCAGTCCGGGTTCCGCAGCAACCACAGCACCGAGACTGCCCTCATCGCCGCCACCGATGACATCAAGTCCCTGCTGGACAACAGAGAAACGGCGGCCCTCATCCTCCTGGAACTGTCAGCCACCTTCGACACAGTCTGCCACCACACACTACGAACACGCCTCCACAACGCCGGGATCCAAGAGAAGGCCCTGGACTGGACCACCTCCTTCCTCTCCGGCAGAACACAGAGCGTCCGCCTTCCCCCCTTCCGCTCCGAAGCCACCGAGATCATCTGCGGCGTACCCCAGGGCTCTTCCCTCAGCCCAACTCTGTTTAACATCTACATGGCACCGCTCGCCCACCTCACCCGTCGGCACGACCTCAACATCATCTCCTACGCCGATGACACCCAGCTGATCCTCTCCCTCACCAAGGACCCCCACACCGCCAAAACCAACCTTCACGAAGGAATGAAGGCCGTCGCTGAATGGATGAGGAACAGCCGACTGAAGCTGAACTCGGACAAGACGGAGGTCCTCATCCTCGGATCCACCTCTTCGGCCTGGGACGACTCCTGGTGGCCGACCACACTGGGAACCGCCCCAACACCCACCGACCACGCACGCAACCTAGGGGTCAGCCTCGACTCCACCCTCTCCATGACTAAACAGGTCAACGCCGTCTCCTCCGCCTGCTTCAACACCCTCCGCATGCTCCGCAGGATCTACAAGTGGATCCCCACTGAAACGAGAAGAACGGTCACCCAGGCCCTCGTCAGCAGCAGGTTGGACTACAGAAACGCCCTCTACGCAGGAGCCTCGGCCAAACTCCTGAGACGGCTCCAACGCATCCAGAACGCCTCTGCACGCCTGATCCTCGACATCCCTCGCCGCAGCCACATCACACCCCACCTGAGAGACCTGCTCTGGCTCCCGGTCAACAAGAGGATAACCTTCAAACTCCTCACCCACGCACACAAGGCACTCCACAACACCGGACCAACGTACCTCAACAGACGACTCAGCTTTTACACCCCCACCCGCCAGCTCTGCTCCGCCGACCTCGCCCTCGCCACTGTCCCCCGCTTCCGAAGAGCGACCTCCGGTGGCAGATCGTTCTCCCACCTCGCCGCCAAGACCTGGAACACCCTCCCCATCCACCTACGGCAGACCCAAGACCTGCTGACCTTCAGAAAACTCCTCAAGACCTGGCTTTTCGAGCAGTAGCAGCATTCCCCACCCCAGCGCCTTGAGACCCTCACGGGTGAGTAGTGCGCTTTACAAATGATATGATTGATTGACATTTAGTCAACACTTTCAATCAGCCTGAGAAGGAAAATAACAAAACTAATCTCGGTAAGCAGGTTAACGCAAACGAACCAAAAGGCAAAAGCAAAATAATGATCTGTTTTTTTGGATGAACAATGGAGAGAGAATTTTGCGAGCGCATAGATCTTGAACAGGTCCAATAAAATATATCATTTGAATTAAATGTGGTACAGCAGGGTACGATTCAACTGTATTTTTACGCTTTCCGAAGTAATATTTGAAAGAATATTATAACATTTGCAAACTCGAATTATTCTTATTGAAGAATGGTGTGTCAATAATTATAATAGTGCCAGCGTAAAAAACATATTTGGCTAAATTAAATGACAAAAAATACGAACCCAAGCTAGACATAACAGGAATATGCCTGGTAAAGTTTTATTTGTATTTTATATTAAGAAAATCGTTCTTCTCAGAATCTTAATAAAAATGTTGGAGTTTTTGGTTGCCTCTAAACAATCTGCATTGGGTATTCCAAGTGTAAACTGATGTTATGTGAATTGCCCATGACGTGCTAAGGACACAAACAAGAGCACAACCACACAGACTTAAAAACACACCGGAGTACTATGTTCGTAGTATGTTCAGTCCTTTAACTGCCCCCATATGAGGCCATGGCGGACTCAGCAGAAATCCCCCCTCCCCTCAGGTGAGGCTGCAGAGCCCGCACAAATGGGTTTACACTCTGGGCCCTGACACCTCAGGTGGAGTCTGGCCGCTGACTGCGGTCCAGAGACATCCGTTCCAATCCTGGCTTCTGTGTGTGTCGGTGTTGTGTGATCTCAGGCACATCGCTCTGACAGGCACTTAGACCCCGGCTGTATTTTGATGTTAGACCATGAGTACACATCTGTACATTTTACAGGAAGGAGCACAGTCACAGATCACATCCTCGGTGAGGTCTGGGGTCCAGTGTTAGTCGGTGTCTCCAGGCTTCTTTGATCTCTCTCTTTGGGAGGGTGGGAGATGGGCTCTGCACAGGTGAATCCGAAAGCTTCTCCCATGGCACAGACATGTGATGTCAGGTAGAGGTGGGAGGGGAGGGAGGGAGGAGGAACCATTAAAGACATTGCAGGTTTCCTGCTGCGGGTGCACACACACTGTCAGCAGCAGAGGAAGGGAGGGGGTCACTGCTGCAGGCGCCAAGGGCACAAGGCTTCACCCTCTCCCCTCCCTGGCACCCCAGACCTAGTCTGCCTCAACGCTGAAGGCTCCCCTGCTACCTCCTTCAGCGGTCACAGCTCTTGTCTGAACCCTCCTCACATTCCGTGGGGGCGCAGACCCCTGCCCTCACCGTGTCTGGGGCCCCCGGAAAGCCCTTCGATGACCAGTGCTGCATCTGTTCCTATGGGATGAAGCTGACCTGGAACATCAACGACCTGAGGCTGCCTCAGGCGAGTGAGAAGGGTTGTGTGCCGAGGATCACCGGAGCCCACAGGGGCAGCCGGGACTAGTAAAAGCAACCTGCACCGAGGCATTAACGTGTGCCGAGATTTACTGGGGTGTGAAAGGGGCAGCCGAAACTACTGAAAGCAAGCTAGGTATGTCGAGGGTCACCGGAGCCCAGAGGGGCCATCTGAGGCTAGTGCAACCAAGCTGCACCGAGACAGTACATCTCAGAAGCGCTCACGCAGTGCGCACAGATGTGCACAGGCACAACATCTGGCAGTGGCTGCAGCCGGCTTTAAATCTAGTAATCAACATATGTACTTAGAGGATAACACATCACAGCCGCAGCTATTACTACTGCATTGTTGGTGTTGCATAATTTAAATTACACTTTGACAACAAAATATACGGAGAGCTAGGGCGGGCACGTGTGCAAGTGCATATCATATACGAATAAAGCGCATGTTTTATTTCAGTTTGATATAAACAATTCCTGAAGTCAAACACACATCGGTTGCATTTGCAAGCTCCACACCGAAGTCAACCATTAAAACTTGTCATTTTCTCACTGCATATGGTTTTCAGCAACAATATGAAACCCCTTCTATCGGGGTTCCAGTCCATTTCTTGCGTATAAAAGAGGGGGGGTGTTGACATGATCTTCCACCCTTCTTGTCTTTTAGACTTAACTTTCTTGCTTTGGGTCTGATGACGAATAAGCACTGGTCCCCTAAAATGAGTGCCGATGTCACAGCCTGCACAGTTGATACACCAAGTTCATTGGCTCGTAGTACGAAATCTCATTTATTTTCTATATCTATTTGCTCCATAAGTTACCTTACAAACTTTATTCCGAGCCCTAACTGCACAAAGACACAGATGCTTACCCTAAAATGAGTAACGTGTGCACATTTTTGACAATATTAGTGTTGAAGGACATCAGTGGTCATGGCAGTACAGTCGATGTTGCAAGCTGAATGTAATTTACAAAAAAAAAAATACTTTCTAGCACCCAAGTGCTCGCGTCAAGGAGCGCGATGCTCTGCTTTCATTCTTAACAGTGGCAGCGCTGCCTCTCCCCTGAGACTGCTTCTCGGCCCCTTTCTAAGGTTATTCTCCGCCCTTGGCTGAGAACATAAGGGCTCTTTAACGCCGTTTTTGATGTGGTGCATAACTGACGTCCATCGAAAATGTAAAAGTATGTTAGTCTGGACTAAAAAAAAAAAGAAATCGAACTTTCCAGGCCGTGAAGCCTTTTATTGGCTTAAATGAAAGTAAATCTCAAAGAAGCCCCATCATAAACTCGTCCTTCGTCAGATCATATAACGGAGCATTTTAAATCTAGTTACATCTCTAAAAGGCATGTGAATTGAGTATCTTGCAGGCATTGTATTCAAATGCAGGACACGGTTCCCCGTGACCCTCTTCAAAATGTATTCATGAATTTCAATTGACGTTGTATACATGGTGGACCGCGCGTCCACTGACGTCATGGACATTTACACACGTCAAGAGAATACCCAAGTTTACAGAGGCCAGAAAGGAAATTTGTAACTGAAGGTTGCTATGAATTTTCTTGAAGAAGTTTAGACGGAGTGAGCGAGTTTCTGTCTATAAGCTTCATAGTCTGTTTATAGACGTTCTTCATCTGTTTCTTGACCATGGTTGAGGTGAGTGATGGGGACGTGCTAGAAATAACACAAATGTTCATCACCCAATAGACGCAGAGCTCAGCGTATCTACTGACCCGCAGCCACCCGGCTAAGTGTTTGTTTCCCTGTTCTGAAAGTGTGGTGTTGTGTGGTGAGGCTGTGGCAGAGTGTTGTCTGTGGTCAGGTTGAACCAAGCGGCCTGAAAGTACACAACACGCCCGGGCAGGAGCGGTCTTACAAACGCTTCACTCTCAGCCCTGTTCTGGCACCTCCAGACTGCTTCCAGCGCTCTCTACTGGAGCCTCGCGGCACTATAGCATGGCCAAGAGTGCTTTGGTTGGAGAAGAAAACAGTGATGAGATGCATAAGTCACTCATATTCATCATTAAAATGCATTTTATTAAAAGCCCTGGGGTGGTGGTGGTCCCTGGGGCTGTGGGGGGGCCGTGTGCCCCCCCATGCATAAATTATTAAGCACCGGGAAGGTGGCGGTCCCCGGAGCTGCGGTGGCCCGCGCGGCCCCCGCATATATTTAGCATATTGCCCCCGGGACCTGGCCCACCCGGGGGCTCATTAACACAAAGCGCGGGAGACCGTGCTTCGTTTTTTAAAAATTTTCTCTGCAGGATTCGCGCACCCAGCGCGAATTCGGCTGTTTTGTTTTTTTTTAAATGCTTTTTTGAGTCCCTGGGGGGTCCCTGTGGGACCCCCTGAGCAGGCCTAGGGGGTCAGGGTGTTTCTACCCAGCCCCCTTTTGTTGTTTTTTATCCTTTTTTCACCCTTTTTCTTGTGACTCGGTTTTACCGAGTCACAAGATGGCTGCCAACACATTTTGCTTTGGAGTGTTGGCAGCCAATCAGAATGAAGCTCGTGTTCGGGAGGGTTCGCGGCTCCTCCTCGGTGCTCAGATATATACATTTTAATTTTTTGAATTTCTCAGCAACTACTGAACGGATTTACACCATTTTACAAAAAGCACGCTTTCTGGACCAAGACCTACCTTTTTGCCAAATTTGATGTAATTCCCTTCAGCAGTTCTGGCTGTAGCTTTGTCTAAAGTGCCTATGGAAATTAACATGGGGAAAAAGCGTTTTGGGACCCCCCTTTTTTCTCGGCCCCCACTTGACGAATCACCCTGAAACTTTCAAGACAGGAGCTGACCTGAGTGAACCATTAGTTTGGAAAATTTCGCAAAGATTCGTCAAACAGCGCCAAAGATATTGGCAAATCAAAAAACGCTTTTCCTATGGAAACTAAGTCCTAACTATAACTACCTACTGGCGACCACCAGTAGGTAATATATATATATATACACACCACCACATATTATCATTGTTATTATTAACACTATACAACTTGCCTTTGGGGAACTATTTAGTTTGTAGTCCCTCAAAAATAGGTGCTATTGTTATACAACTGAAATCTTAGTCTTTAATTAATGTTTAGGAGCAGGAACAGGTGTGACCCATATGTTTGAGTAAGCGTTCAGCTCACTGATTAATCTTCGGGCACAAAGGCACTTATGTGAACAAATACATTCCCTTTTCTATTTCAGTCTGTTAGTTTTTCAGATAATTTTGATGAAAGCTTTGATTCTGAGCTGGTAAGTGTTTGCTTAGGGGTGTAAATGTCATAAAGGGTGCCATTTACTGCACACTTTTTAAATTTCAGAAGGTCAAACACGCCACAATTTTGCTGGTGAACAATACAGTGTTTATCCTAACATACAGATTTTGGTGTGGTAAAAACCAAAATCTGCATGTTATTCCTCAAAAACTTGGAATAGATGCTTTTAAGGTAGACAATAAACTACAAATCCCAGAGTATCAGATTTTATTAAGTGTGATATTTCAACACACTTGGAATCAGAGCCCAAGTCTCCACTCCAAAATGTTAACAAAACTTTGACGAAACTGTACAAATTTCACTATATGCAGGCATTTTTATCTACTTATACACACTTTTTAATTTAATAAAATAGGCAAATGTATCAATTCTATCAGTTGTCATTGAATGGTAGTCACATGTTAATATAGAATCTTATTTCTGCCACATTCCATCTTTTATCCTATTGCGTTATACTCTCTCCTGCAAACTTAGGGGCATATTTACAATAAAGTGGTGTAGTGTGTCATTAAGCCAAGAAGGATAACGACACGCTCCGTCACTTTAGAAACACAGGGCTGCACCATATTTACTAGAATATGGTGCAGTCCTGCGTTTCCCCCTGCGCTGGCACTAACTTAGCTGCCTAGCGCCAACGCAGGCACCCTTGCACCATAGTGCAAGGGTGCCTGTGTTGAGGGGAAGATTGTTTATGAGCAGGAAGGGTACCCCTTCCTGCACATAAAAAATTAAATGCTGTTTTGAAACTTCTATGTGTACTGCTTAATGCAGCACACATAGTTGCAAAACTGCATTTTTTCAAAATGATTGTTTATGTGCAGGAAGGTCGCCCTTCCTCCACATAAACAATCATAGGCAATTTGCTGTTTCTATGTGTGCAGCACAAGGCAGCACACATGGAAACAGCAAAAACGAGGAGAATAAAGAATTTCTCCTCGTTTCGATTGTTAAGACCAGGTTTTCCCTGGTCTGAATTTTGGCGCTGGTTCCTATTTACGCTGCCTCGTAAATAGGAGGCAGTGTCAAAATCAATGAGTGTTGCGGTAGAAAGCCCACCGCAACACCCATTGCCTTCCCCTTTCCCTAAATACAGCGTGAAAGGGTGCCTTATTTACAAGGGAGCATTAAGCCACGTTACGTGGCTTAACGCTGCCTTGTAAATAAGGCGTGGCTCCTATCACCATCACAACGTCACTGAAAGTGATGTTGTGGTGGCGATAGGGGCTTGTAAATATGCCCTTAAACTCCTCCCCCTACAGTGAAGAGACCAGTTAAAAAATAAAAGTGAAGTATGTAAGGCTTCCAGCCTTCATACTTTTGTAAAGTGCTACTGCTTGAGAGTGTAAGTGGCGTGTACAAATGGAGTATTCAGTTATTTTTATAAGTACACTTGTAGTATTTCAATCCATTTGTGTAAAGCTGTGGTTAGTGTATCCCCAGTTGAATACATTAAAAGAAAAATAAGTATAATTTAATCACAGGTTCAAACAATTACAACGCCCGTTGCCATTAGTTGTCATTAATAACAGAAACATATATCAGTAGCGCTCCTGCAACCGGCATTGCTTATCTCCATGCCCCTCTGATGCAAAGCAAATTTGCTTTTCTTTTGGCCTATTCGCCGTGAAACAGATGGCGTACTAGGTAGGAAAGAAGAAATGACAAGCAACAATACCAAATGCCAAGAACAACAATTGCTGGCCTTTCACATCAAACACCCCATGCCTAATCAAATCTATAATTCATTATGAAAATAAAAAAAGGATACGGTAGACTCGCAATTACAGCTTATGCAGGCTTGTTTTAAACTTGTTTGATAATTAAAACATTCATTTATTCTTCAGAGTACATTTCAAACACGTTTTCTCTTATATTAAAATGTTTTGTTTTTTACTGTAGGAAAAACACTGTATATTAAAATGACTGTCAATATTTAAGAGTCAAAGAAACCTCATCTCCTACAGCGTTGACATGTTACACGATTTGCTCCATTTATATGCTTGTAAAACTCCGAATCTGCAATCGGTCCATATTGCATTTTCAAGCGCCAGAAAACGGGCCAATAACATTTGCAACTTAACACCTGGAGTGTTGTCCTTAAATAATCACCAATTTTATTGAGAATTGTAAATGCACAAAACATGACAACACAATGGCAACTAAACTAAAGTGATAAGCGACTTTTTAGGTCTGGCGTTAGCCAAGGCCTTTTGATTTTACTCAAATTGAATGGATAGTATATTTACTTAGTCGGGGCTTTCAGTCAGCTCTCATCACCCATTGAACTGTTGTGTCATTCACATTTTGCTTTCACCCACTACATCATACAGCCTGGGGCAGTGAGTCAGCCTACTTCAACCACTGGCTAACTTCACTTTGAGTAACTGCTTTTAGCCCTTTCACAGGGAGCACACCCGTACACAAAGTAGTACCCTTCTGTGCCAGTGTTATAGCTTTACTTTATTATCGCTTTCGTGTTGACTTTGTGTGTGAGGCCTGCTTTCTACCAAATGTGAGAACAGTGCACATACCAGCTTTATCAGTTCTTGTCTCCTGCACAGGTGGTTGTAACTTCCTTTTGGAGTGACCTTTGTTTATCTGACTGCTGCTGTTTCAGAGCATACCTCTTTTTAGCATGCACATAATGGAGTGTAGGTGTGTACTCCTGGATGTCATGCTGGTATCTCTTTTTAATTTAGGACTACATTTATACTTGTAAACCAATTTAGTGTGTATGTCCTACTTATCTGGCTTTCTACGTAGCTTTCAGGGTTCTTGTATATTATGTTTATGTAGACATTTAGCTAATATATTACTAATTGAAGCTGTGCCGTTTATTCCAATTTGCTGAGCGGTCTATTGCTCTATCTTGGCAACCCTGTCTGTATATATTTAATTCCTTGTCTACCTATCTATGGGGCACATGTACAAAGAAATGTTCCTGTCGCAAACTACCCGATTAGCAGAAACAGGCCATTTGCGACAGGCAAAATTCATTTTGGGATGTACAAAGCCAAATTCTGATTCGGTAACTTGTTACCAAATCGCAATTTGGGTTTTGCGATTCGGTATTAGGAAGGGGCATGTTAGGTGAGCCCCTCCCTAATACCGAATAGCAAGAGTAAGTATGAATGTTTTGTGACCACAATGCAGTCACAAAACATTTGCATTTTACCGCCAACTTCAAATTAGGTGTAACCCATTCGCAAATGGGAAGGGGTCCTCAAGGTAGTCCGTCCCCTTTGTGAATGCAGCGAAAACATGTTTTTTAAGAGCAGGCAGTGGTCCCACGGGCCACTGCCTACTCTTAAAAAATGAAAATAAAAATTTTCATTTTAATTTTTGCAACACAAAACGTTGCTTTATTTAAATCAAGCTAAGATATGATGGTCTGCTGTCCCCAGCATGACATCATCCTTGTGTTTTTAGTGATTCCCAACGGGCTGAAAATTGTGCCCTACCTCTTGAATATTAATCAGGTCGGTCAAATGCGACCCACTGGGAATCACTTACAGTGCAAAAGACACTGTTGTACATAGCTGTTTGTGATTTCCTAAAAGCGAATTGCTAAAATTCACTATTAGTAAATTGCAAACCCAAAGCTATGTACATGTGGCCCCTAAGTATCGACCAGTTTGTTAGTCTATCTGCCTGCCTGCCTGCCTGTCTGTCTGTCTATCTACCTGTCTGCTATCTGTCTCTCTACCTGCCTGTCTGTCTGTCTGCCTGCCTACCTACTTGTGAGGAATTAGGTTGTCGGGGGGGTGTCAATCCTTCTCAAGCGATAGCCACAATCCTTGTCAGACATCTGGTTGGGGCAAAACTCATAGGTGTATCTTACTTGAACTCCATCATGGTCGGCCTGAAATCGAGCCTATGGCATGGTCTACTGCAACCAGTTGACCGGTATTGTCGCTTTGCTCTTTTGGCATTATTTTTACCTAAATCTCCTAAAATTCATATCTCTGTTTCACCTTATTGGATTTTTGATGTTTTGGTGTCATTTTGTTCACTAGAGTATTCTCTATTTGTATAAATTGGAGTAGGATTTTTATTGTGTTGTGTTTTTTACTTTTACATAGTTTCTCCAAGTTAAGACGGTCTGTTGTGTGCAATACCTGCCAGGAGTTGAACTCAGTTTTAAATTATTGAAACCTTTAACTGGACCTAAAAAGGCAGTGTCCTAATTACTTGTGGTGGACTACCATTCACCCCAATTAATAATTCATTTTCTCTCAACAAGCAATTGAATATTTAAATTTAGAAAGGTTTAACGACAATTTGAGGCCATGTACAAGTAGAGACAGCAAAGGCAATGTAACACAAATGGCTGTGTGAGGAGGACCTTTGTCAAACTGACCTTGTCATATGCCAGAGGGAGGCCTATTGGTGGGTGAAACACATTTTCAGTTTATACTCGGGACTGGTGATGCATAGTGATGCTGGGTCCCCATTATAAATTTGGACACAAAATTGTGGAAATTAATTTTGATAAAGTGGGCACCCCTCTAGTTTTTTATAGGCATCACAGTTTGTAATATAATATTTAAGGTTGCTTTTGCCTGAATTGAGTTTCATCATATACAAAGATTATGATTTCCCTAGTCTGTTAGCTGATGAGATCCTGAAAGGAAACATATGCTGCGTTGTCTACTGCAGATCAAAGGTCTGCTATAAATGAATCTCACATTCCAGAGGAAGTTAACATCAGCCTGCTAGATGTAGAGGGTGGGCCTAGAGTTTCATAGGTGATTGTGACACCTGGTAATTAGATAAAGAGATACCAGCTCACACAAAGGCCAGAGGGCAGACTGGCTGCTTTCCCTTGCAGAGAAGGTCCCATTAAAAGAAATTAATAGGAAGAGGATGGCCCCCACGGTGAGGGTAGAAGGAGAATGCTCTGAATGACTAAGATAGCCAGTAGATGGATCCAGATAACAGGAGCTATGCCCCTGTAACTGTAGGATGTAGCAGAAGGGAGGAGATGGCATAATTAGTTTACTTGGGCCCAACCGATGGCTACAGTCTCCACCTCCATGAAAACCTTCTGAGGCAGTAGGGAGAACTGAGAAGGGACAAAGAACTCACATATTAGTATCTTGGAAAAAACTGTAAATAACCAGCTCTGCAATAAACTCCTGGCAGGAGTACTACTAGATGTGCCCATTCCTGACGAACATTTCAGTTTTTCACTAGATTATCATTCTAAGCCTGGTGGTGTGAATCTCATGATTTTAAACCAGGACTAGTGGAGAGTAGACCTGTTGTATTGGCTTCGGGTAGCCCTTCTGGGCTGATTTCTGAATGCAGGAGCACTGCGGAATTCTGTTACTGAGCATAGACCATCTAGAAAAGTTTGCAGGCCCACATGGCTTAAGACTTCTAGTGTTGAGCTGATAAGCCTAACTGTACGCCCATACTGCCACAAAAGAGAGCATTAGTATTATCTAATTTAGGCTCTGTAAAGCCACTGGGGATCCACCGGACTCTGTGTAAACTATACATTACTTTGGTATAGTATATACAGAGCCAGCTTCCTACAGTATGGAGGTGAATCCTAGTCCCCCTGTTTTCATAAATGGTTGTCCCTGGAGTTATTGCTGCAGTTATATGATTAAAGATATTAGTGAACATGTCATGAGTGATGTAATATGTGAGGCAATTAACAGTGCACGCAAGGGCACGAGTTATCGTTACTTGAAATAACTGTAACTGGTGAATTTGGGTTTTGTTATGTTATGTTAAAAATATTTATTAAGCGCGCGTACACCAAGCGGTTTCATGCTGCTGTAAGCAAAGAGGAGGCGGCATCGACGGGACAGAAGGCTTACTCATATGCCTGAGAAAATAGCCAAGTCTTGAGCTGTTTCCTGAACTGTGCACAGAGAGTCATAGACCTTAGTTCCGCAGGGAGCGAATTCCAGAATTGCGGAGCCAGGACCGCAAATCTGAGGCCCCCATGTTTTTTACGTTTGAATGAGAGAGTGGTTAACAAGTTCAGGTTGGAAGACCGTAATTCCCGAGAAGGGATATAGCGCTCGATCCTTGAGGAGATGAAAGCTGGGCCATTCCCGGCGAGGGCTTTAAAGATGGTACATCCCAGTTTAAAGGCACAGCGTTTAGCCACCGGAAGCCAGTGTAGACTATTCATCACAGGTCTAACATGGTGGTGTCTGGGTTGGCGATAGGTTAGCCTATCTGCTTGATTTTGCACAAGCTGCAGACAATGTAATTGATATGCTGGGATACCCACATATAATGAGTTAGCATAATCAATGCGGTAGATTACCAAGGCAAGGATAGCCAGAGTCAAGGCCTCAGTGGTCAAAAATCTACTGATCATCCGGATTCTGCGCAGATGGAAAAATCAAGCAGAGACCACTGAGCCAATCTGGGCTTTCATGGACAGATCATTGCTGATCACAATCCCCAAGCTCTTAATGGAGCTGACTGGGCTTGGGGGGCTACCCAGCAGCAGTGGCCAGAAATTATGATTCCATGGATTCGCAGTTCCTCCTGTTAAAATCAACTCTGTTTTATCGGGGTTCAGTTTCAGTTGGTTGTCATTCATCCATTCACTGATGAAGCACATTGTGGACTGGAAATTGGACACTGAAGAGATGGAGTAATTGATATCAAACACCAACTGAAGGTCATCAGCGTAGTAAAAAGTTTCAACCATTCTTTCACACAGAGACCGAACCAAAGGTATAAGTATAGGTTAAAAAGAAGGGGCGATAGGGAAGAACCCTGAGGAACCCCGCAGGTCAGTTTCATTTTTTTGGAGGAGAAATTGACAAGGCGAACTGCTTGGAATCAATTGCTAAGAAAAGAAGAAATCCACTTCAATTCCAAACCCTGGATCCCGGCATTGCTGACACGGTTGATCAGGAGACCATGATCGACCGTGTCAAAAGCAGCTGACAGATCCAGGAGTACCAGAGCTTGGGTGAGGCCTTTGTCGGCCCCCCTTGTGAGTTCATCCATACCTGCAAGGATGACTGACTCCGTTGAGTGTGCAGGTCTAAATCCTGCCTGGTGGGAGTCAAGGAAGTGGGAGTGTTCAATGAATGAACTGAGACAGCTGGCCACGTGGGCTTCTAAAATTTTGCCTATGTTAGGCAATAGGGAAATGGGACGGTAGTTGCTAAGAACCAGAGGGTCAGAACCGGGCTTCTTCAGAATCGGCACAATTTCGGCACTTTTAAAGGTGTCTGGGACAATGCCTAATTTAAGAGGGTTGTTCAGGAATGAGAGGGGTGGATATGGGCAAATGAGGAAAGCTTCCCGTAAAATATGAGGAGGACAGCAGTCAGTAGGGGAACCAGATCCAACGTTTTTAAGCAGTGCACGGAATTCTTCCCTTGAGTAAAGGAATTTGGTCAAGTAGGAGCGGGTTTTTACATATGATAGGAGAGGTCATGGAAGGGATGGGGATAGGGATGCTAGCCTTGATTGTGGCAATTTTCTCAATAAAATAAGAGTTGAGAGAGCCGCATAAGGATTGTGAGGGAACAGGATTCGCCATAACTCTGTCCGGTTGAGCGAGCTCATCGACTATAGAGAAGATATCCTTGACCTTGTTAGCCGAGTTTACATTTTTTGCGGAGAAGTAAGCTGCCTTGGTCTGGAGGATGGCATTTTTATATTCTTTGAGCTGAGTTATATAAAAGACCTTTTTATCTAAAGAATAATCGCGTCTCCAACTACGTTCCGCTTGCCTTAAGGCTAGTTTCTTTGATTTTAGGTCGTCAGAAAACCAGCGTTGGGCGTCATGAAGTCGCTTCATCTTGATTTTCTTAAAAGGGGCAATGCTATCACTGGCAGCTTCAAGCCAATTCTTGATGCTTATTGCCTGATTGCAGAGGGACTCCTGTTCAGTAGGCGCAGTGGTAGTTAATAATGAGCAGAATTCGCCAATATTGGCATGATTCCAGCTTCTAGCCAAATGATTTCCTAACTGGGGAATTTTTGCTGGGGGGACATAGGAAATAGTGAATGTGATAAAATAATGATCTGACCATGTACATGGGGAGATTAATAACTTTGAAATTTCCAAATTGGATGTCCAAACTTGGTCTAAAATGTGCCCCTTTATATGGGTAGCTGTGTTCACATGCTGTGTACAATTCATTCAGTAAAGGAGGTCTGTTACTTCTACAGAACCAGCACTCTCCCGTGCATCGTTAGGCCAATAGTTAAAGTCTCCAATTATAAGAACTCTGGCATGATTAATTACTAAATGGGAGATCATTTCACCTAACAATGGGGGGAAGGAGGACATGTGGTGAGGGGGTCTATAAAGTAAAGCGCAGATAAAAGGGGACTGGGGAGATTCAAATTATAGTATGAGGCTGTCAACCGAGGGTAAACCTGTGATCCCTAGTGAAGTAAAGTGGTGTTTTCGATGAATGATAGCTGCAACCCCTGCCCCAACTTTACCCGTGGATCTGTTGGCCTGAAGAATGTAGTAGCCGTCAGGGACTGCTGCTAAGATATCAGGAATGGACTCGGTAGTAAGCCATGTTTCGGAAAGGAGGAGGATATCTGGTTTATCAGCGTCTAAAAGCTGGAAAATCTCGAGCTGATGTTTCACCATTGAGCGGGTATTTAAGTAAATAATAGTAAGTCCCCCCCCCTTCTGTCGCTCAGGAAAGATTAAGTCTGGCTGGCCCTTTACGTCGATAGGAGGCTCTCGGCAGCTATAGTAGATTTCTGGGAAGGTGTCCCTGTGTGACTGAATCCCCGCCTTGCCAGCTCTAGCCAAGGTTTCAATATTGACAGGTCAATTGCCCTGCAGCCGCTTCAGGTCTAATGCCGAATAGGGGAGGAAATGGGCATAGTGTATGGCCCCTGGCCCCGGCCGGCCGCGGACGGGCGCAGTTGGGCTTGCCTTTGGCACGCCGGCGGCACGCCCGCTGCGCACGTCCGCTGCGCAACGAGGAAGGCATGCCAATTATATAGGCTGCGAGCACTAGAGCGCTAACCGCTCTGCTCCGCCCCCAGCAGCCCCCAGCAACAGAAAACCAGGACTCAGAAGCGCCAGCACCCTCCACAACAATCGGGGAAACCCCGTGGTGGACCGGGATGCGAGCGTGAACTCAACAGTGCAAGCAGAAAGTGCAAAATGTGAGTAAGGAGCAGCAATGTGGGTTACAGAATAAAAGTATAATGAGTAAAAGCAGTAAAATAAAATCCGTGCTGGTTTTAAAAATCAGGAGACTTGATCAATTACAATTCAGGTCAGTTTCAGCAGCAGCAACTGACTCGTGTCTGCGTGCATCCGCTGCGCGACGAGGAAGGCATGCCAATTATATAGGCTGCAAGCACTAGAGCACTAACCGCTCTGCTCCGCCCCCAGCAGCCCCCAGCAACAGAAAACCAGGACTTAGAAGCGCCGGCACCCTCCACAGCAATCGGGGAAACCCCGTGGTGGACTGGGATGCGAGCGTGAACTCAACAGTGCAAGCAGAAAGTGCAAAATGTTTTGCTTGTTTAAAATGGAATCTTTTACCTGACATGTTCACCTAACTATGACATCTCTTTAAACTTTGCTTCTTTCTGTGAATTTCTAATTTTAAAAAAATTAAAGTTAGATATTATTACCTTTTCTAACTAGAACGTCACTTTAACCTTTGTTTTTTCCAGTGAATTCCTATTGTCTTTTTAACATACAGTAAGATGTCCATAGCCATGCACGTTGTGCGGATGGGAGCAGGACCTGGCACCCAACTCCCAGCTGGTTACAAACATCATTTTATGTTACAAAGACTTACTGGCTTTGTTAAAGGGTCAGACTCTACAACATGAAAACCAAGGGGCCCATAGGCTTTATCAACTGGTCAGAAGATCAACATATATAGAACAGATCTATTGTTTTTTTCAAAGAGTCACCTCTAACTACAATAAAATGTATATGTTTTGAATCCACACATTGCAATGTTTAAAAATAGGGATTGTCACAACATGTTTTCAATTAACCATTTTTTAAATAAAAAGATTAAACATTTTGTCAGAACTCAGTTTAGAGGGCCACAGGGCAAGTAGAAGCTACTGAGCCCAACTCTGGGGGTTGAGGCATTTTACTCCTGAGGTCTCTGGCCTGACCTAATATGGATCCTGAGAAACTGAGCTACGTACCCCTTCAGCACTTTACTCTTAGTGGTAGCGCGGGTCAAGCAGTCCATGGCTTTTCAAAATATGTTCAGGAGCAATAAAAAGTGTATAGTTAAACACTTGCTTTTATGGAAAAAAGGATTATTTACATATGAGCATAAAGTAAAATACGCCATTCCCCTAAGGCCCGGGCTCTTATGTTTTAGGTGTGGGTACATGAGTTCCACTCCCATCTCACTAGAGGTAGTGGCTATTCCCTGTTCACTATAGGGGACATTCAGGTTAAACCCCACTACTGGTCCAAGTCTCAGGAGTCGAACTTCGAAAGACAAAAGTGTTCCAGCGCCAACAGCATTCATGGCAGGCAAGTTCCCCTGTGGCTGTCTGGGCCATAAATCAGTATTACCTGCACTAGCAGGATCTGAGCATGCACTCTTTGCAGGTACTTAAGCTGTAGCGGCTGTCTCTGTTATGTTCCTCACAAAGCCCAGGAGGGACAGCGGTCGGGTATACTCAAGTTCCTGACAAGGCAGAGGCTGAGGGTCCTCGAAGGGTCCTCTGATGCTGGTACATTTCTTGAGATCCTCCTAATAGATGAGGGAGTTGTGACACTCCTTATGCTGGTCCTTAGTTGGTGCTTGGACCTTTTCTGGTCACTATGGCAGCCTCCTCTCCACGACGACAGTCTCGACCAGATCATGCACCTTGCATGGTCTCACCTGGCTTATAGAGTCACTGTCTCTACTCTGTGCAGTAGCTACAGACTAATCTGCATGGCAGAAATCTTCAAGGCAGCCCCACCTGGCAAACAAGGTCGCCGACTTCGCTACACACATGAGTTACAGTCCAATCAGCTCAGCAGCAATCTCTATGGTGGCCCCAACTGGCATACTGGGTCACTCACTTACAACCTGCACATGGACGATGTTCCAATTGGTACACCAATTGTCATGGATCACTTCATGGCGGCTTTCCTTTGGCATACAGGCCCTCACCAACATTTCCCTTCACATGGGCGATGGCTTGATTGGTGCAGCAGCGGCCTCCTCATACCTCACTACAGGGATCCCATAGACAAGATCCCCACTTGCCTTATTCCCTCTAGTGCTCTCCTCTTCCTCACCGGGCACACTAGTTTTGGCAAACAGGCAGGCACTCCTGCTTCAGACTCAGGTGGTCTTGAAGTCCTGGGGCAATGTTCACTTGCTCATCTGCTGAACTAGCAGGCCTTAACCCCAGTTCTATTCACAGGCAGAAGTATTGCAGAGCACCTCCTCCTCAAGCAGCCCAACTGGCTGCTTGAGAGTTGATAATATTGGGGGCCTCAAACTCCCCTTCTTATAGTCCATTTCCAGAAACCAAATGCTATTTAGAGTTTAAGGTACATATTTACAACAAAGTGACTTAGTGCGGCGTTAGCCTTTCTGGCTTAACGCCGCACTCTGCCACTTCAGAAACACAGGGCTGCACCATATTTATAATAATATAGTGCAGCCCTGCGTTTTCCCCTGTACTGGCGCTAAACTTAGCAGCCTAGCGCCAACGCAGGCACCCTTGCACCATAGTGCAAAGGTGTCTGCATTGAGGTGAAGATTGTTTATGTACAGGAAGGTCTCCCTTCCTGCACATAAACAATCTTTAAATGATGCTTTGTAACTTTATGTGTGCTGATTAATGCAGCACACATAGATGTTGCAAAACGTCATTTTGTTTTGGGGTTGTCTATGTGCAGGAAGGGTCACCTTCTTGCACATAAACAATCAGTGGCAATTTGCTGTTTCTATGTGTGCTGTACAATGCCCCATTTCCTTGGAGAGGCCTGGTGGGCTGGGGAGACACTCAGCTCTTTTCTGGGTTTAGCTGCACTAACTCTGCTAAGAGGACCCTCCCTGGTCAGTGCCTCCTGGTCTGGAGGTTATTCAAATTCCTCTTTAGGGAATAGCACAGGTTGGTACAAGGGAAGGCAGTAGGTCATCCTGTGTATGCTTTGGTCAGGCATTAAATGGTTTGTGATTGGAGGTATAATCAGTATTCAAAAGTAGCAGACTCTCTGATTGGATCAGCCTATCAATCAGAGGTAATAAAAGCCTTAGTAGTCAGCTGTTGTTCAAAACTGGTCAATGGCTGAAGAGGCGGCTCACACCAGGTCCATCCAAAGAAAGGCAGCCGGGACCCGCGGTGTGAAGGCAAGGCAAGATAAGACGATTGCTCACTGTATTTGGAACTTGAGGAAGTTTTCTCTATGACTTGTGGATTCTGCTGCCAAGAGTTTGATGAGGAGCCAGGGCATCAACAGCATGGGAGAAGACCAGCTGTTTCTGTGAGACTTGTTGAGCGGGCGCTTTGAACAAGGAAATTGCAGACAGCTGCGCAAGGAGAAAAGGAAGCTTGCAGCACATCAAGGGAGACAGAGAAGGCGAAGCTTGATCCCAGTCCTTGAAGGTGAGATCGCTTTGCTTAGACTCCTCCCCTGTACTGTGGGAGCCTGTACAAGCAATAGCTGGGGAATAGAGGCCAGTGAAACAGGCCCCCATCTTTCTTTTTGTGAAATCTGGGATATCAGAGTAAACTGGCACTCTGTCTAGCACTACCCTCCTACAGCTAGCCAGTGGCTACTAGACTAGTGGGACTCCAGTAAACTGTGACAAGACATGAGGCACCTGTGATCAGAACCCTGATGCCACTAGAGCCATGTCTTCACTCAGGATGGGAGGGCACTGTTGCTTTGGGTGGGAGTTATGGGGCGGATCAAGAACCTTTGACTTCAAATCATATGCTGAAACTATATCCTTTCAATCCAAAGATTGGTATCAAGGCTCTAGCAAATGAGATCAACCCTGTGCAACATGATCTGTAAGATACAATGCTAATTGGGTATCTTCATGTTAACTATGTTTTTATAGTGCTTGGCCTCCAGGCACTATAATATTGTTTGGGGTGAGAACTCTGGCCCAGAGGGTTGTAGAGACATCTGGTTTTCATTGTTTATCCTAGTTTTATGTGTAGTTTAATTCTCTTGTGTGTATTCAAGTACTTTTCTTTTATAAAAAGTAAATCACTGACTGGACATTGGTTTTATCAGCTGATAGTACGGTGTGCACTGTATTCTGAATGTATAACCCCACCTCACCTCGAGTAAGCCTTAGACTGCTCTGTCTCGCTACCCTGAGAAAGTCAAGTGCTAGAGAAGAGTACTTGCTTATCCAGTTTTGGGTTCACTAGTACTGAGGCCTCAGGACACCAGTGGGGAACACTCCAGTTGATTTGATTGGAGCGCAGTAACCCCTGAGTGCCCTAGTGCCCAGGAAGCCGGGTCTAACACATGGCATGATGTATAACCTTATTGACAGCATCATTGCAACAACTGAAATGACATCATGGACAAAAACACTGTGCATGGTGGAGGCATGAGTTATACTGGTGATTTTCAGTGGTATTGTTAATTTAAAACAGTATGTCTTAGCTGACATTTTCATCCAACTAAAACGCCCCTTTAATCCTTGGTATAGTCATTCAAAGAAACAATGTGGGACCTTTAAGGACATATTAGAAGTCTTTATTAATATAACTGCCCAGGTGTGCTGACTATGAACAGACTCCAGAATTCATTCAGAGATAGAATTCTTAGGCAGTCACACAAAGACTTTGCACTGCATCTCTGGAGTACTGACATCATTGTTTCATGAATACACTCTATCCCTGAAATACTGCCATAGTTTCTGTAGGACTGAAATAATGAATAGTAAATTGTGATTATGCCATGTATGCAAAAGCACAAAGTATAATCTGCTATTTATTATCATTGTTGAAGGAAGGGAGGGGCATCATGACTCACTCAGGGCTTTACATTGTATCTCATTTCGATATGAGTGTGGTAAAGAATAGTAAAGCTAGTGGTGCTTCGGCTATCATACAGAGATGCGTTGGATAGGTGTAAGAGCTATTCACCATACACCTCGCAGTCGTGGTCACCAAGGTGCAGTTATACTTAAGGTCAGCATTTCCATAGGAAGAGAGTTTTTTCTGTTAGACCTGGCAGCCTTAGGGTGGGTTTCGACCCAAACCTTTTGCCCGCTTGCCTCCAAATTTGCTGTATTCTTTTTGTTGCCCTTAGGACTCAGAACACTTTACCACTGACAACCAGTGCTCAAGTGCATGTGCTTCTCCCCTAAATATGGTGTGATTGACTTTTCCACAATTGCCATATTTACTTTACTATAAGTCTTTAGTAGAGTGCACTACATGTGCCCAGGGCCTGTAAATTAAATGCTACTAGTGGGTCTGCAGCACTAATTGTGCCACCCACACAAGTAACAATTTAAAACATGTCTCAGGTCTGCCACTGCAGAGCCTGTGTGTACCAGTTCACACTGCCATGTTTACTTGGCATTTAAAACCCCTTGCCAAGCCTTAAACTCCCCTTTTATTACATATACGTCACCACTAATGAAGGCCCTAGGTATCCCATAGAGCAGGGTGCTATGTAATTAAAAGATAGGATATGTACTTTAAGGTTTGCATGTCCTAGTAGTGAAAACCACCCAAATTAGTTTTTCACTACTGTGAGGCCCATCCCTTACATAGGTTAACATTGGGATTTCCTTTTTACACTTATAAACTGTAATTCCTGATTGAGAAGGACTAGATCTGTCATGTTTCATATCAATGGAATGGTAATAATAAATCCTCTTTGCTGGCAAAGTTGAATTTAGCATTACTATTTTAGGAATGCCACTTTGAGAAAAATTGCATTTCTCTGCTCTTAGCTCTGTGTGCCTGCAGCCTGTTTCCAATGCACGTCTTGAGTGGGTGACTACAGGACTTTGTGCATTCCCTCTAAATACTCACACACAAAGGAAGGTTAGATGTGACAGAGTTCTTTCACATCCTGATGGGTCATCCTGGGCAGGATGGGAAGGAGGAGCTGACACACCTGAATAGGCAGTGTCCTGCCCCCACACAAAGGGTGGCATACCCCCATATAGTGAGTCTAGAGCCAGAGCTGGGAGGGATGACCTCTGTACCCTTCAAAGCCCCTCTTTGAAGTCACCTCCAATTCAAAGGCACAGCTGGCTATAATTAGTGGGTCTCTGACCCCACCAAGTCAGAGACTACTGGACCTGTGAAGAATCTCTGCCAGGAGAAAGGACTGCTGTGCAGCTATAAGGACTGCCACTCTGCAGGATTGCTGCTCTGGACCAACTGTTTTCTGCTCGGCTACCCTGCTGCCTGCTACCCTCTGCCTTGCTGAGGATGAACTGGACTCTTGCTTGAACCCAGAGTTATCTCCCAGGGCATGCTGGCTTGTCTCCTGTTTTAAAACTCAGGGATTCCAAAGTCTTACCCCTGCTCCTGTGCCTGGTCCATTAGAAGTGGAGCCAGGTGCCGACACATTGTCTGCTGCGTGAGGCAGAATCAGCGTATTTCCGCTGTTGTGGGAACAGAACCATAGCATCGCACTTGGAACCAGTGCATCGCCATTGGAACTGATGTATCAGAACCACTGCAGCTGTAGGAGAGATGATCGGCGCATCCCTTCAACTGCGTGGAGAAACCTGGCGAATCGCATTCAGAACCAATGCATCTTGGAACCGGTGCTCCATCGTTGGAACAGGTGCATCCCTATTGTTTCGTGGAGAAAATTGATGCATCACCTCGACTGCGGGATCGACACCTATGCATCACTTGGTTGCAACCAGCATCTCAGTGTTGCAACAACGATCAAGGCACTTTTGTTCAGCGAGCCTTGCATTTCTCCTGTATCCAGCCTGGGCTCCATCACGGTCGGCCTGAACTCTTGACTTTGCCCCGGTCCAGCGCTACTAGATTTCCTCCTAGATGCTTATTGCTTCCAAGCACAATTTTTCACTTTTAATCTTGACTCCTACTTTTTTTTCGTTTTGGTCTTGTTTTATTTATAAAATCATAATCTATTTTTCTAAAGTGGTGTGGAGTCCTTTTGTGGTGTTTTCACTGTGTTACTGTTGAAGTGTTGCACAAATACTTTACACATTGCCTCTTAAGATAAGCCTGCCTGCTCTGTGCCAAGCTTTCAGAGGGTGAGCACAGGTTAATTTATTGTGTGTATCTGACTTGCCCTGACTTGGATTGTGCTTCCTGCCAACCAGAAACCCAGTTTCTAACAGTTTTGCAAATAGCTTTGGCACCATTTGATGAATCTTCACAAAACATCCAAATAAAATGTTCATCCATATCAGATCCTTCCTGGAATGTTTTGACCTGACCTATCAAGCAGGGGTCAAGAAAAATTGGGGTGGGGTCATAGATTGTTTATTTCCCATGTAAATTCCCAACTGAATGGAACTATACCAAGTTTGTCAAAGTCAGAACCTTACACAAAAAAGCATGCTCTTCAATGTTTGGTGTAAATCCATTCACTTGTTTGAGAAATTAGCATTTAAAGATGTGCTCAGAGTGGTCATGAAGGAGTAAAAAGTTAAGTATTCTCTGATTTGCCACTTTTAAATGTGACTAATCAATCCTGATTGGTTGGCAATAACCTAAACAATATATTGTGGCAGCCTTTAGATGACCTAGAAGTCTCCCAGGGATCTTATGTGGACTGGAACCACAGGAGTTTGACCTCCACACTCCCAGAAGGGGTGGGTGGCTCTGACTTCTGCTGCCCCTGATGCTCTGCAAGTAGCAAAACAGGAGGCTAAGGGATCTGGATGTTCAGGCAGGGAGGACACTCTGCCTTTGGGGTCTTGCTGAGGAAGTCTTGGGTCCAGGAGAGATGACAAGTGCCAATACAGGAGACAGGTACTGAACGGAGAGGGAGCATGATAGAAAGTGCAAGCACCTACATCAATTACAGGCCATGATGCCTTAAGATTCCCTTCCTGGTGAACAGAGCTCACCACCAGTAGCAAAACACCAAGATCACTTAAGAGACAGCATGGGGTCATAGAAAACATAAAAGAAAACCGGGTCCCCAGGGGGACTGGCTCCGGCTGGGGTATGGTAGAGGCAAAGGCAGCCAGACCTCAAAGGAAAGCAGGCATGCTCGTGAGGGCATTTGAAAACAAAAATAATAGAAAATGCTGCGCAAGACCACTAATAAAATATGCACCCGCTAGGACTCATAACCCTTGTGACATTTTCTGTCTCTGTGGAGCCACAGACAGGGAAGGGGTCATGCTGATCATTTTAGTGAGCATTGGAAGGCCGCCAGACATGTAGTAGCCCCCCAGAAGAGTACTCCGAGATGTCGCCCCAAGTCTCCTAAGGGGTTATATGGATGACACGCGTTAGAAGTTCCATTGGTCTTCAAGCACTTGTAGATCTTGTTATTTTAAAATAAGGCTGTGAGGCACAGGGACTCTTGTTGGTTGGTCATAAGTCTGCCCTTGCAGAATGGTAAAAGTAGAAGAAAGACTCATGTACACAGTGTTATCATTCTAATAAATTTTCAAATTAACAAAGGAGCATAGGTGTCTTAATTGAGGTTATAAAAAGTTAACAGACAATCATTGCATGTCTTAGTGAAGGTCACAAAATCGTTTGAAGTGCTTTATTGACAACCACAAGGTTAAACTTGAGCCATGCTTATAAGATGGTACCATCATAGAGTTTTAGCTGCTTTGCTTTGAGGTTATTCTTTGAGAAATGCTGTGACACCATGATGATGCCAATAGGCCTGATTTATTATACATGCATCCTTTTATATTGTATTTAGGCGTATATGTGGGGCGATAAACTGGTTTTAGTGTGTTACTAGGTTGTGATCTGTAGCAACCATCACTAAAAATATTTCCACCTGCCTATTTGTACATTTTAAAATATTGTGTAGTATTGAGTAGTGTGTGTGTAATAAAGTAATTTTCCTTTTTATAAGTAAAAAGCACTGACTTGAAATGATTTGTTGGGTTTTTGTTGTGTGCTTGCAGACTGGACTACTAAACCATTCCTCCTCCCCTGAGAGGGCCCTGAACTGCTCTGCCTCACTATCCCGAGAGAATCCAATGCTACGATGGAGTACTTGGTTCCCTGAGGGTCGATGGTTGAAGACTAATTACTTGTGAGAGATTTACATCCTTTGAAAATAGATAGTTTGAATAAATAGGATAAGATAGATAGGATAGAACATATTGGATAGAATACAAAGGATATAATGGGTAGGACAGATAGCTAGGATAGATAGGTAGGATACATAGATGTAATATGATGAAAGATAGATAGATAGATAGATAGATAGATAGATAGATAGATAGATAGATAGATAGATAGATAGATAGATAGATAGATAGAGTTCGGCTTTTGTACTTATCTCTAATATTATATCCGGCATTAGGATTTCTTCGATTGCTGTTGAAGGGACTTCAACAAATCCCTCCCGCAGACTACACCTCCCAGCAGCCTCCACCACTGGGAGAAGACCTGCTGCCTGGTTTTCCTGCCACCACCTTCCACATCTTGGAGAACCAACTCCTGCATTGTGGGACACATGCGGGCAGTGCCCAGGTGAAGCCTAGGCCAAGGGCGGGCCTGTCCATGCACGTCTGAGCCCAGAAGGGGCTGGGCCCCCCCTCTTTCACCATAGTTTCTAGGTAAGTCTCCTCACATTGTCCTTTTCTGCACCCAGCATATGCCCCTCTGCCTGTCTGGCACCGATATATTCACAGCAGGTAGCTCCCCTGTAGTGCTCACCCCAGCCCCTGGCAATCTTGGCCCACCATGCGTGCCCTCATTTGTCTGTCTGCCTGCTCTCCCTCGGGCTGGCCTTTCCTGCTTACCCCCTGTCCTGCCACCTGCCCTGCAAAACCACCGGTGCCCCCTTTTATAGACCTACGAACCAGTAGTTCCTCTCACTCTCGCCTCCTTCACCTCTCTCCACCCTTCCAGGTACCTCCCCCATGGAGTTTCACCTCCACTTCTTCCCGCTCCCATTTCCCTCCAGCATGGAGACTGCAGTGCATCCACGCAGAGGACACACATAGAGGGCTCGCCGTGCACGTGCCAGGACCATGCCCAGTGGCAGGACCTAAACCACCACAGAACGCCACAGCTTCACCTCAGACGAACTTTGACCCGTGAACCCCAGATGCCAGGAAAACAACAACTACCCCAATGCCTCCCTTAGGGCC
Organism: Calotriton arnoldi; assembly: GCA_963921515.1. Taxonomy (NCBI): domain Eukaryota; kingdom Metazoa; phylum Chordata; class Amphibia; order Caudata; family Salamandridae; genus Calotriton; species Calotriton arnoldi. The sequence continues at coordinate 65,394 of CAWUFW010000756.1, read as the reverse complement.
ACTAAATGCCCATTTTCCTGCCAGAACTGCCGCTTCACCTGCATCACTGAAGATACCACCCACACCACGCCCATTAGCCGCACCACGTCACACACACTCGCCATCAAGGTCGATGCCAACACCTCCAGAAAAATGCACTGCATGCTGATCAACGCACGCTCACTTGGAAAGCACGCTATGGAAATCTGGGACACCATCATGATTCGTGCCCCAGACGCAGTCTTAATCACAGAGATTTGGCTTAATCCCGCATCCGCTTCAGACATCGCCACAGCCACCTCCAATGGATACAAGTTCACACACCAGGATCGATCCAACAGAAATGTCAGTGGCAACACCATCATCTACAAAGAAAACCTCGAATGCTCTGTCACCACAGATGACTCCACCCCCTTCATGGAGTACCTCAACTTCCTCAACTCCGAACAAACAGAAAAACCACCATCAGAGGCACCCTTGCACACAGACCTCCAGGACCCTGCCCTGCCTTTTGCAAAGCTATTCCCTGATTTTATCGCCCCTATTGCCATTGACTCTAATCTGTACATCTTCCTAGGAGACCTCAACTTCCACCTTGAGAACACCAACAACACCAACACAGCTGACCTCCTAGAAAGTATGGCCACCCGCATCAAGGACAGCTCCAACAACAGCAAGAAACTTTTCAACATAGTCCAGGAGTTCACCAACGCCTCTGCAACCGAAAACAACATCACACCCTCGCAAGCTCTCTGAGACAAACCTCCTGGACTTTTTTCACAACAAAATCAACACCATCTACCAAGACTTAGCACCCCAACACCCCCTGAGGACAGCATCAACTGTATCACGCCGAACGACGCACACCCACCTCAGCTCACCTCATGGAGCTCCCTCAGTGAGAAGGAAATGGTGTCCATCATGAGATCCATCCACTCTGGAGCCCCAGCACACCCCTGCCCACATCATACACTCAACCTCAGCAATCAACCCATCATCAAACAACTCACCAAGGTCCTCAACTCCTCGATCACCATGGCCAACTTCTGCCAGAAATGGAAACATGCTGAAGTGAAGCCGCTGCTGAGGAAGCCATCCGCGGACCCAGGAGAACCCAAGAACTACTGACCCATCTCCATGCTCCCTTTTCCAGCCAAGGTCATCAAGAAAGCCATCAACATCCAGCTCACTAGACATCTAGAGAACCACAACCTTCTGGACCCTTCCCAATCCGGCTTTAGAGAAAACCACAGCACTGAGACAGCCCTAGTTTCAGCCACAGACAACATCTGAAGGATTCTAGACCACCAAGAAACAGCAGCCCTCATCCTCCTTGATGCCTCAGCAGCTTTCAGCACCGTATCCCACCATGTACTGATCAACAGACTCCACCAGATTGGAATCTACAGAGCAGCCCTCAAGTGGTTTGCATCCTTCCTCACAGAAAGAACGCAGAAGGTCATCCTCCCTCCCTACTCCTCATTCTCTAAGAACATCAGCTGTGGTGTACCTCAAGGCTCATCCCTCAGTTCAACCCTCTTCAACTTATACATGACACCCATGGCCAACATCGTCAATAGCCACAGACTCAACATCATCTCCTACACCGATTACACCAAACTCATCCTCTCCCTGACAATGACCCAACGTCCACCAAGGGCAAGTTCCAAAGATGCATGAAGACATAGCCTTCTGGATGAATAACAACCGTCTCAAACGCAAGACTGACAATACAGAAGTACTCATCTTCGGGAAAGGCAAGGATACTCTCTGGAACAATGAATGGTGACCACCTGAGCTGGGACCAAACCAACTGAACATGCCAGCAACCTAGGCATCATACTTGACAGGTAGCTATCCATGAAGAAGCAGGTCATCACCATCTCCTCTGAATGCTCAGGTTGATGCACACATGTAGTAATGTAGTGTGGATTTTGGCCTCATGGTCGACATTGCTAAGTTAGCTTAGGCCTAGCTGCCATGATGCCTCCTTTGCACAAGGTACTCCGTGACTTTGTTTTTCCAGACTCTGCTTGTGACCGTTCACATTAGGACTGTCTGCTTTTCTGCCTTTCACCTTTTCTCATGTTCTCTGTGGTTTTCGTCTGCACACTATGTACAAGGTCGAAAAACAACGTCCCTTGTTGTTGCTGTTCTGGTCAGCCCCTCGCACTTAGACATAACATGAAATACAGCTGCACTGGAGAAATTCAGGTGCTTTTAATATTGTGATCTCCCTGTTGGAGGCACTTGGAGAAAAACCTTTCCAGGGAGAAGAGCTATGCTTGTCCGATGATGTAAACCTTGCATCTAGTTCTTGAGGTATGGGGGTCCCCCTGACAAAGCCCAGAGGTCTTCTATTTTTATAATAAACTAGTTACTAGCACGGGGAGGGTGGCAAGGCATTATAGTCCTTAATCCACTGTCTTTATAAAATGCTGTCCCCGTTTGTATTCTATGGAATTGTAACCATGCTTACTGTTTCGTCTTTATGCATTATGCTGCTAGTACTGGCACGTGTACTGTGTCTTAGAGCACGATAGTTGAAATAAACATTTTAAACTATACTGTGTCTCTTAATACTCACGTTGTGGACAAGTATGAGAGAGTAATGAAAGAGTGTTCTTGCTCCCGCGATTCCTGAAAGAATCCGTGTTCTGGGATGTCTAATCATTGGTAGCTTCGCTGTAGTACGGAGAACGAATGAGACCCTATAGCTAGTCGGATTGGGATTTTGGGCACTAAGGTGGATGGTTGGTACACCACTATACACCGAGGTCTTGTTTTCCTGCGCATAGTTCTGTATATGTGCAGAATCCCCGCAACAGTAACAACTATTACACAATAACACATTATAAAATTCAAGTTCACATGCTCAGACTTCGATTTGCCACAAAGAACCTCCGACTGAAAATCCTTCTTGAGTTTTCTGAAACACCTGTTTACATTCCTACACAAGAAAATAACAATTAAATTCCTCGACTCTAAAAAAGTTGTGAACTTGGTACTGATATACAAAACTCATATCATGTTTTGGAGAACCATAAAGCACCAATATGTTGAACTTGTAGAGGCGCATGGGCATCTAGACACTGGACGTGGCCGCCTTCATATGACAGAACTGGAGTAGAAATGTACTTTTAAACCTTATTTGTGTTTACTATCAAATGGGAATGTGAACGTCCTAGAAACACCCAGGTGCGTTGGAACAAGCACAGCAGGGTGGTTAAAATAAAGGAATCAAACCCATATTTGAATATCAGTTAAACACAAAAATGTTTTTCGCACATGATGCTGTGAAAGAATAACAGTATAATAAAAATGTTAATAAGCGCAAGATTTCAATAGAAAAAAAGGCCCATTTCCCTTCTGTTTTATCTCCATCTCTCCGCAGGTGCACTATAGCAGACCGCATCCTTCCATCAGCAAGGGATCAGACCACACATTTATTTGGTTAGTTTGAATACATTCTAAACTCAATCGCAAGTTACCATTTTAGCATCTCCCAGTCATAAATATTTTGTCTAGGAAAAGGAATCAAATACACAGACAAATTTTAATGTTGTGAAGAGAGGACACTTATAATGTACATTATCCCAGTTTGATACTTTTTTAAAATTAATTATAGAGATAAAAGTGTCACGTCTTTAGAGAGAGTACTAAGAGTGAGACTCCGAACTAAAATGGCAGGCAGGAAAAAAAAAATATGGGGGTGCACTATATTAGACAGATAGATATTTGGTTTACAGTGATTAAGGAAGTTCACCTAACCCTTTATCCAAGGAACAACAATAAAAAGAGCTCCAGAAAAGAAGAATTTTGTGGTGCGGCGGCCGGGGGGGGAGGGGAGGGGGTTGGGCCTTATGCGCATATCCATCTTTGGTTTAGCATTTCCAAAGTAGCGATTTCCTAATGGAAATAGCTATTTTGGAAATGCTAAACCAGCCCATTGGAACGAATGGCATTAAGGGGCACATGCATCAAGCTTTTTACCAGTCGCAAACGAGCCGATTCACAGACCGTTAAAAAGCCATTTCCGATGCATCAAACCAAAATGCATTCGCTAAATAGGTAATCACAATTTTTGTGATTCCCTATTTTGCAAATGCATTTAGGTAATCGCAATTTGCGATTCCCTAAATGCAATGCATGAAGCATTTTAAAAATTTAAAAATGAGACTTTGCATTAAGGATTCGCAAGCTACCATCAACTTCAAGTTGATGGTAATTTGCAAATCCTTAGTAAAATGCAGAAAATTGCATTTTTCAAAGTGCCATGTGGCGCATACACATGCCCTTAGGGCATGTGTGTGCACCACATAAGCACACTTACCTTTTTTGGGAGTGCATCAGGGGGGCCTTAGGCCCCAGAGCACCCTTGCAATTGCATTCGCAATTTGCGATTATCTATTTGGCAATCGCAAATTGCGAATGCTTTCCCATTCCCATAGGAATGAATGGGAATGCATTCACTAATAGTGAATCACAATTTGCGATTTGTTATTAGGGAATGTGTAGCAATCGCTATTTATTTTGCGATTCCTACATGCATAAGGAATTGCGCCTTCCAAATAGCGATTCCTTAAAAATCGCTATTGAGGAATCGCAATTCCTTATCTTGATGCATGTGCCCCTAAATTTCATTTGTGCAATTTCCTAATAGCGATTCCTACTCTGTAGGAACCGCTATTAGGAAATTGGATATTTCATACATATCATTTTGCATTTCCTAAATAGTGATTTCTAAGGAGTTGCTATTTAGGAAATGCCGAATTGTATTTTCGTACATCTGGTCCTGTAATTCTTCCAAGTGGACATGCAGGTTAGACCCGTACATGGATGAGTTCATATCCAGTTCTAATATATATTGATTACGTTTTCCTTACTCGCCGTATAAAAAGGAAGCTCTTATTTGCAAAATGAACTCTATAAAGCCGATGCTGTAAAACTATTGTACCAAGAGTGAGGTTTCTTTTAATGACCTACTTGTGGTAATATGCTTGCAATAGGCTTAATTCCAATTAAAGTGACATTTTTGAGCTACCCCAGTTAGTTTAATGATGAACATTTCATTTTTGTTGCCATGCTTACCAATTATATCATATTTATCACTTAGAAATCTGCATATTATCTTTTAATGTGAAAGACGTAGCAGTTTAGCGCTATTTGTGAATGCATTTTTATTCATGATTATAAAAATACTCCATCTTATATTCAAATGAACCTAAATAAAGCAGAGTACACAAAATATAAGTTTTAACAGCTCACGAGCAAGGCATTTGAAGTAACTGGCAAATTAAAATTATTTGAGAAGGAGCACGTTTAATTTTCAATCTCTTATTTTGGATAATATTGCTAATCTTATTTTCATTTGATTTAAATTCTACAAGTGTGTTGAGAATGGGAACCCAAAGTAAAAAGAAGTGCATCGTGATCAAGTACTATCTAAAAATGTTTACTGTTAGGAATTAAGAGCCATATATACAAAAAGATGTTGTGGTTGCAAAATCTGTGAATTCACAAAATAACAGGGCAGCTGCAAAATTAAATTCTGAATTGTACTAACAAAATTTTTTGAGTTGGTAACTGATTACATTTCAAAATGGGTTTAGAAATACGTATTTGGTAGGGCATTTTTAGGGCATCCCTTACAAACTGTGAATCGCAATGCAATGGATCAACGTTTTACAGCCATAATAAGGAAAACATATTGTCCCCCAAGTTGAGGTGGAAAATCATTTCCACAAGGGAAAAGTAGGCTTCTCTTTTGTAAATTAAAAAAAAAACAAAGTTTGTTGTAGGTAGGCAGTAGTCAAGGGGACAAATGGCTACTCTCAAACAAACTTTTCAAGAAAGTTTTTTTTAAGCTTCAAGGAAAACGGCCTGAAATTAAAAAAATTAAAAAAGCAGAATTTCAAAAGTGATCACAGATATGGTAGTCTCATGACCCCAGTAGGCCAACATTCCTGTAATGGCCATCAATTTGAAAGAATTGCAATTTGCCTCATGAATAGTAATAGAATAGATCGGATTGCAGCCCACTACCAATGAAAATTTGTGAATAGCCCTTTTAGTATATAGGTCAGTTTGCAAAATTTTCTTTTGCATGCTAAATTTGGTGGGCGCTGTGTTACCATATTTTGTGAATATAATCTACATACATCTGGTCCTCTTTTAAACATATTTCACTATCAAACAGATTTTCCAGTTACTTAGGATCTCCCATATTCAAGACACTAGTCATCTTTACAACGGAATAGCAAGATATCGAGAAGCATGTCTCCACACCACTTAAATGCGGTTATCTTGTTTTATACTAGATTACCAATGTTTCTACTGTCATTTGTTAGCTCCATAAAATGGTCAACACAGTGATTCTAAACCTGTGGCTCGGGATCCAGGACAATTGCTCAGGTGCCTCACAACTGATTCGAAAATTGAATAACATTAGAAGAGTAAATTGAATGTAGATTATAAAAGCATAACTGAAAATTTTAAGAAACTGTGTAAATGTGAAGGAATTTGAAATTGGAGGCCTAAAATTAACTTGGTATTCATAACTTAATTCACTGGAGCAGCACAAGTACAGGAAAAGGAGTCTAGTATGGATAAATGGTGACCTCGATGGAAGCACTGGTAAACAGTAACCAAAAGAGAACATGCACTTGGAGCAAAAAAGATAAAAATGATATGCTAGCTTCCTGCATATTACATTTCTTCATTTACAAATAAAACTTGGGGCCTCATTAATAGGATTTTTGCCATAGGGCAGCTCAGCAGGCCTTGCTGCTGCGCTGCCCTATGGCAAAAGAAAAGGGCAGGAATGTGCCGTATCTATTAGATACAGCACATTCCTGTCCTTTTCTCCTGAGCAGGCGCACTACGGGCTGCCATGTGCCAATGCAGGCACCTTTGCACCATAGTGCAATGGTGCCTGCATCGCGGCGAGGATTATTTTTGTGCAGGAAGATAAACTTTCCTGCACAAAAGCAATCACAAGAGGCTTTATCCTATTTATATGTGTGCTGCAGAATTTGAAGACAATCCTGGTATCCATCTATTCTCTAGGTAGAAAAATGGCAAAAATTATTTTTAGAACAGGAGGAGTACACTCTAACATGAGCGATGGGCCCAGGACCTAGGGGGCACAACTTGGGAGTTAGGACTCTTTCCAACAGATGCCGGCAGCAGGGTCCAGGGAGGGGTTATTTAAAAATGGTCAGCAGGACAGTTGCAGTAAGAGAGCCCTGTCACTGTAGCTCAAAAAAAAAGGTCAGCCAACTGACCCTTCGAGTCACTTCTGGGGTCATAGACTTAAGGCACGCAGGTTCAGTCTTAATTCAGGTTTCAGACAGCAGGCTGTTCTTCTGACCTGCAAGGGTCTTTCAGTTTTCTAAGGAGGGTACTATGAATGCCACATTTATACCCAGTGCCATCCATTGGGTGGGGGAAACTCCTGTCCACTCTCTAACCAATGGAGTAAAACTTCCCTGGGGTAACTACCCACTTTTTATGACATGTCCTATACCTTTTAAACTATCTCACAGTACTCTTCTTTCCCTAAATACAACATGGCACAACTGTTCTGCCTCTTGTCAGAGCTTCTTGTGCCCGCCCAGAGGTGTGGCTATGATAATAGCAAACCCTCCCTCGTGGTCCCTCCAAAGAAGGTTTGGGAACTTTCCTTCTCCCAATGGGTTTGAGGCCAAGTTGTCTAGAAAGACAAAGGGAAGCAGGCCTAGGTGTGAGCTACATCTCCAATTGAGACGTTAAGCATCCCTTGGAGCTCAGGAAGGGCACAGGAAAGGAAGAAAAATACTTCTCCACAACTAAACCCTTTGTCCAATGTCTGGGTGCAATCCAATTCTCAGCACAGGGGAGCCAAAATCAATTATGTGATACTGGACACTGGTAGTAATGTCCTTTAGACTTTAGGCAGGAATTGCTGATTTCCAAAATAGTACCATAAAGTCTGACTTGATCATTAAGTTCGATTTTAAATCACTATTAAAATGAGTCCTTGAATCATTTGTCTAGCTGCTCCCAAACTGAAAGCACTATATGATGTTATAGTGTAACCTAGTGTTTACTTGTAGGAGAGCCAGCCTTGCCACAGTGAAAAATGACTTTGGAGGTTTTCCTCTGCCAGCACATGTAGAATGATGCATATACAAGCTTTACTATTTAAATATTGTCCAGCCTGCCCTATCAGCATTTAGGGTCTACGTTAGGGGCAAGTTATAAATATTGAAAAGGAAGGTTTAGGCCTGGCAAAAGGTTCGTCTCGCCAGGTTGAAATGGCAGTTTATAGAGGCCCAGCCATGCTGCAACTGCAGGCTTGGAGACATATTTTACAATGCTCCTTTAGAGGACGGCACAATGAGTGCTGCAGACTGATAGCAGCATTTTATTTACAGGCCCTGGGTGCATGGGAAACTATTAAATAGGAACCTATAACTAAATTAAATGTGCTCATTAAGGATATTCCAATTTTAAAATGTTTAGAGAGGAGAGCACAACAACTTTACCACTGTTTAGGTGGAGAAAAGTGTACAGAGTTCTATGGCCAGCAAAAACTGGTTCAGCAAAAGAAGACAATAGTCTGTGAGACTACCACACAAAAGAAGGTAATTTCCAACAGGGATACACTTGAAATTCCATTGGACACCATGGAACAGCCTGTTGCATGCGTTCAGCTGTCAGTCCCCTTTAAACTCTGGGGCAAATGGTTTGAATGAATTCTCATTCTTCTTTTGGGGCTCAAGCAACCACTGGAGTACACTTCAAAGGCTCTGAGGACCCCAGGGGAGACCTTAGAGACCTTCAGGGTATCCAACAAGGGAACAGCAATGTTCAGTCAAAGTCCTGTTGCCACTGAACAGCTGGTATTTTTTACAGAAATGGTCTCTTCAGCTTTGTAATGTTTCTGGAGCCACCTAAGGGATCAGCCTCATGATCCTTGGAGATCTTTCTGGATTTCAAGTGGGAAGGGGTCCAACCTCCTCAGGTCCTTCTAGGAGGTCACACATGCCGAGTGCATCAGGGTCAGGTGTCCGGTATCCTTTCACAAGTCTAGCAATATTCAGATGAGGTGCCATATTTATGCCTGGCACTAGCTAGTGAGTGTGGATGACTCCTGGGTAACCTATAACCAATGGACTAAAAATTCCTGGGGGCAACCTTGCCCACTTTTTCAGTAGTTCTGGTTTGCCTTACTGTAAACAGGCCCAACATGCCAAGTGTCAGGGCATTTTCAAGATGGTAAAAGTCTTTTGCCACACTAAACTTTGGTTATGAGAATTGGAGGTGCTTGTAGAATGTCATAGAGACATCACCTGCTCAATCCCACTTATAACACAAAAATCCAGTTTAAAATGGGCATTGTACCCACAACAATCCCAGAGACCGAAGTCTGGTAAGACAACAGCAGGGTCCTTGTCATGGAATCCAGTTCTCTTCCTTTCAAGTGTTCCCTAAGTGTTACATGTAGGTCAATAGACTTGTAAAGCAAGATTTGACAGTGTGATATTGGCAGGATTCCCACAGCCCCCAATCTGCATATTCTGTGGAGTTCAGGGGAGTCATCCCTGCCCATTCAGGTCAGTTTATTGTTTGTTTTTAGGAGGCATTTCTTACTTTTTTCACACCTCTTCCTGGTCATGAGCACAGGGTAAGAGTTGGCAGCGGCTTATGGAAATTAACCTTTTGAAAGGCAGGTAAAGGGTAGCTTTCTAAAAGCTACTGTTCCTTAATATTTATTGCAAATTCAACTTCACCAATTAATTGGATTTTTAATAACTTAAACATGGCAGTTTAATATTTTTTCTAGGTTGTTCCATTCCAGAGATAGCAATGTAAGTATTTTAATCTGCACTACAGCTACACCTGCCACAGTGGAAGTAACTTTAAGGACATTGTCACTGCAGGGACATAGCAACATTAATGTTCTACAAGTACCACTTTTCAATACCATGCACTGTACCTTGTGGGCTACAAGGCTTATGTAGGACTGACTTACTAATATTTAAAAGAGGGATTTTAACATGCTAAAAAGGGTTATTTTAGGAAGCCACACTGCAGCAGCCAGGCTACAATGGCAGGCCTGAAGCCATGTTTTCCTTAGTTGCATTAGTGGATGGCACAATAAGCGCTGCAATGCACAGGTGACATCTACCTTTCCATGCCATGAGTGTATTCCTACACCATATACTACGGACTCATAGAAAAGGTAAATAATCCAATTGGAGATTGGCCAATTTCTACCTTTATTGGGTCCGCGCACATACATTGGTCACTGAATAGCAGGGCCCCAGTGTGCAGACTCTAAAAACCAGCTATTGAATGGACCTGGCCCTTTTTGCAGTGTTACTCCCAAACTTTTTGCCTTCTTCCTCCTATTTTTTCTGACCTATTTTTGTTGGGTTTAGGACTTTGGCACTTTAGCAATGCTATCTAGCGTTAAAGTGGATATGCTCTCTGTCTACACTGTGAGGGTGATTGGTTTATCATGATTGGCATATTTAATTCACTAGTAAGTCCCTAGTAAAGAGCACCAGATATGCCCGGGGCCTGTAAATCAAATGCTACTACTGGGCCTGCAAAAGACACACAATTGTGCCACCCACATGAGTAGCCCTACGAACATGTCTCTGACCTGCCACTGCAGTGTCTGTGTGTGCGGTTTTAAACTGCCATTTTGACCCGCCAAGTGCACTCACTTGCCAGGCCCAAACCTTCTCTTTTATTAAATGTAAGTCACCCCTAAAGGAGGCCCAAGACAGCCCCCTGGGCAGGGTGCAGTGTATTTAAAAGGGAAGGACATGTACTAGTGTATTTTATATGTCCTGATAGTGAAATACTACTTATTTCATTTTTCACTATTGCATGAACTATCTCTCCCATAGGGTAACATGGGGATTGCTTTGAAATATCTTATAAGTGTAATTTCCCATTGTGAGCATAGAGAGATTTGGAGTTTGTGGTCTCTGAACTCACAATTTAAAAGTACATCTTTTGGTGAAGTTGGTTTTCAAATTGCGTGTTTCAAAATGCCACATTTAGAAAGTTGGCATTTTATGGGGTAACCATTCTATGCCTCTGCATGTCTGTAGAATCCTCGTCTGGGCTAGGATGACAGTTGGGCTCTTGTGCATTCACTCTAAACAGTCACACAAAGGGAGCTAAGGTGTGCCTTGCATATCCTGATGGGATTCACCAGGCTGGTTGGCCTTCCTGAGCTAGAGTGGTGGGAGGAGCTGCCACTGACACCTTAATGGGGATGTGCTTGTCCTCACACAAAGCTGCCTCCACCCCCCTGTAGTGTGTCTGGAGCCAGGTCAGGCAAATGTATGGTCTTGTGCACTGCAAAGTCTTTTTTTTGAAGTTTGCCTCTTCAAAGGCAGAAAGCGATATAAGTATTGGACCTCTGTCCCACTCAAATCAGAATACTTCTGGACTAAAGGACATTCTGCCAGGAAGAAGAGATGGATTTTGTAGGAGGAATGTTACTTTGCATGTTGCTTTGTTGTGCTGGCCTGCTGCTTGCTGCTTCTGTCCTGGGAGAGAAATGACTGGACTTTACTTTCTACTTCGGCTTCCAAGGTTCTCCAAGGCTTGTGAGTGCTTGCCTGCTGTTAAGAAGTCTCAGGGCCATCAAAGACTTCACCTACCAGTGCCTGGGCTCTTCTGCCGAGACCCTTAATTTCCAAGTGGTGCCAGTCCCAGTTCCTGAGCCCTTGGAAGTGCAAACTGGTGAGAAAATCCATGAATCGACTCTCAGCTGCAGTTTTCTCAATGCAGCACTGCTGTGTGGCTGAAGAATCGATACATTGCTGCTTTGTGGCTGAAGAATTGACACATCACCTGCTTCACAGCTGTGAAATTGACAATGTGCCTGCTTCACTGCCACTGCATCAACACAGGGCATCTGGATTTTCGATGCATCATACTTCGACATTGTCTCTTCATCAACGTTTGCCCAGCAGTAAAAAACCTAGGGCCATGTGTCTGGAAATCGACGCATCACCTCCCCTACCATGAAGGAATCGATGCATCACCTCCCATGTCAGCAAGGAATCAACGCATCACATCCCCTGACAGCAAGGAATCGACGCATCCCCTCTACTGTCAGCAAGGAATTGACGCATCACCTCCTCTTTCAATAATGAATCGATGCGTCTATTGCCAGTACGAATTCAACACATCACCTCCTCTGTGTATTAAGGAACCGATACATCAGTTTTTATCTCATGGTGCATCTCCTCCCCTGTGCCTGTTTTTGTCTTTGATTTTGACGCATCTAAGTTACTTCGTGCTAAAACAACAGCATCCATAGATACCTATGGACTGCACTTACTTAACCTTTGAAAATGGATATCTTTACTTGTGTATGTTGGATTTTTGTCATTTTGGTCTTGTTTTATTCAGATAAATATTGGCTATTTGTCTAAATTCCTTTTGTAGTATTTTCACTGTGTTACTGTGTGTGTATGTACAAATGCTTTACACATTGCCTCTGAGATGAGCCTGACTGCTCCTGCTAAGCTACTAAGGGGGTGAGCAGAGGTTATCTTAGCTGTGTGATCCCCTTATCTTGAATAGAGTGAGGGTCCCTACTTGGACATGGTGCATACCGACTGCCAACTAGAGTCCCCATTTCTAGCACCAGCCATAAAATTCAGTTGAAAATGAGGTGACCACGTAAAAAGAGATTAGGGAATAACCCTAACTATCTTACAGATAGTCAGTCAACATGTTTCTGTCTATACTAGCTGCCTAATATAGTCACTAGGCTTCATCAGCGGTACATGTTTCCTTACATTTTGATTTGCTTGTGTACGAAAAAAACACAACGTGTTACACAAGACCTTGGTGGTTGGAGGACTCAGTCCTATGCTGCTATTGCTACTCCTAATAAGGGAAGTGAGGGGGCTTTCCTGAAGAGGATTGATGAATATTCTCAAAAATTGTCTTAATTTCTCATTGAATGTTAAATTCTCCAGTACTTCATTTGTGCTTATAAATGTACATTCAAACATTTATAGACCACTTGAGATTTCACTTCTTGTGAGTTATTGCCACTGCTCGCACCAAAGATGATAAATAGCATATTATATTTCAGACAGATGATATATAATCCAAATCCATTTATATCTATCTCTATCTCTCTATATATGCCTATCTATCTATCTATCTATCTATCTATCTATCTATCTATCCATCCATATATATATTCACAGAAAAAACCATAGGTTTCAGGCACGTTATAGTTAGAAATTAGCATTTAAAAAACCTTAGAAATTCACTGAAAAAACCATAAGTTTCAGGGGCGTTATAGTTAGTTGGACATTTCACTCATACAAAACCATAGAAATTCCCCGTTATAGATAGTTCAGCTAACTATAACTCGCGCGCCCGCAATGCACTGCTGATGACGTCACATATTACATCACTCATGACATGGTCAGTGACATCACTCATGACATCACTGATGACATCTCAAATGACATCACTGATGACATCACTGATGACATCATCCTTGTGATAGAGTGGCAGACCTCCTCTCACCCTAATATAACCTTTGATACACACACTCAAAAATACAAACTAACATTTTCAAAACAATGGACATACCAATACCAGTTACAACACACCTATTCAGTAATTCCAAGATCTACACACACATCCACTCATTCACCAACAGTCCCTATACAGTCACTCATACATGTACTCACTCATCATATGTACTCATACACCTATACATCCTGTTACACACCACCACTCATCCATAGAGTTACTCACACACATAGTCACACATGCAAACAAAGTATCAAACATCCATTTACTTGCATATACAGTTATACACACACTACCACACTTACTTCTACAGAAACTTACACATACTTACTCTCTTAAACAATAACTTATAGAAACACCTACTTATTTGTACAGGAACTCTTCCAATCTCTCACTCTCACATAATATCACTTATATACACCAATACTCACATATACTATTTTAAAACATATGTAGTTACTCATAAAGACACTATTGAGACAGTCATTCACTCACTAACACACCCATACACATACTCATCCACCTATACAGTCCTGCACACATGCTGTCTTCAACACATACAAACAGTGAGTCACTCATTCATGCATCTATGCACTAAGTAATACCCCCCACCGAACCATACAGACACTCAGACACTCATACTGATACTCAAAAACCAACTAATAACCCATATAGACACTCATGTAGCTACTCACCAACCCATGCAGCCACTTATACACAAAGTGAGAGACTGATACAGATATTTTCATATTTAAACATTACTCACTAACCCATGTATTCACTAAGATACACTTAGTCAGTTATACAATCAATTTTACAAAACAAAATCATCCATTTAGACACTTATATACCCATTTATTCTTCCATCGACCTTGAGATATACATATATACATATATAAAACATATTTAATTTTCAGAAAAACACACATTCACTGGATGATGTCATCAGTGATGTCATCAGTGATGTCATTTGAGATGTCATCAGTGATGTCATGAGTGATGTCCTGACCATGTCATGAGTGATGTAATATGTGACGTCATCAGCAGTGCATTGTGGGCAGTTAGCTGAACTATCTATAACGGGGGAATTTCTATGGTTTTGTACGAGTGAAATGTCCAACTAACTATAACGCCCCTGAAACCTATGGTTTTTTCAGTGAATTTCTAAGGTTTTTTAAATGCTAATTTCTAACTATAACGTGCCTGAAACCTATGGTTTTTTCAGTGAATTTCTAAGGTTTTTTAACTGCTAATTTCTAACTATAACGTGCCTGAAACCTATGGTTTTTTCAGTGAATATATATATATTTATTATACTATGTATACATGTGAAAATGTCTCGGTCCCCTGTTTGCCTCGGGGGCACGGAAAAAATGGGTGGAACTGACGTCAGCACGCCGACGAGGTTCTCTTATGGCTCCGATGACGTCATACGGTGTCGCGAGCGGAGCCGTGCTATTATGACGTCCTCGTTGACGTGGGAGAGCTAGGAAAGAATTTCCGTGGAATGCTGGCGCAGGGGATATTCACCTAAGTGTTCAGGCTAGTCCTTTGGGAGCAACTGTTTATGTTGTCACTCCAGAAACCGAAACCAGTGATCCGAGGGCAGAGGCCCTGCAGATGGCACACGAGGTGGGGTGCCCAGTCGTGTGCACCGGCGGGGCAGCGAAGTGACAAGCACCACAACCCACAAAAAAGGTAACAAGGGCACTGAATAACACAGGATCTTCTCTTTGTATCTGGCAGGAACAATGAAGTTAAAATGCCCTAGTATCAAAATGTAGAATTAGTGCTACAACGGTCTTCAAGAGGACCTGCAATGCCGCTTCTGCCTCCCGTACCCTGGAGGTGGCACATGGGTCACGCGGTACGGTCATACTGCGGTGGGACGCACACTCGTTGACCTCTCATGGCACTGCTCCACACTTCAGGGAGGACGCTTTCCATTAGCTATGTTTTCTGATGACATGTCGCGCCGGCCCCGTCCAACAACAGAACTCCTTTAGATTCAAACAGACTCTTCCACTCTCTCACCGGAAGTGAAACCAGGCCACGCGGACACTTTCACAATACAACAGCCGGGAATGCACTTTTCGGTAAAAAAACACATTCCTTCCTCCTAATTAATCAAATAAACGTCTCACTGAAGAACAGGGGCCAGCTTCGATCGGTAAACAGCCGTTACAACGACTTTTTACTTTGCGATACCATTACAACGCATGCGTTGTACATCACGAAGTCATTACTATGCATTTTTTAGAACGCATGGTCATTTACCACGCATGCCTTTACAACGAATTTTGTTGTAAAGGTATGTATGGTAAATGACCATGCGTTCTAAAACATGTAGACGATCCATGTCGTTGTAAGGAAACAGAGGCTGTTCCGTTTCCTCACAACGACGTGCACCGCCCCTCAGAGACAACGTGAAGCAGGAACCACGAGGAGAGAGGAACCACGAGGAGTGAGAGGTAAGGGGGATTGGGCATGGGGTGGGGGTTTCTTTTCTAGGGTTTAGGGTAGTGCAGTGGTGTTTGGGTGGTGTAGGGGGTCGTGCTGGGGGTAGTGTTTAGGGTTTAGGGTAGTGCAGTGGTGTTTGGGTAGTGTAGGGGGTCATGCTGGGGGTAGTGTTTTAGGGTTTAGGGTAGTGCAGTAGTGTAGGGGGTCGTGCTGGGGATAGTGTTTTAGGCTTTAGGGTAGTGCAGTGGTGTATGGGTAGTGTAGGGGGTCGTGCTGGGTTAGTGTTTCAGGGTTTAGGGTAGTGCAGTGGTGTTTGAGTAGTGTAGGGGGTCATGCTGGTGGTAGTGTTTTAGGGTTTAGGGTAGTGCAGTGGTGTTTGTGTAGTGTAGGGGGTCATGCTGGGGGTAGTGTTTTATGGTGTAGGGTAGTGCAGTGGTGTTTGGGTAGTGTAGGGGGTCGTGCTGGGGGTAGATTTAGGGTTTAGGGTAGTGCAGTGGTGTTTGGGTAGTGTAGGGAGTCGTGCTGGGGGTAGTGTTTTAGGGTTTAGGGTAGTGCAGTGGTGTTTGTGTAGTGTAGGGGGTTGTGCTGGGGGTAGTGTTTTAGGGTTTATGTTAGTGCAGTGGTGTTTGGGTAGTGTAGGGGGTAGTGCTGGGGTAGTGTTTTAGGGTTTAGGGTAGTGCAGTGGTGTTTGTGTAGTGTAGGGGGTAGTGCTGGGGGTAGTGTTTTAAGGTTTAGGGTAGTGCAGTGGTGTTTGGGTAGTGTAGGGGTTCATGCTGGGGGTAGTGTTTTAGGGTTTAGGGTATGGCAGTGGTGTTTGGGTAGTGTAGGGGGTCGTGCTGGGGGTCGATTTAGGGTTTAGGGTAGTGAGTGGTGTTTGTGTTGTGAGGGGGTCGTGCTGGGGGTAGTGTTTTAGGGTTTAGAGTAATGCAGTGGTGTTTGTATAGTGTAGGGGGTTTAGGGTAGTGCAGTGGTGTTTGTGTAGTGTAGGGGTAGTGTTTTAGGGTTTAGGGTAGTGCAGTGGTGTTTGTGTAGTGTAGGGGTCATGCTGTGGTTAGTGTTTTAGGGTTTAGGGTAGTGCAGTTGTGTTTGTGTAGTGTACGGGGTCGTGTTTTAGGGTATAGGGTAGTGCAGTGGTGTTTGGGTAGTGTAGGGGGTCATGCTGGGGTTAGTGTTTTAGGGTTTAGGTTAGGGCAGTGGTGTTTGTGTAGTGTAGGGGGTAGTGTTTTAGGGTTTAGGGTAGTGCAGTGGTGTTTGTGTAGTGTAGGGGGTCATGCTGTGGGTAGTGTTTTAGGGTTTAGGGTAGTGCAGTTGTGTTTGTGTAGTGTACGGGGTCGTGTTTTAGGGTATAGGGTAGTGCAGTGGTGTTTGGGTAGTGTAGGGGGTCATGCTGGGGTTAGTGTTTTAGGGTTTAGGTTAGTGCAGTGGTGGTTGGGTAGTGTAGGGGGTCGTGCTGGGGGTAGTGTTTTAGGGTTTAGGGTAGTGCAGTGGTGTTTGTGTAGTGTTGGAGGTCATGCTGGGGGTAGATTTAGGGTTTAGTGTAGTGCAGTGGTGTTTAGGTAGTGTAGGGAGTCGTGCTGGGGGTAGTGTTTTAGGGTTTAGGGTAGTCCAGTGGTGTTTGTGTAGTGTAGGGAGTCGTGCTGGGGGTAGTGTTTTAGGGTTTAGGGTAGTGCAGTGGTGTTTGGGTAGTTTAGGGGGTCGTGCTGGGGTAGTGTTTTAGGGTTTAGGGTAGTGCAGTGGTGTTTGTGTAGTGTAGGGGGTCATGCTGGGGGTAGTGTTTTAGGGTTTAGGGTAGTGCAATGGTGTTTGTGTAGTGTAGGGGGTAGTGTTTTAGGGTTTAGGGTAGTACAGTGGTGTTTGTGTACTGTAGGGGGTCGTGCTGGGTTCTAGTGTTTTAGGGTTTAGGGTAGTGCAGTGGTATTTGTGTAGTGTAGGGGTAGATTTAGGGTTTAAGGTAGTGCAGTGGTGTTTGGGTAGTGTAGGGGGTCGTGCTGGGGGTAGTGTTTTTGAGTTTAGGGTAGTGCAGTTGTGTTTGGGTAGTGAAGGGGGTCGTGCTGGGGGTAGTGTTTTAGGGTTTAGGGTAGTGCAGTGGTGTTTGGGTAGTGTAGGGGTCAACCAACATGAATTTGTCCTTGTGTGATGTAACCAATGCTCATGTAAAGCACTCCAATACCTGACCAGTCTGCACTATATAAAACTGCAAAAAAACAAAAAATAAAAAGTGTTTTGCACACTTCTGTCATTGGGCTATACGTGGGCTACCTCTGGGTGATATTTGTGCTACATTTGGGCTCTTTATTCTCTGGTGGCCATCTTGGGAGACTTATTTGTTATGAAGTTTCCTAATTTCCTCATTTACTACAGTCTCCTCAGTAGGAAATGCTTTCAGTTTTTTACTTTGATTCCATCAAGAAGGCATTCAGATGTGTCACACATCTGCCATAAATTCAGAATGTTAGCACTCTAGTTGTTCATTAGATCACTGTAGTAAAGCTACTGCTCACCAAGGAGTTAACTGGAAGTCTACTGCTGGTATTGAAAGTGATTGTTTCAGTCTGCATGTCAGAATTTTCTAATGAAATAGAAGAGGATTTGAGATCTCACTTAAAACATGCCCTAAATTTTCTTTTGGCAGCACTAACCATAATTTCTATGGCAAAATGAACCCCCTCATTTTGTTCCTTTTTAAATTAAATGTTTTAAGTGTTACCAGTTTATTCCAATCAAGATGGCTTCAGGTGTGCCATACTCTTGTCATAAGTAAGGCTGTTAGCACTCTAGTTGTTCTTTAGAACACTCTAGGAAGCTGCAGTAGAACACAAAGGCATCAACTGACAGGCTGCTCCTGTTGAAATATAACAGGAAGATATTTGAGATCTCACTTAAAACATGTCCTAATTTTTCTTTCTACAGCACTAACCATAATTTCTATGGCAAAATGAACCCCCTCATTTTGTTCCTTTTTAAATTAAATGTTTTAAGTGTTACCAGTTTATTCCAATCAAGATGGCTTCAGGTGTGCCATACTTTTGTCATAAGTAAGACTGTTAGCGCTCTAGTTGTTCTTTAGAACACTCTGGGAAGCTGCAGTAGAACACAAAGGCATCAACTGACAGGCTGCTCCTGTTGAAATATAACAGGAAGATATTTGAGATTACACTTGAAACATGTCCTAATTTTTCTTTCTACAGCACTAACCATAATTTCTATGACAAAATAAACCCCATCATTTTGTTCCTTTTTAAATTAAATGTTTTAAGTGTTACCAGTTTATTCCAATCAAGATGGCTTCAGGCGTGCCATACTTTTGTCATAAGTAAGGCTGTTAGTACTCTAGTTGTTCTTTAGAACACTCTGGGAAGCTGCAGTAGAACACAAAGGAATCAACTGACAGTCTCTGCCATTGTTGGATGTACATGTTTTACTGAGAATGTCAGACTTCATTCTCACATGACTGAGAAAGATAATGTGAATTTACAGAAAATATGCTCTCATTTTAGCTTCTGGAGCACCTTCCAAAACTGTATGGGACAAGCATGTGAAAATAGTTTTCTCTCAAACATGATTCATGATATCCCAGCAGAAGGTTTTTCACAGGGTAAAATCACCTTAGAACACACCACAATTCCTGAAATTAGTATGGTACCATCAACAAATGAATTCTAATGTAACTAAAGTCTGTTATCACCCTTTATAGTTGTCCTTTTGGTAACCCTCAAAATCTTCGATTCACTACAATGCATTTCAATGGGGTACTATCATTTATATTGGTCCCAAGATGGCTGCCAGCAATTCCAGGATGAAGTGCTGACAGCCAATCAGATCTCACGATGACATGTGTGGTTAGGCTCCGCCCAGATATATATGTGTTTTTACTTTTGATTTTCTCAGTAACTACTGAACGGATATACATCATTTAACAAAAAGGGTTCTTTCTGAACCAAGAACTACCTCTTTGCCAAATTTGGTGTAATTCCGTCCAGCAGTTCGGGCTGTAGCCTTGCATAAAGTTTCCTATGGGAAATTGATTTTTTGACTCTTATTTTTTTAATTTCTCCGCAACTACTGAACGGATTTACACCATTTAACAAAAGGGTTCTTTCTGAACCAAGAACTACCTCTTTGCCAAATTTTGTGTAATTCCGTTCAGCAGTTCGGGCTGTAGCCGTGTCTAAAGTTTCCTATGGGAAAATGAATGGGGAAAACACGTTTTGGGACCCCCCTTTTTTCTCGGCCCCCGCTTGACAAATCACCCCGAAACTTTCAGGGTAGGAGCGGACCGGAGCGGGCCATAAAGTTTGAAAATTTTGCGAAGATTCGTCAACCGACGCAAGAGTTATTTCAAATAGAATGCTGCAGATTTCCTATGGAAAATAGGTCCTAACTATAACTATCTACTGGCGACCGCCAGTAGATAATATATATATATATATATTCACTGAAAAACCATAGGTTTCAGACACGTTATAGTTAGGAATTAGCATTTAAAAAACCTTTGAAATTCACTGAAAAAACCATAGGTTTCAGGCACGTTATAGTTAGAAATTAGCATTTAAAAAACCTTAGAAATTCACTGAAAAAACCATAAGGTTTTAGGGACAGTTATAGTTAGTTGGACATTGCACTCGTACAAAACCCGTGAAATTCCCCCGTTATAGTTAGTTCAGGTAACTATAACTCGCGCCCCACAATGCACTGCTGATGACGTCACATATTACATCACTCATGACATGGTCAGTGACATCACTGATGACATCACTGATGACATCTCAAATGACATCACTGATGACATCATCCAGTGACTGTGTGTTTCTGTAAAGTTTAAATATTTTTAATATATATAGGGAAAGGCGTATTGAAGAATGAGTGGGTGTATAAGTGTCTGTATGGATGATTTAGTAGGTGCGTGACTAACTCGATAAGTGAGTGATTAAACGTATCTTACTGAATGCATGGGTTAGTGACTAAACTGGGTGAATGTCTGTATCCGTCTGTCTGTTGCTGTGTAAGTGGTGCATGGGTTTGTGAATAGCTACATGAGTGTCTATATGAGTTATTGATTGGTTGTCTGAGTATCTGTATGGGTGCCTGAGTGTTTGTGTGGGTGGGGTGTGTGCGACTCTGTGCATAGATGTGTGAGTGGGTGATTCACTGTGTGGATGGTTTCAAGAGTGCATCTCTGATAGACTGTATGGGTGGGTAAGTGTGTGTAAGAGTGTGTTAGTGAGTGAATGTATGTCCCAGTGGTACATGTGTGAGTAACTACATATGTGAAAGGCAGTATATATGTGTGTTGGAGTATATAAATAGCTATAAGCGAGAGTGTGTGATTGTGAGAGTGACTGTATGGATGAGTGTGTGCTTGTATCAGTGATTGTATAGGAGCGTAAGAATGTGCTAGTATTTGTATGAGTAAGTGAGCTGGTGTGTGTATAACTGTATAGGTGAGTAAATGGCAGTGTGTTTAATTATTTGCATGACTGACTAGGTGTGTGTGTACCTCTATGGATGAGTGGCGGTGTTTGAGTGTCTATATAGGAGTATGAGTGCATATGATAGTCCTGTACTGAGTGACCATAAGTATGAGTGACTGTACGGGTGAGTGAGTGGATGTGTGTGTGTAGACCTAACAATCAGTGAGTGGGTATGTAGTTATTGGTGTTGGAGTGTCTATGGTTTTGAGAATGGCAGTCTGTAATTTAGAGTGGGTGTATCAAAGGTTATATTAGGGTGTGAGGAGGTGCATTAAATTCTCACATGGATGATGTCATCAGTGATGTCATTTGAGATGTCATCAGTGATGTCATCAGTGATGTCACTGACCATGTCATGAGTGATGTAATATGTGACGTCATCAGCAGTGCATTGCGGGGCGCGAGTTATAGTTACCTGAACTAACTATAACGGGGGAATTTCACGGGTTTTGTACGAGTGCAATGTCCAACTAACTATAACTGTCCCTAAAACCTTATGGTTTTTTCAGTGAATTTCTAAGGTTTTTTAAATGCTAATTTCTAACTATAACGTGCCTGAAACCTATGGTTTTTTCAGTGAATTTCAAAGGTTTTTTAAATGCTAATTCCTAACTATAACGTGTCTGAAACCTATGGTTTTTTCAGTGAATTTCAAAGGTTTTTTAAATGCTAATTCCTAACTATAACGTGTCTGAAACCTATGGTTTTTTCAGTGAATTTCAAAGGTTTTGTAAATGACAATTTTTAAATGTATTAATTGTTATATTTATTTTTTTGATACTGATTTACAACATTTTTTTAAACTGTTTATTTTTAGATATTTTATTTTTAAATTACATTGTAATTACATTATACATTACATTACAAAATATACTTTCTCAGAATGAATTACTTTAGTTTAAATACTTTGCAAATAGGCAATAGACTTTTAAGTACAGTAGTTACAGTTGTTGCAATGGGCAACACAATTTCAAAAACAAAGCAACATTGAGCTCAATGTGAATTTCTAGTTAAATGCAATTAGTTACTTTATGGATTACTTTTCTAACCACAGGACTGGATCCTAGATTCAGTCCTGGGACATCTCCTGTAAACAGTTGAGTAAAAGCGTTTTGGTTACAGTAGTGATTTTTAAGGAATATTATTGTATTTTAAAAGTTGACACTTAGAAACTTTTTCATATAGAATCACCAATGTTATCCTATGGGAGGAAATTCACTTAGCAGGTAAGTAGTGTTATCGTTACTTTTTCTTACTCAGTGGTGGATCCTGGAACCAGCACTGGTGCATCTCCTGTAAACAGTTGAAAGAATGCGTTTAAGTCACACATGCGATTTTTAAGGAATATTTGTAGTTTGTGAAAATCGACACTTTGAAACTTTTCTGCTGAAAACCAGACAATGGATTCCTATGGAAGGAAATTCAAGTTACTGGTAAGTACGGTTAGAATTACTTTTCAGGGTCAGTGCTGGGCTAAAAGATGCAGCACTGGGTTCTCTCCTGATAACAGGTGAGTAAATCGGAATTCATAGTTCGGCTGATTTTAGAGAAATATTATAAAGTTCCAAAACTCCACACTTAGAAGAATTTCCAAGTGAAACCAGTCAATGTTAGCCTATGGAAGGAAATTCAAGTTACTGTTAAGTACGGTTAGAATTACTTTTCAGGGTCAGTGCTGGGCTAAAAGATGCAGCACTGGGTTCTCTCCTGATAACAGGTGAGTAAATCGGAATTCGTATTTCGTCTGATTTTAGAGGAATATTTGTATGTTTCAAAAATCGACACTTAGAAACTTTTCAGCAAAAAGCAGGCAATGATATCCTATGGAAGGAAATTCAAGTTACTGGTAAGTACGGTTAAAATTACTTTTCAGGATCAGTACTGGGCTGAAAGATGCAGCACTGAGGTCTCTCCTGATAACAGGTGAGTAAATCGGAATTCGTATTTCGGCTGATTTTAGAGGAATATTATAAAGTTCCAAAACTCCACACTTAGAAGAATTTCCAAGTGAAACCAGTCAATGTTAGCCTATGGAAGGAAATTCAAGTTAATGGTAAGTACGGTTAAAATTACTTTTCAGGACCAGTACTGGGCTGAAAGATGCAGCAATGAGGTCTCTCCTGATAACAGGTGAGTAAATCGAAATTCGTATTTCGGGTGATTTTAGAGGAATATTTGTATGTTTCAAAAATCGACACTTAGAAACTTTTTCAGCAAAAAGCAGGCAATGATATCCTATGGAAGGAAATTCAAGTTACTGGTAAGTACGGTTAGAATTACTTTTCAGGATCAGTACTGGGCTCAAAGATGCAGCACTGAGGTCTCTCCTGATAACAGGTGAGTAAATCGGAATTCGTAGTTCGGCTGATTTTAGAGGAATATTTGCACAATGGTGAAGGAAGGGGTGGGGCCTAAGGTGACATGTCTGCAAACACGCCCTGTGGCGCGTTTTAAGTTGGACAATTAATTCCTCCTCAATCCTGAGGGTCCCTAGGGGCCAACTAGCCCACCAGGTACCTCCAGTATGCGCCAGGGGCTGCGTTGCAGAGAGGTGTTCAGAGGCCACGCCCCTTTTTACAACACTCTGCAATGCAGCTCCCTGGCGCTTACTGGAGGTACCTGGTGGGCTAGTTGGCCCCTAGGGACCCTCAGGATTGAAAAGGAATTTATTCCCCATCTTAAAACGCGCCACGGGGCCTGTTTGCACACATGTCACCTGAAGCCCCGCCCCTCCCTTCACCACTGTGCAAACGTGCCCCGTGGCGCGTTTTAAGTTGGGGGATTAAGTCCCCTTGAATCCTGAGGGTCCCTGGAGTCCAACTAGCCCACCATATACCTCCAAAAGCGCCACAGAGCTGCGTTGCAGAGAGGTGTAAAAGGGGCGTGGCCTCTGTACACGTCTCTGCAACGCAGCCCCTGGCACATACTGGAGGTTCCTGGTGGGCTAGTTGGCCCCAGGGACCCCCAGTATTCAAGGGGAATTCGTTCCCCTCTGCAAACGCGCCAGGGGCGCGTTTGCAGAGTACTGCAGGGAGGGGGCGGGGCCTCCGGCACAATGCCGGTGTTTTCTTTTTCTATTTTTTTTTTAATGGGAGGGGGCTGCGTGGCCTCCCTTCCCTTGCCCACTTTTGGCTCTGGGGACCCCATCCCCCGGGGCCTGAGCATTTTTTTTTTTTTAAATTAAAAAAAAAAAACGGGAAGAGGGCCGCGTGGCCCCCCTTCCCTGGGCCTGTATTGGCCCCTGGGACCCCATCCCCGGGGCATGGCCTCGATTTTTTAATTTTTTTATTTGGAGGGGGGCTGCGTGGCCCCCCTCCTCAGGCCATTTAAGGCCCCGGGGACCCCATCCCCCGGGGCCGGCCTTGCACTTTTTTTTTTTTTTTTTTTAATTTGGGGAGGGGGCTGCGTGGCCCCCCTCCCTGGCCACTTCTGGCCCCGGGGACCCCATCCCCCAGGGCCTGGCCTCTGGTTGGGGACTGTGGGGGTCCCCAATCCCCCCACAGTCCCAGCCGGCTCCCCGCCTCCTGCGCGAGCCGGCATTGCTTTCCACATGGGGAGCAGCTAACATGCTACTCCCCATGTGGAAAGCAATCAGCTTTGGATATTGGAAGCGAGAGCAGGTTTCCTGCTCTCTCTTCCAATATCCAAAGCAAGTTTGCAATGACAGGACAGCAGTGCAAACAGCAGTGTCCCGGGGGTAGGCACCCCAGAACACTGCAGGAGCCGGCCCTGGGGGGTGGCGGTCCCCAGGGCCATCACTGGCTCCAGGAGGGGGGCCGCGCGGCCCCCCTCCCCACATTTTCAAAGCCCCGGGAGGTGGTGGTCCTCGGGGCATGTGGGGGCTGGAGCCCCCACACAGGTTAAAAAACAATAAAACAGAAGCCCCGGGAGGTGGCGGTCCTCGGGGCAGCGGGAGGGCAAAGAGCCCTCCCACACCATTTTTTGTTAAAGTCCTTGTGGGACCCCCTGAGCAGGCCTAGGGGGTTAGGGGGTTTCTACCCTGCCCCCTTTGTGCGCTTTGCGCACTTGTTTCTGTCCCTCGGTTCTACCGAGGGACAAAATGGCTGCCAACACTTCCTGAATCGGAATGTTGACAGCCAGCTGACAGCCAATTAGCATGCAGCTCGTGATCGGGAGGGTACGCGGACCCTACTCGGCCATAGATATATATGTGACTTTACTTGTGAATTTCTCAGGAACTACTGAACGGATTTACACCATTTAAGCAAAAGGCACCAGTCTGAACCAAGGGCTACCTCTTTGCCAAATTTGGTGTAATTCCGTTCAGCAGTTCGGGCTGTAGCTGCGACTAAAGGTTCCTATGGAAAAATGAATGGGGAAAACGCGTTTTGGGACCCCCTTTTTTCTCGGCCCCGCTTGACGAATCAACCCGAGACTTAGTAGGGTAGGAGCGGAGCGGAGCGCCCCAACAAGTTGGAAACTTTCGCGAAGATTCGTCAACCGGCGCCAACGTTATTTCAAATAGAATGTTGCGGATTTCCTATGGATAATAGGTCCTAACTATAACTATCTACTGACGACCGCCAGTAGATAATAAATATATATATATATATATATATATATATATATATATATATATATATATCCTTCGAAGATCTCTTAGCATAAGAGCATACGAGAAGAAGTGGCACTCCAGACAAGGTGATGATTGTAAATACTTTACTATAGTGTATCCGTTCTGATGCGTTTCAGCTGGTCCCAGCCTTTTTCAAAGTTACACTGCCTATGGCCCAAGTGAGTTTTAAAGGCACAGCAGATCATGGATATGGAAGACATACCTTTATGTTCAATCAGTCTCTCTTCATCTATTAACCATGATTTCTTTGCAAAGAAAATTATTTGTCTCTCATTAGGTTACAATATAAATTTGTTTTACCATTTTTGCTGTTTTTATATTTTTCTAAAACTCATTTAGAAAAGAATAATTCATTGTGTATAGAACTTTGACATGGGAAATCAGAGGTTTAATCAGGCAGAGCAGTGTCTCGAGCCAGTGCCCATGTTTAATACTATTCAACTTGATTTCTCTGACAATATAAGATCTTCTAAAAAACATTTGGAGTCAACTTAGTTACATATAATCACTCCATTTAGACTTACATAATGTTGCAAATGGATAAATATTAATAAATAGAAATCATTCTAAGTGCATATATAAATATATAGCCAATGAATCATCCTCATAATCCATGTATAAATAAATATCTTCAATATATTATACTATATAGAAAAAAGTTTCTTCTAAGATATAAAGACATAAATACTCATTATATACATTAAATTCATATATATCCATAAAATATACCAATAAATAAGTCAAAATCATGTGGGGGGGAGAATATGTACAGGGAATAATTTGATAACAATTCTGGATCAGATGTTATAGCCTGTCTACCTTTTTTGCATAGGCAGGCACCTTCATTTATGACACACAGGAAGAAAACAACCTATTATCAACAGTCAACCCAAATGGACTTCCAACTCCTCATCCTTATTTAACTCATAAGGGAATTTAGTATGAAGGTCCAGGATATATCTAGACTCCAGACGTCTGAGATTCATCACCCTATTGCCTCCTCTCGCGTTCGGGGGGGGGGGACTCTATCGCAAAGTAATTTAGTAATCCTGGATCCCTTTCATGTTGATCATAAAAATGCCTTGCCACTGAGTAGGTAAATTCATGATTTCTGATCACTCACTGGTGTTCCAATATACACTTCTTCAGTGGAAGATGGTGCTGCCTACATACATTAGAGGACAAGGACAGGATAACACATAAATGCAATGGTCTTTATTGCCGTTATAAAACCCCTTCACCCTTCTTTTTTGTCCATCTGAAGACTGAAACACCAAAACATTTTTAACCATTCTACAGGCTTTGCAGTGATTACATTTGAAAATATACATATAAAATACTTCCTTCTTTGTAGATCATTTTCTTTTTCCCTTTGTACAAAACCTGAATTCATATATGAGCGATACGAAGGACTTTATACCGAAAACACAAAATCTTTGCTGTGGTAATGAATAATGGCTGGTATGTTTGGATGTAGAGAGTCTCTACACCAGCATAAGACATGAAGATGGCCTAAATGCTTGTAAATATTTTCTATGCGCTAGAATTGTAAATGCCCTAGAACACACACATATGTTACTGAAAATGATCGAGATTTGTCTAAAAGAAAATGTTTTTATGTTTGAGAATAACCTGTACAAACAGATACAATGCACTGCGATGGGCACCTGCTTTACCACCAGCTGAGCCAATCTGGCGGTGGGCTGGTGGGAGGAGCAGGTGCTCTGGAGCAATGAACTTAACACCTGGACTAATCATGTCTACGTTTGGCTCCGTTACATAGATGACATTTTCTCTGTCTGGGAAGGCAATGAAACAGATATGAATACTTTTTCGGAAGGTTAAATGAGAACAAAGTAAATCTGAAATTTACAATGCAGTAAAGTCAGAACACCATTGACTTCCTAGACACTAGGCTGACTATTAAGGATGGCAATTTACATACTGACTTATTCAGAAAAGCCACAGCTGGAAGTTCTATTTTACACACTGATAGCTGCCACCCCCACCCCCAGCTTTCGCTGGAGGGTCGCTTATAGCAAATTCTTGAGAGCTAAAAGAAATTGTAGTTCAGAACTTTGAACAGCTATGAAAATACCAAAAGGGAAATGACCGAGAGACTTCTAGCCAGAAAATATCCTCTCAAGGCTCTGCCAAGAGCTAGCTCGAAAGCCGATGCTATTACCAGAGAAAAGACCCTATATCAGAAGGTAAGACCTAACGCAACACCTGATAGTGAACCTATTTGTTTCATTGCCAAATTCAGCAATCAAGCTGCCCAGTTGAGAAAGATACGTAGGATTAGGTGGGCAATCCTCTCACAGGACAACATACTGAGAGATAAAATTGTAGTCTATGCCATCACATGTCCTTGTGGCAAGTGATATATTTGTTCCACCACTTTCCGGTCCACAGACGCATTTTAGAACATTGTCATGCCATAACCAACAGAGACATGTGCTACAGTACAGCTAGACATTTCTTGGAAAGACATGATGGAGATTGGACCAAGGTCAAATATTTTGGCATTGACTCGATACCCAGACACCCAAGAGGAGGTAACAGACTCTCTGCTCTATGCAGATTGGAATCCTGTTTCATTATGCAGGACGGCTGTTTGATCACTCTGGGAATGAATAATGATGAGGAATTAGACTCACATTTATAGGTATACATGGGCAGTCTTCCCACTATACACAGTCCCAGACTGTTTTTAAAACTTGAACCTTTAATATTAACGTTATCAACTTTTTCTTTCTTTTCTTCCTTTTTCTTCTTTATTTAAATTTCTCATTTTCGAAACATTGAGTAAATATTATAATTTGAATACTGTATGTAATGTACTGATATCGAGTGGGTTATACCGCCTTACCTGCGGGGCTGACAAATTGAGGTTAGAGAGACCTATATATGAAGTCCTGAGATACTAACTTTATTATCCATTTTTACAGAATGCATGAAGGTCGAGAATGAATGAAGCCACTTGGAGAATTGCACCTAGGGAGTTAATCTGCACGAATAAGGTTCCTCCACATGTGGGAACCTTTTTCTTCTCTTTAGATATCATCACAGGGTTGGAGGAACGGTAGAAATGAGTGTCCTTAACCACATTGAAGGCAAAATTTGAGTATGTTTGGATATTTTTTTGTATGCTACTATAGCCATGAAGCCAAATGTGTTTTCCATTTCTAGTAATTTACTTTTATACTTTCTTGTTTATCTACCTACTCCCCCTCTCCTTTCCTCAGTTGAGAAAGACTGTCTAAGTAGAATTTATTTCCATAATATAAAACTTAGGAGTCCTAGGGTACTGTAACTGGATTCACAATCATGCTGGTCTGATGTAAGGACCATTATAGATCTCACGAGTGGCTCCACGAGGTCTGGTTAAGTAGTTTTGCCAATATAAAAAAATCAATACTGAAGGACCTTGGGTAATGTAATTTACACCCACATTAAATATCATCTGATTCGTGTAACAAACAGGGCTGTTTAAAAAAATAATGGTGACACTTTGTATCACAAATGTACATTACTTGTTATTATTTTGAATTTAGATTTAGTTTGATTTATGTGTGCATCAATGCAATACAACACACTGCTCGAAGGATTGGAGAGCGGAAGTCTGTTTTCCAGTTTTTGTTTTGTCGTGTCCTGTGTGACACTGTATTTATTCCCGTTGCTGGAAAACTGTGGTCATGTGAGAAAGACCAATGCAGGTCGAAACGCGTTACCTTATTTTTTGTGGTGCCAAATGAATAACATATTTGCTTGATATCCCTATCGGTGTGGCTGGATTTCTTTCGTTTGTGAGGGGAGAGTTATTGTGTGTATATATATATATATTGGAGAGATTTTTGTTTAATATTAGCGTGTTGCCTTTGACACGCAGGGGACCCATCCTAAAAGTGTTCGGAGGTGATCATTGGCAAAAGCATTTTGTAATTCCGAGTTATTGGAAACCTCGGGACCGTCGCGACTGATTGGAGCAAGGTACTGCTGTTAATTTAACAGTCCGTGACTTCACGGAGAGACGAGTTCACTGTATCGTCGTCTCCGGGTATGCTCTACTTTGTAATCTGTGCCAGGATGCAGGGGGCCAAGAAAGAAAAACATAGTTTTGCTGAAACAGATGCCGAGGCAAAAAAAGAAGTGATCTCTATAAAGGACATACCCACGTTTTG
The DNA here is from genome assembly GCA_963921515.1 of Calotriton arnoldi. Lineage (NCBI taxonomy): Eukaryota > Metazoa > Chordata > Amphibia > Caudata > Salamandridae > Calotriton > Calotriton arnoldi. The sequence continues at coordinate 35,128 of CAWUFW010000756.1, read as the reverse complement.
AAAAATAGCCCGTACTCACCATGAGAACAGGAATCTACAGGGCTGATGAGAGACATTATCCCAGTTCACAAAGAAGATGCATGCTGGGAACTGCAGTACATGACAAGGCACAGCAGGAATGGTCTCTCAAAGTGATTGGATCAGCTGTGCTCCCACCAATCAGAGTGAGGCAGCACATTCAAAATGATGGACTGTGAAACCTCCGGTATTGAAGGCATTTGAGGAAGGCATATTCGCCGAAACGCGTCATGCCGGTTTTGCAAATAAATGGATTTTCTTGGAGACCCCGCTGTGTTCCCTTGTCTGCTTTGGAGTTTTAGAGATTTTTGTTTAATATATATCTCTCTCTATATATATATATATATATAAATATATATATATATATATCACGAAGAAATCCCAATGTCACGACAGGCACTCCGGCGCAACACACGGGCACAGACTCCAATAGCTGGTGTGGAAACAGGATGGTAGTTTATTCACACATCAAAAAAGGTCCAACATGACGCATTTCGGCTGCCAGACATGCAGCCTTGATCACATAGCGCTATGAATAGACATGTGCAGTATATATACAGGTGAGTGTGGTATGGATGTAGTAGTCTGATTACTATGTCCATTGTCATGAGTAAGCATTTTACTACAGCTAGCACCAAAAGTCATACGTGTCATTTTACTACAAGCAGGAAAACGAGCTACTAGTGGCATGACAAGGCATAGAAGCAGCAGGAAAAACAGACTATGCAAAAATAAAGAAAAGAAAAAATCCTGTGGCGGCGAAATTCAATACAAGTGCAATGCATGCACGAGAAAAACTCCCAACTTTCTGGCTATTGCGCGGCCTGAGTAGACAAACATCTCAATCTGTTTGTGTTTATCAGAATATGGTGCGATGAAGGTGTCAGCCTTCTATCGTATGCTGGCGTGTGGCGTGCTGAAGTGCCTATGACTCTGGTTTAGGCTCATAAAGTCTCAGCCGCGGGGGCCCTGGGATGACCCTGCCAGTTAATTAGAAAATAAAAGACCGTGCCTGGAGCCTTGGAGGTGAAAAAATCGGGACTGAAATAATGTGTGCGCCAAAAATAACAGAATGTCTGAGAGTGCTGTCTGCTGCGCAAGCCTCTATGTTGTGTGCTACAATACATCGTCCTGGCAACATGGGGCCCAGAAACAAGCACCCAACAGGACAAAGGTAAGCGGCTACTACAAAGCAAAATTGTGAAAGGAACGCACATGGTGAGAGTGGTGGAGAGGGTGTGCATAGGGGAGAGTGGAGGAGACGTGCGTGAAAAGTGCACAGTGAATTAAGTGGTGAAAATAACTACCTGAATTAAAAATCTCCTCCAATCCAAAAGACTTGTGGTTAAAAATATCTATATGCCATGTTGTGACTATAGGTAACATGTGCATACAAGTTAAGGAGAACCTTAATATTCTTTATGTGTGGATCTAGCCAGCCTAACCTAAAGTGTGTGGCGACAAAAACGTACGTGTTGCAGATAATGTGTATGTAATAAGTTTCAAGCGACAAATTTACCAAATAACTGCTTAAATGCAAGACGTCAAACAAGTACATCAATAACATTAGAGTAAAACAAAGTTGAAAAAGAAAAAGAAACATACTCAGTCAAGCATATGTTACCTACAGGACAACAGATGTGACAGACCTCTAGTCCCAGGTGCCTGGATAGCAGCCCCCTGGTGAATACATATACTGGTAGGTTTACAGAAAGTGGTATAGGTCCTCACTGGTGTTGAGGCTCGCAGGCGCCTTGGTGTTGAATTGCAAAATATATTTGCTTTCCATTTGCCGTAACAGCTTCTCCCTGTTGCCTCCCCTTCTGAGTGTTGGAATGCAGTCAATGACTGAGTACCTCAGGTGTTCCAGGTTATTATGATGTGTCTCCTTGAAGTGTCTAGCCACTGGATATGTGGGGTCACTATTCACAATGGCTCTCAGGTGTTGTAGGATGCGCATGTGTACTGCTAACTTGGTACTCCCGATGTAGCGGAGACCACAATCACATTCCAGAATGTAAATGGCATACTCTGTTCTGCATGTTAGGTGGTGTTTGATGATGAGAGGTGTCAGTCTGAATGTGGAATCTAGTTGTGTTATGTTTTTCCCAAATTTGCATGCCCTACAGCTGTTACACTTGAAAAACCCTTTTCTGTCGGATAACCAGTTTGCTGTGCTCTTGATTTCTGGGCTATTTCTGACGAGAACGTCATGCATGGATCTGGCCCGTTTATATGTGATGTCTGGGTAAGGAGCAACTAGAGGGCCCAGGGTTGGGTCAGACCTCATGATTCCCCAATGTCTGTTGATGACTGATCTGATAGCCCTCACTTCAGTGTTGTGGGTGATGATAAGTCTCGTGCTGACTGTCTGTTGGTTCTCACTAGCAGGATACTGCTATTTTCTAGTTCGACGGTGCCTCCTCTAGAAGGATGCCCTACGCTGGGGAGATTACGATCACTATCTACACTAGGTCCCCCGGTTCCCTTGAGGAGTGCCTCTCGAGGTTGTGCATTAGCTCTTTTCATAGCTTTGTTAATATTAGCTGTGGAATATCCTCGTGTTCTGAATCTGTTAGCTGCCTCCTTTTGACATATCAATAGATCTGTGGGGGAACTACAGATCCTCCGTAGCCTAAGCATTTCTCCGTAGGGGATGCTTGCTATTAAGTGCCTGAGGTGGAAGCTGGAGGCGTGCAGGACAGAATTACCTGCCGTGGGTTTTCTGTGAAGTTTGGAGTGCATGATGTCATTGGATATGTACAAAGTCACGTCAAGAAATTCAATGGAAGTGTTGCTGATGTTTGCATTGAATTCTAGATTCAAGGTGTTGTTGTTGATCTGCATGATGAACATGTTGGCACTCTCAGTGTTACCTTTCCAGATTAAAAAGACATCATCGATGTACCTCAGCTAGGTGATGATGTTGTCCTGCCAAGCCTTGTTATGTTCTCCTTTGAGTACCTGTTCCTCCCACCACCCCACATGGAGACATGCGTAGCTGGGTGAGAAACAGGCCCCCATGGCTACTCCCCTAAGCTGTTGGTACACTGCTTTGTTGAATAGAAAGTAGTTATGTGTGAGACACCAGTGAATGAGCTTGAGGAGCATGGCATTATGGTTATGACATTGTATAGGTCTTTTACCTAGGAAGTGTTTGCAGGCATTCAACCCATCATTATGATGTATGCTAGTGTACAGAGACGTGATGTCAAGTGAAATTAAAAGATAATCATTGTGCCATGGAATATCTTTGATTTTACACAGAAAAAGTGCCCTTCTCGCTACAGCACTCTCGAGCGGGTGCTAGGTCATGAGCGGGCTCACGCACTTGACATTCTGCTCCACAAAATTAAAACCAGCACTCGCGGGGAACTGTAATCCAATTTATTGGAAAACTTGTGCACTTCTCAACAAATGCGTTTCGGCTGGACGCTTTCATTGACGCGTTTGTTGAGGAGTGCACGAGTTTTCCCAAAAATTGGATTACAGTTACCCGCAAGTGCTGGTCTTAATTTTGTGGAGCAGAATATATACATACATATATATTACCTACTAGCGGTCACCTGTAGGTAGTTATAGTTAGGACCTTGTTTCTATTCAAAAAGTGTTTTTTTCTTTTGCCAATATCTTTGGCGCCGTTTGACGAATCTTCGTGAAATTTTCAAAACTAATAGTTCGCTTGGGTCAGCTCCTATCTTGAAAGTTTCGGGGTGATTTGTCAAGCAGGGGCCAAGAAAAAAGGGGGTCCCAATACACGTTTTCCCCATGTTAATTTCCATAGGAATGTTGGAACAGGCTACAGCCCGAACTGCTGAACAGAATTACACCAAATTTGGCAAAAAGGTAGCTCTTGGTTCAGAAAGCGACCTTTTCTTTAAATGGTGTAAATCCTTCCAGTAGTTCCTGAGAAATTAAAAAAATATATATATTGATATCTGAGCACCGAGGAGGATTCGCAAACTCTCCAGAGCACGAGCTTCAATCTTATTGGCTGCCAACACTCCAAACCAGGAAGTGTTGGCAGCCATCTTGTGACTCGGTAAAACCGAGTCACAAGCAAAAGGGTCAAAAAATGATTAAAAAAAGAAAAGGAGGCAGGGTAGAAACACCCTGACCCCCTAGGCCAGCTCAGGGGGTCCCAGAGGGACCCCCATGGCCTGAAAAAGCATTTTTTTAAAAATGGCAGAATTTGTGCTGGGTTCGCGAATTCTGCCAAGAAAATATAAAAAAACGAAGTGCGGCCTCCTGTACATTGTTTTCTTAAAGCCCCCGGGTGGGCCAGGTCCCGGGGGCAATGTGTGATAATGGTGCAGGGGCCCGCGGGGGCACCCGCAGCCCCGGGGACTGCCATCTCCCCAGGGCTTTTGAAATAATATGCGGAGGGGCACACGGCCCCCCCAGAGCCCCGGTGACTGCCACCCCCAGTGCTTGTTTAAAAAAAATGCATGGGGGGCTCCTGCCTCCCACACTGCCCCGGGGACCGCCACCTCCCCGGGGCATCCTTAATTATGTGCGGGGGCCTTGCGCGCCCCCCCAAGCCTCAAGGACTGACACCTTCCTGGGGCTTAAATGTCATTTAAAGACATGTGGGGGGCTCCTGCCCCTCCCCAAACTTTAATTACTGGTGGGGGTCCGTTGCAGACCCCTGGGCCCCGGAGACCACCACCTCCCCAGGGCTTTTTTGACAAAGGGAGGGGGCCGTGTGGCCCCCCTCCTGGAGCCCTTCATGGCCCTGGGGACCGCCACCCCCCAGGGCCAGCTTCTGCAATGAACCGGGGTGCCCACCCCTGGGACATTGCCGTTTTCTATGGCAGGGCGGGAGCATGGTTCCCGCCCTGCCATAGCAAACACTGCTTTGCTTCTTGAAAGCGAGAGCAGGAAACCTGCTCTCGCTTCCAAGTGGCAAAGCAGAATTGCTTTTGGGCAAGGGGAGCTGCATGTCAGCAGCTCCCCTTGTCCAAAAGCAATGCCGGCTCCCGCAGGAGATGGGTAGCCGGCAGGGACCGTGGGGGCATTGGGGCTCCCCCCACGGTCCCCAACTTGAGGGCCATCCCCGGGGGATGGGGTCCCCAGGGCCAGAAGTGGCACGGGAGGGTGCCACTCTGCCCCCCTCCCCTTTCATTTTTTTTTTTAAACGGAATGCCAGCCCCGGGGAATGGGGTCCCCGGGGCCATAAATGGCCTCAGGAGGGGGGCCACGTGGCCCCCTCTAAAATTTAAAATGAAGGCTGGCCAGGCCCCAGGGGATGGGGTCCCAGGGCCAGAAGTAGCCTAGGGAAGGGGGGCCATGCAGCCCCCTCCCGTAATTAAATAAAAAAACGAGGCCAGGCCCCAGGGGATGGGGTCCCCAGGGCCAATAGTGGCCCAGGGAAGGGGGGCCATGTGGCCCCCCTTATGTATTAATAATTAAAAAACAAAAATAAACAAGGCCATGCCCTGGGTGATGGGGTCCCAGGGGACGAAATCGGCCCCCTTCACTTTTTTTTGTTTTTTAAATAGGGTCAGGCCCTGGGGGATAGGATCCCCAGGGCCCTCAAAATATTAAGCAAAGGGGGGGCCACCCAGCCCCCTTCTAACAAAAAAAAGAAAAGCTGCACCTCCCCGGAGGCCCCGCTACCTCCCTGTACCACTCTGCAAACGCGCCTCCTGGCACGTTCTAAGTTGGGGGATTAAGTACCCTTGAATCCTGATTTTCCCTGGGGGCCAACTAGCCCACCAGGTGCCTCCAGTAAGACCCACACAGTGGGATTGCTGAGAGGTGGTCCAAGGCCACGCCCCTTTTTAAACCACTCTGCAAACGCACCTCTTGGTACATTTCTGGTGGGGCGAGGAGGTCCTCTTGTGTCCTGAGGACCTCACCTAGTGGGCTAGTTGGACCCCAGGGCCCCTCAGGAGGCAAGGGGACTTAATCCCCAACTCAGAACGCACTAGGAGGCGTGTTTGCTGAGTGGTGGAGAAAGGGGGCGTGGCCTGTGTCCACCTGTCAGCTATCCCAGTACCTGGGGCATACTGGAGGTATCACATAGGTTAGTTGGCCCCTACGACCCCCAGCAGTGAAGTGGACTTTAATCCCCATCCAAGAGCGCGCCAGGGAGCGCGTTTGCAGAGTGGTGGGAAAAGGGGGGGTGGCCTGCAATGAGAACATAGCAATGCTGTTGTGTGGGACTTACTGGAGGTAATAGGAGGGGTAGTTGCCCCACTGTGGTATTGGTAAGACGTCTTCGGAGGCCATGCCCCCTTTCTCCACCGCTCTGCAAACACACCTCCTGACACACTTCGGGTTGGGGATGAAGTCAACTTTGCTCCTGAGGGACTCTGGGGGCCAAGAAGCCCTCCTGGTACCTCCTTTAAGTCCTATGCAGCGGAATTCCTGAGCGCTGGTCGGAGGCCCAGCCCCCTTTCTCCACCTCTCTGCAAATGCAACAACTAGTTAAAGAAGCATTTGCAATAAAATAGGTTTCACATTTGCGAGAGTTAGAGCTATAGGCGTTGTAAATGTAAAAGTGTTTTACTAATGTTTCTTGGAGTGGAGTGGATGTAGGTTGTGCGTAGTGGAATTATGTGGTATGATGTGCAGTGAAATTATGTGGATAGACTTTGACTTTGATGTGGATAGAAAGTATGTGGTATTTAGTGTATAGGAATTATGTAGAGTGAGATTATGTGTTATGAGAGTAATTACGTGGTATGGTAGTCTGTGTTGTGGAGTGGTTACCTCAGGTTTAGTCTTCCTCATTTCCATAGAAGCTAAACTATAAACTCAATGAGACAAAAAAAAGAAGGAACCACTGAGGAGCACTTCTGGACCTAGTCAGAGGTATGAGCAGGGCCACTGGAATTATGCAACTGTTTGGCTGCACTGACTTTTGAACGATTATACATTTTCCGCATTTGCCACATAATCCATTATCTGCTGCATAATCTGTAGATTTGAACAAAAAAAGCCTTCTTTCTAGCTCAAACGGCTCAAACGTTACCAAAAATGCAACAACAAGTATTACAGCATGGTGGAAGGCCCTTTGCAAACCTAGAATGGTCATCTGTTACTTATTGCAAAATGTGGGTATTAAATTGGTACTAATGGTGTGCAAACCACTCTTGCTTGTTTCTGCGCATCTCTTGCCTCTTTCTGTATTTCTGTTGCTTCTTTCTGTACCTTTCTTTCTTTTTATGCACTTCTTTTGCCTTGTTCTGCTCATCTCTTCCACTTTCTGCACCTCTCTTGCCTCTTTCTGCACCTCTGTTGCCTCTTTCTGTACCTCACTTGCTTCTTTCTGTATCCCTCTTGCCTCTTTCTGCACCCTTCTTCCCTCTTTTTGCACCTCTTTTGCCTCTTTCTGTACCCCTGTTCCCTATTTCTGCACCTCTCCTGCCTGTTTCTGCAACTCTCTTGCCTCTTTCTGCACTTCTCTTGCCTCTTTCTGTACCTTTCTTGCTTCTTTCTGCACTTCCGTTGCCTCTTTCTGCACCTCTCTTGCCTCTTTCTGCACCTCTGTTGCTTCTGTCTGCACTTCTCTTGCTTCTTTCTCCACCCCTGTTGCTTCTTTCTGCACCCCTCTTGCTTCTTTCTGCACCCTTATGCCCTCTTTGTGCAACTCTCTTGCCTCTTTCTACACCTCTCTTCCCACTTTCTATACCCCTCTTGCCTCTTTGTGCACCTCTGTTCCTTCTTTCTGCACTTCCCTTGCCTCTTTTTGCACCCCTCTTGTTTCTTTCTGCACTTCTGTTGGTTCTTTTGCACTGCTCTTGCTTCTTTCTGCACCTCTGTTGCAAATTTCTGCATCCCTCTTGCCTCTTTCTGTACCCCTCTTCTCTCTTTCTGCACCTCTCTTGCCTCTGTCTGCACACCTGTTCCTTTTTTCTGCACCCCTTTTGCCTGTTTCTGCAACTCTCTTGCTTCTTTCTGCAGTTCTCTTGCCGCCTTCTGCACCTCACTTGCCTCTTTCTGCACTTCTCTTGCTTCTTTATGCACACTTCTTGCCTCTTTCTGCAGTTCTCTTGCCTCCTTCTGCACCTCTGTTGCTTCTTTCTGCACTTCTTTTGCATCTTTCTCAACCTCTCTTGCTTCTTTCTGCACCCCTGTTGTCTCTTTCTGCACTCGTCTTCCCTATTTCTGCACCTCTCTTGCTTCTTTCTGCACTTCTCTTGCTTCTTTCTGCACCTCTCTTTCTTTTTTTACACCCTTCTTCCCTTTTTGCATCCATCTTGCCTCTTTCTGCAGTTCTCTTGCCATTTTCTATACCTCTCTTGCCTCTTTCTGTACTTCTCTTGCTTCTTTTTACACCTCTGTTGCTTCTTTCAGCAATTTTCTTGCCTCTTTCTGCACTTCTCTTGCTTGTTTCTGCACCTCTCTTGCGTCTTTCTGCACCTCTTTTGCCTCTTTCTGCACCTCACTTGCCTCTCTCTGCACCCTTCGTGCCTCGTCCAGCAGCTCTGTTGCTTCTTTCTGCACTTCTCTTTCTTCTTTCTGCCCCCTCCTGCCTCTTTCTGTTCCCCTCTTTCTGTTGCTTCTTTCTGCACCTCTTTTGCAAATTTCCGCATCTCTCTTGCCTCTTTCTGCACCCCTCTTCCCTATTTCTGCACCTCTGTTGCCTCTTTCTGCATCTCACATGCTTCTTTCTGTACCCCTCTTGCCTCTTTCTGCACCCTTCTTCCCTCTTTCTGTAACTCTTTTGCCTCTTTCTGTACCCCTGTTCCCTCTTTCTGCACCTCTCCTGCCTGTTTCTGCACCTCTCTTGCCTCTTTCTGCACTTCTGTTGCCTCTTTCTTTACCTTTGTTGCTTCTTTCTGTAACCCTCTTGCTTCTTTCTGCACCCTTCTTCCCTCTTTGTGCAACTCTCGCCTCTTTCTACACCTCTCTTCCCTCTTTCTGCATCCCTCTTGCCTCTTTGTGCACCTCTGTTCCTTCTTTCTGCACTTCTCTTGCCTCTTTCTGCACCCCTCTTGCCTCTTTCTGCACTTCTGTTGGTTCTTTTGCACTGCTCTTGCTTCTTTCTGTACCTGTTGCAAATTTCTACATCCCTCTTGCCTCTTTCTGTACCCCTCTTCCCTCTGTCTGCACCTCTCTTGCCTCTGTCTGCACACCTGTTCCCTCTTTCTGCACCCCTTTTGCCTGTTTCTGCAACTCTCTTGCTTCTTTCTGCAGTTCTCTTGCCGCCTTCTGCACCTCACTTGCCTCTTTCTGCACTTCTCTTGCCTCTTTCTGCACCCTTCTTCCCTTTTCCTGCACGTCTCTTGGTTCTTTCTGCACTGCTCTTGCCTCTTTCTGCACCTCTTTTGCTTCTTTCTGCACCTCTTTTGCCTCTTTCTGCACCCCTCTTGCCTCTTTCTGCACCTCTGTTGGTTCTTTATGCACTGTTCTTGCTTCTTTCTGCACCTCTCTTGCTTTTTTCTGCACTTCTCTTGCTTCTTTCTGCACTTCTCTTGCTTCTTTCTACACCTCTCTTGCCTCTTTCTGCACACACAGGGCTACTTTTAAACTGACCTCAGGCTCTGCAGTGCACACATGCAAGTGCAGAAAAGGTCTGCTGGCCTCTAAACTGCCATGCCCTATTATATGCTAGGGACTTAGAGGTTGTTTTAATCCCCCTGCCCTATTATGTACTAGTGCCTTACAGGGGAGGTCATGCAAATCACAGGGGTATCCCAACCCATAGTGTACCCTAGTATATGTAGGTGTTTTCACTGTATTCTAATTGTCTTTCAGCATAGCACTGGCTCGGGACTGGTTAGGCAGAGCCCAGGGTCAGTCAGAGTCATTTACCACCAGTACTAATAAGCAAAAGGTTGGGAGGTGCCCAGGGCACAGGATGACTTTGCAACAAGGCCTCTTTCTGCACCTTTCTGCACATCTCTTGCTTATTTCTGCACCTTTCTTCCTCTTTCTAGACTTCTGCTGCCTGTTTCTGCATTTTTCTTCCTCTTTCTGCACATGTCCTACGTATGTAGGACATTAAAAAAAAACTTGAAATTCACTGAAAAAATGATAGATTTCAGGGACGTTATAGTTAGAAATTAGCATTTAAAAAACCTTTGAAATTCACTGAAAAAAACGTAGGTTTCAGGGACATTATAGTTAGAAATTATCATTTAAAAACCTTTGAAATTCACTGAAAAAACCACAGGTTTCAAGGACGTTATAGTTAGTTGAACATTTCACTCGTACAAAACCAGAGAAATTCAGCCGTTATAGTTAGTTGAGCTAAGTATAACTCGCGCCCCGCAATGCACTGCTGATGTCATCACATATTACATCACTCAAGGCATGGTCAGTGACATCACTGATGACATCTCAAATGACATCACTGATGACCTCACTGATGACATCATCCACGTGATAATCTGATGCACCTCCTCACACCCTAACATAATCTTTGATACACCCACTCTAAAACACAGACTACCATTTTCGAAACCAAAGACACACCAATACCAGTTACTACATACGCACTCACTGATTCCTAGGTCTACACACACATCTGCTCATTCACCCATACAGTCACTCATACATGCAGTCACTCATCAAAACAGCACTATCATATGCACTCATACACCTATACAGACACTCACACACTGCCACTCATCCATAGATTTAGTCACACACATAGTCAGTCATGCAAAGAATCAATCACACTCCTATTTACTCACCTACAATTATACACACACCACCTCACTTATTCATACAGATACTAACACATACTTACTTTCTTATACAATCACTGACACAAGCACACACTCATCCATACAGCCACTCTCACATATAGTCATTTATATAGTCCAACACTCACATATACTGCCTTTCACATATGTAGTTACTCACACATGTACCACTGAGACATCTAAACACTCACCGACACACCCATACACACACTCACCCACCCATACAACCCTTCACAGATGCACTCTTGAACCCATACACCCAGTGAATCACCCACTCACACATCTATGCACAAAGTCACACACCCCCACCCACACAGACACTCAGGCACCCATACAGATACTCAGACAAGCAATCAATAACCAAATAGACACTCATGTAGCTACTCAGCAACCATACAGCCGCTTACACACCAACTGACAGACTGATACAGACATTCACACAGTTTAGTCACTAACCCATGCATTCAGTAAGACACGTTTAATCACTCACTTATACAGTCAGTCATGCACCTACTAAATCATCCATTCAGACACTCATACACCCACTCATTCTTCAATACACCTTGGCCTCTATATATATAAAACATATTTAAACTTTACAGAAGCACACAGTCACTGGATGATGTCATCAGTGATGTCATTTGAGATGTCATCAGTGATGTCACTGACCATGCCATGAGTGATGTAATATGTGATATCATCAGCAGTGCATTGCGGGGCGCGAGTTATACTTAGCTCAACTAACTATAACGGCCGAATTTCTCTGGTTTTGTATGAGTGAAATTTCCAACTAACTATAACGTCCCTGAAACCTGTGGTTTTTTCAGTGAATTTCAAGGGATTTTGAATTGATAATTTCTAACTATAACGTCCCTGAAACCTATGTTTTTTTCAGTGACTATATATATATATATATATATCACGCAGTCGCCGCTGTAATCCAAGGATTTCTCCACAGTACGGACACGGACCCAAGTTGGTGCTATGTATAAGATACTTTATTTAATCGCCATTACGCGTTTCGGCTCCCTTGAGCCTTGTTCACATGACCTATTATGTACTAGTGCCTTACAGGGGAGGTCATGCAAATCACAGGGGTATCCCAACCCATAGTGTACCCTAGTATATGTAGGTGTTTTCACTGTATTCTAATTGTCTTTCAGCATAGCACTGGCTCGGGACTGGTTAGGCAGAGCCCAGGGTCAGTCAGAGTCATTTACCACCAGTACTAATAAGCAAAAGGTTGGGAGGTGCCCAGGGCACAGGATGACTTTGCAACAAGGCCTCTTTCTGCACCTTTCTGCACATCTCTTGCTTATTTCTGCACCTTTCTTCCTCTTTCTAGACTTCTGCTGCCTGTTTCTGCATTTTTCTTCCTCTTTCTGCACATGTCCTACATATGTAGGACATTAAAAAAAAACTTGAAATTCACTGAAAAAATGATAGATTTCAGGGACGTTATAGTTAGAAATTAGCATTTAAAAAACCTTTGAAATTCACTGAAAAAAACGTAGGTTTCAGGGACATTATAGTTAGAAATTATCATTTAAAAAACCTTTGAAATTCACTGAAAAAACCACAGGTTTCAAGGACGTTATAGTTAGTTGAACATTTCACTCGTACAAAACCAGAGAAATTCAGCCGTTATAGTTAGTTGAGCTAAGTATAACTCGCGCCCCCGCAATGCACTGCTGATGTCATCACATATTACATCACTCAAGGCATGGTCAGTGACATCACTGATGACATCTCAAATGACATCACTGATGACCTCACTGATGACATCATCCACGTGATAATCTGATGCACCTCCTCACACCCTAACATAATCTTTGATACACCCACTCTAAAACACAGACTACCATTTTCGAAACCAAAGACACACCAATACCAGTTACTACATACGCACTCACTGATTCCTAGGTCTACACACACATCTGCTCATTCACCCATACAGTCACTCATACATGCAGTCACTCATCAAAACAGCACTATCATATGCACTCATACACCTATACAGACACTCACACACTGCCACTCATCCATAGATTTAGTCACACACATAGTCAGTCATGCAAAGAATCAATCACACTCCTATTTACTCACCTACAATTATACACACACCACCTCACTTATTCATACAGATACTAACACATACTTACTTTCTTATACAATCACTGACACAAGCACACACTCATCCATACAGCCACTCTCACATATAGTCATTTATATAGTCCAACACTCACATATACTGCCTTTCACATATGTAGTTACTCACACATGTACCACTGAGACATCTAAACACTCACCGACACACCCATACACACACTCACCCACCCATACAACCCTTCACAGATGCACTCTTGAACCCATACACCCAGTGAATCACCCACTCACACATCTATGCACAAAGTCACACACCCCCACCCACACAGACACTCAGGCACCCATACAGATACTCAGACAAGCAATCAATAACCAAATAGACACTCATGTAGCTACTCAGCAACCATACAGCCGCTTACACACCAACTGACAGACTGATACAGACATTCACACAGTTTAGTCACTAACCCATGCATTCAGTAAGACACGTTTAATCACTCACTTATACAGTCAGTCATGCACCTACTAAATCATCCATTCAGACACTCATACACCCACTCATTCTTCAATACACCTTGGCCTCTATATATATAAAACATATTTAAACTTTACAGAAGCACACAGTCACTGGATGATGTCATCAGTGATGTCATTTGAGATGTCATCAGTGATGTCACTGACCATGCCATGAGTGATGTAATATGTGATATCATCAGCAGTGCATTGCGGGGCGCGAGTTATACTTAGCTCAACTAACTATAACGGCCGAATTTCTCTGGTTTTGTATGAGTGAAATTTCCAACTAACTATAACGTCCCTGAAACCTGTGGTTTTTTCAGTGAATTTCAAGGGATTTTGAATTGATAATTTCTAACTATAACGTCCCTGAAACCTATGTTTTTTTCAGTGACTATATATATATATATATATATATATATATATATATCTATATATATTTTAGAGCGAAAGGAAAAATAAACCTGAAAGCTGAATGGCAAAGCTAACTCCTGTGTCGGTGTCCGATTCTTATAGAAAGTCGGAAGTGGTTGGAATATATATATATATATATATATATATATATATATGCTTCTGATCAAACGCGTTTCGGCTGGACGCCTTCTTCGATGAAGGCGTCCAGCTGAAATGCGTTTGTTGAGAAGTGCTTGAGTTTTCCAATAAATTGGATTCAGTTCCCCGCGAGTGCTGGTCTTAATTTTGTTGAGCAGAATGTTAAGTGCATGAGCCCGCGTGACCTAGCACCCAGTCAAGAGTGCCGTAGCAAGAATATATATATTATTTCTGCTAGAAAGAACGTATGCGAAAACATCTCCAAATACGTAGATTTCTTTCTACAGGACCTGGTCGCCAACCTACCCACATAATTAAAAGACACCAGTGACTTTTTACTCAAGATCAAAGACATCCCGTGGCATGATGATTACATATTGATGTCACTTGACATCACTTCCTTGCAACAAGCATCCGCCACATTGATGGGATCAAAGCCTGCAAACATTTCCTGGACAAAAGACCCATTCACTGCTACAAACATAATGCATTCATTCTGTTCCTTATTGGCAACACTGACAGCGCAAAGACATTCGTCGAGGAGATTAACAATAGCCAGCTTAATCTTGAATTCAATGCTAGCATCAGTGAAACCTCAATAGAATTCCTTGACATTATGTTGTATATATCCAATGGGGCATTACAGTCCCGACTGCACAGAAAGCCCACAGCGGGTAACTCAACTCTCCACGCCTCCAGCTTCCACCCTAGGCACTTAATCACCAGCATCCCGTACGGAGAAATGCTTCGCATACGCAGGATATGCAGCACAGAGGGGGATCTGAGAGCATGTCAACAAGAGGCATTTAGCAGGTTTAGAGCACGAGGGTACACCAAAGACAACATTAACAAAGCCATCACAAGAGCTAACACCATACCCAGGGAAGAACTCCTCACAGGCAGACCTAGTCTAGCCAGCACTACCGCCAGTAGTGAATTACAGGCACACACAGTGACTACCAGACTCATCATCACCCACAATACAGAGGAACGCGCGATCAGATCAGTGATAAACAAACACTGGGGCATTATTAAATCAGATCCAATCATGGGCCCTATAGTAACAGCACACCCTGATATCACCTACAGGCGTGCCTTCTCAATGCGTGATGCTCTAGTGAAAAACAGCCCTGAGATAGTCATAAAATCCAACTGGCTTTCCGACATGAAAGGTTTTGTCAAATGTAACAGCTGCAGGGCATGTAAGTTTGGCAGGAACATGACCCAGGTAGATTCTACCTTTAGAAAACAACCCCTCATCATCAAACACCGCCTGACTTGCAGAACTGAATTCGCAGTTTATCTGCTTGAGTGTGAGTGCAAGTTACGCTACATTGGTAGCACTAAGCTACAGGTTCATTTACGCATCCTGCAACATCTCAGAGCCATAGTGAACAATGACCCAGCATACCCAGTCGCCAGACACTTTAGGGAGGTCCATAATAACAATCTTGACCACCTCCGATACTCTGTAATTGATTGTATACCAATCTTAAGAAGAGGGGGGAACCGTGAAAAACTTTTACGCCAACTTGAAAGCAAATATATACTAGAATTTAACACTACGACACCCTCAGGCCTTAACACCAGTGAGGACTTGCACAATTTTCTGTAGATTTTAATTAATGTGGCCAATATCTGTTCCTTTTGTTCCTTGCGCTTTGTTCTCCACTTTATGTTCCCTGCATTTTTTGTTTTGGTTATTCCCCTTTGGGTCTGAACTAAGTGGAACGTATTTGTATAGCACCTGATTTTAATTTTAATTTGGGATGTCCTCTTACTTCCTATGACTTACACGCTGTGTTCGCGTGAAACACATAAGACTTATTGCATTAACGCAGTCATATTTGTTTTAGCTATACATTAATACAAATGTCTGTCACAAATACTGCATGGTGTATTCCCATTTGCGCCACTTGAGCCATTTCAATTGTTAGATTGAATTTCTGGATCACCACACTGTATATAGAATACTATGTGCGCTAACATATGTTACATAACACTTCCTCTCAACACCTAGGTCTTCGTATGTTATGCGCTCACATTTTTTCTTTCATTCATTCATTTTAAATTTTTTGCTACACATTACCCTTGGCACTGCCTCACCTCTCACTATAAATCAGTTAAGCACTTGTTTAATAGTAGCAGCACTCGCTTATTTGCTCAACACTACAGCTGGCATTTTATCTAATCAGGCATAACGTAGATTACATGACATACTATATATCCCTTATAGAACACTTCTATACAATGTGAGGACAACCACTGTGTGCACGCACGTGATAACATACCGAGAAGCAGGGCTCTACTTCTCCACTATTTCCCACTTGGGATTGTTGCCATTTCATATTTGCATGCACTGATTTGTAATTGTGGCACAAAGAACGCAGTGAATCATTGATGTATTATGCAGTTATAACGTATTGTTTCAACTTACCTGTATGCTCATGATTTATAACCTTTAACTATTTATAGCCGGGACAGTCACATTTAGTACTATTTATACTTGTTCATCATGTTTGGGGCACACGCAGCGTAGGTTATTACAGTTGATGTGCCATATGTCTCTTCACCATGTTTGGGATACTCACGTAATACCATATATAGCCCAGCCTGACTTAAAACAGTAAAGCGAAACCCTGTTGTAAATGACCTACTCACTTTCACTATTGCCGTAAAATCGCCCGGTCATGCAGGTAAACATAAAAAAAAGACTACTATTATCACCTGTATATAATGCACGTACTCACCAGCAGCGCGTTATGTGATCAAGGCCGCATGTCTGGTGGCCGAAACGCGTCATTTTGGACATAGATGTGTGAATAAACCCATCTGTTAAACATCTTTGCCTTTGGAGTCTGTGCCCGTGGTGTTGCGCTGCCGCTGCTGCCGTAGCTGATACATTCCTGGGATTTTCGTGTTGATATATATATATATATATATATATATATATATATACCCCAGTAACACCAGTAGGTAGTTATAGTTAGGATGTAGTTTCCATAGGAATAGCGTGGCCCATTCCCCTTATTTATTTTTTTCTTAAAAACTTTTTTAAAGGGGTCCCCAGGACATAAATTGGCACAGGAGGCCCCCTTTCCCATTCAAAAACTTCCTGGCACTGGGGGACGCGGTCTCTGGGGCCCAAATCGGCCAAGAAAAGGTAGGCCACATGGCCCTCCATCCTGTAATAAATGACAATTAAGTGAAAAAAAATTAGGGACAGGCAAGTCGCCAAAGGCCCCACCAGGTTTCTCCACCACTCTGCAAGTGCGCCTACTGGGGCACTGCTGGTTGGAGGATGAATTCCCTCTGGATGCTGAGGGTCCTTGGGGGCGAACAAGCCCTCTTGTTACCTCCAGTACGTCCCACTGAGCATGATTGCTGTGAGGACTTCGGAGGCTATGCCCCCTTTCTCCACCAGTCTGCAAACGCACCTCCTGGGGCACTGCTGGTTGGGGGATGAACTCCTCTTGGATGCTGAGGGTCCTTGGGTGGCCAACAGCCTCGTGTGTTACCTCCAGTAAGTCCACAGAGCTCGATTGCTGGGAGGACTTCAGAGGCCATGCCCCCTTTCGCCACCACTCTGCATACGCGCCTCCTGGCACACTGCAGGTTGGAAGATTAACTCCCCTTTGCTCTAGAGTGTCCTGGGGGGCCAATAAGCCCTCATGTTACCTCCAGTAGGTCCCACAGAGTGCGATTGCTGAGAGGTCTTCAGAGGCCATGCCCCTTTCTCCACCACTCTGCAAACGTGCCTCCTGGCACACTGCTAGTTGGGGGATGAAGTCCTCTTCAATGCTAATGGTACTTGGGTGCCTGGAAACCCTCCTGGTACCTCCAGTAAGTCCAATACAGCAGGATTCCTGAAAGCTGCTCAGGTGCCCTGACCCCTTTCTCCATCACTCTGCAAATGTGACTACTAGTTAAAAAACCATAGAAATGCACTTAAAAATCAAAGGTTACAGGAATGTTATAGTTAGGAAATAGAATTTGAAAAACCTTAGAAATTCATTTAAAAAAACAAAGGTTACTGGGTTGTTATAGTTACAAATTAGAATTTAAAAAACCTTATAAATTCACTGAAAAAAACAAAGTTTACAGGGATGTTATAGCTACGCTCAGATTTCACTCATGCAAAACCAGTGAAATTCAGCAGTTATAGTTACCTGAGCTGTAATTATAACTTAAGCCCCCGTAAAGCACTACTTATGACCTCACATATCACATCACTCATGACATTCCTGATGTCATTATCCATAGAACCACTCAGACCCCATGCAACCTCTCATACGCCCACTCCCACTCCCACACAACCACTCACATAACCATTCACAGACCCATACCAGTACTCACACACCCACTCACCGCTCCATAGAGGCACTCACTCACTCATATAGCCACTCACACAACCATTCACTCACTCGTACAACTGCTCATACAACCAGTCACTCACCCATACAGCCACTCACATAGCCACACACTCACCCGTACAGCTACTCGCACACCCACTTATTCACCTACACAGTCACCCACACACCACTGATTTACCCTCTCAACACTGCCAATCACTCACCCAAACAAGCACTCACACACTCACACAGTCACTTAGATACCCATTCACACATCCATACAAGCACTCACACATCCACTTGCTCACCCATACAGCCATTCACACAAACACTCTCAAATACAGCCACTGACACACCAACTCACTTAACCACTGACACACAGAGTCACTCACTCATACAGGCATTCAGACACCCACTCACTCACCAATACAGTCACTACACACCCACTTACCCACCCATAGAACCTCTCAACTTAATCCATAGAGAGAAACAAAGTAAATAAGCTATTTGTCTATTCACTTGTGAGGACAGAATAGACAGCTGTTTTTCATGAGTAACATTGGAAAATATGTTGGAGTATCAATTTTGTACCTGGTGACTGGAAGAATGTTCACATGACAGTCAGACCATTGTATACTGACAATTGTTGTCACAAATGGATGGTTTGGAGTATAAAAAGTAACTTTCACAGGCGTAGGGAGCCGTCTTTCGTCAGTGCCTAGATTTCTTCTTTCCTCCATTGCCCACTGCCTGCTGGCCAATCTTTACATGCTCCTTGCCTTCTTTTTTCCTTTGCTGATAAACTTACTTGTTGGAGAATTTGGAGCTGGCTGGTGAGGGACCAGACCTGCACTTTCCTGATTATTGCTCCACTCCCTTTGCCTATGCCCATGGACAATTTCCCTACTGGACTCTAACTTGATCCCTTTGCTCATGCTAAGACAACTCTTTTGAACTATCCTCCTGCCTTTGTTGGTGGAAGTAATTCAAATCTTAACCATTCTCTTTATGGATTCTTTTATTTAGCAATAGGTTCACTTTGACTAAATGTGTGTTTTATGCTACGTGCTGTAAGATTCACGACTAAACTGCTGAACATGTTACTTATATGCATTGGTTTTGGATCTTTAATACAATAACCAAACTATCTAAAACTGTCTAAGTCTTTTATTGTCTCTTAATGTTCTTTCTGCAGAAACTTTGCTTACAACTATCTGCTCTCTAAATGCATGATAGAGAGACTCATAGATCATTTTCGGAACATCAGGTTGTTCTTTTGCTCTTGTCCTGTGTAGACAAATCTGAGCTTCTACTTTGTATAATTCTTGCTAGATTGAACTTCTTTAGAAGGTTGGGTCTTCCAACTGCAACACTCTATTTCCATAGCGTGGTTCTGAGAGTAGTGTACTTAAACCTGATCTCTAATTTGTGAGTTGGCTATCAATTAATGGTCCTCCTTGGGTGGCCAACAGTTCAACATCCTGATTTCGCACCCCTCACTACGACGAAGTAAGGTCCATCAGAGGACCAATGCCTCTGTGGGTGAAGTAGAGAATCTGAGTGAAGTGACTAAGTTTAGGATAACAACTGCATGGGCCCAGTGCTAGGAAAACAAAATGAAGCCTCCACTGCAACACAGGCAACCTCAACTACCTGAATATACAGTCCAATTTCTATTTTATAACTTAATACTTTTGGGGGCTTATGACACAGCACACATATTTTTTGCTGTTACCCGCTTTCCAATTTGTGCTTTTACAAACTGCAAATGCTTGTTCATCAAACTGTATAGCAAAAAGAAAAGAGGCCAGTGCAGTAAATCTTGGTACCAGGGAGTGTGACCCTCACTTCCAGTACGGGATCATGAGACCTAAGAGTGTGTACCATCCACAGAAGAGTCAGACTATTGCTATTTTGCAGTAAACTGGCATTGCACTTACCTGTAGAATTTAGATAATGCATTGCAAAGGATGTACTGTGAGTACAACATATCTTACTCCACTAATCTTTGAAACTGCAACATCTATGGAATTGAGCCAACAAATAATTGAAATTAATATGAAAGAAAAGCAAACTTAGATGAAGCCACAGGCTGAAGATGTATCTTTGAGGATTTGATATATTTGAATCATCCATGCCTGGTTCTCCGATTCATTGGAATTCATTGATGTGTTCTCACTGAAAAATGCTTTGACATACACCACCTCAGTGCAAAATCCTCTCAACCAGCAGAAGCTGTGACAAATTGTAGCCATTAAATTGATTGAAGGCAGGTTTGACCTGCATCATAGGATATTGTGTGAATACTAGTCCGCAGCAGTTTCCTTCCCTTGACTGGATTTTTCCCCATTGATTCCTATGGGAATTCATGGCACGCAAACGTTTGATCCTCTGACCTTTATTGAAATGTTCTCTTTTAAATAAACTTGGTGTGGGTTATCAGGATCTTTTTCCTAATTTACTATTTTGTTTTTCGGTTCAGTTTTGCATGATGCACAAAATGTTATGTAAACAGGCACACTGATCATCCGCCAGCTAAATATCCGCATGCTTGCACGCCTGGAAGATCCTTAGGAGTATAAAACTATGGATCACAGTGTGCCACTTAATGTGTGAGTGCAAATAATCTACAAGGTTTTCAGGAAAAGTCTAAAAGAACTTATCAGTAAATTGTATGACAGACATCAAAGACACCCGAAACAACAAAAGGAAATGTGGCATGATGGGATAGCTACTGTGCGTATTGCTACCTTAATACATAATCTATGTTATCAAACTCCCATCACTCGGTCTAATAATGATTTCTGGCGAGTACTCTGGAATAAACAGGACTATGGCATGTCTACAGATTGCTAGCCACAGTCGAGCAATGGCATGTCTACAGATTGCTAGTCACAGTCGAGTAATGGCATGTCTACAGATTGCTAGCCACAGTCGAGTAATGGCATGTCTACAGATTGCTAGCCACAGTCGAGTAATGGCATGTCTATAGATTGCTGGCTGCAGTCGAGTAATGTCATGTCTACAGATTGCTAGCCACAGTCGAGTAATGGCATGTCTACAGATTGCTAGCCACAGTCGAGTAATGGCATGTCTACAGATTGCTAGCCACAGTCGAGTAATGGCATGTCTACAGATTGCTAGCCACAGTCGAGTAATGGCATGTCTACAGATTGCTAGCCACAGTCGAGCAATGGCATGTCTACAGATTGCTAGTCACAGTCGAGTAATGGCATGTCTACAGATTGCTAGCCACAGTCGAGTAATGGCATGTCTACAGATTGCTAGCTGCAGTCGAGTAATGGCATGTCTATAGATTGCTGGCTGCAGTCGAGTAATGTCATGTCTACAGATTGCTAGCCACAGTCGAGTAATGGCATGTCTACAGATTGCTAGCCACAGTCGAGTAATGTCATGTCTACAGATTGCTAGCCACAGTCGAGTAATGGCATGTCTACAGATTGCTAGCCACAGTCGAGTAACGGCATGTCTACAGATTGCTAGCCACAGTCGAGTAATGGCATGTCTACAGATTGCTAGCCACAGTCGAGTAATGGCATGTCTATAGATTGCTGGCTGCAGTCGAGTAATGGCATGTCTACAGATTGCTAGCCACAGTTGAGTAATGGCATGTCTACAGATTGCTAGCCACAGTCGAGTAATGGCATGTCTATAGATTGCTGGCTGCAGTCGAGTAATGGCATGTCTACAGATTGCTAGCCACAGTTGAGTAATGGCATGTCTACAGATTGCTAGCCACAGTCGAGTAATGGCATGTCTATAGATTGCTGGCTGCAGTCGAGTAATGTCATGTCTACAGATTGCTAGCCACAGTCGAGTAATGGCATGTCTACAGATTGCTAGCCACAGTCGAGTAATGGCATGTCTACAGATTGGTAGCCACAGTCGAGTAATGGCATGTCTACAGATTGCTAGCCACATTCGAGTAATGGCATGTCTATAGATTGCTGGCTGCAGTCGAGTAATGGCATGTCTACAGATTGCTAGCCACAGTCGAGTAATGGCATGTCTAGAGATTGCTAGCCACAGTCAAGTAAAGTTTACTCACAATATAATGCAGAACAATATAACCTTAATATAGCCATCATGTCGGTGCTGTTCTGTTTCAGTGATGTTCATTAGTGGCCAATAGAATGCATGTTGACACAAATTAAAATATCAAAACAAATAAAAAATGTTAGAGAAGAACAAACAGCAGCCAATTCCAGTCTCGGTAACCACATGATCTACAGACATTTTGTCTTTGCAAATAAATGCTGCCTGTTATGTAGTTCAGATCTGAATGGGAATAAAATAAACTGACATCAGAATGAGTTTTTGACAGCTTTACTTATGTATCAAATAAGTGAAGAGTGACTTTTTTCTTTTAACTTTAAATTCTGAGTGAGATCTCATTCACGATTCTCCCGGGATCAGTCAGAATCCTGGCCCAGAGGATGAGACTCTTCATCATATTCTTTCTAATTGCAGCACATCTTGCCGTGATGAGATCTATTGTTAGAAGCAGGCTCCGGCACTGTGAATGATACAGTGATTAATAGAGATCTTCCTCTAATTCCTTTCGATGTAAAAGCTAAAGTTACGATTAAGCCAGGGACCCCAATTACTGAATGATTAATGAAATTCTAATTGTCACACTTTTGCCCTCATTCATCACCTGACTTGGAGTAAGCCATCACCGGCAGAGTACAACAAGAAAGAACATATTTTACAATCCCTGTTCCGCGGATGGATGGATGGTGGAAGCTTAAATGGGTCAGGGAGAGAATCGGTGATGCGATGGACCCTGGTAGGATTCGGTTATCATCAATTTAAGAGTGTCTGATGGAGTTGAAATGAAGGAGAAACCTGCAATTAGGGAGATGGGAACACCCTTCACACGGTCATCACTACCTCACCTCAGGTTTAAGTGTCTGAGTTTGAGAGAGTGCCGTAAATTCTCGTTATTTTGAACTACATTAAGTTTAGGCATACTTCAAATAAACAGGTCTAAGTTAAATATTGCAGATTTCATTTCATCATGCTCATTTAAAAAATTATTTCAATTTTGATTTATTGTCTTTGGTCATATATTCAGATGACAAAATGCATGAAGTGTTTTTACATCATTTCCACGGCTATCTATGTTGTTTTTGTTAATATGCATATGAAGGGCACCCAAATACCAAATCAGGGGCCTAGCTAGTAAGATTGGGGGGTGGTGAGCTTCAGATTTCCCAACAATCACGTTGGCACATAATGTTAAAATACATTATACGACAAGTGGGGTGCACAAAAGGGCTTAAGGGGCAGTGGAAAGGGAGAGGGATGCGAATGGTAGGGGTACTAAATGAGAGCAAACGTTATTTGTGAAATAACCAACATTTTTTAAGTCTTTTCAAACAGAGAGAGGGAGAGAAAGTGCGTGTGCGTTTTTGTCTGTGTGTGTGTGTATAAATTCCTGGCGAAATACGACTGACACCTCACCATACCCAACTGAAAGCACCTGTACCCAACTATTTATCGCAGAAAAAAAATAGAAGGGTGTAACACCCCAAACACCCCCCTGAAGCTACGCCCCTGTACCAAATGTCAAACACCTAACCATCGTGTTACCGTGAAAACTACAACTAGAGAAATGTGCTAAACTGCACGCCATCCATCTCTCCAAAGAGTACCAGGAAGCATTGTACTATTAATTAAAAGTGCTTATATTTTATACCAGGGGCTACCAAACCCGACAGCTACTGGGGGCGAAGGGGGGCCCTCCAGCCCTTGTGGGGCCCCAATTTAACCCAAGGCCTATGCATTCCTGTGAGGGGAAGTCCCATAATTTTACGTTACACCACTGTTTGGCACAATACATTGACGCCTTTAGGACGTACAGAAATATTAAGCAATGGGCTTTCCAGGGCTTTAAGTGGACCGGGTCTGTCCGGGTCTGAGCACCGGCAGGTATTTTCAGGGGCCTCGAAACGGGTCTCTATCGGGCTCTAGTTTCAGGCCTCCAAAGGTAGTCCGTTTTCTTTTTTTTTCCCCTCGACTGCAGTGAGAGCATGCACATCGATGTGCGCATGCTCATAAACAACTTTAGAAGCACTGACTTCTTACTTTTTAACAGCGCCCCTTAACGCACTTTCACTTTTACAGTAGCTGTCGCGCTGTCCCCGGACTCACGACACTCCCTCTCCCCGCCCCCACTACTCTGCAGCAGAAGCCAGGAGCAGCAGTGCCACCGGATTACACACGCCATCTTGCAGGAAGACGAGCGGTCGGCAACTGCGTGGTAACTGGCACGGGATCATCTAAAAGCCCTTTGAATTAATTTTGTGCATGTGAAGAAGCGTTTCTTCAGCTTGCATTCTAACCTCCATAACTGATCACAAAACTACCCCAAAGGCAGTGTTTCCAAATAGAACAGCGTTTTCATGTAATGACTGAGTTTTTTTGTCTCGGATCAGAAAGGCACAACAACATACCCTCAAATATTATTCATACATACAAGTGTGCTTCCTTCGCCGTATTATTTGATATAAAGTGGTGAGCATAATTTGGGCAGGCACTCGAAAAACCACGTGCAGGCAGTAAATAAACATTCATACCGTCAGCCGAAAAACCAAAGTCACCCCTCCCTCTGCCCCCAACTGCTTCGCAATTAGGTACCGGCTGCAACGAAAATGAAAAGTAAATTGGGGTGGTTCCTTTCACCAAGTGTATTTCTGCCTAGGTTTGGACAGTTTCACAATTATTTCGGATCTAGTCACTTAGCACCCTTCCACCTGTACATGCGATTCTTTCAGTAACAGCGCGTGCAGAGATGGGGTAAGCCAATGCTGAACAGCCTCACCCCCATTCTGAAAAGGATTGACAGCGAATGAGGAAAAGCAAAGACGAGCAACTACCCATTGGGACAGGAGTTGAGTGGTGACAGGAGTTTTGTTGTGCTAGGGGACTCCATTTGATTTCATGGAAATAGAAAAGTTCACGTACCTACTACCTACAGAACGGCTGTTTGCTGCGAAGTGCCGGTACTCTAGCATTCAAAATATTGCAGCACTGCTGAGAAGTGCAGTTACTCTCTCTCCCCTTCAAGTTACAAAAGTGCGGGCACTCTGTACCGGAGAGCACATGCCCGTTTGAAGCACTGGATAGTAAATGAAACTCGCCCTGCCAAGGACACACAAAAAAGGCCCCCGCATCCTAGCACTCAAACAAAGCCAATGTGTGGTACATTATTTTGACATATGTCATTTGTATTGTAGGCTTAGTTTGGGCAGCCAGCCAGTCAGTTTTAAAAGTGCATTTGTTTCATGTACTTTGTGCAACACGTTATTGCTTATATAAGGTGCTTAATGTAACTGCTCACTCTCAGCTTCGGTTGGCGGAGCACTGTTTGTGTTGTATGTTTAGTGCAGGGCTTTAAGTGGGCCGGGTCTGTCCGGGTCTGAGCACCGGCAGTTATTTTCAGGGGGCCTCGAAACGGGTCTCTATCTGGCTCTATTTTCAGGCCTCCAAAGGTAGTCAATTTTCTTTTTTTTTTTCCTCGACTGCAGTGAGAGCATGCACATCGATGTGCGCATGCTCATTTTGCTCACTACTGAGCAGTGGAGGTAGTGAGCATGCCAGGTGAGCCGCCAGGTGAGCCGCGTTGTAGGAGGAAGGGAAATCCTTTAACGAGAGCCATTTTCTCTCAGGATTTCCCTTCTTGCAGCGCAGGAGCAACGCCGTCGTGGTGCCACCCTTCACATTGTGGGATGATTAGGAGAGAGACGACCACAGGCAGCCTGCCCCAGCACGACGCTGCTATGACCTTTCACACTGAGCGTCAAGGCTGCAGTGTAATCCAGCAACAAGTGAAACGCAGAGAGAGGAACTAGTCTGCGTGATCCTGCCCCAGCCCTAACACAATGCTAGTTATCTTGATTTAGACCACGCCCCTACTTGGATAGGCCACGCCCCTTTAAGAGATTTGTCTCGCCCATTTTAGAGCACCCCCAGTTTTTTTTTCCCACTTAAAGCCCTGGGGCTTTCTTATCTTTGAACTGAATGTCGTCTACAATGAGCTCCACAGAGCAGTAGTTGCCCACATTAGGGGGCCGATTCCGATCTCGGTCGGAGGCGCACCCAATACTATTCGGTCGGGAAAAAAGCCATGCGAAAGCCAGTTTCCCGACCGATCCGTACAGCACACCGAACGAGCAAGTACGATGCGCACAACAGCAAAAATCCCGGCCGAGCCGTACTCACCCAAACCAGGTCCTGTTCTCCGACCGAGGCGAATCCGGAAACGCCGAATCGAGTCGCACGGAAGGGAAAATGCAGCCCCGTCCGGCCGGACAAGTACGATGCGCTTTCCGTACGCGCCGAACCCGTCGCTACGCACGGCACGTCAAAGCATCCGGGAGAGGCGCACATAAGCTCCGAATCGCGCCACAACACGATCCACGGCTACGAGACGAACACAGCACAGACGAGGACGACGCGAAGCGACGAGGACGAAGCGAAGCGACGAGGACGAAGCCAAGCGACGAGGACGACGCGAAGCAACGAGAAGGACGAACGACACGAACCAACCATGAATCCCTTCGTCCCGATCATACCAATATTCTACATCTACTACCGGAACAGGCACGGACGCGTACGGCGCAGAAGGTAAGTCAGACACCAACCACAAAACACATACAACACGTACACGACACATCACACACATACACTGGGAATCTGAATATACTTGCAACAGCAGCACCATAGGGGCGGGATGCCCATCACCAATGCCACATATGCACACAGGGGCCTGAATGCGCGCCACCACCCCAACCCAGGGGGGCTGGATGCCAACCACCACAACCACCCTTAGCCAGGGGGTGCCAGATGCCCACCACCACTACCACCCTTAGCCAGGGGGGCTGGATGCCTACCACTACTACCACCCTCACCCAGGGCGGGCTGGATGCCTATCACCACCCTTAGCCAGGGGGCTGGATGCCTACCACTACTACCACCCCCACCCAGGGGGCAGGATGCCTACCACTACTACCACCCTCACCCAGGGGGGCAGGATGCCCACCACTACTACCACCCTCACCCAGGGGGCAGGATGCCCACCACTACTACCACCCTCACCCAGGGGGCAGGATGCCCACCACTACTACCACCCTTAGCCAGGGGGCAGGATGCCCACCACTGACTACCACCCTCACCCAGGGGGCAGGATGCCCACCACTACTACCACCCTTAGCCAGGGGGCTGGATGCCTACCACTACTACCACCCTTAGCCAGGGGGCTGGATGCCTACCACCACCCTTAGCCAGGGGGCTGGATGCCTACCACTACTACCACCCTTACACAGGGGGCAGGATGCCTACCACTACTACCACCCTCACCCAGGGGGGCAGGATGCCCACCACTACTACCACCCTCACCCAGGGGGCAGGATGCCCACCACTACTACCACCCTTAGCCAGGGGGGCAGGATGCCCACCACTACTACCACCCTTAGCCAGGGGAGCAGGATGCCCACCACTACTACCACCCTCACCCAGGGGGCAGGATGCCCACCACTACTACCACCCTCACCCAGGGGGCAGGATGCCCACCACTACTACCACCCTTAGCCAGGGGGTGCCAGATGCCCACCACCACTACCACCCTTAGCCAGGGGGCTGGATGCCTACCACTCCTACCACCCTCACCCAGGGCGGGCTGGATGCCTATCACCACCCTTAGCCAGAGGGGCTGGATGCCTACCACTACTACCACCCTTACACAGGGGGCAGGATGCCTACCACTACTACCACCCTCACCCAGGGGGCAGGATGCCCACCACTACTACCACCCTCACCCAGGGGGCAGGATGCCCACCACTACACCACCCTTAGCCAGGGGGGCAGGATGCCCACCACTACTACCACCCTCACCCAGGGGGCAGGATGCCCACCACTACTACCACCCTTAGCCAGGGGGCAGGATGCCCACCACTGACTACCACCCTCACCCAGGGGGCAGGATGCCCACCACTACTACCACCCTTAGCCAGGGGGCTGGATGCCTACCACTACTACCACCCTTAGCCAGGGGGCTGGATGCCTACCACCACCCTTAGCCAGGGGGGCTGGATGCCTACCACTACTACCACCCTTACACAGGGGGCAGGATGCCTACCACTACTACCACCCTCACCCAGGGGGCAGGATGCCCACCACTACTACCACCCTTAGCCAGGGGGCTGGATGCCTACCACTACTACCACCCTTAGCCAGGGGGCTGGATGCCTACCACCACCCTTAGCCAGGGGGCTGGATGCCTACCACTACTACCACCCTTACACAGGGGGGCAGGATGCCTACCACTACTACCACCCTCACCCAGGGGGGCAGGATGCCCACCACTACTACCACCCTCACCCAGGGGGGCAGGATGCCCACCACTACTACCACCCTTAGCCAGGGGGCAGGATGCCCACCACTACTACCACCCTTAGCCAGGGGAGCAGGATGCCCACCACTACTACCACCCTCACCCAGGGGGGCAGGATGCCCACCACTACTACCACCCTCACCCAGGGGGCAGGATGCCCACCACTACTACCACCCTTAGCCAGGGGGTGCCAGATGCCCACCACCACTACCACCCTTAGCCAGGGGGCTGGATGCCTACCACTCCTACCACCCTCACCCAGGGCGGGCTGGATGCCTATCACCACCCTTAGCCAGAGGGGCTGGATGCCTACCACTACTACCACCCTTACACAGGGGGCAGGATGCCTACCACTACTACCACCCTCACCCAGGGGGCAGGATGCCCACCACTACTACCACCCTCACCCAGGGGGGCAGGATGCCCACCACTACTACCACCCTTAGCCAGGGGGGCAGGATGCCCACCACTACTACCACCCTCACCCAGGGGGGCAGGATGCCCACCACTACTACCACCCTTAGCCAGGGGGCAGGATGCCCACCACTGACTACCACCCTCACCCAGGGGGCAGGATGCCCACCACTACTACCACCCTTAGCCAGGGGGCTGGATGCCTACCACTACTACCACCCTTAGCCAGGGGGCTGGATGCCTACCACCACCCTTAGCCAGGGGGCTGGATGCCTACCACTACTACCACCCTTACACAGGGGGGCAGGATGCCTACCACTACTACCACCCTCACCCAGGGGGCAGGATGCCCACCACTACTACCACCCTCACCCAGGGGGGCAGGATGCCCACCACTACTACCACCCTTAGCCAGGGGGCAGGATGCCCACCACTACTACCACCCTTAGCCAGGGAGCAGGATGCCCACCACTACTACCACCCTCACCCAGGGGGGCAGGATGCCCACCACTACTACCACCCTCACCCAGGGGGGCAGGATGCCCACCACTACTACCACCCTCACCCAGGGGGGCAGGATGCCCACCACTACTACCACCCTTAGCCAGGGGGCAGGATGCCCACCACTACTACCACCCTCACCCAGGGGGCAGGATGCCCACCACTACTACCACCCTCACCCAGGGGGGCAGGATGCCCACCACTACTACCACCCTCACCCAGGGGGGCAGGATGCCTACCACTACTACCACCCTTACACAGGGGGGCAGGATGCCTACCACTACTACCACCCTTAGCCAGGGGGCTGGATGCCTACCACCACCCTTAGCCAGGGGGCAGGATGCCCACCACTGACTACCACCCTCACCCAGGGGGCAGGATGCCCACCACTACTACCACCCTTAGCCAGGGGGCTGGATGCCTACCACTACTACCACCCTTAGCCAGGGGGCTGGATGCCTACCACCACCCTTAGCCAGGGGGGCTGGATGCCTACCACTACTACCACCCTTACACAGGGGGCAGGATGCCTACCACTACTACCACCCTCACCCAGGGGGCAGGATGCCCACCACTACTACCACCCTCACCCAGGGGGGCAGGATGCCCACCACTACTACCACCCTTAGCCAGGGGGGCAGGATGCCCACCACTACTACCACCCTTAGCCAGGGGAGCAGGATGCCCACCACTACTACCACCCTCACCCAGGGGGCAGGATGCCCACCACTACTACCACCCTCACCCAGGGGGCAGGATGCCCACCACTACTACCACCCTCACCCAGGGGGGCAGGATGCCCACCACTACTACCACCCTTAGCCAGGGGGCAGGATGCCCACCACTACTACCACCCTCACCCAGGGGGCAGGATGCCCACCACTACTACCACCCTCACCCAGGGGGGCAGGATGCCCACCACTACTACCACCCTCACCCAGGGGGCAGGATGCCTACCACTACTACCACCCTTACACAGGGGGCAGGATGCCTACCACTACTACCACCCTTAGCCAGGGGGCTGGATGCCTACCACCACCCTTAGCCAGGGGGCAGGATGCCCACCACTACTACCACCCTCACCCAGGGGGGCAGGATGCCCACCACTACTACCACCCTCACCCAGGGGGCAGGATGCCCACCACTACTACCACCCTTAGCCAGGGGGCTGGATGCCTACCACTACTACCACCCCCACTCATAGGATGGACAATGCATGACACAACAAGCACACCACAACCTAGGGAATGCAAGATTAAGACATCCCCCCACCACCATGACAAGCGTGTGAGCAGGCTGTGTCAAATGCCTACAACACCGAACATGACATTGAACATATAATGTGACCCCTAGCACATGTGCCACACATATATGTGTGTGGCACCCACAATGCAAGCAGCCCATGACCATTGTGGCAATGGGGCCTAAACCCCCATCATCACAGTGACCAAAAGGCAAGTGTGGGGTCCATAGCTGAAGCACATTTTGACCATTGTGGCAATGGGGTCTAAACCCCCATCATCACAGTGACCAAAAGGCAAGTGTGGGGTCCATAGCTGAAGCACATTTTGACCATTGTGGCAATGGGGCCTAAACCCCCATCATCACAGTGACCAAAAGGCAAGTGTGGGGTCCATAGCTGAAGCACATTTTGACCATTGTGGCAATGGGGTCTAAACCCCCATCATCACAGTGACCAAAAGGCAAGTGTGGGGTCCATAGCTGAAGCACATTTTGACCATTGTGGCAATGGGGTCTAAACCCCCATCATCACAGTGACCAAAAGGCAAGTGTGGGGTCCATAGCTGAAGCACATTTTGACCATTGTGGCAATGGGGCCTAAACCCCATCATCACAGTGACCAAAAGGCAAGTGTGGGGTCCATAGCTGAAGCACATTTTGACCATTGTGGCAATGGGGTCTACACCCTCATCATCACAGTGACCAAAAGGTAATTGTTGACAAAGAAAGAGCTGCAACTGCCAAACTGCATGGATCATTCCTGGTCACAGAACCAAAAACTCATCTGTGGCAAAGTAGTGTATGTGTCCCATTGCAACATAAATTGGGGGAGCCAAATACTGCAGTGCAAATGAAACATTCCTTTGGCCATGTGCAGACAAACAACACCCATGGGGGCTGAGACCGTCAACAGTCATCAATGACACAATGACAGAAGTGACCATCAGAATGCAGAACCACATATTTGCACCAATGGGCACACAAATGCAGATACCCTGTGGAGACAGCAGATGTGAGGTGAACAGATACCATACCATGGCAGCAATGGGACACACAAACCATGATCACTGTGCTGACCGATGACCTAGGAGTCCCAGGGACAGCAGGGGAAACACACCAAACAACATACAGCCAATGGCACACCCAAGATATGCCAATGCAGTGGTGCAGATGCACAAACACAAACAGGCAGACCAACACTGTCATCATACACAGCAGGTGAGGGGTGGGGGTGCCAGTGTCCCCAGGCAACAACACAACACATGAGGAGAGCTGAATACCAATCATACAGATGTGCATACACTGCCACACTAAGGTAACTCATGGATCCAAATCCCCTATGTGGGCAAGCAGGCATTGACAGGTGAGAGGGAGCACAAAACACACATGTCACACAGGCACGTAGGAACAACAACTGACACAGCAAGTCACAGACACACCACAGCACCACCCCCAGGGCCCCCACAATGTGGTGACCCTGGGCTGAAGAAAAATACCACTGTGATGACAAAGCTAAATGTCGTTCACACTGTGAACCACAGTCAGGTGTCCTGAGCAACTAACTACCATCACACCTACACAAGCACAAATCAATCAGCATGGCCAGTAAGCCAAGGCCAACATGGAGGCAGGGGACTAGCCGGGCAACAACTCTCATCTGCACACACTCAAGACCACACCCCTCGACCTCCAACAATGTGCAGCAGTGAAGTACACATGCACTGGTGACATTGCACATGCACCCATTACTATTCCAGGGTGGTGGGTGGGAACCAAGGTGTAGAAACACATCACACATGGACACTCAACAAGACTCCTGAATGTCTGACACACTGCACACTACGCTGTACATGGACATGACGGCAATACCACACCGACCAATGGGATCCCAGCCACAGTCACACACCAATGAAGAAGCCAAGGTCACCCACAAAGAACACACATAGACAACAACCAACATTGCAGCCCGGACCCTAAGGAGTGCCAGCAGTCACACACACAACGTGTCACAATCACTGAAAGATAACACAAACTGGAAATCACATGACAGGGGCAAACAACAAGTGCCAAAGGGAAACCTGACTGTGACCCATCTGCGTCTGCACACAAACTCTGCCCTGACAGCAAACACACCTATGGGTGACACCCTGATGACCAGTAATGTGCCATGCACCCACATCACAGAGAACACAGGGAGAAGACTTTGGGGGAACATAGCTCAAGTCAGCAAGCATCACAAACAGGTACAACACTAGGGATCACAGCATGCGCAGATGAATGGAAGTGAACACACAGACATGCACATACAACACACACCTTGGGCGCAGGCAATGTCACACGTGTACACACTGCCATGAGGGGACTCCACTCCTGTGTGAGGAAAGCTGTGCCATATGTTGCCTCAGTAGGGCCCCATCATGTCAGCTGAGCACTTGGTCACACAATCAACAATTAGCACCAAATGAGGGCTCCCATCACATCAGCCTGGTCATGGATGTGCCAACGGAATCATCAGCACAGATCCAACACACTTGTATAGCAATGTTGCACTGACTACACGGATGAGTCCCTCCCCATTGATGCCCAAACCTGCATGTCCACTGGAGATGGCAACACGGTCAGGGAAGTAGACAAATGCAACGATGGCAGGCACAACAGATGTGCAGGGGTGGAAGCCACAGATATGAAATTGCCAATGTAAGTAGGAAACCCATTGCCAAATACTGAACACATGACACCCTCAGATGCTGCTATTGATGACATGGATACACCACATGATAGGACACATTCCCCCTGGACCACATGGGTTCCTGCACAGTAACACTTCATAATCATGAGACCAGATATCACCATCACTGCAGCAAGGGCATGGTTAGCTGCACCAACAACATGTACATCTGAAGCATGAGCAGTAGAGAAAAGAAAGTTGCTTTATTCAGCATATGTGTTGAGGCCAAACGAAGTCCTGAAAAAGAGCAAAGGCCAATGGCCAGTCCATTGTCAAAGTTCAAACAGGGTGACACTGGCAGATGTCACCCTACGCATGCCTGCACAATACCAGGGACAATCCACTAGGAGGGGCAACCGGGGGGCAGGCCAGGCACCGCAGGGACAGGATCAGGGCTCACCAGGGGGAGTCAGGGAAGGGGTGGTGGGTGCTGGAGAGCCACTGACAACTGCAGTGGAGGTGTCTGACATGGTGTGTGCCGGCACAACTGGGGGCATGACACAGATGTCGTGGGTGCCGGCACAACTGCAGTGGACCCTGCAGATGGGGTGGACAGGTCCGCCACTGCAGTGCCCAAGTCAGACAGGGCGGTAGTGGACTCCACTGCAGTGCCTACCTCCAGGGGAGGAGAATGGGGAACAGGCAAGGTGGGTTGGACAGAGGGGGGGACACCCTCACCACATCAGTGGCACAGACAAGCGCAGCGGGGGGTGTGGTGCTGGGAGAGCAAGTGGCAGGGGAGAAGGCCGGAGCATCTTGGGGATGGTATATCTGTGGGTGGGGGAACCTGGGGCAGGGTGTGGTGGGGGCACCTGTGCAGTGGGGGCCTGAGGGATGGAGGACGGAGACCTTGTGCCTGAGCTGCAGGGCGGTGGCGGGGTCTTGCTCTTAGCACTCCGGGGGGACTTGCGGGTGGGGGCCTCAGTCCGTCTGCGCCTGGGGGAGGGTGTCCGGGGGCGAGGGGCACTCTGCTCCGTGTGGGTGGGCTTCCTCTTCCCCGGGATGCTGGAGCAGCTTCATCGGTGGGGAAGAGGCCGAGGTCACAGAGGAAGAGCTGCTGTGACTTTGGGGTTGCAGGTGAGGCAAGGGAGGGTGCTTTGGAGGGAGAGGGAACTGAGGACTGCGCAGTGCATGTGGATGCGTGTGTGTGTGCCAGGGCCCCATCCCCTGTGAGTCTGGCTTCAGTCCCCTGAATGTGCGTGCGTGTGCGTTTTGTCATTGGCGTGTGTGTCAGTGTGCTGGATGTGTGTGTGCTGGTGTGTGCCAGTGTGTGTGTGCCTGGGATGGGTAAGGTGCTGGGGAGTGTGGATGGAGCAGAGGCAGGAGGGGTGAGGGACCGTTTGAGGAGGGACACTGCTGCCGTCAGGGAGGAGTCCATGGACCTATTGCCCCTCTGTAGGTCAGACATGCCCGATGAGATGCCCTCCATGAACGACACCAGCTGAGTCAACAGCGCGGTGTGTGCATGGAGGACACTCAGCATGGCTGTCTGCCCTACATGGAGCTGGCGAAGGAGGTACACAGACTCCTCACTCAGGGCAGCAGGGGACACAGGGGCAGGGGGTGCGGTGCCTGGCCCAAAGGAGACACGCTCCCGGACATGGGAGCCTCCACGGACCTG